>OV121095.1:20445288-21805288 GCA_921293015.1 Phorcus lineatus
GTTTTACTTGTTAATCGGTATTTGAAACTCCTGAGACAACTGATCATAGGGCGAACCTTCCGTACAATATCATCAATGTGATTATTCCATGCACAGTCGCTTTGGAGTGTTATTCCTAAATGTTTATGACTTTTGACTTCTTTTATAATCGTTCCGTCCATGAGTAGGTTCGGTTTTACAGACGGTTTTGCTTTACGCGAGAACTGGATAGATTCTGTTTTGTTAGGGTTAAATGTGACTTGCCATTCACGGGCCCATTGTGAAATTTTGTCTAAATCACTGTTAAGATTATTCGCAGCAGTAAGTGGATCTTCAATAATCACGTATAAGGATGTGTCATCCGCAAAGAGACGAATGTTACTGTCGATATCGCATACCATATCATTAATGTATACGAGGAATAGTAGCGGTCCAAGAACTGAGCCTTGAGGTACTCCAGCTAGTACAGCTTTCTTATCTGATTTATACCCGTTAATTACAACTCGTTGTACTCTATTTTCTAAATAACTTTCGAACCATTTTAACAGGTCGCCTTGTATACCATATGTTTTTAGCTTATGAATAATTCCTCTGTGCAAGGAATATCACAGAAAACTGCTCTGACTTCTTTCCCTTCGTCCAGGGCTTTTGCAATAAAATTATACTCATATAAACTGATTTGATGTGGAATCTCCTGGCATAAATCCAGATTGTAAATTCGACAATAGGTCATTATCTCTTAGGAAGTTGAATACATATTTGAATACACATTTCTCAAAAACTTTTGATAAGCAAGATGTGAGTGCGACAGGACGGTAGTTTGAGCATTCATGTACGCTATCTTTTTTATAGGTATAGGTATAACAGATGCCTCTTTCCACGAACATGGAAATATTGATTGGCTAAGCGATAAGTTGAAAACTTTCGTGAGTAATGATGTTAGACTGTTTGCAGTATACCTGAGTACTTTATTTCCTATTCCGTCTGGGCCGGTTGCTTTTGTTGTGTCTAATGACAATAAGATATCGCTGACGTCATTTCGGGTTAGAGTTATGTTAGTTAAAGTTGACATACAGGGTACTTGTATTTCTGGTAGATCTCGATCTGGGTCTTCAATAGTCGACTGTGAACAAAAAAAATTATTGAAAACATTTGCGATATCTTCAGGGTCGTTATAGACTGTACCATTAAAAATAATTGATGGATATTGACCGTCATCGTTACGCGATTTTATGAACGCTTTAGTCAGGCGCCACCAAGTTTTGGTTCCAAGCGAGTTGTTTACAGAATCCTCAATCTTAGTAACGAGTACTTGTTTGGCAGTTCTGATAGCAGAAGTAACTTTATTTCTGGCTGATCTGAAATTAGCCCACTTCCTTGGATGATTAGTTTTCTTCGCAATTTTATGAAAACGATTTCGTTTTCGGATCAAATATCGTATTTGGCTTGTCATCCAAAGCGGATCTGAAGGTCTGATAGTGACAATCTTATTTGGTATATGGTTATCACAGATTTTCTTAATTGCAGATGTTAAATCGGTTGCTACTTTATCCACGTTGTTGGAAGAAAATAAATGATCGCCGTCAATATCATTTATACTTCTGTTCATACTTTCTGTATCAACTAACGAATAGTTATAAACTTTCCTCTTATAGTTGCTATTGGAGGGAACTAGTTCTTTAATTGTCACATATATCGGACAGTGGTCACTGCATATAGGGTCAAGAACCCCCGAATGATTTACAAATTTACTATTTGATACAAATATCAAATCTATCAGGGTACTTGAATTGTGTGTAATTCTTGTTGGTTCTGATATAATCTGTTTGAGATCATACATTAATTGAATGTAATCTATTTTGTTACGAGTTTCCCGTAGGACGTCTATGTTGAAATCGCCGACTACGATAGTATACATATTTAGGTCGATTGCGTTACCGATTGATTCCTCAATCAGATCCCAGTAGGCGGCGCTTTTATCTGCTCGGTAGATGGAACCTATAAGGTATGATCGATTTTTACATTTAATCGTTACCCAAACTGCCTCTAGCCCGGGAGATTCAAGATTGTCTATACGTTTCACTTGTAAATTACGTTTAACACAGATCGCAACACCGCCGCCGCGTGTTTGTCTATCTTTCCTGAATGGTAGGCGATATCCGGGTAGTGCTACATCAACGTTGGGAATGTCTGCATGTAACCAAGTTTCCGTTAGACATGACATCGTATGATCGAAATTCCGCTTGAAGTAAGTCAATTTTATCTCTCAAGCTGCGTACGTTTAAATGTATTATTTTAAGGTCTCGGAAATATTTCGGTCCTGGATTTAGGTGAATATCACCGCAACATAGGAGGAGGAGAGAAATCATTATTGATACTTGAGAATTGTAGAGACACAAAAACTTAAGACTTTTTATGTTTTTCATAAATCGAACTGCAAATTTGGAATGTAGTTTTACAGCAAAGGTACCCACCGCCTGCCTGTACTGTTCAATTTCAGCCATAATCAAATATCATACATGCACGTGGAATCGTTACAGGCAGGCCAGTGGGATCCAGAAGTGATATGAATGGGAGTAGACACACGCAAACTGAACTAAGCTTAAGGTAATTGATATATCTAAACGGGTTTGTTGCTATGTGGAGATGATGTAACTCAACTGATTTTGATTGAAAAAATGAAGGTAAACAGAAGTAAAAGGAAAGAAAAAATAGGAAGATCATTACTCAGATCTAAAAAGAATCTTAATAAAGTGAAACAAAAATGGCAAGAGCGCTTTTTATGGAAGGAAAGAAAATAATGACTTTTCCGTTCGGAAAAACAAAGCATTCAAAATACGAGAGACAATTTAGCTGAAATCATGTATGGCATGTACACAACAGATAAACACATTCTCATGCTTACGTTCACTGTTACACACACATACAGCATACATCAAGTCATACAAAGTCGAACACTTACACACGAAACGTGCATCCACTCATGAATACAGCATACATGAAATCATACAAAGTCGAAGACTTACAAACGAAACTAGCATCCACTTATTAATATCCGTACCTACTTGTAGATACATTTACTTACTGAACATGATACATTCATACCCTTGCTACATAAATGTATGTCTGCACATATCATAGGCATCTCGTACACACGTTTCGGTGAATATACTGATTGAAAATCTGTCAGTGCGTCATAAATGCTTTGCACATATGTTATTGGTATATTGCAGATTACTACACTTTATACAGCGAATATGAGACATGATACGCATGAACATGCTCAGTACCTACATTGCTGAAAATATATAACATACTAGATAATTGTTATACAACTTATACGGGATGTATGCATGCTTACACTAAATTACGCATTTTATACAGAATATATGTGCTATAAACTGCAAGCACACGCACTACAAACATGATAGTGACACCTTGGTTTTAAACACATACAACACGTGATACAGAAACTATGCTACAGGACACTCATCCTACACATATGCTATTGGAATGTGCTATAGAACAGACATACTGCACTCATTACAGAGAATATATGGGCTGAGCAACACAATTTCTAACACATAGACAATGTGCTATTGCTCGGATTTGCTAATCATATGATAGAACATGTCTGCTATAAAGAATATACATAAAACATACTACAGATGCTTTTTGGTGTAGAAATTGCCCATATTCGTTTTCCCTATACATTTAGTAGATAAATCTTGCATATTTATCATTGACATTAGCTATAAGCTAATAATTAATGGGTACAATAGCCCGACAAGTCCACAAGAGAGATTATCAATGTTGTCATAAGAAACCAGTTCAACTGTGTTAACCATATACAGTTAGTTCGTGTTTTCTGTCAATGGGAGACTGAACAGTTACACTGCATGCAGTGCTCGGACAAACTGCTCGTGTAAACTGCGCACACACGTGATTCACAACATTCACAGCGCGTTTACTGTTAACATCCAGCGATGAGTGTTTTGATTGTAAATGTGAAGACAGATGCTGACAAACATCAACACATACAATAATATTCACATTAAACATTTCTATGTCATGTCAATAGAAAGAAAACAACTAAAACTAAAATAACGTAAGGTTTGTTCACTTGTTTTGACTTAAATTGATTACCATCCTGAGTTTGGTAGCCTCACACACTTCATCGAAATGAGTGCTGTTGGCGACCTTTTTAACAGATCCATCCAACATTTTTATCAAAATGACCCCACTGGTTACCCATGACGCTTCAACTTTCTTGTCCTGGACAAACTGGCAGGCCTTTCGAGCTAACGCTGCTCGGGGTCCAGTTAGATCTTCGTTTATGAAGACTCTTCGAGACCCATGGGTTGTGGCATGTTTAAGCTGCGATCTTGACTTCAGGACCGCACGTTTTGAGGCGTTACTAACAAAACGGACAATTATCGGCCGAGGAATAGATGGACGTTTTGGAATACGGTGACTAACATCAATATCTGCGTGAGTTAGGTTAACCCCGATGGACTTGGCTACGTCTACCACTAACTGGTCAGTGAAACCATGTTTAGATCATTTATAATGCCAATTTTCGATTATTGTGATACGATCTGGGACAACTGTACTAAGGAACAGGCTCATATGATAGAAAAATTACAATTAGATGCTCTCAGGACTATTTCAGGTGCTGTGAGAGGCACAAATCACGAAAAACTGTATTCTGAGACAGGCTATTGCTCGTTAGCTGAAAGGCGCCACTTTCACAAATTATGTATGTTTTATAAAATGATAAATGGATTAACACCTCAATATTTATCTATATGGGTACCACCAAATGTTTCAAATATGAGTAGCTACAACTTACGAAATTCGGAGAATCTACGATGTACTACCGGGCGTTTGTCTCACTTTAATAACTCTTTTCTCCCATCTACTGTTAAGGCTTGGAATTTGTTGGATTCAAATATTAGAAATGCTAGGTCTCTGACACAATTTAAGAAGTGTGTTTCATTCGACAAAATCTTATCTCCAACATTTAAAAAGTATATATCTTACGGCCCCAGGCGAAGCCAAATTCTTCTCTGTCGTTTGCGCCTTGGTTGCAGCGACTTACGTTCTCATTTGTTTGATCGAGGTTTATCAGAAAATCGTGTCTGTTCTTGTGGAAACACTCGGGAGGACCCTCTTCACTATTTCTATCAATGCACGCTATACGGTATATTCAGATTAGATAAATACTTTTTTATAAATAATATTAGCTTACAAACTATTTTAAGCGGCGACGAATCTTTGTCACAGAGTGAAAACGAAACTATAATTAAATCAGTTCATCATTACATAAATGAAACTAACCGGTTTTCATAGTTTCCCGTCTAAAACTAAATTGTTTTTCGACCACAAGTTTGGTATAAAAAATTACATGTATTATAGACTTTTGTACTTGTGCAATTAAATTGCTATTTTCCTTTTGGACATGCGTAGTTAAAATGTATTTCCATATATGTACTTAAAACCTTATTTGTTATGTTTGTATAAGGAGAAGCATTTATATAGGCTGCATTAGCCTGTTTGCTAATCCTTTTTCCTTTTTGTATATATAGAATGTTGTGTATTACATGTTTTATGGAAACAAAATACTGTTTAAATCAACTGGTCAGTGTTTTCACTCTCGGACTCTGACAATCCGGAGATTCTGATGTTGTTTCTTCTAGAGTACTGTTCGCTTCTTTCAAGCTTATTTGTAAGAGTCTCTATAACCTGTTCCTGTTCCTCTAGTTTGGTTGACATTATATTGCCACTTTATCCACAATAATTTTATTTTGGGAAGTAATTTGTTCAATTTCTTGTCGAAACATCGGCCATATTACCTCAGCCACTATCAGCTTATAGCTGTAAGGACTTCGGGATTCTTTAAAGCTCTTACCACCTCAGAAATTAGAGAATCGGAAGTTGGGTTAGGGACTGACACATCTAATGTGTATCGTCACTCATCATGTTCGAAGTGTTAGAAATGTCTGAGCTGGAACTATTAGGGCACTGGCGTTTTAAGTCAAAGTCTGATTCCGAGTCAGGCGATGTGAACACTGTCTCTCTATTACGTTTTGACGTTGCGGGAGTGCGTGCGACTGATTTCTCCATGTGCTACTGGTTGAAGTCATGAAAAATGCAAAACATTTGTACTCACTCAGTGACGTTTGAGATAAGTCCGTGATATATCCATGAAATTCCAGGAAATTATATGCACATCACAAAACACATGAAGCAAGGTGTGTACAACTCAAACACAAGATGGACGTGGCAACGATATTTACGTCTCACTCACTGTAGCACAATCCAACATGCATCGTCAAAAATACAAAACATCTTTTTCCAGCTTTTAAATATCATGAACCTTGAAACATTAAGAATGCATCGATTCACTTTTTAGTGGTAGAAGGTTATTTCTACATCATTAAAGCGCGGTTGGACAGAGTCAGCTCTCCATAACACGTCCGACCACCATCGTGACGTCACCGAAAGTCGGTAGGCCTATTTCGGTAGGCCAGTGACAATACGAGCAGCTTCTCGTTGTAATTGCTCAAGTCGCAATGACTGTTCTGAGTTACACCCATCCTAAACCTCGCAGGCATATTAAAAATGTGGTCTTACAAACATAACATAAATTTTGTTCAGGGTTTGCCTGCTCAATATGAATTTAAGCTTACGCATAGAATTTATCATTTTAGATACCGATGATACTAGTATATATGCTTATTCCATTTACCACCGCCTGAAAATATCACACCTAAGTGTTTATGTTCATTTACATTTCTAATTTTGCATCCATCAAAATACAAAGTTATGTTAGTACTTTCTTCTATTGAAAATTATAGCTTCTGTTTTGTTTGGGTTATATTTAACCAACCAACGTTTTCCCCAAGAGCTCAGCCTTTGCAAATTTAGATTTAAAGTAGGCTCTAGTAGTCTATGGCTAAGGGATGCAAAACCAAGCGATGTATCATCGGCAAATAGCATTGTCAAGCAGTCAAGTTCATCAGCAAAGTCATTTATAAATACATTGAACAGAAGGAATATATCGGCTTGGACAGTACCCCATTCACAAAAACAGATTGACCTCGATTGCTTATATAACTTGATAACCAGTGAAGCATACAACCGCTTAAAGCATACATTTGCAATTTACACATAAGACCTCTGTGCCAGAGGGGTGTTATCAGTTAGCTCAAAATATTTTTTTGGGGGGATTAAGGAATTAGGGCTGGGGGATTATAGTCTGATGCTGAAAAGTGTTCACCTAATTAGACCTCTGGTCAGCTGTTAAGTGAATTGTGTTTAATGAGTGTCATGGATGTTAGAGTTTGAGTGAACACTGTTCATTAGTGATTTTACTCACTTTTTCATCAAATCAGTCTAATCAGGCAGACTATAAAAAAGAGATATGTCTTCAGTTGGCATGTCAAAATGGCAAATGTCAATGTACAGATTAGGTTCTTCCAAACACCAAATGGTGGACGTATGTTAGTCCATGCTGGTTTCGAATACACCAAAAAGAACGGCTACAAAGATACGATTTCTTGGCGATGCAAGAAGCACACACATAATTGAAATATTAAAAAAAATTGTATTTTTGTATATCAATTTTTAGAAAACTATATTGATTAAAATAGTGTGCAGAATTAGTGCTATGTTTATGTGCTATCTATTTTGAATTCTGTCCATTGAAAATGTAACATATATCAGTACAACCAATATATTGAAATTTGAATTGAATGTATGGTTTATAAAAATAAATGTTGAATAAAATATCATGAAGTGATTTACATCTCGTTTTGCTGCTGACCTTACTAGCGAATGTACTATATAACTGTATGTAATGACCAGTATAGTCTTGAAACAGACTATAGCTAATTCCTCTATTGAAATTCCAATTAACACTTGCATACGCTTGCATGCATATTTCACTTTTGAGCTGGCTGAGACTAAACCGTGCCAGACACGGTCAAAGGCTTTAGACAAATCACAAAATACCATACAAAATATTTCCTTATTGTCCAAAAATAAACATACTTGATTGTATAGTTCAAGCAATTGGTGAACAGTTGATTGACCTTTCTGAAAACCATCTTGGTACTTATAAAGTAATTCATTACAATGAAAATAATTGTACAAATGCTTATAAACATGTGCTACTTTCCAGGCAGCTGGATACGTAGATGATTGCAATAATTTATTAAATAAAATACATTACACTTTGCTTATTGAATCAACAGTTTTCTTGAGTAATTTATGACTTATTCTGTCTGGACTACATGCTTTTTTTCAGGTAAACATTTTATAATGTCGGAGATTTTAATATTATTAGCACATAATTATTTTCTTGTTCGTTTCTCAAAGTCTGGTAACTTCCATCTTCCAGAGTAGAAAGAGATTTAAAATATTCATTTAACTTGGTTGCCTTTTCAATATCGGTAAATAAAGCTGGTCCGTCATCAGTCTCATTTATTCTAAGAGGCGGTATATCTGTGTATCCCCTTTGGGCTTCTTGCCAGAGTTAAATGAAGTGTTATCAATGTTCTTCAAGTTGGAAATTTTTAAGTGATCATAAGTGTATAAAGCGTTTCAAGATTTAGTGGAGTGGTGTAATTCACTATCAGCTACACCAAAAATGATTGACTTCTATGACAAACTTTACTGCTCAATTATGTTGTGACTGAATTGAAGCGCTTAATTTGAAATATGACTATTCACATTTTCCTAGAATTTGGCTGAGGTTAAGTTACTAGCTTTGAGCTTCACCGTTTCATTAATTTTAATATAGTTATCAGTAATTCTATTATCATAATCATCGTTATTATTATGATTATAAATACAAATAATTCAAAGGACATCGTTTGCACTTTCCATATAAAGTAAGTCGATAATTATTGACCTGTGTAATACATTACATCGTCTCTATTTTTTCACCGGAGCAGATCAAATCGAGCATATCTAAAATTTATGGCAGAATCAAATTGGAAGTTTTCCCGATTTTAACTTGTGAGAGTTTTTTTTAACAGGGAAGAATATTGCATCCAACAGCTAAATTTATTCTAGAAAGAATCTTTGGATTTGATATAAATTAGGGACAATAACTGGATATTTTCCAAATTCACCAATGAATTGTAATTTTTCTTTCTAGGACAAGGCAAAAGCAATTTATAAGTTAATGGTTTAACATATATTGTGAGTGTGTTTTGATTGTATTTCTTTTCAACCGAAACTTACTTGAAGACAATAAACTTTCTACTTTGAATAACAAGGCAAAAAAGAGGATAATTCTGACATTTACAAAATTCCATTTATTTAACTTTTTCCTCATGGAATAATTGTGAAATCTACAAAAGTAGTCTGCTATTGGTAACTCTTGGATTATTTTGAGGGACACTGCAAAGTTACATTGATACTCCAAAATCTAGCTAAAAAATTATTCTCAGTAAGGAACCATTCTCTACGAATTGCTGATTTGTTTTAATTTTGAAATGTAAATTACCAAATAACGTATATTTACGTTATTGTACTCAGTTTTCACTTTTGTTACCATGACATGCTTTGTGAAAAGCTTTCTTTATTCTAAACAATAATTACCAAGAGCTGCTTAAGATTGTTATATCTCTGCAATTTTATGTCATCGATTTTCATATGGACAAAGAATGCATTTACGTCAATAAAACCTTCAACTCAAATGTTTCACAACAAATTTATTTAGTACAACAAGGAGCTTAAGAATAAATTTCTCCACTTATTGATATGAACGCATGTTAATTTCTCACCGGTTTCACACATGCATCTTCATCACGATCATTTGTTTTGGCTTTGGCCTACTAGTTCACACAGATTTCCATTCCAATGAGTAATTGACCTTGATTTCAAGCTCCGTATGACTCTTGCATGATGTGAGCAGCTGATTAATCATACTGTTTTTTAAGAAGTGGGTTTTGAAAAACAGATAAGTCTAGTGACACTTCCTCGATTGAATTGCACATACTTCCAAATTGATAGTCCATGAATTAAACTTTATGGATCAGCCTGACGACAAATAGTGAAACATTAAGTTGGCCTTCCACAGAAAGAACCTATCGAATATGCATAATGATGAATTTTTTTTTACATTAGTTTAATTCGATTCTCGCTTATATTGCCCATTTTAAATCGAACAATACATCAAAATATCTTCTTAGTGTGTTCTCTGAAAGCGCAAAGGTTTAGTAAATAAGATTTCGTAGTTATTGGATCATTGATAGACACATTTAAAATGGAATTGGTTAATACTTGTCTACAAGCTCAAAGATAAATGACCCTCTAAGGCTTACACCATCATTGTGTTAATAATATTGATGTCCCTAAGGTAGAGTTGCAGTCATTTGACATATAAGAGTGTCATTTCCCTAACAGGTTGTCTTGTCAGACATCGTATATAAGCCATGATTAAATTTACCAATTGAAAGGCTATCCTGAGCGAAAAGTGTTGAGAAATATGAACAGAAACAACATCAGATATATGTAGAACTATGTGCCTCTACTGTCTTGCAAGGACTAGACAAGATCTATCTGTATGAGGTGAGAAATTTGGTAATCTATAATTGCTTATTTGATAAATCCCCAATACATTTGCTCGTTCTTCTAGAATTACATTGTTTGAAAAAGTGACACACCTTGCGAAATTAACAATTAAAAAATTCTGAAGACTGCAGTCAGAGTAGGTAAAAATATATTCAAAGAAACTTCTTTTATTTCTTTTAGGTGTTCGTTGACCTAATGTGATAATGGACACATGCGGCATATATATCAAAACCCATAGATTTAAAGAATCAGGGAATATTGCCAAACCTTTTCACAAGAAAACGTGTGGTAAACTGATATAAATAATTATTAGGCTTATGAAGTAGTTGGAAAGTCTACTGGAGTGTAAGTTTTCATTGATAAGAAGTTTTGTTCAACAGCTGGTGCCTCGACTGTTGGAGATATCTTTTTATGATGAATGTTCTTTTGAATGTCAACAATGATGTCTCTTCAACTATCGAAAACCGACTTCATCTAAAACAAATTGCCACGAATGATTCTTAGTGGTCTTATACAATAATTCTGTTCTTTACTCGTTTGACGTTATCCTTTTTCAATCACTAAAATATGATCAAGACAATCAGTAACACAACACTCAAACTTTCTTTCACGATTCCAATAATATTTCATATGATGGCCATCTCATTCATGCATATCAAATTTAGAATCCTTATTGTAACCAACGGGCAACTAAGATTGACAAACAATACATTGGCTTACTTGCATGGTTTGAACTAATCCAATCACATTATTGTATAATATTTATCTGTAAAACTATACATACCTCCGCTAGGGGCGTCGCTAGGCAACATGCTTACTATCATGTTGCAATAGGTTTATAAAAGACCTTGAAGAAATATTGCTCAAAAGAATCAGTAATAAAGTTTAAATTGAAATGATCGATTAGTAATGGAAGTCAACTATTCCAACTTTGTTATTGTAAGGATTTTGAAATAAAAGTCAGTGTTTTTAACCAATCAAATTTTATCAGGTCAAACTGTCTGCCTGCTTTTGATAACACTTTAGTAACTTGTTTGTGCCAGCAGTCCTGAACTTACCAAATAACGATAATCCATCGTGACTTGAAACATATAATGTGTCACCATTCGGAACCTAATAGCCTCACAATGATACCATTCATATCATGTGACACATGCACATACTAAGGGGATGTTTAGTTCAGTAAACGATATCATGCAAACACTAAAGAGACAATGGATAATCATTAGGTAGCAGAAGTACTAAATATCAGTGTAACTCCAATTTGACATAATTTTATTAAATTGAACAAATTATCATTTTAGTGGATCATACTTCATGTAAAACATGAAAATTTATTAAAACGTTTTTTTGCCCATTTGTTAATTGTTCATCATTTACTTGCAAGTAAAACTTGTTCAGGGTTTCCTTTTAATAACTTGAGATAGGGAATGGATTTACTTAGGTTAACCGAACTTTTTACGTACTTTTAGCATTGCTTCTCTTTATTTAAAAGAATGCCTTGTGATTGGTAATCATTTTCTTAATTTGCAAGGTCAGTGTTGAATGAAATTATCATGGACAGAAGGTTAGATGATTTTAAATTGTCAACATTTATAACGTAGAAATACATTTAGGCACCCTCCCAGAAAGAAGCATCAAATTTGAAATCTGTTTGATCAGTTTGCCATATTGTACACACTGCAAATTGAAATTCATGTGCATAGATACAAATATTACAAAAATTAAAAATAACTTGTAAATAAAGTGCTCTTTCATTAATTCCGAGAAATTTTGGTTTAACTAATTCATTGGCGCCAGTTACAGTAAATGGTCCGATTTTCAATAAAACTCATTACTTTAGACCTTTAAACAAAATTTTCCACTTTACCAAACTGATAAGCTCTGAATTATTTTTTTTAGTAATGTTATAGTTCTGCTAACGCGTTGACTGATATGACAAGATACAGAAAACTTAATGCTTAAATATACAATCTTGAAATGCATGTAAAAATTACACTGCTATCTTTACCACATTCAGTTCTTTTTGGCAACTCCATAATTGCGCCAGAAAACTATTGATTTCACATAAACATGCGAATACTTGTATCCAATATCTGTTCCATTAACTTTTAATTATCCTTTGCAACTGTTTCTAATTAGTAAAACCAATTGATCCTTGGAACTTCTTGCCAGTCAAGTTTTATCGATGTCCTTCAAATTAGACAAGTACAACGTGACCGTAACCGGTTAAAGCACTTTAAAGACTTAATGGATTTATATAATTTGTTTAGATGGAGCAAAAACTTAATTGAGTTCTATCTATAGCCGCACTGCTCATTTATCTATAATGTATCTCTTTATTTGAAATATGACTTCGTTTTGGGTTTGAGTTGAAGTTTAACCTTTCATTCGCAGCACGATTGTTTCATTTATTGGGAAATTACAGCTTTTCCATATTCAGTGCTGTTGGGCATCTCTATGTCTTTACCAGCAAATAAATAAACATGTGTATACAGCTGCATACCGAAAGTTTGTTCACTTACCATTGATTCGTAGTACAAATATGTAATTTGGGTTTACTTTGGACATCAATAAATGAACTTCAGAAAACTGACAAAGGATCACCTATTGTCCATGTGTAAAATAGCAATTTATAAAGATATTTAAGGATCGTCTAGTCTCTGGTGCAAAATTTCGAATTTTGTCATGTTGAAAAAGACAGTAGGGTTCATATTTTTGAAATTTCGATTTCGTTAAATTTCAAATAAAATGTTCCATTTCGACTCCATGAGAATATAATCAACAAAATCACGATGACTTATATAATAAGTGCAAAGGAACAAGCATGACTAATTTTTAAAGCATTTGATGACTTATAAAGGATGTTGTAGAGAAAAATATAAATTGAATTTTTCGAAATTTTGACCCCTGGTCACTTCAATAAACTGCCCAAACTGTTACGATATATTGTGAGGTATGATAAATTCTTCTCTCATCTGTATTGAA
Source organism: Phorcus lineatus (assembly GCA_921293015.1). Classification (NCBI taxonomy): domain Eukaryota; kingdom Metazoa; phylum Mollusca; class Gastropoda; order Trochida; family Trochidae; genus Phorcus; species Phorcus lineatus. The sequence continues at coordinate 20,458,843 of OV121095.1, forward strand.
ATTTGAACATTATGCATTTCTTTTTCGTAATGCTATGATACCTCATAGACATAACAAATTTAATAATATTTGCACTAGTATAACCAGTTATGTGAACAAACTTTTGGCACACAGCTGTACATGTAAGCGATATCTGTTCCAGTACAATGTAATTATCCTTTAAAGCTGTTTCTAGTAAGTAAAAATCAGTAGGTCGTCGGGGTGCCTTGCTAGAGTTTTCACAGCAATATGAATGTTTTCAAGTGAGACAAAAATGCAACATGATTATCGGTGTCTGAAGCGCTTCCAAGATTTATTGAAAAATTAAGTAAGTTTTATGTGAACTGCGCTGTTGATTTATCTTGTGAGTGTAACTGTTCATTTGAAATTTCATTTTATCATTTGAGTTAAAGTTAAAAATGTTCCTTTCATTTAGCGAACATAGTTTATATGGAGGGGTAAATCATTGGTTTAATTTGTGAAAAAACATCGAAATATTAATACATTACCTATGTTTTGACCGGGTAGTCTAAAAAATCAATATTTTGAATAATAAATTGCTCTGAAATGCATTGTGAAATATACCCCGCAAACTTATAAACTTATTTGTGATAATTTCAAACGACTGCATTTGATAATTAATGTTTGTTAGGTACATTGTATCTGTGATAGAATTATCAATATTGTAAAAGGGCAATTCATGTCTAATACATTATATAACAAGTTGTTCATGGCGTAATCAAAAAGTGATGGATATTACTATAATTGGGGCATTTTCTTCTAGTGTTTGGCTAAAATAATTTTTAAAAATGCAGCTGACGTACATACGTAGAAATTAAAAGAGTCGTACAATGATAAATAATGCTCTTCACAACATTCAGAATTGACCAGCAACAGCATTTTTCTAAAGTTAAATCTCGTTGAAAATCCAGTACAGTTTAATTCGCTCCTGAGAAAAGGTTTTGACGTGCACAGGTTGGTTTTATTCTTATTTCTCTTGGAGTTCTTTTTGACTTTTGAACTCCGTTTCTTGTTAAATACACGTTTCATCTTGGAATTTTTGTCAGAAATTTTAAGAGATAAATTCCATCTAAACAGTGAACAAATGTAACATTTTTATATTTTGGATTGCAAAATCTTCTATAGTTAAGATTCTGTTTGGGTCCTTTATCCTACCCTGAGATTTAGGCATATCGACAGCAATGGTCGTACCAGCAGCCAATCAACTCGCCCATTTTGTATCAAAAACTAGTACAGAAGTAGATGGCGTGATCCCAAATATAAAAATTGTGCAGAATTGCACAATATGAGTCCTTTGTATTGGTTTACAGTTTATGGATTATCTTCAATCTCACATATTTAAAATTTTTGATTAAACAATTCTCAAATTGCTTTGTCTTAGATATTAGCAATCTTCTAGTATTCCATACTTCACACGCACTCTCCTTAAGTTTCACGTTTCAACATCATATCATAAAATGGCCATTAAGACAGTTGTATTGTTTTATTTCTTTCACAATATTTTTGTTCGAACCTTATTATGAATTAACATGAAACTAAAATGTGCAATGAATTAGCTAGATGACATGGATTCAAATAACTTTAAATCAGCTGCTTGATGTGCTTCTCTGTCAAGCTATAGATACGCCTAGCGTCGATGCTAGGACACAAAGGTGACGAAGTGCAGGTGACCAAATAAAGGTGTTATAGAATCACATTGTACTGCCTCTTCGAACAGAACCGACACAAAATTCAGTTTAAAATAGAGTTGTGGTAAATATTAAGAAGCTTTCATTACCTGCTTCCTGCTATCTTGTTACAATAATCTTCCGGAGGCTCAAGAATGTTACTACCAACAAATAGTTTCATACAAGTTTACAAAACAGCTGGAAGAAATTATTACTTGGTATAACTTCATATTTCAACATTTATAAAAATCAATTTGAAATGATTTACAGATGCCAAGTATTTTGATATATTGTTTGTCACCCGCTTCTTATAGCAGATTTGCATCACAATACAATGATATCTTTTTATTTCTCACCTTATTACAATCCATTTCAGAAATACTATTGATAATAATAATAATAAATTTTGATTTGAGCTTCGATACATTAAGGTGAACAGATTGACATTTACAAAGTATAAGTCAAATGTACAAAATAGTCCATAAGTAACAAAACTTTGTTTCGTACTTACATTACTAAATTCAATTATCATTTCAAATTTTGCACATATATTTTGGACTTCTTTATAACTGTATATGTACTGACATACGATTTTCCCGTTTGTATGTAATAAGCTATTGAAAGTCTGTCTAACCGTCTGATGGTCAACTGCTATTGTAAAAAGTAGTAAAGAAGCAAGCACCTACCTATATTCTCAAAGGTTATAGAACTTCATTCCTCCATTTGCATTCTATATAAACAGTTCAACGTTTTGTGTGTTATGTTGATACATCAAAATTATTTGTATCCCAATTTTGTGACCTTTTCAATTTTTGTGACCAATTTCATACGGTCAACGAGGGAAATCAAATTATTTGAAATCAATTGAGTGATACTTTCAAATAAGTCATAAGTCATTTTTTCATATTTTATTGGATAAACAGTCTCAAGTACAAAGATGTGGATTCCTTTCTAGACAAAGGTATTACTGGATTGTACCTGTTAACTTGATAAATACGAAAAGTAACTTATGCTTTTTTAAAGATTAGAAATCTAACCTGACAGCATGTTTTGTGTCTCTTGTGCACGCATTGCATTACTGTTAATATTTGATAAATAGTGGGCTATCTCATCAGATGAAAGAATACTCCTCCGCGGTTGTAATATGAAATGTGATATGATTCATGATATTAAAGAAAATATATTGCCTACTTGAAAAGAAAAAAAATATTATTTTGTTCTTTTCTAGAGACGTCTGACATATTTAACAATTAGCAGCATTGAGAAATCTTTAATGAGTTTATTTGGTTTATATTCTTATAGAAATGTAAACATTTTCACTAGCATACTCAACTTGATATTCATGGCATTGAAAATTTTCTGTGAAAATCGAAGAACACTTGCAAAAGCCAAACTCTAACTCGCCAATTTATTTCAATCACTCAAACACCTTTTACTGAAAGTACTCTTTCCGTCGGCTTTGGATTAGTATTTCTATAAATATTTGAGTATCTGGCGCGTGTCATCAGCCCTACAATGTCTGCTTTAAAGGGCCACTGAGTATGTTGATAAAAATTAGAAAATAGTGCCAAAAATCCATCTCGTTGAAAGATCTGTTTCATAATTTTCGCCAATTGTTTCGACCCTAAATAAGCCGAGAAACCTAACTAATTAGTAATGGAATTTCCCCTGTCTATAAATAGATCGACTTTATTATTTTTTCGAGCATTGTGGTCGTAGTTGGCTCCCATCCTTTGAACATAAATAACCACGTGGGGACGGAAAAGCAGGATACAGTTAAAACGACGATAGACCAAGAGGGAAACAAGTTGCTCGACAAAAGGAAAGTCAAAACGGCGAAACGCATATAGGATTTATTTGAAAGTCAAACTCGCTTTATTTTGAGTTTGTTTCGTTTCAATATGAGCAGGTAACTTGTCTATTCATATTGATCGCGCCCATTGTAAGTTGTTTTTATTGAAATACATCGTGATCATGAAAATTACGAAGAATCTCTTATAAATGTTTTGATTTCCATAGAGCAAGGCGAGATAATTAGCATAATCTTATCTCGTGACAACTGAATCTATTATAATTTCTCAGTCATCGACGGAACATGGATCTTTTTACTTTGCATATTTACTGTGACTATGTTTTTATTAAGTTAACAACAACAGCATCCTTTTTTGTTTTGCAAGTCTTGGACACCTTTTTTGTGTAAACAAACTATGGTTATATCTTTTCACGAATTGCAAGTGTTTATAATATTTTAAAGATAAAAATTATATATGTTTATTTGTTATCGCTAAAACCCGAGCTTACGTAGTACACAGGAAAGGAAAGTCCGCGTAATGACATCATAATTCTCGTACGGGTGAAATATAATTACACTGACTTGTCGTGGTATATATACTATTTCTTACATATCATTTTGTAGCTGAATCAATTCTCTACCAATTGATATAATTTTCAGGAGTTTTTGAAAAAATGTTGTAGTAGAAACACTAACATACTCAATGGCCCTTTAAGCTCAAACCCGCTACTGAAAAACGTTATTTTACTATAAAGGTTACGAGGTAAGTGGCATGCATTAAATGCATTTATTTACATGCAAAATAGCCCTTATCTTGTTGACAATAGAAACTAGAATGTCTTAAAATGAATTGTAATTCTCATAACTAGAGATAGTGTTTATGACGCATGAACTGAAGCATTGTCATGCAAAAGCAGAAATCCTAGTCAGAGTATCAACTAAATGTCTTTCTGTCTATTTTGGATACGTGTCCAAAAGTACGTTTGATGATTTTATACCTGCCAGCAGCCTTACAGTGTCCGGTTTATGCTCAAAATATTGACATAAAATCTTCAATTTGTCACTATACTGAACCAATTAGTCCTGAATTTAAATCATTTAAAACATTTGGCAAATTTAACCCAAACCTATATGTTATAAAACCAATTCAAAAGTAAAACCACTAGCATAAGGAATTCAAATGTCATGGTGCAGGCGATTTATGATACTTGATTATATTCTTTATATCCACCATTTGTGTATTTGAAAAACTTTACTTATCATTTTAGTTGTTGATACTTCATAATGTATATACAACTAAAACAAATCAATATTGCAGTTGTGCATCATCCAATCATTTGTTACAAATACCTATTTCATAATCATCAATAATTTAATGTCAATTAAAAATTGTTAAAGATTTATGCTGAGCTTGCATGGAATTGTGCTGTCATAAATAACTTTATGCAATTAATTCTATTATGTTCAAAGACTTTGATATCAGAACGCTTTGTCTTTGAGAAGAACCTTTCTGTGCTATATTGTAAATTATACACTTTCATTTACAAAAACACAATGCAATAGTAACTGAATATCTATACGGTTGCAAATGTCTATAGCAGTAAATGTGTGATACTTTTAATGCCGCCGTCTATCATCTGTCTGGGTAAATATGACAAACACTGCCATTTGGACTATAGTTCTGAAGGTTGCAGTTATTCCAGGTTGCTTCAAGAAGATAAGTAAGTTTTTGCAATCGTCCTGATTTAATCAGTAACTGCCAGAAGAACACGAGTGCAATGCACAATGTATATTGCGGAGTATATTTTCTCAATATATCAGAAAGTATTGTTCAAATTAGAAATCCAGATTACGATATTTCCGCTTCATTAAACACAGAAGTGGCCAAACAATACTATGAAACAGGTGATTGTTTGGACCTTGTTTTTAGCAATTGCAAGATAAAAGTCACTTGACAGGAGTGTAAGGACTAAAAGTTCAACTGAATGTAATCAGAAATATAGATATATGATACAATTATTACTCTCAAAAGTTGGTCATGGTTGTCGAAAATTTCGTGCAAATGTGGTTAAACACCATGGTCTGACGCATACCGGTACACTATCTTAAAAAATTACTAACTGTGACGTTGAAGTACATCCTCATTAACTGACTCACAGTGTCAAGATGACAAACATACGGGCCTATGTGTTGTAGTGAATTCAATAATGTCAATGTTTTAAAAGTTCGTGGTTACCTTGCTATATCGCACCGACCGATCTTTCTCTACGTTTCTGAATGTTTACTGCACAAAGGTACACATTTCTTTGACCGTCAGGTCATGGAATATGGCATCGTTTGCGATAAGATAGATATAGAATGATACATCCTTTAAAGTACACTAGGTTCGTATATACTTGTCAGAAACTCTCTTTTATTTCCAGTGATGACGTCTTCTCTGTTTATAATGGATATTTTCTTGTGCCAGTTTTTTGTATCACATAACAATATATTTTCAGTAAATATATTATTACAAAATCACAATCAAGTAACAAAATACACAAAGTTTTTATTGAAAAAAGAACGCGAATTATTTGATACCTGCGAATTATAATTTTAAATACACATTGCCAAAATACATGGCAGTTGCTATCTGTTTTATTGTTTTCTGTAGATACGTCTATAAAGATATCTATATAAACAATCACGACTCTGTATCTCTATAAATGCCAATGTTCAAATTAGCATGGGAATTTAATATATATTAAAATATTGGAAGATGGTGGTGTAACATATATAATGACATTTTTGACTCGCAGAAAAATTTCCTTGACATTTATACTTTAGCAAAATTGTTAAAGGTTTGGAGAAATGGAATATGCGAGTATCATTAAAGCAGTAAGATATCACTTACAATCCCAACTAATAAGATCAATAACAACCTGATCAAACATTATTTGCTCAAAAAACTTACAAAAAACAAAGTTTGTTTGCTAGGAATTAACGATGAATTGCAATTTCGAAACCAACTCAACAAAGTTATGTAATAACATGAGAATAGAATTTTATCTCTCGGGGAAAATAATTTGAGAAAAATATACCAATCCATCTCAAATTACAAACAATTGGCAACCATGGATGTTTCTAAAACTGTTTTATAAATAACATCCTCAATAAAAGTACTAATAGACGTAATTTGTAAAAAAGATAATGATGAGAAGTTTGACTACTATAGGTTAAGGAGCCACTCCGTGAGTTGTTGGAGTCATACATGCCAAACTTACTCAATGGTGTAATTTGATCGCAAAGTATCGACTGTTACCAAAAAGACACATTTTAAAGCTCATTGTTTTTTACACTAACAATATGAAGGTAGAACGTCGCAATTATGATCGAAAACCGGACAGTGGCGCGCGTCAAGTAGTCAAACGTAATTTTGGAGACTTATCTAAAACAGCCAGCATGTCAGTAAGGAGTTGATAGCGCTTGTTAGGTTATATAACTAATATCCATGTATATTGGACGTGGTATCTACACCTCTGTGCATTTATAAGGCTGTTTTTAGATTTTCATGGAAACCCAGTATTTGTCATTTATATGTCTTTCGGACATGAAAAGTTAAGATGTTTTGATTTTATATTACCACATATGACATTTAGGTTCGTAACAATGGTAAATAATATGTTATGAAAAACACGGAGTGGCTCTTTAAGGGCAAACATTGTATTTACTTTTTCATAATTGGAAAATACTGGAAAACGTCGTCAGGCTTGAATAAAAAACAAATTGTCAATGAAATTATTAAAAGAAACGTTGATCTTCTGTTATCCAGAAAGCGAAAACAATATTCTTAAATTGATATCGATAATCATAAAATTTAAAGCATCTGAGGCTAAATACAAAGTAAACTACCAAAAAACTATACAGCAAAAACACATTCGCAACTTATAAAACATAGACAAATGTTCTGGAAATATTAATTAACATTTACGAACTTTTTGTCACATTGTCACAAATTGTTCTAATGATATGTTCAAAACGAAACATCAAGAGAACCCAATTCTCTACTCATTTATAAAAAAAGCATTATCATGAACATCCTAAGATAATAACTTCAAAACGTTCTGCTTGTATGATCAAAGTATGCTCTGTCCAATTTGCATTTTTCCTGTTCAATGTCTTTATTTCGTTAAGGTTTCTATATTGACAAGCATGTTTTATTTTTTTATAGGCATGAACAAAATGGTTCAAGAGAAAAAACACCAGGCACTCAATTACTCGCTTACTTAAAAAATGATAAATGGGACAACAGCAAAGACCTGATGTCACATAAACATTAATATGCAGGCACAAATTTTCATTACTTCTTAACTCATTATCAGTTCAACCTTACAGATATTAGTGGAACAGCTCTATTACTGTACTGGCACACTATTTATATCTATAGTGATGCATGTTTTATAAGCAGTGAGAAGTCTCCCTATCCTGTGAACTTAAATCAGTTGATACATGAGCTACTTACTTTCCCGATTGTAATTATATTTAATTCATTTGTTATTGACATTGTTCAACTGATTCAAGGAAGCTGTATTGCGAATTGAGTGTCTGAAGCTGTGTAAAACGTTGAAGTCGTAAAAGACACTCTGAGTCGAGTTTGCAACATAATACGAAATCATTCGCAGCTGCACTCTCAATTCATATTGTATTATAATGTAATTTATATGATAAGGCAAGTGGAAAATGCCTTTTAAATTCTTTAATTGGGTTTTTGAATGTCATGTTTCTAGCTTCTCAAGATCATTAAGAAATATCCTTTAGCATTTTACAATAATATTTATTGTTATACTTATGATAACTATATCTTCAGGATCCGTCCCCATATTCACAGTATTTACGTCACTGATAACTTACTCTTCAACTCTTATCAAAAGAGATAAAAACCAGGAAGGGATAGTTTAGATTAAATCCCGAGTAAAGTTGTAGAGCTGTTAAAGCTGATTGTTTTATTTATCAAGTTGCAAGTCATCTAGACGGTAATCAAATATTCTTTTCTAATAATTTTAACATTTCATCTTTCTCATATTTGAATTTGTAGAATTCTCCCATGTAGAATTAGATCGTCATTATTACGCAAATACTCGATAATAATATACCGAAATTATTCCATTTTACGCTATCCAAGATTGTCAATAATACTTTTTCAAAAGATTTAATCTTCATGACGTATTTCCACTTTTCTGTTCAAATTGTCAATATTTGTTGTACTTGAGTCAACAGAAAATATCTTTAACCGATATCAAATGAAAGGAAATCTCAAACACAATTATGTCATCACATTATTTTGGTGAAGTGGCACTATGAACCATTTTTTAAGGGTGTGTTTCTTCTTACTTTAATTTCTGATTACATATTGTCTAAAAGTCAGGCAAGAACTGTAAAACATGTAACATTAATGTCGTTGTGAAATTGTGAAATATAAATCAATGACTGCTTTACTAAAATCATAATTACATTCAAATGTCGGAAAATTAAATAAACTGAACGCCAAAAGAAATGTTACACCTCTTTGAATTTGAATAAAATAAGAAGTTACGTGTTCAGTGGAATCTGCTTTGTTGTGTTGTAACACTCCATCAGTTTAGTGTTTTGTGCTAAAATAGAAGACCTGTAACTTTAATGGTAAATAAGTTATCGCCAGTTCTTCATGGGTGGGGCCAATGGTTAATTTTTACAATTTTCACTTTAATTATTGCATGATCGAAAAAAGGACAATTGACCCTACCCACGAAGACCAACATCAATATAAGCTTAAGGGACATAGCTCCGAGAAAATTGGGTGGTAGGTTGTCTGCCATCGAAAATGTGCAGTAACATCCTACACACCTAGAAACCAAGCATCCTGTTCAATAATGCAGAAGGTCTGCATGTCGTCACTCAGTCTTACATACGATGTCTATATACTATGTCGTTGGGCCAAACACACACATTTTCAAGGTCTATTTTCTCTATAACCTACTGCATGAAGACTTAAGACGGCCTTGAACATCACTAGTGTGAGCATTGTTTGAAATTACACAATTTTTATACCCCAATTGTCCAGAAATAGATCTGCAGGATATTCCACTTTCTTGCATTTAACTATCCGCCATCTTCCATCTGTGGAAAATCTTGCAAAAGCCGAATTTCTAATCAAGATGTAATCTTCAGGGCGAGACATCACACATTACCGTTGGCACAATAAAATTTACCTTTCCCGGCCATGTACCGATACGTGTTTGTGTAATCGAAAACTCGAAAGTTTTTTTCACACCTTGGTTAAAACTATCCTGAATTAAACGAAGTGGCACTCGAAACATTATTCTAAGTAACGAAGCTGCTGAAATCTACCATAAAAACTAAATGCAATTATGAATTTCGCTCCTGAGTAATGTGTGTATCAATTAGATTACCCAACAAGTATAAAGGACACTGGAGATCTATTTGCAATAAAATTTATCTTGTGGGTTTTATCTTGTCTATGTTGTTTTTGTATGTTATAATAAGATTAATACGTCAATCATTTAAAGTTATTGTCAACATAGTTTTTAATTTGTTTCAGGGTTCCATTGTAATGAAGAACAACCCGAATAAGGCATTTCGGTAATATTTTTTAAGCATTTCAGAATTTGAATGTGTCAAACATGATACCAATAAAATAATCCTATTTGTATAATGTTTGTTTAAAAAAATGCAAATATTGTCGAAGTTTTGTACTGCAATTTAACTTGTAATTAGAGAAAATGTCAATTCGCAATAGTGACCTTACGGTATCATTTGCATATTAAAGCTAGGCATTTTCTGATGATTATACATTTTGTACATGTACATTGTAGTATGTTTTACTTCTACAGTCGATCGTTTCTTCGCAATATGATCAAAGATTTTTCTGACATGAAAAATAAATAAATAGAATATATTTCAACATCAAACTGAAAACTGTATCATGCAGTTCATTAAGAGGACAATCAATCACTTTTGTGTACATACACTTTACAAAACAGAATAAAAACTTCAAACTATATGAATCGTACATAACCAATACACTGATTTATGACAGACGATCCAAACCGAGTATCAATGTATTTTATACATACATGTATATCAACATATATGTTTTTCAATGTGGTTTTGACCACGTTTGAGTCGCACAGGATGTTGGCGACAGAAATTATTTGTAAAAAATGTATAAGGTAAGTACTAGATTTAAATACATAACATATCAGCATTAATGGTTAAATGATATTCATTAATCAAGCTGTATTTGTTCTTATGCTGAATTCCAAACATTTATGTATTTCAATTTCAATCCATCTAGGCAAAATTGTAACTATGATAAAATGGTAATGACTTAAGGAAGAAAAAATACGTAACGAATAGCATGCGATCAATATTCATGTTTAGATAATTTTGAATATGTATCCTTATATTATTGATTATTGATTATCGCTTTACATTGAACAATTAATACACGGGCATATACCATTAAATCTGCTTGTATGTCTTCGTTTCTTAAAGATTCAATATTTGATGTGTTTGAAATTCGAATAAAAAGCTGGTAAAAATCTGAAATCTTTCAAACTTGACAGGTTTCTAAAAGGGTCTCACGTTCTGCAGCAAACAGGGGGAATATTAAAAGAGTATGCAATTTAACTTTAAGTTGGTCCTTGCCATTAAAATAGTTCCTATTTTCCAGGGTGGGTTTTCATATCGGCCAGTGTAAATGCGAAAGGATGATACACTGAATCCAAACTTTGAAAATTCACATGGAACATCTAAAGCATTTTCAAAATTGATGTATGGTTCTGTGACAAATCAAAAGCAACGCCGTTTGTGATACTTTGTCTTGAATGAAAATGTAAGACGTGATATGAAAGGTCTTTATCATGGATGTAAACAGAAGTTTTATATTACCAGTTTCAAGCAAAAGAAATGATATCAAGAATAATGCAGAAATCTTAAATTAAGATTGGATATTATGTGATTGAACTTTGCTAACAGAACCATTTTATCATTGTCTACAAAGCAAAATAAATAACGTGTAAATCATATGAACCATTATATCTAAATATGTTACCTTTGAATAAAAAAAGCAATATACGACAGATGGTGAAAGGATTGTTTTGCGATAAAGAATTACACCTCATCACTTAACAATATAAAAGTAACACTGTACGACAGATGGTGAAAAGGTTGTTTTGCAATAAAGAATTACACCTCATCTCCTCACAATATAAAAGAACCAATATACGACAGATGGTGAAATATTGTTTTGCGATAAAGAATCACACCTCATCACTTAACAATATAAAAGTAACACTGTACGACAGATGGTGAAATGGTTGTTTTGCAATAAAGAATCACACCTCATCACTTAACAATATAAAAGTAACACTGTACGACAGATGGTGAAATGGTTGTTTTGCAATAAAGAATCACACCTCATCACTTAACAATATAAAAGTAACACTGTACGACAGATGGTGAAATGGTTGTTTTGCAATAAAGAATTACACCTCATCACTTAACAATATAAAAGTAACACTGTACGACAGATGGTGAAATGGTTGTTTTGCAATAAAGAATTACACCTCATCTCCTCACAAGATAAAAGAACCAATATACGACAGATGGTGAAAGGATTGTTTTGCAATAAAGAATTACACCTCATCTCCTCACAATATAAAAGAACCAATATACGACAGATGGTGAAATGGTTGTTTTGCAATAAAGAATTACACCTCATCTCCTCACAAGATAAAAGAACCAATATACGACAGATGGTGAAAGGATTGTTTTGCGATAGAGAATTACACCTCATCACTTAACAATATAAAAGAACCAATATACGACAGATGGTGAAAAGGTTGTTTTGCTATAAAGAATTACACCTCATCACCTAACAATATAAAAGTAACACTGTACGACAGATGGTGAAATGGTTGTTTTGCGATAAAGAATTACACCTCATCACTTAACAATATAAAAGTAACACTGTACGACAAATGGTGAAATGGTTGTTTTGCAATAAAGAATTACACCTCATCTCCTCACAAGATAAAAGAACCAATATACGACAGATGGTGAAAGGATTGTTTTGCGATAGAGAATTACACCTCATCACTTAACAATATAAAAGAACCAATATACGACAGATGGTGAAAAGGTTGTTTTGCTATAAAGAATTACACCTCATCACCTAACAATATAAAGGTAACACTGTACGACAGATGGTGAAATGGTTGTTTTGCAATAAAGAATTACACCTCATCTCCTCACAAGATAAAAGAACCAATATACGACAGATGGTGAAAAGGTTATTTTGCTATAAAGAATTACACCTCATCACCTAACAATATAAAAGTAACACTGTACGACAGATGGTGAAATGGTTGTTTTGCGATAAAGAATTACACCTCATCACTTAACAATATAAAAGTAACACTGTACGACAAATGGTGAAATGGTTGTTTTGCAATAAAGAATTACACCTCATCTCCTCACAAGATAAAAGAACCAATATACGACAGATGGTGAAAGGATTGTTTTGCGATAGAGAATTACACCTCATCACTTAACAATATAAAAGAACCAATATACGACAGATGGTGAAAAGGTTGTTTTGCTATAAAGAATTACACCTCATCACCTAACAATATAAAAGTAACACTGTACGACAGATGGTGAAATGGTTGTTTTGCGATAAAGAATTACACCTCATCACTTAACAATATAAAAGTAACACTGTACGACAAATGGTGAAATGGTTGTTTTGCAATAAAGAATTACACCTCATCTCCTCACAAGATAAAAGAACCAATATACGACAGATGGTGAAATGGTTGTTTTGCAATAAAGAATTACACCTCATCTCCTCACAATATAAAAGAACCAATATACGACAGATGGTGAAATGGTTGTTTTGCAATAAAGAATTACACCTCATCTCCTCACAAGATAAAAGAACCAATATACGACAGATGGTGAAAGGATTGTTTTGCGATAGAGAATTACACCTCATCACTTAACAATATAAAAGAACCAATATACGACAGATGGTGAAAAGGTTGTTTTGCTATAAAGAATTACACCTCATCACCTAACAATATAAAAGTAACACTGTACGACAGATGGTGAAATGGTTGTTTTGCGATAAAGAATTACACCTCATCACTTAACAATATAAAAGTAACACTGTACGACAAATGGTGAAATGGTTGTTTTGCAATAAAGAATTACACCTCATCTCCTCACAAGATAAAAGAACCAATATACGACAGATGGTGAAATGGTTGTTTTGCAATAAAGAATTACACCTCATCTCCTCACAATATAAAAGAACCAATATACGACAGATGGTGAAAAGGTTGTTTTGCTATAAAGAATTACACCTCATCACCTAACAATATAAAGGTAACACTGTACGACAGATGGTGAAATGGTTGTTTTGCAATAAAGAATTACACCTCATCTCCTCACAAGATAAAAAAACCAATATACGACAGATGGTGAAAAGGTTGTTTTGCTATAAAGAATTACACCTCATCACCTAACAATATAAAAGTAACACTGTACGACAGATGGTGAAATGGTTGTTTTGCGATAAAGAATTACACCTCATCACTTAACAATATAAAAGTAACACTGTACGACAGATGGTGAAATGGTTGTTTTGCGATAAAGAATTACACCTCATCTTTTAACAAGATAAAAGAACCAATATACGACAGATGGTGAAAGGATTGTTTTGCGATAAAGAATTACACCTCATCTTTTAACAATATAAAAGTAACTATGTACGACAGACGGTGAAAAGGTTGTTTTGTGATAAAGAATTACACCTCATGGTAGTAGCTGTAGATTCGTTAAAACGGGTTATTACTTTTCATGTTTTCCTAAATCGGTTTTGATAATAACATTCCAATAAAATCGAGTAAAAATACTATTAGATTTGTTTTAACGATGACACAAAGACGATATCAGTGCAAGTTTAAGTGCCATTGCACCCTTTCTTAATTTGATTTTGTTGCTACCTGAAAAGTGTTTATTGATTAAAAAATAAAAATCCCATCACTGTATTTGCTCATGACGCATGAAGGGTGTAACAACAACGAGATAAAAGCTTACCATATAACACTAATTAACGAAGCTTTCTTACATTCGGTAGAGAGACAATTCTTCGAGTCAGCTAGTCTAAAATCTTCTTCTTATTTTCTCAGCTTCCAGGTATTAATAACTGATTGATTAGAAACTAGTCTAATTTAACTTTACTGTCAAACACATTTTGTACAAGCACTATAAAATTTACATCAAATTCCTTATAATTATTTTTTTCTCATAAGATTTAAAATGTGATTTTTTTAAACCAGTCTGAAGATTGTTTTATGTTCAATAAAAGCTTACATAAAATTTAAACATAAAATTTGCTAATTGTATCAATTGTGTCAAAATCAAATACTTTTGAAACACTACAGAAAATCGGCTTTTTTGTGAAGTGATTGAAAAACAAAAGCATAATCCTGAATTTCATCTCTAAACAATTTATTATATTTTATGAAAATGTTTATTTATCGGGAGTTTTAAAAAGATTAATTTGTTGTTCCGATAATAAGATACGAAAACCATGCTAAGCTAAGATTTGAAAACCCTTTTTTCCCCAAAAGGAAATCAAGAGTTGAGAAGCCTATAAAGCAACATTTAGTACATGAGCTTTTTAAAATGGTATACATATACACCCGGCCAAACCCTTCGTTTTGTCCTTGCAATGGGAGAATGAGAAGAGAATTGACCATATTTCAGAAAATGTAATTGTTTGTTTTATCATAAAATGGTTTAACAATGAAAATCAATTCGGATAACATTTCACAACTTGAGAATACTTATAATTGTTATACTAGATCAAGGAATTCGAAAATTGTTTAATTAATGAATTAATGAACACCACACCCCAAATACCACATTCTTTATTTGTATGATTGAAAGTTTTTGTCAAATAGGTATACAAAGGTATGCAATTTCAACAACCGTCAAGTTCCCTTTGTTTGTCAACTTGATAACAACACGTTGTTTTTGATCGAATATCAGTACCTGGTGAAGTTAAGTCATAGGTTCTACAAATGTGAAAATGAAGTTATTTGTCAATGTAGACATCTTGATAAAAGAAGATTAACATGTACCCCTTGTACATTTCCAAGTTGAGTACATAAATTGAAACAAAATGAACAATCAAACGACGTTTTCCCCTAGAAAACTTTTCCTAAAATAGCTGTTATCGTTGCTTTCCGTAGTGAAATACCATTTTTGCACCTTTAAATTCAAATCATGTGCTTTTATTCATTAACAAATGCCAAAACCGAAATTACAATTTGACAATTGAATAGAAATTTAGCAATTGTCAAAACTACTGTTTATCCGACATACAAAGCACTGGTTGAAAAACTTACTTTTTATCTAACAGTATTGGTGAAAAGAATTAGAATTACGTCTAACTGGCAGACGCCAGTCACTTTCTCCTTTATATTGCCATTTTCCCGATCAGCACTTTTTAGCAACGTTCATATCTATCACAATACGATTGACAACATAGCTTTTTAAAACCATAACAAAATACTTAATGGTCTTAAGAGACATACTAAGTTAAAAACGATTACCAACTAAGGAATATCTGTCATAGAGCTAGATTCCTCTTGCAGCAAACTATTGATAATGATCTTTACCTGTACATAGATGCGCTAGCCATGTTAGTTACATTATATTTTGATTGTTCTCTGAAAGGTGCCATGATTTAACTCGTCTATAAACCATCGGGTGTAAATATGTTTTTTGTCCACCAGTGATAAGTTTAAGAAATACATCAAACTTATTGATGGGTGCCAATATCGTTGAAGTCACCTTCATCTTTATTGTGCCGCTTAACCGATCAGCACTGAATGTATTTTAGCAACAGCCAATACTTTCCCTTTCATACCACAATTGATAACATGGGTATATAAAAATACATCAAAATACGTAATGGTATTTAAAACACAAAGAGTTCTTGATTCTTTAATTCTTCTTTAATTGATTCTTTAACCGAATTCGGTAAGGAAATCAGTGACAGAGCTTAATTCCTCTTGCATCAAACTATTGATTTTATCTTTTCATGTACGTATATGTAAGCCATGTCTGGTTTTTATTGTTCTTTGAAACTGTTTCTAATTAGTAATATAAGTTTATCCTGGGGCTTCATGCCAGAGTTGAATCAATTAATTTGTTATTGACGTTGTTCAAGTGAGACAAGGATTATCAGTGCTTGAACTTTAGTAAAAAATTACTCGAGTGAGGCAAGCCTTCTGGCAATATTATCGATTTTCAATTGGAGTCTCATGTTCATCTTTTTTGCAACTGAAAAACTATAGTCTGAATTGTGTGACTTTTGAAAGCTAAAGCTTGAAATTTATAACTTGTCATTTTTGCTTTCTGCTTCTGTAAGTAATTTTTATTTTAACAAAATCAACGAAAATGTTCATGTAAGAAAAGGAAAGTTTCAGCAATAGAAAGTGGTGTGGCTTGGTTACTGCATGCATACAGTTAAGTTTGCGAATTGTAAATACGTCTCTGCAATATACACTTTTAATTATTATATTTTTACTTCCATTCTCTTCAAACCTGTTTAGAATTCTTATATGGTTCCCAAAACCTTGTGGTAAACGATCCTGGTAGTTGACTACAAATTGAAATAAGTAAATGTTCCAAGATTCGGCTCGATATTAATTTGATGATGTTGTTTTTAACTTTCATTATCCTTTTATGATATGACATCTACTAGGGTCCCTTTTGATTTGATAACTTGTGTCTGGATATTGCATCACATCGTCAAAGTAAACGTTTAGTGACAATTTCGTAGTATGTGCCTAAAAGAGGATGATTTATGTCTTTACAGATTGACAACAATTGAAGAGCATTAACCTGTTTTGGTCTTGTCTTGTTAATAGCTGGTTATAGAGCCATATAAAGGTGCACATTAATAGTATTACGTACTTACTTATACTTGAGTAAAAATCGCCTGTTTGAAGCGAGAATATCACATTGATAACATTTTTCAAACAACTTTAAATGCTTTGATATGTACGTCCAGCTATTTAAAATCGTTTACATGAGGTGTAAGGTTCGGTCGTCTGTGACAAGGTGCTTTGGAAGTTTCAATTTCAGACTCTTTAAGTATTGCCACACCCCGTAGTGGACAACGCACAACCCTGCTTACTTCGAATAACTCATGAGCATGTTTGTAAATAAATATTCATATGAATACGCTACGAAATCTAGTGGTCGGTGCTACACCCTACCCATACAATATAGTGGACCAAGTCCATATTTTACAAAGCTTTCTATCCGTAACTCGCAAAAGTTGGAAAGAGATATAAACTTTACATAGTTGAAAGCGCAATGCTGCAACCATGATGTACACCAGTTGTATGTCCGTCATGGAGTTTCGCTTAACCCTATGTAAAGTACCTCAAAGTGTTGCCTTTGAGCAGCTGAAATGGACAGCTTTTGTTATTCTAATGGACAGAGTTTGTAAATTTGTAAATACAGGCAATTATTCAATCTTAAACAATTGTGAAAGTTAACATTTGCAATATTTCAATGAATTAGCGGAATATTTCGTTCATAAATGCTTTGTTTCAAACCCGTACGCATAGATTCTTACTTTATCTAATCACATCAGTCAAATTATAGTTTGTGAGGAAACAAAATCGTGATGGAATCAATAGTTTCATTTTTAATTTTACACGACGAGAAAAATCATTTACAGACTCCAAGAATTGAAATGATATCATTTGAACTAAAGGCACTCCATGCTTGAAGGCTATTTTTTCGATTCATTCAGATAATGTCAATGTCTTTCTTAAATAAAGAAGCGCTTGATTTTATGTTTTAATTTTGAATGTTTAAATTCAAATGTTAGTTTATGATTTAAAATTATATAATAGTAGTGTTAAGTAAGTTGCTCACAGATATGAAATGACCCGGCCAACAATCTTAGGGATTAAAAACATTTTTAAGCATTGCAACCTCGGGATATTTTATGGAATATATATTATATCAATTAAAACGATGTAAATAGTTTTAAAGTATTTGTTTTGTAATCTTAACATTCACTGGATGTGTTTGATAGAGCTCACTTCTATGGATACGACACACTAGTTAAATTTCCTGTTAAAAACGAACACTTCATTATGCACTTAATTCTTGTGATTCGATATAAGACAAGCAAATATATTTTTGATCGCTTATAGCTTGGTTTTGGCAACCTCTTAGGTAAGAAAGAGAGAGCAACGATAAAGGCCTTTTCAGTATCATATAGATGTAATTCTATTGCAAAACTTATGATCAAAAGGAGTTGACTATATGTAAATTACTTACCCATTAGCTTTAATCAAAGGACAGAATAATCCAAACATGTTATCAATGCAGTGTTTTCCTCAGCCCCCTGATGTTAACTCGTACAGCTTCCAACAACGACAGAACTTATTTTATAGACTCATGGCAATAAGATAGTGAAAAGACTTAACAAATGGTTTACTTATACTTTTACTTTTAATACATCTAAGTAACATCAAGTAGATAATCTCTACACAACTTCTTGAATTAAGATATGAAAGTTTTTCAAACAAATATAATCAAAGGATATTGATGAATGCTGATTCAAAATTTAATCTGCACGATTACATCGTCCTTTAAAAACGTGGAAGTGTCTTATGAAGCTGATGGAAAATTCCATTCTATCAGGTTTCGACAGTTTTAAACTCTGAAATAAAATCCTACGCATTAATATACATTCATCATATTCTAGATGATCAACATATGGACATTTTTGTTTATAGAACTCCACAAAAATTAAACAAATTTATCTATTAACTAATCAATTGACAAACGCTGAATTTTCTTGTTGGGATATTTATTGTATGAATTGTACAAATGGGATAATCTTAACTTTTTCTATCAACCTTAAGATGCATCAGTTTGCGCAATCGGCTAGGCAACAACGAGACCTGAGACGAAATAATCTAAGCACTATGTAATCACATTATACCGTCTCTGAGTTTTCACAGGAATCGATTAAAACGAGCTTAGCATAAAGTTATGGCAGACATAATCAAGTTCGGATGCTATTTCTAACTTCAGATGTTGGAACGGTAGTTTTTTCAAGAGCTCCTAACTGTATTGATTCCAGAAAAGTCTGAGGATTAATTTCAGTTCACAAAAAATCCGTTAGCGGTAATTGCTTGCACTTTCATTTCTATGTGTAAGTATTCAATATAAAATACCCGCTGTAACCGCTTACCCTGCTATTATGTCAGGAGCTGGTTATGATTTCTAATTCACATCTACATTCCGTTCAAAGGAAAGTGGATCCCGTTAGGATCGTCTACTAACTATTTTTAAAACACCGGATTTGAAAACCAAAATCGAATTTCCTTCAAATATCAAGGCAAATTATTAAAATATCAGAGCATTGAATTGCCAAATGGTGTATCTTATCTAAATCTGGTACCGTGCAATATTGTTCGATTTTTTATGATATTCAAGTATGTGAAACTTCATTATTTTTATTTATAGAGAAGGTTATTTCGTTATTTCAAAAATGGACTTTGTTTCTTAGTTTTTCCATGTTCATGATATTTCTGAAACTGCAAAAGCGTAATGTGAAATATCCACATCCATTACCAAAATTCATATAGATTCACACCTATACTTGTATAAATCTACCATTTTTCCATTTCAAATAGTTTGTCCATGAACAAGTTTGTTTTGAGTATTTAAATCAAATTGAAGAAAACGGTGAACGGTTTATATTTACTATAAAAAACATTTTTTCTTTACAAAGATTTCGATATCTCTTCCGTTTATAACAGAAAATCCATATGAACACAAAGTAGCATCCGCACGTTTTTGTATATAAATAAAGACATCTCATAAAGTCGCAAATCAATCAATCAGTAATCAAAAGAAAATGTATTCAAAATAATGTAAACGATTGGTTAATCTTTGCGAAACCATATCTCTACCTCAAATGAGTAAAAGGTGTTCACACCAAAACTGTTTTTTGCTTGATAACTGATTATTTCCTCTTTGACTACGGATTGACTAATGAGATGTTTTAACCTATGAAGACAATAAATTTGGCATAAACTAATGTTTATTGGGGAAATTATATAGGAAAATTATTTCGTAAACGTGCAAGAGCCCCTCTTACACCGTAATAATTGGTACACCTTATGCAAAGGCAGGTCCTATCTCTAACTGATTAAGCTTACATGCATGCATAAGCATACATAATGATAACAGTTATGCAAGTATAAATATACACGTTTTCGCTTTACTAAGATGTCAAAATTTTTTACTTTCTGTTTCTATTTCATGAATACAGCAGACATTTGGTGATCAAAAGTGATTGTGGATTTCTTAATGGTTTTATATTTTTATTATATTTGTTATTCAATAATCGTCAGATAATTGACAAATCATGGCCAATATATACAAGAAAGTCAACAGACAATTAAGCATTAAATGGGTTGTATGTACTTATTATTTGAAAGTTTTACACTCATTGGATCATCATAAGAATCCTTTATTATAAATTTCAAGTAATTAAAGTCATAGCCAATAATCACTGACATTGTAAAATGCATTGTGGTTAATAAATATCTTTAACGTCCAGGTTAAAGTGAATCATTCAAAGGCTTACCAGTCTCATTGCATTAATCCCATCTACTCTCTTTATGTGATGCCTCAGTCTCCCAACATCATTAGGATGTCAAAGGACTAGCAGTTACTCTTACCATCTATCCAGCAGCCCTGATTAACTCTGCCAATTGACAAGCTGTGTGTTTAATGTGCAGTAACTTAACGTTAAATATCCATTAGAAAAAGAAAAAGGGTATATTTAGATATCTTTACTGTCTTGCACTGACTCTGATGGGGTGTTGTTAAATGTAGATTCAATCCAAAATTTGATATATTTATGTTACGTAAAAAGTTTGGTTAGAAAAAATGGAACACGTATGCTTTCGTATGAAAATGAATTATTATAAAAGAGTCATGCACTCGTCTCTTTTAAAATGATTATTTTTGAAAAAAAAATCGTCAAAATGAGTGTAAGTGTGCATCGTTGATTTCAAAAACTGAAAATGGAGTTCAATCCGCTACAAACAGTTTTCTGATTCATCAAATCTTTAGACGAATGTAAAATTCCTCCAGTGAATGTAAGTACAGTTTCATTTAGTTAAGGTGATACCTATATATGACACTGGAAAAATGTATGAAAGGTGACACACTGATACTTTTTGAAAGACAACACTGAAGATCAAAGGAAAGTTTTCATCATTTTGTTAGACTTAATACAAAACAGTCTGCTAAGTAAATTTTAGAAACATTATCTTTATAGGGACAGTAGCTAGGTATTTTAGTGCTGTTATGAAAGCGAATGTAAATTAGAAGGCAATTTTTTTAAATGAAAAAAAGTTCAAAACATGTAAAATGTTTGGTTAAGCTACACAAATGCATTTTCGTACTTTAGATGATTAAAAATTGCTCAAACTAAAATCGCTAGCAGTAGTTTTTTCTTGATACTTAACACTTACTTTTACAACTGCCAATGATTGGTAGACTCTTGCGGTGTTTGATCCTCTTACGATAAAGCATTTGGCATAGAAATAAGATTTAAAAGAGCGCGTTTCTGCCCCTTTAAAACACTGACTGACTGACACAAATTTGAAGTTGAATAAAACAGAAAGAAAGAATTGGTAGTTAAAAGAGTTAATAGGGTTTATCTTAATGCTCATCTTCATACCTTTGAAATGTAGATTCATGCTTCAGCAAATCCCAAGACAATGTCGGATCACAATTCAATCAAATTTGTATTTCCCAAATCTTTCCCAAAGTTAAACACAAAAATTCTATTGTTTAACCGTGGAAAGATGTAGTTTGAACTCTGTTTGAACGTTGTTATCAAACGTTTTTACAATGGCATCAAATTAAAATATTTTCAAGTCTTGATACCATCTCAAGGATTGTCACTGATTGAGCAAACATGAGGAGGTTATTTCTGATGTCTTTAAGACCAAAATAAACCGATATCGTTTTTAAAAAAAAAACAGAAGTGACGACTGAATAGCTTGATTTAATACGTCACAGTTATCAGTTTCTATTTTTATGTCATTTAAGTTGCAAGTTCAAATCTTAAAAACTCTTGCATTAACTTCAGGAATTACAACTACGCTGCTGGGAAAATTGGTTATTGGGATGATTTTATCTTTTTCTCTTAGTGATTTATTCATATATTACAAACACTGTAGTTACTTTGTAGCTATCTCTAAATGAAATGGTCATGATATTGTAATCAAAACTGACACTCACATAAAGGAAGTATCGCCTGCAATCATCGTAACCCCTCAGAGGATGAATATCATGTACTTACTTTCAAGTGATGAGACGTGATATTAAAGTCTAGATATGAATCTTCATCATTCATGCACCAGGAGGTGTCGAGGGAATATATTTATGTTGCTTTCTTTACGTTTTATGTGGTAAATTCCATGTTTTTCTGTGAGGGTGGTCATTCCGGTTCTGTCTTGTAAGCTTAAACGTAGGTACAACTTGTATATAAACATTTTCAGGCAAAATAAGCGAAATCAAAATGATACAGGATTCTAAATAATTACGATAGATCGTTATTACATAATTTCACCAGAGGTCAAAGAATAATGAAATATGAAATATTTGAGATGATATCTGATTACGTAAATCTTAAATTAAAGTAGCTGGATTGGATAGGAAATGGTGGTTTTCCGACAATGTACATTAGTTTGAAAATTATAATACTTTCCATTTGTCCTCAACCGATTCTGATGATGAATTGGAAATAAAATCACGTAAAATTCTGTTAAATTTGTTTTCTCGATGTCATTGAATGGTATAATCAGTGCAAATTTAAGTGTTGTTGCTCCCTTCCTTGATTTGAATTTGTTGCTATCTGAGAAGTATTTATTGATTAAAACTAAAAATCCCATTACAGTTTTCTCCTAATCACGATGACGAAAATAGGATGTAACAACAGGAGTTAAGGCTGACAGGATAACGCTAATTAGAGAACCTTGTCTTACATTCAGCAAATGGTAGATAAAGCAATTCAGCAAGTCAGCAAGTCCAACATCTTTCTTTTTATCTCCGAGCTATGAATATTTGATTGATTAGAAATTGGATCAGTTAGGCTCGACTGTCAATAGCATTTTGTAGAATCTCTATCAAGTCAAATCACTTTACTAGAAAAACTATTATAAAAATAATCAGTTTGATGACATTTTGTTTATTTATCTATTGATTTGTTGTAAACGTCAACAGGAACAGATAAACTTGATAGTATTGATGTTTTAAAACCTGTATGAAAAACCGGATAACACAGCAAAGAAGCAATTAAATAAACTAAGGCAAAACAAGTTAGCTGACTGTATCTGGTTGTGAAAGGAATGAATAGATTTGAAAAAGAGATAGGCTATGACGTAAGGTCTAAGTCCTCTATTGACATCATTGAGTTTCTTTTCGATTTATTTTATCTTATTTAAAAGTATGTGCCTCAAAAGTTTGAAAATAATTATTTCGGCTTTCCGATAACACACTAAAGATTTTATTAAGATGAACTAATTATTCATTGCAGGAAAGGCAATTGTTTCTGAATATCACGAGTAAACAGAATAACAAACATACATAATTACAAACATGAGCATTCTAGAATGTTTACAATCGATATAAAGGTGCCTTTTAAATTGTTTAGCAAAAGATATATACATTGACTATCACAAACCTCTGCCATACATTTGGGCTTATTGAATTTTCATAAACAAAGTTTGATGAAGTTATCTCTAGCTGAAACTATTAGATCTAGCTGCACATGTTGTTAATTATTACTTCCATTATAAAATGCATTTGCCTGTTGAGTACATGAATTAATACAAAACTAGCAGTTTGCCCCCAAGCTTTTTGTAAAAATTGCTGTTAACAATTTTATACTTTCAGAGAAAGCATATGTGTTAATTTAAAATCGGATCATATTCTTTAAATTTCTTCACTAAAAATCCCAACATAATCAATTAACCTATTTTAGTGTCACTTTCATTTTCAACAAGATTGATGACATTAGATATGTATTACAACAACAGAACACTTAATGTAATTTTAACCAAAAGTTGTTTTTAAAATTTCAGTGCTTCTTTAACTGCTTTTGGTATGCTTTAACCAATATCTTTGAAAGAGCTCAACTCCTCTTGCAGCAAACTATTGATTTTATCTACTCATGTACACACACATGAGCCATGTTTGTTCCATTAAATGTTCAATGGTCTTTGAAACTGATTCTAATTAGTAACATCGGTTGATCCTAGGGCTACTTGCCGGAGTGGAATCAATTAATTTGTTATTGACGTTAGTCAGGTTAGACAAGGGTGTTGTTTATTTGATTCGTGCAAGCCTTTGGCAGCATTATTGGGTTTCATTTGGAGGTGTTCTGTTCATTTTATTGCAACTGAATATCTTTAGTCTGACTCTAACTGGGTTACTATAAAGGTAAGTTTGCATGATGTTAGCAAGTCTCTTTGCAATTGGATATTTTCTGTAATTTATGTGATTTTCGTTTTGATATAAAAGTAAAAAAGTTATGAAAGCTTTAATTGAAAATTGTACATCATTCACATTTAAGCATATTGATTTAGTTCCATATTGTTGACAATTTTATAGAGTAATTGTTTTAAGATAACGCTCAGCATAAACTTTTATCGTATCATTATCAACTTTCAATTTCCTTTATGAAATAACCTCTATTCTGTCATATGTGATTTAGTCACTTGCGTCTGGAAATTAGATCACACCATCAATGTAAAAGTTCAGTGAAAATAACCAAGTATGAAGGATGTATTTCATATGTCTTCACAAATTATCAACGACTCAAGAGCACACACGTCTTTTGTCTTTAGTACAAGATTAACTCTAGGATCCACATAGCAGTATAATCAGTACCAGTTTAAAGGCTAACAATCAAAATCAAGTTAAAACCTAGTCTAAACATTCTGCTTCTAGATGGAATTATAACGTCTTTTGTCTTTTGTACAAGATTAACTCTAGGATCCACATAGCAGTATAATCAGTACCAGTTTAAAGGCTAACAATCATAATCAAGTTAAAACCTAGTCCAAACATTTTGCTTCTAGATGGATTTACAACGTCTTTGTTGGTTGTTAAATATACACCTGGGGAAAAAAGTATTGCAACACCATTTTGTCTCGAACTGTTCCTATGTCTTAACACAAGAGAGTTTCCCCTTTATAATCAGAGTTCCAATAGCCCCACAAACATAATTTTTTCTCTACTATTACTTCTTCTACTACTTCTACTACTACTACTACTACTAAGCTTTACATTGGTACCTTGCATGAGTTAGAAAGCGATAACAACTTGGTGTACCTCATTGCTGTATAAGATGAATTATTCTTTGAAGTTGAGGTTTCCAAAATCTATGTAAATTACCCAAATTGTTGAAGGGAAAATGCCTTTGAGCAGCTGAGAATTTGTGGTCTATTTAACTTTGTACTAATTGCATTTATTTGAGAATTTCAATAACCTAAAACTGATGTGAAAAATGACAATTGATATATTCATAAATTGACGGAATTTCGAAGTTTCACCTACGAATTTGCTGATGAGCCAATTACCTTTTGTCAAATATAGTGATTAAGTTTATGAACAACCATAACGAATAAAAAATATAGTGCAAGTACTCAAAAGTGGGAAATCATTATGATATTTCAAAACTTAAAGCTCATATTCTTTACATCACATGCACATTATGATTGATTGCTATATTTTGATAACATAGAATCAATAAACATGAAATTGCACATGTCATGAGGTAATATTAATTCAAATGTTGTTAATTTGAGTGTTAGATAGAAAAGTATTAGATATTAAGTTTTAATTCAAATGATTAGTTTCATATTTTGTTTTATTTTACGTAGCTTTAGGATAGTATTATGTCAGGTGTGTTCTCAGATATGTAATAACCCAACCAACAAAACACAGGGATAAAAAATATTGTGAAGCATTTCAACCTGAGGGTACTTAATTTATCTAAAGAAATCCTATCAAATAAAAGATTTTTACTGTATTTTGTTGCGTCACCTTACTTGAAGATGTTTGATACAGCGCACTTCTATTGACATGTAAACAATCAAATATCCATTTATGTTTCTATGAAAAGTGCCAGCCCTAAATATTCGTACAGATTCAAAACCAAGTCATTGCTATTAATGAAAAGAAGTAAGAATAAAAGCCTTTATTTATGATAATGTTTCTTTTATATCCTTACTATAAAGTCGTACAGCTGTCAACACCAAAATAAATATATAACAGATACACGCAAGATGGTTAACAAACGAAACAATTGTTTATATCTATTGTCAAATTTGATAAATCTAGGTATCATCTAGTTTGACTGCTAGGCAACGATGAATGATACGTTTACTATTGTGCAAGAGACGAAAAAATCATGTAACATGTAATCACATTAAACCGTCTCTGATTTTATACAGGAGCTGATCAAAACGAGCTTAGGAACAAGTTATGGATGAATTAATCTTTTTAGGATGCTATTTCCAATGTCAGATGATTCCTATCGTGTGACAGTAGTTTTTTTCAAAATCTAGAGAAATCTTCGACTTTATCTCATGGATTAATAACAGTAAACAAAAACTCTGTCAGTAGTTATTGCCTCAAGTTTCATTTCAATATAAAATGATTGATGATCTAATGGCAGCATTGCACCTTTATGTCGTGTCTGTAATCCCTGAATTTTACTCCCGTTCATAATTCAGACTTACAATAACAAATGCTTTCTATGTGTTTACATTTGCACCATCAAGAGTCACAAACAGTCAGGGATTTCTTTTCAGTTACTTTTCATATACTCACAAATAAGAAACAGTAACTGCTACTTTTTACAGATTTGTTCGATAAAATATTTACAATCAAGGTAAAGGTAATTAATTCGAAAGTCAGATTGGTGTCGTAAAAAGTTGTAATTGTGGAGTCTGCTAGTCAAATTTCGTAACCTTTAGCATTTTTAGTGTGTCATGACAAAGGTAAATTTGATCTTTCAAGAATGTTGTTGTTATCTTTGGCTCTATATGAGATATCCATAAATGAAACCAGCTTAAATAAATAATCTGTTGATCATTATCGAGTATTTCTGAAGGACAAATCCAAACACTAATCATCACAGTTCATTAAATGCACAGGGATGTCTCATTAAAAATACCATTTATTTCAATTTCAGTTTTCAAATAGTGCTTGTAAGTTTATAAGATTGTATTCAGTATTTTGTTTACATTCATATGATCATATATAACCTAGCACAAATTCAAAGGAAGAACCTAACTCGCTTGCAAAGTGATGTTAGTTCTCATTATGATTATGTACGAATTAACATAAGTTTTCAAAATTTGTCAATAAGATAGTAAGATGTCTCTATGTAACTATATTAGTCCTTCTGTAATAAGAGGTAAGGTGAAGTAAATTGAGGTTTAACGCGGCTTTCAAAAGTTTTTCACTTATATATTATAAGATAAATTGATCATTGAGAAATCTCAAAACATTACTATGGCTATGCATTGCGATTATATCTGCGAGCGTCGGCTGAAATTAACGAATTGCGCTGTGTAGTTTGCCAGTTTAGCATCATAACCTTATTGCAAGTACAACAGTTCTCTACTCCAGACAAAGATTGCAGGATTCGATCTTCGGACTTCTTGATAAAAAGCTTACCATCGCGCTATCCCACTCCCTGCTATAACTTCGCAACTTTCAATACCTGTTTCTATTTCATGACTACAACACACTTTTGGTGAACAAACGTTAATGTGAATGTCTGTCCCGTTTATCACTTAAGTAATAATAATAATGAGAATCTTTTATAAATAAATGTCAAGTAATTGACAAAATCATAGGTATAACCCATCCGACCATCAAGAGACAATTAAGAATGCAATGAGGATTCCTACTCGTCTACAATTTCCAGGTTGAAATGACACACGAGTCACTCAAAGGCTTAACAGTGTCACTGAGTAAATTGAAGTCCCAGTCACCTAACATCATTAGGGTGTCATTGGAGTAGCGGTTATTTTCCCCATCTATCTTTTATAAGCCATGGTTTAATCTACTAATTGACTAGCTGCCTGTTTAGTGTGCAGATGTATTAACGTTAAGTATCTACTGGAAATGGAACAAAGTTTATTTAGATATCTTTACTTTCTTTCTGTGAATTGGATCCAAAAGAAGATATTTAGTTGACGTAAGAAGTTC
This sequence comes from Phorcus lineatus, assembly GCA_921293015.1. Taxonomy (NCBI): domain Eukaryota; kingdom Metazoa; phylum Mollusca; class Gastropoda; order Trochida; family Trochidae; genus Phorcus; species Phorcus lineatus. The sequence goes on from OV121095.1 coordinate 20,487,706, forward strand.
ACTAGGCTAAAAACTGAACACAAGTAATTGTTTCTTTCAGGAATGCATTATTGTACAATAGTCACGAATCCATTGCTTGTGAAATAATTATTTTTGGAAAAAGACTCTTAAAAGTGAGTTGTTCATTCATCTAAAATACTGAGTAATTAACCAACCTAACTCTTTTCTATCGATGCAATTAACAAACATAATCTATGACGCAGAAACATTTCTTTAACTTTTTAACAAAATGTGCTATTATTCGGTTATCATTAAAAAGAGTAATATAAGGTTTCCAGTTTCAGTTACAACATGCTTTATCTCTATCATTATCCCATGAGTGCAAATACGCAAGTAGATGCGAAAACATTTGTGGTGTAGAACGTTTTTCACTTTTTTATGTTTCATTCATGGCACAACATTCTGGCAGGAATTCTTAATCAACTGAGTTCACAAGACAACTTAAAACAATTTCCTAGCTCATACCAAAGTTTTATACCATAATACATAGTATAATCTACCGCTAAGTGAGTTGCTATAATGTTGAGAGCATAACCTAAATATTAGTGTGCAAAAGAAATCAGGAAAATACGGTAACCTTTATGTAAAGCTTCATAAAGATGTTATCTTAATGAAAAGCTCTCTCAAGACTTCAGGTCTTTTTTTTAATAGTTCAAGGTAAACAAAATTCTCCGAAAGATGATAATATTTAAAAACTTCTAATTTAGGCTTATGATACTCACTATTGCTGTAAAACATAGGTGTGTCTCTGTCTTTAAGTCAAGATACTTACCTTACTCCACACTGCATTATATTAAGATACCTCAATAACCTCAAGACCTCAATGACATCTGTATTCTTCTGATTTCATGTCATCCCCCCAATTACTTTCATGACAATGAAGTTAATAAGCATCATACTTAAAATGTAAGTTAAACAACATAACTATTTTTGTGATAGAAACGATACAATGCCCGTAATTGTTTTTGGCTAATTACATGCGCGAAAATGACTAGGCAATAACAATAGTTTCAAAACTAAACTTGAAATTTTGCCATGAAAATGTTTCTGACACTAAGGTTATAAAGCTTATATTATTATACGAGATAACATTTTCCGTACAATATCGTGACTGATATCACGACAAATTAAAAATCAACCACTTTTATTACTACTATTTTCAATGGTTATTGCCCTTTTTAAATGTTACCATATAATATATATTGTACAACCACTAGAATAAGAGATTTACACTTGATTATGAATAACAAAAACGATCAAGTATCGTTTGAACACAAACCGTCAACTTATATTCGGTTTATTGCATCCATTACCTTGTGCAAAATGTTTAAAATAGCCTTCACGAAATGAAATAACACAATAACTTAAAAGGGCACATTTACCCCTAAAATTTCCCTAATAAACAGTAGATTTGTCAAATGTATTAACTTAAGAGGATTAAAATATTCATAACTCACTCTATCATACATAGTCGCATTGCAAAGATTCAAGTATTTCAAGGAAAAAAAGTCACTGTCGGCTATTTTAAACACCGTTTAATAATGTGAGGTAGGCAAATGATTCCTGCTGATAAAGATGAAATGATCATGAGACGTTCGTTTTAATCTGCTTCTGTTTATCAAAAATACTTTTCTTGTCATCGGAAACAATTAAATACGTTTTCATGAGATAACTATATTTTAAAAAAAGAAACATGCTACCGCCTCTTTATCTTCACAAAATAAGCAGTTACGAAAGTGACGAAATCCTAGCTTTATAGATTAATGTAAAATGTTTCAAAAAGCCAAACTTTAAGGAACGTACATATACCTTCTAAATATGAGAACCTGATCTGGTTTCATATGTTAAAGATTTATTGAAGTAGTTGAAATCTAAAAATATTCAAAACAGAAAGGTACCATCACCATGTCCAGGAAATCTGCAACGTTCAATGTATTTGTAAAACTAATCACTCGATTCTGCCATGACGTTAAAACTATTACGGCAACTGCTTTGTATCCTTCTTTAATTAACCAGCCAGTGACACCAATTCAGCAGTATCCTCAAATAACATTTCATTGGCTGATAATGTACACCTCATAATATGTAGCTATATAAATATCGTGATCCACACGGAAAGTAACGGGACAAACGAATTCAAATACGCTGATGCAGCAGGAATATGTCAAGGTCGTAATGACATTCTGTACATCAAAGTTCCAATTGTCATGGTCACCGAAATCTACTTCAAAAGAGAATTCATTTCCAAAATGGTTGTCACGTGTTTATGGACATGTCAATTAAAATTATGAAATACCGTTTTTAATTAATATCTACATAATGTACTATAATTAATTTATCAAAATGCTTTGATCGGGGTCTCAAATAAATAAATAAATTTTGAAATTGTCATTTCGTCTTTGATTTTCTACGAACCATTTTAATATGTAGTTCGTACTTAATGACGTTTTGGTAAACGAATGTGAAATCTTTTAAAGACATTAATAGTGTTATCCAGTTATTAAGTTGTTATCCTGAAAACATCAAAATATGTATCCTATCGCTCCGTTTTATTTCGCTATTCAACTCTATGTGATCCTGATTAGTATAAACAATTCATCCGTTGCTTCGTGGGAAACGCTGGAAACAGTTAGCACGAGACATAGAGAAACTAATCAATCGTCACGGAAGCTATATCTTTAATGCATTCATGTTGTCAAGTGTCACATGTTTCAGACTATCTAGACGAATATGTCCTGCCACTTACAACTGATTAAATGCAATTTGGAAACGAAAACGATCAGTTTGTTAAAATCTGATATAACATCAGTACAAACGGAATATAATCAGTCAGACTGGCGTCCCAGAACTCGGCAGGACAAGTAAGACAATGATAAATTGGATAACAACTTGAAAATGGTCCAAGGATTTAAATTGAAACGTGGATATTGTGAAGTTGATTTTCAATACAAAACCTTGTCCTCTTTACTGGTAACGCAAATGTTTTGGTTTTTTTTAAATTCAGTACAGTAATGAGACAGAAATAAATGTGTCGTAACAAGAAAATAGAAAAAGGAAAATTACTTTAATCCTTCATAAGTAAACTTAAGATTTCTTTTGATGATTAAATGGGTAAATGGATTGTCCTAAGACACACTCGATCACCTTAGAAATGAATATTCCGATTCTATTCTTATATATCACCTTGCGAACATCTCGTACTATGGCGGGTAATTAGAACCTGCTATTAACCAACGAAAAGTCTTACTATTAGATAAGGGAGCCACTAGCACAGGACAAAAAGTAGCGGATCCCTCCAGATCCCTGCAAATTTGGTATACTGGGATCCGGTGACGGATACCTCAACGGATCCCAGATCCGGCCGGATTCCAACGGATACCTTAACGGATCCCTACAAATTTGGTGACAATTTACATACTGTATGTTTTATAACTCCAACTATATTTATTACATGACTTCTTAATTGTGAGTATTTGCATCCATGTGTTTTTCTAATATGTCTCCTTGTTATAAACAGAATAAATCATCCTGGTTTGTGTTACCTAGCTATTTCCTTTAATTTCTTAATCAAAACTATTTCAAAACCAACACCTAACTGGCTCAATTGAAACCTTTATCACTGATCATCTAAAGTGTAGCCTAGAAGATTGAAACTTTAGCTAGTCCACAAAGATAGTCAATTGATAATCACAAATATGTCAACAATATGATTCTCACATTCATGATAAAACCTACGTGTGTGCCTGAACAAGTAATGAATGACTTTCAGGCGTTGAAAATGGATTAAATTTTAAAAAGCAACGTTCAATACATTTTTCTCATTTAGTGGTGAGCTTTAAAATTATCCATTCTCAGTTTCACAATCATTGTTTTCCTTGCTTCAAGAAAATTACTAAGGGTGGCAACTCTGCGCTCCTCACCTTACATTAATTGCGTACCGCTAATAGATTCTTTACCACAAAAATTTATCGAACAAGCTCTTGAATATCATTCATGTGTATTTCGTTTCTTATATTTTGCGAAGGTAAGAACGACATCTTTAGATTAAGGCAGAATTAAATTTCATACGTTAGCTTAAAAACCGTGCAATATTCCGCACTGGTCGTCACACTTGAATGAACTCACTTAAGCACACGGCACCTGCATGTCGGTTAATTCATAAGTCACTTTGACGATTAAACAGGTGGATGTGCTAGTGTCCGTTAAGTAAGGAAGTTCGTTCCGCTTTTGCATGTGGTCGAGTCTAATTTGATGTATGTTAATTAATATCAATTGGAAAAGATGCTCCTTTTCATGGGATATTTTTGGGCTCGGATACCATCTTAATACCATATCGTGATATCATATTAAAACTCATATACTCAACCCTGAGTGATAACTAGTTAAAAAATTATAACGATAGCTAGTATTCACACTTTATACACTATATTCATAGAAGACAAAATCATGATCACGTTGACGTAGCTCTCAAAAACACACAGACCTCCTCGCCACGTTATTGTCCTGGGTCAGGACATTTTAACCTGTCAAAGAAGGACTTGAAGATTACAACCAATGCATCAGTTGACGCCGGTAAAGACGATTTACAGGTAAAGAGGCTTCATGCCAAGATAGAAATCGTTAAAGGTCACTAATTAATTAAATTTGATAAATCAAATGGAAAATACAATCGAAACCAACGGACATCAATATGATTGAGTTTCAGCATATCTGGTTACATACAAAGAACATTTGAAGGAGTTATTACATGAAATGTAATTGATAGTTTTGAAAAGTCATCTTTTTTTATGGATCATTTTGACCTTTTTGAATTGCCAATATCACGTGAAATAAAAACACCCATATGATCTGAGTGTACGAAGAGTAAGGTGAGATATCACTGTGCGTGCTTACATGCAAGAATAGTCAAGGTTTCGATTTTCTACTCTATTTTCTATAATTTTTCAAAATCAATACAGAAATGACTTTTCGAGAGATCGCTCTTGAAACAGCGTTGCTGATTTTACAACTACCTTTGATTTCAGCCAACCAGGTTTCCACAGTTCTTGTCCAACAAATGCTCGTATTGATACAAAGTTAAGGGCAGGATTTTATGTCTTGAGATAGCAAGGGGACAGTTAAATGGATTCCATCATAAAACAGCTGCGTTTTAAGTTAAAACAATTGCGGAAAAACCGACACCTGATTTAGCTCATTTGGCCTTAGAGGCCCAAAAAGCTTATAGAAGTGCATGTCGTCCGGCGTCCGTCCGTCCGTCCATAAACGTTTCACTAAAACTTCTTCTTCTCCAGAAGCACTGAATCAGTAAAATTTGAAATCTTGTGTACGGACTCCTTAACTAATGAAGTTTTTAATTAATTGATGTGGTGACCTATTTAGAGCCACAGTGACCACGCATCTAAAACTTATTTTTTAATCTTCTACTGTTTACATATAAATTTGAGGACATTGCGACCCCTAAAAAGCCCCTCAAGGACCAAGCCCTGTTAACTTTTTGTCATCTTCTTCACCAGAAACAAAAGCTGAAACCTTTTGTGCAGATTCTAATTAATAGATTTTGTGACCATGTGACCCGTAATAATGGTTTCTCTAGAAGCATATACAGACTTCTCAGCTGATAGGGATTCTTATAGACTGTTTTACCCTGTCACCCTAATAAGGGTCAAAGGGATAATGCCTCAAAACCCATTTTCAACTTACCCAGAGGCAAGAGCCTTAGAAAGCTGAAAACAATAGCTGTGATAATATGACCCCCATATAATAACCTATGGCCATTTGTAGATAGCCTGATAAGCTACACTGCCATTGGTTGTTTCTTTTGCAACATATAGAAAAATTATGGTGTGTCCAGATGAGTTTACTCGAAATAGATAAGATAACCATGACCGTATTCTGCACAGCTATCATAATGAGACATCTTAGACGTACGCTATATTCTGAAAGCATTTTACCTTGCCATATCAGTGAGTTACTTAACGCAATATGAAAGCAAATTCATTTCGAAATATCGATCTGATTGGTTATTCAGAAAAGATAAATGGAGGTCACAAAATTATCGTTATAACCCTGTTAAAATGATTTTTCCCACCAGGTCGACATTATTTTTCTGATCTTCTTTCATTTTATGCACTGTCATCTTGTGATTCTTCTTCTAAAGTCTTTGGGGGGGCGGGATAGCGCAGTGGTTAGCGCGTTAGTGGTCTCTGTCCGCAGTCAGGTGTGGGTGCAATGCTACACTGAATTTCAGCGCAGTACCACCCATAGTTCGTTACATCCAGCCGATGCTCGCAGGTTTAACCGCAATGCATAGCAACAATAGTGTTGCGGGCTTTCTCCCTGCAATAATATTAGCAGCCGCGATATAAGTGAAATACTCTTGAAAGGGGCGTTAAACCCAAACTCTCCTCACCTCGTGAAGGCATTCGTGTTACTTCGTTAGAAAACTTTTATTTCAGTGAAATAATCTTGAAAGCGGCGTTAACTACCAACTCACCTCTTAAGTCTATGAGATAGAGGTCTAACGTTTCAACGGCAAAATGGTGTTATGCTTTATATGTAAATACTTGTCAAATGAATGTTCTATCTTTTACTTTAGTACTCTTACCCTATTGTACATCGGTGGTCACCTAAGGCTCATTGTTCAATTACTCTTCACAAGAAGTTTCCATCAGACATATGTGTACTCAAATCACCCGACCGTGTGTCTTATTATGAAACTGTGTGATACGAAGTGTTGAATATGAGTTCAAAACAGTCTTATTGAGCGCATCCTCAATACTTATTTGAGCTTTAAAATCTAACCTTCTCTCCTGAATGGCTGACAAAACGAAAGTTTGAGCTGGAATTGCGAGCCAGTTTCCAGCAAGACCGAAGCATGTTAAATGTTTTTCGAGAGACTCGTAAGTGAAATCGACGCAGCAAATCCTTTGGCTTATAAAAATCAAAGGTTCATAATTTCAGTACAGGCTGAAAGTCTGAGGGTTGATAAAGTGTAGAATATCGGAGCTTTCAGTACCTTGTTAAAGTTTAAGAAGCACCGATTACTTGACATATGGTAAACAATTCTTTCTGTATGACATCGAAAGAAGTCAAGTGTGTGACTTGCTCAAAATGATTGGTAAAAGAATAATTAGATAGTGTTACATTTCAATCATACTAAGCATACTTAATAGGTTAATCGCGACCGTTAGTCTTACACTTGGAAGTTGCTGAATGTTTCCTGAATGTTTCCTGACTGTTTTTCACCAGTGCCTTCAATTGATGTCTGTTTATGAAGGAAAAACTGTCTTTCGTAAAAAATACTATAAATTATCAAGTAGAAGTTATTGGCTAGTTTCGGATGATTAGTTCTTTTACCAAAATGCATCATTTACACCATTATCTTATCCAATCGCTTGAAAGTAACTTGATTTTAAATTAACATCTACTGATCAATGACAGTGTAAGAACGTTAAACAAAAAAGACCGTCTATAATAGACTCCATTATTTTCAGGTAATAGCTGTTTGATTAGTCGCCTCTTCAAGGATCGATAAACGTTCGTTGAAAACCTAATGATTAACAATTAACAACCTGAAGCAATTAACTTTCTTCACCTCACCACCACTTCACCACAGCAATTGCGAACTAGACAGTCATTTTGATTGACCTTTTACTGAGAATCCTGTAAAACATTGAAAGTCCATGTCTGTCTCCCATAAAGGTTACAATTAACGGTAACTTCATTCATCAATCATGCTACAATCAGGTAAAACCATTTGTTGGACAGAACGTTGCAAGGAAGGTAAAAATAATTCATGAGGTCTCTCGACTTAAGATTAGTTGGTCTTCCGAGGCGGAAAAGTGCACAGAACTGTCTGATAGTTCTATGTACATGTATTTATGCGATTAAAAAAACAAATTGATTTTTGTTAATCACTTTGATTTTTCTTTGAAGGGCATTTAAAAATTGCTAAAAAAGGCTTTTCTACTTCAATTTATATCTATTCACTCTGTTTTCTATTTTCAGCATATTTTACGAAACGTTTTGATTCTGTTTATAATTTTATTCATGAAAATCATGGTGTTGATACATTTTTTTGTTTAAACCAATCGTTTAATCATAATTTGATTAATCGTAAATTCAAACCATGTTTTAATGTTTAAGTCCTTCTCCAGAGATAAATCAAATTAGTTCATTGTCATTATAAAGGGCTTTTCATAACTCAACAGCAGTACATGTGACTAACCTAATAAGATTCATGTATTTCACCACAGATGTGTGTATTTGTTTAAATTTCCATCATGAAGCTGTAAATTTTCTTTGATGACATCAGATGACTGAGACGTCAACAGTTTGTTTCAATCCAATCAGCTGGATTAACCTTTAGATAATGCAGTATGCGATTCAGAATGTGAAAGACCTGATATAACTTCTGCTTCATTGAGAGAATCAAGCCATTATCGTTAACGACGTGGGTATTAAGTCTTCATTCTATCCTCCCTCCGTCGCAAAATTTAATCTCGAATATATTTCCAATGGATGTTTTACAAAACCTGATATAACACACACTATCTTGTTGACAAAAGGTGTGTCTTTTGAGGGAAATGTCTGTGCTGTGTCGTTTTACTTCAATCGCTTGTATATCATCTTAAGAGGTTAAAAAATCTTATAACTTAACCCAATCATCCGTAGTAGATGAACTCAGAGATGAAGTTTTTATTAATTTAAGTCTCTTTAGCTTTAGTGTTATGTGACCTTTAACATTCGCATATTAAATTCTATCATGATATTTCAGTAAAAGATATATGAAATACGCAAGTTTAAACGCACTAGTGCACACCAATATTTCGTTAACACAACGAATGCACAGATTCTGCATATCTCTCGATATTATTCAAGATCCTCACTCAAGTAATCTACCTCGTAAGTTATTTAACGAATATTTACGTATTCAGGTAGTAAAGTTGATTTTTAAAGACCGGAAGTATTTAATGTTACGCTACAATAAATCCGCGTGAACTACGATATCGGAAATATTAAGATTTTGCTCATAACCAAAAAAGCGGAAACGGCAGCCGCTTTGGTCAATCTAATAGCAATGCTAATGCTGTGTTATTAAATCGGTTTATTTACAACATTGCTTTCATGAAACATAATTCATTCTTGGGTCTCAGTTCAGAGTTTAGGTAAATTCAATAGCTGCACATAACATTAGTTCAGCCGCGTTTAACTGTCTTTGAGATATCCGTTTTGTGCACAGCTAAACTTTGATTTTTTATATGTCCAAGCCGACAGCGGCTGTCTAAATTTTTTCATTGTTGACTGCAGGCCAATTGTAAAGAATTTTAACTATTTCATTGCATCGATAGAAAGGTTATGTGAATGCATAAGTCCTCTTAAACGTTAAAATAGCCAATTTAAACCGTAAAAGCGTGCACTAGTGCCTTTAAAGCTTGGTATAATTTTTTTAAAACAGTCATTCTAATCAGATTACCGATTGAAACATACAATCTGGTGTTCACGAAGATAGCTGAAATCCTTAATATGCTTACCATTATAATAACACGATCAATTCTGAGGCTAACAATGGAGAAATATCATTGTAGCTAGGCAATCAAGATGGTTGTGTATTCAGCGACGCCGATTCAAAAGTTATCAATCGAAAAGGCTCATGCAGTAATTTACTCATGCTTCGGATATTTTTTAAACCTTGTACTTTGAGTCTTGCTGACTAAACACGACCTCATACTATTGATACTAAATCATGGCACAAGTATCAACGACAACAGGATTTGTCTCTTTCTATGAATTGTTTCATCCCCTGACAGTGTACAGATCGTTTCCTCATGAAACATTTTTGCCGCTAGTTGAATCTTCAGGAAGCCCGAGAAGCGCTTGTATAAGAAAAGAGGTTATCATGGGATTCAAAGACTTGAGCTACAGTACACAAAGAGACAACGTAGCAATTATCTGGAAAACTGTATATGTAATGCAGATATGCAGTGATGTCTGCAAAGTATAGTTTGGAGACAGTTTTGAAATTTCCAAACATTATTTTACATAGAAATTCATGAACAATGTAACAAACTTTTATTCAGCAGCTGTAGTAAAGTATTTCTTGCGTTCTTATCATGGTTGATTAATCGTGATTTTTCGTGATGCTAGCTAGCATTAAATATTCGTGTCTCAGGGTATACAAGTAACGTATACAAGGGAGGGTGACATTAATTAGCAGGAAGAATATGAATAAGCCATTGAAGTTGTTGTCTCTCGGTTAAACTGTACGTGTACGTTTAAAATGGGGAATTCAAATAACCATCTACTGTGCATTGCATAACCACTCCCCCATTATGGTACTAAACCTGTTTCTGGTTGATGCAGTGTTAATGCGTGTCACTAAATTATATCCGAACCGCCAAATCAAATGGTCTTCTTCTGACAATAATTCTAAAGATGTGTATACATCGAATACACAGATAGTAATACCTCAGTCTGATCTGATCACATTTCTGTCCATTGTTCATCGACTCAAGTGTGATAAAACACACACACACACACACACCCCCACCCACCCACCCACACACCCACACACACACATATATATATATACTTAATGCACGAAGGGGATTAATTTGTCTCTGTAGCCATGTCCTTAGCTAACGAAATAGATCAGTTATATTAATCAGCCTTTGAAATTTATAAATGAGAAAACATTTGGAATAATACAGTGGGTTTGCCGTTAAGCCTCTAATAACACACTTCGGTTTTCTTTTCTTTAACATTATTTGCAAGTTCTTCGTCAGGACAATTAGGTAAAAGTCATAAACTGCATTTTTATTGTCAACATGGCAAATAGTAAATTCAGACACAAGCTCAGGGCAAATAAAACGTCAATATCATATTCGCAAGCAAGATGACGACATGTCAGATTCCTTCAGTTGCTAATTAATAGAAAATACACTAAATCCCTTTAGCTAGAGCTTCCAAGAACAGAAAAAAATGCCTCACATCTTCAAACTACATACATTTTGGCCAATAGCGACTTTTATCAAATAGTTTAAAAGTTTATAGAGAACAAGAGCCAGATGAGAGGCAATTTTTTTCATCATGTTTAAAGTCGTATGGTAGCTCTTGATACATGTTCTTGTCGTAAAGCTGATGGAAATTTCATCTTCGTCAGCGTATTCATGTTATGTAAATGGCAGACATCATGAAAGTATGAAACATTAATGCTGTTTTTAAATACCCTACTTAAGTCGAACAAGATCAATGTTTGGTATTTAGAAAACGTGAAATATTTAGGCTAGTCAGAATTTTTTAGACTGGAAAGATGTCATCATTCTTTACAGCAAATGTCATACACGATGGAGAGATGCTGGTTAACAAAATGCTGTAAATATATGTTGAAAACATTGTTAGATATTTGGAAATATGTAGGTATAATATGTGAATGTTGTGAGTGCAAATACAGAGTCGTTCGTCACAGCAATTAAATCGTATTTTGTAACAAATGGATGTCGAAACAGGTATGAGTATTTAACTGTCACACCGATTTGATGATAATGGGGATATTTAAATGGCGCTCTTTCCAGGTTCTTATAACTACTCAATGCTTTGGTCGAATCACGTGCCTGAGGAGTTGTTCTTGCGATGGTGTAGGTCCAAAAACACTGTTGTAGGTCCCAATTTTAACGGCTTTGCCTTGGAATACAGCACAATGTGAGACTCAGGTTATACGTATTTGGTGTTTTGGCGTGAAATACCAACGTCCTCGCCATTGCTTTAGTAAATGTTCAACAATACCAAGGATTTACTAATGTCTACTTTCTGGTAATTAATAAACTACCTTCAAGCTCCATGCATAATGACATTTAATTAGCTGGGGAACAAACCGATACAAGGTTTAAGCCTGAAGGATATCAGGGTATTGGAAGGAACTCTGCAGATTATTTTCCGCTGATCGTGCAGGATGCGAACATTACTCCGCAGAAATTTCTGAAAAATAGCGACAGGGACCACTCACATATAAGTTTGTTTCGGACCAATATGAAGTTGCTACTGTCAAGACGCATGGTCATTTTAAGTGTTTCATGACATTACTTGTTAATATGCAGTGAGTACGTGAATGATTTCCGGTTATGATGATTGTGTTAGTAATATGAAGGGAGTTAATTTCAGAGTTTGCTTCTTTTGGTTAGAACAGAACATAAGAAAACAGACCATTTTCGCTTTTACTTCTAATTCATACATTTACGATCAAATGAAAGACCTGATCCTTTTAGATCGTGCCCTGGCAGTACTTTATTAAATTACGTGTGTTCAATGAAAAGGCTTCCCCCGAAACTCAAGGGCACTTTACGGATTCCATGTTGTGTTCAAACTATCATTTATTTAAAGTCCATGTCAAGATCTGATCTAGTGAGTGTTTTCGGCGAGAGAACTGATCGCCTGAACGCACCCGACGGTGTGGCGAGAGCTTATACTTATTTTTTCTGTGTGCACAGGTTCTTTCTGTACATGTATTATAACATGTAAAATGCAAGGTTAAATGAATATATTTCTTGGAATGCTCTTTTCCAACTATCTTTTTTTCCCAATATGTGACATTTCTACTCATTTCTTTCTCATATCACTGAGAATAATCTTACAAAAATAAATGTTACAGAGGAAAACCTTTTCTACAATTTCCATATCACATATATTGAAACAAATTATTCACTGTTTCAATTGCAAAATCTAAAATGATAATCACTTTAAAACGAATTATGAAAATAAAAAGTTGAACTATCTCAAAATAAATAATGTAAATAACGTTAATTATTATATTTGTTCATTTTGAACACAACGTTAGAATATTATAAATGCCCCATCTGCTTGCGGAATTGTGCCTTTATGGTAAAGAACTAATTACAGCACTGACTTATGGTGTGGATTCGAATCCCGCAATCAAGTAAATTGTCCCGAAAAGTGCAAGTATAGTTATTACGTTGTAAAATATAACAACGCCTAACAGTGTTGCAATGTCTAAAAGGCTGGCATCTCTTATTTCTTCTTTGGCAATTTGTAATTATATATCTTAAAAAAATATTTTATACCTTCGATTTCTATAGATATAACGCAAAAGATACATGATATAATCTATTAAAAATAGTTCACTTTTGACCCTTGTTTTTGAGAAAATCATCTTGTTCAATGCTTTGGGGGTTGTTGATTTTCATTCAAAAGCTGAAGTGCGGGTTATATCAGTTCAAGTTTTCTTTTTCAGAAATCCCTGAGGCAAGTTTGTTAAGAGGTTTGGAACATTAAGCTTTAGGGTCCTTAGATTAGCAATTGAAGGAGTAGTGGGTTTTATCGTAAAGACATGTCCCTATAAACAAGCCTTAACATTTACTTTTTTCCATAACTACATGTTTTTTTAATTGTTTATATAAAACTTGCTTATATGTAACCAGTATTTGAACCATCAAACGCTGATGTGCTGTGCAAGTGGAAGTTTAAAAACAATTTTCATTATTCTTCGTACATACACACGGATATAAAAACAACCATAAATAACAACTGGTATTCTGCTTTTAAAGGCTTTTCGCCGCATTAATGTCAATGCGTCGTTTTCTGTAGCGAAATGTTTTCCTCCGATAAGACTACAATAGGTTTATGGTGTCAATCTAATCAAATATAAGTTAGTTTTGAAAAATGTAAAAAGAGAGGCAAATTACCTTTGCTAGAAACCATCATTAACTCCAACAGAAGTTGTTATACATGTAGTTACTTTCTTAAAAATCTGGCTCTCTAACATAACGAAACAACGGTTTTTACTTGTTCGTGAGTGGTGGCAATCCAATCAGATAAGAGAAACATATGTCTCAACTTGAGGTTGGCGTGACTATCACTACACATTGATGCCTAGATATATACAGTGTCAGATTAATGATATGTCTCGATGGATTTTTGGTCAGGTTTTTGATAATTTTGTAGATGAATTATGATCAGGTTCAATGATCTTCTATATTCTAGATTTATTAGAAAGCATCGTGACATTTAAGCGATACTTTTAATTTATGTTAAATGATGTTTGATTGTATTCAAATATTGACGCGTTTATCGTTAGTTGTTCTGTTTAAGAACAAAGAAGAACTGTGTATTTGAATCAAAGTCATTATATCAACAAAGATTATATAGTAATCACTCTCTCATAAGAATGGGCGTCATGAGAATGTTGAATGTTCATTAAAACTGATCGGTGCATTAATTTAACTATATTTTCTTTAACATTTCTCTAGAATTTAATCTGACATAAAAACACCATACAGATTTCACACTGCATCTATCATTGTTCTTATAGCCAAGTTGTAAAATAAAATATCTCTGAAGAGAAATCACCTTAAAAAAGGAAGCATATGCTACGAAACACTTTAATCTTCTTAATATGAAACAGAAAAAAATGCTATAGAGAAATCTTGCACATCATTTAGCCACACCTTTTTTGATTGAATATCAAAGGCTTCGACTAATGCTGATCATACGCAGTAGCCAGTGACTCAATCAGTGCCTCGTGGAGTCACTCTCGATAGGAAGAGGCGGTCTTGGAATGTTGCATTGATGATCCGTAGCAGCTCACACGCTTGGTGGCTGAGCGCTTTTAGTGCTGGAGTTTCTCGCTATCGATGTTACTATAGAGTGTCGCTTCGCTCACTTGGCGCAAAATGTACAGGGCAAATATTTCTCGTAACAAATGTTTATGCCATGGATATTCGGACCTGGAATGAACGTTCACTTTTTATGTAAGTTGATCTTTTTTAATGATGTTGATTTCATCAATAACGAATTTGAGATTTGTTATTGTCATGTAGATTGCGAGTATCTATTGATTTGATATTACCAATGCAATTTTGTACCGTATGGTTATGCATTACTTTACCTGCAAATTAGATGAACTGTTGTAATACAACTTTCAGAATTGGTACCCCTAAAAAATCATATAGCTTCTAACTTATATTAGTGTAATTAGACGTATCCTACAGATAACCCTGTTGAAAGATTGGTTTCCATATAAAGAGATTGACATATGCAACACAGTGTTCGATAAAGAAAGTAAAATCAATTGCAAGCTAGCTAATAGTACAACTACACTGTACCCGTTTAAGTTTAACCCACATCTGATATCCCTGTTAGGTTCTTGTAAGCGTTCTTTTCAAGCATTACAACAAATGTAACAAAGTCAATTTAAACAAAAATCGTTAAAGGAAATTTCAAATGAGAAAACAAAGTTTCTATCGAATTGAAGTTGTACCTGAAACAGACAATTACAAATGATTTCGTGTCTGAATATTACTATTTATTTGAATATGAACTATAGGCACTGTCTTCTTCATGTTATTTGCAAAAACGCTAAGAAGAAAAGAAATAAAAATATTAGCCAAAAGAGGATCTTATGAGTATGCATATTAAAAAATACAATAAAATTGTAGGTCTCCAACAGGCAGTTCTAATAATTTGATGATTGATTATGCACTATCAATTTACTTTTTGTTAGAATAGGCAATTACACTGCATTCGTATTTGAGAAGGTAAAAGAATCAATTTCGATTTTGAAAAAGAAGAAATGATTAAGCATTAGTGAGGTTCAGGGATGGTATAGTAGGGGAAGGCTTACAAATGGCAAAATATAACGTGCCATATTGATCGTCATATCGTCGAGTTACGTTCCACTGAGCAAATCCGTCAATATTAACGACGTAGGAATGTTTCATATCCCTCGATAATTCTCATAGCGCAACTCAGGTAATCTATCATATAAGTTATTTGGAAAACAAGTACGTATGCAGACCATCAAGTTAATTTCAATAGACCACAGGCAAGTTTTGCCACGTTGCATTAAATACACATGAGCTACGATATTGGCAATATTCAAATCTGGCATACAATTGGTACAAACAAAAACCGCAGCCGCGATGACTAATGCTATAATGATGGGTTTACCGTGTATGATAATTCGTTAAAGTTATATATACACTTTAAACAGAACATTCACCTTATTGTCTCAGTTAAAAAATTGAGACGTATTCAAAAGCTGCAAATATACCTTGTTTCAGTATTGTGCACAGCCGATAATTGGTATCTCGCACTGATTTCTTCCATCCTAAGTTTTATTGTCATTAATTGCGAGTTAGTTGTAAAGAATATTTTCACTGCATCGATAAAAAACTTAAGTGTATGTCCATGCCCACATATATGCGCTTAGTTACTCTTAAAACCCTACAAAATATATACTATATCGCTAGAGTGTCTACAAGACACATAAAATAAATACAGATATTCACATTTCAGGATGAATTCAAGATACCTTTGATAATTTCCCCTTCAATTTGAAATTGGTTAAAATAAGGTACTTTAATTCTGTTACGTTTCTTGGACATTACACAAATGAAGTGTATACGTGCTATCGATAATAAGTTCTACGTTTACAATTTTTATGACAGCTTGTTTACAGTTTCGTTGATGACAAAGTATGAGGTTTTAAAGGCATATATATGTGTTATCGTGTTATCGTTGAAGCAGTTACGTGTTTTGAAAAGTATTACTTTGACAATGCACACCATGTGTGAACAGGCTATTTAAGATAATTTCATTGTTTTCAACTATGATCTCTCCTTTAAAAAGGTTTATTGATTGCAAAATATGGTGAGCGATTGTGAGCCAAGAATAATACTTTGAAGTCTACACGCTCAAAGTTATAACTGTTCTTTTCAAAATAAAGCATCATTGGCATGAACAAAATTAAGACTTAATTACAAAACCATTGACTCGTGTTGAAAGATAAATGGTCAGCAATGTTATTGTAATGTAATGTAATGTAATGTAATGTTAATTTCACCCCTTTTGTATTGTAATACTTTGTTAGATTTTTTTCTTTGCAAATCTATAGACACAATTACCTTTCAGGCAACCTTACGCGTCACATTTTGAAACATAATGAATTTTATTTCACAGTGAGCATATGTTGATATACTTTAAATTGGATAATTTGTATAATACATATCTTATGATATATCAACCTCTGAAAACAACGTAAATCGTTAATCTGAACCGATTCATCTAAACTGACTAACTGCTTCTTACAACCGTGTTGAAGCTGATCAAGCGACTGCGCTAGAAGATCATGACACCGATGAAAAGTCTGCATTCAATTAACCCCAATTCTGCCGCTTCAAACTAAACATTTTAGCAGGGTCTCTGCACTACCTGCCAGTACATGAGGCTGAGTCAGACAATTTCTAAATTTCAAAAAATGGTATCAGCAAGAATTATCAATAGATTTTAAGTAGATAAAGATTTATATTTATCGTTTGTTGATATTTACTAGATTGTCTTGAAGTTTCATGTGTATTGCTAAAGACGAGAATTGCTGAATTGGAAGAATTAATAGTAGAAAATTTTCAAATTAGTTACACAGGACTAGATTCCA
Organism: Phorcus lineatus; assembly: GCA_921293015.1. Classification (NCBI taxonomy): domain Eukaryota; kingdom Metazoa; phylum Mollusca; class Gastropoda; order Trochida; family Trochidae; genus Phorcus; species Phorcus lineatus. The sequence goes on from OV121095.1 coordinate 20,505,152, forward strand.
GAGAATAACATGATACGTATTTTGGCATACATTATTGTCCCTGAGGTATCTAGGATACTGTCATGATAATAGCAAAAACGAAATAATTTAAACGAAATAATTTAAACGGACCTATTTTGTTTTATGAAGACAAAAAAGATGGAAGGAAACTTTATGACGTTAACACATTTTTAAAAAATCTACAATTATTTATCTCGCCTGGCCTCTTGCCATTTCAAATATCTAAGTATTTCATAGTTAACCTTTCTTATCAGACGTCGTAGATATAACTGTTATCAACTTCCCTTTTGGATAAATGTGACACAATACGATGCGTTAATTAAAAGAAGATAATACACTTCTTAGTGAGAATATTAGTCTCATATCTAACGAGTTATTCGTTTCGTAGCATACAAATAGAGATTATTATTAAATCCGTCACGAGTTTGATTACAAAATATCATTTATAAGGAAGTTTGTATGTCTATTTACTACTAACCTATATTTATCAAGCTTATTTGCCAAAACAATAATCATATTTCGGTAAGACAATCATAAAAAAATGAAATTGATATGATGCCTATATTCTTGAGATAATTACATATTAATAGATACATGTTAAATGCATTTTTGCTTTGCCATTTTGTAAAAGTGTATGTGAAAGTGCATATTCGCTGAAAAATGAATCATATTTGGGTAAGAAAATCAATACAAAATTAAATATAATATTAAGACTTATCAATTTCGAATGGTGAAATGTGCCATTTATCGGTGAAAATAAAACCCGTATTTTCACTGAGTGAAATAAAAATGGTATTCTACTCAGTGAAATGATGCAACAATCATATGACGTCGTATGTGACGTCATGAAACAATTGAATGACGTCACGCAACGGCCGCGCTAGCGAAGCATTTTAGGTTCTCCATTCATATAGTTAGGGTCATTTACGGAGATTAGGGAAACATAATAAATAGAATATTAAACATTTCTCGTCAAATACCATGAATATTTCATCTCGTGAACTAGAAAATCATATATTTACACTCGTGGCTACGCCACTCGTGAAAATATAAATTTCTACTTCACTCGATGAAATATCCATGGTATTCGACAAGAAATGTCAAATATCCTCTATATATGTTTGAGATGATTATGAAAAAATATATAAATACACATTTGCTTTATCAGTTAGTAAAAGTACCTTAAGATAGTGTATATTTGAGATAGTTGCTTAACACTAATTGAGAAATATGTTTATCAAGTATAATGACAATTGGAAAAAAAATCGTATCTCAACTTCAAAATCATAATTGCAGTACATTTATCATTTATTGCCTATTTCACTACTTCTATTATTATACAAAGGAGAGGTAACCAAAAAAAAAATGATAAAGATATTCCTTACAATTGATAAATAATACACATAATCTTACAATCAAATACTTAAGTTATTTGTAATAATATAAATACACTGAATCACTCAGTTTGTAAATAATATTTAATTTGTTACTTTTCGAGTTCACAATGTGATTATCTTCACGGGCTTGATTCTTGGGAAAAGTCACAACAATAGAATCTAGAGTAAAAGGTGTTAAACTCACCCACAATCTTGTCTCGTCGTCATCTACACATACACATTTCTTTTCACTATCGCATTCATCATCATCTTCTTTTCACCTTGCCAGACCTGCCGTTGTTCAATCCTACTAAACTGAGATTCCATCTTGTTCTGCCTTTAGATGACATTGCTTTGGGTACCTAAAAGTAGGAGTCACCACAGTACCTGACACACTGTTACTAAGCACGTGTTTACCTACACCATATAAGCTAAAAAGGTACACTTGTGTTGCTGATTCTTACATTTTGACGTCTCAAATACAAATAATTTTTCTGTCTTACATAACGTATAATACTTGTTTTATATTGCAATATCGTTATTACAGGGGCGAATAAGATATATCGATACCAAGTTATCCCACAACAAGCAAAATATAATGGCTTTGTACATTGCTAAATGAAATAAACTATGCAAAATCTTTTGAACTGTAATCACTTTACTTTTATATTCCAAACAGTGCATTTGCACAGAAAATTTAACTGAACACAAAAAGCATTTCTACTTTACCAGGTACAAGACAAACCGTATTAAAAAAATAATGCAAGAGACTATCATGTTCCCGAAAATGCAAGGGTTCCAAAACACGTTGTTTAGACGTCATTTATTTATGATAAAATAAAATAACTTCAGTTGGAAATTGTGAATCGTAAAATATTAGACTCTTTAGTGACAGAAAAAACGTTTCACAGTAATATGTTTGTTTGCCACACTGAATTTCCGACAATGAATACAGCAGTTACATATCTTTTCACTTAAACTGGTATTAATGTTGACGTCTTGATTTATTGAATAATGATTATGAACGTTGGCGTTAAGCTCGCAACCAGTTCAATAATATATCATAGAATGTATTAATTGATCTTATTTTCTGTTACAGAGTGGCCATGGTTTTGATCGACCTTAGAAATAGCATCGACCCCTGCTATTTTTGAATTCGTGGGTCGGGAGTGATGGATCAAGAAAATCAATTGGTGCTCATTTGGAGCACTTGGAAGAAAATCCACATTGATATGTTCATGAACATTTGTACCTAACGTTCTCCCAATTGTTCAAAGTGACTTGATGAATACTTTGCTCCTTTCAACGTCGTGAGGTTTGAACGCAACATCTTTATTTTAATTGTATGGTAACATGCCCTCTTCTGTGATATCGAGATAAGACTTTTGCTCGGGAAGGAAGGGTTGAATATACAATAGGAAATCAGTGATCGAGAAAATGCCTTCCTTCACTTTACACAACGTGACTATTATTGAAATCAACGTACAAGGTATGGATGATTTGTTTCATAACAATCATACATGGACGAATGCTTCAAATGAAGTACTGGATGACCCCTGGTATTTAACGGTCCGTTACTTCCAAACAGTTGTAATCCCCGTGGTGTGTATTGCCGGGTTCCTTGGAAACATACTTGCTGCCGGAGTCTTTTTGAGCAATGCACTTAGAAACACTTCCTGTTGTCTTCTTCTGGCGGCAAAATCCTTATCTGATGTTGGATTTCTCTTGTCTTTGTTCATTGTTTGGTTAAATCGACTTGGCGTGCCAGCATTTACAACGGAAGGAATATGCCAAACCACAGTGTTCATGACGTACATAAGTGCATTTCTCTCAGTTTGGTTTGTGGTCATGATTACCTTTGAGAACTTCATCCGGGTGTCTCTCTCGAGCAGGGTGCCAACATGGTGTAGCGTAGCCCGTGCCAAAATAATCATTGTTATTGTGATAAGCTTGTCTTTGGCGATTTACTGCTTTAGCCTGTGGACAACAGGAACGAAATCTGTGGAAGGTGTTCGCAAATGTCTCGCTTTCGAGGAATACGAAACATTAGTTATGGCAATGACCTATATAGATTCAATCATCACCCTTGCCTTTCCTCTTGTTGCTATGGTGACCTTAAATGTTGGAATTGCAATTGGGTCTATCAAGGCTCACAAGAGACGAAAGCGACTCTTCCAGAACATCTCCAGAACGTCGAGTGGAAAGAAGAAAGACGTTTCGACCCCGGAAGCAAAAGTCTCCAAACTTCTCTTCGCAGTCTCTGTAATCTTCTTGATTCTTCATACGCCAGGTCACGTGATCCGAATCAAAATGATGTTATTGAAAACGCTTCACGGAACTGCGCCTAGTGTGAATGACGTCATCCTTCACAGAATATTTGAGTTGATGTACTACCTGAACTTCTCAATTCATTGCCTTGTGTACCTAGTGTTTGGTGATAACTTTCGTGCTGTGTTTCTAGCCCTGTACTGCCCATCGTGTCAAACAGACCAACAAACTAATACCTTTACTACTTATGCTAAGCGTGGATCAGAAGCAGAGGCAATTCTGAAATAAGTGTATTGTTGTATACTTAGCATCTTGTATGGGATACACTTCAACAAACATATCTAACCCTTGGTTGAAGTTGGGTAGAGTTATTCCAGCTATCTGACTAATTTCATGATCGGCTTCCATTTAACATAATTATTAATTTCTAAATTCTCTCGTCCCTTATTGTATCTAAAATAAAAATGGATTGTTATTTTAAGTCTTGTTACAAACTACGTAACTTTTGTGTTGGATTATTGGTTCGCTAATTAGATGTAGGAGAAACATTGCAGAAAAAACCTTGTTGTGGCAGATCAATTGAAAAATATTCATTCACTAAGACAATCTTTGCAAGCACAAATATTATTCAAAATAGGTTGAAGATAGAAACATTGCAAGGAAGTATATTTAAGCAAGCTAGGCAAGCATAAATCAAGATAAAACAAATCGTCTCCCGTGGGGAGGTGGTCCTGAATAAATTGTATTGTTCTGTTGGTAGTGGTTTTCTCTTTCAAAGAGGTATTCATTTTTCCTGTTTTATTTGGTCTATTGTTATTGTAAAGAACAAAATATTTATGTACAAATAACTTATCTTGTAAATATAATCGTGTTCACGCTTTTGAAGAATGGGCAAATATTGAACAACACTACGCCTTCTCATATTTTATAACGTGTGCAGTGATTTTGAGAGTCGAACTATTTGGTTTCCTTTGCTATGGTTTTATTTTAATTCAATAATAGTATCAAATGGTCTTATTATAAATAAATTATAGTCAATCTTGCCACATGTCCACGTTCCGCTGTATTGGACCCATACAACAGATCATGGACACGTAAAAGAACCGATATAATAAAATGCTTGCATTCTGTGTTTTATGTTACGTTTTTCCTTTGGCGGTGATATTGATTAGCTGTAAACCGTTAATGTATTTTCATTATCAGATACTTTTTATGAACAATACTATCGACGAATTCGGTTTCACATCTTTGGATGAACAATTTCTCGATTACTCAAAAAAAATAAAAATTGATATCTAAAATAAAGACGTTAGCTGTTTATTTCAGTTCTTAGTTCAGTACCTTGCCCGTTATTTAATGAATTCACTTTTGAAACTTGGCAGAGTCATAAACATTTTACGTGATATTGTTTCTATATCCCAAAAACTAAGGGCAGTAACACTCACTCACAAAGAATACTTACAGGATACCATGCACCCAAACACAAAATTTTGTTAATCTATTGAAACAGTTAACAGAAGGAATACCTCGCACAGGTAAAAGAAACAGAAAACAGTTAACAGTAGGTATACCTCGCACAGGTAAAAGAAACAGAAAACAGTTAACAGTAGGTATACCTCGCACAGGTAAAAGAAACAGAACAACAAGGTTTTTAAACAGTGAACAAACTACTGTGTGCTTTCCAAACCTCCTCAAAATACCAATTCCCTGAATACACACAATATTTGTTTACTCATCGATGAATGAGAAACAATATCTCCTTTAGGTCGAACTGACTGACTTATACAGACAGACTGAGCATAACAAATCCATCTTCCACTTCGTGTCATAAATGTCTAAAGGCCTAATTCATATAACCTAGGCTTCTGTTTTGGAGGTCTTCTTGTGATGAAGCAACGCCTAAAGTAACGTGCGTGTCTGAGCGCTAATTTCCATACATACATACATACATACATACATACATGGTACAACGCTCTGATTAACCAGCTAGACAATATTAACAAATATAATAAAGTTTTAGAAAACTTCATTGGAATGTATTGGTGACGATAATGCACACAAACGCAATTTAACGGAATCGACCTATGGAAGCCTATGTGTCCTTTTTATTAATAAAATTGCTTCTTTAAGAGACATTTCCGATGCTGTTCCAAATACCTGACTGGACTTATATCCTTAAATCAACCAACGACAGCTTTGAGATGATCTCCTGTACGGGTGCCTCTACAACGACGAAAAGTTATGGCAATAGAAGCTTCCTAAAAGATAGTCCTGTGCTCCATCAGCTACCCGAACAGTTAAACGTGATTGAAATTGATATCAATCAATTCAAGCAGGAGTTAATGACAGTCATTTTTCAAGCGCTTAACAGCATATCTTGGATGCAGGCAGTATACACATTCTAACATTATCGTCATTATTATGTTAAGGCGGTTGTATCATAAGGATTACACTTCTTTTATTGTTTACTTTTCCAAAACATGATGCCACATGTTCCCCTTTAATACTGAATGGTCTCACAGAAGTCAGTTCTCAACATATCATAAACAATGCAAGCATTGCAAGATGTCTTCAGACATTGATTTTGTAAGGCCAAAATGGGTTGACTCACATAACAAACATCAAAATCCAAATCGAGCAATCCAAATGTTTGCTAATCTTTTGGCCTTATTGATTTGACTCTTAATCAGACCATACTTCTATGAATATGTTTGACATAACTTCAAAGGATAGCAATATACAAGGTGGTCCAAAGGGAACGATAATTATCGTTTTGTGCAATAAACAGTTATTATTTCCAAAGTGTCAGAATTACTACTCTATCCAAGAGCATATAAACCCGTTGTATAAAATTATGTCCTGTGGTCTGACACTTGACAATATGTTTATTAATAAAATGAAAAATATTTGGGTATATGTCTAACCTTTGGCATTTGCATATACACCAAGTGTATTACATGTAATTGTGGTGAGTATAGTGTTTCAACCTGGAAAATGGAGGATTATAACGTTTGCTACTGAAACAAGAGGTCATATCCTTTCTTGAATCTTCATATTGTTTTTATCAGAAACTGAAAACAATAAAATATAATTGGGAAGATAAATTAATTTCGTATGAATACATACAGGGTAGTGTGACCAAGAGTGAGATTCCAAATTATTTATGCTACGCAAAAGTACCAGAAAAGCAATTTAAATGTATGACCCTTTAGTCTTGTGGCAAGGACTAAAAATAAAAAATAAAAAAAGTTACATACAAGTTGACAGACAAATCATGGAGAATCTCACCCAAGTGTCTTCTGATATCAAATATATCAACACAAGTTGTTTAATGTTACAAATATCCGAGGCTTGCCTCGGGTATTTTACTTTTATCAACTAGTGTTGATATATTTGATATCAGAAGACACGAGGGTGAGATTCTATTTATCATCCAAAATCATTTTTCATTTCGATTCTGTGAAAAATGTGTATTTCAGAACACTGCACTACTCTAAGACTGTCAGTCACTCAGTGGAGTGATGTCATAGCATTGTGACGTCATCATGCTTATGACGTCATAGCATTGTACATGTGATGTCATTACTTGATGATGTAAAACAATTGTGATGTCATGAACTTGACTGTACTAGGGCATTGTTTAAAATCTACTGTCAAAACGATATCTCCTAGGAGATATCGCTTGATCTTTCACAAGCGATATCTCCTGTGGAACACAGTTTTGGATGATAAACTTTTGTATTTCATGACCTATTTATCTTTGATCTTTGCAAACATATAATACTCACACACGTTTCTAATATATCACATTTTCATTTCTAAACACAAAACATGAGGTACTATCAAAGATAGTCAAACAAGTACCTTCTACATGCGCAGAAAAGAAGTTACAACACCCAATTAAATGTGGTACAAACCTATCAAATATTTTAAACCCAAATTTTTGACATATTTCCAAATATACGTCTGTGCTTGATGTGCGCAAGCAGTGGTACATTACCCGGTTTTCGATAAAACCTGCGGTTTAAAACCTTAAAGAGCCACTTCGTGATTTTCATAATATATTATTTACCTTTGATACGACCCTAAATGTCATAGGTGGTGATATAAAATCAAAACATCTTAGTTTTTCATGTCCAAAAGACATATAAATATATGACCAATAATGGTTTTCAATGAAAATCTAAAAACAGCCTTATAAATGCATAGAGGTGTAGATATAACGTCCAATATACATGGATACTAGTCATATAACCTAATAAACACTATCAACTCGTAACGGCCCTCCTTGCTGTTTTAGATAAGTCTCCAAAATTACGTTTGACTATTTGACGCGTGCAACTGTCCAGTTTTCGATCATAATTGCGACGTTCTACCTTCATATTGTCACTGTACAATACAGTGTTTGGTAACAGTCGATACTTCGCGATCAAATGACACCATTGATTAAGTTTGGCATATATGATTCCAACAACAACGCTGTTTTTCAATATACGAGAGTATGATTTTATAAAATGACACAATTAACAACATTGGGTATAAGTAACATCAACAACACAACGAGTGTCTGCTTAACGTTCATTTCAAAGTGAAAAACCTTTTCAAATCCATGAATTATTACTAACAAATCAAAACCGTTATAACAATCATTGATATGAAAACTGGTTTAGTGAAGGGTTGAGAAACGATTAATCAAAACATTTGCTTCATAGATAAATCAGTTTTCAGAAAAGGGGTCGGGTGAGAGGGGCGGGGATGAGTTGAACCTAGAAACGACCCCTCTTTGCCTTCTCCGTTGGGGACGCACGCTTTCCTATCATAAACATCGCTAAAATGTTCTTAAAACTTACTTTTACCAAAAGTACAACACCCCTTTGGCTAATGAAAGTCAAGTTTAAAACGACTTTACATTATTCGGTAAAGCAAATGAAATCGTTATTCTAAATAATAAAAGGTGTGGACGTTGAATGGCCGCCATACAGTTGTCGCTTTAGACGGGACACCTTTTCCAACGACGACGGGTAATCGAGTAGTATCTTGAAACATTGTGACCTCTAAATGACAATTTTTATAAAGTATAACCAGCAAACACCTGTTACAGCCAATTTGAACATGACGTATTAGCCATACAGTTTGATAAACAAAAGGTTATATTCATAAGATTTTACGCAACTTGCCGGACGACGATTTGTCGAATACAGACAACCTCTTGTGCAAGGATGACTTAAACATCACTCTTACCTTTCGTTACTGATCTACTTCACATTCTGCAATTACATAAGGTATATTTATTATCCAAAGTTGTGAATTGCGTTTCGTAATCGTCCGACGCAATAAAAGTTGAATAAGCTAGTTTATTCAGCAACCAAATAGAAAATCATATTTAAGTAATGAAAGGAAGATGGTAGTCATTTATGCGACGTTTTCGTACGACTTCAATACGTTAGAGGCTGAGGTCCTTCGAAATACCCTGATCTCTATCGGGCAAAATGCTATTGTCTTAATCGTCAATAACGATTTCGTATCGCTAGTCCACGTTAGATGAAAGCTAAATGAAGTGAGCGTAAAATCTCTAAAACTACACCGCATAGTGATGTTGAGGGTGTACACGGCCCTTAAGACTATTTCATTTATAAACGTAGAAAGAGACCAGCGATGCCATGAAGGGAAATTTGCGACGACAGGTTGCATCTACAGAACCGTTAATGGTGCCGCTCTTAATTGCAATGTAACATAGCACCCCCTTTTTATGATCAAATAGCTCACTACTTCAGGTTGCCGAGTTAAACCCCGATTTTAAACTTTCCCTGCCCTGAAACTGAACTTTTCATGAATGTTTTTTATATCCATTTCCTTGACATTTAACCTTACGTCCTTAATATTACTGAGGGAAATATCCGCAAGAATTAATCATAGTAACAACTTAGATCAATCGAGGTTCACCATCACGATTTTCTAATTATATCCTTGCTACTAGCGGAGAAAGAAGGATGACCTTATGATTAAAACGATTTTGATTTATCTTTTCTATCCTTTTTGATTGATCTTGAAGCATTTGGCGATATGACATTAACGATATGAACTTTGAACAGTGAACTGTTTCTTTTTTATAAAAACAGGGAAGATAAAACGTACATTCTGTGCATTTTTATACACATATGTCGATTTCATAGATTTTCTAGTAGAAATCACGTCTTATATATAACTTCTGTAGCTTGAATAACCATAATGGCTTATTCTCTCCCCCGAACAAAGAGGTTACACAAATCTCCTACGTAGCCTCTGTAAAAAGTGAGTCACATTTGAACGTGACTCACGGAAACCATCTTATTTCTATTCATTTAAGAGTCTTCTATCACTGACCGACTTTTAATTTGTGCAAAAATGTTTCTAATACTTTGTGCATATGGTTCTGATAAGGTAATTTATATAAAGAATTCCTTTATCTTGTAAACAGTTTTGAATATTTTTCTTTCGAATAGGTACATTGTGATAGGCAATACCATTGAGTCAAATGATTACAATAAACAGTCCAAAGAAAATCTCAACTTTTAGCTCTCAGAAATACAAAAAACGTGATTGAGGTACTATTTTTTAAATTAATAATTGATACCAATATTCTATATCAGTTGGCGTTATACAGAGACATAAATAACTGTCTTCTACGTTATGTCCCATCCTGCTATTTTACTTGCATTTTATTTCAAATCAAGGTTACAAGTACCACAATAGTATGTACGTGACTCAAAGCCAATCTAATATCGTTGACGATCAAATGGTTTGGCTGTCAGTGAGGCCGTAGGTTGCGTTTTTTTAGATCAATTTTTCAGAAGAGCACTAAATAAAACTGGAAATCCAGATTTTTTGCAGAGCTTAGAAAGAAATCAAGGCAAATTTTATGTTGCGACATCGAGGTTCTTTTAAAACCAGGTGTTGTGTCACGATCCCTCGCTCGAAATCAGTCTGAGGAGTGTGGGCGTTTAACACAAGACATGATATCCCAAGAAAAAGTTTCATCCCTGACTGGTTGACGACGCCATTGGCATTGTAAATGTAAGTGTCATCAAGCTGAAGTAATGTGTAACTCAAAGCTTTATGATGACTGACATGTTCAAACAAGCAAAAAATATAAACTAAACATTCAATTGTATGAAAATTGTAATTTTATTTTTCAGTTCAAATTACAAGTTACAAGTTGTATATGGCATATATATCATATATAAGTCACGTCTTCTATAAAATTTTGTAAAAATTAGTTGACATCTACGGAAATTAAATAATATCCATGAATAGAAAATAGTTTGATATTTGTTACGTTGTAATCGATATTTATTTAAGATTAAGTTTTTTTTGAAACGTCAACTAAAAATAATAAGTTGGCATCTGTAGGAGGCACAATGGAGTCTAGAATTCATGATAGTTGTTCAATTACCAGCCATTAAAGTGCAGCAGCATTCTAACAGGTCTTTGTCATTCGCCATTGTAACTGGATAATGCTAGAATCAATTCTCTTGCGACTTGCCCTTGGTGGCTTTGTAATGGACTTGTACTGTAGTCATTTCCTCTATACATACATCTGCCTAGTTGTCGTGGATTCATATGGTTTGTCAACACATAAGGGCTATTTAGTTTACTCTCACATAGCTTCGTCACTTGATTTGAGGCATTGAAACACAGTGAACATAACCATGAATGTTATTAACCTCCTCCCTGCTGGATTGTTTGGAGTTTTTTTCAGAGAGGACCAAAACTATTATATTCTAACAATTACGCCACATGGGCATACCTCATGTAAAGTTGTTCTCTACTATATTATAATATTTTTTCATAAAAAATCAAAATATTTCTAAGAATGTTATATTTTCCTTACTAAATATTGTCATTATTTCTTTTTAATTATTCTAATAGTTTTCTTAAGTAGCTTTTATATCCACTTGTCGATGAATGAAATGAAAAAATTTCACAGGTCAAGACTTTGTACTACATTTTCTAAGTCAGATTATTTCGTCAATAACCATTTTAAAAGAAATTTGTTTACACCATTTTGTTCAGAATTAAATTTTACACCAGAAAAAAAATTAAGGTGCATGACTGGGATTTCGTTCCAGAAGGCAAGCACTTGTTATAAGCGATGTTCATTGAAATTAAAAATTCGCAGCAATGAACATTTCTCACCGAACGATGCAATTTAATTTCGTGTTGATAATTTACCAAATAACGCCTCATTCGTTAAGAAATTTACACCCAATTTTAGGAAATCTATTCACCTTTCTATGTTCCAAACATGAGTATTTAGCATCACTTATTTCTTATTTTTTAACGTCCATCTTTTATTGTAATAGTAAACAAGTCGGATCAAAAAGACTTGATGACCTCGTTATAACGCACAAGTAGGCACGCCGATCACGGAGTTTATCAAGTCAAGATATATAGAAATCACTTTCACCTTATAAAAAATCCATTTAAAACTATAATAAGCATACATTTTTGCAACTGAGCGTGGTAGGATTTACGTTAATTCGGTCTGAAATAGTCGTAAAATACAACCCAACATGAGCTTACTCCGCATCGGGGAAACTGTCAACAAAGTCACGTGATGTCTGCGCCGATCATCAGACCTTATTATGTTTGTTTTTTTCACAATAATTACGTGTTATTGGGCACACAAAATCTGATTTGATGTTAGAAGTGTAGTTCTCTATGATTCTTTTTAATTTTATGGATGAAATAACGGGTCTAGTCATATGATACAAACAATTTGTATGAGATGGTCCCCTTTTCAAAGTGTGTCATTCCGTGCCCTCCATTTGCAATCTCCATTAAAATGACACCCGCGATTTTGTTTGAAAACGAATAATTTTCAGTGAAAAACAAAATTCGAAACTTAAAATCGTGTACATAAAGATCTCTACATGTGTATAAAAGCAAGTTTTCATTTTTTACGCGATTAATTAATTTGTAATTCACGATTTTAGTGAGCGAGGCAAGAGTCAAATTCGCCGCAATGCAAACTCGCCTAAAAATATCGATCGATAAGAGTGTCACGTCATGTCAGACACGGTTCATGCATGAAATTTGAACACAGTTATCATTTAATTTCTAGTTTATCTGGTATCTAGTTTCATTGTGTATAAAAATTAAATCAATTTGATAAAATTACTCACTGAGATTGTATTCATGACTGAATCCTGTTACGCGATCTCTTGTTGACATTATGCAAATTAATCGGGTCAAGGGCAATGAATGAAACACTGCTGTAAAGGTAATATTACGACATAATAATTTTTTTGGGATCTATTTGGGGAAACTTCACTGTTTTTCGTTTCAGTTTATGAAATTGTATTATTTTATAACTACCGTTATTTTCCTCAACGAACTGTTCAAAATACAGAAAGTTATTTACGACACTGCCGTCACGGAAATAACGTGTTGACTGCATACGGCGGGAACCGTTCAATGTATTTTTTATGAACAATTGCTTATTGTGGCAGTAATTTTTATGACATTTTGGAATTATTGTGATATCTCGGAAGAAAAATCGATAAAGAATTCATTCATATGAATTTTTATTTTATTTTGGAAGAATGTGAAATCCTTAAAATCGTAAGTGAAATATGGTGATATTTTTATGTATGTTTACATTTTGTATCAAAAAGCGATCTTTTGATCTTTTGATTTACTGACAAAGTCACATTATGTCCACAACTTCCTAACGAAGAAATATTTGCTCTCATAACGTGACAGAAAGCTAAAATAGAATATTATGAACAAAATGATACAACAACTATGTACATTTCATGCACTTGAAAATGCATCTGATCACTATAAACTTGATTGGTAAAATAAATGTTAGGATAAAAAACGAGCACCTGCTCGTTGATTTGTGATTACAAACATGTTGACGATTTTAAATTCATCACTTCTTTATAAAATAAATTTTGAGAGTAATAATATTTTCATCATATGAAAGCCCATTGGATAGTGATTCAGAAAATGTTTACTTTTTTAGGATTAAAGAGACTTTGTCACTCACTTTTGTCAAATATATTTCGAAGGGACAAATAACATTGACATGTCAATATGTCAAAGTCTGCTCGGCTCCATATGGAGCCTACAGCAGGGAGAAGTTTAAGTAAGTGGCTATAAACCGAAGTTTTATCGATAAAAACTGTCGCCGTTTTTCATTTTGATATTTATAGGGTATCACCCTAATTCGTTTAATTCATTTGAGGTTTTTCAGTGTATCCCTATTTCAATATGTGAACATGTGATCTCTACAAGAAATCTAATCTGGTTATATGAGATACAGAAGAACAGATCCTCCCTTCTGTCGTGTTAAGTCCTTTTTCCTCCTTTACAGTAAAGGTCTTATGGCATTTTAATGTTGGGTCTGTTAATCTTAATTGGTTTACAAGTCATTCTCACTATTGGAATGACATGCTTTCTCGTCTCAGTGTCATTGATAGCCTCATTAGGGTTTTAGAGGCTTAGTTAAAGCTTCTTTCTAGTTTACGATAAAAACAAACGTGACGGCGTACATCAAATCAAGTAACTAGAAAGGGACATGAAGATGGCCTATATTGTTGGAGTCACATAAGGCAAACTTTTTGAAAAATGTCACTACATCAAGAAATACTGATTTTTTTCTAAACTTATTAATATTAATAGGTTACGTCTGTTGACATTATGAGAGCAACGATCGTTAGTTATGGACAAAAAGCGGACAAGGGACTTTACAAGTCGATTGAGGGGCGATTTGACCTCATGTCAACATTTGATATTTGGGCACGAATGCAAACCAAGTAAGAATTTAGGAAACAAAATCTTTGTCATTTCAACCCTAAATTATGATTATTCTGCTAACACTCTGTGACACTGTGAGATGACCTTTATCCCCTGATCCCTCAAAATACCAGATATATAACAAATTTAAGCAATGCGTTTCTATGTTATGCTTAGTTTAGCATCTCTATTTCATGTATATTATTTCAATATCTCGTCGATCAAAGTTAATGGCCAATACAATAGTTTTACGAAAATGCAACTTCGGCTAAGATCGAGGTCGAAATTTACAAAAAAATACAGTCCTCCAATATCAAATATCAAATGTTGATAGGTAACCAATTAAACTGAAGAACTAAAGTTTAATTTGACCCTCAAGCTGAAAGTGAATAGCTCTCCTTGAAATATTTTTTAAATTAACTTTTAGCTAACAGGCGTAAAAGGCCCGACGGGCTTATCGCATGGTATCTTTTACACTTTCCACTTCTTTCCCAGATGGATTGGTTCTAGAGAACTGAATTTTGTGTACAGGTCAATTTTGTCAATGGGATTATACATTTTAAAAGTGGTGAAACTATGTCCCCTGACTAAGGGGCATTATGGGGAGGGGCTGGGCTGGCATCCCTCTTAAAAGCTCATCTTTTATGACACAACGGTCCTGAAGGATTATGAATCATATATTGTATTACTCACTTATGGAGGCCTGGATGGGGGGGGGGGGGGGGCTTTCTTTCTCAAATGATTATTATTCATTTCGTCACCCAAACAATACACATGAATTTTTGTTGTTCTCAGGTACGGATATTTTGTAAGGATTTCTTCGGCATATGGGGACTGTAAATTCTGTAACCTTGTGGCACACTATAAAGTCACCAGGCTTAATTAAAAACTTCCCTTTGTAAAACACTGTGGCAATTGAGAGTTCTTAACTGATATTTGACAGAGCCCTGATTTCTGCTTCCAGAAACTGTGTTTGTTGTTTCATTAAATATATTTAATATGTTAACAACAAGCCTGATGAGCTGCAGATCTAATTGCTTTATTTCTGATTTTTGCATCAATGATCCGCAGAAATGTATTAGAGAAATAAGATGTAAACTGATGGTGGAGTTGTTTCTTGTACTGTGATCTCAAATTCAGAAAGTAAACCACTCTTTCTCAAGGGCAATAAATCAAAACAATATTCATATCCAAACAACGAAAATAAACACAGATATCAAATCAAATTTTAAAAGCTTATGCAAAGTCTCAGAAAGACCGATAGAAAGCTATTGGAGAAAATTGTTTTGAAAGACAATGTTAAGAACAGACGACGCTAAGACATAAACCCGCTTTGCTCATCCCGCGGGGGTTAAAAAGCTGAAGAGCAACAATTCTGATATTTATTCGAAGCATTGCTGTAAGACATATGCTAGCATGTGAGACAGCTACTTGTTCACATCAGCCACATACTAAATCTATAAAACCTAATTTGTGTAATTTTCATGTAATCCGACATTTGTAAGAAATTGTAAGGTCAAATCAGCCACGTATGAGAATTAAAAGAGGAACAATTCTAACATTTTAAATATAAATACCTCACAGGCGAAAATGTACTTTTCTCAAATCGAACCACTCGAATTGAGCTGCTTTGACTTTACCTCAATATCAATTTCTGTCAACTCATTTTCACAAAATGATATTTGTGAAATCCGTTACCAAATGCGTCCCTGCTTTCAATATACACTATGTCATTCCGTGATGTATTTCCTTGAGGCATAATATTGTAAACTCTCACAATGATGAACGAGACTACTGGTTCAATGCAGTGCCATCTTTAACATTGACTTGTAATGTGTGAGATCTGACTGCTAAGAAATTTGATGAAAGTTTACCTCATTTCTGTTACTAATATAGTGAAACGTGTGTAGTGATATGTGTACCATCTGCACATCTGTACACTTATCGTTTTTTACCTTGTTTCAGCGCGAGCTCCATATTTTTTCGACTGTGACGTCATAGTAACGGGCCGTCAATAGGGTTGAGGGCCAAACCTGGATATTTCCATGAGTTCGCGATAGATTACAATAGGTTATAACGAAAGTTTTACACTTGAAGGTGTGTCCAACGAGTTTTACAAAACTTCTGTTATTGTTATGACACCCTCGCTCTTGCTTTAATAATACAATAATTCAAACTAGTTTCATATAGGTCACAAGGCAAAATTCCTCGGATAATAATCTATGTAAATGAAATTAATTCCGATTACAGAAATATCATATTTTTATATTAAGCTTACGTTGAAAAAATATAACCTTTTCCAAACTGTATGTTTCATATAGCCAGTTAATGCCAAATGTCATGAAAAGACCAAATCAAATCCTTGAAAATAATGATATTCCAAAAAACTCACATAACGTCATCCTTTCTTTAAAGAAGATGTTACATTAATTTGTCAAATACCTATTTTATTATGGGAATAATTGAAGAGTATCAAATGAATAAACCAATACTACCAATACGAAAAACAATTCGAACGATGAAAAGTTATGGATGCCTTGGTTAACATGGTAAACACCGTATATAGTATATTTTCTTTTAATGCTTAAATCATTAAATATTAACTTTGCAGCCTAGTGAGCTTCAGAGCAAATTGGTATTTTTTCATATGGTGCTCATGTTTAGTTAGTTTGATAGTCCTTGATAGTCAACGGGGGTGGGTTTGCCAATTCGTCATAGGATTAAAGATCAACTGAAATGACCCATGGCAACTTTCGTGATTCCGTTAAAATGTATTCGAATTTGCCAGTGTCTTAAATTTAAATGTTTAAAATTGGTCGATAAACAACTTTAATGCGGCTTTTTCAAAAACACCAGCAAATCACGTGTTTTCTGCAATGTTTCATTTATTAAACAAGTTGATGAAAATTAAATGGAGATGGGGATCGAAAGAATGAGGGAAAGGATGGAAAGAAAGACACATAGAGGGATATATATAGAGAGCAGGCTTAGAAGGACTCAAGTTTGGTCTGGCCTAGACCCGTCAACCAGTCCAGCTTGGGTGCCGCGCTCCGTGAGCACGTTAGGTCAGAGTTGCACGGATCTCTGGGTCTCTGAAGCACCCAAACAACCACATCGCGATACGGTATGGAGTCGTCACAACACAAGTAAGGCATTGAATATATGCATTATCTAAGATACGATGCATTGAAATATCACAAAAATTCTCTTAAAATCGTCTTTACTGCCTTTAAGATTGACAATAGATTTGTGAAGACTATTCACTAGACAGTTTCAATACGTGAAACACATGATTCATGGAAAACAGAGTGACATAAAGATTTTAGAGCCGATCAACAGAACAATTATGTAGAATGGCAAAAAAGTGTTTTTTATAACTCTTATTAATTATTTTGGCCACCAGCTACCCACTAGCACCTGGGATGAGAATCACAACAAAAAACCGGATCACTTTATGCAAGTGGTTCCGTCTTTGGCAGCCGTCTATCTAAAATACTTTTGGTTCGAATCGATGTATCGGCGTTGTTGACATAGATAGAAGTGTCATTAAGTAGGCTTTCAGACATGAAATTTTTGTCAGCACATATGGCGTCCGTAAACTTTTAACTTTTTTCATCTTCTTTCAACCTTGGGTTGAGGCAGTCTGAAATATTGTGTACAGATTTTTGTATTGTGTATTTTGAGACCCTGTGTAATAGTAAGGACCACACTCTAAACATGGGTTTCAGCTTCTTCTCCAGCAGCAAAGTGTCTAGAAAGCTGAAACTTTGTGTTCAGACTCCTAATGGGGATTCTAATTGATTGATTTGGTGACACTGTGACCCTATTAAGGACCAAAAGGACCTGGCTGACCATAATCCTATAAGCATGAAGACTGAAAGCCTATACACAATCAATTTTTGGAAACAAAATGCCCTTTGTGTACAGGAACCTTGGCTTATGGTTATTAAAATGATAGATTTTTGGTATTTTTGCCCCCTAATGGGAGCACAGGGGCATTGCTATACAGACCTATTTTCATTTGTGTCGCGGATACAAAAGACCCTTGAAGACTGAAATCTTGTGTGGTCCTGTGCACTTGTGCATTATCTCTCTAACCATTTAGATAAACAACAGAGGTTGGTTAAACCCATAAATCTGCTTCAAATTATCTTTGATTTGATAAATATATTATTATCTTAAAAAGTATGATGAGTTACAGAGCCAATGGCTGTTTTTTTACAAACACAACATCCTCTGTCACTAGGGCTTTTTCTTTAAAAATCATATTTGTGTATTCATCCTCATGTAGAAATAACAGTTTATGTTTTATCTTCCGTCCTGTGTTTCCTTTTACTTTCATTGTTGGTAATAACATACCTGTTACAAAGACATATGCATTCCTGTAGTTTTGATACGTTGAAACGCGTTTGTCTCTATTTTTGGGTCATTCAAATATCCATAGTAACTATTGGGATATATAAAATGTAATTACTAATATACATTTCATTTTATCAACCCAATTATTCAAGTAAAGGGGTCACCAATCTATCAAAACTGCCGCGACTCTTGTAGTGCAAAGAGTTTTTAATCGAATGAGTTATGGAGTGGAAGTGGCTTTGCAAACCGTAATCTTGGTGAGTTCAGTTAAATTGTTATATCAATTAGAAATATTGCCTTGTTAGTCCCTTATCTATGATGACGTGCTATAGCGCCTTTAAATGTCTTAAAAAAATCAGATAACTTTTTCTAGTTGAGTCCATAATCTAATTTGATGAGCATAAGCTCACCAATAATTCCTTTTACAAAATATGAATGTCTAAATTTATTAAACGATCTTTCCTATTAAGTGTGAAAGTGCCTGTGATCTCAAGCATTTCATTGTGAAATAAAAGTCCGTGATCGTTTTTATTTGGTCCAATACCGATTTGATGAACACGAAATGGCTTTAATTTCCTGTTTTATAAAAATGAATGTCTACAATTATAAACCATCTTTCATATCGTCAGGAAGGAAGTCAGGAAGGTCAGGAAGTGCAAAGTCTCACATGACGCCTACACGAAATCGATGTTTAAATGGACTTTAAAAGGATGCCTTGCCTCGTTACAAGCTGTGCTAATGCTGCTTCATGTGGGTGGGGGTGTTTGGTTCTTAATCAAGCGAGCGTGAGGTGGGGCTTGGGGACTATGATTACCCAAAATAGGATAGTATATAATTTTAATTGGATAGAGAGTGGGTTCAAACGAGAAGCTTTCTGCATAACTGTTCGCTCTTTGTTAAAATATTACTCTTGATTTCTAGTCTAGTCTTTTCTGAAAACCAGTGTGTCAGTTAGTCTTTGAAGAGGGTTGATTTGTAGATAAACAGTGTCTTCCAAATATTAAGATATGTACCGGAACGTATATATAACTGATGACTAAGCCTTCAATTTGGAATATATATATATATGTTGCAGTAACTGCATTAAACGGCCTGATGAAGCAGGTATCGACTGACACGAGCCTTTCTGAAGAATACTAATGTCCTTTTTTTGGATCGGCACGCTACAAAATGTATGTCTTCCGATATGAACCCAATCGAACACCTTTGGGATAACTTGGACAACAAGTTGCCACAGGTACTCTAAAATCATTGCAAATCAATCCAACAGCGGGTAGAGAGACATCTGTGCCAGTCCATGCCAAGGCGAGATCACACATGTGTAAAAGGGTGGATATACCCGATATTGTCTTCAGCGGAACCCGGATTTCTTTCAGGGTTCTCTGACGTTTTGTTTTGTGCGTTTGTAGTGAATTCTTTCATATAGGTATCCAAAGTTGTTGCTTGTTATCTCAATGTAGTCAATTGTTATGTACATTTGATAAAAGTTTTTATAAGCTTTTGGCTTGGAAGAGATCAGGTTATTAGGAAGGAGCTGAAAACTCGGACCTCTTGTTACACATATGGACGTGTGTCGTCGATTCTCATTCTCAAAACACCGACAGAAACTTGATGTTGAAGGGTGACAATGATATAAAAATTTAAGAGGCAATTATGAGTTGTTGTGTTGACAAATGCAATATATTATGCAGTTTCATTTTAAAAAGAAGTCGTGAATGTTGGTAAAAGGACTGTTTTTAAAGAAGTAGTTTAATGGTAAAACGTTGTGATTCTGAATGAAAATATAACACGACGCGGAAGTCAAACATAACTGTACAAACTCAACTTAAGAAGAAAGAATATAAACACTTTAGTTAATGGTGTTTGAAAGGTTAAGTAAAGGTCAGATGTCGTTCGATTTTTTATTCAAATGTAATAACTGACAGTATGTGACATTTTCAGAGGAATATATAAGAAGTCTTTATGAAATTGTTTCGACAGCTATGAAAGCCAAAGGAAACACGCTTTAAATCGCAAAGTAAAAGGTGTTTCATATAACCGGTTTTTACTTGCATGCGAACCAAGATACCGTAGTTACATCACCGTGTATTATACTGAGCAAGCAGGAAACTTATAAGGAAATTTTCGAAGAACTTATTACCTTGATTTCTTTGGTTACGTTTTTCTTTAATTAAGATTTTTTAGAAGCTACTGGATAGTGGAGTACATGTAAGTCTCCTTTCAGAAATTCTACCTCACTCACCCACGATCTACGACGTCATTGCCCGTCGTGAAAGTTGATTCGATTTGGTTTCTATTTGGATTTCCTGCCAGGGGCTTGTACATTATTCGGTGTCGGCCATAAACATAAACCTTGATATTGTCATAATACTGATCTAATATGCCCTAAAACGATATTTCTCAGCAAACACATTGTTAAACAAAAACCTATTCACAAAAAGCTTCAGTTGTGTTGACAAGGCAAATGTAGGAAAATAATTCTCAAGTACCATCTTCTGTAGTTTTAGAGCCTTCAAATTCAGTCCTAATTTATTTACAATCGTATGTAAAATGCTAATCTCAATTTGTGTTTTTTTTATCAGAACACATTATTTCAATACATTTTACTCTCCGTCATTTATGACAATTGTAAAAAGTATAGTAGTTTTTTTGTAAATTCTCGCAGATAAAATTGCTTTCAATGAATACATAAAATTACTAATATTTGCTTTATCAAAATGAATACATATTTTTTAAATTGCATTTCATATTTAATGATAAGTCATTTATATTATAAATAAAGTCAACTCATGAAGATGTTTGAACCCTACATTAAGTTGATTATTTGAAATGTATCGAGACACCTTTTGTTCACTAAGTAAGATATCAATTAGAAAAACAAGCTCAGGGAAGGATTACTTCTAGCAAATAAAACACGTTATAATTAATATGTCGAGATGCGTCATATAGTACTTCGTGGAATTAATATCATTTGATATGTGTTAAGCCATTATCCGATAGCATGATATTGAAATGGTTTATTTTTCATTTCTCAGACGAATGTAATTAAGAACATATTCAGTTTCCAATTCACAATGTAATGGAGTATCATTTCATTGAAAAAATAGGAAAAACTTGGAGACATTTTTACCAGCAAATAACAAATTAAACGCATATTTGCCTATATGAGTCATATCATACTTTGTGGAATCGTTATCAATTGATACTTATTTTATCCTTTAAAATATATTTATATATCAAATGTTCTTAAGAACACACAACAATATTGATCATCAAAGTGCGTAAAACTGAATGACACAATGTCAGAGAGTGTTAGCTTCCTCTAACCGAAGGGCTTGATATGGTAAACAGTGATATGCATAGACATCCCTTGTGTTACTGTTCATACACAGTCTGTCACTTGAATAATGGATTTCCAAGACAAAAATCACCCCTACCCTAATCTCTGACCATAATGAATGAGGTCAATGTTACAGCATCATCTTTCAACATTAAGTTCGAATTTGAATGGTGTTTAATCCAACCTAAACGTAATATGATGCAAATTTATAACACTGTAGGGCCTATCACGTATTAAATGCAAACCTAACAATGCAGATATGTCAAGGTAAGGCTTTGTTTACAATTTGGAATATATAATCTTATCAAGCCGTCAGTGGTGTCAGTTTTTCGCATAAGGCAAATCCTTGAAAGACACATGAGAATATTTAATAGTCACGATATAACAAAACTTTTAACTTTAGTGATTTCTATTCATACATCTTCAGTTAAGCCTGTTTAAGTTTTAATAATGTCTTTTCTTACCAGTGTACAACATGTCTTACTGTGTAGTTTTGGTATTTAAACATTCTCACTAGTCACATTCCTAAAACCATGAAAAACGCTTTAGAATCTTAAATAATCATTACAACTGATTTTTTCATTCAACTTTAGTGACGCAAAGTAAGCACCTATTTTGGAAATAAACTTAATGTTTTTTCGTCCCTTGTAATCGAGTAGTTTTAGATGAAGTACATTGGTGTGAGATTCGCTTCGGTATAATAATCAATACCTCAACGTCACAACTGTCTACGAAAGAGGATATATCTCCACATTAACACGTCATATATGACATAAATACTCTGCAAATGAACGCAATGAGAAGATTTCACGAAAACAGATAATGACAAAGTGCTTAACTCAAATTTAGTTTTTTCTTTCTCCTATGACCTTTAGTATTACGTAACACGTAAGATAAATGAACCTGTAATTGAATGATTTGCCCTTATAAAGATTTTAACAAGAAAATGACGAAGTGTGAATACCAAAGTAAGAATTTTATTATCCTAAAATCTCTTGTAATAATCAAAACGTTCTTAGGGTCGCCGAAGATGGATAATTGATAAAAAAATATGTGATTAAAAATTTACTTTAATGACCAGTGATTAAAAGTGTTTCCTTGAAAGCTTGTTTTGTCAATGAGTAAACATATATTTTCCAACAAATATTTGCAATTTAGTTGTTTTTTCTATTTCTTAACTTAATTCTTAAGTAGATATTGTAGGAAATAGGGGGTTATATTAGTTTGGGCTTAGCGTAAGGCAAAGCACTGATCGAATTAATTTGCGGTATGTTAACACGTGGGCGATAAGGTTTTTGAAATTGCAGTGACCAATTTCGTAAATAATGACAAAAATTCGTAATATCATCTATCACTTACCTATTTATATAATCGAAGTAACCTGTGTGCCTCGTAGTTTCATAGTAATAGAGTCACTACTTAAAGCATCAGTAGGGAAATGACTAGCGTGGGCGTAACTATAGGTAACGAGGGTCGGGCAAAAGGGTATAAGAGGAGGCGGGGTCTGCTCGGGGGTCGAGTTTGTTTTCAGCTTTGGTCCGAGCAGCTCCTCTTTCAGTCGAAAGCTATGCCGGCGCCTCTCTGGTTTTGGTTAAGTTTTCTTAGTTTCAAACGAAATTATTTTAAGTTTTCATAGGTAAAAATTGTCTAAGTTTCACAAGTAATTTGGGAATATTTATTGTAAGTTTAACCGTTTCTTAGTCTTTTTCTGGGTACTTACTAAAAGTTCTTTTGTTTTAGAGTGAAGACATGGCGTCGTCCATGGAATTTAATGCTATCACTTTGTCCTCAAGAATTATGAGTACACACTCGTTGGAAAGTTGTGAAATATGGTTTATTCGACTCGAATAAAGTAGAAGGTTTCTCCGCACACATGAAATGTTGCACATTTATTCCTGGTGGAACAGGCGAACTCGTAGTACACGCTAACAAAGGGTTATGAAAACATAGTCAATAAATTAGTTCCAGGTCACAGTTTATCTTAGTGAATTACGCTACCATACATCTCACATAGATATTAATATAACATTCCCTGACAATTCACAAATACACGAATAGTTAATTGGACGTCCCATAGGTCATGTCGATCATAGTTTAAATAAGACCTACCCCTGGTGTGGTTACAATATAAAGTTTACTTGGGTGAGGTGAGGTGAGGTGAGCTGGTGTTTAACGCCGCTTTCAAGATTATTTCACTTATATCGCGGCTGCTAGTATTATTGCAGGGAGAAAGCCCGCAACACCATTGTGGCTATGCATTGCGGTGAAACCTGCGAGCTTCGGCTGGCCCTAGCGAACCATGGGTGGTACTGCGCTGAATTTCAGTGTAGCATTGCACCCAAACCTGACTGCGTGTAGAACAGTTCTCTACTGCAGACAAAGTTGCCGAGCCCCTGGCGGGATTCGAACCACGGACCTCCTGATCCGCAGCCGAACGCGCTAACCACTGCGCTATCCCGCCCCCAAAGTTTACTTGGATGAAGCCTATTGTTAACACATGTCAAAACTGTTAAAGGAAGAGACGTCATCCAAAATTAAAATGTTCAGTACAGCACAAGCCTGAGAAATATAGAATGTTCAATACAGGTTTTTTGCCTATAGAGTTTTAAGGGTAAATTGACTTTCAACATGATGAAAAATAGAGGTGAATTTATCGAAAATATAATGGATTCAGCAATTTGTGTGGTGTCGTTTGAAAATAGAGTTCAAAATTCATTAGCCTGCTATCACCATTAGCTGATGTTGATTCCTCGCAATTGTTATCTAACTCTTGACCTATCTTGTGTGAGCAGAATATATGTTTATATCAGGTCAAATGTCAATATCATCTTATATAACATTTTCTCAATTACCTGACATTTATTGAAATAAAGCCGATATGAATAATAAATGTTTGATACTGTCATAATGATGTCCTAGATACGTGTGGAGTTTATGCCTTATTTATATCGAATCGTCCACAAAATCGCAAATCTCAATTTGTCATCCTTAAATATTTGTACCTAGTTGTTTCTAACTACTCAAAATGCCATTCAAAGAAGTGATCTAGGGGTTACCGTTTAGCTAAAAAGACCTGAAAAACCCATAGCATGCCATCCGTAAACATTTCACACTTTAAACTCCTTCTCCAGACCAACTGACTCTAAAGATCTTAAAGATATTATATCCCAGTTTTGTATCCGACTTCAATCCCCAATTTCATAAAGACAATACATTCAAGTAAATAAAACACCAAACAGAGTTTCGATGCGTCCTTTAATTAAAAAGATATAACGGTTCAAAGTGCGTAGAAATTGGCCACCTCGAAAGCCCAATTAAAAAAGTCCCGAGAGTGGCCTGAGCTCTCCTTCGGCTGATGTGACGTAATAGACAGGACTCGCTCAGCGTTTGTTCGTAAACAAGTATATATCAATGCAGATATGGGTCGCAATCGTCTACGTTTTCATTGAGAATGAGACATGCCTTCTTCATGCGTTGCTTCCAACTGTACTAATAAGAAATCAGGAGACATTCAACTGCATCAGTTTCCGAAGGATCCTGTCCAATTCGCGAATTGGACAAAGTTTGTCAGTCAGAAAAGAGCGAAGTGGAGTCCCAATGACAGGTCTGTCATCTGCTCCGATCATTTCATAGAGGACTGTTATGATCTTTCCTACGATTTCACAACGGACTTTGGACTTCCCACAAAGGAAAAGACTCGTCAAAAATGCCGTACGAATAGGCCCGCTACCCGTCTGTCCAGCGAGATAAGACAATCAACCACATTGGAAGAGAAAACGGACGGAATACTTTGAGAAGAGGGAACGAAAGAGGGTAAGGAATTTGAAAGATAGGCTAATTCAAAATTCTATCCAGGGGGAGGTGGGATAAAAAATCATGAAACTTTTGGAGAGTTAACTTTAGTTGATGATTTTGCAGACGAATGTTGAGTTTTTATCTGCAGTATGAATTTATGTCTCTAAGGATTAGTCGCAGAAATTATTAATTCAAACCCCAACAATTGTTTACATTTTTAGTATTTGATTACATATAGAATTGAAAAATTAATCGAGTTGAACTAAATAGTTATTGACAAACCTAATTACCTTCATCAAGTTTCAATAAAGTCTGTTGATGATGTGTGAAGATCAAGTTAGATAACTAATCAGTGTCTTGTGTATTACCTTTTAGAAATGTGCCAGGTGCTGAGGTCATTAAGTTTATTGCTTAATTGCCATAATGTACAGGTGTGCGGCATTTCATGTAGACTGTTAGGTAATAACTTTATAACTATATTGTCTGGTGTGAAAAAGTAGTGTTAGGTAACTAAAAACCTCTCTCTGGTAAAATACCGGTACTAAAGTACCGAAGGAAATTGAAATAATATGCTTCTCAGCGTTAATATTTTCATTTGGTTGAAATACTTAAAACTGAAAAAGAATTTCATATTTACAATATATTTCCAAGCAGGCTTTAACTTACATCACAATCAACATTAAATGTTGTGTTGTTATTGACAATATTGGCCCACGTCACTCTAGATTAGTACCACACTCTTTATCTCAAACACTGACCATTAACTCACACAAAACAACAATAATATGTATCCTTACTATGCAAAATACATTAGTGCGTAAGTCTAAGTTTTTATGAAGGTGGCAAATCGCGAATCAAGAGGAACATTTACTAAACACATACATTTTTTTATCTTCATTATCAATTTGTTAATAAGCCCAAAAACAGCTGTTCGGAACCGTCGTATCCTATTCCGAGATCCGGAAGTTGCCGAGAGGCAGTCCATCAAAAGCGAGATCTCATTGTTACAGTCATGCAAAGCAGAAACACAGAGTTACGATATTGAGTTGACATTATAAAATGGCACAAAGGAGTAACAAATATTCTACATATACAATGGTCAATCTACTACACAGGGGGATAGTCGGTTTGTGTAGATGTTCAAACAAAAAACAGTCAAAATGGCGGCAGATATCAGTTTGGGTTCACTCGATCGGCATTATCGGAGATTAACAACCCAAACAAATAACAAGTTAATTAATGTCAAACAGAATATGTCGATGTATTGATTTTAATAGCTTTGGTGACTTAGGGGCTTTTTATAAGTACAAACAGTGAAAATATGTACGTTCACGACCGCTGGAATCTGTATTGTAAACAATGACACAGATCAGCCAGTCGTTAACGAGTCCTGTCTATGTCGTCACAACCCTCCTAGCACCTGATTGGCTAATAAAACGTTTGGCGTCTGTTTTCCGGAAGTGTTTATAAAACACGTTTGTTCTGCTATTTTCAGGTGGATGTGAACCTAAATAGTTCTTGATATTTATTCTTAACTATGTTATGAAGTATTTCCGCTAATCGTACCCCCTATGTGGATATATTATCTTTAAATCTTGGGCACAGTTACCTTAGACACAAAAAAAATCGTATAATCGCTGACAATGTTGCATCGCAGTATTCGCATCGCGGTCGCAGGTAATGTACATTATTAAAAGGTGACTCTGTGGCGCACAAAAAGGGCTCCAGCTACAAGGGCTTAGGGAGCTATTTTGAATACAAGTTATTATAATAAATAAAAATAGTAGACACAGCTTCAAGTAGTAGCTTTTAGTGTAAACTGCTCTAATTATATTTACGTTTTGAAAGTGATAAGCGCACTTTAAATTGTGTACATTCAGTTAAGGAACGTTTTTACCAACGCAAAGATGGTATCTTGAAAAAATAGTGTTATCCCTTCATGAGAAGCATTTATTTCTCTACGATTATGTGTTTCAGCGTCGTTTGTTAGGCAAAATACTGTCCGCACATAAAACATGGTCAGTTTCCAAGGTTTTGCCTTAAGGGTTTTCATTTGAAAATAAGATTTACTGAATCTTTTTAGTACAGTTCAGTTCAGTTCCCGAATTAATAAGCACGAACCCATTTGTTTGTCGTTTTTCTTAAAAGCAATGTCTTCATGTATAAAACCATCGTTTCCTATTGATTGTGAAAGTGCCTGTGGATACAGGGATTTCTTTCTGAAACAAAAATCACTGAAGCTTTCTTATTCTGTCATGTACCTATTACATGAGCATAACGGGTTTTAATTTCCTGTTTAAAAAAAAATAATGTCTACAAATATAATCTAGTTTTCATATTGGCGTGACAGTGCGTATGCTTGCACTAGTTCAGGAAGTGCTTAGTGTAACAAGAGGCCTTCACGAAATCAATAATAGCTTGTGCATACTTAGCTATTCAAAAGAACTTTTAAATGACGCCTGTCCACGTTATCAATTATTCTATTAGTGCTTGTGGGTACAGATATTTTGCTGTCAGTCGAAGAAGAGAGAGGAAGGTCTTGAGGTGTGTGTTGATCCACAATAGGAGATATTATCATTTTATTTGGATAGAGGGGAGAGGGTTCGACAATTACTGATCTCTCTTTGTAGGAGTTTATAGCCTAAGACAACTGGTTATATTTCTATGAGTGTATTTTAGTCTTGAAAGTAGAAAGATACAATTACAAATTAAGAAGGGGGGCTAGGTTCAGTTAAAAAATATTAAGCTTTTTAAAAGTAACCTGAGACTTTAATAATAAAGGATCAGCTCAAGTTAATGTAAACGTGATCG
The DNA here is from genome assembly GCA_921293015.1 of Phorcus lineatus. Lineage (NCBI taxonomy): Eukaryota > Metazoa > Mollusca > Gastropoda > Trochida > Trochidae > Phorcus > Phorcus lineatus. Next base: position 20,533,883 of record OV121095.1, read on the forward strand.
AAACATCAACATTAGATGGATTTATATTGACTTTAACTGGTATGATGACGAGAGACACATATTACTGTAACCAAAGACTAACAAGTGAACGATCACAGCTTATGGTAAATTTTGAAATTCAAAACAAGAGTAGCGTAACAAGATTCAAAGAAGACTCAACTTTGGGTGCTAAACGATAACTTCTGGATGTATTTCCGAGGCATGCCATGCGAACATACATGTAAGCTAAATTCGTTTAGCCCCGACATGGATAAAAAATCAGTAAGAATATTTCCTACTAACGTTGACAAAGGCAACTAGGTCATCCTTTCGGTGCCTTCAAGAATGCATACAAAGATGGTACAAAGAAGGGGAACCACTTAGAGGAGTTAGAGTGCCAATTACTTTCTTTTATATTGATCATGATGTTTGTTAGTCATTTTATTATCTTGAAGAAATAGAGAATAAAGACCTAATGCAATCATACAAATATAGGGTTTGTAACCTAGAACGTATTTTTTTTTACATGGTGTGTATTGTAATTTCATATGATACAAAATGGACATCATTCAACTGCCCCATTCCACTGCGTTGTTTGGTCAAAGTTCACACGTTTGATAACGTGGAAAGTGAATGAAATCTAACTTGGTACTGCAGGGAAGACACAATTTAGTTTCCTACCAAGTTAAGTTGTCTTTCGTGACGCAGTTTTGTTCATCCTCCAACAGGGCCCAGGAGAGAGAAAATCCGTATCAGAAAATCCATCAGACATTGAAAGCTTATACTTTCAACAGGCGGGCGTTGATATAGAATCAGGATTCGGTTATCTGGGGGTTGGTTGATGATGAACTGTCTAAAATATAATACATTGATTTATCAAAATATATTTCTTTAAAATTCGGCTGTATTTTGAAAGGACTTCACACTGGAAGCTTTGTTAAGGTCCGATCCTTGAAAACAGGCATTATAGAGAAGAAAACATGATTTCCTTTCAGAAATAATGTATATTCACATGTAATTTGTTTACAATTATAATAATATCACACACTTCAATTGAAACAATGACAGAAGCACTGAAAGCCATGCTGTACTGACTGTGTGAAGGTCTGCCACGTGGACATAGTAACGTGAAAGATGGACTAGTTGGATACAAGAAGGACGTTCGAGGGGCAGGGAACATGTATATATATTATATATCCTTCAGAGAGTACAAGCTGTACAATGTGTTTCAGAAAACAAAATTATATTCACACGTATGTTAATATGACACACTGCTGTTGAAGCAGTTGCAGAAGCACTTAAAGCCCTGCTTGTTTGACTTTGTAAAGGCTTTCCATATGGACATGTCGAAGTCACTTCTTTTAAATGTAGAATGCGGCAAAGCCTTCACCGTTGGACAGGAAATTATTTCTGGAGAGACATACCCCTTGTCATTGATAAACACATTTAGCGAATGTATTAAAGTTGGCGAGGGAGACCAAAGAAAATGAGAGTACACATGCTAAGCGCGGTACCAGTGTGTTTGACTGTTGTACAATCGAGGTTCACTAATAATTATCACTCCTAGTTCTATTTAACTATATTTCAATAGGTCACCATGGCAAATGTCGTTTTTGTTAATCCTTTGATATTATACATGGTATACCTATTTATAGAGGATACTAAACGACCTTCCATTTGATACTATTTTTATCAAACGCGTTAATGATACAGTATAAAACGAGCGATAGCTTAAGTGAGTGAGTTGTTGTTTAACACCGCTTGGACAATATTACAGCCATTAGCGGCGTGTAAATCATTGACGAGTTTAATAAAAATAGTATTAAATTGAAGGAAGTTTAGTATTCTGTTTATTCTGAATCAAGCATGATTGCCGAAAGTGTACTGAACGAAAATTTTCCGGGACTTGGCCGCCATTGTGACGGTGGTGCCAACATTGTGACGTCACAACCACACAATATTATGACGTCATACGTGCACCAGTATAACACTAGTTTAATATTGCCGTATATTTATTACACTGTACTATCCTATACGGGCGAGTAATAAATATGTATATTACCTCTTGGATACAATATATGAAATTCCAAAACGTAAAACGTTAAAACTAGAAAGAACCAAAGTTGGATAATTTATTACCAACAAAGCATGCTCGATTCTCGCGTGATACATCCGTCACTTTTTTCGTAAAATTTTAATACCATTCACTGATCCTGTAGCGTGAAACTGTCTGTGTTTTAAATTGGTGTTCAGTATAACATACGGATCAACTGACGTGTCCTCTCATCTCTGTGCCAATGATAGCATTAAGATGTTTTCAAGGGCTTCCAATAAGAAGCTTTGCGTTTACGTTGGAAGCAAACTTAACGGTAACATCAAAACGAGGAACCTTAGTCTTAATGAAAGGATTCTGAAAGGGTGATTGAGATGGACAATAGTGTCAGGGTGTATTGGGATCAATAACGCGACTGAAGATTTAAAATAAGGAAGTGTTAGTTGAATGTTTAGTGCTAATAACTAAATCTTTTTCTACAAATACTATGTTTAATGGGAATTTTAGATTGGTTGAATGTCATGGTTTAAAAGTCCATTTTTAACTTCTTCTCCAATACAAAAGCTTTCAAAAACTTATAACTGATCAACAATTACGTTGAGCAATGACAATTATAAATTGTAGAGTTGATTATTCTGTGGCTTTAAATCATATGTTCTTCTTCTTCTCAAGAACAAAAGGCCCTAGAAGAATGAAATCTTGTGTTGAACTCCAAATATGGTCCCGAAGCATAGAAGTCTAAGAAGCTCATTTGTCTTCTGATGAATAAATGAAAAGCTGTAACGCGTTTTAACATGTGCGACATAATGAAAACCGATGATTCTGCTGTCAGAAAATTATGATTTATATTATATAAAAAGCCCGTTGAGCTACATAGCTATTAGTACAATAACACCTTGCTCTGTCATTCAGGGCTTCATCTTTGATGGATTCAAGTCAAGATTTGTGATCAGAAACTTGAATACTTATTAATAGCAGTAGATAATATTATCTACAGCAGACACAATGACAAATACAGGTTCGTAGTGCCTTTTAGGTCATTTAACCAAAGTACGTGCCAAAAGTACGTAGAATGTCGCCCTCCTAACATTTACATGACCGTTTTTCATTTACAAATGGAAACGAGAAAACATAAAAACTTTGGCATTAGCACTTAAAGGTGTAACTTAAGAAAGGGAATTTGAATTTAACTCATATTGTTATGGTGTTTTGGCCCTTATCTAAGTTATAGCTACATACAAAATTCATAAAACATTCTCCGAGTCACTTTGATACTCGTCGTTATTTTGCATCCATTTCCATTTTAATCTTGTGATTCAACCCGAAACCTGTGCTGAAATTCAGAAACCTGCATCTTGGCTACACATATGAACGTGTGCAAACCAACCTCATTTACAAAACAAAAGAAGGAACTTGATCTCTCAATAGGGATAACTTACACTAACTGTCCGACCGACAAGAATTTAAAGAAACAAAGAGTTTGTGTGTTAACAAATTCCAAACTTTAAGACTTGTCTCATTTTTCTAGAAGTGCTAGTAATGACTGTTTCTTTTTTTTTTTAATGCTTTTGAGTTCAGGACAGTGAAATAAGTGGCTACTCTGATAGAAAATTCGACAATGACGCGCGTCAATAACTTAAAAATTACTTTCGAAACTTAAAAAGATAAAATTTGACTTTAATAGTGAAAGGTTAAGTAAACAGTATTCATGTGCTCGGTTCTTCTTTCTGGACGCACTGAGGTTTTTTCATTCGGTTTTCATTTAAAATTAAAAATCGTCATGTGTTTATCATTTTCAGTGAGAATATGTGAGCTATTTAAGATTTATACCAATGGTTTTAGAACCACTATGAAAGCAAAATGAAGTAAGATTTAAATCACGAGATAGTTTTTTTCACTTGCTCGATTCTACTTTTATTTGTTTGTCATTTAAGACACTATCAAAATGTAAAGAAGTTGTTTGTCTTATTCCAAAGCAACCCTTCGTGCTGCGATAGCATTAAATTGTTAAATTCTTAAAGTATCTAAATAAATATAGATTGTGTTAGTTATGTTATAAGTAATTTATGTTATATGCTTAAAATAGATATCCATCTACTATATTCTGTAGAAACGGCAAAAAACTTGTGACGATATTTATTTATAGTAAATTATTTGAAACCTTTTATGACACTTTCTGTACATTAATACTACCTACTATAATTCTGGTTTACATTTATTGTAAATCAGTAAGCTTTAATTTTCATAGATTTGTCTTATTGGACGTTGTGGAATCAATATCATTTAATATTTCTTTAATCAAATATAATGATATCGAACTATCCTTTTTGCTCTTTGCAGACAAATGTCATTAAGAACATATACAATTTCTAATTACAATGAAATCGAGTATCAATGCACTGAAACACCAAATCGAAAAACTTCTGGAGGCATTACTTTTAACAACTGAAACGCGATCATTTTCCAACGTGAGTCATTATATACTTTGCAAAATTGAGTACAATTAATATTTAATTAACGTCTTTAATTTGAGTGGCATTTGGAAGTTGGAAATCAGATAAAAGAAGGATATCGATGACAACTTCTTTATTCTGAGAGCGCGACGTTTCGACACAGCTTCTTGTGACGTTTTCAAGCAACAAAGATAGGATAGAGGAGGTTACATTTATATCATAGTTAACAATGTCAATTAACAAAGAAAACAATTGTGATAGAGACAAAGTTAACAAGGTATGATAAAGGGATTAAGGTTAGAAGCCAGAGTTGCACACATCATTATGTGAACATGTAATTAGGTAGAAGCCAGAGATGTACAACCATATATAATGATCCATATATTCGTCTTTTAATTAATATTTATTTTATCCTACATCCATTAGAATGGTAATTAATACATTCACGTTCTAAATGACCATCAAAGGGAGCATTATCGTACTGAGAAACCTGTAATTGACACACAAGGTCATTCATTGTTATTTTCCTGTTTTGCAATGTCTTGACGTGATTAATGTTGTTATTTAGAGACGTCCCTGGTGCTGCTGTTTTTATATATAAATTCCAGGAGACTCTTAGTGTGATGAATGACAACAAAGTCACACGATCATCTTTTAACAGTCATTTGAAATTTGCATGGTGTTCATTCCTACTAATACGCAAAATTTATAACACTGTAGGGCTTATCTCAAATGAAATATAAGCCTACGACAGCAGTTATGAAAAAATTTGAGCTTTGTTTACAATTTAGAATAAATCATCTGTCAATGTCAATGGTGTCAGCTTTTTAATAAGACAAAACCGTGAAAGACATCTACGAACATTTTATATAGTCATGATATACCATAACTTGTTACATTAATGATTCATTTTCATACATCTTAATATACATCGCAATTCTAAACACAACAGGAATCTTAGCAATCTAAATTCCTCACAAAAGTCTTGAAATGTTTTAAACGTCTCTTGCACTCGAGAAGTATTACAATTGGAACAAGGAGGTGAGATGTGCTTGACATACTGATTATCACTTCAACGTTGCTAAAGTCTACTAAAGAGGTTATGTATCTATAATCACCTGTCATATATGTTAAAGATACCCTGTAAATTAATAAAAGGTGAAAATGTCATGAGAACAAATAACGACTTTTTTGGTGAACTTTGTCAAGGTCATGTATCAGGCCACCTTTAGGATAAACAAACCTGTGATTGGATTTACTCTACGTATTAGAACTAATCATGATGACGTGCTTAACTCAAAGGTACCTTGTAAGGTAACTGAATATGAATATTTTATAAATATTGGATTCCAATAACGGTTATAACTAGTGAGAAAGCTTGATTGATTATTTGACAGAGAATCATAATAAATGTATTTGACAATTTTCTCACTTTATTGCTGTTATTTAATGACGAAATGCTAATATATAAAACCATATGTACTTGTTTGAAGCTTTTTCATAACACGAGTCATTCCTATTAAAGTGAGTGACGTCATCAATATATTCAAAAAGGATACTTAATTTTCGCCGTTAAAACGGTAATGTGTTTAATACACTTGTTTTTCAGTTGGGAACACAATCAATTTAATGATGAAAGCAATTATAGAGGGGGCTGTAATACTTAAAATGACTTTTAAAATGATGTACAATGAAGATGTACAATGAAGAAGAATGTGTTGAACATAGAATGCATAATGTCTTTTATGGCGCATTTTGAAAATAAACCTATAATTGTGAAACATTTCATCCTGAAATTACCATTTAATGATGTTGATTTATGCATTTTGATATCAAAGTAATGATCTTTTATCCGATGTATGAGGAATATATGTTTTCAACATCAAATATTAATAAGAAATCAGATATCACTTTTGCAAATAGTCGACATTAGCATTATTAGCAATATGAACTTTGTAACTGGCATATTGTTTCGTTTCAACCAATTTTTCGATGTTTCGGCCGTCATTGCAAGGGATATATGTTAATCAAAGTGAAAGCCTACAAATTCTTCGTCTACACGCAACCATACAACTGCTATGTTACATATTTAGTCAGACATTTGCTTAAGAGTCATCATCGATAAAGTATATCAAAGCTGCACTGTCTTCAGCAGGAGGGCATACACTATAAAGCTTTATGTCGTTTATGCACTTGTGACCGTGTCGGTCTTTTGCTTTGGTCTAATAATCATTTTGAATAAAAACCTCGACTCGAATTTGTGGCTTACATTGTCTTAATGATATGTTTTTTTACAATCTACACAATGCTGTCGATTGCAACCAAGCAAGAGTTTAAGGATACATGAGAGACTTATAGTTTTGGGGAAGACATGCACGCCAATCGTTTAAACAGCAAGTCTCTTTCTTTAGTAAACACAGCTCACTTATAAACGAATGCTTATGAGTGGTCAAGGACGGTTCAAATTACACCGTGGCGTACATGATAAAGGCCTCGTCGACGCGTCACACAGCCCAAAAGTCGCGTAATTGCACGAATCACGCACAAAGTTTGGTTGTGCGTACCTATCCGTCGAGAATTTGACCATTTTCACTGATTTACGCGATTAAAAATCACCGATGACTTGCGCAAGAACTACGGAAAGAGCACGCACAAATCACTTACAAACCACGCACTTCAGCGCATTGACACGTCAACAGGGCGAATACGTGGTTGTGAGCGACGACAGGTCCGCTGAATTACCACGCAAATCTATGCACTTGCACTAATGAACTGCGTATGAATCGCGCATGATTGACGGGTGAACTGCGCACAACGGGCGACTATGCGCAAAACCATGCGTCGCATGTCTGCTAATCGTCTGTGGAAAGTCGTCGATGGACGCGATAGCAGCAACATGTTCTCGAAGGATCACTCACATTCCACGCATCTTTCGCGCACTGTCCACGTAAGAACTACGCACACTACGCAAAACTTACGTAAAACAGCGCAGCACTGCGTAAAATTTTACGCGAAGCCGACTTTTGAGCTGCTCAAAACTCAAAACTCTGAATCGCTTAAAGCGCCGATCCGGCGAACATCGACGAACAACTACGGAGGTTCCACGTCAGACAAACTGATGAAGAGCGCAAATCGCGCATGTATCGCGTAAGACTGGAATCGTGTGCGTGATTCATGCGTTTATGCGACTTTTGGGCTTCGTGACAAAAGGGACCCGAAAGATTATATATCTTTGAACCAAGTTTGCCACCACTGGACCGTGGTGTGCTGGTTTGCGTGCTTCAGAGACCCTGAGAGCTATGCCAGCCGGAGCTAACATGCTTCTGGTAGGGGTACCCGCGCTGGACGGGTCGACGGGTAGAAGCCAGACCAAATTTGAGTCCTTCTAAAACCGCTTTCTATTTCTCCCTATGCCTTTCTTTCCGTCTTTTCCCTCATCCTTTCGATCCCTTTCTCCCTGATCTGTCCACTCTCTTTTGGATGCTTGTCATCCACGTGTTTTATAACTGAAATGTAGTTCAAAACACGTTAAACCTCAACTCGCTCGCTCGCTGAATCAAGGTTGAAATGTCTAGGGTAAATGAAGAATCCACTGGTTGCAGAAATACCAAGGTTCACAGTATTCAATTTAAAATTATGTGTCAGATTTAAGAACAGAACAAACTTGTGAATATAATAAATGAAGAAGCTGTTTCCAAGTTCAGCCCTTTGGTACAATATATAAAACTAAGATCACGAGCGAATGAATACTAGAAAATAAAGATCATAAAAGCAGGTTAACTAGGGATATGTTGAAAAAGAAAATTAGTATTTAAAAATACAATCACTTTATCGTTTTGCTAAGGCTAGGAACAACTAATGTTAAACGCTGAAATACAATAACACAAAATATCCTCTGTTCTTTTAAAGTATATCACTTAACTAAGAAAATTCACTGAAAACTGTCAGGATAATTGGTTATTGAGAGCAAGTATTTAAATATATAGGGCTATTGATCGAATGTTATTGCTCTTCTATATATCATAGTATACCACTATGTACCTTGCATATTGTTTTCTTATCAATCAAACTGATCTGTAAATGTCTGGCTGATGCTTATTTCAAGATTTGTCCGAAGTGAAAGCCTACACATTCTTAGTCTACATCCATACTAAAGCCTTTTATAAGTTATTGTGGCAGACATATACTTGGCATTTAGTTCTGTGCTCTCAACAAAATTAAAACAATTCTAATCTGTATTGTACTATTGGGGATGAAAACCACAATCATTGCGAATCTGTTCAGGGGTTTATCATACAATTTATGCTGATCTTTTTAAAAAGAAATGTTCAGGAGATATTAAAAAAAACAAAACTTTGTAATCAGATTTGTTATGTTTTATTCATTAGACACAAATATTATACATAGTGTATACTTACAACCTTCAATTTAATACTATTTAATTAAACTAGTTTATGTTTGGATGTGAATCGATTTTGATACAAAATCATTCACGAGTTCATGTAGATAACATAAAATGGAATTAAGTTTAGTCCTCTGTATATTACTCGTTCACAAGAATTAAACATGATTGCCTAAAGTTTGCTGTCATTGTTACAGAGGTGCAAATATTGTGACGTTAGAACTTTCACCATTGTGACGTCATACATGCAGCTGTATTTCACAAGTTTGATATCATTACACGACAGTATCTATCATCTGCGAGTTATGATTAATATACGTCATGTAGTTTGGAGAGAAGTGAGCTGACTTAAAATTGATGCATGATCTCATGCAGGTTTTGTTAATGTTAGCCAAGCCTTGAGTAGTACATGCTCTTACGTTCATAAAGATTAATGAATTGATGACGATTGGCAAGGGAATAAACTAATTAAGGTTTATAGCTCAAAACAATAAAGTAAAGTAAACAAGTAGTTTTGGTAAAAGTCATATCCGTCGAGGCAATAAAAAGGATACTTATTCAGGAAGAAGAGGAAGTTGTAACTCAAAAGTTGTTAAAGTCGCCATGCGTCTTAATGTATACGCCTCTGCATGGAATGGACACTAACTTGGATAACTATCATCGGCCACCGCAAAGGTCTCCTTTGCACCAATTCTAAGGCCTGTTTAAAAAAGTTTTATTATTGTCGTAAGACATGTACACGTGCATAAGATGTAGCGATTTCTATTTTTTAAATTCTATTTTAGCCATTTGCTTCAGAAATCCACATTGAATACCTAGTGATTGTATTAGGTTTCACTAATTCGACTAATGTTTCATCAAAACATCGTGAAGTCGAGTCATGTTGATCTAGTTCTGAACCAAATAGATGTTCCATGTATAATTACGCAGTGTACGTGTATTAGTCTTGCGATCAAAACAAAAACTTTCAGTGTAGGAAATGCTCTTCCGGTGTTTGGATTTCATAAGTTATTTGGAATGAAATAAATCAGAAAATGATAAGATATAAAAAGTTACAAATTTGGCATTTATCTGTTCTATGGATAATTCGAGAGATTCTCATTAAGGTCTGATGTATGACTCAAATATCTAAATTAAAGGTGGACGTATGGGTCCTCTGTCATTGAAACACTGAAATCTGATACTTGTACATGTACGTGTGTTACTAGTGCGTATGAAATGTCTTCTTAAGGGAATTAAGTTACCAGTATACAATATTACGTTGAGAATAAAACCATGTCATGCTAAGCATAAGCATAGAATTCACGAAAATGTCGACCTCACTTATGATGAAATAAAAGCACAACCTGTTTATCAACATAAATTCAACATGATTAAGTGTTAATATTTTTAAAAACACAAAACAAAAAAAAGGATGGAAAAAACATGTTTCAAAATCACGCAGAAAAGCGTATCGTGAGCTTCTCGAAGAAACTCTGTCTAACAATTATTAGAGTTTGATGTTAGGGACTGTAAAATTATATCTTGGGTCACTGAAGGCTATTTTAGGAATGACATTATGTCAAGTTACCAAAGACTGATCACATCAAACTATAAAGTTTATCTTTGCGTTTAAAACATGGTAGATAGATAGATAATTAATAGAAGAATGTATTGTATATTTACCAAAATGCATGTAAGCAGTAAACTTTATACTCTATAACGTTACGTACATTGAATCACAATTAAAAGTGAACTAAAATGGATTTTCAAAGTTTTCAAAATAATTAAAAGTATTGAATGTATTCCGATCTTATAATATTAAGCTATTCGATAGCGTATTTCATAATGTATATTGGACATAAAAGATGCCTTCTTTATTTATGAAATACATGTTATGACATTTTAAGGGACTATTTTTGTTTAAAAGTTTGCAGGTTTGCACATAAACTTTATGTCGGACGCAAAAACAAATAAACATTTGGATGAATATTGTCAGATTTTTATATTAGCGGAAGGATGTGAGCTGATAAATCAATTTTGATTGAAGAATTGTAACTTTGTTTAGGTAATTAGAAACGCCGAATCGGCAATTGTGAATTATCAATTTTATTTTATGTTATTCCTTTTCTCATAAGCCAGTTTATTGTATGTATTGGTGTTTTTAATTGCTTCGTTGAAGCTTTCGACCGATCAATGCATTCTTATATCGTTGCAGGCATAATATTCACGTGCTACTTAAGTGCGTCTAATTTAGACTATAATTTCATTATTTGTGTGGATTATCTCATCTTGCTTCTAGCTTCATTATTTGTGTGGACATCTTGAACAGAATATATGTCCATATAGATAACCCTGAAAATGTCTTGGATTTAAGTATTTGAGGCAAGAATGTATAAGCAACATCTGTAACATTTAACCAGCAACCACTGATGACATCAACAATATAATCTTTTAGGGTGAGCGGCTAAATGGCTCACCTATCAAAACGACAATGAAATAAAATACTTTACAGCACTGACGTGTGTAAGTGGAATACATGTACCCAACATGTGATAAATAACAGGTTAAACAAAGGACGATGTTAAATTACAAATGTTTCAAGATTATATGTCATATTTAATTTTGAAATGCCTACTTATGATATCAAACATTAATCCAAATTTTAAAACGGTGACAGATGTGTTTAATCAATCAGATTTTATTCTTAAACCCATTTTAATCAATCTAACCTGTCGTATGAATATTGTAAGTTTACTGTTTTTTTCTGTTGGCAAATGACTGCAATAACTTTCATATGTTGAAGAGGAAAGAAGGATTGATTCTGAAATGGGATAATCATGGTTTCTAAGGTGGTGCCTTTTCTCTGAACCTTTTCATTGCACATTGCCGAAAATATAAGCCCATCATATGTTCATATACAAATGTGTAACGTTCCAGAGAGAATATTAAAAAACTATAAGAGGTTGGCACATACATACTTTTTTCCAAAAGAGACAACACCAAAAGAAATATTTCCTTCGACATAATTCGTTTATTTCCTTATTACTGGATAATTTTCTTTAATGTAAATACTTGAATACAAAGGATAGAAATGTATTTGATCAGCTAATACTCACCAATTTCAAATTCATACTAAGGATAGAAATGTATTTGATCAGCTAATACTTACCAATTTCTCACAATAAATCCCTTTCATATCCTGTTTTAGCTATTTGTAAACAAGATAAAAACATTTCAACCGTTTACCTTTTAGTATTATGTGTGTCAACCATCCGGATTTATGGAATACACATAAGAATATACTTGATAATTTTTCTCCAAAGACTTGAGTAAAATCAGACCTGCCTGCTGTTGATGTTTATCTACAGTCAGTTGAAGTTTTTGTGGTTTCCATTCTTACAAAATTGCAATATGAAAACCCTTTAACAGGAATATCAGTTTAGCAAGCTGCGAATAATGGCACGTTTTTTTGCATCAGTCACATTAGTATGTCATATAAATGTTTATGAAATAAGACTTTTAACATCAATAAACTATTTCAAACATTTGTTTGTCTTTATGAACTCAGTATGACATAAGCATGAATTGCATCTCATCTCGATGTATTTCTAGTCCCCTGTTCCAGAAATAACTTTGGTAATACATTTACAACAATGACGTGAGATGTGCTTGACAACGATTTATTGATCAACATTTTTATGAAGCTATCGATAATGACCTGTTTATTTGACATATACACCCTGAAAATGAACGAATAGAAAAAATGTCTTAAAATTAATACAAACTGAATTTCTAGTTTAATACATTTGTCAAAGCGAAAGCCTACAACTTCGACAAAGCGCGACCAAAAAAATCTCAAAGTACTTTATTTACATTGAATTACAACTTCCGGTTGCGCATGAGGGACTTCCGGTTGCGCATGAGAGAAGACTAGACGTGTCACTGGCGGGCTCCATCCACCGATTTGAAATCCACTTCAATCCAACATTAGTGAACATATTAATGTGATATATCAGCGTTTATGTGACAATACGGACTTTCTGCATCTATTTTCCGTAAGTGTTTTTTTCAGAAAATTGAATCAACGAGTTAATTTTCAGACTTGAAGTATTTGAACACTCAATGTGACAAGTAAAGCAAACACAAGGTCAATACGTGACACATACGTCACTATTTTGTGTATATGTTACGAACAATCTGGGGTAAATCACAATCTGCAGATTGTTCGAACAATCTGCAGATTGTTTGCTCACAATCTAGGAATTCCTAGATTGTTTAAACAATCTGCAGATTGTGCGACCTGAACAATCTTGGAATGGTCACAATCTGGGAATTTGTGTTTTAGTAGTATTTTCATCATTATAAAATGGGAATTATTTAGCTTATTAAGATTTTTCTTTTTAGAATAGGATAGATTCCTAGATTGTGATGAGCAATCAGCTTGTCTCTTATTTAAAATGAGGGGGTATGGGGGCCGATTCCCAGATTGTGAAGGACATTCAGCTCGTCTTTATGTCAAACTTAGGGGATGTAAGGGTTGACTCCTAGACTGTGAAGGGCTCACATTTCGCCTATATGTCAAACTGACGGAGTATCGGGATCGATTCTCAGATTGTGTAGGGCTCATAGCTCGTCTTTATGTTAAACTGAGGGAGTATAGGGGCCGATTCCTAGATAGTGAAGGGCTCACAACTCGCCTATATGTCAAACTGACGGAGTATAGGGATCGATTCCTAGATTGTGAAGAGCTCACAACTCGCCTATATGTCAAACTAAGAGGGTATAGAAGTCGATTCTTAGATTGTGAAGGGCTCACAGCTCGCCTATAAATCAAACTGACGCAGTATAGGGGCCGATTCCTAGATTTTTAAGGGCTCATAGCGCACTTTTATTTAAACTGACAGAATATAGGGGTGAATTCTCAGATTGTGAATGGCTCACATCTCGCCTATATGTCAAACTGAGGGGGTATATGGGTCGATTCCCAGATTGTTAAGGGCTCACAGCTCACCTTTATTAAACTGAGAGGGTATAGCATTCGATTCTCAGATTGTGAAGGGCTTACAGATCGGCTTTATGTCAAACTGAGGCAGCATAGGGGTCAATTCTCAGATTGTGAAGGGCTCACATTTCGCCTATATGTCAAACTGACGGAGTATCGGGATCGATTCTCAGATTGTGTAGGGCTCATAGCTCGTCTTTATGTTAAACTGAGGGAGTATAGGGGCCGATTCCTAGATAGTGAAGGGCTCATAGCCCGCCTATATGTCACACTGAGGGAGTATAGGGGTCAATTCTCAGATTGTGAAGGGCTTACAGCTCACCTATATCTGAAACTGAGAGGGTATATAGGAGTCGATTCTCAGATTGTGAAGGGCTCACATTTCGCCTATATGTCAAACTGACGGAGTATAAGGATCAATTCTCAGATTGTGAAGGGCTCACAGCTCGTCTTTATGTCAAACTAAGGGAGTATAGGGCCGATTCCTAGATTTGAAGGGCTCATCGCTCGCCTTAAAGTCAAACTGAAAGGGGTATAGGGGTCGATTCCCAGATTGTTAAGGGCTCACAGCTCACCTTTATTAAACTGAGAGGGTATAGCATTCGATTCTCAGATTGTGAAGGGCTTACAGATCGACTTTATGTCAAACTGAGGCAGCATAGGGGTCAATTCTCAGATTGTGAATGGCTCACATCTCGCCTATATATCACACTGAGGGAGTATAGGGGTCAATTCTCAGATTGTGAAGGGCTTACAGCTCACCTATACATGAAACTGAGAGGGTAACTAGGAGTCGATTCTCAGATTGTGAAGGGCTCACATTTCGCCTATATGTTAAACTGACGGAGTATAGGGATCGATTCTCAGATTGTGATCGATTCTCAGATTGTGAAGGGCTCATAGCTCGTCTTTATGTCAAACTGAGGGAGTATAGGGGCCGATTCCTAGATTGTGAAGGGCTCACAACTCGCCTATATGTCAAACTTTGGGAGTATAGGGATCGATTCTCAGATTGTGACGGGCTCATAGCTTGCCTATAAATGAAACTGACGGAGTATAGCAGTCGATTCTCAGATTGTGAAGAGCTCACAACTCGCCTATATGTCAAACTGAGGGGGGTAAAGGGGTTGATTCCCAGATTGTGAAGGGCTCACAGTTAATCTATATTTAAACTGAGAGGGTATAGGAGTCAATTCTGAGATTGTGAATGGCTCATAGCTCGCCTATATATGAAAGTGAAAGGGTAGAGGAGTCGATTTTCAGATTGGGAAGGGCTCATAGCTTACTATTTATCCAACTGAGAGGGTATAAGAGTCTATTCTCAGATTGTGAAGGGCTCATAGGTCGTCTTTACGTCATATATACGGGGGTGTAGAAGCATGTTTAGACAGATGAAAATGGAAAATGAAGATGGAAAATGGCAGCATCATATTGAAAATATACTACGCAAAGCAAGTCCACTTATTGCTGTTAGTAAAAATTCTTGTGGAAACATTCGGGAGGATCCTTTTCATTACTTCTTTAAATGCCCACTATATGATAGATTCCGATCAGATCAATACTTTTTTTACAAAATGATATAACATTAAAATCTACCTTAAGCGGCGACAAATCCTTGTCACAGAGTGCTAACGAATCCCTAATAATATCAGTGTATCATTTCATAAATGATATCAACCGATTTTTATAGCTCTTTAATTAATTCTGTACCAAATGCAAAGGTAGAGAATGCTTAATATGAATTTGATTATGCTTAATATGAATTTGATTTTAGTAAGAATAATTGCAAATATATATTTTCACCAATGTACTTGATATCTTAATCGTTTCATGTTTGTTTCAGGAGAAGCATTTTTACAGGCATTTGCTGCCTGTTTTCTAATCCTTTTTCCTTTTTGAATATGTATATTCTGAATGTTGTGTATTACATGTTTCAGGGAAATTAAATACTGTTTAAATCACACAGAAGAAATTAGTTTTTGCCACTCCCGTCACTATGGTCGCAGCACGGAGTAGAGACGATGCCATTACATGACTCTTCTTGCAGCGTAGTAAATAATCCACTCCAAATAAAATATTCTTAA
The DNA here is from genome assembly GCA_921293015.1 of Phorcus lineatus. NCBI lineage: Eukaryota > Metazoa > Mollusca > Gastropoda > Trochida > Trochidae > Phorcus > Phorcus lineatus. The sequence continues at coordinate 20,549,838 of OV121095.1, forward strand.
AATATTGAATCATGAACAGATAATAAATAAATCAAATAAAACATTTATTTGTAAAATTCACAAACCGATATAACGGAAACTATTAAAAACGTTACAGAAAACATGTGTCAAAATGTTTACGATAGTGTGACCGAAGTGCAATTTAACATTTTACGCAGTCAATTCATTATTGCATAAGTATTTGCCCCATGATATCGTGCGATAGATAAACATCAAATTACAAAGAGGAAGTTAATGTGATTGTACGCGAATTTACGCGCATGTCTGGGTAGAGACGCGACACAGTGACACGTTGCTTTGATAAGCAGACCCAGCTAGACATCTGGTCTAATTATTCTATAATGTTCGAGTATAATAAATTTTATAAATTCATATATTTAAAAACTGTTCATATACAAACTCGAAAGATTAAGTAACTTTCCGATTTATGCATCTTTCGTATAAAAACTTTCAATCTCACGATCCAGGAAGAAAATGAGGGAAAAAGGTAACAGTTATCAAGTTTCCATAATGAACAATAAATATAAGAATCAGAGTTTGTTGTCTTTGATGTTTGAAACTTCTTTTTAGCATCATGAGACTATTTCCTTCATTGTACTCTGTAAGTGTAAGTGTCTATGCAAGTAATTCATATCAAAGGAGATTAGTGTTTTGTGTTGATACAGATAGTAATTATGCTCAATTAACCTAACTTAAGTCAAATAAGCGAGAATGAAGAATTAAATTTCAGTGTAATTAACTTTTCAGATAATAAGTTTACTTTTCACAGTGAATTGTTATTTATTGATTTCTATATGCAAACCTTTTACACATATAAGAAATAATTCTTACTTCTACATAAATAGTAACACCCTCCAAACAGTGTTATATGGGTTACCGCAAACTATGATTAATGAAAATCTAAAATCGCAGAATCGATAATATATACAAATTTAGTTTTCTAACTCCACATATTACCAATATGTGAATTGAACCCTCTACTGTAGCTAAAAAACACACAAAAACAAGCGCAATGCCCTTCACAATCTATGATTCGGCCCCTATACTCCCTCAGTTTCACAAAATGACAATATCCGAGCCCATCACAATCTGAGAATCGACTTCTATTTCCTCTCAGTTTAAATAAAGGTGAGCTATGAGCCTTCACAATCTGAGAATAGATCCCTGTGTTCTGACAGTTTGACATAAACGCGAGCTATGAACCCTTCACAATCTGAGAATGGAACCATATACTCCGTCAGTTTGACATATAGGCGAGCTGTGAGCCCTTCACAATCTAGGAATCGGCCCCTATATTCCCTCAGTTTCAAATAATGACGATATCTGAGCCCATCACAATCTGAGAATCGACTGCTATACCCTCTCAGTTTAAATAAAGTTGGCCTATGAGCCTTCACAATCTGAAAATCGACCCATATACTCTGTCAGTTAGAGTTAAAGGCGAGCGATGAGCCCTTCACAATCTAGGAATCGGCCCCTATATTCCCTTAGTTTGATATAATGACGATATCTGAGCCCTTCAAAATCTAGGAATCGTCCCCTATGCTCCCTTTGTTTGGCATAAAAGCGAGCTGTGAGGCCTTCACAATCTGAGAATAGATCCCAACACTCCCTCAGTTTGACATATAGACGCGCTGTGAGCCCTTCCCAATCTTGGAATCGGCCCCTATACTCCCTCAGTTTGACATAAAAGCGAGCTGTGAGCCCTTCACAATCTGAGAATCGACCCATATACTCCGTCAGTTTGATTTATAGGTGAGCTATGAGCCTTCACAATTTGAGAATAGTTCCCTATATACTCCTCAGTTTGACATATAGACGCGCTGTGAGCCCTTCACAATCTAGGAATCGACTCCTATACTCCCTCAGTTTGACATAATGACGGTATCTGAGCCCTTCACAATCTGAGAATAGACCCCTATAATCCCTCAGTTTGACATATAGACGCGCTGTGAGCCCTTCACAATCTAGGAATCGGCCCCTATATTCCCTCAGTTTCACATAATGACGATATCTGAGCCCTTCACAATCTTGGAATCGACTTCTATTTCCTCTCAGTTTAAATAAAGGTGAGCTGTAAGCCCTTCACAATCTGAGAACCGACCCATATACTCCGTCAGTTTGATTTAAAGGCGAGCTATGAGCCCATCACAATCTAGGAATCGACCCATATACTCCCTCAGTTTGACATATAGACGCGCTGTGAGCCCTTCACAATCTAGAAATCGACCCATATACTCCCTCAGTTTGACATATAGGCGAGATATGAGCTCTTCACAATCTGAGAATTTACCCCTATTCCCTCTCAGTTTGATGTAATGTCGATCTGTAACTCCTTCACAATCTAGGAATCGATCCCAACACTCCGTCAGTTTAATATATAGGCGAGCTATGAACCTGTCACAATCTATGACTTGACAACTATTCTCCATCATTTGGATGCATACACAAAGAAAGACCTATATAAACTAGATAATCCTCATGTTATAATGCAAGATATACTACAAACAAGCAAATTCCCAGAATGTGAGCATTCCCAGATTGTTCAGGTCTCACAATCTGCAGATTGTTTAAACAATCTAGGAATGAAAAAAATTCCTAGATTGTTCGAACAATCTGCAGATTGTGAGCTAACAATCTGCAGATTGTGATCATTCCCAGATTGCATGGAACATATACATTTGCTGCTACCGTAACCAGTAGCATTGTGCCGCACGTGCTGAACGTAGAGAGCGTGACCGTTAAACACGTGTTTTGTAGATAAGCACTTCATCGCCAAGAAGACATTTAATTCACGGATAGATATCGTGTATTGTGTTCGTTTGAAAAACAAGGAATATCTTTGGATACGGATACTCAGCAGAAAGTCGTAAGTAATGTTTATATTTATGTGTCTGACAACTGGTATGAAACCAGGTTGGGTTTACATGTTGATACAAATTTGATTATATTGAGAAGAAAACTAGTCGCAGGTTTCGAGTTTTATAGCGTTTTCCTAATGTTTTCCCTTTGTTATCTCGTAGTGGTTGGAGACTTCCTCGATTTGTTTTTCGGAAGTTACCAATGTTTTTCAGTTTAAAAAAGTATGTTTCTTTTTGTTATTTTTGTAAAAAAAAACAGGTACTAAACATTACCCATCAATAAAGGTTCTGTTAGGGAAACAATGTATCCATTTCGCAATCGAGAATACATATGTAACATGATCGACAATGTCAAAATATATTGTAACAACTGTCAAGGGCTTAATAATGTTAAAGAGAGAAGAGATGTGTTTCAATATTTGGAAAGAAAAAAATCTCATATTTACTGTCTACAAGACACTCACTTTACACCGGATTTAGAACATAGCATTAAAAATGAATGGGGATCAAAATATTGTAAATTCAGTTCTCATAGAATTAAGTCCAGAGGAATAGCAATTTTATTTAATAAGAATTTTGAAATTAAAATCTTAGATGAAATTAAGGATGATGAATTCGGAAACTACTTAGCATTAAAACTTCAAATTGAAGACAGGACAATAACCTTGATATCGGTTTATGGTCCCAATCGAGACACTCCAGAATTTATACATAGCATATTCAATATTATAAAATATATTTGATTCTAAAAAAATTATTTTGTGCGGGGATTGGAATATCATACAAGATACTAAATTGGATCTTTATAACTACAAACATGTAAACAACATTAAGGCAAGAGTTGTATTGTTAAAATACATTGAAGAATATAACCTTATTGACCCATGGAGGGACATTAATCCACTGCAAACACGATACACATGGCGTCAACAAAACCCAATAAAGCAAGCCAGACTAGACTATTTTCTTGTATCTAGAAGTCTCGAGAATTCCATTATAAACGCAGGCATAGATACAAGTTATAGATCAGATCATTCATTGCATTGGATTACTTTGAAATTCAATGATGTAGAAAAAGGTCCCGGGTTTTGGAAATTAAATAACTCCCTATAACGAGATAAAGTTAATGTTGTTAAAGTAAAGCAATAATTAAAAATACCACTCAACAATATAAAGATGTTTCTAGCGGTGAAGAAATGGCTTTTACTATAGATGACCAACTTTTATTTGAAACGATTCTTTTAATGATAAGAGGATATATTGTTAAATACTCGTTTGAAATGAAAAAGAAAAGAAATAAAAGGGAAAAGGAACTTGTTGATAATATAACTGATTTAGAAACGGAACTGGATCTTTCAGGAAATGATGAAACTAAAGAATCTACAATGCTTAGGCTACAGGAAACAAAGACAGAATTAGAAGAAATCTATAAATACAAAACTGAAGGTATCATAATGAGATCAAAAGTCGATTGGTACGAGCATGGAGAAAAGCCAAGCAAATATTTTCTTTCCCTTGAAAAGCAATATTTTTTAAATAAGGCAATCACCAATTTAGAAAATGAAAAGAAAGAAATCGTAACTGGTAAGTCAAAATTGATTAAGGAAGTAAAAACATTTTATAAGAAGCTTTATACAAAAAAGATACAAAAAGTGTCAACTACATGACCTTTTCAAAAACATAACCATTCCAAAAATTTATGACAACCAAAAACTAAGCTCAGGAGAGTTATCCTATGACGAATTTTTGAAATCACTCAAGAAAATGAAAAATGGAAAAAGTCCATGTCCCTCTGGATTCACAACAGAGTTTTACAATTTTTTTTGGAATGATATTCACAAATTTCTATTGAGATCGTTAAACTACGCTTATCGAAAGGGTGAATTATCAACTAGTCAAAAACAAGGTCTGATTTCCTCTATACCAAAAAAAGGACAAACCAAAGCAATAGCTTTCAAATTGTAGACCAATATCACTACTTAAGGTGTCGTACAAGATCGGTTCAGCAGCAATTGCAAATAGAATTAAAAAGGTACTGCCGTCAATTATCAACGAAGATCAGAAAGGATTCCTCGCTAACAGATATATAGGAGAATGTACAAGAATGATATACGATATAATGGATTATACAGAAACTATGGAAATTCCTGGCATGTTACTATTGATAGACTTCGAAAAAGGCCTTTGACTCCGTAAACTGGAACTTTATTGAGCAGGTTTTTGCATTTTTCAATTTCGGGGAATCTCTGAGGAAATGGATCAAAACATTATACTGTAATATCAGTTCATCAGTTTTGGTAAATGGTTTCGGCTCAGATTTCTTTAACATAACTAGAGGATGTAGACAAGGTGACCCCCTTTCACCCTATGTATTCATTATATGTGCCGAGATTTTATCTGTAATGATCAGAAACAACCAAAATATAAAAGGATTAACAATTGGAAATACCGAATATCTAGTTTCTCAATTTGCAGATGATACGTCCCTTGTGTTAGATGGAACTGAAAAGTGTTTACAAAATGTTTTACAAGTACTTGAGGAGTATGCCTCCTTCTCTGGCCTTAAAATAAATGTAAGCAAAACAAGAATAATTTGGATAGGCTCTCTGAAAGGATCAACTTATGTTCTATGCAGTTTACTGTTCTCGGTATTGTATTTACCCATAACTTAGCTGAAATGGTTGAAAGAAACTACAAAGATAAACTAAAAAAATAAAAAGACAAATGCAGATATGGAGAGCTCGAAACCTCACACCCCTTGGTAGGATAACAGTACTAAAATCTTTAATCCTTCCCACAATAAACCACTTGTTTTCTTCTTTACCTAACCCACAGAAAAATATAATTGATGATCTGGAAAAACAATGTTTCTCATTTGTGTGGAACAATAAACCTGATTAAACGTAATATCTTAAAGCAGAAGTATGAGGATGGAGGTCTAAGAATGCCAGACATAAAACAAACTATTGATTCCCAAAAAAATACTTGGTTTAAGAGAAATATTTTAAATGCCTTAAAATTGAATGCGCTTTTTTTATGCAATGTTTCTCAAAAAATCCAAGACTTTATGTTTATGGGAGAAACATTTATAAAGCAACGGGTCATAATTTAGAAAACAAAGGATTTTGGGAGAGATGTTCTGTTAACATGGAGTTCATATACGTCATATAAGAATAAGAAAGTTGTTCAGGGTAGCGATGTCTTATCACAATGTTTGTGTTACAACGAACTCATTCTTTTAGACAAAAAACCCTTTATGTACCCACACTACGCCAAGGTCGGCATTACCTTTGTGAACGACTTGATAGATACTGATGGAAAAATATATACATATCAAAATATAGAGACAATTTAAAAACAAATTTTTTAGAGTGTGCAAGCCTAATAAAATCAGTTAAACAGTATTGTAAAACTTATGATATTTTATTTGATAAAAAACTAGAAATACCCTTTATTCCTTATTACTTTCAAGATATTTTTACAAATACAAAAGGGCGTAAAAAATATTTTGACATACTTAGTCCAGTAGTAGAAGATGATATGTATAGCTTCAAGTTGAGTAGGAAAGTAGGAAACAGAACTTGAGACAAATATAAGTGAAAAAGACTGGAAATCATATCAAAAGAGTATATTCCGAGCTCATAAAAATTCAGAATTTAGATGGTTTCAATATTCTGTGCTACATAGAATCCTAACCAACAAATTTACTATTGTTTAAGATGGTTTATATTGAAAGCCAGGCATGTTCACTTTGTAACTCTGCATCTAAAAAGCTTGATTCATCTCTTTTGTGATTGTCCAAAAACTAAAACCATATGGAAGGAACTATTTACTTGGATAAAAATGAAAACAGATATTTCTTTTAATGTTGATAAGAAAAAAAATCATATTTGGGTTTCCCGAAAGAAGGAATGATGTCATTAATCTACTTATGACAATTGTGAAATTTACAATATTTAGAATAAATCATACACATGTAACCCTGGATTTGATAAAATTAGAACTGAAATAAATAAAATTTACAATATCGAGAAAACACATGCCATCTCATCTTGAAACTATACTAAGTTCGTTGGGTTCTGGTCCGACTGTCACCATATATTTGATTGAAAATGTAATATATGTACAATGTATGTATGCCCATGTCGCTATATAATAGCCCTTCATGAAGTGGGTTTTTTACGTTGTCAATATGAATCCCAATGACCTGATTAATACTTTGTTGAAAATTGATGTGATGATGTTGTACCACAAAAAAATGAATAAAAAAATCAACTGAAAAAGGTTTTAGAAAAATATTTTCGCGAATGTTAGTTAAATTCTTAACATTTTGAAGGTGATACCGGAGAAGATAAAAGAAAAGAAAATTATCTAGACATTCTTTTATATATCGATTTCACATTATAAAGTTACTCAATAACGTATTTCATACTCTTTATGAGAAGAAAAAATGCCAATGAGATTGATAAAATGCATATTGTGAAATTACGCAAAGAAGATTGATTGTTTTGTTAGCTTATATAAACCTTATGTAGGAGGAATAGAACAATACCCTTCAACAATTGATCAAACCAACAGGAGATTATTTTTAGTGTAATGTATGGTTATGGTGTCATAAGGCAGTAATATTGGTCACCTTTTAAAACGACAATGAACTGATTTCGTCTACACAATATGAGAGTGATATCAGGTTATGTGAGGATCAGAACTGGAAGGGAATTACAAATGAATTGTTAGTTGACATTTTTTTAATTTTGAGCCAGATTAATTTCCAGATCAGATTTAAATCAATTAACCTTTTGAAATTCATATTGTTTGCTTCTAGTGTTAGATTATTGACCAATGGATGCATTTTGATAGCTATTTATCAGTTGGAACGAGTCATTACATCCTCTGCCTCCTGAGGCGTATCGTGAGAACAATTACATTTAGAGAATTAGAATTAAAGTTTATATCCTGGATGAGAGATTATAACTGCTAGCATCATGTTTGATGTCTGGAGATATTCCATATGCTATATTCTCAATTTCAATTAGGTTATTTGCTGTCCTTACTACAATTTACCATGGCAAAGAATTTTTAATTTATCTTTGCGCTCAGTTGCAGCGTTAAGATATATTTAAAAATATCAGTCTCTTTAATGGTCAAATGCTCTAAAAATCTGAAACGTTGTACAAATTCCTTAGCTAATCATTTTCACTCACTGTCGACAGAATAACAGTAGACTGATGTAATTGGAATTGCTTTACTTTATTATTCTGTTTTGTAGATGTGTTTAAAACTGTATGTTACGTAATATTTCAATATCATTCAAAACCATAGTCCACAGAGAAGGACCTTCTTTCACAGACGTGTATTAATAGAGGATACTAAACGACCTTCCATTTAATACTTTTTTATTAAACGAGTTAATGATTAAGTATAAAGTACGAGCGGAAGCGAGTTTGATACCAAATCGTTTATAAGTTTAATAAGAAATAGTATAAAAATTAAGGGAGTTTAGTATTCTGTTTATTACTTGACCTCTGTAATCAAGCACGAGTGCAAAAAGTGTACTGAACGAAGTATTTTTGCGAACTTGGCCGCCATTAATTGTGACGGCGTTTCCAACATTGTGACGCCACAACCACACAATATTATGACGTCATACGTGCTGCGGTATTACACTAGTTTAATATCGCCATATGAATATTACACTGCAGTATCTTACGCGGGCGAGTAATGATAAAACGTTCCGTATTCTAAGACTTGGATTTCCATCATTCAACATCCACCTCAATTATTCAATTTTTCATCCAATAGTCTCATGAAGTGTGTGACTACGTGTATAATCATTGACTTAATACATTCGATTTTCTGATCCTAAGCTCTGATTCCGTACATATTTTAGTGGAAATTGGTACATCCATTCTGTTTGACTTGAATCTTATTACAAAGATTTTGTATTCGCTTGTTTCATGTGTATGCATGAGCAAGGCTTAATCAATCTTGACCATTAACATGAAGTTACAAAACCAAAGGAATTTGATTTGTCTCCCAAAAAGAATGGTTCGAGTTGTATATTCGTTAATACTAGTTAAATGACCAATATAACACTGAAAGCCTAATCTGTTTCACTGTCTAGGTTTCCCAATATTTTTCACACTAATTGGTGCGCCAGCTATGCTACATCGGTCTGTCCTCAATCAAATGATTATATGAACAATTACGTTGTTATGTTTACTATACTGAACCAAAACGCATAACAAGGCTTTGTGTCAATAGTAGGTACATCTCTTGACTAAACCCATTGCCAACCCTTGGCATATTTGAAGTAAATAAAGAATAAATTCTGAATTTAGAATATCATGTGCTCATAGAAAATTGGATTTAGATAAATAGTAATCATGTAATTTACAGTTTTGAATGAAAATGTCAAATGTTTTGAATTAACATTTTTATTATTGGTGTAAAAGCCAGAGGAAATGTAATGAAAATTGTGATGTTAAATATTATTTGTACATGAATAAGGCACATGATGTTGTAAAAGCCACATTCAACCTGTATTCTCATCCCAAATGCGAAATATATGATAATCAAATGTTTTAAATCATTAACTTATGTGGGTTATGTTAAAATCAACAAAAATCTTACGTTATGTCTGCTTTAGATAAGTTTCCTTACTCACGTTAATTTAATTGGCACGCGAAAAACATAGTCACTTTGGCTCAAACGACATGCATTTTACCCCTGTGTCTCTTTCAGATAGCAATCGCCGTTCTTAAAAGACAAAAGTGGGAAAATACACCTTAAATACCCCCGCCTATAGTTTTACTGTCTTCGCATTTATGAAGAACTCAAGATGAAATCACATCCCCCTTGTTATTTTCATGGTGTCGTATATTTCATTGGCATCAAAACATTTGATACCATCACACTTTTCTTACTTCATTTTACAAACGTGCAGTTATAACACTAAATTGTTCATACATGTATTCATAGGTACCTACATGAAAATTAGTTCTGTTAACGTTTGTTATGTTATATCATCAAAAAGGATAATCTGTATGATGTGCAGAATGTACTAATGAAGATACTGAAATCCACCTTTGAAGTCAACTGATTAAGTGAAACATTTTTAGACTCTCTCTGTGAATGATTTAAGCTTAAGATATCAAGACTTATTTCAAATCTGACAACTCAGAGAAATATCACTTCAAACAAATAAATCAGCAACACATATTGACGTATCGGACTAATCTAGAATAAGAACATATTTAATTTTTTAATCACCGTGACATTTAGGAATATTGCCCTGAAAATCCTGTAAATGACACACAAGGTCAGATAGTCTTCTCTTCCTGTTATGCAAGGCCTTGTCGTGGTAAACATTGCTGCTTATATTCAGTGAGTTGAAATTTAAATGTTGTCCTTTCTTACCAATATGTTATATGGAAACTCTATCACAATGACTGACATATCTTATATGAATATAAACCTATTAAACCGGTTATATGACAATGTTGTGACATTGAGACAATGTCTATATTTAAATTAATATCATCTCCGGCTTGTTTTTTCTGCATTAATAGAATTTTTATACCAAAAGGCCATATGTTATTCATTCAATAATTGTTAAAATCTAATTATAAGACTTATTACATCATGAAATCTTTTTATACACTATAAACTCAACATGACGTAAGCAAGAATTTTTGATACAATATATCTTATCCTATTTAGTTCCTTGTTCAAGAATGAACTGTGTGTCATGTTTGGAACAATGACGTGTCGAATGGTGAATGTATACCCATAATGTAAAATATGTCTCTGCAAATAAACGCAATATAAAGATATCATGAAAATAGATTATGACAAAGTGGTAAATTAATAGTTGGTTGATTCATTCTCAAATTAACTCTTATATGCTATACCATCTTAGGTCTCTGAATATGGATATTTGATAGATAAACATCTGATTCAGCTCATTTGATAACCAGCCAGGAAAATGAGTTTCCTGGTAGGTTGTTTTGCCAAAGTAAATGCTCATGCATTAATTGATGCTTATTTTGATTAAATCTTTCAGTTAACTTGTTCATTAATGCAACGTCATCCCAATTTCGAAAAAAATTCTGCTACCTTTTCATTTTTCTCTGCTTTGGACTGAAAAGATATTGTTGATACTAGTTTTTTTTATCTATTTTAAAAGCTGTACTCGAAGAATAAATAAGGCGTTATGTCAATAATAGAATTGTAAGTTATTAATTGAAATTATTTCAGCCACAAACGTCTTCAAAACTATATGACATCAGCAGGCTAATTTGTTTCAGTTTAACCTACAAAGACACACATGTGAAATCATATATGAACATACAAGTACAAATGTGCAACAAAAGCTTTTCTCTTTATCCAAAAACTACATTGGTAACTGAAGGTTAAAAAACTATATATTTAAACATAAAATTCCCTTTCTTTAAAGGTTACAACAAAGACAGTGAACGTAGCTCATTTGCATATATATACCAACGCTAAGCTGATTGTATACAACATGGCCTAGATTTTCGAAGCTCCATTAGTGCTAAGATAGTCGTAAGCCAATGTATAGTACTTACAGTACAGCAATAAAGAAACATACCCCGTATCTAGAAACACACTAGAAACACACTAGATACGCACTAGATACGCACTAGAAACTTTCTAGAACGTATCTAGAAACTTTCTAGAACGTAACTAGAAACTTTCTAGAACGTATCTAGAAACTTTCTAGAAATTTCTAGAAATTTCGAGTTTTTACTCTTTTCAAAATATTCAAAAATTATAACCTGATTCAAAATCCTCATGTTTACTTTGCCTATTGTGAAATTTTGAACAAGATTGCATCAATAGAAAGAGAGATAATTAATATTGAACTTAAAATTTTCCTCGTTTTAACGCTCCTCTTACCGCTGCACAAGGGGCAGTCTATATATAGCGCACGTCGTATATTAGCACCTCACTGATCAGCGCTAATTCGATCGCTCGTCTTCAAGATGTTCCGATGCATGTTGTTGGTTTTTGTTGTCGTTCAATATAAAACTTACATGTAATATATAACTTTGCAATAAAGCATTAATAAAATAAGTAATTATAGTTGACATAACTTATATACAATGCGATTGCCTTTTTATAAATAATGTATGCGAGCTAATAAAGGAAGAGGCATTGGGGACATGTGTAAATCTGTCACTACATGAATTATATCATGGTTTAAACATATTTTATTTCATTATATAAATATCCCTTCTTAACAAATATACTATTACATAAAAAGTGACGTACATATGGACGAATGAATACATACATACAGTAAGCAGGACACTATAGATGCATGATTATATTAGACACTTTTCAATGAAACAATACAAATTTACAAACTTATTTCATACCGCTGATAACTACATAACTACATGTTGTTTGATTGTTTCAGCAAGGCAGGGCACATAGGAAAACGTTTGTTGAATTCCGAAAATCTTTTTGATAAAGTGATACAGTTATTAACAGATTTCAAAAGTCCCTGGTTAGCCTCTTGTGATGAGCCCGGGTGACCAAATAGAATTTACGACAGATTAAACCCTTTTTGAAAGAAATATGCCTTTAGTCTTATGTCATCAACATTTGTACAGGTGATGAAGAAATGTAAGGCGTTTTCAAAGTGATAGCCACTGTCACCTATAAATCTAGTATAATCTATTAAGGTCACTACACCCAAGTCGAATATGAAAAGATTATATTATGATAGAGAATCCTAGTTGTGATTACTTCTATTCAATCCTCAAAAAGTCCTAAAGCCTAAAGAAAACTGCTTAACATAAGATGTTTTTATCATTCAATACTAAAAGGAAAATGCCTACGCTAACCAACTTAAAAATGCGAGGTTTTGTAAAACAAGCATGAAATGCAAGTGTGCCTACATAAATCGGTTTTTTATATAATGCGCGAAGTAGAACAATTGTTCTGCAATATAACATTATCACTTGATGGATAAACTTTTTATTACATATAAAAACGGCATAGGAATGGTGAACAAGCTTGTTAATAAATCAAAACATCTCTCAAGACAATGTACTGCAACTGGCCAAATTAAAATGGGGATTACGCTAAATTAATAATGTGTATGTTATGTTTACAACATAAAGTCATAAATATATACAAAGTTATCTTTAACATGTTTTAAAGACAGCTGTTATGAAAGGTCTGGTTCAGTGTTTCTTACATTACTGTGTATAAAATCGCATTTGAATTAACTATTTATCAGTGAACTTTTTAAGGGCAATCTCATGATGATACAATCGAAGATTGATTTAAAATTTTCATTATTTCATTACAGGGGATTCACCTCGAGCGTCATGCGTTCCGATATGGGTTTCTGATCATCAATGGATAAGAATCAGAAATACTTAAAATGATATTTACAAACCTGGCAGTGCCGGTTAACGTATTTACCATTCTTACAGAAAAAGGGGCACCAACGTTCTGTGCCATCATTAATGATAGATTCAATTCAGTAAAAGTACAATAAACATTATCTCGTCATATATTTTTTCATATTTTTCGTCATTTCAACGTAGATGGATACATGCTTTTGACATTTATAAGATAATGAAATTAAAATATATTGTTGGTTTAAATTAACATAATAAAAACCGCATAATTTACATTTTGTCATAGGTACGGTATCGTATTCCACCTAGTTTATCAGACGCTATACCATGCATGAACGAACCGGTTAAGCTTCATTCAATAATGATGTTATCTAATTAATCAACCAACCAGCGAGGCGTACAGCAATAAAACACAGCTGTCTCGGAACGGGAAATGATAATAAAGATATTATGTAAGAGATCGCCGACAAACGTAGTTTATAGCACTTCAAGGAAGTTATATAGTACTTGGAAAGTCTGGACAAAACAGTAACTGTAATCTCGCTCTTCTCATGTGTCTTCAGTTGACGAGCTGGAATAAACATTGTCAATTCACTTCCTCTCTAAGACTATTTTATTTGTTTACGAGTGTATGAGGTGAACTTTTAGGTGCCCAGTTAAAAAATAACATCTTTTCACAACCCGTTATTGAACTAAGCTTTTCCCAGTGTTTATATATTCTACCGATCGGCACAAAATCACACAAGTGCAATTCGATGGATCGCCAAACAGTATTTATGAACAACCTGTCGGAACGTAGACATGTCTAAATTGACAACGTTCTTCAAAAGGAAGAATAATACCGCGCCTACATATCTATGTAATCTTCTACCTACAACACCTAACAATAACGACAAACTCAGAGAAAATTAATCCGTTCGAACAGTAAATGCAGGACACCGTTAAATGCAAGAACGTTTTTCCTGACACAAGAGTATGGAATTATTTAACTCCTGGCAGTAAAATTGTTAATTTAAATGAATTTGCTAGATTATCCACTCTCGGCCGCTGTGGTGACTTGAACGCTGATAAGTATAACAGACATATCATAGAAAGCCAGACCTGTTCCTGCATGTGGTCACCCAGTCGAAAACGCTGTTCACTATTTCTTCACATGCCAAAAGTACATAGATTAAAGACAGAAATCTTTCTTTTATCTGATAGAATTAAGTAAACAAACTGTACTACGGTACTCTTATTACTAGATTGTTGAATTCTATCCATCATACGTAATGAAATATGATCGATTTGACATTTCATAATGACTGCCAAACAAGCGAAATGTTATTTATGCATAACCACTTTATTTGAACCTATGATCGCAATTAGATGCGTGTAACTATCACAAAATTTTATATTCTTTCTCATATGTAATTGCTTCGGAGTGGCTTGTAACAACAGGGGTCCAGAGGAACGGGGGCTAGGGGAATGATGCCAAAATAAGCACCTTGGAGCTTGTTGGACAATCAATTCATGAATTTTCACACATAAAAATGTTTCAATAAAAACAAGCATCTCATCTTCAACACAGTCGGTACAGTTAAAACACTCTCTCATTAAACGATATTTACATAACGCTAACGTTGTTTCAAGATTTGTCGGTGCAACACCGCTTGTGACAAAAAATAACAGTCGTTTTTATCGGTAACGGCTTTTGAATACATATTTCCATGCTTTAGTCTTTCATGATTTTGTTTAGGCTCAATTTAACAACTCCGCTGCCACTCACGCTGACACCCTCTTATATCGTCCACCCCGTTACATGCAACACCATTTGACGCTAGATACTCTGAACGGAGTCTTGTCCGTCGTGGAAATACACGGTTATAAGAAAATTATCCATTTGACGTTTTAGTATGTTTCGATATTAATAACAGTTTTAATTTAAAGATGTCGAAGATAGACATGACAGCTATGAAAGTTCAACAACTGTTCGTTCATCGTTCCAAGTAACTTTGTATGGTTTGATTCTGCAGAAAGTCAAATACGCCGTGTGTTCATTAATTTTGATTTTATATATCACGAATTATATTACTTTGAATATGATTAATGTGTTTAAAACTGCAGCCTCTACCGTCCAATTGTAAAAGATATGTCCCCTGTCGTAGACTGAATTGCGTAACATGATTAGGCGTTTTAGTCTGCAGAAAAAGATGAGCATTCACGTCTATGTCTCGGCAGCCCGTTTGTGTATTGTAGAATACACTGTTAATTCAAACTGAATCCTTTGAAATTACGACATATTCTTTCCAGGTTACGCTTCTCCGTACACTTGCCTGTTAGGGAGATACGGTTCACTGAGTACATTGCACGTAAAACAATAATTATTATTGCAGTTACTCGTCATCATTACTTTAAAAATCTTTCGTATTTGAAAGAGTGAAAGAGATAGTAAGGCTTGATAAATCCCGTTAGGTATTTGACGACTTTATATGTTTGTTTTTCGCCATAACTTACACAGTCGAACAAACTTCAACTTAAACTCACAAGTTACATGATAGTACTGACGCTATGCCTTGTTGATTTCCTTTTTGGTTTAAGGGGCACATAAAATGTTATTGGAGTCAAATATGTCAAACTTTATAAATGGTGTTAATTGTATCGATAAGTAGTGGTGGATTATGAAATTCAGCAACCCGATGTTTATCAGTTAAGTATAGCGACAATAAGCAATTTTCAGTCGTAATGTGTGATGAAAAACGGACAATGGCGTGCGACATTGAGCAAAACGTTTTTTTGGAAACTTATTTACAACAGACAAAAATACAAATATGGGTTTGTAGTGTTTAATAAGTGTTGAGTAATGAACATGTAAATGTGACCAAAAAGTCATATTGCCGTTTCCAAATTTAAAAACAGGAAAACATTCCTTGATTTTGGCATTTTAGAGATAAAAATGAACGTTTAGGGAGACGATTAGAACCTGGTCTTTGAGCTATTATCTGTGTTATGAAAAATCATAAAACATACTCTGTGTCACTTTAAAATGATTGTTTGAAAACTTACAAAACATGTCATATTCTTATGTAGATAACTAACATCGACGTTACCAGTAAAGCGTTTATACATCTGAATCCATTGTTCTACATGAAATCGTAAGGGGAAAAGGAATGTAATTTCTACTTTGTTCCTATCAATACGCAGAAACCATCGACAGTAAAATGATTATCTCTATGTTGTTTTCTTATATAATTAAATGCATATAAATATGTGAATAACATAACACTGCGTACATGTCAATATGACTGAGTTGTTATTAAATTATAATACAAACTGATATATATCTTTAAACACATGGACATAAGATGCCGTTATAGTTGAAAACATTATTGATTTGTAACATATTAAATTGTAATTGTGGGGATGAGGAACGAACGGAAATTGTCTAGCAATGTCAAGAACTATAAAGTCTTCATAGTTTTCTTGTTACATAAAGGTCAAGTAGGAAATGAAGGTGAACCATAATGATCATTTACAGTACGTTATATAAGTGATTTGTTTCGTTCAGTTTTGTATCTCTCTGTTTGGCATAGTTCCAAATGCAGAACTGTAAAACGTTGAACAGTTAAAGGATCACACAGTATGTTGTTAGAGTCAAATATGCCAAACTTTATATATAGTGTTATTTCATCAAGAAGGGATGGTTGTTTCCAAAAATTAGCATCTTAGTACTTATGAGTTAAGTATAGTGACAATAAAATAGGTTAAATCTTTGATTTGTGATCGATAACTGGATAGTGACGCGCGTCAATGATTCAAACGTAATTTTTAAAACCTATTTACATCAAACACAGATGTAAATATTGATTGGCATGATTAATTAGGACTTTTAACTACAACACTTGTAAAATGTATGCAGAATGTCGACGTCCTGACATTTATATGGCCGTTTTTCATATATCAATGAAAACATAAAAATAGCAAAATTTGGGAATTTGGGAGATTTACTGCATTTATAGAATATAAACACCCCACAACGAACTTAAAACAGCAAAAGATATTGTTCGCTATTTAAGCTAGTTTTATAATTGATAAAAGTTTACACATAAATATATAGTTTTCATACTAAAGATCAATTGTTTTATCCAAATGTTTGTTGTTCCAATCCGTTACTACTCACGCAGTACTAACAAGCTTATAGCATGGAGGAAATCTGATATACCGTCTCTCAAGAAAAAGTTTATGAAGCAAACACACTTCTGGAATAAAAATATGTTTAAACCTTTAAACCATACCATGGATAATGAAACAATTCTACATTATTTTGATCGAATCTTGAATATGTTGTCACAGTGTTTCGCTACTCAGTATATAAACATACACCTTGGAGAATTACTGTGACGCTCTACTCACTGTGTGAGTGGACATCGGCATGGCTCTTATAATTATGTTGTCAGATAATACTGATTACTGATAGATTATGTTGACAAGGATGAGCGTACCTTTATCTTCCACAAATTAAAATATACTTCCTAAGATTATCCGTAGAAAGACATGCACATAATTTGTTTGTAATTTAGTCAACCCCAATTGAGCCGATAAATTGAACAAATTAGTAACGGTGTTTCAACAGTCTGAATATAGTTCGAGTTTACTATTGTCAGGCCCAAAGCATTGTAGTCGTACATGTAGTAAGCGCGCACACTATAAACAAAGATGACAGCGAGGGAAAAGAAAAGCTTAAGACAAACTAGAACGGCGACAAGTTGATGTGACCGACGACAGTTGCTTAGTTTAAACTGCGAATGCGTTCATGATTGAATAAAACGTCAAAAGCGCATGCTTGCTTAGACCTAGAAAACCCTTTTTTCTCAACATTCCGATAAGTCATTATAACGTGTAAATGTTGCCTTCATATTTTCATGTAGAGACAGAGAACTAACTCTTACAATCTTTTCATTTCCTGAAGAGCAAGCAGAGGTTCTTTGCATTAGTCAATCCCCCTATAACCAATTCAATTATAATATGTACATGTAAGTCTTTGAAGAAACGAGGGTATTTTTTATTTGCATATTTACTTCAAATATGTCCTTTATTAAACCAACAAGAATGGGTTTTTTAATTTTTTTTTTATCTCATTCACCTATTTATTTAAAACGTTTCTTTGCACTTATGTTAAGTTGAATGAATACTACGAACTGAGAGAGAAACGTATTTTACTAATTCCTTTTGCATATAAGAAAGATCAATGCTTTTGACGTACATGAAATAAAAATAGAAGTCTTAGATAGATAGTACGTACGTTTTCTCTGAGGTGATAAAGGGCTTTGATTATAAACCTAATCAAAACCATTTTGAAGGCAAACGCTGACTTAAGTTGTTGACATGAGTTAACGATCAATATCAACAGCAGGGGTTTACTATCTCAGATACACCAACTTTAATATCAAGATATGAGATAAACAATAAGCAATAAACAATCAATTACAACCATAGAAATTGTCAAACACATTGCATATGCCAATGCAACCAATACTTAATGCAAGACCAGACGCGTTACAGCTCATTAGCGCGTAAGCAATGCGTAGCGTTATAATGAGGATGCGTTGTAGAGGAGGGAAACTTTAACATTGAATATCTTCTTTCCTAATTAACATAAGCAGTTCATCTTTTCAAATTGTGCAAAAGATAACATACAGTTTCAGAAAAAATTAAAATTATTTGAATATCTCTCAAAAAATAAAAACTCGAAATTTCTAGAAATTTCTAGAAATTTCTAGAAAGTTTCTAGATACGTTCTAGAAAGTTTCTAGAAAGTTTCTAGATCCGTTCTAGAAAGTTTCTAGATCCGTTCTAGAAAGTTTCTAGATACGTTCTAGATACGTTCTAGAAATTTCTAGAAAGGGGGTAGTTTGTTTATGGTTGTAGTGTACGACTATCTTAGTGCTAAGGGAGCTTAAAAAATCTAGGCCCAGAATCAGAATCACATGAACGTTATTCAATATGCCATGCCATGCCATGCCTGTCTCCTACTTTTGGGAATCATATAAAGAAATCTCTCAAAAAGTAACTGTTAAAGTAATATTTCCATTGCACCTGCCATAATATGGTATCCATTCGAGGCACTACCATGTCGACTTCAATCATTTCAAACTATAGTTACATTTTAAAAATAATGTTAAATGAACATGACATAAACGTAAGGTTCTAGTGTAACTACATGTAAGTGGACAATTGAAGATTGATAATTTTTCTTGCATATGTCTAGTACATAAAAATGAATACTTGAAACGAATGATAATAGTATGTTGACCTTTTGAACAAAAGAATTAGTATGTTTTTGACATTTTCATTATTTCGTTAGGCTAAAGTAACTAAATAACTGCTAAAATACAATGAAGATTAATTGGATCATTTCCCTTCCATAATTTTTGTTTGATATACAGAGAATCTCACCCAAGTGTCTTCTGATATCAAATATATCACCACGAGATGACAAAATTTACAAAGGGCTTGCCGAGGATATCTTTACTTTTATCAACGAGAGTTGATACATTTGATATCTGAAGACACGAGGGTAAGATTCTATTTATCATCCAAAATCATTTTTCATTGCGATTCCGGGAAAAAATGTATATTACTGAACACTGTACTACTCTAAGACTCTCAGTGTGGTGATGCCATAGCATTGTAACGTCGTCATGTTTATGACGTCATACCATTGTGATGTCATAACTTGATGATGAATAACAATTTTGATGTAATGATCTTGACTGTAATAGGGCATTGTCCAAAACCTACAGACAAAACGATATCTCCTAAGAGATAAGGAGATATCGCTCGATCTTCCACAAGCGATATCTCCTGCGGAACACAGTTTTGGATGATAAATCCATTCTTTTAATGACTTTTGTCCTCGTCTTGTGTCTCAAGCATTTACTGTGTAGAAGAGAGCACCTATCCGAAAATAAAGAATTTAATTTGATGATCTATTTATCAAGTGAATGATAGAAGTGTTTTTGTACTGAACAGGGCCAGTTTTGCAGTACATACCTATTTTTTTATATTTTTATTGTACCTGCAATCAACGTTGGTCATTCTAACATGACATGTTTTAGACAATTAGCATGTTTCCAAGGAATTAGAAAAATCATTCAAATGTCAAATATTAAACGGGTAACTCAAGTTGTGAGAACGAACAGAATATCTGACAAGTGTATTCTGATATCTAATTTATCAAGAGGAGTAAATTAAAAGTAACACATATTAGCAGGCACGAGAGTGAGATTAATTTATCACTCAAAATCGTTCCTCAAAAGTTATGTTATGTACACCTTCACTAAATGGATATTTTGATTCAGGTATGGAATCAAGGTCTTACAACCACATCTTGAACATAATAGACGTTCTATACACAATTACGTAGTTTGCGGGTATTTTACTTGAGAAGAAACCATTGAACTCAAAGTGGAGGAAATTCTTCCTTGGCAGCTGGATGTTAGTACTTAATAAGATATATTAAAAGATAAATTAACACATGATTCTCCAAAGGTTTGATGGATGACATCCATGTCTTAAGGCAGCAAAATTGGTCATCTGTCAACGCAATACTGAATGTAAAACTGATCTTTATGCACTGTATCCATGCTAAGAGTAAATGTACAAGTACATAATACTATATTTTGAAAAAAGCATAGAATTCAATAATATTGTGATCTATCTTATGATAAAGTGCTGTTATTAGACATCAATCTATCACTATATAATCATCTTTATATATCAATCTGTTACTATATAATCAACATTAGACATCAATCTATCACTATATAATCAACATTAGACATCAATCTATCACTATATAATCGACATTATACATCAATCTATCACTATATAATCAACATTAGACAACAATCTATCACACTATAATCAACATTAGACATCAATCTATCACTATATAAACATTAGACATCAATCTATCACTACATAATAAAAATAATACATCAATCTATCACTATATAATAAACAATAGACATCGATCTATCACTATATAATAAACGTTAGACATCAATCTATCACTATATAATAAACGTTAGACATCAATCTATCATTATATAATAAACGTTAGACATCAATCTATCATTATATAACAAACATTAGACATCAATCATAAACACAAACACTGCCACGTCATGAGCATTGAGGTCAGAGAATTGTGACGTCATCAGCGTTTTGGGAAGGCAAATCGTTTTCACTGAAAAAAAAGATTGACTTTCAAGAACATAAGAGATCAAAACCATCATGGTTGTCCACCTTGATGAAATGTATATTTTGATTAAGGTATGGTTTGTAAAGTAATATCTTATTTTTAAAAAAACCCGAATTTTTTCGTATGCATAAAAGCACTGAAATAGGATACATATATATGAAGAAGTTAAGTTGAACTTGTAACTCAAAAGGTATTAAACTAGCCTTGCGTCATTGTTGTTACGCCTCTGCCTTTTCAACTATCTATCACGTATATTGAAATGTCTCATTTTATCTAATCTTAACGTTGATTTCTTAAAATAACTCAACTGTCTTGACACAAATGCATAGGATGAAGTGATTTCTATTCTGGTCTCTTCTATTCTAGTCAGCCTATCTGAAAACCACATTATCGACCTACTAGTAACCGTATTAGTTTAGCTTAATTTGACTCATTTCTCAACAAGGTGTCGAGGAATGAAGGTCTCACAACCAAATCTTGAACATAATAGACGTTCAATACAGAATTACGTAGTTTGCGTGTACTTTACTTGAGAAGAAACCATTGAAAACAAAGTGGAGGATGTTAGTACTTAATAAGATATATTAATAAGCCACACATTTTATAAGTTATCTGCCGGAAAGATAAATCAACACATGATTTATATTCTCGAAAGGTTTGATGGATGATATCCATGTCCTAAGGAAGCAAAATTGGTCATCTGTCAACGCAAAACTGAATGCAAAACTGATTTTTATGCACTGTCTCCATAAGAGAGAAAATTTACCAGTACATGATATGATGTTGAGAATGATACTATATTTTGTTTAGAAAAAATCGTGGAATTCATTTATATTGTGATCTATCTTATGATAAAGTACTGTCATTTGACATCAATCTATCACTATATAATCAACATTATCGAATGTTCATCTTTTATTAAAACTTAAAACTAAAAACAATGAATAATTGAAACATTTTAAGGATGTCGTGAGCTTCTCGAATTAAAGGTTTTTAACCAATTATTACAACTTCATACTTGATTGTCAAATGGCGCAATCTTTGAATGTACTTCGTCTACCGGGTGAACAGCTGTGTCGTCATTTTGCTTAATTCCTGTCAGCGTCTACTGAGCGCTGCAAAATATGCTGTCTGAACCCCTTACTATTGTTTCTATCAGATTGTGTAATCGCATAGTCTACAATTTTAACTGATATTGCAAACTTAAAATTATTTTAAACTTTAAACTTAAAAAAAATGTCAAATGCAAACAAAGTTGAATTTTTTTCCGTTTCCTCTTTTGATTAACTGTCAGTGCAAATTATATGCTATTCATAATTTTTTCTTGGGATAATAACCCCACAACAAAGAATCAATCATTTGTAATGAATTCGTATTGTAAGTTCTTGGGTAAATAATTTAGAAATATTTACATTTGTAATAGAAATAGTGTGCACTTCACTAAAACAGAATTATATATAACTTACTGAACATCATGTTTAAAACTTATGTACAATACAGTGCAATAACTGAAAGAAGAAAACTCTAATATTCCCGAAGGGTATACCTATTTTAACATTCAGATTGGCATGACCTACATTCATATTGCACTCCCTCAGGTGATGGAACTACTTTTGAAAATCTATTAGGTATAACAAGTCCTACTAATTCCGTAGTTTCATATGTCAACTAAAATAATTTATAACTCGAAAAAAGTCTAAAATAATGACAATATTTGCAGAAGATAATAACTTTATGATAATAAAGAGTTCTGATCAGTACGTAGATGATAATGTGACCAAAAAAAACCCATTTAAATTTCCTAATTCACATGTTCAGTGACGACTAGGCTTCAGTCACTGGCGTAATATTAATAATGTAAGTTAAAAAAAAATTATGATTAAATTTAAAAACATATTTTGTTTATTCTTGACCTAACATCCACGGAGGCAAGTGACTGTTGTATCATTGACTTTTCATGCACATTATTTGATCAACAAACCTAATTTCGGTGTCATGTGTTTTATCCTTCCAAAGACGTTGTTATTCTTAAACATTCACCTGTCAACATTTAGCTCACTACGCTACTTGATCACCTTTCCAGACAGAAAGTCCGCCACCCAACGGATTGGTACATTCCCTTTTTCAATTTCAATGATGCTTCGTACCCTTCGTACTTTCCATTTATAATCTTTACTGTGTATTTAGATATCTTTGAAAATGGAATGTCACTTAATATTTTGTTATCATTCAAAAACAAAATATAAAGATCAATAAAATTCTGACATTCACGATACTACATGTCTGTTAACGTTCCATTTACATAAATCTTTCTTCACCTCAATTATTCAAGGTACAATCGCAATCTACAAGTATAATTTATGTTGTGACTATACTCATTGACTATATTTTCAATGTTCTTACCCTAATCTCTCATTCCTTAATATGTTGAGTAGAAATTTGTATATCTATTCCCTTTAACGTTATGCATATACAATTTGTTTAATTCTATTAGAATCTTTATCCCCGACAAAGGAAGCTCCGCCATAAATTCCTTTCCCATAATCTGTCGTAATACGAGCGTTTCTCGGTCCTGAAATGTTAATGCTCTTGAATGCAATGAAAGTTAGGTGTGAAATCTGCGACGCCGTTTCAAAAGATATCATTCAAAACGCCTTAGTTATCACCAAATCTATATATTTTAGAATTATCATCAGCTAAGGAGACTGTACACAGGTTTCAGCTTGCAGAATAAAATTAAAGACGAAATGATGTAATTCAAACTAACACTTACTAAAATGCTGCAGTTTTACACAGGATGACATTCAACTTCACATATGAAGAGATTTGTTTGTTTAGTTTCAACAAACTTGTTTCGTGTATGTAGTGTGCTAATAAGGCAAGACATCTGTCTTAACGGTCATCTCTTTCAGTGTTTCTATATATTTAACTTTTTCCAAGGATGCCGGAATGTATTCTTAATGCTGTTGATCAGAATGTTTAACTTGTTCATGTTTGTCGATTACAAATCATTAACATGTCCCAGCTACAGAAAATTGGGAATTATTAATATTTAATGGTATATAAAATACCACACACAGGACAGACAAGCGCCATTTTCTGAGAGCTGCTTGAAATCACGACCCAACTCCATTCGTCGATCAAATCTCCCAATGGATCTATTTTGTTGTCTCTGGCTGACTAACTTCAGGCTATAAAAAGCGTTAAGTGACCAACCGTCGGCTAAACAAGTCTTTTGTCTAAGAATATCAGGATATTTGAAGGAGCAAATACATATATATTGAAGTAGCAGGATGAGTGTCTTTTACATTGTCATGTATTCTTGCAATAAACCCATAGTTGAGGGTGACAATTTTCAAGATTTGTTATTGCTTGAATCATATGCAGTTCCGATTATTGGACTTGACAAGAGTGAAAATATATAGCGGTACATTTCTAAGTGTAATAATAATAATAATGTATCTATGTAGCACCTGATATCCAACTCAACGCTGCTCAGTGGTGCTTTGAGAATAGATGTGATTTAAAGTACCAGCGGAACTGTCAGTAGAGGTTGCAGTTCTGATTTCAAGAGGGATACTGTTCCATTGTAATGGAGCTTTCACAGAGAATGCATGACTATCAAGCTGAGATCTTGTGAATGGAACAGTCAGTTGTAACCGTTCTGAATACCGGAGAATCCGTGATGGAGCATACAGGGTGAGAAGTTCCTTCAAGTACATTGTTGCTGTTTCAGAGTAAAGAGCTGAGTGAGGGCCAGAACCCTGAAAGAAACGAGTCGAACAACAGCCTTTCAGAAACGAGTCGAACAACAGCCATTCTTGATAAAAATTGAAACTGAATGGGAATACATAACATAATTGAAATTATGATTCCTTTTAAATATGATATGTTCAACCATTAGAATTTTTTTTAAAAACTGTAATGAGAAAGCGTTCGGCCACTCATCAAAAGGTCCGTGGTTCGATTCCCGCAAAGAGATTTGGAACTTTATCTTCAGTAGAGAACTATTCTACACGCAGTAAGGTTAGGGTGCAATGCTTCACTGAATTTCAGCGCAGTACCACCCGTGGTTCGTTAGATCCAGCCGATGCTGACAGGTTTCATCGAACTGCAAAGTGTTAATGGTGTTGCGGGCTTTCTCATGCAATACCACTACACTAACACTATAAGTGAAATACTCTTGAAAGTGGCATTTAACCTACAATCTTCTCATCTGTAATGAGAACAAATTATCTTATCTAATAGTTAAACCTTATCATTTCTTGTTGGCATTCTCAAGGCATTGATGCTGGCGATTGACTTTCAAACAAAATTGAATTTGAAAAATGTAGAAATTGGAGTTGAATAGTGTTTTCAAACCTCGGAACAATGTGATACCGATCCCTCCTATGAAGTCAACTCCATATAAATCCTATTAGCTCAGAAAAGAATGTGAATATAACATGAAAAGACATAAATGCTTAGATCAAATAAGTCTGCATGAACATATAAAAGGATAGTAAGGTGACATTCACATATCTACATGTATGTCTATAAGTGTAGCGTACTCCTGTAACCTATCTTAGGGAAGTATGTAGGTATGTCTATACGGATAGGAAAAAGTAACAGACTTCGACATTAACATCGCAGAACTATGTCTATAAGCGTCCTGGAAAGCGAACTCAAATAACCCATGTAAGGTTACTCAGGTATATTCGAATCAATATTGTCAGAACTATCAAGATTTGATTTAATTAGTAACGTTTTTTTCATTAATGTTTCCAGTAGATACATACAAGACTTTTGAAAAGATACAGATTCTGCAAGTGACACTGTGAAGAGAGAATTCAAGATTGCGCATGTCTCATGTCTCAAGTACAGTCACTTAAATCACTGAAATATGCACGACGTCGAAGCTATACGACTAACCAACTGTCATCCTGTTAGCTTTTATCTCCATCGCCTTTCATTACCAGGTCTTAATTTCGTTCGCTGATGGCCATCGATTCGACTGCGCTAGTGGAAACGCTGTCCTGTCGCGCGTATCGAACCCGCGGAAGATAGTTACCAACCTATAGTCCAGATGACCGGAATTACAACATTTCCTAATCAAGTTGGGTGTTGTCAAGTCTATTTTCGCTTGAATGATCTTTCATCAATCTAACCCCACAGAGGCATATGTAGTTGAAAGCTTATCTTCATAGTACATGTAGGTGTTGCAAATGCTGTGACTGGTCATATCTAAATTGTTTAATGAATGAAAACACAGGTAGCCAAATGTACTTAAATGCTATGAACATGTCTCAAATAAACAGCATGTGCGGTTTATACATTCTCTCATCACAGAAGTAGCTCTGTAACTAAATGAGCTCTTCTGGGATTTCCGGAAGGTTCCTCTACCGGCGAAATTTTGTAACACGAACAACCCATGATATTTCAGCCAATGATAACTACATCAATGAATGTCATCTTTTTGGTCAACCAGGCCTCATCCTAAGAAATCAGCGTATATGACTCCGCTCAGCTCCATCCTTGTACCCTGATCTCTTACAAGCCAAAAGCCTCCTATCGCTAACTATCTAACCAGCCAATGAGATCACTCAAATCAATCAACAGCGGCACCACCCGGATGGAAAAATCCGTTGAGTTCAAGATAATACCTTCATGTTCCATGCACAACTACATTTCAACGGCTGAAAGAATAACAGGTGTACTTAGCCACGAATATCAAGCCGTTCCAGCCCTACGAGGCATTTGACCCGAAAGAGATCAGAGTATTAGGAAGGAACGGAGCGGATGCGAAGATTTTGCAATGATACAGTCTCCAAATAAGGAAATGAAATTCAAAGTTAAAAGTGCACATTCGAATAAAGTTAAGCTTTCCAGAAGCATAGGTAAATGACTGATGCTTGTAATAATAACTTTTCAAATGGTGTCGCAGACTGCAACTTACTATAATTGTCTTCAATCAGGCTTCTACAACCCCAGACCGAATGACGCCTGTGTGAGGACAGAAGTTATTATAGGTATTTATGACGGAGCTACCTCTGTGTGTCGAGAATGTGTCATACAATGTTCATTGTGGTCGGGGAAAGGTACTTCTCATCGTTTTGTTTTTACACTACTCTTTCAATTATGTTGCTTTATGACTTTGGACTGTTGACATAATGAGAGCTGTATTTGTTTATATGTTATTTAAGTTGATTATTCACTATATTTATTGAAAATATTATTTGGAGTTCACATAAATCTTTCTATGACATGAACCACGTGCCCAATTAAACATATATAAACGTATTGAACATCAATTGTTCATATCAACGTCCTCATTTAATGCTGTAAGGCTCACAGGGACTTGTATCGCCTAAAATGAGAATATTATTATATAATCAAAATTGAAAATTGATATCTCATCTCTATTAATACTAAAGGGATGTAACGCCCTCGGACCCCTCGTCTTGTTCCACGACGAAATCAACTTGGAAATTTAATATAGATTAATATAACAATACACACACACATGAAGCCTGATAAATCCCCTTTCGATAGAATGTAAAATAATCAAAATCGGTTCACTTTTGACCGAGCTACTGTGTTTTGAAATCGAAAAAAGTCAGCTTTCTTGAGAGTACGCCAAAATCCTGCCTCACAAAAACATCGCTTTGAAACTGATAAAATACGAATTAAACAGTCAAATACGTACAATAAACGACAAATACAACTTTATTGCAATCCCTATGTATTCCGATTTCGTAAAATGACTATTCAATTGAAATATTACGTGATCCATAACTTGTAAGCGAGCTGTAAGCTGCGGTTTCGATCGCTCGGGTCAGCCATGTTTAACCTCAATAATCGGAAGGATAGTACAGAAAACGAGCGGCTCGCTGATTGGCTAAACATTAACTTCTTCGTAACTTCACTACAGAAGAGTTGATGTTTAGCCAGTCAGCGAGCCGATCGTATTCTATGCGATCTGTCCAATATTGAGGTCAAACATGGCAGACTCGAGCGATCGAAACCGCATTAAATGCAGTAAAAGCTCGCTAACAAGGTATGGATCACATAATATTTCATTTGAATAGTCATGCTACGAAATCGGAATACATAGATATTGCGATAGAGTTGGGAAGGGGATTTATCAGGCTTCATGTGTGTGTATTGTTATATTAATCTATATTAAATTTCCAAGTTGATTTCGTCGTGGAACAAGACGAAGGGTCCGAGGGCGTTACATCCCTTTAGTATTTATAGAGATGAGATATCATTTTTTCAATTTTGATTATACTATTCTCATTTTAGGCGATACAAGTCCCTGTGGTAAGGCTCGGTATATGTCCTTTACCATTTACTGTGTATCTGTCAAAAGAACAGGTTACTGAACACTGATTTTATAAATAAAAAATGCCTCTTAAGACCACCAGAAATGTGAGAGACTAGATGACTCTGCATGTAAAACATAATGTCATACACAAACAATTTTGGGTCAGGTATCTGAATTTATTCCCCCAACCTGCCCTGCCTGCAGGAATGTTCAACTTATTAAAAATAAACAATACCTGTTGAATATGAAGATCAAGCATTACATTCGTCTAAGCTTAGGAATTTCAGCACGTAAAGAATGCATAATGTGCAAGTACGATTCATACCAATTTCATTATCGTCACAAAGCGTCGTGGTTATGTATTTCTAGAGAACGACAGAAGACAGTTGTACTTGTTATGCATATTTGATTAAGTTATTCTCTCGTTACTTCATTCGTAATGTAATAGTGGAGCAAGCCAAAGCAAATCAAAGCAAGGAAGAAAGAGATTTTCTTGTTTAAACCTTTTCATGATTCACAAATAGCTACAAAGGTGTCAGCTAAAGGGATATTAATTACCATTTTTTAATGGAATGGTTTGAAATATATACAGGGTGTCATGCGATGGTGTATTAGGATGTTAAATATCCTGCAATGGAAATAGAAAATTTATTTAGAGTTTATTTCTTCCTTAGAGTTTCTTTGTAAATTGTTAACCCATATCATCTTTCGGCCGTCCTCATTAAATAACCTTAAAGATTTATTTGTTTAAGTGAGTTGGAGTAGAAAGGCAAATCATTTGACAACATGTCTGCATAGATTTTATATTGATTGCGTGCGTATTTGTTGTAGCATTCGGTCAAGAAAGCGGGTGGGGGGCGAATGGAGTGTCTGGCCTTTCCATATACTATTAACAGAGGAACAATTCTATTCAGGGGGTGTTCTCAAATTTTTTTTTTTAATTTTTAAATATTTTTCTTTAATGATCCGAGGGCCTGTGCCACTGGACTCAATTTCTTATCGTGGCGTGGTGGTTTTTGCGTGCTTCTTAGACCCTTAGAGCTATGCCAGCTGGAGCTAACATGCTCCTGGTAGGGGCACCCACACTGGACAGGTCGACGGGTAGAAGCCTGACGAAATTTGAGTTCTTCTAAAACCTGCCTTTCTTTCCCTCGTCCTTTCGATCCCTTTCTCTCTGATCTGTCCAATCTCTTTTGGATGCTTGTCATCCACGTGTTTAATAACTGAAATATTGTTGTAAGCACGTTAAACCCCAACTCACTCACTCGCTCATCATCATAAAGCTAGTGTGAAGTCAAACACGACGAGAAAATTTCTTGCAGAGAAACGGACATGGGACTATCATTCTCTTGTGTCAATATGTTTTGAAATTTTGATAGCACCAACTTTTTAATGAATTCAAAGAAAACATCAACTTAATATTGATTGAGTTCATAAACTTCCGGTTTTTTTTTCTTTAACTCCTTTATCCATTGCAATCCGTTGATCATTATGGACATCTGAAACAAAGGTACACTTTCTTCGTAATCGACCAGGACGAAGGAATGATGTTTTGAGCCTTGACTTAACCAGCGACTTTGCCTACGCTTTTTTAAATAGTCAAATTTTTCTTCAAATAGTTTTCACTGTCTAAAGTGTCATCTATCAAGAAGGTCCTTGGACAACGTGAAGTTTATTGAGTAATCACTTACAATGTATACTATAGTGGGAGGACCGACCAAAGAGAGTACTGAACATCCTGCTAAATTATATTAATCCGCTCTCGCTCCTTCCCGATCTTTTCAGGCTAAAACCCTCGAATCGCTAGCTATCTAACCAGCCATTGAGACGGCTCGGATTCAACAACAGCCGCACAACACGGATGGACAAATCCTTTGAGTTCACGCTAGTAGCTCCAAGCTCCTTAATTAACGACATTTCATTGCCTGAAAAACAACAGGTCAGCATAGCCACGAATATCATACCGCCAGCCATACGAGTCCGAAAAAGATTAGGGTATTAGGAAGGAGCGAGGGCGTATTCACATAATTAGCAGGAGGATTATAGAATGCCAAGTCATGACACATCTGTGGAACAGGGTGGAACAACGCCTTGATCAGTATCTAGACATCAATTTTACCTGTTGTTTGTTTCGCAAGTTTCATAGGAAATATATTAGCCGTTTTAGCTATCCTTGGTCTGCCACTTCCGAACGCACCGTGGAACCTTTTGCTAGCATCGGAGGCTATTTCGATATGTGTTTCCTTTCTTTGTTTACCCTCACCCCGTAGTTTTTTACACTCCCATGTCCGGGAACCGGGTCTTTGGTATCAATTATGTTTTTTGGAAGGAGCTCAGTCAATTTAAAAACGCTGATGTAGCAGATGTAGCCTCAAATGCCCCGTAATACCGTTTGAGGGCTAATGACTCTGTGGATCTACAGGTTTGTGCTTAACAATAGTCAGTATACCTGGTGTGTACTTAACAACAGTATCTGTTTTCTCTCACTTTGGGTTATTTTGTGATGACTTTTATCTATTCATTGTCAAGTTCCTTTGCATTGTAATGTAAACGAGCTAAATGTATTAATTTCATTTTCATATTTATGTTCTCTGCTATCTACAATTTCTGTCTATGGACCAAAGGGCTTATCTCTATCAATCATGATTCCACATGTTTGGTGGCTATGACTTGTGTAACTTCTGGTGTAATACTTTAAATCCCTTGTTTAGTTTTCAGAATCGAGCAATAACAAATAATGGCGTTCCAGTCTACGAAACGACGCCAACGTTTGTTCTAAAACGCGTTAAGGACAATATGCAGTCTTCGAAGAACATCAATTTAAAAATCAAACTATACCACCTACTCTTTGCATTGTTCACCAAATTCGCAGTAATCCACACATAAAGTAACGAGTTACAGATTAAAATGACGGCGTTAAAGAATATTAACGTTGTGTCTCAAAGCTTAAGGGTTGATAGGGCATCGAGTATTTGAACTCGGTTAATGTATGAAATATTGTTTACATACAGGAATTTATTTGTCATTTTTGTCCTTCGTGAACTTTATGTTCATGCAAACAAGCAACCTCCCCGGAGTTAAATCACATCATCACCGATGGTAGGGACGAAACAGCTGCATTGTTGTTTCTGGTTTCTGCTTGTGTTAATGGATGAGTTGTTGAACATTCAATCGAAATATACATGTTGTATAATAGGAAGAGACAGGAAGGAGTATGATTGATGTCTACTGTATTTTGTAGAGAGTAATGGAATACCACAATGGCTCTGTATACAATAAGTGTGGCCGAGGGCATATTTCTGCCATATCTAATGCATGTATATAAATACAATGAACATTGATCACAATATTATGCCAATCGAAGTTGTGCAAACAGGTTCCATTCCCACTAGCGCAACAGAAATGTCTATGAGGATCTTGTAATTAATTTCCAGATATCTCTGATCAATATCTGCACAGAATTACCTTGCTTAATACGTTTTCCTGATTCACTGCTACTATGCAACATGCAGGACCCATTTGTATTTTGCGTAGGCAGTAAATCAGATTGAGTTGGTGAGTTATTGATTAGCGCCGCACAAGCATAAATCATCTAGTAACACAAGTACGAATATATGTTTGGTGTTATTGCACTGCAGTTAGTTTCATATTATTTTCACATTAAATGATATTAGTACGACAATAAATATCCATAAAATATATATAATATTTTGTTGTTAGCCCTGTTTGTTTATATCCGAAATTTAATATTTTAAAAACATTATAGGCTACCTAGGACTTTCAGTTATCTTTAGTGCCGTTAAAACATATAAAAAACAAGACGAAAAAATGCTTTAATTTGGTGAAAATTCAAGCTGTCTTTAATCCATCTTCCGCAAAGGAAAATGATAGTAATCCTCTGAATTGGTTAATTTATTAAAAGGTAATTCTAAAAAGCAACTCAACTACTATAAGAATCTGCATTTAGATGTCAAGGAGGCAATAAATTTTTAAACTCAAGAAATCAGATTTTGACCATAGGATACCCTATTTGTTATATTCTTTGTTCCCAAAGTTGTCAGTTCTTTGTGTGTATATGTTCAAGTCGTACACAGTTATATTTTTAAGATGGTCTTACTTTTCAATTGGATGAGGTGGGGTGAGTTGGTGTTTAACGCCGCTTTCAAGATTATTTCACTTATATCGCGGCTGCTAGTATTATTGCAGGGAGAAAGTCCGCAATACCATTGTGGCTATGCATTGGAGTGAAACCTGCGAGCATTGGCTGGAACTAGCGAACCATGGGTGGTACTGCACTGAATTTCAGTGTAGCATTGCTCCCAAACCTGACTGCGTGTCGAACAGTTCTCTACTGCAGACAAAGTTGCCGAGCCCCTGGCGGGATTCTCAATTGGATGAAGTGATTGTTAAATAATGACTGTGGTTTTCACACGTATATAGTATTTTAGTAATAAAAGAAAACAGCGATGAAAATCATAATTTTACTAGGTATACAAATTTGGTATTTTATTTTTGTCTAGCTAAAAACATTCTGTAGCCATGAATATTCGACATAAACATTTAGTTTGGATGAGAGTATGTAATATTAAAATATTTGAAATATTTGAATGAATAATTCAATTGTAATCATGTGAAATTACTGATTTGTCGAAGCATCTTCCTTTGTTTTACTTAATTTTATTTTATATTTCTGCCTAGTCAGTGGTGCAGGTTTTCGTTTTTTTTAAAAATAGAACCAATTTAATATAAAGCCAGATTCCCGACCTCTTATGGAAGTTACTTCGGAATAAATGGCGACACTTACCTTTTTTAGAAAGAGAATTAGAATTGAAACCAAGAAATTATGCCTAATGAAATCCGATGCTGGTTGGAAGACTAATATTTAGATGCTCATAGGACCAATTGACATAAAGTATTCACACAAATCTTGGTCTTGTCATTCAAGATTATATATTATATATGTTGATTACTGCCCAGAGCGGGGACGATATGGAACTGGTTAAATCCAAAGTATGTTAAGGTTAGACAAGTCTGAACTTTTCAGGTAAAGTTAAGTAATTTGCTATTTAACACTGCTTTAAAAAGTTTTTGATTAGATTATATATTCGATATTTAACCTGACGGTCCTTCAGTTACATTCAGTGGAAATGAGAACCAAATGAAATTGTGAAGTGAATTGAAGTTCTCAACGAAAGGATCTGTAATGAGCTCTTGATCCCAATACAAACCACATGGGCCTATCCCCCTTCCTCTAGGTTTGACATTATGTAATATAGAAGATCGCGTGATTTATGAGTGTCTTGTTTTCAAATCAGAAATTCGATTTGGAATATTGTTTTTCATCTTATCCAATCCCATAAATCTTATGACTAATAATACTAACATATGGTTTTGTGAAATGATAATAAAAATTATAATTTGTGGGCAAAGCTACATGCATAAACTTTGTATCATTATATTTTGAAGGAGATATATTGGCTTTGCATTGGAAGAGGAAGGAAAGAAGATACTACATCGAAATATATATATTAACATCTCACAAGATACGACAAACAAGGTAATTTTCTTGGGAAAAACTATATTCTATTCATTTCATCCGTTTTACAGGTTAATGTTAAGTAATCTGATTTCAATCATAAAAGGAATGTTTTGGAAGGAGAGAAAATACTACATCGAAATAAATACATTAACATCTCGCAAGATAAGACAAACAAGGTAATTTTCTTGGGAAAAATTATACTCTATTCATTTCATCCGTTTTATAGGTTAATATTAAATAATCTGATTTCAATCTTAAAAGGAATGTTTTGGCAATCAGACACCCTTTTACACAAAAAAATTGTTGTAATAACATCCCTTTAGTGGCAATGGAGATTATAATCAGTGATGCTTGGTTGAACAAACTTACATGATAAATTATATAAATTTGCTTATTCAATATATTGAACATTCTGTTGCTTGAGAAATTGAAAAAGGGCTATCAACATCAGTCTCATCCTTTACTGTCTAAACCATGACTTTATTTATCAACAAAGTTTGTCTACAAAATCATTTCCATTGAACCAGTGTTCGTCATGACCTACTAGCCTCAAACCAAACTATAGTCACGACAATGACGAGAATCGAATGGAGTAAGCAACTCAATAATCACTTTCAAAGGAGTTGTAATTTGAATAGCTTTTGATTAGGCGCTAATAAATATATTTTGAAAAGAACATACATGGAGGCTTTTATGTCGATGGTAATAATTATGGGGACAGCATTGAAATGCAAGATTCGCATTTGTAGATATTTCCGGGATATGCCCCAAAAAACAAAGTTTTACAGCTTTAACAATGTGCCGTTAGAGTTCATAGTAATTATTTGAAAAATTTCCAATATTGCTAGACTAAACATATATTACTATGACATAATAATTATATGTCTAGAAATTTGTTGAATATAAACTTAGATCACAACACATTCAATTGTTTCCTTTGAGAAAGTTAGAAATGCTTGAGAATTCTCGAAAAATAATCTCTTAAATGCCTTCACATTTTCAGATAAATGACAATTTTATATCAGAAAAGTGAAAATTCTATTGTTTGCAAAATGTGACAATTTCATGAATTCAGAAAGTTTTAATTTCAGAGAATCTAGGGTTAAACCGTCGTATGTCTTCATCAATGAGAGTATATGATGTTTCAAATGGTTTCTGATCTATGGTTGCAATAGTTGTTCAAGCTTGATGTCATTTAAAACCTGCACACTACATTTGTAGGAAGTATTTACTTTCGGGTAATGACGGGAAGTTAGGTTTGGCAGGCCTATGAGGCTCAGTAAGTTTATGTTCAAGATTGCATTATTAGATCATAATTAACAACGGTAATCGACGGGTGTTCAGCAACACTTTTAGTTATCTACACCAAATAAGCACATGAGGAAATTTACTTTACTTACTTACTTTTCGAGTATGTCACGTGAATAAAGAGTTTTACAGTTAGAATGCACCACTACCGGGAGCTCTACATAGGCAAGGCATACTTCATATTTATCGAAAATACCATAAGGTTAACACAACAAAATGGTTGACTAAATGACAAGAATTTTCAATATTTTGTGTTTCATATCAAGACACATTAGGGCTTTTTATTTTTAAATATGTAAAAAGTATCTAATGGTTCAGCTATGGTAAAAACGAATGCCTTTGGTAGGCAAAACGTACTCCTACTCAAAATTATTATGAAATGTATTTATTTTGAAAAGCATGGTTTACAGGTTCATTGTAAGTGCAAGTATAAAATATATGTTATAGGCGCAAGTACTCATGATTAAAGTGAAATTACATGGACTCTATTACCCAACTATTTTCCGAAAACAAACAACAAATGATGTTTTTCATTTAAAAGAAGATTCAATTACACATTAACAGTGATAAACAGGATACGCAATGATTTTTTCTCGTAAACAATGTGGGTTGAATGAAGCTGATTGAATTTAACAAATTGTTCATAAGTAACATGAAAGAGGCAGGTGTACAATTTTTGGAAATTTTATTTCTTCATATTTTCTCCAATAGATACATCTTTGTGCCATCTCCTGAGGGGCAAACGCCTCATGACTGATTCTAGTTATCCATAATCTTAGAAGAGAGTATGAAGTATTAAGCAACAACAACTGGCGACCAGCTTAGAGTAAACACGCTTGATTTATGAAGGTAAAGAATTGGGATATGGATTTGCTTCTTCACCAATCCGGTTCCTTCTTTTAGGATATAAATATGTTTAAAACATGGATTCACGTATGTAACATAGTTGTTATGAAACCTATGTTATAAACTGCTAATCCCATCCCCAAGTAATCCCTAAGAAATAATCCATAAGCTGTTGTCAAGTGACATTGTGTTGACAACTGAGTCTGTGGGTATTTAAGACTCAGGTTTGTCTTAAGAAAAGAAGTTCATTCTCAGCCATTGTCCTGGAGAGAGAGTTGAGTCTAAGCCACGGGACTGAGGAGTTGAGTCTCAGCTAGCCCTCAGCCATGGGCTCGTGACATCCACAGCCAGACATGTGAGCGACGACGCGCTGGGCGTCGTGAGGGTGCTCAGATAAGCGGGCGAGAATAATCGACAGCCAGATTAGTAAGAAGAAATAAAAGCGAAGAAAATCCACCTCTCGTCTTCTTGTTGAATCGTACGAAGTGTGCCTGGTGATTGTGTTACACGTAGCTAAGCCGAACGTGTACTTTCCCTGACAAACCACTGCTCTTGCTTAAAAACGTTTGCCCAAAAATTTGTACCGTTCAGTTTCAATTTCATGGCACCACTTTGTTCACCAAAATCCCTGCTAATGCCACTTAAATTGGGAGAAAGAAAGTACATATGTTAACACCATTCACCAGAGTGAAATAGCAGGAACTTAAAATTATTAATTTTGTTTAATCAAAGATTTCAATCAAGTACCTGGTTACACATGTTGATAGGCTCACCTTTTCAGATTTGCTTAAATGTAATCAATAGTTAATGCAATACCTCTATGTATCTCTAGTCTCGCAGATGTCATACGAAACAGTGAGAGTGATGGAATTGGTCTGCAATTGAAAGAAAGACAAAGAGAAAGAAAAGTAAATAGCACCCGACATTTTACCAACTTTTAAAACCCTTTTATGTCTCGGGAGATCAACGCATGACCATGGCAGTATTATACGTCTCAGCAGAAGATCAAAGCATGAGCATGACAGTACTATATATCTCAAAGGATATTAATTTATGTCCAAGAAGAAGATCTAAGCACGTCCATGACAGATCTTGTTGTCCCAGAAGATGGTTTAAGCATGACCAATGCAGTGTTATCTGTCCAAGGAGATCAAGCATGACCAATACAGTACTATCTGTCCCAGAAGATGGTTTAAGCATGACCATAACAGTACTATCGTTCCTAGAAGGAGATCAAGCATGACCAATGCA
This sequence comes from Phorcus lineatus, assembly GCA_921293015.1. Lineage (NCBI taxonomy): Eukaryota > Metazoa > Mollusca > Gastropoda > Trochida > Trochidae > Phorcus > Phorcus lineatus. The sequence goes on from OV121095.1 coordinate 20,587,594, forward strand.
GTACTATATGTCCCAGAAGGAGATCAAGCATGACCAATGCAGTACTATATGTACCTGAAGGCGATCAAGCATTACCAATGCAGCACTATCAGTCCCAGAAGATGGTTAAAGCATGACCATAACAGTACTGTCTGTCCCAGAAGGAGATCAAGCATGACCAATGCAGTACTATATGTCCCAGAAGGAGATCAAGTATGACCAATGCAGTACTATATGTACCTGAAGGCGATCAAGCATTACCAATGCAGTACTATCAGTCCCAGAAGATGGTTAAAGCATGACCATAACAGTACTGTCTGTCCCAGAAGGAGATCAAGCATGACCAATGCAGTACTTTCTGTCCCAGAAGATGGTTAAAGCACGACCATAACTGTACTATCTGTCCCAGAAGGAGATCAAGCATGAACAATACAGTGTTATCCGTCCCAGAAAGAGATCAATCATGACCAATGCAGTACTATCTGTTCCAGAAGGAGATCAAGCATGACCAATGCAGTCCTATCTGTCCCAGAATGAGATCAAGCATGACCAATACAGTGCTATCTGTCCCAGAAAGTGATCAATCATGATTAATGCAGGACTATCTGTTCCAGAAGGAGATCAAGCATGACCAATGCAGTACTATCTGTCCCAGAAAGAGATCAATCATGCCCAATGCAGTATTATCTGTCCCAGAATGAGATCAAGCATGACCAAGGCAGTGCTATCTGTCCAAGAAGGAGATCAAGCATGACCAAGGCAATACTATCTGTCCCAGAAGATCACGCACGACATTGACAGTATCATATGATGATAAGTAGATTAAAGTATGAACATGATAGTACCAATTATCCAAGAAGAAGATCATTGTAATACAATTTCCAAATGAAAGCGCCTTGAAACTGACCAAAACGACTTACCAAAATGTAAATGTAAGATAAGACTGAGGCATCCGCTTACAAAAATAATATTTTTTTTAGATTACATTACCTGTGAATCACTAATGTAGTCTCTTGTCTATTATGAAGAGGGTAACGACTGTGTCCAAACAAGGTTCTTTAACCTATTGCTTTAACAATTTATTGCCTTCTATAACAAATTTGACTTTCAAATGTAATAGCACTTTGCTTTCTTCTGGCGTTAACCTTGTAATTGCAACGCTCTAAACATCACGACCAACGGAATTTAAGAACAACATAATTAATACTTTTCAACAAGGAAGGTAATTGGACAGCAATAATTTACTCGTATTTACCATAATCTTTTTATTAATTGAAAATGTTCTTACATTATAACTTCTTTATCTCTTTTAACAATAGATTTACATTTTCTAGAAATTGGTAGAAAAATCAGTTCAACTACATAAAATTAATTCTATCCTGCGGAATAAGCATACATGACTTAAATCAGGACAAATGTCCGCAAATATTTCTGTCTATACTGAGGCTGATGAGCACACAGGAAAGAATGGTATAACTTGTTTATTGTACAAGGTAAAGAAGAGCTATTTAAATCTACCAACACGAGGTTAACGATTTCTGAAACATAACTTCAAGCTGTTCCTAACGAACAAAGTGACTGGTATAGCGACACAGAGATACACAACGCGGTATTCTGTAGTAATATAACGATTATCTGTAAGCTCTTCTTACACAAAATTAGTTTTAACGCAATGCATAGTCGTAAAGGTGTTGCTGGATCTCTCCCTGCAAAAATACTAGCGGCCGTTATATAGATTAAATGATCTTGAAAGCGGCGTTAAATCCCAAATCGCCGCACCTTACAATGGAAGACGATCTTATCATTAAAACAAAACATAAGAGGCAGGTATCACTTTGGAGGCGATTACGTGATTATCGCACATGAACAAGCTACAATAATACAATTTTGACCACCCTTGAGTAGGGCAGATATCGGCGATTTTTTTAAAGTGAGCTGTTAATTAGAACGTTTAAGCCAGATGAATATGCCATTACAAAGAGTGTCGGATTGTAGAATATTGATTAACAAGGATTGTATGAGTAAATTCGTTGGTAACTGATAGTTAAAAGTATCAAAACCACTTCAATTGCATGATATGCCGTCGTGTTCAGGGACGGCTGGAAATCCTATATGCGCAAATAAAATAAAGGTGCAACTGCGTATATTGATAATTTCTCAATCTTGACACACATATTTTTACGATACTAGTTGTTATTTTAGACTCCTAATGACTTTTCAGCAATACAATTCGTTCTCAAATTACTAAATTTTATTGGATTTAGTCCACATTAATTGACAAAACATGCGTGGCGTATGTAGCTAAGATACGACCTCCGTATTTGAGAATGGAAGACGAAAATCTGTCTTAAATACATACATACATAATCTTCGTTGAAACGTCTTGCAGTGTTATTTGCATTGCTTCTGTTTTCTTGCATAACTTATTACCCTTTTACTTTTCTTACCTGTTTTGTCGGAATGTAGTTCCTAAATAAACTTTTCTAACGAAGTAACACGAATTTCTTAACTAGGTGAGGTGAGGTGATATGGGGTTTAACATCGCTTTCAAGCATATTTTCCTTATATCGCGGCTTCTTTTTTATTGCAGGGAGAAAGCCCGCAACACCATTGTGGCTATGTATTGCGGTGAAACCTACCAGCATCGGCTGTAACTAGCGAACCATGAGTGGTACCACTCTAAATTCAGTGTAGCATTGCACCAAAACCTGACTGTGTGTATAACAGTTCTCTACGGCAGACAAAGTTGCCGAGCCCCTGGCGGGATTCGAACCATGGACCTCTTGATCCGAAGCCGAACGCGAAAATTAATGGTTTGATGTTTTGATTCTTCTTAAATTAATTGTAGACATTTCACTCGTACGCAATAAATTAAGTTGCATTAAAATAGTGTGAAGGAACAGTTTCCCTTTCAGTGGATAAGGATTGACGACATGTGTGTATTTATACTATCTATCAAAAAATTCAGTTTTGCTGTCGCTGTATTACTGCTCTCGAGTCATCACCTAAAGGTGCCCGATTTCGTAATGAACAAATGTTTATGCTGAAACATTGCTAAACTGGAAGCAGCAAACATTCAATATTTATTTGACATCGAACTTTCTCTCCCAAGAGAGGTAGCTCATGTAAATCCCTATACTATCTGTAACGTAATACGATTTTTTCTCGGTCTTAACACCTAGAAGTCTGATAAAATGCAAACAAAGTTGTATTTGTTGTGAAATCACCGGCGCCGTTTGAAAAGGTATCATTTAAATCACCCAAGTTGTTCCCGTTTACGTTCTGAAAGCAAAACTTAATTCGAATATAATGTTTTGCACTTTTAAGTCTTAACAGATCTTATTCGTCATGTTCAGCGACTTCATAGGCCTGTGTGACAACAAATATTAAAATACGTTTTCATGCATGCGGTATTTTCAGCTCAAATAATGCAATTCAGTTTATACGTTTTGCCGTAAGGTGAATCTTTCAGTAGGCCGAGAAGATCTCGTATTAGAATACAGGTTGTATAGAAATTAATGACGGAGGTATCTCAATGAGGAAAACATTTACGTTCCATGGTAACCATAAGGATCAAAGTCAAGAGTACAGAGTTGAAGAGTTAATATAGTCTTCATGGCTTTGGAGTTAGGCATTTTTTTAAACACATAGGACTTACATGACTTCGTCTTAAATACTTTATACTTCGTGCACTCTTATAATATTAATTCTCCTGAGATTATTCTAAAAAAAACTTTAAGACTCGAAACCTAATATTTGTAACATAATACACTTAACTTATAATGGAATGCTTTCGCTTGCGTCAATGGAAATCTTGGATCATAAATACAATGCGATGCCAGTGTGGAATTTTGTACGCACTTTTCCCCCTGGAACATGTATTAACACAATTCCTCTGCAATGGTGCAAATGGACAGTGAGTAGCCAATTGCCTGTAATGTATCAAATTGGTATTATTAAGGTATTTTCTTATCATACAGATAGTTTTAGGTACTTTAGTTAAAGAGTTTGTAGATATAAAGACACTACATTCTATATTTCAATCCGAATGTTTTTCATAACTCGCCCATTCTGCTTCATCAGCGTAATTGAATCCGCTGATCCAGCCCGGAGCTGGATCAGCGGATTCACTTACGCTGATGAAGCAGGATGTAACTCACCATGCCTATCAAACAATGAGGAATTGCTATCCTCCTATGCATTCATAATTGTTTTGGAAGGGCATCCCAAACTTAGTCTGCTAGACATTGTCTTCCCTTTAAGTTATTTTCTATCATGCCTTCAAAGCCCATATAATGCGTTACTGTAAATGTGTTCAATAGTGACAAAAACATGTTCACATTCATTGTTCTTAAAACTTACTTTAGGACGGGATAGCGCAGTGGTTAGCGCGTTCGGCTTCTTATCTAGAGGTCCGTGGTTCCGAATCCCGCCAGGGGCTGTGCGACTTTCTCTGCAGAAGAGAACTGTTCAACATGCGGTTAGGTTTGGATGCAATGCTACAATGAATTTCAGTGCAGTACCACCAATGGTTCGCTAGTTCCAGCCGATGCTCCGAGATTACGCCGCAATGCATGGCCACAACGGTGTTTCGGGCTTTCTCCCTGCAATAATACTAGCAGCTGCGATATATACTCCTAAAAAAGCGTTAAACCCCACATCTACTCACCTTACCTGAAAACTTACTTACATCACCTTAAGATTTCTTTCCATCAGTGTAAACATTGTTGTCATGACCTTGAAAATTTCACCTACATCTGATGCGAAAATAAATTTCCTATTAACCGCGTGAATATACAAAATAAATATGTAGTCTCTATGTAATAAGTTGTAAGATAATGTTTGATAGACAAATTGTTTATTTGGAAACATGTTTGACATAATTATTGCTATGGAAAAGGAAAATGTGAGACCAATCTTCTGTAAGATTATAGCTGAATATTGTCCATGTTTCATTGAGAATATTCCAGCCGATGCTCGAAGGTTTCACCGCAATGCATAGCCACAGTGGTGTTATGGTGTTGTGGACTTTCTTCCTTCAATAATACTAGCGGCCGCTTTATAAGCGAAATACTATTGAAAGTGGCGTAAAACACATATCACCTCACCTCATTAAAGATACCTGTATCACAGTGGGCGGATTGTTTTTTTAAGTCTGCTTCTGATAGTTCATCTGTAGTATAGTTGATACTCTTCACACTCCTTGTATGAATCTGTAAGCATTGAATTTTTAAATCACAACGACATTAGCTGCATCGAAATCAAAATATGTAACTGAACTAAATAGAGTGTGAGTGAGTTGAATTTTAACGTTTTTTGAACAATATTTCAGTTATTAAACACGTGCAGGACACGCATCCAAAGGAGAGTGGACAGATCAGGGAGAAAGGGATCGACAGGATGAGGGAAAATGGCGGAAAGAAAGATAGTGAGGGATAGAAAGCAGGTTTTAGAAGGACTCAAATTTGGTCTTGCTTCTACCTGTCGACCTGTCCAGCTTGGGTGACCCTACCAGGAGCAAGTTCGCTCCGGCTGGCATAGCTCTCGGGGTCTCTGAAGCACGCAAACCACCACACCACGGTAAGGTATTAGTGTTATTATTTTATTGGGAACTAAATAGAGAAGATTACATTACATCTGACATAAGCAAATTTCAAGAATGAGTATATTTACAATGTAATTGATCTCTGCATGATTCTTCTAGGAAATATAATATCGGAATAAAGTACATTTGTGTTCTACTCAATTGACACGTGACCAGAATGACAAACATTTACCAAACTGAAACTTATTCTTTTAAAGTGAACACCACCAACACACGCCCACCACTGGACTCAATACCTTATCGGTGTGGTGGTTTGCTTGCTTCAGAGACCCCAAGAGCTATGCCAGCCGGAGCTTACATGCTCCTGGTAGGGGCACCCAAGCTGGACAGGTCGACGGGTAGAAGCCAGACTAAATTCGAGTCCTTCTAAAACCTGTTGTCTATCTCTCACTATGCCTTTCTTTTCCCTTATCCTTTCGATCCCTTTACTCCCTAATCTATCCACTCTCTTTTGGATGCTTGTCATCCACGTGTTTAATAACTGAAATATTGTTCAAAGCACGTTAATCCCCAACTCACCTGACCTCACCAACACACGCATATGCGCATACCTCCCTCCTACTAAATCAGAGTATTTCTATCAGCTCAGGCTCTGATCTCCCTCTCAGTGCGTTCTCTGCATTTCCTCTGTTAGGTCAGAAACCTATTTTCCCTCCAACCATAAATTCGATATTGGTACGCCTTCCTGTTACTTTTCTTTCCACTCGACCCTGCCTTCTGCACTTGTTCTGGTTGAAACATGTGCAAGAACTGCAATATAGGAACACACTCTTTTATTCATGATAAACCGTGAGATGTCAGTATCACCACATGACTGGCCTTCTCTCGTTGGGAAATGCAATTTTAAAAAATTCATTTAAATGCAACCTTCTTTTCTCTATACCATATCGTGGTGTGGTGGTTTGCGTGCTTCAGATACCCCGAGAGCTATGCCAGCAGGAGCGTACATGCTCCTGGTAGGGGCACCCAAGCTGGACAGGTCGACGGGTAAAAGCCATACCAAATACGAGTCCTTCTAAACCTGCTTTGTATCTCTCACTATGCCTTTCCATCCGTCCTTTCCCTCATCCTTTCGTTAAACCCGAACTCACTCACTCACTCTTCTATTCGAGTGAGTGAGTGAGTTGGAGTTTAACGTGCTTTGAACAATATTTCAGTTATTAAACACGTGGATGACAAGCATCCGAAAGAGAGTGGACCGATCAGGGGAAAAGGGATCGACAAGAAGAGGGAAAAGACGGAAAGAAAAGCATAGTGAGAGATAGAAAGCAGGTTTTATAAGGACTCAAATTTGGTCTGGCTTCTACCCATCGACCTGTCCAGCTTGGGTGTCCCTACTAGGAGCATGTAAGCTCCGGCTGGCATAGCTCTCGGGGTCTCTGAAGCACGCAAACCACCACACCACGATAAGGTTTTGAGTCCAGTGGTGGCTTCTGTTCGAAATACTTTATTTAGCAAATTTTACTGTAAATAAACAAGAGTAACGAGGATTAACGCGCCTGGGTTAATAAAAACAACGAACAGAAGAATTGGATAGTTATTTTCCCTGTGTTTGAAATATTTGTGAAACAATATCAAAATTACTCTTCGTTTAAAACCCATATTTATACTGAACGTTACTTATCTTGTGTAAATGTCAAGAAATTTAGAATATGTTAAGCTCGTTTTCGTTGTTCGTCTCATTATCTCCGGATCCAAAAGAGGAGATATATAAATATTAAAATTGAGTGAGTGAATCCCATGGGGTTTAACACCGATTTCAAGAGTGTTTTACTTATATCGCGGCTGCTAGTATTATTGCAGGGAGAAAGCCCGCAACACCATTGTGGCTATGAATTGCGGAGAAACCTGCGAGTTGGAACTAGCGAACCATTGGTGGTACTGCGCTGAAATAATAGAAATGTGTAGAATTGCACCCAAACCTTACTGCGTTAGAACAGTTCTCTTCTGCAATAAGTTGCCGAGGTCCTGGCGGGATTCGAACCACGGACCTCCTGTTCCGAAGCCGAACGCGCTATCCCGCTCCTGAAAAGATAGGATAGAATCTGTAAATGTTGTGATAATAATGCTATAGAAAACGAATATGATTTTCTTTTAGTGTGTCCAACATATTACGTAGGAAGTATATTAAATAAATATATATTTTGCCCACAACTATCGATTCATTTTCTTCTTTAATGAATTGTTTGAATGAAAATGTTATCCGGAATATTGCAGTATTCATTCACCAATCAATGATGTTAGAAATATGAAATGTACTATAGGCCACACACAGGCGTCCTCAGTACTGAAATAAAGATTGACTGATAGAAAGTTAAATGAGCATTTTCCAATACTGTCCTTTGTTGGGCAATTCTTTTTTTCTTCCAAATTGTGTGTACAATGTAGGCTTGTCACTTTCCCTCTTGTTTATCAGAAGTCCAAGTCACAGAGGATTTTTTGTACTTTAGGCCTCCGGCTCATTTACAAATGGTAAAAGTTTACAATCAGTAAAAACATAATTACAAACAATTCATAGCAAAATTTATCCAATAACCTCTCAGTGTTCTTCGAGTATCTATCTTAGCGGTTTACATTCATCATTTAAGGGGTTTTGTGGAGTTTTCTTGAATTTCCTACTTGTATAACTTGCTGACTCCAATACAATGCCACATAATTTCTAGTCCTTAAGTTGTTCATATTTGGAAATTTACAAGTCAGTTCTAGTTGTAGATGACAAAAGTCTACTCTGTCTCCAATATTAAACAACTTTATAAATTTGAAAAAGTCTAGTGTACAAATATAGTAATATGTAAAATATAATATTAAAGAACCAATTCCTAGTGCCTATGGAACGTTATTTCGCCTTTTCCCATGAAATCAAGTTCTTCTGTCTTAAATGCGCCTCGGTCAATTAATCCACAACAGATTAAGGCATAAACATACAAATGTGTATACAAAAAGATCAATGTACAAAAAAAGTTTATGAACTTTTCTCAAAAAGCATTGTAAAATGAACAATTTGTACCGCTTCTTGTCATTATGTCGGCTTTAAACATTTGATATAAATTTTATTTATAAAATGTTATTTGTTTAACAATGTTTATGAGGAAATAGCAGTTCAGAATTCATTAATCGTCATTTGATATTGAAAAGGGTCTTCTAGATCACTTGTTTGTTCCTTCTTGCACGTCGTAAATCTTGACTTTGTTAGCAAACCGGGCTAAAAAGTTGGTCAACATTAATTCAACAGCAGTTAAAAAACAATGTATGGTTAATAATTAGTATTCTCCATCGTGCGAAGGCCATTAAATCTGACAATTTCTCACAACGGTTTCCGCCTGAATATTTCGCAATATGTGTACTTGCATGCCATTAGAATTATTGTTAGCTTTCACGAAGCAAAAGAAATTAAAATTTGCGTGTGTAGCTATTGAGGTAAGGTGATTTTGGGTTTAACGCCGCTTTCAGTTGAATTTCACTTGTATCACGGCTACTAGTATATAATTGGCTGGGACTTGTCAACCATGAAAGGTAGTACACTGAAATTAGGTCGGGAGAAATATTGGCTTTGGCTAAGTTCCCGTCCACGTCCGCGTTGGTGTTCCCGTGGCATAACTCTGAAATTACTCGACCAATCATCACCAAATTTGGTATACAATCCCTTCATATCATGTATATGTGCCTTTTGGAGGCTTCGACTTCTTTTTAATTTCATATCTTCTTCTCGTGGCAACAGTTTGGACTTGTTATTATGAAGGGTAGACTAAGTTTCCGGAGCATAACTTTGAAACTACATGACCATCAAATTTGGTACACATCCCCCTTCGTATTATGTAGATGTGCCTTTTGAGGGTGTCAGCTTCTTTTTCAATTTTGTATTTTCTTAATCTTAAATTGAATCATATGTACTTAATATTTTGTCAAAATTCTGGAGATGTTGATTAACCAAAACCTAAATTCATGTTGTTTTATAGAAAAATTCTTAAATTTTATTTGACTTTAAAAGAACTGTTAAGAATTTTCAAAAAAACAAACATGCTGAAATGGTGTATGGGCCATAATGGGGGAGACATATGTTTTTACGAGTAAACGCAGTGGTTAGAGCGTTCGGCTTCGGATCAAGAGATCCGTTGTTCTAATCCCGCCAGGGGCTCGGCAACTTTGTCTCAAGCAGAAAACTGTTCTGCACGCAGTCAGGTTTGGGGGCAATGCTACACTAAATTTCAGTGCAGTACCACCCCTGGTTCGCTAGTTCCAGCCAATGCTCGCAGGTTTCACCGCAATTCATAGCCACAATGGTGTTCTGGCCTTTCTTCCTGCAATAATACTAGCGGCCGCGATATAAGTGAAGTACTCTTGAAAGCGTTAAACCCTATATCACCTCACCTCGCCTCTATTTGTCCCGCCTGAATGGGAACCATTACATCTAGGAATGGTTGCTTTTCGTTGCTATCTTCCATAGTAAATGATAGCCGGGTGTAAGTTTGGATTGAAGTCAAGTGTTAAGCATATATAAAGTTTTTTAAAGATAAAAAAAGTTCTGGATTATTTCATTTTGGAACACAAGTTTTTCGGTAATTGAAAAGTCGACAGCTGTGAGTCAAGGACAATATCTGCAACAATAGTAAATGCATTGCGTCAAAAAAGAAGAGATTCGCATCACGGAAATATATGAAAATATAACGTTAAATTTCAGAAAGATTGATCTAAAACTATGGAGCAGGAGATTTTACCACTTATGTATCTTAGTCAAGGGCCAATTCAACAATTTAAAATTATAGTTCTGGAATTTTTTTTATTAATAGCAACCTCATTGACCTAGAATCGAGCCCTATGTAGTAGATAAAATTGATTGTAATACATCCATCTGTTCATATTTGTCGATGTCAAGTAGTCAGGCACTAGTAATATACATGCACCAGTGAAAGTATATTGGTTGAATGATGGTTAAACGCGTTCTACATGTAAGTGATGATGAAAGTGAACGTTGAAAGTCATTGTGCCCAATGTAACAAAGTTATTAACTAGTTGTTTCTCAAGGATATGACATGACAAATATGTACAGAATTACCTCTCTCATATTATTTACAGGGGACAATCCGAGAACAATTGTATTAACATTCGAGTGATTTTGAATTCCCTAATCATACACTTATTAAATTATAACATGAAGTAACATGAAATAGTGTGTACTTGCACCTTGACCAACGGGGATAATATTTCGAGATTCCGTGGCTCTGTGGTCCCATTAAAGTAGCACGGGCGTCGCCGTAAACTCCTTTTTTAGAATCCTTATAAATCTTTGAACATGTGCTGAAACGTTTTAGCTCAATCGATGTCTCAATTACAGTTTAAGTGATTCAGTTGCTAGCAGTAAGGTTTTAAGGGAACACACCCTCAAAAACCTAATTAGATCAAGTAAACGATATGTAAGAGACTTGGAATCAGTTTACGGATTAAATAAGCAACATATTGGTAACCGAATCGTTCCTTTCGTTGTACGGGAATCTCACAAATAGCTGAAATCTAGCATACGTGTTCCCTAGCTTATGTACATGAGCAATATCAGAAATAATGACTATAGCCACAGGCGCAATACCGTAATTATTTTTTAAAAACCGTGTCATCTTCAAATCAATGAGTTCGTTGAAATATCTTTCTTAACTGCAATGCTATGACACGTTAAGGTTAATTTTTTGCAATTGCATTTTCATGTTAGAAGTCTACGTCGGTTAATAATATTTATTTTAAAGGCAAATATTGCGAAATAAGAAGCAAGTTACAAATATGACTCTATTGAGGTCTTGAGGTCAACATCATACAAATACCCTGGAAAATAGTGGAAAATAGACCATGCAATTATGAAACATAACGATGCTTCTAAAATGTTAAAAACAAACCTTATCCGAAGGGCATTCTTGGCTAAGTAAGTAACAATGGACAAACGTGCATATGTTGATCTCCCAGAAGCCAAGAATGTTTATCTAGAAAGAAAATTGAAGTGTGCAAGATTTAGACTTGTGCATTGAAGCGTGGAGTATACGTTTTGTTTACCGTCTGAACTTGTTTAATGAATGTTCGCCTATTTGATATCTTGACGCATCAAAGTGATCGTTGGTAAGACACAAAATCGGTTATCAGAATGACAAGGTCTTTCTCGTGTGAATTATTACGCCAAAGACTTGCTTAAGCTCGAAGTTAACTTCGATACTTACAACAAGAGATAATCCGTAAATCCTTGTAACTCGTTGCTCATTCTAGTACTTGATCACCTTGGTCCGATGCTCTTCACATATCACAATTCGCGTATTACATACATCATTGGAACATGTAGCGATTGATGTACTGTACTGATGATCTGTACTGTTAGTTCCTGCTGTTCAGTTCGGCACTGATGTGTCACTTTAGCTGTAGATTGCACCTTATGTGACCTCTTTTTCCATTTTTGTTGCTTCTTCTTAGAGAAGCATTTTACACCTCATTTGCAAAATAGTTGTGTTTGCTTTTCGAAGTGCGTTTGATCTTCTAACGCCGGCACTTCTCTTCTTATCTGGAAAGTTAATCTTCACCAGCATTGGTGATACTGAACTTCCTGTTTGACGTTCATTGCTGTTTAGGACTGAACTGCTGCCTGAACATGTTCAACAGATACCGTGCTTTAAATTACATCAGATTGTACTATGGACGAAACTTCAACAGTTTTCTTTTAGCATTTGATTTTGTCTATTTCTACTGGTTGTCAATACTGCTTTGATCTCGCTCTTTCACTAGCTAAATAACTTGCATCATTCTTCTTCTTCCTCTCTCTATATTCAAGCTGATATTCTGCACGGGTCTTTTACCATGAATAGAGTACGCATCAGAATATACGATGTAAGATGTAACAACCATTTCTTTTCATGTTGCCCTGATTTCCTAAAATTTTAGTTAAATATGTTCAATTTGAAGCAAGAAAACGTGAGATACGTTAATAATTTCATCACACACTTTAACAGAATCAACTGCGTTACATGCTTCACAGGCGTTACAGTGAGAAATAATTTGTGTATGATTATTTTACGAAATTGAGTCTTTGTTTTTCAAGTTTTACAAAATCATTAACATGTGAAGATGATGCCTATGCCATCAGATACGTTAACAATTTTATCAAAAACATTTACAAAACGTCAGATACATTCAGTTACTGAAAATATGCAAATTAATTTTGAGATGAATACATTGGTTTGGCATCTACAAAATACGCTATCAAAATCATACGCTATCAAACATTGATAAAATTAATATATTCTAACTATGGAAGGAAAAACATCTGTGAAAAGATACCTAATGTTTTCTTTGTTCAAATAATCACCCACGATTCACTTCAACAAGTCTTTATTCCCGCCAAAGTGTATCTAGCGGAAGTTGCATGGTCTTGTAGGCGGAATCAGTGGAATGGTATCGATGTTGTCAATTAAAGCATGAGTGATGTCACAACAGTTAACGTATCTAACAAAAACGTATCTGATGCAAGTAAACGAAATTTGTAGCTCTCATTGAAAGCAGTTATACTATACATATATCCCATTAATCAGCGTTTGTCTTTTGTTATATTCTTCAATACTGCAAGCCTATTAAGTTCAAATCTTTATCAAAATTAACATGGATACGGGCAACGAGTTAACATATCTGAGGCAATTTAAACGTAACTTAGCTGATAAAATATAAACTCTTCAAAAAAAGAAACTTGACATTCATGCGCAATTGATTTTTTCGAAACTGGTCAATTGTTTTCATGATACATACCTGTAATTTAAAGAAAGGCTTGCTCAAAAGTGTAAATTTACCAAAAAGTTTACGTTGTGTTCAGGGACGAAAACGAGCGATTCGTCTAAATGCATTTTCTGCCAAAGCACGTGCAGTATGGGATCATGAAGGTTTTACATGCAGACACGTCTGCTTTAGGGGTATAAAAAGCCATATCAGCTGCTGTTCATTCAGACTACACAACATCGGTACAGCGACCTGAAGAATGCCAAGACTGAACATAGCGCAACGCAACAACGCTATTGGCAGACTGCAAGCAGGAGCGACGCAGCGAGATGTTGCAACACACTTTGGCGTGTCCAGACAGACCATCTCTTCATTGTGGACCCGTTTCTACACCCGAAACAGCGTTGATGATAGGCCAAGGTCAGGCAGACCAAGGGTGACTACTCGGGCCCAAGATCGGTACATCCGACTGTTCCACCTTCTGGAACGCACCAGGACAGCAACGTCAACAACAACGCAGATACCAGGCCTGCGTCGAATTTCCGACCAAACGGTACGCGACAGCTGAGAGAGGCTGGACTTTTTCCACGACGACCGTTTCGACGTCCCGTTTTAACGCAACGTCATCTGGCGGAACGTCTCCAGTGGTGTCAACAGAGGATGAGATGGGCACGTGCAAGGTGGAGAACCGTTCTCTTCACAGATGAGTCTTGTTTTCTGCCTCGACGAAGTGATGGACGAGCACGTGTATACCGACGTCGTGGAGAACGTTATGCTGCCAACTGTGTTCAGGAGGTTGTCCCATTTGGAGGTGCGAGTGTCATGGTGTGGGCCGGGATTCGTCACGGTGTTAGGACATCCCTTGTGCATGTTGTGGGTAACCTCACAGGAGTACGGTATAGGGACTTGATCCTACAGCCTTACGTTATTCCTCACGTCAACGTCCATGGTGGTCTCTTTCAGCAGGACAATGCTCGACCACATGTTGCACGTGTTTGTCAAGACTTTTTACAGCGTAACAATGTCCAGACATTGCCATGGCCAGCCAGGTCACCAGATTTGTCACCAATTGAGCATCTCTGGGACGAACTGGATCGACGCGTGCGCAGTAGGAATCCACCACCCCAGACACTTCCAGGACTTCTTGCAGCACTTCAGCACGAATAGCAGAACATTCCACAGGCTGTGATTGACAACTTGATTGGATCCATGGGTCGTCGGTGCCAAGCAATAATCAATGCCAATGGTGACCATACCCGATACAGACATTTGTGCACCCCTGTGATGTTGAAACACTTGTGCAACTGTGCATTTCAAGATCATGCTTATTCTGAATAAAATTTACTGAACAGAGATCTTCAAACAGCGTTTTAGTTTTCATTTCAATGTTTAACTTGAATATGTGGTCTTTATATTGAACTTTGAAAGTCAGTGTCAAGTTTCTTTTTTTGAAGAGTTTTCATTTATATGTTGATATCTCACTTTTCTTCAAATAAAGTGCCAATGACAATCAATATCAGGGATTTCATGTAAAATTGGGCTGAAATAAATCTAAAATCGTTTGCAGGAATTTGGTGAAATTCTTTAAAATACCTGGCAATGTATTATTGTTGGTTAGTTTGGCTGAGGTCCACTGCTATAACAAAGTCATTTTACTGATTGTATTCGTAATTTTGTGTGCGACGCTTGAAAAGTGGAATTGCAACCCTTATCTGCTATGTCAGCTCAACGAGCCTCTTCACGCCATACATACAACTGATATATCATCTTGTCTAAGGTAAGACTTCATAATGAGGGTTCTCGTTTCTCGTTGCTTTAAAATACGAGTATTGCTGGTAACTTTACCATCGTTATAGCTTTATACAAGTAGCTACTGCTTTCTAAGGGTTGGTTAGATAAGTCTTGACTAACCAAATTTTATCATTACGGTATTTTATTTTAATATTTTTTTTATATATTTTGCTTAGAGTAAGATTCGGGTTTTATTCAGATGTCGTTGATCTCATGAATATATCACAGATATACTTCACCTATTGAAATGAATAAGTTCTTTTGAAAAGTATGCTTGCTATGTCATATAAGCGTCATATAAGATTTAACAACTATCTGCGTAAATCACTTTTTTCTTGTTTTCTATAGAACTGCTATAGGCATTCCCCATTTATATTTATTCATTGTGGAAGATAGAGTAAATATCATGTTATGACTTATTAAAGCATGGCATGACCCATGGCAAAATATATACTGTATCCTGTTTGTCATGTATAACAATATACAAATGCCAATGGGAATGTCACAGCAAAGCATGGCCTCGTGTTTTCTTAAGAATTAACTTGCTTGTGCAACTACAAAAAAGTCGGTCAGGGATTCTCATTCCGAATAGATTCAATATGTAATGGGAGCCTTCTTGACTCCAGCCTACTTTGGTGTTGGACAAACTTGTTTTAACTACTATAACTGTCATGTTGCATTACAATCTTACAGCGCTTGAAGGGCCCAGAGGTAATCATGTTAAACACAAAAAAATAGAGCCATGGGCTCTGTAGCTCATCAGACTTTTGATAGAAATATGTGTTTGGGTTTAGACCATGGGGTCATGGGCAGTGTAGGAAAGATAGCCTGTCCCAACGTCCGAGTTATTCACTATCAAATAAAAAAGGCCCATTGCCCATTTGGGGTCAAGGGGTCACCGAACCTACAATTCAGAATCCCCATTGTCCAAGGAGTCTACACACAACTATTAAGCTATCAAGACCTTTTGGAACTGGAGAAGAAGATGAAATTAGGTTTTTTAGGTTTTGACCCCTGTGACCCCATTTGGGGTCATGGGGTCACCAAACCTACAATTTAGAATCCCCAGTGTCCAAGGAGTCTTCACACAATTTTTCAGCTCTCTAGACCTTTTGGAACTATGGAAAAAGATGAAATTAGGTTTTTTAGGTTTTGACCCCTGTGACCCCATTTGGGGTCATGGGGTCACCAAACCTACAATTTAGAATCTCGTTGGCCAAGGAGTCTACACACACCTTTTCAGCTCTCTAGACCTTTTGGAACTAGGGAAAAAGATGAAATAAAATTTTTAGGTTTTGACCCCTGTGACCTCATTTTGGGTCATGGGGTCACAAAATCTACAATTTAGAATCCCCATTGGCCAAGAAGTCTACACACAACTTTTCAGTTCTCTGGACCTTTTGGAACTGGAGAAGAAGATTAAAATAGATTTTTAAGGTTTTGACCCCTGTGACCCCATTTGGGGTCATGGGGTCACTAAACCTACAATTTAGAATCCCCGTTGTCTAAGGAGTCTTCACACAATTTTTCAGCTCTCTAGACCTTTTGGAACTAGGGAAAAAGATGAAATTAGGTTTTTTAGGTTTTGACCCCTGTGAACCCATTTGGGGTTATGGGGTCACCAAACCTACAATTTAGAATCCCCAGTGTCCAAGGAGTCTACACACACCTTTTCAGCTCTCTAGACCTTTTGGAACTAGGGAAAAAGATGAAATTAGGTTTTTTAGGTTTTGACCCCTGTGAACCCATTTGGGGTCATGGGGTCACCAAACCTACAATTTAGAATTCCCGTTGGCCAAGGAGTCTACACACACCTTTTCAGCTCTTTAGACCTTTTGGAACTGGAGAAGAAGATGAAAATAGGTTTTTCAGGTTTTGACCCCTGTGACCCCATTTGGGGTCATGGGGTCACCAAACCTACAATTTAGAATCTCCAGTGCCCAAGGAGTCGACGCACAACTATTCAGCTCTCTAGATCTTTTGGAACAGGAGTAGAAGATGAAAATAGGTTTTTCATGTTTTGACCCCTCTGACCTCATTTGGGGTCATGGGGTCACAAAATCTACAATTTAGAATCCCCATAGGCCAAGGAGTATGCACATAAAATTTCAGCTCTCTAGAGTCATTGGTTCTGGAGAAGAAGTAAAAAAAGTGAAAAGTTTACGGATGGACGGATGGACGGACGCCGGACGCCATGCCATGCCATAAGCCCATCGGGTCTTTCAGACCTGATGAGCTAAAAAATGAGGATAAAATGCTATAACGATATGCCCTAAATTTCAGTTTTCAGGTATATTAAAAAATAATAATTTCTAGGAAAGATTTACACATACTATATCGATTTAATGGAGAGTAGTTTTAATAAACATAAACCCTATTACATTTACACATTTATGAAGATAAATATTGATGTGGGATGTCGTGTGAAGACACATAGCTCAGAATATCTCCTAGGTGAACAAATGCTCTCACTTGAATATCACCTGAGCTATTATTACATATGAGTCGTGACATACCCTTCATGCAAGCAGAAAATAAGATGGCAACACATGACTGCATATTTTGAAGGATATTTTCTTACTTAACTTTTCATCTGAATTTGTCATATTATTTGTCCTTCACAATGAAGCATAATACAATAAAACACTAATGACATTTACCGAAATGGGCCATGAAAATGGGAACAATCATAACTATGAACTCCAATAATAACAATATGCTCCAGTAGTTTCAGAGTTATGCTCCGGAAACTAACCCTATCCTTCAAAATGACAAAGATCAAAGTGTTGCCATGGTAACAAAATCATACAAAAAATGAAAGAACCTGAAACCCCCAAAAGGTACATCTACATTGTAAGAAGAGGATGTATACCATATTTGGTAAGATTGGTCAAGTAATTTCAGAGTAATGCTCCGGAAACAAATGGGAACGACAACACGGACGCGGACGGGAACTCAGCAAAAACAAATATCCGTTTAAAGGAACATCTTTTTTTGCCACTTAGCCACTAGTCCTTGACATATTTAGAAACAATTGGTTGCTGAAGCAGGTAAAAAAATCCGGATCACGTGTTTAGAATGAAAAAAAGAATTTCATAGAAGCGATAATAGAATTATAAGACTTACTGGAAATCGAAAGGAACATTTTAGGCTTTGTTTTTGAACAAAATGCAACTACATTTTGTAAATGTTTTTAATCATATTTTTGACATGTTTTTCTTATCTTGATGTAAGATCTGTCTCTTGTGATCTTACTATTTAACGTTTATGTCTAAACCTATTTGCATTTTGTCATTACTCATGGTTACATCGACCTCCGATGGAAGGTATATGACACTACTGAAACTGTGATTCTGTAGTTATGTTCATTAGTAATTACACCTGCTAATCATCAAGGTTTATTAAACCATCGGCTGTTTATCAGTTGTAACATGTGGTCAAGGCTTGAAAGGAATTGGCTCAATGATACTGCCTTTTGAAATAATTATACCAAGCAAATACCGGTCTCCAAAGATTAGCGAGTTAACGTAAACAGCCTTCAACACCTCACCATCCCCAAAGGCGCCCTACGATTTTAACTTAGTTCCGATTTGGTGAAAATTGGAAAACTGTTGACATTTCCATGTATTATGTTATATCAGTTTGTAATTTTATAAAAAAAGTGGTTAAAGGTGAGATTTGATATATACTTGAAATGTAATACCTGCATAATAATAGCATTAAAAATGTTATCTTTATCTATATTAAATGTATTTACTCAACAAACAAAGAACGTTTTCGAACCCCAAAACATCCTGTAAATGTTTTTTTAATAGATTTATACAATGAAAATATCAATAATATCAAATTAACACAGATTATCATTCCAGAAAATGTGTCATATGACTCTTCAAAATGAGTGGGACTTTTCTATAAAACATTTGCACGAGTCATGTAAAATAATTTCTTTATCACCGATATTAATCCATTCGAATCGTATCGAATTATCCACAAAACTGCCTGCTTCTCTTGCCGACAGCACGCTAAAGCGACGTCATGAACAAAATACGGCGACACGAATTGAAACAATCGTGATATTTGCACATGTGCACACAAGCACACTACTTATATGTTACCCTGTCGGTAATAACATTTAACACGACACTCATTTCACAGGTATTGTTTAACAAGGATTTTGACACCTTGACAATTATTTCCAATCAATTCATTTTGTCGTTAAAGATACAAATAAACAGGGATGGAAATTTATTGATTACCCTACGATAACAAAACGCAAGTTTTAACTTTGATAGAAATATGATAAACAACATTGTAAAGCAATATTTGCAACATGATGTATATACAAACCAAATTTCATTAAACGTCTGTCTCAATTTGATACAAAAAAATCTTAATGCATGAATAAGATTTAACGAAACGAACTTTAAACGCTAATTGGAACAAAACATGTCCCCATAGGCTATCAGTCGAATGCTAGGCCTGCCGTAGAAAAACAAACAAAGTGAAATGAAAGGTCTTTGCTTCGAAGATATAAAAGAACATGTCACAAATGTAGGTCAAAGACATTTGAAAACAAAAAAACAACACAAGTAAAGGATATTATGCATTACACTAATGAGCTGACAATGGACAAGAAATCTAGCTTGATTTGCCTAAAGCTAAATGTTTACATTTTGATCACTCCGGTCTTTAATTCCAGCAAAATATATAATTTTTAGTTTCGTTATGGTTCTTTTTTAATGTCCGTCTACTGTTAAAAATTCTGCTTATTAATCATTTGTTAAAAATGATGTTTGTATAGGCAAAAGAGTGCGCCGAGATCAAAACAACACCTGGTACAAATTGTGAAAAAAATACAAGAACAGGAAGATTTATGAAGTTGAAGACTTTGTTATCCAATTTGCATTGAAGTCAAGATAACCTATGATCACCTTGAAAATAGGAAAATTCCTTCATAGAAATGGATTTGCAACAACGGCGTCAACTGTCAAAGGGTTATCCTGACCAATCAAAGGTTACGGCAAAATTTTCTAAAAGCTTCATTGTCAGAAGTTAAGTGCCTCTCACAGGTGATTTGATACATGTTCATATGTTTGGAAACAAATACCTCCCAAATGGTAAACTATGACACTCAAGATATAATTAGCTTCAAGTTATTTTGAACATGTGGTATTGAGATATTGTTCAGATGAAACTGTTTATTTAATGCGGGAATAAGTCTTTCATCGTCGGTTTCCTTGGGTTTTGGTACCTATCCTCAAGGGGCGGGATAGCGCAGTGGTTAGCGCGTTCGGCTTTGGATCAAGAGGTCCGTGGTTCGAATCCCGCCAGGGGCTCGACAACGTTGTCTGCAGTAGAGAACTGTTCTACACGCAGTCAGGTTTGGGTGCGATGCTACACTGAATTTCAGTGCAGTACCACCCATGGTTCGCTAGTTCCAGCCGATGCTCGCAGGTTTCACCGCAATGCATAGCCACAATAGTGTTGCGGGCTTTCTCCCTGCAGTAATACTAGCAGCCGCGATATAAGTGAAATAATCTTGAAAGCGGCGTTAAACACCAACCCACCACCACCACCACCGATCCTCAAGGTTATTCAGCCTAGAGAGTTATCATTATGATTTGACAAATTTTTCATTGAACCTTACCACTCATTAGTGATTTTGATACTTGCTATGCTAATAATATATATGAAGACATCCCGTCTTTTGCATTTAAAATTGATGTACATATAAAGACAAAATCTCTTGATAATCAACAACTTCTTTATTGTGAAAATCACGACGATTCGGAGTAGACACCATGTTTCGGAGAAAAATCTTTTCTTCCTTAAATTTAGGAATGTAACCTTTAAAAACAATTGATTTGGAAACAAAACTAGAGTAACAATGAAATACTTAATTATACTTAGGAACTTAAATATTTTGAAACTTTTTCTGAAACTGCATATTGACACACTTTAAAAATCCCATTATTTCCAAAAAAATCGACACATAAACATATTTAATTAACCTTAAAAGTAAGTCAAACGCATTTGAATTTAATTACCCTATCTATTAGAAGTGACGGTAGTATATAAATATGTCTTGTAACTTGAGTAACAAAGTCACTAAATCAAAAGACACTTAAAATCTTCTGCAAAGCAAAGTGTGTTAAATAAACTCTCTCGTATAAAATGAATTGTCACGTTGTACTTTTGTTGCAAATAAATTGAGACAGTATCAATGGAATAATCGAAAGAATGAATTTCCTCTTGAGGTCTTCGGGTGGTAGACTTGATGGAAAATAGCTGTAAAAAGTCAGCTTCTTAATGATGTGTGTTAGACTTTTCGTTTGTAGATAACATCAGCTTAGTCATGCATATAATTTAAGTATAGAGAATATCTACTTATCTTAATTTATGAGTATACAATGAAATGCTTGGAAGGACAGGATGTAATGATGAATTGTTTTCTTTATAGAGTCTGTTATAACAGAAATTAGACTGGAGAGTCAGATAGTGAGATGGAAAGAAGATGGATTTTGCTGATGATTGAAGGGAGAAAGTGACCGTTAATGAATAACTGTTAAATTAGTTATCCAGTAATTATACAAGAAGGAAGAGTATAGATAAACAGAATCCTACACATGATATCTGTAGAAATGTGCGTCAGTCTTCAACCTCTCCTTGACAGCTATTTTGAAGACGTCAAATTAGGATAAATGACAACTGTACATATAGTTCCCAGAAAAAGCATCAAATTCTTGTTCACACGCATCGTATTTTGTTTTGTGTCTTATATAGTTTCAATACAAGTATTCACAGGACGATGCAAGGATCCACTCTACGCAGGTGACACAACGCAGACGCTCATGATACCGCATAAATCCTGGCTCATGTCAAGTTACTTACTTAAATCACTGTATTATGCATGACGTCGAAGCTACACGACAAACCAACTGTCACTATTTTAGCCTTTATCTCCATCGCCTTTCATTACCAGCCCCTTATTTCATTGGCTGAGGGCTATCGATCTAACTACGCTAGTGGGAAATGCTGAGTTGTCGCGTGTTTCACGCTCACTGAAGATAGTTCGGAACTAAACGTCAAGATGGGCGGAATTACAGGTTACCATTTCCTAACCAAGTAAGTTGCGTTCAGTTTAAGTTCAATACTGAGGAGAATGATATTTTAAATGATTTTAGATTGTAATTAGGATAAAATGGTAATATGAACAGATAAATATACCAGCATATTGAGATGTGCTGTTTTCACCTAAAACTTTTCTAGTATCCTATTTATGCCTTAGCTGTGACCTGTCATGTATGATTTGCAACTCTAAGGTTACTATGGGCCATATTGCAGTCCCGGGATATAGTCAGCAATGTTATGAAGCCGAACCTTAAAATTCTATATAGACTTCGGTTTTCGTAGGTTAAAACCCAAGGCAGCTAAAGGATTTTAGAAACGTCCTCTGTAAAATATCCTCATATGACGGTGTGGGACAGAATAAATAACTGATAATCGAGTTGAGCAAAGTTGTATTATCCTATAGGTTCTATTGTTGCTTGGACTTATCCATCCTGCTAAATCAACGTAATTGGAACCGCTAATCCGGTTCCTTTCATATACCCTGATCTCTTTCGAGCCAAATCCCTCGTACGGCTGGCGCGGCTTGATGTTCGTAGCTGTGCTCACCTGTTATTGTTTAAGCCAATGAAATGTCGTTATCCAAGGAGCTTGAAGCTACTCTTTTGAACTTAACGGAAGTTTTCATCCGGGTTGTGCCGCTGTTGCTGGGTGCGAATCGTCTCATTGGCTGGTTAGATAGCTAGATACGAGGCTTTTGGCCTAAAGGCGATCAGGGTACATGGAAGGAGCCCGATCAGCGGATACAATTACGTTGAAGAAGCAGGATGTGATTTGTCATATTGTTTCAATTTTAACGTCTGACACATACGTGTTGGAATGTTCTGAGGTGTTTGTAAGATTGCTAGCTTTGGTTACTCCGCGTAACTTAAAACATAATGATAACATTTTTACTAGCCTTGATTCATTTAAAATATATTCATTGATAATTTCAAGATATGAATTTTAATGATTGATTTAATAAGCATTCTTTTATATAGAAGACTCCGATTCTAGATTCTTGTATTGTGAACAATACTTACTTCAACAAATCCTTATTTTTCAATCCTCATCCCAAAACCATTTTATTTCCCCCGTCTTAGTCTTCCCAGGTATTCAGGTTATCAGTATACATTCGAGTAATATATTTTGACAAATACTATATTTTGCCAACTAACAACTAGTAACAATAAGTAGTAATATTCATAACGTGTCGTTTCAGAACTAATACATTGCTATTTGTTTCTATTTCTATATTTGATTAATGAATGTCGAGGGATTGCATTGGAGTCTCCTTACTTCAACAAACGATTTGTCTTATTACCAAAGTAAAGATCTTTGTGTTACCAACAGGAAATCATTATTATTAAGATGAAACGGCAGAGATCTGGTGATTATATTCCCAGTGCTTGTGAGCGTGCGGATACCAGCGATTTCCGATGTGTCATGAATATTAATATTTTTGTCCCGGTCTTGTTATTCTCAGCTGAAGACTTGTGTGAATACATTATTTCCTTGTCTTCGATACTGTATTGATCCATCAGTGTCGCAAACCAACATTCCTCTGAGACATGAAGATATTTTCACATTACCTGTGTTTGGCGGGGCTAATCCCTGAGGTTAAACCAAATCCCTCCGTGACATTATTCCAAGCCTAGTTCAACATGGGTTAAATTAAGTGAACTAATATTCTGCCAGCGCCGTTTTCCGTATTGAAACGTTTTTCAAGTTGGAAGAGCATATGTACTTTTGAAGCCGATAATAATATCATTTGAGATTTCAGAATCTTCAATTTCATATCGGTACCATCATTTTCATTAGCTAATGAAGGCCGTACAAAGAAGTACCAAATCTTAATTTTGATGAAGGTATTTGAAATTTTGGAGGCGTAACGTCAGAAAAGATTTATCTCGCAGTATCATTTTGTTCATTTTGATAGTTAGAACATTTATAAAAAAATGTGTTGACGTCGTTCAATGTAATTTGCAAAACGTACTAAACTAATATGATAAAGATTAGCTAACAGAGTATTTTCTTGTTAGTATCAAATGATGAATATCATAATAATCATGATTTGGATATTCCTAAAACGCAAAGGATTACCATGCATTTTAACCCGAGTAGGTGAATAAAGCATTATTCCATCTCTTTTACAAGGTACCAAATTCTTCTGTTTGGTAAAAGTGATCAATTTTAAATATAATCTTTTACACAGGGTTACAACTCATGCCGCAGTGTTTGGCAGGAGATAACACATGACACTCTTAGATTATCAAGCCAAGGACACACGTACGTGAAATATTTTGTTTTCAAAACTGACGTCTTATCGCGATATACTGACTGATGCTAAGATTTATAATTTCAATGCACATAGCGAAGAATTCTTCGTTAAAGCAATGATTATTGTTTTTAAAAATCCAGATAATAACCGTGAGAGGCGGACGCTAAGTAGCCTATAACATTATTTTAGTGACATATCTAAATGAAAGAGAACGACCTATTTTCGTTGATAATGATTGATAGGTTATGTAACTAGAAACATGTAAATGTTACATGTGATTTCTTCTGATGTACTTATAGAAAGCCGTTATTCAACTGACAGAAGTTATTGTCGTATTATTGGCATTTTGGTATGGCTAAAGGGCGATTGTTGTTCCCAACAGGTGGTATTTAGCCCCGTATCGTAATCATTTAAGATCTTATGAAATATACCATATAATACAACCAAGCAAGCTTACAAGTGTTTGCTAAACTTCACTTAAAGCAGTCAACATAGATAAGTACAGCGTCAGGTGTCAATCATTTTCTCCTTCAGAGGTAGCTGCCGTCATAAAACCCTACGCTGATGTTAGTAATAGATTGAACACTTCTTCTAGCTCCGTCTTCTTGCTACGTCATTAATTCCAATATAACTTCTGACTTAATACAATCGCTTCTCGGTTAAAAAATGTAGAAGTCTGATTGGATGCAATCAAAATGAGATGTGCACTCATATATTTTCATTAAATACGCGATTCGAATTTGCAGTTTTAGTGTTCTTTACACATCACATTCGCTTTATATAGCATCTGCAAAATTGCATAAGCTTGTGTGAAGACAAATACGTAATCCATGCTTCCTATATTTTCATTGGCTGAAATATTGCAAGGTATTTTATTTTGAAATAATTTGCCACTAGGGGAATTTGCCCGAGAACAGCTGTGACTGTCACCTTTTATGTTTTTTTTATTTGTATTACTCCCTTGGTCGCGTCAAAGGCAGTAGTTTGTAAGGCCACCATTTTCTGCAATTCTAGCTCGGCATCCTTAAGGCAATGAAATATTGCATGCAATCTCCTTATGATCCGCCAGCTAGTCTTGGCAGTGTCTGGGACGTGACGTTCACGTTAACGTCCATTGAATTTAATCCATGAGAATTAGTCTTAAGAAAGGTCATTGCAAAACCTATATTGGAATTGGCGTTGTTGTGAACCATGACGCTGGCTGTATGTTAATTAGCTCTCTCATGCTGGAACAACTCCCTCTATCGGTCCACAATCGTATGCATTTAACGTCTACAGACGCTGTTGACAGTTTTTTTTGGTGAAACCACTGAATCAGATCTTTGTTTACAAGATAACAAATTGACACCATTACAACGTCGCGTGTGAAACTGTTGAACTTTCGGAAGGTTTTGGTCGAAACTGTTCATTCTGGAAGATATCTGTTATCATGTTTTCAAAATCATTTTCCGAAAATGTTTCAAATCTTCTTAAACAACTTAAATGATTAAATGCTCCATTTTGCTTTGAAGTTGTTCATTATTTAACGATAAAGACATTCTGGAAATAAATATCATCGCTTTAGTAACTCGAGCGTTTCAAAATCAATTATGCATTTATTTTATCGTACAGTATATATGGTTGTGAAATGTAACCTTTAAAGAGAGTCTCACAAAGTTCTCTAATGTTATTCAAATATCATTATTAATGGGGTTAACAAATTGTGATATTTATCAAAGATAAACTAAATATATGAAAATTAACTAACTAAAACATTTCCTTATTGAATTTTCTATTGATTTGTCTTACATCTTATTAAATCGTTTAGGTTGTTATTCATAACCTTGCGTTATTGCATTTAAAATTTACCCATATTTCCAATATTTAACAGTGATCATGAGGGTAAATATGCATGTGCGATTTTTACTAATATCATTAACATCAATCTCATCATCACAAAAAGATGTGAACTTGCATATTTTCCGCGCTTAAAAATTACAGGGGTCAATTATGTTTGTATTGCAATTCCGATTAACGTATTCAAACGCTTCTCTGCTCCTTGGTAGGTTTTAAAGCAAAACATGAAACAGTAAAAAGAGAGGCCTCAAAACCAGTGTATTCCTCTTGAGCCAGAGCAAGTTATATTAATAAAGATACACAATAGACATATTGTTTCAATGTTATCGTTATTCTAATAAAAGATAATTTAGATCATATAAACATTGCAATTTGAACATGAAATGATAGAACGTGACAATTTTGTTAGCCATTAGAGGAAGTGAAATGATAAATATGGATCTATTTTCCGACTATTTCATCATTACAATTATCAGTACAAGGAAGTAAGGACATGTAAATATACATCTATCATGCCCATTTCTCACATTTGTCTGAAACAAGAAGCCGGGAACGGGGAAAATCCAACACTGAATCTGCAATTCAAATTCAATTATTTATCTAAGTCCCATCAACATTTAAGAGAAGAGTTAAAGTATTAAGATGAAAGATAAGTGTGTCACCGAAAGTTATCTTATGGAAGAACTTCTAGACCTAGAAAAAGTACACAAACTAATTCATTCGTATACAATGCATTATGTTATAGATAAGGGAAAAAATTAATTATGTGCTAACATCTGATAGTCTTTGTCTGTTGAAATATTTGAAATTTTGATAGTTAAAAATACAAATCCTGGGCATGACATAAAAAACACTTTTTCTGGAGAGATAGTCAGATTATAGAAATTGTCAATGGCGTCATTTCATTGAAACGTGAAATATGATTGATAATGTCATGGCTATTGAAACATGTCCTCTGCTTTACGGGTGTGTTGGTATATTGCAAGTCTCTATAGGTAGGGGAGCGGTGTCAAATGGGAATGTAGCCGATGTCCACAAGTGACTCATTTGCAGTTCTCGGTGATATTTTTCCAAAACATAGGGCCAATGACTCTGTAGCTCATCAGGTTATCCAAATGTTTACTAATGGTCACAGGATCAACATTTTGGGGCGACAGAATTACCAAATCCTTTAAGGTTTTAGCTATATTGGCCTCTTGCTTCTCGAGAAGATGATGAAAATATTTTTTAAGGCAGTGGTACCTGTTGCAAGGGTCACAGGGTCACCAAATCTTATAATTAGAATCCCCATCAGTTAAGGAGTCTGTACACGAGGTTTGTCAATTATATGCCTCTTGCCTTTGGGGTAGAAGATGAAATCGGATTTTAGGGGTGGTACTGCTGCCCTTATTAAAACGCTTTAGTCAGTGAGTATGCACAAAAGACTTAAGATTTCCTGAGTCAATGATTCGGGAGAATAAAATGAAATAGTGAAACGTGACAGACGGACAGACGGACGGAGAGAAGGATGAACATAAGCCCATAAGTTTATTGTAACCATCCTTTTCTTAACTGGTTAGTCGTGGAAAGTCGATCTTCCAGCCGTACATGTATTTATCAATCATTTTGGTTCAAACCTCAACGGAAATAATTTTGCAATAATGATGTTTTCTATCGCATTAAAGTGTTCAAGATTGAGCGTTCTATATCCCCTCTTAATCCGATATCGAGTTTTGCGTTCTGCTTTCTTGTCCACCCATAATATAACATTCGATAAAGGTCTGTTTGATATAATACTTCAAAGGCGTTAAAAAATCTAACGATGTTGTGATGTTGTCTTGCACGAACTCATGTGGGTCATCGCATAAATGGCTTGATTTCCATTATGTCAAAACTTGCACATCGTAATGTCAACACTGAAATCAAAAGTAACTTTGACATAAATTAATCAAATGATACGACAAAAAAACATCAAGTATACAGACCACTCTATGTAAATAAACCTAGATCGATAGTTTAATATTATGATATCACAGTATGTCATCGAAAGATGAATTGTT
This sequence comes from Phorcus lineatus, assembly GCA_921293015.1. Lineage (NCBI taxonomy): Eukaryota > Metazoa > Mollusca > Gastropoda > Trochida > Trochidae > Phorcus > Phorcus lineatus. The sequence continues at coordinate 20,615,966 of OV121095.1, forward strand.
GAAAGATTGACCACTCATCAAGAAACGCCTTCTTTGTTTTTTGCCTTGAATAATCTTACTGAGTTCCTTTTAATGTCAACATATTATATTCTGTGTCAATTGGTAAAACTATTTCCTTTACGAGCGTTAAATTTTGCCAAATATAAACTAATTTGCAACTCTCTCAAATCTTTCCTTTATACTATAATGCACGAACCCCGGTGAACATCCTGGTGATGTGTCAGCTATTTTTTAATGTTTTTTTAGGTATTGTAACTTTTACCTATTTGTAGAAAGTCTTTCTTTTCCGAACCTGACCAACAAGTTCTGTCCAAAGAGAGCAAAAACAGAAGATGACTTCTTTATTCCTTGGAAAGCACTGTTGTTCATTTTCTCTCTCACAATTCCATTAATGCTTTCACTATCACGATAAGTCTATTCTGCCATATTTCAGCTTTTGATTATTAGTCAGCAAATTTTGTCAAGCAAATAGCGCGTAAGTGACATAGAAAAAGGCATAAGTACATACCCTTCGCATGTATACACTGTAGCTTTACTTCTAGGTGTACAATTGCTCATTACAGAGGGTATGTGGTTTAAGAGATATATTCAAGAATAATGAATCTTGAATCTGGATTCAAAGTACAACAATGCCAAACAATCTGCTACTGTTACCATTATCATCCAATCCCAGTGACCAGACCTTAACAATGCTCATTCCGTGGGATTACCTGATCAATCAGCGAGATTGAGCAAGCTACTGAGCACTGACGCAGATTGGTATAATTCTTGTCCACTCCAGGTGACTGGAGGAATTGGCCACGACATTGATCACCTGGATGGTTTCATTGCGTAAAAGGTTCATATACATGTCAGCTAATTTTTCCGGCAATCCGATTGGTCGAGAAGCGGTCACGTGTCAGTCGACCGAAAAGCATATTGACTTTACTCAGAGTCCGACTAAAAGTGATATTGACTTGAAATAGACATAATGACGTCAAACCGTTGTTATGTGACGTCATGCTATTGTTATCGTGACGTCATTTGACCGTCATGTTGAAGAATTGATCCAAATTGCTGTTCATGACTGTAGTTTTTTCTTTTCTTTTCGTATTTAATTCGAAACAAAATAAAAAATTATGGACTGGTGAATTCGGTCAATACCTGTTCTTCGTCCTCAGTCAATATTACTTTCCTCGGGTCTATAAAAACAGGTATTGACCTCATCACCACTCTATAATTGTATATTATCGACTTTAGTAGTGTCAGACATTGGTGGTGTCTTCTAATTGGAAAAAGGGGCGAAGTTAATATTACATTTGCATTTTTAAAATAAAACTGTCATTACTTTTCTTCCCACAGAGGTAGCTCCGTCAAAAACCTTATACAAAGTGTTCTCACATGAGCGTGTATCGGGATAAAATGAAGAAGCCTGATTGGAAGCAATAAAACTTAGTTATGCAGTGAGCGACACTGTTACACAAGTGAACATTCGAGAACCCTCAGTAACTTCCGATTTTATTCGAATGTACACTTTACCTTTGAACCTTTATTTACAGAACACAGTCGTCTTCCTGAGCAACTTTAACATGCATATATGTGACATCAAATAAGTTATGTATGCTTTTCATTGGCTGAAATTTGCAGATAGTTCATAGTTCAATAGTATTTTGCCCCCTGGCGAACCTGTCGGAAGTCAATAGACGTTCGTATATGAATTATTATATAAAACAGAGCTACCTCTGTTGAGCGAGAACGAGTGTGATTGATTTTATTATTTCATTCATGAACATATACAGTTCTTTAAAAAGAGCCTAGGCTCTCCAATGCTTCTTAATATGGGTTAATATAAACAAATAAGAACAAAGCATGATCATGATAGGTCTGATTCATAAGCTTCAAAGATATTGGTCGTGCATGAATATAGTTTCATGTGTTACCAGTCATGACATGAAAGTGCTTATGAAATGTCATATAGATCAGATTTCATTATGAAACGATACATATATTTCATGCTTTACTTAGATCATTGCTTGTGAGTGATGTCAATCTCCCTTGTACTGTATAGAAACTATAACATATAACTATACAGATAAAATAATGTCTTGTGGCATAGGAACATGTAGTTAGGCGCGTTTTGACTATAATACCTAAAGTATGATTTCCAAATATTTTCAAATAATTGAATGTATGAGTATTCTATTCAACGCTGTTATTAAAAGCCATAAATGTATATACGAAATGTGCATAACATTGCAGTGAGGTCAATAATCTCCTTTTTAGATATTAAAATGATATTTGCATTCAGTTACTGTTTCCTTGGCGACAATTTCTCCCCCTGTGTCTAATTATGACGAGTAACCAAACGTGCAAACTTGATTCTGTGTAGTTTGAGTGCTTTTAAGTATAAAACAAAGCTCCAAAATCTTAAAGAGGCTGGTAAGAGGCGAATCCAATGATTTTTGCTGTTTTATCCTTCTTGAGGACGACGAAATCACGAGTCTGTTCCAGAAATACATGTGTCATTATCCCTTATATTTTCTATTGGTGACCTTTTTTGAATAACCCCCAATATGGTTTTAGAATCGGCATGAGAAAGGAAAACTAAACTAGAAAACAATAGGACATTGACATTGGTGTTATAACACTCCTCGGGTGAGGGAATATTTTCACGATTTCATGGATTTTGGTTTAAGTATTTATATTTTCTGTGGCCGGAAATTTGGAGAGTTACGTTCAAAACTGTTACCCTCTGTTTGCGACACCATACCACTACACAGTACAGAGTGACCACAAGCTTTATCACAAATCACCTGACGTCATAACAAAAATATGATGTCATTCTCGCAACTTGCGTAGCTCGCATATCTATCCTATCGAATACATGCATAAGGTCATATAATAGATAACTTATCTGTTTCCTGTGACAAATACAATGTTAATTTACGTATCTTGTGAAATAAGTACTTATCTGCCTTGATGAGATGAACTGAGTGTTGATATCACATATGCTCCATTCATTAGTAACAAATTCTAATTTGTTTAATACGTCCTCATAGTCTTTCATTCCTTTCACAATCCTCAGCCACTAAGGCTTGATGTACCAACACACCTAAGTAGTTAATTGGTTTACACAAGTCAAGGGCAAGTAATTTCAGTACATTTTCCCAAGAAACCAAGAAATGATGAGGTAAGAAGCATATAGCCTTGGTAAAAGGAGATGTCATGTGACCATCATTTACAAATTCGTTTTTTCAAAATTAATCATTAACGGTAAACAGACCATCATATCTATTGTCTTCTAGAATCATTATGGCAACATGAGTTGGTGAAAGGAACAATTACCCAAGCCTTGCCAAAGATATAGTAAACTTATACAACCACTAGTGTAATGTTGGATATCAGATGACACGAGGTTGACATTCTCTATTCACCGGTTAAGATTAATTTGGTATGCAGTGAAATACCTGACAGAGCGGACATTGTGAGGTTAAAGCATAGTTGAGTCATCTATTTGGTGAATACATAGCAAAGTCATTTCTATTTTCATTGAGTTCAAAGTCTGTAGAAAAATTAAATTGATGGTTTAATGGTTACGATTTCTACAATAAAGATATTTATTGATCTCATATGACATATATCGACTTTAAACATAATTTTTGTGTGGTAAATGGTGGTGTTTGTAATCCTTTAAAGCGTTTCTTTTGTTTCAGGACCACATTCACCATTATGAATAAAGAGTGAAGTCAGATCGGAAGTTGTAAAAGGAAGGATACCTTTCCAAAACGTCATTCAATTTTGGAATTGGGAACCACAGGAAGTTTGAACAAAAATCTTCCAAAATGTGTTCAACAAAGACATATCGATTCAATCGTCTTAAAACTCGCATCGATTGTTCCTGAAACCACGTTTAGCACGGCAGCTACATAATGAATTTCCGTTCACCATGACAGTACCATAATGATTCAACTGCTTGTTCATCAAACCGGATTTAAGATCTTATGCAGATCGTTGTCTGCAGCGGATGGAAACTGGAGTTTTGATACATTCAGAGACATTGCCTACGCTTTTCTCAAATAAGAGTACGTACGTTTACATTAATATTACTTAACGCCTATTGTTCCATCTGCCAAGGACAACAAGGGAAACTGGAAGCTTTGTGAGTTGTAACTGACCATGAATAAGACGGCGGAAGGACTGACAATAGCAAGTAATGAGACATCTGTGGTACAAGATCCATGGTACATCGTGGTGCGAAGCATCCAGACATCAACTTTACCAGTTGTTTGTTTCGCAGGTTTCCTAGGAAATATATTAGCTGCTGGAGCTTTCCTCAGTCTTCCTCTTCGGAAAACATCGTGCTGCCTATATTTGGCATCAAAGGCTATTTCTGATATATGTTTCTTAACTTCCTTAATGGTTGTGTGGCTTTATAGGTTGGAACTCGGTGTGTTCAGTACACCAGGTGTGTGCCAAACAACAGTATTTGTTACCTATATAAGTAGTTTTCTCTCAGTTTGGTTTGTTGTATTAATTACATGGGAAAACTTCATCCGTGTGTCTCTTCCAGGCTACGTTCCAACGCTATGTAATGTTAAACGTGCTAAATGTACAATTTTAATTCTTGTAAGTATGTCCTTTGCCATCTATAGTTTCAGTCTATGGACCACAGGGCTTATCAGTAGTAATGATGATTCAACATGTTTAGTGTTTGAGAAGTATGAAAAATTGTTGGTGGCTATGACTTGTGTAGATTCCATAGTAACACTTTTAATCCCTTTGGTAATAATGATTTTTCTGAATGTAGCAATAACCATTAACGGCGTCCAGGCTACGAAACGACGTCAACGTTTGTTCAAAAACGTTTCAAGGCCAAGGTGCAGTCGACGAAGAACATCAATTCTAGAAATCAAAGTATCCCAGCTTCTCTTTGCTGTGTCCACCATATTCATAGTGCTTCACACACCGAGTCACGTGATACGAATAAAAATGATGGTATTACAGAATGTACATTTCGTGTCTCCAAGCTTAAGTGATATGATACTGCATCGAGTGTTTGAACTCATCTACTATATGAATTTTTCTTTACATATAGGTATTTATCTGTTATTTGGAGAAAAGTTCCGGCATGTCTTTCGCAAACTGTATTGTTGTTCATGTAAACATCAATCATCCCCGGAGTCAAATCATTTCATCACTGCCGGGAAGGTAGAAACAGCTGCATAGCTCTGATTACAGTGAGATAAATTTGTCAGTGCCTGAATATTCAATGGAAATATACATGGTATATTTGTGACTTCACATGAAGAATTAGGATGGATGGATGCCTTCTGTTGTATAGAAGAGAGTAAAGAACGCAACAACGACTTTGTATATACGTGTTACCAAGATCGTTATTGTGTAAAACGTAATGTATTCGTGTAAATACATTTTACAACGATTGGTACATTAAACCCAACGTCAACCGACGTTATGCAAGCCTGGCTTCCGGTCCCATCGCAGTAGCATAGTCTACGCTCATTTTGATAACTTTTCTGATCTATGATCAATGACTGTCTTGCCTTACTTCCTTTTCCTGAATTACTGCTACTATGCAATATATGCACGACCCCTTAGCATGACGCATAGGCAGTAAATCAGAATAAACACAGCATTCACTATAATGCTCTTAAAGAGTATTGCCTTGACGTAATTTCACTGCAACCACAGTACTAAAGTCACATTTATGGCAATGCTTATGATCATAATTTGTTGGGTATGGTTTGATGTTAGCAATCTTCCAGTGAAAGGTAAATATTTTAAATTTTAATGTCTGTTGGTATTCATAGGCCGTAAGAATTATTAGACAATTAATGATTTAATTGAAAAATACCATGACAACTTTTGAATTGGTTTAGTAAAAAGTCTTTGTTGTGAGAGACAAACTCATACAAAGACCTTTAAGATAAAACACATTTTGCCATATAATGCGGAGATGAAAACTTACATAATTCATTGTTGTCAAGATGGCGGTAACAGGGTGATCATTTGACGAAAGATTCCTTTTATCAAATTATCACCTTTTATTGTAATTGGTTTTAAGAAAAGTAATATATTTGTTATTTTTACTGATTATTGAATGAAATTGAAACGATGGTAATAATTGCGCGTTATTTTACAGATAAAAACAGTTGTCAATGTTGATTTTTTTTAATGAACTCAACAATGTTGCTTGTCCTATCGCTTGCAGTAAGATATTGTTAAGTGAAATTGTACACAGGTTGTTTAGTACTACACTGTTTATATTCTTTTATTTTGGTAGTGCTATTTTTCAGCTGTTTTGTTTGTGTGTATCTGTGTTAAAAGTCCTGTAATTCAAGCTTACATTGTGATAAGTCAACGTGCTTCTCATTTGTAAATACTTTTTAAGTAATATACAAAATAAAAAATGAAAATAAATAATTTTCAGTTCTTCTATTATTTTTTTATCATTTTCTCATTGTAAAAATACACTTGAATTTAAGAAAAATGAACATAATATGAAGATAACAATGTTGTCTTGAAAATAATATATTTTTGTAAAAACGATACAATTCAAATTAATAAAAATTGCATAATTTATACAACGATTCTCTTCAGTGTTTTTTAATGTTCTCATCGCAAATTTGAATAAATCCTTTTCAGCCGTCTGCTATTTTTTCCTGGTATACATTAAGCACATTAGAATGTTAGCTTCTTTTAATGATCTTATTAATATTCAGTGTTTACCCTTTACCTTTTCGTATTTCTAGATAAAGCACAAGGGTGTAAGACATTATTCATCAAATTACCCTCCCATAGCATTTTCCTTTTTTCAAGTATTAAAGAATATCTTTTTGTCAATTTGCGGTAACATTTAGGTTAAGGTGCTCCATTTCCTGTTTGATCACTGCAAGACAGCAGCTTAATAAAGTAAACGCACGACAATTGCTTGTTCTTTAAAGTCATTATCAATTTTCATATTCTTAATGACCAAACGCCGTATTTATTTTCGTTGGCCTCAGGGCTATTTTCTCTCCATTGACGTTAACTTATTCAAAACGGCCTACCTAAATTCTACTTTGTCCAAAATGAACAAATTTATCAATTCTGTCAAAAATCCCCTAGCGGCTAAAATTTCGAACACGAATACCATCCAATAAAATGTTGTATTAAATATTCGACAAATTGTCATGGTAGATATCTGCGCATCGTTCGGTGAATGAATCCCCGTCCTCTCAATGGTTTCCAGAACTTTTGAACTCCTTAGTGTAAAAACGAAAAACGAAAAAGAAAAACCTTGCTTAATGCAGTTCTAACTTTCATTGGATTCGGTAATTGCAGACAGACAGAAATGTCCAAAGACTCTTCAACAAATACGCAAAATCAGAAAGGGTAAACTGGTTTGATTTTCAATGCAGATTTCAGTAAATCAATCTCTATTTCAGTACTTAAAGGTCGCAGGCCTGTAGTAAATTATAAAGAGAATTATCAAATTATTTGATTGTACAATGTTCTTTCTGAGCAACATTGAGTAATGAACATAAGTTGCATGGTTCTGTAACAATTGAGTTTTTTTTGTGCGTGTTAGCACTGACAATAGCTTTTTAATATCTGGGTATTTATGATAAGACATTCTGTCCGTAAACGTTTATAGACAGGACAGACTAAGAGGAAAGGTAGTTCCTCTTCATAAGTGTGACAGACGCAATTCGCAATTCGCAATTCGGCTCCAACGTGTTTATTCTTACAGAATCCTTACATATCCTTACCATGATCCGTACAACACTGTGAGCAAACTTACAGTCAATATAGTTATACATTTAGAGATTATATGTGCCATAAACATGATTCCCATGCTTCTCGGAACCCATTCGGACCACATACATTCGGAACGGCCCTCTTTTCCCTTTTTTCCTCGGATCTCCTAAGGGAGCTCACTCTCCCCTCCATCGCTCAACTTGCATACCACGCAACAGTCAAACCGTTACAATAAGCATATTACAAAGTTTACATATTCTGTTTTTTCGTCAACACCTGCATATCTGACACTTTCAACAAACAATTCATGGGATGAACACCGAAAAGAAGATAACCATTACTAAACTTTACAACTACTTTTCAACGATACCTTTCAAGACATATTTCAGATTTCAATTATCTTTAAAATAGACATTCAGCTGATAATGACATGGTTTATGCAAAGGGCTGCATGTCCATTCCTTTTTTAATTAAAGTTATTAAATCTAATTGTGAATGAACGTTTTGACCATGTCAAATTTTATTGTGGAGCTCTCTTATATCAGTCACCAAACTTCTTTTACCATTTCTATCATATAGTTTCATCATTTCATGGCATTGTTTTGGAAATCTTTGAGCAGCCATATTCAATAATCTTATCTTATATGTAAATGCTTTTGTTGAAGAATAAATGAACATTGGGAATCTACGGAATCTTCCTTAGAACATCGTGTTTTACATGTGTTACATGTGTTTCATTCAACACCAAGACATTGTTTGCATGCAGAAAGGTGAATGTTTTCAATGTTAAACTAATGCTTCAATCCCCATATTGCAGATCCATACAAAAGTAGTTATATTAAATATTTCATAAAGGTATTCAAACTCATCTCGCCTAAAATTCTTGTACTTTTGAAAACCTAACAAGTCTTCAAAGCTTGTGTTGAAACCTGTTTGGTATGCCGCTTTCAAGAGTATTTATTTATTATAAGGTCAGATTATATTATAAATTTAGGAAAGCCCACCCACATTGTATTTGTACCTGGTGAGTCTGCATATACAATACAGTGTAAATCAAAATCTCACAGCAAATTGGTCAGCTCTCAAGGCATAGACCCCACTTAAGCTCTTTATCTGTAGCAGAACCACCGCGCTTATCCGCCCTCGCATAGTGTGAGATTATATCTGCGCGATGCTCGCTTAATTTATCAGGATTATGTATTTAAAACGAATTTTAAGGTCAGAACATTTTGTATTTCAATTTTTTTTTTGTATCCTCCGGGTGACATGAAAATATGTGATGTGAGAGAAAATGATAATCGGAATATGTGAAGGACCTACGCGGTTAGAGATATGTTTATGTAACACATTGATAGTAGCTATGATCATTTAATATCCTGATAATGTATAATACGTTTAAATCAATTAAGAATTTGACCAAAACATTAGAATAAGATGTATGTTCCATAATTTGATTATTTTCAAACTTAGAGCAATATGCTTTACGGGCATGATAGTTCGCTAGTTCCATTCGATGCCCGGGTGTTTCATCACATTACCAAAACACGTTGGTGTTGTTGGCTTTCCCCCTGCAACTTTGGTGATGTAAGTGAGAATCTCTTGAAAGAGGCGTCAAACTCGAAATCATCTCACCTCACCTTAAATGTTAAGACAAGCATACAGTGTATGTTGTATTGTTTTTATACACTACTACCTGGAAATAAAACTCGAATGGATATTGTAATCATTCACTTTTCTCGATTCCTTCGAGAATAAACGTTACATATTGTTACTGGCGTAGGCTTACCTATTTAAGATATCGTGAAGAAGCAATAACCTCATCTTCCAATGTATAAACAATACTGATCATCCTAAAATTGCCTGCACCACGCCGCTAATGGCTGAAGTATTGCCCTACGTTACTGGGGCGAAACAATAACTCAGACACATGTAAACGGAAGCAACACCCCCATTTCAACTGCATTAACCATCATAATCAACAACCATTGTCTGTTCATTTTGACCTATATCTAGACACCCTAAGCCAAATTATATTCACGACTCTTGTCAATACTGAATAGAATAATCAGCAATGTAAGAGCTACAAAGGAGGTTATAGTGTAGATATGTTGACGAAGTGCCAAAAGGAACGTATCAAATCGGTCATACAGAAGGACTTAACCTTTTTCATAACCTTATAATTATGGCTGAAGAGAGAACATTGAGCCTTATGGTAATTATATACAGTTGCTGAACAAAGGTCTTTTAAACTAATTCCCTCAGCAAAATTATCATTTTTGGCAATTTTGAAAATGTCACCAGTTCTTTGAGAAACATTTACCGACCAATGTCAATATGTAAAGGGTTCATATTTGCACTACATATACAAGATAATATATGTGGTATGCCAGAGTGGAATGGGGTTAATCTTTTAGGTTTTCATATTTCGGCAATAAAATAAAACACAATTGACAAAATTTTGACAAAATAATTAATAATTTTTAGCGTTATTATATACATTTAATATTCTAAAATGAAATTCTTTTGGCAAATTGAGAAAAATTAAATTGATCCTTTAGTCAATTCATGCCAAATGTGTTCAACTAGGAATATGACTATAATATGTAATCATGTGATAAAAGCTTGTTACTCTTCATCTACTCATGCAATCATAAGATTTGGCAGAACAGATGATTGAAAGAGTCAAAGTTGAGTGACCACGTATTTAATGATATTTGCTCTAAGTTTGCAAGAAACTTTTGTTCAACATCATTATTTTACTTTGGATAAATTACACGACGTATGATTACTTAAATCTTAAACAAAGGAATTTCTTCAAGAATTGGATAATGACATGGATATTGATATGATATGGATGGATAAATACTATAAGACATTTGAGTTTATTAATTATTTAATTAAATCATATCATGAATCGCATTGAAACACTTTGAAGAAATTGAAATCGGTTTAAAGTTCAAGCTTTACAAGAAAGAGTTTAAGAAAAGAATTAAAGAAAAAAAGAGCTAAAATGCTTTCACATTTTCGGAAAAAAATGATCACGGATGACAAATGGTAAATCAAATCAAGAGTTCTGAAGAATAATTAGGCACTACAAGTGTTTGGTTTGTCCGCTAAGGAGGTTAATCAAATTGGTATGTCTGGTCTTTGATTAAAAGAAAGCTATTCCTGATAGATCATTTACAACCTAATTAAGAAAAATTCATTTGCAGAAATATTCACTTGGTTTGTTAAGAAAAGAAAATTAGCTATTGACTGTTTTGTCATTTGTCATTGTCAGAGTTTATAAAGTTTATATGAGGTTTTGTTAGTCTTTTGTATAGGGTTGCTCTACCAGATAGAACAAATATTAACCAAAAATGATCAACAATTTCAAGATGAGGTTATTGACATTATAAGTTGACTCACAATAAGTTTTGTTTCGTGCACATTAACTTGTACTTATTGAAAAACCTAGATGTAGACAGGGTTGATAGTTCGATCATCACTTAAAAACAACACAGGACTTTTTGCACTTGAAGGTTGAATATTTTAAGGAAGTTGATCATATATGCAATAAGAAATAACAAATTTGATATAATGAATGTATCTGTTTATATAGAATAATGTTTAACTATTCTTAGCTTGAAAAAACGTGGTATTTGTAGTACATGTACATTGAAAAAAATCAAACTCCCATTAATATAACAAGAAACTGAAAAGAGTATACTTTACTTTTGATATTACATGGGTTCATCCATGTGATTGATCAGTGTTCAAAACGTTGTTTATATGGGACATCCGTGCACGAGGTTCAGGGAGATATATACTATCATACGCATTATCAGTTTTGGCTGTTTCCGGGTGCACGAGTCCTCCACTGTTGTTGAATTTTAACGTGGGAGTGTTGAAAATGATGCCTGGTTTGGTCGGCCAAGAACCTCTACCAATCACTTTAAGTTGATGCTTGCAGACAACTGAGACACTCGGAGCATTAGACCAGAAACAGAGACATTGTAACCACAGTCACACCTCACTGATTAGCCCGAGTATTGAGAGGCCTGGGTTTTGGGCCGTCTGAGTTTTGGTGTAAATCGTTGCTGTCACTGCATGCTGCAACCCTAAGGCACTTTGAAAACAAATCTGTGGAATAATTCCTTATTTATTGATTGCCTTGATTCAAACACTTAAAATGGTTTCACACTTATGTTCTCTATCTAATATGTCTAATGTTATTATCACGTGCAATAAGATCATGCAGATACCCGAATCAAATTATCCAAACGATAATAAAGAATACTAATATATACAGAGAATTGAAATTAATATACATATTCAAGAAGTTTAGTGAGGCAAGAGTAATTATTAACGCAAAAAGATTCGAATCACTGAAGGCTTGTTTCTAAAAGATCTACACCTTTACTTCAGAGTTTAACGACTTGGTTATGAGAAAAAGGTTTATTAAAAACATCTTAGCTGCACCATTACAAGGAAAGCAAACGGGAGGACAGTTTCTTAAGAGATACCATGTCCAACATAAAATAAACGTTCTTCTACTCACGAGTTACAAAGTCTTACGAAGGACATACTATCTCCTACGTATGAAAAACTATCTCTAACACATTTTTTATATTGTACCCGTGACACTATTATGCTTTGTACAATCCGTGCACTTACTGTGCTTTCACATTTTTTTGTAACAAAACAAATTAGACTAAGTGACGTACAACGGTGCCCACTGTTTTTCTTATCTTATAAAATTAATTTAGTCAAGAATTTTAAATAATTGAATGCTACTATAATCAAATTTTCCCAGTCATGACCTCCGTAAATGTGTTCTCCAGACATAACCAAGACAGTTAACTTTTTTATTGTACATCAAATGGACTTAACTTATTTTGACTTTGAACTTTAGTCAGTCCGAAGATAAGAAATATGGATTATTCGGAAATCCCCTTCAAAATATATATAGACGATAGGAAAATGAAGAACCCGCTCTTATTTTGCAGCAACGAGAATATCCACTAGTGTTAAATGCGTTTAATAAAATGAACAAATCAGAGTTCGATGGTGACATTCGTCAACATTTATTTCATTTGATATAATAGCATGTCAAAATAGTTGTCAGATAAGTCTACAAATTTTATTAAAGATATGCCAACATATTGCAAATTCATTCCACATACATGTAGAACATATTTTGCATTGATATGTTGTTTCCTTTTCGGAGGCGCATCATTTTACGTTTCCGATACAAATTATCCCAACATAGTTGACTTTCACTTATTTTAGCTGCAACTTTTTTTCATTTTTTGGATATGACAAGCATGTCATATACATGAAGGAGTTGATTATACCTCCACAAAAAGATAAATAGAAAATGCCAGAAATTGAAAAAAGTTTATGGGTAATCAACTACAGAGTTCTAAAATCACTAACTTGCTGCTTGCTACTTAAGAAGTTACGTGAATTGTGCTTCTAAGAGGAACTCATTTTACAACAGACATTTGCATTTTTATCCTGCTTTGTCGTTCAGATTTTGTTTTTGATGTTATAACAATAAATAAATAGCAATTGCTTTGCGTCAATCTGATTCGCTGAACACGGTAATAGAAGTTCAGTTCATACCTCCATAATCTTAATTTCGTGACGTCACATCATTTTAAGCCACGCCCATCGACGGAACTATTTGTAAACAAGTTACGTTTTTTTAAAAATAGCAACACTTTGTGCAATACCACTTCTTGAAAGTAGGTAAATAAAGAATTTGCATATTTCAGTATGAAATAATTATTGTTGTCAAAGGTTCTAAAGGTAGTCCTTTTCATAAAAAACAAGAGAGCTCTATCAGAAATTACAACCGATCGTGTTCCACCCCACAGAAGGCAAATGTCATTGTTCAATGCTCTCGCGGCCGTTGCAGGGAGGTTGGCAAAGTAATGTCGTTAAGTTCATGAACATAGTTAAGCTTGGCTCCTCAACAAGTTTAAGAACTGTGTGCTGTTTAATCAGATTCCGTTAGATTGAGATCATAACACCACCAGTATATGGCGTCTACGAGGGTAAATTCGGCTGCTTTCCTCTCCGAGTTCTACGTTCGCGATTTGTGAGACTGTGAGAACTAGCAATGTCAAGGCCACGTGTGACGGACGTCCGATAAGTTCATGGCCACGTGCGTTGTAGATTTGCATTGGCTGATGAACGTTTTGTAGGCGGGGCTAGGGATCCGATGACGTTTTGATTGACATTTTATCTCTTTCATGCTGTTGAGCGTTGAATTCATTCGCGTAAATAGTGCAGCTCTATTTGGTGCAAATATGTATATTTAGAGCAATAAAATGTTTTAAAAACAACTAGTATGTATATATTTGTTTATAAGAATTGACTTCAACATTTATTATGTTCATGGAAGTATAAACTTAAAAACCGATGTACAAACTGTGTGAATCCGCGTAACTTGTTGCTTGCTACTTAAGAAGTTACGTGAATTGTGCTTCTTAAAGGAATTCATTTTACAACAGACATTTGCATTTTTATCCTGCTTTGTCGTTCAGATTTTGTTTTTGATGTTATAACATTGAAATAGGATTTAACATTTCAAATTGAGTTTTGCTTTATACATTTTTAAATTACAATAACAATGTGATTGTAAATGAGTAAATGAAATAGATACATGAACGTGTATCAGTTGATTTCTTCAATTGAGTTCAGAAGCATATAATTCTTTGTTAGTCTTGATACTTTACGCGTTATATAGAAAGATCGTAGTTACAAGTACCTTTGTACATGACATTTATGATTTTAAGCTGAAGGTTAAAAATAGGATTTCAGACTGTCGCTCCTATTGCAACACAGGGTTACGCAGTCACAATATCCACAATTCACAATCAACAGTTGCCATGTGACTCAAGGCCATATTCTTTTATGCTAGTCTTTTTGTTTCCGGATAAAAGGATAATAATTGTTATAGGGGAGTCACACATTCTACATTTATCAAGTTTTAAGAAAGATTAACCGCATTTCTGTTCTAAAGCCTTCTTAATCTGGAGAAGGAGTTCGAATAGCCTTTTTTGGCGTGGCCAACGGTGTCCCGTTTTCGGCTCAAACGAATAACACAAAGTACAACGTATTACCCACAAGGCTATTGTACATGTGCACGCAAGATGTTATGCCTCATGGGCAGTTCATTAGAAGACGTCAAAGACAGTCACAGTTTGTCCCTTTGATCATCAATTAATACTTTGATTATGCAGTAAAAAGATGGTTTTAGGGATAGACGAGAGACGCCTTGCAAAGCTCACGGCATGAGACCATCAAGCTAAGAAATTTAAAAACAAACCTTAAAAAATATTGATAAAATGATAAGATAGCATTTTCATTTTCCCGGAAATAATTTATTTTCTTTAAGTTCAATTTGTCATAGTAAACACGACATAAGAAGATGATTTAAACATTATTAAAAATCCAAACCTATCATGAAAGCTGTTTGATAAGAAGATAAACTAATCTTTAGATTCTAAAACATCTTCATTGCACTTCCTGAAAATGTAAAGGAAACAAAACATGTATTTTTCATGCTCTATATGATTGGATCATCTTCTCTCCTGCCAACTCGTAAATGTAAACATACGTTTCAAGTTCAAGAACTTTAATGAAATCTTTTTAATTTCCCCAAAAAATACAATCAATGTAATTCACAGTGCAGTTATTCTCCAGACTTTACTTGCATACACAGAAAATCCTTTCTCTGAAAGGTGATACTTGTTTTAGCATGTAAGAAAAATCAATGACTCTTTGCAAATTCGACAAACGGATAAGAGGTAATCAAAACTGTTGTTTTGGGCAATTAAGTTCTTAAAAATAAAAATAAAAATGTCACTGTATGATGTAACACTACTTACATAGAGACTAATACCCGAGCGTGGATGTCATATTGTATTTACAACACGAGTGACTGATAAATGATATTTTCCCGAGCGAGAGAGAGAGAAATATCATTTTTCAGTCACGAGTGTTGTAAATACAATATGACATACACGCGAGTGTGTTAATTTTTTTATCATACATCCTCTCTTAAAACAATTAATTAAAAAAACCCAGATTATTCATTCAAGATTAACGACTGAACAACAACTTTATTTTGGTCAAACATATGTCAACACTTGATCGGAGTGTGGTATTTAATCGTCATCCGAAGAATTTGAAAAGACACAGATTTGTCGATTCTTAGTGTTTGGTTCACTCGCACTCGGGTGATTAGCTGATTGAACGGCACTGGCAGTCGCACCCGTTGCATTTCCTATGCTGATGTTGAACACACCTCCGTATATTTGCCCAGCAAAGATTGTGCGGATAATTTAAGGTGAAAGTGCTTTGTTGTTGTTCTGGACTGAAAAGATTTGTGCATTATGTTTAGATGGGAGAATGTTTTGATCATCCAATTTGACAAATCAAATTACCGGTAGGGTTCATAACACATGTGCAACGGGAGACAATGAACAATTTTCGTCGACGTACGGGATTCCTCATTTCAGCATTTCCATATGTCCGTAATTCCAGACAGATAGAAAGTAAATGAATCATGATTACAGAATTCATATTAGGTCTATAGCACTGAATGTCTATCTCTCACTATGCCTTTCTTTCTGTCTTGTCGATTCCTTTCTCCCTGATCTGTCCACTCACTTTTGGATGCTTGTCATCCACGTGTTTGATAACTGAAATATTATTCAAAGCACGTTAAAGCCCAACTCACTTATTCACAATTCCATTCGTTCTAGATTTAATTATCATTTACAAAGATCAAAGCATGACCAAGCTAAAAAATTATTACCCTCGACAAAGATTGAAGCGTGACCAAGCAAACATTAAGTCCTAGACAAAGCATGTTTATTCCAAAACTGAATGTTAAAGACAAGGATCCTTGCAAAGTTGCTTGCAACCAATTGATGTTTAGTTTAATCGCCCTCATTCTCTGAGGGAAAACGTAACGTCGCTCATGTTCAAAACATACATTGTAGGTACATGTACTGTTCTCAGGAATTTAAAAGTTCTTACAAATGACTGCTTTCTATCTCTCGCTTTGCCTTTCTTTCAGTCTTTTCCCTTAAACTTTCGATCCCTTTCTCCCTGATCTGTCCACACTCTTTGGGATGCTTGTCATCCACGTGTTTAATAACTGAAATATTGTTCACAACACGTTATTCCCCAACTACCTAGCTAACCAACTAACTACCTTACAATATGACAAAATAAACCTTTATAAAATACTCGAATATAAAGGGTTAAGCTAGATCACTTAAGAACATATTTCGTATAAACGTCGATCGTTTTGACCTTTAATTTTATGATGAAAACATCATTAAAAACCAATAATAACATAGGTCATAACTTTTTATTGATATATGTGTAGCTGGTATCTATATAATCCAAGGTTTTATTATGTGAATGACACCAAAATATGACATGAAAAATAAAACAGATAACAATCTCTCATTAAATTTGACTTGTTCACAAACGACAATTGAATAGGGATTATTTGAGACCAAATATATATTTACAAAAAAAAAGAAAAACATGATCTTGCTTATGAATTAAAAGTATATTTCATATTATCAAACAATTATTTACATATTACTAAGAATATTGCCACAAAAGGAATCACTTGGTTCTTAACAATATGTCAATTTTCATAAATTGTAATGGAATGATTTAAAATCAATTTACACTGATTAAAAATGAATAACCATTATAGACTGATAGTTGTACAAACGAAGCATATATGACATTTAAAATATATACAAACTCCAACTTCTTGTCACATTATCAAATATAACTTCAGATACGCAACTAACGTATTTTCTGTACGTTAAACTGAATACCTTGACAGAAATTATTTTTCGTTGATCCATAGGTTACCGAGAGAAGATTTTATTTACTTTTCAAGTAACTGTCACGTTTTCATTACGTCAAAATCAAGCCTTTCAATCAAAGCTCATATATAGAAACTCAGATCTTCATGTATAATGAGTGTTTTGGGTATGTCATTAAACACCGTGTAACATTGTGGCAATGTTATTTCGGCCAAACACTTGATTTGATTATTCAAGGCAGATTTATCTACAATGTTCCATGTCTAGAAAGTTTCTCAATTCCATGTATTTCATATGCTTTGAGATCTTTTTAAAATGGAAGGATCTGAAAATCAAGTAATCTATACATAAATTCCAGCCATTAGAAAGCATTTTACTCGCGAGACACTGCAGTTTGATATTTATACGTCGATATTAAACTAATGTAATACCGCTGCACGTATGACGTCTTAATATTGTGTGGTTGTGACGTCACAGTTTTGGCACCGCCGTCACAACTCATGGAAATGTTTCATTCAGTACACTTTCGGCAATCATGCTTGACTACTGAGGTCAAGAAAAAACATAATACTTAACTTCCCTGAATTTTTAACCTTTTTTTAATTAAACTCGTTAATGATTTGGTATCAAACTCGCTTTCTCTCGTCTCATACTTCATCATTAACTTGTTTAAAGAAATAGTATCAAATGGAGGGTCGTTTTGTATGCGTAATTCCATTTACACTATGAGTGACCTGGATAATTTGACTCGTTCTCCACTTCGGTGAATATGTTCACTACCGTTTTCAGCAACAATTACCGTCTTGACAGGATTTAACCTATCAACTGCTGTTTGTCCAAGAACTTGGTGACTATTGTGTATTTAGCTTGTCCCTTGTGACTCATTTGATATTGTATTATCTATATGTATTTGTCTATATAGTCACTCTTTGTTTATTATTAATGAGATTTTAATCATTATAGATATATATTCAATTGTGTGGCATATTTTGCTAGTTTGACCTGCAACAGGTTTCTTATACTAAATTCAAACGTTATATAAGTATGACCAGTTTTAAATGTGTTTCTTAGCATGCATGAAGCTCATTATAACATTTCGTCAGTTGAAAAACGTAGATGCTAATATTCCATGGCAAAAACTGCTTTTTAAAAATGATTATTTTATGAATTCAAAAACTTGATTCTAATTGGGTGACGGAACAAAAATCTTTATTTCATTTAGTTAATATGACTTTTCTTCACTACTTTCTAGAAAATCGAATTGTGTTCCTTGTAGGAAGTAAATAAGTTTGATGAAAGTACTGTTTTCCATTAATGCTAAGATAATGGTCTTGTTACCCCGAGTAAATTATTTTTGGTGTCCAATTTCCTTTCTTTTTTGTTTTTGATGTTGAATAATAGTACTTGTATATTTCTGATAGTCCATTTGTCGTGATTTTTAGAGCATTGCATTTCCAGGTTCATTACCAGAAGAAATCAAAGTGCCAACAAGCTTGAGAGCCAATTTCCTGTTTTTTCAGGTACATAGTCGTCCTCTTATTCACATTAATTCACAATTTCTGTTACAATCTTGTTATATTCCTTTAAAACAGTGACTGAGGCACCTCAGTATTGAAAGATGCAACTGTCGTAAATGAAATAGAATTTTTGCGGTTTTCACTATTTTCAAAATATCATCAATAATCCTGATGTCAACATAAAGTCGATTTTTATTCAATCTGATGGTGAATTGTTGGCAATATTCATTTAAATCATAAATTCTTAAAACATCATCAATTTTTTTAATGTAAATTTAAATGGTGAGTACCTCTGTGGGTCATATTACATGAATCAGCCATTGGAATATTTAGGATATCAAAGGCAATACTAATATAATCGAATAGAGGCTAAGTTATATTCCTTTACTATTTTTTTATTGCATGATTGCGACTTATCGTTGTATTGACTTATCGTTGTATTTACTAACACGGTTAACAAGTAGAACTAGCGAAATCCTTATTGCTTGTTGACGATATCTCAGGATTGGATCAGAGAGAAGTCATAATTGTTGGTAAACATATTTATTTTTAATTAAAAGGTAAACTGATTTTGGTGGTACATGCATGTAGCTTTAGATTTGAAAAAAAGAAATATGCCAATTCCATCAGGATAATCAAGCAGGCAGAGTCATTAATATCTCACAACTATTTGAAATTATTGTCAGTAGTATTTGGCTTGTAGTTTAAAAAAAGTTTTTTGGACATTTATTTGAATCTTCTGTCGTCTGCCATCTGTGAAAGATGAGTAGTTGTTGGATGTCATTTACTTTTATGGAAACCTTTTTACAAAATATTTATATTATTTGAAGCACCCACACTGAGAACTATGGTTGGTTTGACATAAAAACGAGCTGAGAGACCTTCACAATCTAGGAATCGACCCCTATACTCCCTAAGTTTGACAATGAGGCGAGCTGATTGCTCTTCACAATTTTGGAATCGATCCTCATACTTGCTACAAAAAACATAAATCAGAATCAATGAACCCACTCTCTATTCTATAATATGCACATGAAAACGAAGTAAAAAACCCTAAAAATCTGAGAATGGACCCCTCTTTTCATTCAGTGTGACGAAATAACGAGCTTTGAACCTGTAACAATCTAGCAGTCGACAGCTATTTTCCATCTTTTGGATGCATACACGAATGAAAACCTTGATAAGCCAGATATTTCCCCTTTTATAATGCAAAACATACGCCCAACAGGCACATTCCTAGATTGTGATCATTCCTAGATTGCTCAATTCTCACAATCTGAAGATAGTTTAAACAGTATGGAATAAAAAGAATTCTCACAAGGCTGGCGGCCAGTTGCTTTTGCTTGGTACTTGATACTTTCTTCTAAGACTATGGATAGTTAAAAAGAGCCATGAGGGGTTTGATCCTCTGAAAATGGCATAAAAATTAATTATTGGGAGAAATAAATTGTACTAAATAAAGAGAGAAATAAAAAAGAGAACTACTGCCCTTTCTTATATTTTATGAACATTTTTTAAAACTAAAGAACATGAACTGAGTTCAATAACCGACATTATTTACGAGAAAGACATTATATATTCTCTTTATCATTGTTAATGTGTAATTGTATCTTCGTTTAGATGAAAACACCATGTGTTGTTTGTTTTCAGGATGTAGTTAGGTAATAGATTCCAAGTAATTTTAATTAAAAAGGAGATTATGCACATTGTACCATATGCTGCATAGTTTCGCTAACAGTAAACCAATTAACAATGCTTTTCCAAATAAAATTGGATTTTGTACATTGCGCTTTTCAAAAGCATTAGTTGTTTTACATAGCTGAAACATCAGATTTAATATATTTTATTTAAATTCCTATTTTGCATACATTACTAACATAAGAAATATTTTTTAAAATTCTTTAAGTAAACCATGTGGTTGTGGAAATGGTATTTTAGATAGATATAAAGTACCCCTTGCCTTTGAGGAGTTACTGATCGTGGTTTTAAATATGTGATGCACTCTAAGCACAGCCCGACTTGTCTACATTACACCTCTTCCAAAGTACAGGTAAAACACTGGCCTATGGAAACTGAGAACATATTTTCTAATTTTGAGTAGATATCTAATAGGGTTTTTGATTCAATCGTCGATACAGGCGAGTGTTTACCATCTTTTCATGCAATCTTGAACATTAAGCCTAATAAGCCTACCAAACTTGTTTTCCTGCATTATCCTTTTCTACATGTGTAGTTTGCTTTAACAGTTTGTAAATATTGTAAGAAATATGGGGTTATATTAGTCTGGGATAAACGTTAGGCAAAGCACTGATCGAATGTATTCGCGGTATTCTAACATGTGGCCGATAATGTTTTTGAAATGGCAGTGACTAATTTCGTAAATAATAATCAAAATTCGTAATGTCATCTATCACTTACCTATTTATATAATCGTAGTAACTTGTATGCATAGTATTTTCATAGTTGAGAAGTCACTACTTCGTCTTTAAAACTATTATAGCAAGAAGAATTGATACGTGAACCATGCTCTCGATCAGTGGCCGCCATTTTCTCTTTAAGCGTAAGTAGGGAAATTACGTCATGTCTCGCGTGGGCGTAACCATAGGTAACGAGGGTCGGGCCAAAGGGTATAAAAGGAGGCTCGGAGATCGAGTTTGTTTTCAGCTTAGGTACGAGTAGCTCCCCTTTCGGTCGAAAGGTATGCCTCTCTGGTTTTGGTTATGTTTTTTTATGTCATTTTCATTAAAAATTCGAAATTATTCGAAGTTTTTATAAGCAAAATTTGTCTAAGTTTCACAAGTAATTTGGGGATATTTACTCTAAGTTTAACGGTTCCTTAGTCTTTTCTGGGTACTTTGTACCTGGTTCTTGGTTTTAGCGTGAAGACATGGCGTCACTTAGATTCATCACAGAAAACTTGCAATAACTTATTAATATCTATATTTTATAACTTGTAAATAAATTATTATTGAACTTTAGGTATTTAGTCTGTTTTGTCTTCCAAGTTTGTTTTCCGATCGTAACTCGATCATGTGTTACAAGTGAACGTTCCGTGTCTTCCGAAACTCACGTAATTTTAACTAAGTACAGTTGAACGAGTCTCTTCCGGTGTAAACAAACATAGCGTCGTCCATGTTGATTAATGCTATCACTTTGTCCTCAAGAAATATGAGTACACACTCGTTGGAAAGTGGTGAAATATGGTTTATTCGACTTGAATAAAGTAGAAGGTTTCTCCGCACACATGAAAGAGAAAAGTTACACATTTATTCCTGGTGGAACAGGCGAACTCGTAGAACACGCTAACAAGGGTTATGTAAACATAGTCAATAAATCAGTTCCAGGTCACAGTTTATCTTAGTAAAGTACGCTACCAAACATCTCACATAGATAATAATATAACATTCTCTGACAATTCACAAAATACAGGAATATTTAATTGGACGTCCCATAAGTCCTGTCGATCATAGTTTACATAAGACCTACCCCTGTTGGTGTTACAGTATCAAGCCTCACCAACTATTGGATGAGTTAGGGTTTAAAGTGTTTTCAACAATATTTCAGTTATTAAACAAGTTGATAAAAAACACCCAAACCAGAGTGGATAGGTCGGGAAGAATTAGATTGAAAGACGGAAATATAGGAATACTAAGATATAGACAGCAGGTTTTAGATCAACTTAAATTTGGTCTGAATAACTTTCCAATCAAAGATCAGAAATACCATTTGAAGCAATAGTCACTCTCCTTGATTAAGACAGACATCGCTTTTCTCTAATTGTATGTTACAGTGTTTAATCATAACCTCTCTAAGACTAAAGACTAAAGACTTTTCATGCCTTTTGCCTTTCACAATGGAAAAAAATAAATGTGTTATGAACTAAGAATGCATTCAAAATTTTCAAACATTTACTTATTATGTCATCGGGAATAACTTCAGTATAGAAGTTTAAGGTTCTGTTTTCAAATACGATAATTGCTTCAACTAGAACATGGCACATTGCTGAACACTGCTCAAAACTGTTCTACTATGTCTTTTGGGAGATATCGTAAAAGTAATTACTGATGTTATTCCCAATACGTTACATCAATAATAAAAAGACACATTTCAACACTGGGGTCAAAACTATGAACAATTAGGCTTCTTGTGTTGTCTACTCCAATCAAATTACCTATTGTTGTGACTTAAGAAGGGCTTGAGGCTATTAGGTCATGATGAACAAACAGTGGTTATTGATATTGGTGGATTGTTCGATGAAAATGATATTGCTGAATAACTTTGTCGCTCAATATAAAAATGGTTTAGTCAGTAGATGATTAAACTGTTAATACAACTGGTCTTTACATTCCAATGCAGTATATTATTTCCTACCGCTACACGATGGAAAACATATTTCCTTTAAATTTCAGTTTGCACTCAAATCAAATTTGGTCATTTTATTTCTATTTTACTACATCATATGTTGTTTATGAGGTGAATTTGGATGAATAAAATAAAAAATGATGTTTTAAAATCGAATTAAAAAAAAATATAAAAGATTGTAATTTATGATTAATTTAAGTATATATAATATAAAAATAGGTCTTACAATCGACATAGAATTTTGATAAGGCAAGATTTTCTTATTCAAGTCTTAAAACTTTTCCACAAAAATATAGCTACTTCTGTTAGAAGTCGGGCCTCAGGGTTTATATAAAATACATAGATATCTCATAGTGACATTTTGGTATAGCTTTTTAAACCGTTTTCAAGCAATAAAGAAGCCATCAGTATAATGAAGAAGTTGATAATCCATAAAAATTCCTTGTCAAACATATACTGACAACTTCTAGAATGCCACTCAAACTTATCATATATTTGCCAAAAACCTTAAACCGGCACGTCTCGCTTGGCTGTCCTATACTAACTAAAAATTTATTTTTTAAATAATAATAAAGGATGATGCATTGTCAGATCAGTAATTCAGATTATGCAGTTAAGTCAAAATCTTTTGACATTTGCAGCAAGAAATTCAAGTAAAAAACTTGCAAGATGCAGCTGTAATGAAATAATAAAATAATTAAAACTTATAATATATGATTTTTTTTCTATATCAAGATAGAAAGAAGGCGAGGTAATGCAAAAGAAATTATTTATGTTTGTAATTAAACATCGATCAAACTTAATTTATACCCTGGCATGGTACCTTATAATTTTAATCATTTTTTTTCAACAGTTTTAAGTTACATTCATTTCAAGTCTTTATGTCGAATATGTCAGAGAAAAGACAGTTTTACTGACTAAAATTATAACCCCTAAAATAATATACACTGTACATGAGAAATTATCATGTCAATCACTTTATTTGTATATTACTGAAATTATATTTATATCTGAAACACAACAATCACTTCATCCTATCACAAAGTGTGATTATTTAGACAACTTTTAAAATGTTAGTGCATGCCACTTTAAACAAACATACACAAACAAACACAAAATCCATCTGACACAATTTTAGGGTAAAAAGCCTGGAAATAAAAGATATACCCAGGATTTCAATTTCAATCTCGACACTTAAGTTAAGTAAGAAAGCTCTTTAATTAGATACTTAGCTTTTTAAAACAACCTTTTTATTCAGATATCAGTAATAGTAGATGTAATAGAAGATCGTACATGTCACCATTTGACTTTTTCAAACATATGTTTAGAATAAAATTCCCTACCATACCGAAAACAATGACAATGACCTTCACAACTTCACTTATATAAAGTTTCGTCTTGTCGATTGCAATGTCATGTTTTTAATCTTGCACTCTATGACGGCATAGACAATTTGTCTATTGGTTTCTAATTTTATTGTCGTTGTCTGTTATGATTCATGATTTATCGGCACTAAAATAACTGCAAGACATAGTTAGCTTATAAATGTTAAAAATCTTAACCTTAAAATGAATGAATGAAACCAAATCTAAAAAATGAACAAACTTGATATTAATTGCCGTACTTTTATCATTGAACATGATAATACATTTGACTCCGACTACAAAGCAGTGGCACCTGACTGATATTTCTTATTGATTTAAACATGTTCACTTTATGCTTTATGCTTGTCCAGCCCTAATCAATAACTCATCTACTCAATCTGCCTTCGCAAAATACCAATGGTTCGTGGATAGTGCATAGTAACAGTAAATGAGGAGAACGTAGTAAACCAAGATAATTCTGTACATTTATTGCTCACATATATCACAAAATTAATTACAAGATCATTATAGACATTTCTGTTGCGCTAGTGGGAATGGAAACTGAATGCATAACTTCGATTGGCATATTGTTCTAATCAATGTTTATTGTATTTATATACATGCATTGGATATGATAGAATCATGCCCTCGGCCACACTTATTGTATACAAAGTTATCGTGGTATTCCATTATTCTCTACAACATATGGTAAACATCAATCATACGCCTTCCTGTGTCTTCCAACCAAACATCATGTTTATTTCAATTGAATTTTCAACCACTGTTTATGCTATCATAACCTGAACCCAGCAGCAACTATGCAGATGCTACTACCTTGCCGACAGCGCTGACATGATTTGTTTCTTGGGATGATTTAATGTTTGCAAGACAAATAATACAGTTTGCGAATGACAATCTTGAATATTTTCTCACACCATAGTTTTTAACACGGTCAGTGATAACTTAAAAGAATACACGTTGTTCAATGACTTTCTTAGCAGATGTCACTTCTGACAGTTAAACTAATTTACATTTACATTTATTTATTTGGGAAAATTGTTGGCAACCTCGCTGAATTAATCAACACTAGGTTTCATTTGTTACAATGAATTGTTTTTTTATGACGCAAGTCTGGTTCGATTATGAAGAAAGTGCATCATTGTTTCAGATTAAGGTCATGATCAACTTCTGATTGCAATGAATAATGAAATGCTGGAGTGCATTTTAGTGAGCAAGTGATTTGGGGTTTGACTTGTTTTGAACAATATTTCAATTAATAAACACGTGGGTGACAATATAACAAAACGAGAATAAACAGATCAGGGAGAAATTAGGCTAAATTGCAATCTTTAAGATCGAAATTTAAAAAAAATATTGATAAAGAACTGTCCTCAATGCTTAAAACCATGATACCAAGTTGGTTACCAACCAGGTAACCAAATTGATATACGGAAATGTGTTACCGTTATGTTTTACATTTATTAACGTTATGGTTGACACTTAGGTATGCCCTTTTTGGAACATTAGAATTTATGTTATTGGAGTAATTGCACTGTATGGACATTTGTAATACATGTCGATAATGAGTAATTTATAATAATTTTCGGTGAAGTGCACAGTATTTCAGTGACAGATAGCAAAATATTTGATTTCAAGAATGAAAGCTCACTTTTGTGCATTCTATCAAAATACACCCTGCTATTAAATCAAAGCATTTATCTTACGGATATGTTAATACTTCGTTTGTGTCAATTTGAAGAAACCTGAATGGGGTTCTACCTTTAGATTTATACGAAATCGTTGCCTTTAGTTATAATGTGCTCTTCTGCAGCTGATTTTTCTAAAAACGTCGGTAGAGGAAGGAATAGTGTCCACAAAAAATATTTCCTTTCGGTTTGGACGTTATTAATTAATGTCTAATAATAAGGGCATCATCGGGTCCATAGTCTATCTCATCACAGAAATGAAGAAAATGTATTGGACAATTATACTAATGAAAACGGTAAAGTAAATAATGTTTAATCCTGTTCATGTGACTACTTTAAGTTATGAACAATACAGTTTTTTTAGGATGTCTTAACGATGATTTAAACATCAACATGTTGAAAGTTTTTCTTACGAAAGTTAATAATTAAGCTTTTGATAGACAAGAACATGACACTATGATATTTATTACAAATATGAATGACCACTATGCAATCAAATTGATATAAATATTTTGTGGCCTACATTTAATATCTTGGTCAGATTTGTACATATTTTTGGGACAAACAAATACGCAGTTGCATTATTTACAACGTTATAAACAATGCAAAATGATCATCTGACGCATCTTTCCGGCACGTGAGAACAACACGAAGGAAGAAAGAACAACAACACATACTGCAATAATGCTTCAAACTCATACAACCCATCGTGACAAGGCTACTTGTACTAGCTGTAACACAGTCTGTTTAAAACCAAAGAGTTGTTACAACCTAATATATGAAAGCCTTTGGTACTCAAATTGATTATATATGTCGATGGACGAAAAGACACGTAAACATTGAAGTTCAACATCAGTCAAAGGCACATAAACAAACATCATGTAAATGTCAGTCAGAAAGTTTGAATGCAATATGCTAAAAGTGCAAACTTAGGTCGCCAAGTAAATATGAATAATCTTGATGGCATAAAGTTTCTGTCTTGCGAATAGATTAAACATCGCAATGTCACTATATTTATTTCAAACGAGGAAAAAGCATGTTGAAAAATCAGTTAATTGAAATGCTACAGAACTGTCTTCTTCTGACTGCCAGGTAAAAGGGTAACTAGGAAAATAATTCGTGTCAAAATCGTTAAGCCGATTGATTTATAGTAATAATAATAATAATAATAATAATAATAATAATAATAATAATAATAATAATGAAAATAATAATGGCGATGATATGATAATTATGATAATACTAATACTAATTAATATTTATAATAAGTTTGATGATCATCACCATAATGTTGATAAACACCCAAATAGAAAATAAAAAACATAAATGTTAATATTCCATTAATGACTTAACATCGGAGCCCTGTCCTCTTTAGCCCATATATATATTCTAAGATGCTCCATGGACATCAAAACAATTCTCAGATGCAGTTTTATTTAAAGAATCGATGATGTATTTTTTTACAAAAGCAAGGGGTATGTTCACCTCTTCCCTATTATATTTGAGGAGGGGAATTAACAAATCCATGGGCTCTTTAGTTCATGAAGTTAACAAAAATTTTGATGATATTCTAATAATTTTTTCTGTTCTCCGGCAGTTTTGATCTTTTGATGATAAAAACAGTTTTCAAATATTGGTGAAAATGAAAATATGGTGCTTTAATTCCCGTGGAAATAGATTGTTTCTACAAGTCCAATACTTCTTAGTAAACAAGGCATTAGGATACGACGAAAAACATTATAAAAGTCCAAAACTACCATGAATAGTTGTTTGATAAATCAATATATAAGGTGCAAAAACATCCAGACATTATCTGCGAAATTTACAAAACACAAAACACGTATTTTTCTTTCTCTACATAATTAAAAAAAATCTCCTTTCCTGGGAACTCGTTAAAAGCTAGTGAAAACACATTTCAACTTCAAAAAATGTAATAAAAGCATTATTTTCCAAAATAAAATCAATATATTTTCCAATGAAGTTATTTTTTAAAATATCCCTTGCAAACACAGACCTGTTTTGTCAATGTTACTACCTGTTTTTAACATCGAAGCAAATGATTTTGCGCAATATCGACTAATGGGTTAAAGATAATTCAAACTTTTAAAAGAAAAAAATAAACGATGTTAATGTACAGGGTATCACCACTTACCAGTATATTGTGAAAAACCCTTTCGTCGACCATATATGCACATAGCTTCTGAACTGCGAGTTTGCTTTCAAAGTGTACAGTAACACATATCCAAAAGCCATCTAGCAAGGCTGTTTAACTACAAATGAGGAAAGCCCTACTGGTTAGTGACTGCATCGATTAACCACCAAGTTATATGTATAGCAATTATAGCATTGCATCCGTTTACAAAAAAATTACGTTTAGAGATTTGAATATAAGATTTACGTTTTGGATGCGTTTCCCAAAAAATTAAAGGAGTAACAAGAATCATTGTGAGTCTAACATCAAGCGTGCTATTCTCCTCTCGCAAACTTTATTGTTCACAAGGGCTTTTTGCAAACAGGTAGACTGAACATGAACATCATGGCAGGAAATCACATTACGTGACATAAAACAGAAAAAGTGTGCACTAAATAGTCTAAGGATGATGGAATGTTAAGTATTTAAAAATAAGACATCAGACAGTTCTTCTGGTCAGTGCAGTTTATTTAGTATTCTTTCCTCATAGAGGTTGTTCATGTCGATTACTCTAGTAACTATTCACTAATTTCCTGGATTATTTATGACGAAAACTGGATCGATTGTATATGAACTTAGTTGAAATTCTACTGTGCAATTTTGGTCTTATTGAATGAACATGAATATCTCACATTCTGACTAATTTAGGGCATAGGCCTCTAAAACAAACAAACAGGCTTTCAACACATAATATTCATTTACTTGGCTGAAATTTTGCAGATAGTATATGTTGCCATTATCACCGCTAGACTAAAGACGTGACAATTTATGTGCATAATACAACTGAGTGTCTAACACAGAAATGCTGTTATTTCTTTATGCATATTCATTATGTATCAAAAATACTAAACGTGAAAACCATTTTAAAAATTATTCCTCTATTATAGTTTATGAGATCAACACTTAAGTAAAGAATTCATTTTGAGATGTTAAAATGTACAACTTCAGCAATAACAGCGAAGTGTTTTGCTTGAACTAAAGCTATAAGTACTGATATTTGTAACTTTAACTCACTTTTCCTTTTACATGTATGTATACAATGAACTGTAATTGACAGAAACTCTGGTTATGGTTCTCCCTACAAATTACATATCACTTTTCTGAATATTTCTTAGTCACGGTAGTACTTCATGTAAACTAGAATAAGTCGCATTTTATCTCTCACATGTGTACCAGTACAGAATTGCACAACGATTGACTGTCTATAACAAGAATAAGTTAAAGGACCAATAGCTCAAGGTTTCTTCAATAATCCATCTTTAAGCCAAATACATTATCTACAGAGGGACAAACTCATCTTTACTCAACCAGATTATCCGTAGTCGTAGAAGAAGTTATTAAATGTCAAGCGAAAATTAGTATTCACCTGTTATAACTTATGAATGTAAAATTAATGCACAGCAGTTTCCACTGGTGACACTTCTAGCAACTTGTGGGAGGCACAGGAGGTAATACATCATATATTGCCTTTATAAAGCCTACGACACAATATGTGCTAGAACATATGCTCGGTCGCACAATTAGTCCTATAACAACAACTGAGAAGATAGAAACATTTCCAAGAAATGGCCGCAAATTGTCCATCTCGTGTTTAATCATAAATAATTGGATGATTGTCTAGACGAGCTGCCTACATAATCTAAGTGTTTCAAGTTTGTCAGTGACAATGATAAATTGATCCAGTGTGATAGGGCAAGTCTAAGATGTCACCAACACCCAAATTTATAAATATTCCAGCATTAAAAGTTTGGGAATGAAGTCTCAATAACAAACAAGCGAGATAAAACAACATAAGTACTTTGAATGATAGAAAATGAAAACGTTATCGACATTATACATTTATAGACTGGTGATGAGGTCAATACCTTTTTTATAGACCCGGGGAAAAAGCAATATTGACAGAGGACGAAACTATCCCACAAGCAGACACGTAAATCTATGTGTCCAATTTTCAACATGTGTTAAAAGAACCAAATATCTTAATGAACTAAATACAGATCGAATCTTTAATAATAACACATAGTATAGGTTGAGATACCAGTGTAAATATAAAAATGAATACCATTGTCCAAGTAAACTTTCGAACAAAAGTGTTTGTCTCCCCTTAAATGTGGTTCTTATGTGGACATGCAAAGATAAACACAAGCCTTAAAATGTTCCGATAAATCACCATAACTACCCTTGATCCATTCCTGCATTAACAGCGTATTTGTATTCGCAAAGTTCCTCCGATTTCCTGATATCTTCAAGGAGCATGAATGGTTTCATTACAGAGGCAGCAACCTACCTGACAACAGGTAATATAAGTTTTGGTCATGTTATCCAGCTTCAGTCGCCTTGATGCACAAATTCATTAGCTGACAAATCTGTGTTTTACAGACACATAGTAATAAATAAGGCACCCGAGATAATTGTTTTGATAGAGAGAGCTTCGCGGATTCATTTACGCTGATGTAGCAGGATGAAAATATTCATAAATCAAGATCCGTGCAAGTAGTGCTTGTTGAAGTTGATCCCTGTTTTTTACGGTATAAATATCAACATGACATTGCTTTTATAAGAAAATATTTTTTTCTCACGATAGCTGTCCTAAAATCCAGACACGTGACAAACATTATCCCTGGATGTGTCTTTTAAGGGTTAGACCTATAAGTCTTTAATTGGAAAATAGTGACATTTTGTCTGTATGGTATCCTTAAACATAGATAATAGTTTCACCATAGACGGAAAGAAGCTAGACCAATTTGAGTCATTCTAAAACTTGCTCTTTCTCTCTCAGTTTCCTTCTATTTCGTATTTACCCTGATCTTTTCAATCCCTCCCTTATGTGTCTACTCTCTTTTGAAAGTTTTTCGAATGACCGAAATTTTGTTCAAAACACTGTCAATGTCAACGTATTCATTTACTCAAGACTAACTTAATTTTAAATGCATTTAGAATATTGGTATTTAGCATTTTATGCAAAGGTAATAGCCCTTGTTCTGTCTTTACTTACTAATTGATTTTTTGCATGTTTTGAGTTGTTATGAAATCAAATTAGGTGAAATGTTTAATTCTGCTCCTCTTCTTAACAATTTGTTTGGGGAATAATCTTCAAGAAAAATACATAACATAAAATTTAATTGATTGTATTTTTTAATTAAAAAATCAATAAAAAATTCTTTGTTATAAAACAATTTTATCCAGAATTGTTGAAGACGAACCACCAATGCGTTTTGGTCTCTCACATGATTCAATTCTTTAGTTATATGTTTTCTATGATTTTAAGAAATTCAAAATCAAAAGAAGGGAACATCAAGTCCAAACAAAAGATCGATCAAGAAGTAACGAAGGCGGAAGGTATATAAGAGGCAGGATAGACACACGATCAATCATGGACAATATGCAGTTTGAATTCGAGGTGACTTAAACCTTTCCGACCTAACTTTTTTTACAGATTTACGTCATTAAATAAAGTAAACTCAAGAAAACAAACATATGTTTTCAATTGCAAAACATTGGATTTCTAATGAAAAGATGCAGTTCACAAACGAACATACCATGTTATTCTTATCCTTTTCTTAACTTCGTATGATTAAAGGGTGTTCACACAAAAATTGCCACAAGTGATGCAAATAACTGAGGAAACTGCACATATATAACGACAGATCATACCAACTATCATTTAGAATGAAAGCTATAAATCAAAATGATATGATTAAACCCAAACCAATGTTTCACTTAAAATATATATTTCTTACTTTATGTGTTAATACTTATAACCTGACATGCAAACAAGAAAACGTACTTTAAGACTTTAATCATCCTTGGTAATTATCGTATAAAGATTGCATGATTGAAAATTGCCGACTTTGTCAATCAACAGTTACTGAGTAGGATGGGATTAAAAGAGTTTTTTTAAATGAATATTTAAGTTGTTAAACGTTGGCAAACTCATCCCAAAAAAAGCGGAGGTTCGTTATCCAAATCCTCTCAGCACATGCTATTTTATTGTGTCCAAGCAAATAGTTAAACAATGATTTGTTTGTTTTGAGAGAACTACAGTAACAAAAAAAGATAGGCATTTTCATTTCGGAGTTTTCACTTAAGTGATAAGTAGAGAAAGAAAAACGTAATGAATAACTATATGTATGGTACATGTATAGTAAATTGAAGGACACCACAGTGGATAAGCCGCGCTTCACAATATTTTCAAAGCGATCGCAGATAAGTCGGTATCCTCAATATACATATTTTTATGTTAAAATCATTCCGAAATATACAGTACCGGTGTCAGAACATGCACATAAAGTGGCTGCGATCAGATCGTGTGAAGAGGAAAGCCTTGGATCTCGATAAAAGTCTTTTCTATTGTTCAAAAACCATGCCTAATACAGTAAGTCCTCCTTTCCATTTATAATTTTCCTAATGTTTATTTTTGTTACTTAAAACCTTACTACATGTATCTCTTTATTTCAATCAAGATTCATCGCCAAACTACAGATTAGTTACATTTATAATGAGGTGAATTAATTACATGTCTCTTGAATTGAACAGTCGATCATGGGAACTATAATTGAATATAGTAACTGATATTCAAATTTATTTCTCGTTAATTTTAGCCCTGAACAACGATATCTTTACATATGTTCAGGAAACGTATTTATTTAAAAAAATGCTTGAGTGTAAATGTTTATATAATTTTTTTTTTAAAAATATGGAAGTTTTTAATCAAGTTGCCGTGTCCATGCAGGTCCATATATCTCTTGAGTGAAGGATGTTTTATGTAACTACGCACTGTAAGCACGTTTTCTTAGATATATCAGCAGATCTCACGAACAGAACCTCTGTTTTTTTCAACAATACAGGAAAAGTTTTGTCAATCTACACGAATTCATTTCCAATTTAATTTTCGCTGGATACGGGTTGTCTTCATCAACGACAACGTATACGGTTAATCATATAATGAAAAACTTATGGTCAAGAAATTTAAACGTGGAACTATAACTTCAGCACAAACATAAGTCTATGTTTCTATTATTGTTCAGAGATGTTTTTCATTTACATCACCATTTATTGTATTAAGGTTTGCATCAAAGCCAAACAATATGTACATAAAACAGAAGGGCCGTGCTGCAAAATCAAATTATATAAACAAGAGCGTTTACCCATGTCATACCAAATTATACATTCCAATTTAACGTCTTACTTTATACGAGCGTTTCTTGATCTAGAAATGCAGAAGCATTTTGTATGCTTTCGGAATGCTTAACCTTATTCGAATCAGCACTTTGAGTCTTATTTACACAACACCTGGGTCTTAATTAGTGGCTGCATCAATACATAGGCTTCTGTTACTGCTAATAGTGTATTCCTTTGTGCGATGTTTTCATTGGCTCAAATATTGCAAGTTAGCTTATGATGCAATAATTTGCCATAATGAGATTAGGTCGGAAGCCCGAGAAGAGCTGTGGGGAGAAATAAGGGGTGAAACGTACAATTCATCTCTGGTTCAATACATACATGTATTACGGCAAGGAAGCTTCGGTTCTGTACAAACCACATTACAAAACATATTCAGTAGGTATAAATGTTTGTTTTTGCTTCTTTTCCGCTCGGGAAATAGTATATTCCTATTTCTGCACAGAATTTAATTCAAACTTGTCTTTTGAAAAAATATAAGATGGTACTTTAATACGTAGCCAACAAACATGCAACACCTTTCAGGAGTATAATAAAAGCTCCAAAACGAATGAACACGGACGGATGGACGAACGGACGAACATATTAGAGGGATTAATGTTCCCCATCAATAAAGAATGTACAAATGCGTCATTACTTGTGTTGGATCGAGTCAACCACAAGGTCATTGTACAGAAATAGGTTATCATTTACAGAATCCTTTCAGATTCGGATGTGCAGGGAGGATTAAGAGTACTTATGTTCTTAACTAAGATTTGCTTACACACACTGGCGCCCTAGACTTAATCAATCACGTCAACTCGTGAGGAGAAAGATTTTGTACTTGATGAGATAAGATGAAATCTTCCATCAAGATTTACTCTGTCGAAGAGGCTCTGGATAAATTAAACATGATAAAAGGTAAATGTACGAGTAACAGCTTATGTAAACAGCAACTATGCTAAAATATTATCACTGTAACAACGTGATCTTTAAGGTATCCCCATGAATGTCGTTCTTACTAAGGTCACACCAATGTGCGAATAAGTCGTGTACATGAGATTTCATCTTTCACGTCTTTTAAGAGAAAAAGAAATATGTTTCAAGATATGGCCTTGTGACCCTCGTAAAAGAGATTACAAACACATCTAAAATAAATAATCATATCTGCAAATGAGTTTTGACACAAAGGGATAACATTTTAGGTAAATCTAGTGGCATCAATGCTGCTGGAAAAACGGACTTGCATGTGGTTGCTGGACGTTGAACTGCTCAATAATACTGGGACATCTTGTCAGCCCACATTGGGCCATTCAGTCCACGTTATTTTTTACGTTTAATCCTTTTAGATGACAACGCCAGGTGACACAAGGCTAAACATATAACTTATAACATATACAAACATAGAAAAACATTTTACTCTCCAACATAATAATATCCCCACCAGATAATGGTGGTTGGCCAATAAGTCCAGACTTTTCACCGATTCAGCATGTTTGGGACATGCTTGGACAGCGCTTCAGGTAACTACGACGGTCTACTCACCACGAACTTGCTATTTGAATAATATCAATGAAAATGACTTAAGACGCCTTAAAAGGATTAGGATGCGCCGACTATTGAAGGGGTGGATTAGCAGCTTAGGATGACGTCGTCCAGGGTTCAATGCACACCATGAGTTTCTTCAGAGCTTACTCACTGCCTTGATACTGCCAGTCGTTTTGTTAGTGAAATACACAACACCAACTCACCTCACCTCATAGAATATTGACATCGTTTCTCGCTGTGTGGGAGAATCTGTCGGTTTATGTTTGGTATACTGTGATCTACAATACCGTATGTTCTTGTATCATTGGCAATAACAAATATATGGGATAAAATTCCACATGGTCTCGTTACATTTCTTCATTATTTTTCTAATTACGATGCCTCTCAAGAGCCATCAAAGAACCCCACTTTTTGTGAATAGCATATATATAGTCATTAGAGGAACAGTGTTTTATAAAACAGGTGCATGCAATGTACTATATATGAGTTATCCGGCCTTTTATATTTTAAGTTAAATGATGTAAATGTAGGTTATTATTTTCGCTACTTCAGTAAGTGTCATTTGGATCGCCGTTAGACAGGAGTTAAGCCTTTTTAAGTAAACAATTACCATAATGGCCGCCTGTTGACAATAAGGTTTCCTACTAAGGCACCATATGTGTTCTTTTAATTATACACTACCTGAAAGAGGTTTGGGAACGCCCAATATTTTTTACCCTCTTTACTAGAGGTTGAGGTGCTTGTCAGAATTAATGACTACATACAAGCATGCGTATGTTTAATGTTGCCCATGACAAGCACCCGGCCATATGTAACATAGACAGCATTTCCCATGCGTTTTGGTGACAGTATATGTGACGAAAACCAAATGATTTTTCGTTTCAATACAAACATGTCATTGGAGAAGGAAGGGCGTCACTCGAAAAAATCAATCATTGCATCATCAGGTCTGAAAGACCCGATGGGCTTATGGCATGGCATGGCGTCCGGCGTCCGTCCATCCGTCCGTCCGTCCATCCGTAAACTTTTCACTTTTTCGACTTCTCCAGAACCAATGACTCTAGAGAGC
The DNA here is from genome assembly GCA_921293015.1 of Phorcus lineatus. Classification (NCBI taxonomy): domain Eukaryota; kingdom Metazoa; phylum Mollusca; class Gastropoda; order Trochida; family Trochidae; genus Phorcus; species Phorcus lineatus. The sequence continues at coordinate 20,652,471 of OV121095.1, forward strand.
TGAAATTTTATGTGCATACTCCTTGGCAAATGGGGATTCTAAATTGTAGATTTCGTGACCCCATGACCCCAAATGGGGTCCCAAGGGTCAAAACTTTAAAAATCTATTTTAATCTTCTTCTCCAGTTCCAAAAGGTCCAGAGAGCTGAAAAGTTGTGTGTAGACTTCTTGGCCAATGGGGATTCCAAATTGTAGATTTTGTGACCCCATGACCCCAAATGAGGTCAGAGGGGTCAAAACATGAAAAACCTATTTTCATCTTCTTCTCCAGTTCCAAAAGGTCTAGAGAGCTGTAAAGGTGTGTGTAGACTCCTTGTCCAACGGGGATTCTAAATTGTAGGTTTGGTGACCCCATGACCCCAAATGGGGTCACAGGGGTCAAAACCTGAAAAACCTAATTTCATCTTTTTCCCTAGTTCCAAAAGGTCTAGAGAGCTGAAAAATTGTGTGAAGACTCCTTGGACACTGGGGATTCTAAATTGTAGGTTTGGTGACCCCATGACCCCAAATGGGGTCACAGGGGTCAAAACCTGAAAAACCTAATTTCATCTTTTTCCCTAGTTCCAAAAGGTCTAGAGAACTGAAAAATTGTGTGAAGACTCCTTGGACACTGGGGATTCTAAATTGTAGGTTTGGTGACCACTTGACCCCAAATGGGGTCACAGGGGTCAAAACCTTAAAATCCTACTTTCATCTTCTTCTCCAGTTCCAAAAGGTCTTGATAGCTTAATTGTTGTGTGTAGACTCCTTGGACAATGGGGATTCTGAATTGTAGGTTCGGTGACCCCTTGACCCCGAATGGGCAATGGGCCTTTTTTATTTGTGAATAACTTTTAAGAAATACATTGTTGTTTTCTTTCCTCAACATAACAATTTGCAATGTCCCAATGTGCCCTAGTTCAAGCCCAAGTTACCCCTGGTTTGGAAAGCATTTTTTTATTTTGATATCTCTGGTTTTTTACCAAAAAGAAATGATGACATATTGTTTTGTTTCACTTTCTCTTTTCTTCATAATAAAGGCTGCTTGAGTGAGTTTGGGTTAAACGTGTCGGCAATCTTTCAGCTATTTCACTAGGTCGACCAAGACTTTGATAGACGTTTCAGTTGCCTGACTCAAGTAAACACGTTTGTCACTTGATTTGATTTACTTATATCTGAATTTTCTTATCCAAGAGAGCATAATTTGAAAAAAAATATTATAGTTTTGCTGTAATTGAATTATTAATGAACAAAACCTGCTAAGTGCCCTTTAGTCCGTAATTTATGTGGCTATTTACTTTTGTTTATTTTTTCTCTCGGGGTTATTAGATATAAATGCATTTATGGTTAGACAAAATTAGACCAAAGTTACCCGTCTCGGACGTTGGGACAGGCTATCTTTCCTACACTGCCCATGACCCCATGGTCTAAACCCAAACACCTATTTCTATCAAAAGTCTGATGAGCTACAGAGCCCATGGCTCTATTTTTCTGTTATTACAGTTGGGGTCCATTGCTAATTGACTATTCCTGTCACTGATGTTAGTTTTGGATAATTTGATGAATAGGAGGCTTGTTAAAATTTTCAAGGATAATGCATTTTTTCGTGAATAAGAAAGGATTGCGTTCTTGATTAGAAGGCACTATAAAAAAAGTAAGAATTGATGTGAAACCCTCGTCTTTTTATACTAATAAATAAGGACGGTGTACATACATAGTTTAATTTGCTGTAAACCGGACTACAATTTCAGTAAGCGTCAACCATAAAAAGCTGCAACCTTTCGATTACTAGATGATACAATACTTTGATCCATACTAACGAATTTCAAAGCGCAAACAGGAACAAATCCATTCCGCGGTTATTACTACAACATATATTTTTTCGGAACGAGGGATCATAGTGTAAGCTTAAATTTATTGAACGTCCACAAAACATACTTCTCAGTGAACCTCTTTGTACAGATGTGATCTTGGCCATCAAACGTAGATATAATTAACATCTCAATGAGTCCAAAATTAGTTTTCAAGATTTTTGAAGATTTTGTGACTGAATTACAACTTAAGAATTCAACATATTTACAACAGATGTGCATCATGTTCTTCATGCACGCCTGTAATGGCTGAAATATTGCCATAGCGGCGTTAAAGAATAACTCACCCACTCACCCAATCTAGCTATGTGCTATTGTGAAAAAGTAGTTTGAGTAAACACTGTTGATGTTTATAATCTGACTCTTTCTTCTTCATACAATATGATCATTTGGAATTCTCTGGTTATCGTCTTTATCTTAGTTATCTTATTTAAATTAACTTATCAAATGCACACTGCCAAAATAGCAAACATACATGTGGCAAATACAAGATGTAACAAAAAAAGAATGAAAGTTTACACTATTTTTTGAGTCACGTCTTGAAACATATCACAATCATATTGCATGGATTTAATTTCTGTTACTGCAACAAGAAAAGAACTTTTACCGTTTTGACGGACGTTAAACTAGGTTTTGTTCATACAAATTTTATAAATGGAAATTATAATCTGGTCCTACTAAAAGGTTATGACACACCCTGCTTTACTTATATTCCACACGTAGATATACTGATTCGTTTCTGGATGGTTTCAAGATCATGATAGTAGGCTTTGTAAAACGTGAAGATTAAAGTGCCAGAGATATAAAGTCCTAAAAGAATTTTCCCCGGCCAGTGTTTCATGTAAAATGCGGATAGAAAAGACAATAAATCTGACCTTCTATCGGATTTTAAAGTCGAGCTGACCATTTTCCAATTCTCATATACATCAAATTTACGATTGAACTAGCTTTAGTTGTAGAAGATAGTTTCCTACATGACTAAAACTAACCAAATATTGACTGAATCCGGTATTATAGCGTGATTACTCTGAAGATGTATCTTCCCCGTTTTCTTCCTTGTGTTGATTGATCCTTTCTGGTGCCATCTTTGACATGATATTTTCTGGTAGAATGAACTTTTGTTTTTTTAAAGATGTTTCCATCTTTGTTACGTATCGTCACAATGAAAATGAGACATGAAAAGAATTAACTTTCATATTGTTAGAAAAAACCGGACAATGAGGCTACTCAAACGCTATTCTACACATATCGAATTTACCTTACTAGCATATTTTATTATAATTTCTTTAATGCCTTTTGTTGATTGATTGATACTATTTCTTGGTCTCTAAGTGTTGATATATATTTTATATATATTATAATACAATATATTTTAACCAAATACTTTGATTTCCAACATAAATGATACATAATATTTTTCATATCAATGTAAGGCTACTTTCGAAAATCACATTGCAACGCATCCAAAAGAAACGTACGGGCCATACTGTATTCCATTTCGTAAATATGAATATGATCATGTAACTACTTCCAATTACTACAGAGACCTAGTGACATGGACGCAGTCAAGTTGGAGATTAGTATTCTGTAACTGATGTGATGCACTCACGAGGAGACTAGTAAGATTCGGAATCAAGCAATGAACTGACAATTACCTTCTTGTACCTAAATACACACACAGGAAGTAAAGTTATTTCTGATACGAATTCGTCGATATGATTTTCAAAACTGAGTTCTCATTTTGTAGTAACATACATGTAATTTCTATTAACACTAGGTGCGTCCAAATATAACCTAAAAGGTCGTGTGCTGAAAATAGCATGTAAGCACTCCATGATTAAAGGTTACATATCGGATAATTGCTAGTACTAGGCGCTGTTCTTAAAAACTGTTTATATAGTACAGACTGAAATGGATTCTCCTTGTGTACCTTGTGTGACCACCATTGGCGTTGATCACTACCACACATCTACGGTACATAGAGTGGATAAGACTGTTTGTAAATGCCCTGGGAATCCTTCTGCACAGATCCAGAAAAGCAGTCTGCAGTTCATTGGCAGTTGTTGGAATTGTTCTGACATTGTTCAGCCTCCTTTGCACCTCATCCCATAAGTGTTCAATTGGATTCAGATCAGGGCTGAGGGATGGCGAGGGTGGAATATCGATGTTATGCTGTTGGAGGAAGTTCAGGGTAGCTCTAGCAGTATGGGGACGAGCATTATCTTGCTGGAAAATTGTGTTGGTGATGTTGTGCAAAAACGTGGGGTCTGATCACTTGGTCGATAGAACGCTGAGCTGTTCAACCTTGTCCCCGACCATTTTGGAAGCACATTGGTCCCAGTCTCGCATTAAGCCTGATACCAGCCCACATCATGACACTAGGCTCATCCCATGGATCCCTTTCTATAACGTTTCTTTCTGCAAAACGACCATCTCGACGACGCCAAATCCTGACTCGTCCATCTGCAATGGAGAGACAAAAACGACTTTCGTCAGAGAAAATTACACGTCTCCAATCACGATGACACCAATGTCGATGAGTGTGTGCCCACTGAAGTCGTGCTTGGCGATGTCGTTGCTGGAGAACAGGACGACGTGCTGGTCGGCGACATTGGAGGTTGTCATAACGCAGGCGTCTGATGTGTCTCGGCTAATGCGTCGGTTATGTGTTCCAACAGTGTCCAGGGCAGTTTGAGTCGCAGTTAGGAATGGATCTCGGTGGTGTAGACGTGTAATGTGTTGATCCTGTCGAGGGGTGGTGACCCTTAGACGACCACTTCGAGGACTGTCAGCTGTGGTCTGTGTTGCATAACGCTGTTGCAGACGTATATTGTCGTAATGTCAACATTAAAATGATGTGCAACGTCTTGAACCGATCCCCAGCTTCCAAACGTCCAACAGCCTAGTTTCTCTCAATCTCAGTCAAACGTGGCATTGTTCAATCGTGAATGATAAACTCAATTTCTATGTCACAGTTTTATACCCTTGAACACCCGTAACATATCGTGCATATGTAATATCAGGAGAAACGCGTGCATCATGCCAACATTTCAAATGACGTGTGGGTTTTAGCAAATGCTTTTTGTTTTGGGTTACTATTCAAATCTTGCGAAATGCTTCCAAAAATGTTTGATGACACCATATGTCATCACCTCAGATCAATACTTCATATAGATTTAAGATGCAGAGCTTTTTTCAATTTGAATGAAAAACTTGCGTTTCTTTTGCGTGTGAGTATATATATGGAAATATAAAATATAATGTTTCATTACAATTGTTGAATTCTATTTACATGCATATGGCATATAACCCTTTAAATAAAACATGCCCTAGGGATGTAAGTAGTAAAAATATCACCTTCATTCGAATGTGATCCTCAACCGTTGTTATGAATGACTACATAATTGCCAAAAACTAATGTTGCACAAAGGCGATCAAAGAATAGGCGGGGTTTTTAAACTGTGCTCACTTCTGCCTTTCTTCAATGGAATACTATATTTTAAGAATTTCAGAATTTTAAACTCAATTCTTAAGAAACGCTATCCAGAAACAAAGGAATAATCGTATCAATTCATAATAGAAACAAGATTGAACAATGGCACCTGCAAAATGATTGACAAAATTTTATTAATACACCTTTCATTAGGTCATTGACATCTGCATAAAATGGCACGGCAGTAGGACTGATAGTTAACTGTAGACAAATGTGTCTTGTATGGGACATAGGACTTGGTTTTGTTCATTCCCACAGTCCCATATTAATAGTTGTCTTGTCATGGATAATATTCGAATTTATTTCCACGGTCCCACATGAATATGAATATGAATATTAGATTAATATTAATTAAGGATTTAAACAAAGAAATCCATGCAATCCAAATGCATTCTCCATTCATAGAATAAATGCTAATCTTTGCTAGAACGTATAAGTTTTTAATATTCATTTTAGATTTAGATGGCGTTGAACTTAACTTTAGCAACGGTGCATCAATTAATTGGCATAAAGTCATCTAAGTTATGTCATCTGAAAAATGTTTCAAACAAAGACAAAATGGTATTTTAGCCAACAAGCTTGCGTCGAATATTACTAACAACATAACAATAAAAAAAGATTCTTTTTCATTTTTACATATGTTCTAGTTTGCAAAGACAGATAAATTATTGTGTTTGACCATTCGGAGCATATAGTTTAAGCTTTTAATCATCAGTATGGCGTGTTTAGAGTCTCAAATGTAAACCCGGCCCCTGAGGCCCGAAATGCCTTCAACTGCAGTAAAATGATAATGTATGATGATTTGTAAAAGTTATTATTTAAAGTTTGTCCAACATGTGGAGTCACTTTTTTGTAGTTGTAGGCCAGTAGAAATTTCCCCAAATTTAAGTGAACCCGGACATTTTCGATAAGACAAAAAGAGCTTGACCATACATCAATTTGTTTTATTTTATTTCATTGTGTTTCTATCAGTCAATTTTGGCATTAGACAATACCAATTTGGGTTATTCATGCAAAGTTACCAAAAATATTGATATTGATATATAAACAGAAATTTAAAGATTTTTATTTAACTGTAAATTTATCTCCCTTGTATTTTATAATGACTAACCTACAATGACAAATGTCCCACTAATTGGAAAACTCATGGCCCAAGGGCCCTCTTCGTCTCAAAAGTAAATAAGGATCTTCTAATAAATACACAAATCACTTCAGATTTATAATAAAAATGCTATCAGTTTCTATCTAACACTAAGAATTTACCATCAAATATACAATGTTGAACATATTACTTAGATGAAAAATACATTATATCAATAAATTTTCCCATATCAAATGTTCTAAAATCTCAAATGCTTTTTACAGAAACATTAATCTCAAAAGCCTCTTTCAATCACATATATCATAAAACAAGACCTAACAGCTGGACTCAAATAAAAACAAATGGTCATGTTATAAGAGTGCTTTAATATAAATTTCATCCCTTATTATCAGTTCAGAGTGAAGGTAATTTCAAAAGCTGCGCACATCACATTTATCCGTTTTCATCTGTTAATATGTTTTAGTGCACAACTGACCATAAATTTAAATATCTCTAAGCCGACTGACTTAAATTTTGTCATTGTTGATTACAGGTCAGTTGCAAAGAATAATAAATATATTACTGTATCGATTGAAAGCTAAAGTGAGTAAATCTTATGCCTTAAGATAGCCAATTTGGACCTAAAAAACGTGCTATAGTACCTTTAAGTGCATGATTCTCTGCAGATGCTGGATAATCGTCATTGTTTTGAACATTATATGAAATTTAATGGATCCAAGAAAAGAAGTTAGAATATTTCATTCTTCAAAAAACATTGTCGAAAGTGCAATGTTATTACCCTTGTTAGAATAATTAATAATCTATACCTGATGAAACTGTTTTATATGTTTTTTGAAAGAAAATAGTTTGGTAGCAAGGGGTAGATAACAAGTATTTCTTTATAGCTATATAGTTATCATCAGTTATTTAGAACATCTGAAAATAGTTAACGGATTCAAATTCAGGTAAAGACTTAGAAATATGAACAGAAATCTGTCATGTTGGTGGTTTGGGAAGGATAATCACATTTATCAGTGCCTCAATCTAAAATGTGCATATGGAGAGCTTTAATTCTATCTTTACAAATTAAAAATGTATTTCATAAGATATACCTAGAGATTGTGAAAAGTGACTGAGGATATGTAAGTCAGACATTTTGAAGATCAATCAGGGGCAGTGAATCCAAGAAAACATATTTCTGACTCAAAGTCCTAGGGGTGATATAGTGTAGAGTGTGAGAACACTGAGCCCTTAGTCACCGAGGATGTAGTAAAATGACCAATGTTGGTGTGGACAACAAATTGGACCACCGCTTCTTCCTCCGTTATAAGCATACTGCCAATGTAAAAACTCCGCCACTGCTTGTGATACAGAAAGAAATTGTTTTTTTACCCTGTAACCACGCATTGGCTATATTTGCACCAGCCCCAATGCTTTGCTAAGATAGGCCTTGTCACATTTCACATTCACAAGGATTATGCCCCCCTAAAGACATGTTATTCCGTCAAGAGTAATAATAGCCCTTAGAAGTATGTCCTGTTTCATGATCTCAAATTGTAATTGCCACATCCAAATAAGTATTTTGTGCAACTAATAAACGTTTTATAAAATATTCCAATTTTTAACTTGATTTTTCATATTTTTTACCAAAAAAACAGGCATGATGTTCAGCCATGGGCATAAATCACCCTTAGTATGTACAAGTAGGTAATATTGCATGATCTATCATTCCAATCACTACAATATTTTATTTTTCAACATAAACACTTCTCTTAAATTGTTCCAATTTTCTTTCATTTTTTATGCTTTTTCACCCCAAAACAGACATGGCGTTAAACCTACAATAGAAAGAAACTTAGAAATTATGTAATTTTGCATGATCTATCATTCTAGCCAATTTAAAAGTTTGTCCAGCAATACATATATTTTTGAATAAATAATTCCTAATTTCCCTAATTTTTTTAAGTTTTTGCCGCAAAAATGCATGTTGCCCATGATTAATTTTGTTGGTTTTTCATGGTTCATCAGCACTGCTATAGGGACCATTTAAAAACAAAATTTGTCTGTTATCGATAATGTCCGGGTTTTTCACGATTTCTACTGGCCTATTGCACAAGCAAATTAATTCTTTACAGAACACGAGACCATGCTATTCTGTGACATTCCCAATAGCATTTGAATCTTGTTATAAATGACAGACACGATTCTGTTTATGTGCTGCCTTGGGTCATTGATGTGCTTTAACAAGTCATGACATGACATTTACTGTATCTTCCTTACTTATTTCACAAAGATGGGGAATTGCACATTGCAGTTTAATACTAAGCAACAAAAAAAGGGGTATATATGACTTTACTATATAAACAGGTACTTTCATTGAAGTATAAGATTTCAAGTTTGGAATTAGTAGAACGCTTTTACGACATACTTTTCGAAAGACATGAGTTCGTTATGTGAAAAACGATGAGATAAATGAAATCTGAAACAAAAACAGAATCTAGTTCTAAACAAATGATTACTTCGTCAAAACATACCGTAATGATGAAATATGTTTTGTCCATTACAATTTCTAAAAAAGCAGTAGCTAATGCTACAAAATGTAAAGCAACGCTCATCTATTGAAGCAACGAGCATCTTTAGTTCACGTAAACTGTGGAGCTTGTTGGTGACAATCATGAACATTTACACGACTGAGAAAAATATTGGTTTACTCAACCAAAATCTATTCTTATACACATTTAGTTAATAAAATATCAGCTTATTGATAATTCAGGCATGTGTAGTGCCTTGTACAACGTGCGTAAATGGAATCAGTGTCCTATTGCCTCCTCACCGCATGACTTATCTCTAAATAGTGACCTTATGCTAGTGGGCCCGAGGTGCTTTGGATGATGCAGGGTATATAAAGGCCATCCGAGCTTACGTAATCTTGGTAGGGACACCCAAGCTGGACCAAATATTTAGGTGAGGTGAATTGAGGTTAAACGCCACTTTTCAGAGTAAATCAATTATATAATGGCTGCTTGTATTATTGTATGAAGACTCGTTTGGCTATGCATTGAAGTGAGACCAGCTAGCAGCAGCTTGAACTACCGAACCATGGGTGGTACTAAGCCAAATTTCAGTATATTATTCTACCCAAACCTTACTTCGTGTACAACAGTTCCCTACTGCAGAGAAAGTTACTGAATGGCAGGCAGAATTCTAACCGCGGACCTCTTTCCCTTATCCAGCCCCGATTCAGATTAGATAACCGATAGACGTAATAATTCACAAGGGACAAATATTATGTAATTCCGATAACCTAGTTTGTTGCCATGTTGCTTTCTTAAGATTTTTTTTAACCCGTAGTAAATTAGATCGAGCCAAAATTCTTTAAGCAAGTTGAGATCAGTGTTTCCGCTGGGTTTTTAACATGCCGGACACAGTGTCCGGCGATCCCGATATTTACCGGTCATGCACCAAATCTGCCAGTCACAAAATGTAAGAAATAACACAGTGCATTAAAATTGAATAAAACGAGTTTATTTACCTTTTACAGCTTCCTTTTTTTCTTTCTGAAAATGTCTCTCGCTCGTGCGATGTGTGTGTCTGTCGTGTGCATGTTAATTGTCATCAATGAAATCAAACGTTCTTGTGACAAACGGTTGCGTCTACCTGTGTGAATAAGATTCTGTAAACTGAAACCTCTTTCAGCCGCGACACTGCTTACCGGGATAGTCATTGCAATTTTGGCCAAAACTGCAAAGTCTGGAAATAGTTCTGAGTAATTTTCACTCAGAATTGCCCTACAACTTGTTTCCAACGAAGAAGTTCCAAGACCCACCATTGTACTCTTGAACGGAGTAAAATCTCGCCTTGCTCTCTCGCCATTGATGATCGTGTCAGTGACGTCATTTTCTTCATTTCCAATCGTGAAGTGGTCTATTAATAGATCAAGGGATTCCCGGGCATACCCGGCGATATCCTCACGTGGATAACGAGCAGGGTTCAAAACCTTGTCAAGGCATGAAATAACGTGCAAACTTTCTTCAGGAAATCGATCATGAAGATTACTGCAAAGTTCTTCGATGAAACATGTGCGCATGTTTTGAAATGCACGAACAGACGCTGCATCTGCATAGGTCAGCTTGACACCTCTGAAGTGTCCGTCTTGCAGATTCTGTTGAAAATACTGTTCGCTTTCACCCGGGTTTTCTATCAGTTCTTGTAGAGAATCACAAGTAGCGTTGACTATTAGCTGTATCATTCCAATATTCAGATTGTCCTTCTGAAAAATTGTGATAAGTTTGTCCATGTAGTGTAGTACATCAGTGAGCATGTAAGTTGTTGCAATAAAAGAGTAAGTCTTGATTTTACGCTGAATATTGACTGCAACACTATTTTTCCGATCGGCAGCCTCTTCCTCGATTTCGATCACTAACGCTGGCCAGTTCTTTTTAGTGCTTTTTACAGCATTCCCTACAGAAAGCCACCTCACACTGCAAGGCTGTTTGACACTTGAAAATTCGGCATCGTCTAACACTTTCGACAGTTCCCTCAGACGATTATATCTCGTGGCGGAATATTCGTACAGCTTGTAGATTTCATTAAGTGTTCTGCGATATTCCCCGACCGTTTTCGACACTTTCGCCGCATCTGCTGAAGCAAGCGCCACACGATGCGCAATACAGTGCACGTGAATCATGTAGAAACACCCTTCAGTTTTGAGTCGAACACCAACTCCAGATTTCTTTCCAGTCATTACACTCGCCCCGTCTGATCCGAGACCAATAACATTTTCAAGTTTGATGCCCCATTCCTTTAAGACTTCTTCCACCTTTTCAGTTACACATGCCGCCGTTCCACTATGAACAGAGTAATTTCCCAAAAATATCGTTTCGGGCACCCCTTCAGAATTCACTATTCTCACAAACATAATAAGTTTTTTTTCAACTGTCACATTCACCGTTTCGTCGATCGTAATTCCAACAAACTGACTCTGTGAAATTTTCTGTTTCAAATCTTCAATAGTACTTTTGAATAAAGCTTCCTCCATTTCTTCAACTGAGTCGGCGTGACTGTAAACTTCCCCATCTAAGGATGAACATCCATTGTCCTTTTGCAATTTGAGCAAACTAGCAAATTTAACCGAAGCTAAATTTTCTTTGGCCATGAATAACACAGTTCGTAACATTGCAGTTAATTTTTCGTCAGTTTTCTGATTGGCGACATTTAAATGTGCAGACATCGCATTTTGTTGGTAAGTAGTTGTAACGGCGTGATGATGCGCTGCACTCTCTCGATGCTCTTTAAGAGCCGATTTTTTCAAATTGAAACAACCTTTAGTAAAGCCATTCACTTTACCAGCCAATTCACAGATCTTACAGTACATGAGAACTCCTCCTTTAGATTCTTCATATCGAAGCCATCGAAATTCAGACATCCAATCAGAGTTAAATTTTCTTACTTTGCTTGGTTTTGATTTGAAATTGTCACTAGTACTTGCACAAGAGTCATCATTTGTTTTGTTACTGTTGTTTTTATCACTGTCTTCATTGAGTTCAGAAGCTTTGCGTTTAGGTGTACCTTCAAAAAAATTGGAAAGCGTCGTCTGCTTTCTGCTCTCCATTTTGACATGTGGTGATAAACATTCGGAAAAAAATCGTAATTGTTTCGTGTGTTCCCGTAATGCCATAATAAGAAGTTACACCTCGAGGTTATATTAAACGCCAAGAGGTTCCGAATGGTTATCGTATTGACCAATGTGCGTTGCATGCTAAAAATAGCTTTCGAAGCGAGTTGTAAGTGTACGTTGTCACAGTGTTTTTAGGCGTTATCACCTTTGGGTTTAGAAACAAAACTCAGTTTATAATTTTGACAAATAAGACTTTTATTTTTACCGGACACAGGGACCGACAGCCTCTAAATTTACCGGTCCTGATAGTTTTTTACCTGCCAAAAGCCGGCATATACCGGAGAACGGAAACACTGTGAGATGGTAAAATAAACGTGCGTAAAACGCTTCAAGATTCAAGGCTTAATGCTGCCTACTTCATCGAGATGTGTTTTGATCAATGTAACTAAGTATGGCAAGAATACCCTTCGGTTAATGCTAATTTTTTACGTGTAAGAAGCATCGTTATGTTTCCAAATTTAGACTTAAACTGTTGCATCGTCGGTTTTTCAAGTGTCTTCGAAAGATTATGACCTCAAGGCCTAAATATAAGCAGGTTCATAACTCATTTCTCATGTCGACGGATGCTTTTAAAATTAAGACTATTACCAGACATGAGTTTCATAAATGAATAAAAATTCAACCTTAATATGACATAGCATTTTAGCTAACGGATATACTTCAAAGAACTAATCATTGGCTTCAAGATGACACAAACATAATTTTTCCGGCATTGCCTCTATCGCTAAAGTCACACTTTCTGTTATTTCTTATGTGCAATTAATGAGAACACCAGCTTTCAGTTATCTTTGAGGTTTCTGTATGAAAAAACGATTCGGTTCAGATTACTAATAGTTCGTTAATTCATTCCATAATTAAATTGATTAAAACTGTTTCAAAATCTCTTATACATCAAACATCTTGATGTTGAAGTTGGCCTACGTCATGCAGTACAGAGTGAGTCCCGATGTGATGGCCAGGGTTATGCTAAATGCAACTGTGCAGCAAATGGCAAGCAATGTCAGACCAACATATGTAAATGTTTCAAGTCAGGTGTGAAGTGCAACAGCAGGTGTCACTCCAGCATCACATGTCCAAACAAAAATTGAAATAATACATGATATGTCAATAAAACTATGAGCATCTACATAACTGTTTGTTATTGTTTTGACCTATTAATGAGTATAATTCATTTCAGTCAATCTGTCTGAAAATCAGCCTAATTTTCAATCAATCTGTACATTGACTGCTTTTTTCAGTCAATCTATACATTGCCTGAGTGAATCAGGCAATCTACAGATTGACTAAAAATTTCAGTCAATCTACAGATTGGTAGACTGACTGATTTTAAACATTGACTGTAACATATATACGCTAAATAGTTTTTTTAGTGTGTTCCGTATTAACCCTACAGGTAGCAAATTATTCACCAAATCTACAATGAAGAATTCGATTGAGTTTAAGAGTTTCGACTCTGGTTAAAAGCTTTCTAAGCCTGTAGAAAAAGGTTTTAAGGCGTAGCTCTGCTACTTTCAAGAAAAGACAGAGCCACCAAATCTCGAAATTATTATCCTAATTGGTCAAGGTGCATGTACACACTATTTCAGCTGTCAGGAGACAGTGTCGTACTTCATGATATAATTTCATAAGTTTATGATGTAGGATTTAAACAATATTGTGCAAAAATTTTCGAATTTTGAAATAATCTTTCTCGGAATAGAATCGTTGACAAAGATGTTTTTATAAGCTATCAAAGCACGGGGGAAAAATGGATATATATATCTGTATATTCCGATCCCCTTAGTTTAATGATAAGATGTAAAGGATTGACTTTATAAACTTGAGAACGTGGTTGATTCCTTTTTTGTGTGTGTGTATGTGTTCTTAATGAAATTGTTCAGTGGGCAATTTGAGAAGAGTATCGGAATATCCAGCGCTCGATGACAGGTGTTATTCACTACACAACCAGAGGCTTGCATTATGTCCTGTATTGTTAATTCCATTAAAGGCATTGGAACTTTCCATCAGACTTCATGAGAATTACTTGTCATTTCATACATCGTTATTATTTAATGCTTGCCAGTTTTATACAAACTTAAACTGTTGTAATATAAGACATTTCATATATATAAAACAAGAGATAATGAGAATCTCATGTTCATCTAACGCTCGTGACAGATAATGTGCTTGATTTAAAATGTGATATCTTATTTCTTGAACATTTCTAGTTAATACCAACGTAATCTTATATCAATCCTCAAAGAAATGGAAAAGGACTCACGTCTAAGAAGCTCTCAAGGCACGAACTCTGTAAGTTAATGTAATGAATACATGATACTAATTCAATTGCAATACACCCATTGCCCTTAAGTACATAATATTTATATTTTCTTAATACACGGATAGTGTTAATGACAATAGTCTTGGTTGACCGAAGACGGTATGATAATCAAATTAAGCATTATTCGAACCTTTTCCATCAACATGCATTTCAAAGTGAAAGTTTTGGGTAAATGCTTCATCAGCTTTAATAGTTTTATACATTCTCAATACCTTTTTCAAATAATTCGAAATGTTGAATGCATTTCTTTAAGAGACAGCAACACGTCTTCTAAATAAAATGATCTCACGAAATCCACAATATATTTTTTCCAAATGCAAGACAAGGATTTAGACAAAAGTCTTTTAATACGTGTTAATGCACTTCTAATATCCATACTAAGCACTTAACCCGCTATATATAACAGTGTTTAGATGCATTTAAGTTCCCTTAGATGTTTCATTCTCATGCATAACCTTGCTAACACAGCATGTTGTGCAAAGGACATAACTGATGAAGTGAAGGAATGAATTATTTGTGAAGTCAGTCATTTCTTCATTCAAAAAAATTTGTATGTACTTCTTTACAAGGTAAAGAAATCAAGATTTACTTAAAACTAAAAAAAGTTCGAAAATTGTGTATGAATAATAGCGTTGCTCTCTGCAAAATACGTTATTTTGGCCACTTTTGTCTATTAAGAGAGGAAGCGCACTTTCAATAAATCAAATCGGATTTTTTCAGACATTTTAACCCATTTGGTGATGTTAATATCATTGGTTGAAGAAACGCTAAACAATATTATCACTTTTTGAAGAACAACAGTTTTATACCCTCATATCTGCATATTCATATTGCATATTCACAAGGATTTTGAATAGACACAAACATTTAAACAATGCTGAAATTGTCATATGAAGATATCAGAGAGATAGAGCAACACATTCTGAAATCATAAAAGGAATCAACATAACTTTTGCCTCAAATGTCAATTTCTAGGAAACCATACTTAAACATGATAAAATGACGTCTGGCCATATTTCATAAATTCATGTTTGACTTTAAAGGCTTACCATGTATTTATTGAAAACAGCATCATCAAACTAAAACAGGAAATCAAAACAGCTATCACTTGATCATCCAAGGCAACACAGATCTGTACTTGTTTAAAGATATGTAATTGGGAATACAAACAATGATATATTTACCACGAATGTAGGTGACATTAACGACATTTGCCATATCGTGAAATGGCCATAATGGGGACTTACAAAAGCACGAGTGCTTTGAGCCACTGAATGGATGAGCTAAACCTCAATCATATGTAACGCGTTTAATAATAGATTTTAAAACGATAAACCATGGTACAAATTAACATCGTGAATTAATGTTTTGTTATCCTCTGTCCTACAACCAACGAATCGTACACAACAGTGACACACTGTCGGATCCAGTTGACAGGTGCGCCAGCGTAGCCGCCAAAGGACAATGAAACCATAGAACAGTCATAACGAACATCTTATTGATTTTATCCAGCGTTGCAGACATCATGCCAAAGTTTGGTTCGTATCCATTTGCTTGTATATGACATGTATATACCACTGTAATCTGATACGTGGCTTCAGGCAACATATTTAGAAATATCTAATGGGTATTTACTCGAAAATATGCTTCGTTTTGAATTGTAGGCCATGTAAACGCAATCCAATTCTTTGCAGTTACTAAAGACCAAATCAAAAGCAATGATTCATAATAATTAATGTTAAGCTTTTATAGGCCTAGATTTAACCTACTAAAATAGAAATACCAGAATAGAAATCATTACATATTATAGAGCCACTCCGTGAGTTGTTGGAGTCATATATGCCAAACTTAATCAATGGTGTCATTTGATCGCGAAGTATCGACTGTTACCAAAAGGACACATTTTAAAGCTTATTGGTTTTTTAAAGTGACATTATGAAGGTAGAATGTCGCAATCATGATCGAAAACCGGAAAGTGGCGCTCGTCAAATAGTCAAACGTAATTTTGGAGACTTATCTAAAATACCCAGGAGGGCAGTAAGGTATTGATAGCGTTTGTTAGGTTATGTAACTAGTATTCATGTATATTGGACGTGATATCTACATCTCTGTGCATTTATAAGGCTGTTTTTAGATTTTCATGGAAAACCAGTATTTTTCATATATATGTCTTTTGGACATGAAAAGTTAAGATGCTTTGATTTTATATCACCACATATGGCATTTAGGTTCGTTTTAAAGGTAAAAAATATTTTATGAAAATCATGGAGTGGCTCTTTGAGCTTTCGTGTTCAAATAGATGAGTGTAACAAAAGTCGTGAGAAAATTCGGTAGGTTTAACATGAGGAAGTCAAATGTATCCGAAGATGTTTACATGACTGATAAAGAAAAAATAAATTGAGTCATGCAGAGGCGTATGTAACAAGACCAAAGGCGACGTTAATAATTCGTAGGTTACAAGGTTAAACTCTTGCTTGTAAATCAATGTTTTTGCGGTTTGTTTTTTTAAAAAGCCATGCGGCCTCTTTGAAATTGAGATCTAATAGTAGAAATGAAGTAACTCATCAATAATAGTTCCTCTTAAATACGAAACGAAAAGAACCAGGTAACATTAATTTAAATGTTAGAAGTTGATAATGTTCTATTGGTTACAATGCAGTATCTGTAAAATTTAGACATATGATTTCGGATTTTATGAACATACAACAAGTAGTAAACATACATTTGTTATTTAGGGATGAAAACGTGAGATGTATGTACATTTTATCATCATATATGGCTTTACGTTCTTTTAATTGCCAGACAATATGCAATGATATTCGCGGAGTAGCGGAAGCTTGGATAAAGTAGTGGTGAGCGCGTTTGTCAAGATCGAGAGGTCAGGGGTACAAATCCTGCTAGAGTGTTGACAACTTTGTCTGCAGTAGAAAACTCTTCTATATGTAGTAAGGTTTTGGTGCTACGCTTCATCGAGAATTAGCACAGTAGGCTTGTTCAAGCCGATGCTGACAGGTTTCATCGCATGACATAGCCACAATAGCTTTGCGAACTTCCTTTTTGCAATAGTAGCAGTCATGATATAAGCGAAATACTCTTGAACGCATCATTAAAGTTTAGAAGCGTCTGATTCATTACTTAAAAACTAAACTGTTGACAATTTATATTTACATCGACCACTGTTATAACTCATTTTATAATTTCAGGGAAAATAATTGCGCATTGAATATCCGGTATCATTTTCATTTAAAGGGACCATTCGAGCGGGGTATTTTTTGTGGAAACGAAATTCAGGAGGACTTTCCTGTTAACAAACATATATGATTTTTACATGATTCTTTTCACACTAAATTTCAAATATGTACATGAGGTAAACATTTCTGTTGTTCAAGATTTAACAATTTGACAAAGAATCAAGTGTATCGATCAAAATAGAAAAACTTCATGAAATGAAGCCAATCATCGGAGCTACGAATGTGGAATGCATTACTACGAAAAAACATTGTCGTAACTAACAACTTTTTTTATGAATCATTTCTAAATATGCCCCTCTTCTATCAATATATTAGTTATTTCTTAATTTTGTCAATGAATTAGCATAATACAGCACATTTGATTTCTCGCAATGCTAACATTTCAAGATGGCGAATGAAAGCCGCTCGAATGGTGCCTTTAAAGAAAAACAAGGAAGTATTAGTAAGCGCAAGTAAACTACGTGAATCTGCAAAGATTCTTTACTAATATCATCTTGGTCTATCAATTTCTATATTTAATATTTAGTTCAATGCCCCGGGTATTTCGTTTTCAGACAAAAATAATTTAATCAAAAATTAACTTCCTTATTCATCGTTTAATTATTATATTGACACAAAGGAATGTTCAAATTCAGCATATACAAGCCTGTTTTTTCCGTTTCCATCTTATTTCAGACTATGTCTGTATTGTAGGGTGGAAAAGTAAAGTACAGGTGTCGATGATTCTTGCAAATGTAAGTTGGATTTGTATTTTCAATTTATTCCCACGTTGAGTGTAACGTGTATATCTAATCATAAAAACTGTATAAGAAATAAAATTACAACTTTATTTTTACGTTCTTTACTTACATTAGAAATCACCAATCATATTGAAGGTTTTTTTCACTTGAACAAATACTATTCATCATTTTATACAATTGAAAGATTATAAATGTTTTGCTATTGAAAATGCCCTTGGGATTGCTATCTAAAAATCAACAATTTGAAAACCAGAATTCCAAAGAGGCACACAATACTTTCTCTAACCTTATAACACAAAGAATTACAGGATTGTTTTTATACAATGTCATATTTCATTAGCAATTCTCATTTTGCAGCGTTTTCTGAAATGTGATAACTATTTAATAAGATGTGCGACATTTCCAACAAAATCACCTTGTCACAAAATTGAAAAAATAGATGCTCGAGGTTAAAACAATGTCAATTTAAAAATATCTTTTTGCCACGTTTTTTTCTGTTACAATTCCAGACGCCGTGATTAGACATGTGAGATGCAATTGAATAAAACAAAGTTTACTGGGTTGAGTTCCAAAGGTAGGCGGATCTGCGGACAACCCTGCGGTAAAATTTTCATCAGGACAACATTAGTTGCAAACCATTAGAGGGGATGGAACAGTAAAGCTTGGCAATGTTAATATATACATAGATACGTACATAAGACATCCAGATTGGTGAAAATATTAGATAGCGTAGTGATTATAAAACTGAAGAAAGACTGATAAAAACAAACTGTGATAGATGTTGATAATGCCCAACTTCTAGACGTATAATGCAATGAAATAAATAGCACACATCTTTCTGATATTTTGCAGTTGTACAAAGAGATCTCGCCATCCATCATCTGCTTTGTATTCTCTCCCCTAAGAGGAAGCTCTGTCATCTATTCCTATACTAACCTGTTCCAACCCGAGCGTTCGTCGGTATCGAAAAGAGATGTCTGATTGGATGATATCAAAGTAGTTTGTATTTGTACTTTGTATGTTTCAGGAAAGAAAAACATTAATTCGAATGTACACATGGCACTTTGAGTCTTCTTAACATACCACTGTCGTCCTTTTTGTAACTGCATCATTGCAATGGCCTCGGTGAAAATATATGTTATCATGGTGTAGTTTATTGGCTGATATATATAAAAATGTTTTTTCAATGGGTCACGGAAGCACTGTGAAATCACTCCGTAACGCGAGTTACACTGGCTCCCAGTGCCACAACGAATCGCCTACAAACTGATGTCTCTCACTTACTCTTTATTGAATGATCCATCTTCTCCCAAGTATCTGTCAAGTCAAGTCAAGTATCTGAAACGTCCTACAAAACCCCCAATAGAACTCTCTGATCTAGTATGTCTTTGAACGATCTTGCTGCCCCTAGAACCAACACTAAAATGGGGGAGAGATGCTTTGCAGTTGCAGCTCCAGTGTTATGGAATGAACTGCCAAATTAAGTCCGAGAGGCACTATCAAGGGACTCGTTCCAGAGACAGCTGAAGACTCTCTTATTCAAACAGTACTTTGCTCTCTAAAGTTGCTTCATTTTCTACCAAACTAAGTCAACCACTCTCGCCAGCTAGTGTATTTATTTCTTTTTAGTGTATATATTTCTTTTTACTGTAAAGCGCTACTGAGCAGGTTTTACCTGGATATTAGGCGCTATATAAATCAATTGTCATTCATTCATTTATATAGACTATTATGACGGAGCTATCTCTGTAGGGAGAGATTGTCTGTTTTAATATAGATTATCAACGCTGAACTCTTTTTTGGGCACCAGATAACATTGGACCTACGAAGTCAACCCGTTTTCTGTCTGCGTTGATTACGGTCGTTTAAAGAGCCACTCCGTGATTTTCATAACATATGATTTACCTTTGATACGAACCTAAATCTCATATGTGGTGATATAAAATAAAAACATCTTAATTTTTTATGTCCAAAAGACATACATATAACAAATACTGATTTTCCATGAAAATCTAAAAACAGCCTTATAAGTGAACAGAAGTGTAGATATCATGTCCAATATACATGGATACTAGTTATATAACCCAACAAACACTATCAACTCCTAATTGCCCACCTGGCTGAATTAGATAAGTCTCCAAAATTACGTTTGACTATTTGACGCGCGCCACTGTCCGGTTTTCGATCAAAATTGCGAGGTTCTACCTTCATATTGTCACTTTAAAAACCCAATAAGCTTTAAAATGTGTTTTTTGGTAACAGTCAATACTTCGCGATCAAATGACACCTTTAATTAAGTTTGGCATATATGACTCCAACAACTCACGGAGTTGCTCTTTAACTGTTGATTATCAACAAGACTTTCACACGTTATTGCAAAATATTCAGGCGGAAACTGTCGGTAAAAATTGTCAGATTTAACTTATTCCCGCAAATTGTAGTAGTAATTATTAACCATCCATCCTTCCTTAACTGCTTTTCAGTTGATGATAACCAACCTTTTGATCAGTTGACTGTCAAAGAGAAGATCTGTGACATGAAATAAGGCACCATATTTTGCAATTTCTAACGATGATGATTGAATCTTAAAATGCCATTTCCTCATAAACTTTGTTTAACAAATAACATTTTCACATTTTTTTAAACATCAAATCATGAATGAGAGGAAACGGTATCAGTAGTTTCCTTTTAAATATTGTTTATATGAGAAAAAAAATCCATAAACTTCATCTCAAGACGTGTTTTCATACTTTGATTTTGTTCACAAATTTGTTAGTATAGGTCTTAACCAATCTATCGATGACTATTTCGTGATAAATTGATTTTACGAATGTCAAGTACGGTTGAGATAATGACCTACAGCCGAGTAGGTATAAAATATAACCTTCAAGCGACAGCGATAAGGTTATATCCGATAGCCACGAGGATGTGGTCATTATCTTACATACACCACATGGTCCAATGAATCAATGTTGAATTTTTGTTACATTGATTAAAAGATGTTTTAAGTTTTAAAGAGTCACACAATAATATCTAATATTTAAATTACGCATTGTCTGGTATTAAGTTAATAAAGACAATAGCACATTTTTTAATATATTTTTTGTTTATGTTCTTGAACATTTTTAATTTTTAATCTGTTCATTCATCTAGAAAATATCATTTCAAAATGAAACAAGAAGCTATAGATATGACATTTTTAAATTTTCAAGAGTGACGTCACAGCACATGCAACATTAAAATTACACAATATTGGGTATTATATAATCAACAGCTAATGGCAAATGAGGTGGCTATCCTTTTCTATTTATTGATGGGGATGATTTAAATTAAAATGATAAAAATATACCTGTTCAATTTATCTTTGAAGAGTCAGTTCGTTGATTTCTATTGTTAGGAGATGTAGAACTTTAAATGTCAAATTCAATATATTCGACTAAACGAAATAAATAAAATAAGTATTTTCCGCAGGTTCATATTTAGAGTTTCCATGAATAAAACAAAATAATCCCAGTTGTAAAAGGAACCCGATATCCACATCATGTGGTGTATAGAGAAATAAAGCATTTAACTGGACAAGAATGGTTCCTATACACTCTTGTATGAAATAAGGTTAGCTCAGCCAGCGACACATTTATGTATCATATTCAGCAGGAGAAACAATGCTATGTTCAAGTGACATGAACTGAAAACTAAAAGTGGAAAGAAAACGAAAAGTAATCAAGAAAGAAGAACTTGCAATTGAGTTCATGGAACCTTAATCCAGGAAAAGTGATAGCCAACATGGTACACTGAAACGTATGCAGAGCACAAAGGACAGTAATGGAAAGAGCTCTTTTAAATATCTGTCATGATTTCAAACATAGGGAAAATTAATTTCAATATCTTTTGTTCATTGTCCTTACCCCAGCCGTGTTAAACCCCATTATTCATGATTTTTTTTGTGGAGTAAAAGAGACAATGCGGTATTTCGAATAGAAGGAAAATATCCATTTGCATCTCATTTCTATGTTGAAAATATCATGATAAAAGTCTTTAAAGACAATTTGCTATCAAGCTAAGGAAATTCTCATTGTAAAATGTCATACTTATTTGAAATGAAGATCAATCCAACATCTATTATTTCAGCTTCAGCTGATATCCGTGGAAAAGAGTCACAGACAGAACGAGCAAGCAACACAAAGTTTGAGAGATTATTGCAACTATTTCCCAAGAGTTGGATCTCACAATACAACTGCATGCCAAAAGTTTGTTCACATACATGCGTATCGTAGTGCAAATATCATATAATTTGGCATGTCTTTGAAGCATCGTAGCATTGCGAAAAAGTAAGGGATAATTTAGAATTTTCAATATAGAAGAGAAGATCCATTGCACCTTTACGCAAACGTATTTCAGATGCAACAGTTAACCGTAATAATTTTTGGCAGATTACTGAAGTGATCAGAGGTCAAAATTTAGAAATCAGTAATTTTTATTTTTCACTTCAAAATCCTTAATAAGTGACCAACAGCTGTAAACACAAGTCATGTTTGTTTATTTGTATTAAGTTAATATGATTTTGCTCATTTTGTTTTCAGAGAGTCGAAATTGAATATTTTAATGAAAGTTTTAGGAAATCGGATTTTCGAAAATGTGACCCCTTCTGTCTATTTTATCATGCCAAAAATCGAATTTTTGCTCGAGATACGAGACAATCCCACATTAATTTAAAAAATGGTTAGTTTTCACATTGACAATTGGAGATTCTTTGTCAGTTCTGCTGAAGTTATTTTATTGACGTTCAAACCAAACCCAAATTACATGATATTTGCACTAAGATACAGTAGTAAGTGAACAAACTTTTGATATGCAGCTGTAAAGGGGAAGCCTTTTTAAGGGCAGATAAATATAGAAACTTTCGGTCTCGCCGAATAGCTTGTAACTGTGAAATGGGAAAAAACAAGATGTGAAAATGCTATAGTTAGAATTGACAAGTTGTTCTTTTAATGAAGACGTCGGGAGTGGGGATACATGTAGTATTCTTTGGCAAGCTCGTTATTGTAAGACTATGTAGTAGATGAATATCACTATTCTTACTTTTGTAAAATGGAACAAAGATTCACTTTGTTCCTTTCTCCCTGATTTGATCAAAGAGCTAGCAGAAGACAAGTGCAAAAGGGAGATAACTCTTGTTTGTATACCTTTGGAAAAGTAGTCCCGGCTCAAAGAGGCCCTGGAAAACTTCACCAGCAGTGACAATATATTATATCGCTACTGTCACCAGTGACGATATATTATATCGCTACTGTCATCACATAAAAGGTTTATTTCACTGATAAATCCCAGTATTTCATTGCTTATTATATAATAAATAGTTATACCCCCGTCTTACAGCGTAACCCCCGCTTACGCTGTATACAGCGTTCATTCTGTCCGTCCGTCCAACCGTGTGTCCGTCCGTCCGTCACAAATCTTTGTCCGGAGCATATCGCCTAAACTATACATGCTAGCTTCACCAAAATTCATACACTTATCAAACATTATCCCTAGATGTGGGTTTTGAGGGTTAAACCAGCAAATGATTTTAATTTTTGCGATTTCCATGGAAACTAACTAAAACAATGACTCTATGACCATGTCCTTTGTCCGGAGCATTTCTCCTAAACTATACATACATTTCACCAAATTTCATACACTTATCACCTATGAAACATAGATGTGCCTTTTGAGGGTTAGACCAACAAATCGTTTTTATTTTTTGCAGTTTCCATGGAAACCTAACTAAAATAATCGCTGTATGACAAAGTGCTTTTTCCTGAGCATATCTCCTAAACTATACACGCTAGCTTAAAAAAAACTTCATAAACTTATCAACCATGATCCCTAGATGCGCCTTTTGAGGGTTTGACCAACAAATGATTTTTACTTTTAGCGGTTTCCATGGAAACATGACTAACACAGTGACTATGACAAGGTCCTTTGTCTGGATTTTATGTCATAAAATATACATCTTAGCTTCGCCAGACTTTCTACACATGGTAATCAATGTGTCTAGGTATGCCTTTTGAGGGTTTAACTTATTTGTGAAATTTTTATGGTAAGATCTGTGTGTTTTTTTATTTTTGTGTGGTTTCCATGGAAACATCACATGGACAGTGTCTCTATGAGAAGTCATTTATTCAATATCAAGATTTCATAATCTATATAATGGTTGGTTTCGTTCTTCACTTTAGCTATTTATCTTTCAAACGTTACAATTAATGTAATATTTATGGCAGAATCAACTGTAACTTGACTTAATACAAGTCTTCTACTTGTAACGTTCGCATATGTTTTTGTTTCATTGAAATTTACCATTTTACCTTCATGCAACGTCACTCAAATGTTAATCTTTACTGTAAATTTGACGTTTGTTCTTTCAAAAAAGCCAGACTATAGGTTGAAGCGGGGATATGTGAGCTGTGCTCACTTCTTTACTTGTTTTAAAAAAGATGGTTTAACCAATGTATAAGTGATCTTAAATTATTTCAAAGATATCTTAAATTTACGTCATTCCTTAATTTGAACAGAAGCGATATTATTATTTATAGTTTGAAGGGATTTAGTAGGCGGACATGTGAAATACGTAGATGCAAATCATCCGAATGAGAAGGGATAGATCAAGGAGAAGGAATCGAATGTTTAGGGCTGAAAATTCCTGTGATCATATTCACTTAAGCCAGGACTAAAGGATTTGAACCTATTTTAAGCTTACTTTTACTTGTAGGAGTATATTTACCTCTTTATTTTGCTGTTGGAACAAAATTGTGTCAATGAGAAAGAGGCAGTGTTACATGTCTTTTCTGATGTTGGAAATTGACAAGATAATCTACCTCGTAGCATTTACTTATCTTCTTTAATAGACATATGTTTTCTCAATAGAACGTGTCTTTACATAGATATAACTTGAAGGACTCCAGTTTAAAATTTGTCTTCTGAATTTGACCAATTGACTCAGATCAAGTCAATTTATTAAGTTAAACATACGTGAAAGCCAAATTCATTCACTCACGAAATAGTATATATAGAGAATCTCACCCTCGTGTCTTCTGATATCAAATATATCAACACGAGTTGATAAAAGTTACAAATACCCGAGACTTGCCAAGGATATTTTACTTTTATCAAAGAGTGTTGATATATTTGATATCAGAAGACACGAGGGTGAGATTTTATTTATCATCCAAATCATTTTTCGTTTAGATTCCCTGAAAAATGTGTATTCCTGAACACTGCACTACTCTAAGACTCTCAGTGGAGTGATGTCATAGCATTGTGACGTCATCATGTTTATGACGTCATAGCATTGTGATGTCATTACTTGATGATATAAATCAATTGTGATGTCATGAACTTGACTGTAATAGGGCATTGTTCAAAATCTATTGTCAAAACGACATCTCCTAGGAGATATTGCTTGATCTTCCACAAGCGATATCTCCTGTGGAACAGAGTTTTGGATGATAAATACGTTTTAATACAATTTCCTATATCACGATACTTCCTCATTTTCTCCGTCAGCATTTAACTACTGCACCGTTGCATAGAACTCGGTGACAACAAATATGTTATCTGTGCCCACGTTGTTTTCTTCCGCAGAAATATTCAAAAGCAGTTCATTTTGCAGTGTTTTGCTTGCCGAAAGCCCTAGAACAGCTCATTTTACAATAAATAATGACGCAGCGTCCTCTGTTTGGAAAAAATACAGATGCAGTTGTATGACAATATTTGTCATTAAATGACACTGCTGGACGAGAGAGTCTTAGGGAAAGTGCTGGATCCGATTATCTCCAATCTTTCTTTCACCAAACATACAACAATATGTCGCTAGCAAAGACGCCACATTACCTAATGCTGTCTTTCATGATATGTTAGTGCATCAGATCAAAAGGTCTGTTGTTCGAACCCGCCAGATGTTAGGTATTTCTGGCTACAATGGACAACGCCAGCAAGGTTTGGGGGCAATGCACAGCCACAAAGGAGTTACGGGCTTTCTCCCTGCAATAATAATAACAGCCGTGATATAAGTGAGCTACTCTTTAAAGCGGCGTTACACAATATGTGTGTAAAAAGAGCAAATTCTGTAACAGTGACTGGAAGGTTTTCTTAGTCCAAGTATTGGTTCTTTAGCAAAATCGTTAATTCGTCTTCGTAATCCTGTAAATAGAAACCACCAAGCAGTGCTTTTTTATTACTCTCTTCTGAAATATTTATGGTTTCTTTTTCTTGCTGTTGAGCGTTGAATTTATTCGCGTATATTGTGCAGCTCTATTTGTTGCTAGTTTGTATATTTGGAGTAATAAAATATTTTTTTAAAACACCAAGTATGTATATTTTTATTTCATGAATTTACTTCAAAAAGGCTAAATTTCATGGAGGTAAAAACTTAAAAACCGATGTGCAAACTCCGCGGAAATCTGCTACACGTCCTACCTTAGATGGTGAGGATCCGAAGTTCAGATGATACATATACAAAACGTAGTATCAACGTTGAGAAATTACAATGCCAACTGACCTTTCGTTGTTAAGTAACTTTCCAAAAACAATAACAATTGTAATATCATGAGGAATTGATAGTTAATAAAAGAAGAAAATTGAAATGGCCATATGTTTTTGCGACTTTGGCTTGCCTTTGAATTAGTTTGTAATAATACCAATCAGTTTAAACTGTAGGGAATATGATGAAAACAATCGGATAGACTTGATTATAAGGGGTTCTTTCAGCAATTTTGCAGCTCATAGGAAGAATTGACAGGTGGTTAACATTCTGACTTCACTGTCGTCTATCTGATAGGGAGAGGACATTCGAAGATTGCTCCCTTTGCTGATCAAGTATCAAGTTGAACTAATATGTCAACAACCTTCTACCAAGAAGCTCAAGGCAGGATTTCACAGTATATCAAAACAGTTTAAAATCATTATTGTTAGTTTTGTGTTTTAAAAAGGTTTTGAGGTTGAATATATATTGATTGATTGTTATCTTAAGACAGCACCTCATATATATATATATAATAAACAGTGTGATAAAAACATTGTCCCGTTGGTTTCCACCTTTAACCCTAACCATCAGAGCGCTGCTGCAATAATTGACAAAAACTTACCTATTTTACATCAAAGTAAAGAAATGGAAAAAGTTTTGTGTAAATCAAAAATTGTTAACAGTCTTAAACAACCTAAAAATCTTCGTAAGTTATTAACTTCATCCAAGTTTGATTCAAGTGAGTTAGAACCAACTGTATCTAAATTACGCATGAATTTACACAGATCTCAGATTAATCATCCAAAAAACCGTACAATTCCATTGAGTAAACATTTAGCTGAGTGTGGAAACGGGCATTTTTCAGTTTTCCCAATGTATACATTAAATTTTGATAACAGTAAACTTTTAGAAACAAAAGAAAGCAGATTTATCAAAATGTTTTCACCAAGGTTAAATTCTAGAACTTAAATGTTTTGCTGTACATGTATCCTATTGTAACCTATATTGTGACGTATTAATGTAATGACGTCATGTTGTACACGATGACGTTGCTCGGCAACGCATTATCCGTTGTATGTATGGCCTGAAGAGGCTCGTTGAGCTGAAAGCGCTAGCCATTAAAATGGATTGTTTTTACTTCTGACTTCGTATTTTTCAATATATATATATATATGACCCATTTTGCTGCCTTAAGACATTGGATTTTAGCTATCAAACCTTAATGGGAATCATGTGTCGACATTGGAATCCTACATCTGACCGTAATGAGTTGATGTACCCTTTGATCGGGCATATAACATAAAAAAGTCTGACTTATTGTCATATCTTATTGCTATATCCTTTGTGCATTTTGACTTAACTTATTAAATCCAGATGCCAAGGAAGAAATTACTCCAATCTGAGTTATATGATTTCTACACTAGTCAAGTACAAGCAAACATCTTATATTTTCAAGATTTGATTGATAAGGCCTTTGCAATCCTTTTCCTGCTGAAAACTTCATTGAATGTCAATTATTTTGGGATCCCCTGTATGGGAAATGGATGTTGCGCTTTCGAAATAGATAAGATAAATCAATGCAAACCATTTTCAATGTGGAATGATTTTGATTTATCTGTTCACAAATTTTCAGTTAAATATACTGATGGTAAACTTCAAAGTAACGCTTTAGTTTTTACGTAATTTCAAAATCAAAGATATTGACAAAGAAAGGTTGTCAAGAATTGGTTTCAGCTTATGTTTAAGTAAGTATGACATTCAAGTTCATGGTCTTGATAAGTCTTACGATAACAGCATGGAAATTATTACCTTACCATTTCCCCACACAGTTATTGCCTTCAAATCACTCATATCTGGTCTGATGACCAAAATAGATTATCGCATAAAAAACCTGAAGATATCTGTAATAGAAACATTTTCAGTTTAATTGATAAGTTATCGAGTTATTTCCGTCGCAATTGATACGATTATCCCTTTCATGGCACGAATATGGTCAAGTTTCTGAAAAAATGTTACATTTAAGATTATAAAACCTTCCCGTCATTTTGTCCAAATGATATTCTTGATTGAGTTTAAAAGAATGCTCCGTATTTATTATTCACGGAGTAAAGGTTGTTTAGATCTATGATGCTCATGTATGGACATGTTTTTACAGAGAGTAGTACACCCAGATGGACGAAGTTATGTTTGCTGGTAGTTTCATTTACTTTTGACCTTAGGCAGAACGTGATTTTTTTAAGTTTGTGAGCCTACATTTATACTATTATATTTGTGACTTCATTGTACTGTTTAGTTTTGATGCTATTCTATAAAATGTTTGCTGATTACAGACTGTTTTACTTGCTTTCCTTGGTTTCAAGCTGCACACCATTTAAAATGTTCTAACATTTAGAGGATAATCAGTTAAAAGTTAGTTGGGTTTTTTTAAAATTCGAAGTTTTTACTTTCAATGTTTCGAATGGCAACACCCCTTGAATAATGTCTTTAAATCTTCAAAGAATGGAGTTCGAATTTGTACATATTTTGAGGACAGACAAATACGCAATTGCATTGTAACCATTGCGCAATGTACAAAGCATACCGATTATCTGACCCAGTCATTTTTTCAGCATAAGATAAGAAAAGCATAAAGAAAAATAACAAAATGACAGTGCTCTAAACCCATTGTGGTAGGACTACCTACAGTAACCTGATATTGTTTTCTTTTTTGATGTAGTTTCCAAAAATATAAATACATTAAATCACCCAATTGTCTTGCCTGTCTTTCTTTACTAAAACAGGGTAACAAATAGTTGTCAATATATCTTTTACCGTGAACATTACTTGACAAGAACATTGCTGTATCTTTTAACTGCAACCTTATATTTTAAAGGAATATATTACAATCAGAACATTTTTAAATAAACCTATTATCATTGATTAACGCAACTCAAAGTATTTATTCATTAACGTCAGTCAGAAGACTATATTGTAATCTGCTAAAACTGAAAGATAAAGTCGCAAAGCAAATATGAAGCATCTTGATTGCGTAACGGTTCTGTCTTATACATATATTAAACATGATTATGCTATTTTATATTTATTTCACAAGATAAAATATTATCCTTCTGTTCGGGGAAACATGTTGAAAAATTAGTTGATTTAACTTCTTTTTACTTCCAAGTAAACGGGGCAACTAGAAGCATAATTGAATTATTCATGTAATTTATAAAAATAGTATGTTGTTGATGATTATCATAATGCTGATAATGCATATATATAAACGTAATGCTTTCATACACCGAAACAAACGCATAATCTTAAAATAAACTCATTAACTTCCATATTCAAACCAAGTACGCAATTAGCCGCCAAATATATAAAATCATAAAAGTCAACAGTGATTACACTCGATAGGATACACTTGACACCCACTTGAAACTAAACTCTGTCAAGCGTTGTCATTGGTGACTTAAATTAGAACCCTTCCTCTTTAGTTCTTGCACCAAGCTATCTACTATATTCTAAGATTTTTCAGTTTTAGATCGATGATGGTTTTGCTACTGTATTTGAGAAGGGGAAATATCACAGATATTTGCTCTATATGTCATGATAGATTATTATCTTCAAAATAGCTGATGAAAAACACATTAAAAATAAAATCACTCAATCGTCTGCAAAATATGTAGGAAACAAAACATGTATTCTTAATTTTCTGGGTAATTTCAAAATCTTCTTTCCGAACTATAGATGTTTTCCAAAATTAAATCAATATATTTTCTCGTGAAGTTATTTTTAGAATATCATTTGCAAACAAAGAATTTCTTTTGGTCAATGTTAAAACGTTTTTTAACATTGAAGGAAATGCTTCTGTGCAGTATCGACTAATGGGTTTGAGAAAATTTAACTGTCACTTACCGGTATTTATAGACAAAAAGCAAATAATGTTAGTGGACGGCCTACAAAGCCCATCGAACGTGCATATCGGCAAAATATAATAATTTTACAGTACGTCTTTTATTTAATTTATTTTCATAACTAAAAGTTATGATAGAAATAACGTTAGATTAGGGAAATAAGTCTTAGCTAATGTTCAACTTCGACAGTAATTTTCATCGCCGAACATTAAAAATTCAAAATGGCGTCGATCGATAAGATTATTTACAAAAGGATCAATTTCAATTCGATCAAACTGGATTCCCAATCGTAGTAATTTATTTATTTTTAGGAATTAAATATAATTAAAAAAAACAGTAAAATATTTGATATTTATAAAAGTAATTTTATTTCAATATTTTGACAATGAATTGACATCGTGGCTTCCGGTTTGAATCTCGTCTGTTCGTCTCCTACCGGCAGATCGTCACTTGACCTTAGAATTTTTAGGTCTCAAACATAGACCTCGTAAATAAGTCGACCCCCTCCTTGGCCCCTCAATTTCTGGTATAAAAAACTCGACTTATACACTGTAATATACGGTATTTATAGACAAAAAGCAAATAATGTTAGTGGACGGCCTATCACTACTTACCAAAGTTTATTGAAAAACTCTTTCGTCAATCCTTAACACATTACACAGAGCTTCTGTAATGCAAGTGCGCCATCAAAGTAAGGCACATATCTAAAAGCTACCTATCAAGGCTGTTTACCTAAAAATGAGGAAAGCCCATCTTTCGTGACTCTATCAATTTAACACCAAGTTTTATGTATAGCGAATATAGCATGGCTTCCCTTTCACACAAAAACTGATTAAGAGAATGAATAAAAAAGAGATTTAATTATTGAACTTATGTTTGAGTTTCATTTCCCATAAGAAATCTAAGAGTATAAAATAATCATTGTCAGTCTTCAATCAAGCGTGCCCTTTTCCAATCGCATATTAAAAAGAGTACAATTTATTGTTGATCTCAAGGCGGGAAATCACATGACATAAATCAGATATAATGTGCACTAAATAGTCTCAGTATAAAGACCATTGAAGGATTTGAGATTAGACATCAAATAGTTCTTTTGGCCAGTGTAGTTGTTTTGGTATTCTCTAATCGTAGAGATGTTTGATGCCATATGATTTACTTTTATCCCTAAAACTATTCACTAATTTTCTGGCTTATTTATGCGAAAACTTAATCATTGCATACAAAGAAGGTTGAAAGTCCTCTGAAACAGTAATGATTCAAATAGCTTAAGTCATTTCTGTATGCTTTTGAAAATTCAACTGTGCAATTATGGTCTTATTGAAAGAAAATGAAAACCTCACAATCCGACTGACTCATAGCATAGGCCTCTCAAACAGCAGATAAGCCTTCAATACACAAAGTCATTTCCTTGGATTAAATGTTGCATATAGTTTGTGTTGCCTACATAATTGCAAGAGTAATGTAAAGGATCCTCAGGAAGTGGTCGAATTGAAACAAAAGTGAGCATATGAAGTTCAGCTATATCTGTTAGGAGAGAATGTATGTTAGATGTCAGATTGAAAGATAACTTTAAGGAGGTGGTCGAATTGAAACAGAAGTGAGAATATGAAGATATTAGTTCAGCTGTATCTGTTAGGAGAGAATGTATGTTAGATGTCAGATTTAAAGATAACTTTATCTAGAAAGACATTTCTTTTTCACTTTAAATCAAGATCGGTTGTGCTAGAGAAAGGTTACCAATTATGGCTCCTCTTATCATTTTGTTGAAGGTTGAGTCCATTTAACGAAATCACGACTACAATATACAGAGAATACTAAACAACCTTCCATTAGATTTTTAAACAAAAACGAATTAGTGATGAAGCATCAAACGAGCGAAATCGAGCTTGATACTAAGACATCAACGTTAAATGAATATATGTATATATATATATATATATATATATATATATATATATATATTTAAAAAAGGAGAGTAGGTTTCTCACGTGAAGGAAAGTTATATATAAGAAAGAGTAAACATCGGATGGTTCTGACTGGATCAATCTTCTTTAATACGATACGATGAATTCATTTCGACCAGTGTATCGGTCTTTTCAAGTATGTTTGACAAATAAAGTATACACATATTTATAGAAGGAACAAGACAATAAATTCATACATTCATATATGTGAATGGGTAATTGGTTAATCAGTCATTCGTTGCCAATCACGTAATAATAGCCTCAGGCACCCCTAATTGGGTGTGACTCGAACACAATGGGGTTGTTCAGGGTTGGTGATTCTGCAATGTTGCATTAATCACTGATGGGACCGAGAAGTGCAATTAAACACTCATAATCCAATATATCACAATAGTAATCGCTTCCTTATGTGAGCTAACAGTTCAATGATGGAGAAAACTTGTTGATAAAAAATGTCTCTTTTGTTTCAAGAGCAATGGTTGTATTTTCTGACTTTGTATAAACTTTGTAGAAAGGAAAGATAGCAAAATTTCCATTATTGCAATTATTGCAATGAAAGGCATGTCAAAACAAATCTACCTTATTGC
Source organism: Phorcus lineatus (assembly GCA_921293015.1). Classification (NCBI taxonomy): domain Eukaryota; kingdom Metazoa; phylum Mollusca; class Gastropoda; order Trochida; family Trochidae; genus Phorcus; species Phorcus lineatus. Next base: position 20,685,829 of record OV121095.1, read on the forward strand.
TTAGCACGGCGCATATGCACCATAATTAAGGATGAGAGGTTACGGCAAAAAAGGTTAGAAGAATTAAAAGATGCTCTGCAAAAACGGGCCTTCCCCAAAAATATGATTGACAAAGGTATTGAAAAGGCAACCAACCACACCATATTGGAATTGCGAAAACCAAAAGAAAAATTAGAACAAAAACGTACTATAACATTTGTTAGTACCCACAATCCAAACAATCCAAATATGTTCCCTATAATTCAGAATAACTTAAGTCTCTTAACCCAAGATAAAAAGCTAAAAGATATGCTTGAAAAACATACCATAATTAAAAGCAAAAGGCAACCAAATAACTTGAAAAGGTTACTGACTAGAGCAAAATTCAGTAATCATAACACTGAAGCTGAAGTTACTAAATGCCAGGATAAAAGATGCGGTACCTGCCCTATCATTATGGAAGGCAAAAACTTCAAATTTGAGAAAGGGGAATCCTTTCAAGTTAAGCACACAATGAATTGCAGATCAAAAAATGTAATTTATGCAATTCTCTGCCCAAAATGCAAACTAACATACATAGGGCAAACTAGTAATCTACAAGCACGAGTCCGGGTTCACAAACAACAAATTAATGACCCTAACCTCCGCCATCTGAAGATAAGCAAACACATTGCGAATTGCAATAATGGAAATTTTGCTATCTTTCCTTTCTACAAAGTTTATACAAAGTCAGAAAATACAACCATTGCTCTTGAAACAAAAGAGACATTTTTTATCAACAAGTTTTCTCCATCATTGAACTGTTAGCTCACATAAGGAAGCGATTACTATTGTGATATATTGGATTATGAGTGTTTAATTGCACTTCTCGGTCCCATCAGTGATTAATGCAACATTGCAGAATCACCAACCCTGAACAACCCCATTGTGTTCGAGTCACACCCAATTAGGGGTGCCTGAGGCTATTATTACGTGATTGGCAACGAATGACTGATTAACCAATTACCCATTCACATATATGAATGTATGAATTTATTGTCTTGTTCCTTCTATAAATATGTGTATACTTTATTTGTCAAACATACTTGAAAAGACCGATACACTGGTCGAAATGAATTCATCGTATCGTATTAAAGAAGATTGATCCAGTCAGAACCATCCGATGTTTACTCTTTCTTATATATATATATATATATATATATATATATCAAATTAAAAATCAAATTAAAGAAAGTTTAGTATTCTGCTTAATACTTGATCTCGGTAATCATATACATGATTATATATATAAATGTATTTGTAATATCATTTAAAGATATTATATATAATAACAAAAATTACATTCTGTGTTAAAGAATGCATTTACAGATATTGAAGTGTCAGACTTCAGCAATATAAGAAAAACATTTTGCTAGAACTAAAGTCAAAACTACAGGTATTTTTTACTCTAACTCCCTTTTTTCATGCATAAAAAGAACTGTCGTTGACAGAAATCATGGTCACGTTACTAATGTACATAGTAACTTTTAAAAATATCTGTTAGTCCCTGTAGTAATTGTAACGATATGACTTATTGTAAACTAGAATAAGTCTCATTTCATCTTTCCCCATGTGTATCAGTATAGAATAGCACCAAGATTTACTTTCAAATATAGGGACGAAGGATAACTTAAAGGACCAATAGCACGTTGTTTTGAAATTTATCTCTTATAATATTCTCCAATAAATTTCGCTTTATGTCAAATGCATTATCGAAAGAGGGAGAAATACATCGTTACTCAACCAGAGTATCTGTACTTATTGAAGAAAGTATCAAATATCAAGCGAACACTACTAGCTTGAAGTTTATTGTGAACATCTTTTAATCTGTTGTTTTGCATTATTTATTAAAAAAGATTAACTTGCTATTCGTGAAATCACTTTGTGTTCTTAAGAAAACGCACTTTATCCCTTCAAAAAAAGAAATTTGTAGCTAACGTTATGGCTTCAGTGAGGATATTATGATAAGGATTATAGTGTTTTGGAATATATTTAGTATACCGTAATGATTGCCTGTTATAACTTATTAATGTAAAATAAATTCAGAGCGGGTTTCACTGGTAGCGTTGCATTAAAAATCGTTTAAAACGTACATTGTATCTAGCACGATTTTTGTTAGAATGTATGCTCGGTCGCAAAATTAATCCAGTAACAGTAACTGGGGAGATCTAGTTATCACAGAAATGGCAGCAAATTGTCCAGCTAGATGTTAATCATTAATAATTGGATGATTGTCTTATCACAGTGTTTTAAATTGTAAGTGAGAATGACATATGGATTCAGTTTGATAGGGCAAGAATAAAGTATCACTAAGGCAAATTGGAAAAAGAGAAAACATCAATCATTTGTTGACTATCCACTCGATTGTCTATTGTCAGATAACGTTTAAAATGGGATTAACTATGTCTACTGATAAAATGAAATGAAACCTACAAGCCGACCCACACATGTATGTGTCCACTTTTCAAACCGTGAACATTTTTAGATATCTTAATGTTGCTAATATATATCTAATAATTACATAAAGGATATTTTAGATTGAGTTACCAGTGTAAAGATACCACTGAGTGCCAATGTTCATTTAACTTTGGTACAGAAGTGTGAGTCTCCTCTTAAAAGTGGTTGATATGTGGATATACAATGATTTCTTTTTTATATTCCTTTCAATCCGGCCACGATCCATCAACAATACTACAGATCCCTTACAGGTCTATAAAGAGGGATTCATTACATGTCTATTGAATTGAACAGTCGATCATCGGAGCTGTAATTGAATTTGGCATTTGATTTTTAAAGTTATTTCTCGTTTATCTTAGCCCTAAAAATATTATCTATACAAATGCGTAAAATACGTGTTTCAGCAAAACAAGTGCTTGACGTGCTATACATTTTTATACAGAATATGAAATCATTTTTTATCAATCTGTCGCGTATGTGCAGGGTCATATTCATCTTAAGTGATAAGATGTTTTTTGTTATAACGCACAGACAAGGCATACTTAAAAGCACTATAACCAGGTTTTCTTCGAAAAGAACCTATGTTTTTATTTTTCAACAATACAAGAAAGTTTTGTTCTGCTTCGCGAATTCATTTCGAAAGATGTGAATGTTTACAAGCAAATTGTCATATTAAATTTTCGCTTGATATGGGTTATCATTATCAACGACTACGCTTTATCGTTTAATAATAAACTTTTATTATGAAAATTAAACGTGGAAAATCAGCTTCTGTACAGACATAAGGCTATGTTTCTATTATTGTTGAGCGTTGATTTCAATTTACATCACCATTTATGTATTCAGGTTTGGTTTAAAGCATAACAATATGCAACGAAAAGCATGAAGTGTAAAGAACAAATAAGGGTCGTGTTCGAGATCAAATTATATGAACAAGAATATTAATCAGAATACCCAATCATACATACATTTACCTTACAATTTTTTTCTTTAAAAGTGAATTTCGTGGTCAAGAAATACAGTAGCCCAATTGATGCAATCAAAGTTGTTACGCAATCGGCAACGTCGTTTCAAAAGTTATAGTTCAAAATGCCTAGTTCATTCTTTATGCTTTGGGAATGCTAATCCTTATTTGAATAAGCACTTTGCACTTTTAATCTTCTTTACAGAACACATTCGTTTTGATTGATTTAAATATTGCAAGGTGCACATAATACAATAACTTGTCGTTACGGGAACCAAAAATAAACTAAGAAATTTACATTTGCTGATGTAAAACGTAAACTGAAATAAAATTCAATAATATTGTTTACACAAAAGATAGTATTTGATGTAAACCGAACGGTGCACCGAACCGAAAAACAAAGTACCGCTATTCAACTGCTGCAGCTTTGAACCGTTTAGAGAATATCCTACTAAATCAGCGTTATGAATCCGCTCTCGCTCCTTCCTAAAACCCTAATCTCTACTTGGCTAAATCCCTCGTAATGATATTCGTGGCTCACCTTTTATTTTTTCAGCCAAATGTCGTTAACGGACTTCTATATTTAACTCAATGGATTTTTCCATCCGGGTTGTGCCGCTGTTGCTGAATGCGAGTCGTGTCATTGGCTGGTAAGATAGCTAGCGATACGCGGTTTTATTGCTTGATTGAGATCATGGTATTAGGAAGGAGCGAGAGCGGAATCACATACCCTGATTTAGCAGGATGAAGAGTGAATGGTAAGCTTAAGCTTGCACAACTCTCAGGGATACTCAAATAACCTCACTTCGAAATGTACTGAGTCTTCACTTATAAGTAGTACTACTGATAAAAGCTTTACAGCAAAGACAGGACACATGTTAGAACAATTCTAAAACAAATCTAGAACAGTATAAAATCCCATCCTAATGAATTTCGTTTGTAATATATCGATGTTAGAAACATCCTGATACACTATTCAGTAGGTGTAAATAACTGTTTTCGCTTTGCCACTCTGGAATTATGCCTATTTCTGGACGGAATCTATTAGTATGAAGAACAAAATAGCCTGAAAATAAGAGGGCACTTCAATAGTAAGTTAATACACTTGCAACGTTTTTTTAAAGAATATAATGAATGCTCCGGAAACAAATGACTTTGGATCAAAGGACGAACAGACGAACACATGAGAAGGATTGATGTTCCTTCACACAAAAAATGAGCCATAGGCTCGTTACATGCTCTCGATCGAGTCAACTAACAGGTCATTGTACAGAAATAGTAAATCATTATCAGAATTCTTTCAGAATCGGATGTGCAGGGCGGATTAAGATTACTTATGTTCTTAACTAAGATTTGCTAACACACATTGGCGCCCTAGATTAAAGAATCATTCTTACTCGTGAGTATAAAGATTGTGCTCAACGAGGTTGAGCTTATGGCATTAACTTAAAAAAGGGAATAGACTTGATGACATAAGATTAAACATGCTAAAATTTTAATAAGATTTATTTTGGCGAAGAAACTCTGAAGAATTTTCTTCAAAGGCATTTAGAATTTGGTGTAGTGATACAAGACAAAGTCCACCAAAACCAGAACCAGCTCCCGTCCGCGTCAACATCCCATATCAATGCTTCCAACATCAATGTCTGGCGCAAAAGAAAACTTCTCGAGTCAATCTGCTTGAGAAGATTAGCCCCTGAGATTAACAGGTATCTAGGGGTTTACCTACCTACCATCTGGCCAATCTACATAGAAGCACAGACCACTGAACTGTTTAAACATTCAGATTTGTATCAAGACCCACTATTTCTATCAATATCCTTTTATCTCACTTATTGTATTTGTACACAATTAATTGAATCAATGGCTTCCTGTATACCTATATCAAGTGTACCAACTTATGTTGTACATCCAACTGATGAAGGGGAAAGAAATAGCCCAGACGCGTCGTGAAAATAAATAAAGAAGTTGTCGTGCATAATTTTGTCTTGTATAAGCTCTGAATAAATTAAATTTTATTGATAAAGTGTAAATGTACAAATTACAGCTTATGTGAACAAGATTTGTGCCACACATATCACCGCATGATCTAGCACTTTGAAGTGTACGCATGAACGTTGATTGGTTGAGAGCATCTAAATTTCAGAGGGTTCTTTCCCAAGAACTCTAAATAAAATTGTTCATACTTGTATGAATCTTTTTTTAGCCGATGTAGGTCGTGTGAACATTCCCCGGAATTACTTTCTCGGTTCCCACATCGAATCTAGTGACAAATTTGAATACAATCTGACTTACCAATTCCCAAAAGAGGTAACTCTGTCATAAATTCCTCTATAACATCTGTCTAAATACGAAGGTTTCTCGGGATTCCGGCAGTTTCCCCTACCGGCACAACAGTGCAACTTACACTACCTGGCAATATTTCAGCCAATGAAGACAACGAATACATGAATAACATACTTGATGTCACACAGGCGCGTACAATGATACAGTGGAACAATGAGTCGTTTGTGTTCTGTAAAGACGACTCAAAGTGTAAGGTGCATATTCGAATATACGTTGGCTTTTGGAAAGCTTAAGGACATAACTTAGGCGATATGAATGATTACTTTTGAAACGACGTCGCTGATTGCACAACCAAATTTGATTCCATCCAATCGGCGTTCTACACCTCTAAACCAAGAAACCTTCGTATTAAGACAGAGGTTGTATAGGAATTTATGACGGAGCTACCTCTGTTGGGAAAGAATGCTGACTTACCATATTCGTCTCTTTTTATCCAATGAAATGAAAACAAGAAATGGAATATAATCATTTGCTAAATTCAAGATTTTCCATGATTCTTAGATAAGTATCGCTGAAGCTAACAAAACGAGATTCAGTCGCAATATAAATATCAAATTACGATCAATAGAAGGAACCATGATCCATACCAAAAGCCTCTAAACACTCACGATTAAGCTATACATAATAAGTATGGGGCAAATGCACAGTGATTGTAATTACAATCTTACTTTAACACTGCTGTTTTAATATTTTGGCGGAAAGACACGAACGAAAGACATGTCCTTATCATTCATAAAGCAGATAACTCTGATCTGTGTGGATTTTAATTTTATGTACTCTTCATTCCTTAAATGTTTGGGCGCTGATATATCTGTGTTCCTTTTACATGTATATCAGTTGAGTTATCAGTTAGCAATACATAGAGAATATCACCCAAGTGTCTTCTGATATCAAATATATCAACACGAGTTGGTAAAAGTTACAGCCGAGGATATTTTACTTTTATCAACGAATGTTGATATATTTGATATCAGAAGACACGAGGGTGAGATTCTATTTATCATCCAAAATCATTATTCATTACGGTTCAGTGAAAAATGTATATTTCTGAACACTGCACTACTCTAAAACTCTCAGTGCGGTGATGTCATAGCATTGTGACGTCGTCATGTTTATGACGTCAGAACATTGTGATGTCATTATTTGATGATGTAAAACCATTGTGATGTCATGAACTTGACCGTAACAGGGCATTGTTAAAAAGCTACTGTCAAAACGATATCTCCTAGGAATCGCTCGATCTTCCACAAGCGATATCTCCTGTGAAACACAGTTTTGGATGATAAAAAGCTATATTTTTCGTTGTGTTTCAAACTTCGCGCCATTGAACGGTTTCAATAATATATCTTGACATTTTCCCTGTGTATTGTCAATATGCTAACTGATAAATATTGATGTGTTAATGTTCAGAAACAACCACAACTTGACAATCAACAAAACAACATTTATGAAGTTTGATATACTTTACCCCAACAACATACTTTGTGCCCCTTTAAGTCTCCTATGTCTATATTTCTACATGATTAAAGTTTAGCTGATTTATCTTAAGCACAGAGAATAACTATTGTTGCTATTAATTATACCCCACCAAACGAAGTTTTCAGGGGATATGGAAATGACCTCTGTCCCTAATAGCTGTTCTGTACCAGATATAAAAAAATAGAACCAATGACTTCGTCACGTATCAGGCTATCTATTATTTATCTTACAAATGGTCACAGCGTCACCTTATAGGCTTCCACAGAATCCCAAATCTGACCGTACACAAGACGTAACTTTCTAGGTCTTGGAAAGTTGAAGAAAATAGATTTTCAGGTCTTGCTTTCTGTGCCCCTTATTATAGATAACAGAGTCACCAAATCTTTCAAATAATATCCCAATTAGCAAGGAGTCTGGGCCTAGATTTACGAAGCTCTCTTAGTGCTAAGATAGTCGTAGGCCAATGTTTATTCATGGTACGTACTACGTGTTAGAGAGCTTCAAAAACCCAGGCACTATACATTAAACACCTCTTGCACAAGAAATTGCAAATAATCAATATTTATTAGGATTTTAAGTACAGGTAGCAATAAACCCTTTCGTATGCATGCAGGCATGCAAGCGCCATTTAAGAGAATGACTCCAAACACGACCTCGCTTACTCGCTCTATTTGTATTCTATAGATCTAAATTCCTTCACATTGTCATCTGTAATTACTTACCGTCGATTCTTTAATTATCTTCATACTAATCGTAGAGCTGGGAAGATTCTCGTTAAGGAACTCATATCGTCAATACCATCGACTCAACATCGATTGAACCTGCACATATATGTCATCATCTGAAGACTCTTAGTTTAAATTAGTGAATTTTGTTTCTAGTTAAATGAAGGACTCGTCAAATATGTAGCTTGTAGTTTGACTTAATTGACGTGCCTGTTTGATGGCATGGTCTTTCACCATTTAAATCTGTGCAAATCATGTTTGCTTCTCTCAATGGATCCAAAAATGTATAGCCCTCTATCATTACGAACACAATTCTGCTTCCAATTAGGAATTTTGGTTTGTTTAAAATTAAGGCGGTCTTGGTTCTGATCTTGTACGTATTAATAATTTCTTCAAATAAGGAGGTTAAACATCTTAAAATATGTTTATTTTTACATAGAAATATGAAATACATGTATCTCAATCGTGGCCCTTAATTAAAAGAGTGCTAAAATCTCTTTAAAATCGAATTTATTATATCAATGTTTTATTGAGTAAAGATCTGGGGTTCGGAAAGGACATTGCAAGATTTGTACGGTAGTGCACCTTGACGCATGCTGCTTGTGAAATAGCATAATCATGCTTTGTTGGTCCACAATGATATTCACACGCAATCGGAAGTTGTTGATCAACTGGGTTTTTTTCTGATAAAATCGCATGAAACTTAATCTTTTCTAGCTTGACATTGCTCCTGTAACTTCACGCTCAAACCTAACCGAATCTTTCGACCTATAGATTTAAAGATAATATATCCACATAGGGGGTACGATTAGCGGAAATACTTCATAACACAGTTAAGAATAAATATCAACAACTATTTAGGTTCACATCCACCTGAAAATAGCAGAAAAAAACGTGTTTTATAAACACTTCCGGAAAACAGACGCCAAACGTTTTATTAGCCAATCAAGTGCCAGGGGGGTTGTGACGACATAGACAGGACTCGTTAACGACTGGCTGATCTGTGTCATTGTTTACATTATAGATTCAAGCGGTCATGGACGTAAATATTTTCACTGATCGTACTCATAAAAAAGCCTGTAAGTCACCAAACCTATTAAATAATACATCGACATATTCTGTTTGACATTAATTAACTGTTGTTGTTGTAATTTGGGTTGTTAATCTCCGATAATGCCGATCGAGTGAACCCAAACTGATATCTGCCGCCATTGTGACTGTTTTTTGTTTGAACACCTAGACAAATCGACTATCTCCCTGTGTAGTTGATTGACCAAAGTATATGTAGAATATTTGTTACTCAATACCGTAGCTCCGTGTTTTTGCTTTGCATGACTGTAACAATGAGATCTCGCTTTTGATGGACTCCCTCTCGGCAATTTCTGGAGTTACGTACTAATTTTGCATAGCAAGGATACAGATTTTTGTTTTTGTGTGAGTTAATGGTCAGTGTTTGAGATAAAGAGTGTGGTACTAATCTAGAGTGACGTAGGCCAATATTATCAATAATAACACAACATTTATTGTTGATTTTGATGTAAGTTAAAGCCTGCTTGGAAATGTATTTTAAATATGAAATTCTTTTTCAGTTTTAACTTTTTCAACCAAATAAAAATATTAACGCTGAAAACCATATTATTTCCATTTCCTTCAGTACTTAAGTACCGGTATTTCACCAGAGAAAGGTTTTTACTTACCTAACACTACTTTTTCACTCCAGACAATATAGTCATAAAGTTATTACCTAACAGTCTACATGAAATGCCACACACCTGTACATTATGGCAATTAAGCAATAAGCTTAATGACCTCAGCACCTGGCACATTTCCAATAGTTAATACACAAGGCACTGATTAGTTATGTAAACTTTATCTTCACAAATGATCAACAGCCTTTATTGAAACTTGATGAAGGTAATTAGGTTTGTCAATACACGTGTTACATGACAATATATACATAAGGAAAAAAGTTAAGCACCCCCACGTTTTTCACCAGTAAGGTTTGTCTAAGAATAAAGAGGACCACATTGCAATAAAAGTAAGTGTATGATATGATAGAATCATAATTTTGCAATTTAAGAACGTAATTTCATTAAGATATCGTTTCGGATATTTTGAATAATTGCAGTTATACAAATTGGTAATTTTGAGATCAAAAGGTGAATATGTTCAGAAAGTAAATATTTTTTGTTTTAATGTGTATTATTCCATTATTTCTATTCCATTGATCAAACTTCATTATGGATCTCTTAAGCAAAAGTCACTAGTTACATCAGTATGGACCTCCAAAATCTCATTTTTTGGAAAATGACCCATTCATAAAAAGGGACTAAATGGGGCAGTTTTAACCGTAACAACGACTACAAAGCAAAATGAAGTATAGCGTTACTGAATCAAAGTTAAAGAAGACCAACTTTATTCCAAAATCGTCTGGTTATGGCCATTTTCTAAAAATTATGGAAAATTTCAAATTTCAAAACCCAATAATGTCCTTATTGTTAAGGATACATGATTTTTTAAAGTGTAAAATTGTACCTGTTAACAAAATTGTTGTTCATGACAACTAACATCAGAATCCATCGCATACTTTTGACAAACGGACGATAGTTATTTTGGGTGAAAAATCAGTACCATTACGTTTTTTATCTTAAGTTCTCAAAATGTCATCATGTATGATGATTTTATAGATACGAAGTCACGAAAAACTTTAGTTTCTATGTCAAGGGGATCCATTTAGTCATTTTTCTCCACAGATTCATTTTGCAATTTTGAAAATAGGCGGGTGCTTAACTATGTTCTCTATGTATATTAACAAATCAGTATTACTAAACATCTTATTTCATACTGCAATGTTAATCAATATTAAATAGGTTATAAATTATCCACTGTAAGGCTACATAAAATGGTAAATGTTTCTCCGGAGCAGCTTTATGACTTTAATTTTATTTTTTGTTGCTTCTAAAATGACGCTGTAACAAGGAATTTTATTTTTTCATAAATGTTATAACCAAAACTGTAGTGTCAACATACAAACATGACGTGCCCACATTTTTGTATGTATCCTTAGAGTAATCAGCACCAAAAAAATAATATATATCCCAAAACTAGTAATGTAACACACTACAAATCTGTCACTGTGTATCATTTACAGATCAATATATGTGTAGATCTATATATATATATATATATATATATATATATATATATATATATATATATATATATATGTGTGAAAAAAGATAAAGCCATGAATTTGAAAGTTGATTTACATCTTCTCTGTATTTTCTAATACTTTCATATATGCTTCTCCACGACTGATACTTATTACATTTTCTATAATATATATAATGAAATAAGGTGAATATGAATATATATAATGTATTGTCTTTATGAAAATTGGGATTGAAGTCGAATATATAATCTTATCTATCTTATAAATATATGCACCTTATTTCATTATAGTCTCCAACATGTTGAAATAACTATTTAGTTCAACCCGATTAATTTTTCAACCCCATATGCAATCAAATACTAAAAATTCAAACAATTGTTGGGGTTTGAATGAATTATTTCTGCGTGTTATCTAAAGAAACATAAATTCATACTGCAGATAAAAACTCAACAGTCGTCTGCAAAATCCTCAATTATAGTCAACTCCCCCAAAAGTTTCATGATTATTTATCCCACCTCCCCCTGAATAGAATTTTGAATTAGCCTATCTTTCAAATTCCTTACCCTCTTTCGTTCCCTCTTCTCAAAGTATTCCGTCCGTTTTCTCTTCCGATATGGTTGACTGTCATATATCGTTGGGCCTGTTATCATCTTCATCTGTTTATTAACTGTTGGCACGGCATTTTTGACGAGTCTTTTCCAAGTCCAAAGTCCGTTTTGAAATCGTAGGAAGATCATAACAGTCCTCTGTGAAATGATCGGAGCAGATGACCTACCTGTCATTGGGACTCCACTTCGCTCTTTTCTGACTAACAAACTTTGACCAATTCTCGTTTGACCAATTCGAGAATTGGTCAGGAACCTTCGTAAACCGATGCAGTTGAATGTCTCCTGATATCTTATTAGTACAGTTTGCAGCAACGCAGGAAGAAGGCATGTCTCTTTCGCAATGAAAACGTAGACGAAGCAGGAAGCCTGAAAGTTAAACTCTCCGTTATCAGTATCGTTATCAGATACAGCGACACACAATCTTTCAGCCAACGCTTAGGTCGACCTAGAGGGACAACTGAGGCGCAGGATAGAACTTTCGTGAACTGTGTTAGACTACATTGATAGGCTTAACATAGTTTTGCGTAGACCTTAAGATCGAATCCACCATGTGAAAGTCATTAGGGCTTGATTGTTTGTTTATCTGAACGTTACACAGCTCAGTATTAACGTAACATCTTGTCAGCCTTCCTTGTGCCATTTGCTCGACGTCAACGCCACTGTTTTGTCTTCTAAGATGACACCGATAGTTCCCACAGGGCTAAGAATGTTTCGGAATACCTCGACATCAGAATATCAAACGATTATGGTTGCCCATAAGGCCAGACATTTCACCCATCGAGCATGTTTGGAACATCAGTTGACAGCGCTCACATCTCAATCAACATGATACGCCTTATAAGGATGAGGATCTGTGCATGTTTTGCAAATAAAAAGGGATTTACAGGAGGAGGCGTGTAAGCGGCTTTGGATCAAATCGTCTGGGGTTAGATTCCGGCCATGAGCTCGGCAACTTTTTCTTCAGGGCTATCTCACTGCTATAATATTCTTTATTATATACATCATCGAGATGTTAGTGGAATACGCACATAAGCGGCGTTCAACCCCAAACCACATCACCTCACCTCACCAATTACTGTATGGTAAAATCTGTGGGTTGACTTTTGGTTTAGTGTGACCTATACTTCGTTGTCGTCAGTCGTCACCTTTTCAACAGGCTGCATTGTACTTCAGATATATTCCCGATACCATTTAGACAATAGAGCTTTACCTATTCTAAGGATAAGAGATGAGGTGAGGTAATTTGGGGTTGAACGGCGCTCTCAAAAGAATTTCACTCACATAGCGCCTGCTAGTATTAATACAGGGAGGCTGCCCGCAAGACCATTGTGGCTACGGTGAAACTTGCCAGCATCGGCTGGAACTAGCGAACCATGAGTTTACTCCTTTATCAGGTAGGATGTGAAACATATTTAGGAATTGTAACTGTATTATTTAACCTCATTTTGACTAAACGAAAAAAATAATACACACAATGTTTGATATGTAAAAATTCAGAATGAGCCTTTTGAAGTAAATAAATAATAGATTGCTTTTTAAAATAGGAAATTGTCAAAACAAAACCAGCGAGCTGAGCTCTCATACACCCGATTCCCGATTCGGTCAGAAAATTTCCATAAAAGGAGACATTTCTTTGTGAATTGTGGTAAAATTATGTGTCAGTGGAGTCTACAGGTACATAGCCTGGTGAAGTCGTGTACATTATATAAGAAATACACATTTTTATTTAGACTGTCTATATGAAGAAATATAACATAATCTTATATTCACACGTTACACATACTCATAACAACTAAAAACTGAACTTTGAGGGTTTTTAAAAACTAGTTTAAAAAACTTGTTCATATGTTTTTGCCGTCGTAAGTGCTCAACTAGAAACAATTGGTTCACGTGAACTTTATATTTTCTTTTTAAAATATGGAATAAATGTTAAGGGAGAAAAATACGATCTATGAGGAACGCTTAGGAATGCATTATTTTCCCTACCAATACGAACTTCTCTTTAACTTAGAAAAATAATTTGCAGACTCTGTTCTTTACGATTTACCGACCTCTTTTCATTTTGAACATCGTGAAGAACTTGAGAAGAGAGTGTTATAGATTCTAAGAAAGGGGAATAAAGTTGTGTTAGTTTATAACACAAAGATTTGAAATTTAGATCCACTTGAAACTCTCTTGTTATAAACGAAAATTATCAAGGAGACTTAAGTTCATAGCGACCTGAGACGGCACTCGAAGATTGTAGACATGTATATTGAGCATTGGGTACTCGAGAGATTTCTTTGACACTTATGTAATGTGCTTTTAACCCGTTTGTACATTATTTAACACAAGACATATTTATTTTGTCCTAAACATTGCTGTCTGTCGCTCACGCAGTCTTTCTTTATGTCTTTTCCCTCGATCCCATTTCTTCCTGATCTGTCCACTCTCTCTCTGACGAGTATCACCCACGTATTTAATGACTGAATAATTTTTCACTCACTTGAACGTCAGTGTGCCAGGATTAAGTCAACCACTTTCGATTTTCAAATTACTAGAACAACATCGTTAGCGGCCCACAGTATATAGTTCTGTTGTATATATAAACAATATAGATGAGCCTTATGACTATCTTAAACAGCTGAATGCCAATCTTGTTCACATCACAATTTAAGTCTATTGAACAACTGAGCTGATTTATGTTTGCATTCATTCCAAAATTTCATAATGGTACCCTATTCATTCTATCTACATGCTAAATTAAAACTGTTTTCACAATTGTTTCTTGCAAACATTCAGTATACTGTTGTATTGTGACCCTATTAAGATAAATCAAATAAAAAAATAAAACGTTTTAACACTTATAAAAGATTATTCTAGATAAACGTTAGTGAGTGTGAAATGTTCATAATTCTATTATGACATGAACTTGTTTACAACACGGCGTTATAACCTTTAAGCAATTTTGTCTAGATTATTAGAATTCGGTGAATATTGTAACAAACATATAAGTTTTATATAACAATATTAGAAACATAATACCACAATTTCTTCTTAATCTTTAATTTCCATCAATGCATTTTCGCTGATAAAAGAGGTAACACAATACAAAAATCTTTACAAGATAAGATCTTAAGTAAATATCAAAGTTAAAGATCAAAAGAATATGATTTAAAAAGACTTGATCTATGATCTTTCCGTCATGAAATATTTTTTTCATATATTGACAAAGTCATTTGAAATAGAAAAGGGACCGAAGGACTTACAGTGTTTCCAGATCGAAATGGGAAGAATGCTTTGAATTTGAACCCAATAATCAAAATAATTAGTATATTTCTTGATATAATTTATATTATACAATCGGAAGAAGAAACGCCTGCCAGGTATCTTATCAAATTTCAGGGAGAAAAAACACACCTTTACAATTAAATAGCAATATGAAGTTGCACTAGTTCTGTATATATTGCTGAAGTTAAGAACTTCAGATGCTTATATAGAATAATTGTTTAAATGAGAGAACTCTAACTGTTCAGTATTCGTTAAAGTGATTGATCAGAAAAATTGCATTTGTCACAAATTCACAAATAAGACCCCGTCAGATTATATTGTTTGCTCAATCTCTACTTTTTTACAGCGTTGTGAACAATAGATGCAGAATATGGTATATGCTCGTGCGTAGGTGTTTCACCATGCATCATTACCGGATGCTCACAGAAATACTGGACTAGCCAAGAACACATGATAAGTTAAAGATTAAAGCAATTTGACATTTCATTTTTAAATAAAATCTCATCGATTCATCAAAATAAACCTTTTTGTACAATTTGTAACAAATTACATCGTTTATTTAAAATATTTGTTTTTGGGTAAGGAGTATCTATTTTGTCCTAAAAAGTGCTGTCTGACTCTCACGCGATCTTTCTCCTTTTATGTCTCTCTCTCTCTCTCTCTCTCTCTCTCTCTCTCTCTCTCTCTCTCTCTCTCTCTCTCTCTCTCTCTCTCTCTCTCTCTCTCTCTCTCTCTCTCTCTCTCTCTCTCTCTCTCTCTCTCTCTCACCATGTCTTTCTGTCCGTCTTTTCCCTCCATCCCCTTTCTCTCTGATCTGTCCATTTACATTTAGATGATTTCCATCCATGAATAATACTTTTTTAATATTTACTATTGCGGCATTCGAACGTACTATATCAGGAGCTGTCCTCTCCACAACGGTTAACCATTCGTTAACCTTTATCGCCGCTGTCGTTATTTTAAACGGGATGATGGATTGGTCCGCTAATGACTAAGTTTTGTCTGCGCTAAACTGGTGTAAGAACGTGCGAACAAGGAGGGTGCTGTCAGACCGGAGAGGAAAGCTCTTGGTAGACGTTCGAATTCCGCTATAGTAAATATTTTAAAACCTTTATTCCTTTGGAACACGGTCGATTTTAATCAGACTGAACGCCAACTCACTGACTCAATTTTACAAACGCAATTTATATCCTGATGTTAACTTATGTTGTCTACTTAACGTTGAAAATGTTTTAAATAATGTTTTAAGAAATAAGAACTCATTTTCGTGATTTTGACTCCCATGCATGTCTCTTTTTGGAAATGCCAAAGTAGTTCCTGGCCTACCACATATCTGTCCCTTCACAAAATAATCTTAATTTTTGAATCTTTTTTTTCTAAAGTATTTTATGAATAATGATTTAATAAAGTATTTTAACACATTGAAACAAGTTTCAGTTGTTCAATTTGTTGAGCAGTCAGAATCTTGCGTTAATCAGATCGATAAAGACATCGGTGTGATGACGAGTGCCAGCAACTGTCGATGCCAATAGGGTCAGTTAATAGTGCTTATGACGTTGTAAAGATAATTATTTCCAACAAGTTGTCCGACAAGAATTGTTTAAATGAGACACTTCATTCATATGTAAACAGCAAGTTAACGGAAAACGTGACTATATGCTCCTATGAACTTACCAGTGTATCAATGTGGTAATGTCACGCACCGATTGGTGGTTGTTCAAGGGAATCTACTTCCTTGTGTAAATGAGCCCACTTCCGCCCGTTAATAAAAAAAAGTATCTCATTTGAATATTTACCAAATATAACACTTACTCGTTATGTAATTTATGTCTGCCTTATCTATCCCGATGTTACCTGCGTTGAAAATACATTATCACCTGGTTACGATTATAACACCAGATTTCATGCTACCAGGCTGGTAATCCCCAAAGGTCAATCCCCAAGGTCATGTTTCGTGCCTTCCAGCAATAGGGCTAAAGCTAGCAGAATGAATCATCAAATTTACAAAAATCAATTTTTTTAATTATCTTTTTTTTAGATTCTAAGTACAGAATCATTTTTTTATATCTAAGCTGAACCTTGCAATCTGAGTAATAAAAGGATTAATATACGCTGATGACGTCCCCGTTCTCCCAGAACAGCAAGATAAATTTAATCCATTGCTTATTGTCTATGCCGGTCAGAAAGGGTGTTAGGTTTTGTTAATTTGATAGAACGAAGCAAATAAAATGTCAATGGTGATGCATTTTGTGTTAGAAGAAATAATTACGTTCTTGAGTAGAAGGTATTATAAAAAAGTAAGATATGGATGTGAAACTTCCTATAATATGAACACAATAAGGAAGTTGTACATCCATACCTTACTTTAGTGTATTAAGGACTACAATTTCAAAACATGTCAATTATGAACACCTGCAACCTTAAGCTTCCATTACTAAATCAGCTGCTTCATCAATTTGGACATGGAGATATAGCTGTTTAATTTTGAACGTTGTGTTTAACTCTGAGGAGCGCGTTCTTCATTGCACGAGTATTTGTGAAGTACACTTGACGAACGAGTACACAAGTAGCAAGATGGGAGTTATTACATCCATTGCTTTGCATAAAAAATTCCAGACCATATACACAAACGAATCCATTCCGATAGGGGTGTAGTTCACAGTCTCATATCCAATGGGTGAGCACCGAAATTTGCATAAAAGTATTTTAGGGGACAATATGATATATTTTTGATATATCAACAAAATTCTTCTTTGGATTCAAATGGATTAAGATGGTGAGTGCAATCGGTCGTGGATTCGTGGACTCGTAAATACGATGCTATTTTATAACGTATTTACTCCTACTTTGCATTCCCGATTTTCATATCAACTATCACAAGAAAAAAGATAACAAATAGTTAATTTATCAATGTTAAAAAAGTTTACTTCATGTTGAAACGATACTGTATCAGTACTTGTTCAATCAAATGATTGAATCTAAGTATGCTCCATATGAGTATAGACTTGGAATGGTAATATCAATTTACAAAGGTAAGAATGATAAATCAGACCCACGAAACTACAGGGGAATCACACTAACTTCCTGTCTTGGAAAACTGTTTGAAAAACTCTTGCTTAGACGAATTGAAATTAAACTAGAGAAATAAAACCCTGATTTTCCTGATAAGTTGCAATTTGGTTTTCGTAAAGAGCATGGTGCCATAATGTCTGTGTTTTCTCTCATGGAATGTATTCACTATTATAATCATAGAGAATCTACGGTTTATGCAGCCTTCCTCGATAATGCAAAAGCTTTCGACAGAATTTAGCACGACGGGCTATTCTTCAAACTCTATGAATTTGGTATTAAAGGTAATGTTTGGAAACTATTACACCACTGTTACACTAATGCTCAATCATTGTGTCATATCAAGGGGAGAGGTCAGAAAACTACCTAGTCAAGCAAGGTGTAGGGCAAGGTAGAATTATATCCGCATGGATTTTTCTCGTTTTCATTAACGACTTAATTACATCTTTAAGACAAGGTAACTGTGGTATCAATGTTTTCGGTGTTGACGTCCCATCTGTCTTACTTGTTGATGATACTACACTCGTAAGTACATCCCCTAAAAGCCTATAGACATCACTTAATATTGTCTCTACATATGCCTCTAAGTGGCGCTTAACATGTAACACCTCAAAAAGTACAATTATTGTTTTTAGTAATAGAAAATGCTATGATGTTAACTTTCACTGTAGACTTGGTGATATACTAATTCCCTTATCCGAAGCAACAACTTATGGAGGTGTTCTGTTTACAAGCAACCGCTCAACAAAAACTAGAAGTGAAAAATATTGTCAGAAAGCAAGACAGAATGTTAACTCACTAAGAACTGTTGGATTAAATGATAATGACCTACATCCATTCACATGTGTTAAGATTTGGCTCAGGATGATTCTTAAAACCAGTCTTTATGGCTGTGAAGTATTACCAAATATCAAAGCCCAACAAGCTGAAATATTTGAACAAACACAGAGGTATTTTGCTAGACTAGTACAAGGTCTTGATAAAAGATCATCATCAATATCTACCATTGCAAATTTGGGTTTGTGGTCACTAGTGGGTTATATCGTGGGTTATAAACTTTTATTTCTTGGGCGACTCTGTAACATTGAGTGTAACAACTTTGCAAAGCATATATTTTGTGCTGCCATTACAAATTTAGACAAATCAAACAACGTATGTGATGATCTCCTATCAATATCTAAAAAGTATAATCTAAATGCATATGTTGACAAATATATTGTCCAAGGTATATTTCCTCCAAAACATGTTTGGAGAAGAATTGTTAACACTACTGTACATAATTTTGAAGAACAACTGTGGCGATCACAAACTTTATATCGCTCAAATATGTCATTTTATTCTTTAACTCATACTAAACTCTCTTATCATATACTGTGGCAATTGGCATATAAATACCCCAATTATAAATCATCCTTGCAACTTTGTGTCAAGATATCATCAAGAGATAAAATATCAAGAGAATGTACTCTATGTAATAAACAAACATTTGACTATGATTTTCATATACTTCTCCACTACGAAAAATTATTGCAACAACGAAATGAATTCTTTGCATACTTAATTGACCAGCTCGATGTTGAAATCTATGTAATGTTTGAAATGCAAGATGAACAAGATATGCTATCATTTCTCTTTGGGGCAGAAAATAACTTTTATTATTGTATAGGTCCCATAATATGGGAACGCATTTTGTTGCGCTTTTCACTAAATGTACATGAAATAAAACCTCACCTTGTTTACAAATACGATGAATGATACACTTCATGTTTGATTTGAAACAATACTGTATATAAATATGTAAATATTTTGTTATATCTATGTTCTGCTGTATAATGATGTAATGTGATGTTCATATGTAATCTTCGGTTACCACTGGAGGAAATAAAGACTCTCTCTCTTGCTGTAAATAACTATTTTGAAAAAATATTGCATTTAATCAATTCACATTGGATAAATATATATATATATATTTCCTTATTTGAGAGTGTAATAGAGTCCTATTCGTGAAAATTTCAGAAATGGATAATGAATTTTTCATTACCATCATGGGAAAATTTTATGACACCATTTGGTCACATATAAACGATTCGTAAATTTGTCTGAAAAGAAGGAAAATAGTTCACCTGCTTTGATAATGAAAATGTAAGAGTTTAGAAGGTAAATTCCCTTTGGCTGTAGACACTACTCAAAGCGATTTCATTTCATAGGTGATATATCATATGCCCATTCAATCATCCTCTAATATCTGAATAACATTTTCCCCATTACACTAACCATAGTGAAGTATAGAAGATATAAAATACATTTCACACGTCAATGAATAACTGACACATTTACATTTACGAAAATTAAGACATTTTCGTTATTCAAATAATTATATAGAAAGAACCTCTTTTAGGAAATAAACTACAATTTATTCCTTAACCGTAAAGAGATGACTCAGTACTGTCGATGCCAATAGGGTCAGTTAATAGTGCTTTCGACGTTGTAAAGATAATTATTTCCAACAAGTTGTCCGACAAGAATTGTTTAAATGAGACACTTTATTCATAGGTAAACAGCAAGTTAACGGAAAACGTGACTATATCCTCCTATGAACTTACCAGTGTATCAACGTGGTAATGTCACGCATCGATTGGTGGTTGTTCAAGGGAATCTACTTCCTTGTGTAAATGAGCCCACTTCCGCCCGTTAATAAAAAAAGTATCTCATTTGAATATTTACCAAATATAACACTTACTCGTTATGTAATTTATGTCTGCCTTATCTATCCCGATGTTACCTGCGTTGAAAATACATTATCACCTGGTTACGATTATAACACCAGATTTCTTGCTACCAGGCTGGTAATCCCCAAAGGTCAATCCCCAAGGTCATGTTTCGTGCCTTCCAGCAATAGTGCTAAAGCTAGCATGATGAATTATCAAATGTACAAAAACGTATGTTTTTTAATTATCATTTTTTGAGATTCAAAGTACTGAATGATTTTTTTATCTAAGCTGAACCTTGCAATCTAAGTAATAAAATGATTAATATACGCTGATGACGTCCCCGTTCTCTTAGAACAGCTGGATAAATTTAATCCATTGCTTATTGTCTATGCCGGTCAGAAAGGGTGTTAGGTTTTGTTAATTTGATAGAACGAAGCAAATAAAATGTCAATGGTGATGCATTTTGTGTTAGAAGAAATGATTACGTTCTTGAGTAGAAGGTATTATAAAAAAGTAAGATATGGATGTGAAACTTCCTATAATAAAAACACAATAAGGAAGTTGTACATCCATACCTTACTTTAGTGTATTAAGGACTACAATTTCAAAACATGTCAATCATGAACACCTGCAACCTTAAGCTTCCATTACTAAATCAGCTGCTTCATCAATTTGGACATGGAGATATAGCTGTTTAATTTTGAACGTTGTGTTTAACTCTGAGGAGCGCGTTCTTCATTGCACGAGTATTTGTGAAGTACACTTGACGAACGAGTACACAAGTAGCAAGATGGGAGTTATTACATCCATTGCTTTGCATAAAAACTCCAGACCATATACACAAACGAATCCATTCCGATAGGGGTGTAGTTCACAGTCTCATATCCAATGGGTGAGCACCGAAATTTTCATAAAAGTATTTAAGGGGACAATATGATATATTTTTGATATGTCAACAAAATTCTTTTTTGGATTCGAATGGATTAAGATGGTGAGTGTAATCGCGGATTCGTGGTCTCGTAAATTCGATGCTATTTAAACATATTTACTCCTACCTGATCTTCGTATCAACTATCACATGAAAAAAGATAACAAATAGTTAATTTACCAATGTTAAAAAAAGTTTACTTCATGTTGTAACGATACTGTATCAGCAAAAAAGCATCACCGTATACCTATCCTGGCATTCCTGTCGATCGAGTTTTGGAACTTATATCTTATATAAGCTTTTATAGCTTATATCAGATCCCCTTTTGAAAGACAAAAACATCAACCTTTTTCGCGGTAATAGTTACACCATACATGTCTTCGGAACGAGGGACCATAGTGAAAGCTTAGATTTATGGGACATCCACAAAACATACTTCTCAGTGACCCTCTTTGGACAGATGTGATCAAAATCCTTAACTCTTTTATTAGCTTGGTCATCAAACGTAGATATTACTTACATCTTAATGCGTCCAGAAAAAATATTCAAGATTTTTGACGATTTTTCTACTGAAGTAAAACTGATAATTTCAATAAACTACACACACACACACACACTAAGTTTCCTGTGCTTAGTCATTTTAAAATATGTACTATTTTAAAAATGTAGTTTTAGTAAAAACTGTTATTGGTTCTTATTATATGTTTTCTTCATAATATGCTAAGGTCATTTCGAATTCTTTGTTATGAACAAATTCTTGCACGCTACCAAAATATCAAAGATATCGATACATCTGGCAGCTATCACAAAAACAACGAAAAATCGAATGAAAGTATATACGTTTTTAGAGCCAGGTCCTGAAACAAAACAAAAATCATATTGCATGGATATAATATCTGTTCAACTTTGACAAGAAAATAATGACAGGTTTTTTTCGGACGTCGAACAGGGTTTCGTTAATACAGCTTTTATCAATGAGAATTACGAGAAATCGTTTGATATGACCTACTGATAGAAATGAAATTATATAGATATTAAAGATAAAATAGAATTTAAAAAGAAAGATAATTTAAAAGAAATATCACATCAAATAACTTTAAGGCTAATAGGTTCAGTAGGAATGATAAAATGACAATGTATAATTTTGTGATTCTGATCGAAAACCAGACAATGATGCGTGTCAAACTGTCAAATGTAACTTTGGAAACCAATATTTACAAGGTAGAAGATGATATCTTTATACAGCAGCCTTTAATTCTGGTTTTGCCACATATATAATTACGAATGTTGTTCGATTTGTTGTTCCTTATATATTTGGGATTGAATATATCAGTAGACACAAGTTGAAATACCTTAATCTGTTATGTATGGTCTACATTCTTGTTATCGAGAAAATCCTACTGTTCTTATTTACGCAAAGTTTTAAATAGAGCTAAATATTCACAATGCTTAAAATGTTTATTGATCGGCACTTTTTCCACGTGTCAGTACATCATTTATGGAAAAACAAATAAATGTTAAGAGAAAAATAGACATGTTTCCAATCAGTATACAACAATATTTGTAATAAGATTGCGATACATTTCAAAGAGAGGGAATGAATTCATGTAATTACTTCTGGCTCGTTCCATGTCTCACAAGGCAGTGGTGATGGGAATGAGTATTCTGTAACTAATATGATGCACACACAACGTAAGTAATACGATTAAGGACTATGTCATGGACTGACAATTACCGTCTTGCACTTAAATACATATAAAGATATATATAAATGGAAATCAAGAGAAATATTTTGATCTGGAAACTGCTAAGAATATAAGCATCGGTTGTAATGCCTGTTTTCACTTTTATATAAAACAGGAAAGGTCGATGCAAACAAGAAGTAAGGTAATTTCTAATACTACTGCACCGGTATGACATTTCAAAGTTGAGTTCACTTTTGTAGTAACATAATTCCTTAATTAATATATATCCTAAAAGGTTGTGTGCTGAGAATAGCATGTAAGTATATTACTCAATGATTTAAGGTTACATACCGGATCACTGCTACTATGTGTACGAGTAGCTGTTCTTAAAAAGCTGTTTATATAATACAGACTAAAATGGACACTTCTTAATGTGAATAAGATTTCGGCACAGTAAACGCCCTGGGAACAGAAGGTTATCATAAACGTGTTTTTATTGAAATTGGACCAACACACTTTATTATACAATATCTAACATAGCATAGCTATAAAACCGAATTGGGCTATGAAAATGGAAAAAAATCATATCAATGAACTCCATCAATAACAATTTACTTCATTAGTTTCAGACTTATGGTCCAGAAACTAACGGTACCCTACCCTTCAAAATGACAAAGTCCAAATTGTTGCCATGAAAAAGAAACAAAATATAAAAAAGTTGACACCCAAAAAGGCACAGCTGCATCATATGAAGAGGACATGTACCAAATTTGGTGAAAAATAGTCATGTAGTTTCAAAGTGATGCTCCAGACTAACCCTACCCTTCCTTTTAAAATGACAAAGTCCAAACAGTTGCCATGGAAACAAACAAATATAAAATATGATAGAAGCTTAAATCCCTAAAAGGCGCATCTGCTTGATATGAAAATAATGTAAACCAAAATTTTTGAACATTCGGGAGAAATCGGAAAAACAAGTTGCCAGAACACTTCAAACTTCATGTGCTCATTTCAAGTAATCTCTCGAAGTATATAATTTCATTAGAACTGTTGAATTTTATGTACATCCTTCCCTGTGAATAATGTTTTATCAATTCCAGAAACTTGTTTACAGGTTTCTCTTATCTTTTTATTCAGTGAGCCACTCATTCATTGTTCAGAAAGTGAAAATAATGTTAGTTAATTAGGATTCATGTTGTATAGTAATGCTGATGTGACCTTATCAATCCTAAACTTCAGTCCAATAATATAAACATGTTATTCATTTAAAAGAAACTAATTTAGTCTTATCCCAGGTCTTGTTATTCATTTACAGTTAACGATTTTACTAGCTGTTATCATTAACTTTGCGATTATTCTGATAACCTGGGGCTCGGCGACTTTGTCTGCAGCAGAGAACTGTTCTACACGCAATAAGGTTTGTGTGAAATGTTACATTGAATTTAAGTGAAGTATCACCCATCGTTCGCTACGGGTTAGGGGGATTTCTTCCCGAAATAATACTTGCAGCCGTTAAATAAGTGATATACACTTGAAAGCGGCGTTGACCCCGTGATCATTACAGCTTAACACGCTGAAACCATCGTTATAACTATATTGACAATGAGCAACTTCAGCTCATAAAAGAACTGAAATCCACCAGAAGCCCATCTCGGTAATTTGTAATTAAGATCTATAAGTCCAAATTAATAAGCAAAATAACTTTAAGGAAACCTGACATAAAGTATGAGGAAATCTATAGGGTTTGCAATGATCTCTTGAAGTTCATAATGAATGCAAGTATAGTATTTCTAATAAATGTTTTTCCGCAAATAATCAGTCCGGTGTCTCCAAGCTCTGATTTTTGCCTTCAAAAAAACATAACCAGATATCCTAGGAAAGAATAGTTAGTGCATCGAGGTGACGTTCTTTAGTACTATTTCCCTGTTCAGAATCTAACTTACATCGAGTGACATTCGTGTACAAAGTCAGGCTTGTTGAGACCTGCTATAATGAATGAAGGTTTATTCCGAAGTAAATAAGGCCACCGGCCCATAATACAAGTCATAGAACCACGAATAAAACAATGTATGGAGCACCAATAATTGTGGTGTACAATCATTTGTCAGGGGTAAACTTACGTAATGTTGAGAAACTTCGCAAGTTTTTAAGTCCAAGGAAAACAAACATACAAGACTGTTAATGATGAAGTTATTATCACTTTTACAAAGTAATAAATATTTTTGCCACGATGGTGATGTACAATAATAATATGGAAGAATATATCCCTTGAATCTGAATAAAAAGAACATTGTAATAAAAAGTGAAATTCAGATTCTTAAACAGTTTCTATACACAAAGGTCATAATCTATCTTCCGGTCTAATATGACCCCTCTTTCCAACTTCAATCAGTGAGTGAGTGAGTGAGTGAGTTGGGGTTTTAACTCCGCTTTCAAGATTATTTCAATTAAATTGCGGCTACTAGTATTATTGCAGGGAGAAAGCCCGCAACACCATTTTGGCTATTCATTGCGGTGAAACCTGCGAGCATCGGCTGGAACTAGTGGAATCGATAAGAAATGCTTTGGAAGTCTATAATGTATATAGAATTATTAAACAAGCATACATGTTATATGGTCTGTTGTGATAAGATGAAGAGTATATCTCATAGGTGATGTAGTATTAAAGTTAAGTCTATGTTTATTCACCAATATGCATTAGTAATCACTTCAGGAGAAGGGGGAGTAAATCAACAATTGTAAATCAAGACTGCATACTGTACTCTGTGAAATAGCATCTCTTAAGGTAGGTTTCCGCACTATTTCTTACATTTTTTCTAATTCAATGATATATATGTATCCACTGTGTTTATTCCTCACCTTTAATCTGAGGAAGGAACAAGCATATAACATTTGCATTTTTCTTATTAAGATGAGGATATTTCTTGTTCAAGACAGGCTTCTCATGACATATATGTGACATAGCATTGCCCTGTGTCTTGTTTCCACCAATGACGTATTTTTCACAATCGAATTTTATACAATTTCTGAATATGAAAAATACTCATTTCTATCTCTTGTATACTCTGATGTCAAGCTCACAAGACCAACGTAAATAGAAAGAAAATGAGGCACGGGTTTTAGAATGCACTCTTCGAACTCATGATGATAAAGTACCTATTGTGAAAGCTCCTGAATTGCTGTCATTGAACAATTCATTTCAATTTTCAATTATATGGGATGATTAATTTTTGTCCCCATCTGTGAAGGATGAATATCAGTACTTAACGAACATCACTTCATTCTTTTTAACTACTCTTACTAAATCGTGTCACCCTCCATCATTGACGTTAAGCGATCAAGTATTCTTTACATTAGCTGATCAGCAATAGTTTTAAATATGTACATGTTACTACCATCTAAAAAATACTTGTCCATATAGCACTTGTAAAAAGAGTCAGCAATTAAAATGTATTTGATGGAAGTTATTAAAAATGATTGAATAAAGATATTCCATAAAATGCCTTAGTTCCACATGTGTTAATGAATAAACAGTCCTGTGCTTATACAGTAATGGTAAAAATACTGTATTAGGTATAACGATACGTAGCAACAATGCATCTGCTTTCTTTATGTACTTCGAACATTTTGTTGCTGTTGAAAAATTAGTGAATATCATGGAAGTTTTTAAAAGTCCTGCGGATCAAAGAGACATAGTAAATCTTTAAAATACTTACATCTTAAGTAAAGTTAAATAAAAAAAACAGAAAAAATATAATTACAATGTAACAAAGTCTTTGATTTTTTGCAAAACCATCAAATCTAGCACTGTTTTTATTATACCCCTTGCATCTTTAGATTTAAAAAGTAAACTGTGGCATACAGGATACAATTATAACATTTGTGCATTTCACAAATATTACTTGCCTGTGAGAGTCATCAAGAATAATGGTATTCTTCCCGATTACTGGCTCTTTTGCTTCCCACACAAAACCAAAACAATAATTGATGAAAAACTTTAATAAAACCCCAAAAGTTGTTCTTTTAATTTTGTCTACATTATTATACATTATAGCACTGCTTAGGAAATCTATCCCTGTGTTATATTGACGAAACTTGCCATTTACATATATTTTATTTCTAATAATGATTTTATAATTTTTTATGAAGTATATCAGAAACCATATGGGCAGTGAAATGAGTAACCTTCTTACAAAGATAAATAATTAACCTATAAACGTCTTTAGATGATCAGCTCTTTGCATTAATATCGAGTTTAAACGTCAAATATTAGAAGTCAAGAAAACCTAACTTTATAAACATATTGACATATAAAGATAGCATGATAGAACGGACATTTAGTTTATTACTTATCAGCTTACTTCTTTATATCTGGTGTACTTAGTATCAGTGAGTTATTTGATGTTTAAATCAAGAAACGACTCTATGGCCTTTTTTCCTAGCGCTTTGAAATTGTGGATCCATCTTTGTATTTATCAGAGCAGAAACATAGCATACAGCCTATTATCTCGACTTGGACAGCAATGTCGGCTACTCATTGGCTAAAAGCGGTCCCCTGCCGTAGGTATATTTTTCTATGTTAAACTGGGTCACGCACAACCTTAGTAACAGAGACGACGTATTGCCAAGAGTTATCTCCCTTGTCCCTCTGTTAAGTAAACAAAGGCTACGCTACGCTGGTTTGTTGAAACCTACCGTTACTAGCTCATTGTATTTCCCACTAATTGAAGTCATTTCGCATTTCGGACTGGACAACTGTAAAAATTAAATGTTCGTGCGAAAAACCCTTGACAAGACTTGCCATTGGCCTACCGGTTCACTTGTACGTAGCGAGGCTGTCCATCAGTGAGCTGAAGATTGGAATGGTGAACTAAAAAACCAATATATACACATATTAGTCGAGGTCACCGCCGACCTTTCATTCATATCGAACTTTCAAACCAACAGCATTATGTTGTGATGCCTGCATGTTCTATGGGTCCGACACTTTCAAACTCGTTCGAATCTTTTGCGACGGTCCGCCATGACAGTTAGGAATTTACGGCGAATTTAGCGCCGCTTTAAATCGAACGTTTCCAAGGTGGAACGTATACATGAGGTCACGTGACCAAACAATAAAAACTTAAAAAGCCCCGCATTACTCGTTATATTTAATCAAGTTCGTTAGTCCGTATTTTCCGTCTAGTACCGCTGCGTTCTCGTTTGATATTTAACTCGAACACATGATATATCTCCATATCAAACTCGTGGACACATGGTAACTTATAATATAAACAAGTGGAATATAGTTTATTTCCGTTGAATAACAGTCCCTAAGATTTAAAGCATAAAGACTATAAACAGGGACAACCATTCAGTTAGGTTGTCATGTCTTGTTGATGTGGCCTGTAGTCAATTGAATTCATATTTGATGTTGCGAAGGAAATGAATATTAAGTTCATCAAATATGAACCTATAAACATGTTTTGAATAAAATCTCTGTAGATGAATATCAAATTGCCATACAACAATGTGGAGAAGGCATTTTAAGAAGAAGCACTTTGACTGCCAACTGTATAAACATGTTGACATGTGTATGATGGTTCTGACATTTTCTAAGTTACTGATTAACTTAGTTCTTACTTTAGTATTTATGTATGTATTTCTATCATGGCAGAACAAATTATATTTGTATATTAACATGTTATTGAAATATATGTTATTTAATCAATTTAGATGTACTTGAGTATAGAATTGCACTGCCAAAGTTTTGCCTTGGCTCTAATACTTTAATGGTTGAAAGAGGTCGTTGGGCATAGTTAAATTTTGATGACAGGAAATGTCGCGTGTGCAATCAGGATATTAAGAATGAATACCATGTGTTATTGGTTTGTCCAAAATATAATACTATAAGAGACATACCTAGATAGACATAATTTTGATAATCCTAGCATGTATACATTTACTAGACTTCTTAATACAATGCAGCGATACCATATCAAATTTATCAAATACATTTATCTTTGAAGAAAGACATTTTTGATATTTTTATCAGGTCTCTAATTTTCCATATATATTTGCTTATGACATGAAAAATAGGGTTATGAACCATTTCAAGAGAATGTTTAAAATGTACGAATCAGTTTCTGACAAAAGAATTGTGTCGTGTGATCCGGTTATCAATGTTAGTTCATGATGTTCAGAGAAACATGTGTAATTCTATGACGTAATTATTCTTCTAAATAAAGGTCGCATAAGACACATTTCCGTTCTTATGCTTGTCTTTTTTGCAAGGAGTATATTACGTGTTTTAGTGTGATATACGTGTTTTAGTCTATATAGTGATATATATATATTCATTCAATCTACTTCCCACAAGTTTCCTTCGATTTTAGTACACGTGTCAACCAGTTTAATCCTTTGCATTTCATTTTAAAAAACAAAAGGACTTCAGTATTGCTTCTGATCAATTGAAAATATGAAATGTATTCAATCTGACTGCTAGACAAGATTATTAAATTGTAATTCATTACTGTTTTCCTGATAGTGAATTAAACCAGTAAAGTCTGCATGCAAACTCCTTTAGCAGAATAGTGTGATCAGAAGGGTCAACTGAGTATTAAAATGGAAATATCCTATAAGCAAATGATTTAATAAGTATAGGATCCAATTGATATTGGTATATATAAATATATATAAATAGTTTGTTAAACATAATTGGTCTTATCATTTGGTAAGTAGTTGTAAGTGAAGCATTGGACAAGTGTCCATATGATGTGCAAAGTTCAAAATTTCTATTAACAATATTAATACACTTAGTAGTTGCTAGTTGCATGATTAATGCATTAGATTCATGATGACAAAAGTGATATACTAAATCTTTCAGAAAGCTTTTCAGCAAGCTGTCAACAGAAAGTTGATGATTTGTGTACACTCACTAACTTATACACATAGAGCTACAGAAAATAATGTGTCTGTATTTTGAAATTGTTAGTTTGTTAGTTGTTAGTTACCTTTAATAAAAAAACATTGATCATTTTGATAGCATTAAGGGAACTTATAAAGGATCATTTTGATGGCATTAAGGGAACTTATATGCTAAAGTAAAAGGTCCTTACATACTCACGCGTCCTTTTGCCCGTTCGTTCTTATTAGGGGTAAGACGACCAGAAAATCTATAAATTATGCTACCCATCAGGTAAGGGTTCTGTAAACCAAGTTTAAATTTTCTAGGTCTTCTGCACCTAAACAAGAAGATGAAACTAGCATTCTTAGGGCATGACTCATGTTGTCCTTATTAGAGGTCAGTGGGTCACCAAATCCATAAATCAGAATCCCAGCCAGGTTAGGAGTATGTAAATAATGTTTCAAATTTCTGAGCCCCTTATTCTGGAATAGTAGATCAAAACAGATTTTAGAGAGTTGTCACTGTGGCCCTTATTAGGGGCCACACGGTCACCAAATCTATAAATTAGAAACAACACGAGTGTTAGTTTCTACAAATGTCAACATGAATAACCTAGTTTTGAAGAAATTATTCACGAATGTTTCATGTACACCATCCGAAAGCATCACAGCTATGTTTTGGAAACTGAATGTTATATGTTTTCCAATATTTATATGATTGCAAGTTACATACCAGGACGTTTAATCGCTAAATAATATAAGATTGGAATTTGGATATATCCACTTGTGAATGCATCCCTTGTTATAGTGTACACTTTATACCAAACTCGAAGAAAAAAATGTTTGTATGTGCCAAGAAAGACAAATATCCTCTTCAAAAGTATTGTCCTGTAAATATATCATCCTTTGAACCAATGAGTTCAAATATCATAGGACAAAATGTAGTTTATTGCACCTTTGCTAACATAAATATTTTCACTCAGGATCGACTTATTTTGTTTTGTGTGTTGAATTATAACATAGAATAACTTGCGTCTTTCAAAAAGCAATAGATCATGATAAGTTGTGACATGTGAATTTTGAATAAGAATATGTCTCCCAGTCAAACCAGCAAAATACGACAAACTATATAATCATGACATTTGGATAGATACTAAAAATTGTGGAAGAAGATACAATTTAGACTAATTCAAATAGGTAATACAATATAAACATATGAGTCGCTAAAATATTAAAACTCTACGTAAATGTATAACCGGAGTCCTTGGTTAACACAGCAGTTTGATATAGTTGAGTCTTGTCCAGAGGAATCATGCTTGTAAATATTATCTTGAAAGTGGAGAACAATGGCGCAGGAGAGTGATGTAGAAACAGAATGTCACATTCTCTTAACTAACCCATATATTTGGTTACTATGTTCTGGAAACCTTTACCTTTGGATGCTTCCACAAGTAGACCTGTCTGATTTAATAAGGAAACACTAGAACAAGGAAGCTAACAACATTAAAACTCCTCGTCTATTTGGTAATGAAAAGGATGTTTTAAACAAAGCATTGAAACTCTAATATTGTCAAGTAAAGCTTGGCAACACACTTTCCCCCGACCCTTTAGATTTGACGACGATAGTTAAAAGCTGTCCTTGTTCAAAGAAAAAAGACAAGAAAATTACCCTTCACCATGTAGGAATCTCCCCTTATACCCCCTTAGTTTGACGTAAAGACTGTAGGGGAATCATTCACAATCTGGGAATCGACTCCTATTCTTGCTAAATTGAACAGGAAGACGAGCTGTTAGCTATATCGTTACATAAGCCTTCATTTTAATGCATGTTAAAATTCATTTTGGTTTAACTGCATTTAAAACGTTTTACAACATAAATGAAACTAAGTTGCACCGATCAAACGTACTGAAAATGTTAAAATAAAGTTTATACTTTTAAAAGAAACAGCAAAAAGTAAGAGTCTAAGAGCAACTGCCCATATCTTACATATCATCTTACATTATTTATGAATGAAATATGTTTCAACTTTTATGAAGACGTACATGTACGAAAGCCTAATAAAGCGCACAATAATCTGTCCCAGTAAGTAACGTATTAATGTTGTCATAAAACATGTCTTAGGAGCGAGGGTTAAGAGGGTTTATTCATTTACAGAACACCCTTGTAACATACTTCTGTGTGACCCTCTGAGACAAATGTGATCGAGATTGTTAGATCACCTCGTTATAAGAAGTACACATTACTTATATCTTCTTACACAGTTTTGAAGGTATAGTATTTGGTGAAAACTGATTAAAAATAGAAAATAATGCATCAATGGTTATCTCTGTTATCTTGTTCATGTAAGTTTTATTTCAGGATTTCATTTTGTGTAAGCTCAATTTTACATCTTTGAAGTTATCTTTATTACTCAAATATAAAATATTGTGTTATCTTCGAGTATTATCTACCTTATTGAAAAGAACTACGTACACGATAGAGCAGTTATTGCCATGGCAATTGTAATTTCATTATAAGATTGTATTGTTTACTGAAATACATTCTGACTTTTGCTTAAACGTATCAAGTGTCAAACTAATTAACAATGAATTTAGTGACGAGGTAGATGACATGCCACAAACCTTTCGTCCTTCATTGAAAAGGAAACGACAAAATTAAATAACATTTATAATGTTTGGTTTAATTAGAACGAATTAGTAATGGTCCGATGTTTCTGATATGTTACAGTTATTTGACAACTTAGAATTGGGTAGATTATATGTTCCTAGGTTAATTATACATTAGCTTGATGTGAAATTAAAATTACCAGTTACCAAATCAACTTTCCCATCCATCTGCCCTTGACGAAGCTTGGTGTTAAGTATGAAGTGAATCCAGTGATCGTTCTTGGTAAATCACATTAATATATAACTCAATAGTTTGCTGTGACCATGAAAGCCACATGAAAGGGCCTTTCGCGCTTGGTTTAAGTGGAAAAAGGATGTAACGGTTGTGAAGATAAATGTTAGTTATTGCAATTTTCATCCATTAGCTAATCCATGCCCCTTTCTTAACGTTTAAAAGGTGTTCACATTATTATGGTCTCCAACAGTTCTGCTTGATACTTGATAATATCTTCGGATAAGGTTGAGTAATGAGGTGTTTGACCCTCTGATGATAATGTATAAGTGTCAGGATCAGGTAGGTCAAACCCTCCAGAACATGTTTTCGGCTCGGGGTAGGGTTCGTCGACTGCACCCGCGTGTGTAATGCACGAGCGAGACGGGTGAGAGGAGAGACGGCAGTTGACTACTGTGGATTGAAGGACGGTTGATTGGTCGTAGGTATATTGGGCTTTGCTGCGTGAGTACTTTGAAATTAGTTATATGGTAATGTGTACGTTCCACGACCGAGGTGGCAGCAGGAAGGACAGTAAGGACTGTGACGTCAGTTAGTAAGCAGTCGGATGGACTGTCATGGTAACGGGGTGGCAGTGAGATGGACTACCATGGACCAGCTTAGCAGTCGGAGGGACTGTAAGGGACAACCGTAGCATTCGGACGAAGACTAAGATGTAGTTGAATAGCTTACCTTAAGATTATTTCCTTACCTTATTTCATTGATCGTAAAGTAAATGTTGATGCAATGTGCAATGGGGTGCTGGGTGCATGTAGGATGTAAGTGAAGTGGCGTTCATGGTGTGTTAGTAAGGAAAGGGAGCTCAACTCATTGTAATTCGATCTAACTGACAACGTAGACATGACGTAAGAAGTTTTTAATTATTTTCATACTGATTATTTGCAAAATTCGACATTCTTATTATTTATATGCACATACAATACCATTTGTGTTCGTCTTCTGTTATAACTGTTTTGTCATAAAACAATGAGTCAAAAGGTTGGTTTTAAAATTAATTGACAGAAAATTAAAGGGGAATCGAAAGTGTCTTCAACTCCTAAGATATTGCCATCTAATAATTATTTTTTACGTGCATGATCAACTATAATGTAGCATTAAAATGTTGTTTCGAATGGACATGACAGGAAACTTCACTTATGATAGTAAACAATGGATAGTGTATATTATATATACTACTCTAAAGTAGACAGTTTTTGAAACTTGTAATAAAATACATTTCTCGAGCAAAAGGTAATGGATTTTGCTTATAATCAATTATCTATGTACATGTATAATAGAGTCACACAGGCAGTGATTCGTTAATAAAATATAAAATCTACGGTAAAGTATGATTCATTTTCTTCCAGAGTTATCGTACTTTATCACAAAAAATAAAGTAAACTTGTTTTACATTTTTCTGATATTTTTGTCAGAGAAAGTGTTCATTTTGGAAATTTAGTAAAGAAATACGAACGACACAGAACTAAGTTCATCTTCGAGCTTAGTTCATAAGTAAGTCTGATAGTGGTCTAAAAGATAATTTGATGCTTATTCACGAGAAAGTCAAACATGCCATACTAAAATTATTTTTCAGTTCATACACACAAGCAGGCTTAAACAATTGCCATTGTAAAATATTTAAATGATGATATTCCATACTGTTCACATTTTACAAACCAGAAATGATCATGTCTAACTGACAGTTACATCGCGGAAAATTCATTATGTTATTATGTATAATAAATATAAAAACACAAAACTGTCCACAATGCTTGTATTGTGCACGAAAGGAAAGAACAGAAATACGACACAGACTTAAAACTAGGCATACAGATGATTGACGTTCTTCAATTTAAATTTAGATTTGATACCGGCTCTGTTAAACTTAACCAAGTACAGGTTTTTTAAAATCTGGTAATGACAATAACAGCAGACAGCTGTCGATGAACCAACATATAGGTGCATTGATGTGACAACAAAAACGCTATCTCCCTGTTGGTTGATATCTATTGATCTGATCAGTGACTGGTTTTGGCTGTAATAGACCTACACTGTGCCTACAGATAAAGGCCAATCGACCTGTTAAAAATGAAAAGATTAATGAACCCTTTGTGAAGTAGAAAGTCTCTACTGCCATCACTTCATAGATTCTACTTCACAAAGGGTTCATTAATCTCTACTACTTCAGAGATTCTCAAAATTCTCAGATTCATTATTAGAGCAAAATCTTATTTCTCCCCCAACAAAGCATGAGTTTAAACACAGATAAGAAAATGTAATGATCTATGCTTATATCAAAGAGTGTGTATACAATAATATTTCGATTTACATAAATCCACAAATGTACTAAAATTTAGGATGAAATATAAAATTTAAGACGATTTAGAAGCATAAAT
The DNA here is from genome assembly GCA_921293015.1 of Phorcus lineatus. Classification (NCBI taxonomy): domain Eukaryota; kingdom Metazoa; phylum Mollusca; class Gastropoda; order Trochida; family Trochidae; genus Phorcus; species Phorcus lineatus. The sequence goes on from OV121095.1 coordinate 20,721,420, forward strand.
CAAGTCTCGTAATTCGTGTTTTAAATGTATCTCTAAGAATGTATGTAAGCAATGAATTTTAAGGGCCCCACGATTCAAATCTCGCTACATAAAAACTATCATAAGAGTATTTATACCTATAAAATCGACGAAGGACTCTCAATGCCAAATATAAGATCAAACATTTGAAATTTGCTTTAAGAAAATAGGTTTTCTGCGCAGGCAATATTGAAAAGCGTCTTTCTTAAGGAGTTTACAAAATTGATAAATGTATATGATCATTCAAACAGATTTCAAATAATTTTGATAGATAATTATTTATTCTAGTCATGATGCATCCATCCTATAAAAACGATTCCAATTATGGATAAAAATATAACTCAATATGAATACTTCTATAGAACAAACTTTTTTTCATACGATTTATAAAGATGGATATTTAAATAAAATTATCTTGAGCCCCACAAAATTTCTGTCTAGATCTTTTCATAGCTTTTTCCCTTCTTTTATCCAGATAAATCAAAATGTAAGATAACGATAACGATTCAAATAATCACAGAGGATGTGACCAGGACTAAACTGGTTTGGAAACAGTGATTAGTATTAGTATTTCCTCTAATGGTCAGCTAACCAATGAATGTCATACTGCAAAATTTGACAACACCCGTATCCACTCTACGCTGTCAACCCTATTCAAAATAAAACGTTCCTGCTTCAAATTTAAATTCAAACACGTTTTTTTATTTATTAAATTTGAACACACACTCAACTTTTGCTTGGCAGATTCGTTGGTAGATAGGAAAGTGTATTTGGATGGTTTTTTTTTTACTTACTACGCGTTAAAAAAGGCTGATGAAAATAAATTAATCTGACACAAAGACGATTCATTCAGTACATTACAACAATCGCGTCTAGAAAGTACTTACGATATGTCAATACAGTGACCTCATTCCTAGAGCATAATAGGCTAGTAATCTAATAAGTCTCGAAGATCTTATGTCTGACTTCTTGCCACCCAATATCTCATTACAGAAGTTCTCTAGTGTCACCTCGTGCCGCTGAAAAGTGGGGCAAAGTCACTGATTTCATAATAGATACTAAAATACTATAGCGTCAATAACAGAAAACTTAGGCAAATTAAATCTCTTAAATACAAACGATTCAAATTTAAAATGTCAATAGATCAAAAGTGAGTTTAGCCTTTATTTATAAAAACATTTAAAAAATAATTCTCATTGATATTAAAATGATTAAAACACATCCACAAAAGCATTTTCTGATAACCTCTCAAATGAAATAAAAGGTTGATTTTTAAAAAAAATTAACATTTTGATTTTATGTTTTTAAATTCCATAAGATATCACTATAATCACCCTCGATTTAAGTTAGCCAGTCACATTGCTACGACGACGATATTACCTGCAAACCTCAAAAGCAGGTAAGCAATATAACTATTTAACTTACAAACTCAAGCCTGTAAGCATTTGACCAGTTGGATTGTTACAAACAACTGGAATCAAAGAATATTATCCTGCTTCAACAGCGTATCTGTATACGCTAAGCTAGTATATTACCCTGATAATTATGTGAACCAAAGACTCACGTCACTCTATCTATAATCAGACAATGAAAATATTTCATATATTAGCAGCAAAGGGAATAGAGGAGAAGTTTTCGATATAATTCTATTTCGTTTTATTGGAGAAAGACAATTCATTGGTTGAAAACAAGAACCGTCTATAGTGATTAATAACTTGATGTCCGCAAGTATTTAAGGAGGATTTTAGATTTCACGCCAAGAGTTGACATTTTATTGAATTTTCGTTTGTTGAGTCCAATGACAATGAGTTCAAACTTGATAAATAGTTGCATCTGTGATATGAAATGAGTATCTGAACATAGCCATGGTCACAAAGGATTGTGTGGAAAATGCTTATCTCAAGGTCTGAATATCTCAGTTGTGTGCCTTAATGGCATGAGTACTGTAAACATAGTAGAACACAGGTATCATCATCATGGTCTGATTGAGGACAAATAACACATTGTAGTGAGTGAGTTGGGGCTTAACGTGCTTTCAACAATATTTCAGTTATTAAACACGTGGATGACAAGCATCCACAAGAGAGTGGACAGATCAGGGAGAAAGGGATGGACAGGATAAGGGAAAAGACGGAAAGAAAGGCATAGTGAGAGATAGAAAGCAGGTTTTAGAAGGACTCAAATTTGGTCTGGCTTCTACCTGTACCTTTTACCATAGAATCATAACATTAACAAATTAAAGTTATATCTTTGTTCATTTAACACTTATTACCAGGGCTTGATGTTTCATACTCTATCTATAGTCTCTGTAGCTAATCAGGTTCCACTGATTACAATACGATGCCAAGGAGCCGAAAGATCACCATGTGAGGGCCATATGGTAAAGGATGCAATAAATTATGACCAATATGACTGGTAGAGCAAAATAGGGTTAAGGGCGTTGCAAAGTTAGTAAATTATTATTAATATTAGTCAAGGGGTCAGTACACAGCATATAAACTTTATAGTCCTTTCGCTTCTCGAGGAAAAAGAGCAAAAATTAGGGGGCAAAAGATGGGTCATCACATTTGTTGAATTAGACTCCCCATGAGAAGAGTGTGCACTAGATTAAAGATCTGTAGAATAAATGATTTTAGAGAAGTTAGAAAGTGCAAAGTTTATAGGTCGCGACCGTGCCATAGCTCAAATGGCCTCTCAGGCCTAGTGGAATCAAAAGTTTATGTGTCAGGTACTGTAAGTTCTGTAGGAGCTTTTATGTAATTATTAACTTATCAAAGATCAGAGGTATGAAAAATGGACAGATGTGATATTTTAGTGCCAAAATATGAAACAAGAGACGTTGTCTCATACGCTAATAAGAACAGCGCTACATCCTAATTTCGGAATCGTGATCAGATCTTCATAAATATATCATTGAGTGTTCCTGTCTGCTCAATTATAGCAAATTAGTGCGAGCTAGAGGTTTCTAAGGAATTATTTGGATATCATGAATATTGTGATCACGATTATGACACAGTTATTCTGTGTGCAAGTGATGCTGAAAGGACAACTTATTGAAATGTTCCTACAGCAAAGCTGAATTGACTCGACTTGATTTTTTTAATCTAAAGTAACAAAATCTGAAGAAAAAAATAAAAGGAAGCAGCCGTTACGAAATCCTCGGATTTTATCATAATCATTATAATAACTTTTATAAAGCAATTTCCTTTCAGTGTGCAGATTATAGATATGTTCGCGTTAGTTTTACAAAACAGGGCACATTAATATGCCCTCAGTAAATTAAATATTTATTGATGGATAGATCTCATTCTCACATTATTCTGAAGACGAAAGAACTTAGATGCTCAAACAAGATCGGTAAACGAAAAGTATCAATAAGGTTAACGAAAAATGTACCTGATGTTTAGCCTTCAAACTCAATCAGACTGGTAGTATTAATATTTTATAGGGGAATAGAACGTAATATGTCATTTAAGTAAATCAATACCTTTTGTCTGAGGAAAAAAACGAAACTGAGAGTCAGTTTCGAAAGAAATAACAAAGTCATAAAATGTACCCTAAACATACGAAATTTCAATATTTGCGACATAAAATCCACTCTCTGTTGAGCATATACAGGCTATTTTAAACATCTAAGGGGTCAATTTACACGATGAATTCAGGTATTGTGGAAGGATATAAATAAACACAGCCATAATTAAAAGCTTCGGTATTTGATTTGATTTGTTTTCATATCTGATTTCAATATCAATTAATGCCAAAATTTCTTACTTTAATGACCCGCAGCTAGTTTGTTTGCAAACAAAAATCAATCATGGTAATGTTATTCTACAAACGGTTCACACGGGGAGTTTTGAATGTCACTCTGTCGTTATTCTGGATTTGTTTTAAACCTGAATAAATGGATTTTATTGGAGCTTTTACCCAAGAGAAAACATTATTATTTGTTGAAGTTATCGGATAAGGATGAACGTTCTCCAAACTGCCCTTGTAATCAGTAGTGTAATGTAAGATTGGAGTTTTTTCTTAAATGATTTTTTCCCTCACAAATCTTTCTCGCAACTGGCATGATAATAATTTCCCTATGGGCATTAAAATGAATAAAATATCCCCTTTTACATTTCAGTTTGATATCATTTCTGATTACAAGGACTTTTAAGTATTTCTGCAAACTAAGGTGTTAAGACACAGTCTAGTCAGGGTTATCACACCACACCTGTTTCAGACAAACTGTATGTTTTACTACATATATGATAGCTTATGGTAATGATATATATCCAAACATATGAACACTATATTGACACATGAAGTTTGAATAATCATTTTCGAAATGTATGTAAATCCATAGACCATTAGAATTGTGAAAATAATAGCTTCATTCGTTGCTAAAAAATCCTATCCTTCGCCGTGACTCCTGCTGATTCCTCCTAGCCAACAGAGAAGAGGATATTAATATATATAATTTACAGGCTTAAATATATAATTTGTTGATAATTTCTCATAACTTATAGATTGCATGATTATGTAACGTGTAACATTATTAGCTATATTATTCTTTTGTGGTGTAGTATACACAAGTAATTGATTATGTTTGGCACCTAGCATAAAGCGTTACTGCCTACACGTGTATGAATTATATTACCAACTGTGGAATTGACGAAGCTTGATGTTATCTAATTAAAGCAAGAAGAAATAGTTATTCCGCTTGGGCAATTTATGTGTATGCCACAGATTGAAGACGGCAGGGATCGTTATTCTGTACAACAATCTCTATTCTGATGTTGTCGCCTGTAATAAGGGAATACACAAGAGAAAGGTTGTCGATTATTCCATACCACTAACTCTGTCTAGTTCATTTGATTTCTTTTGCCATGAATTATTTTTAGTTTTTTGGGAAGAAATTGTTGTGGCACTTTAATTTTTGTCAAACTATGACAACATTTTCTAATATGTTGTATTTTAGTTACATCTCGAATGAGTTACTTACTGTATTGCACTGCATGGGCAATATTTCAGCCATGAGCAGCGTAGAATTTAATGAAAATTCGATACATTATTCCAAAGGCAAAAACGGAAACAGCATTCAGGTAAAACTTATTCATCTTTATGTTATAATTAATGGAAAAACACTGAAAGTGGATTGCATCAACTTCGACACAAGCGAAGCTAAATTAGGATTTCTGATTTTACGACAGAAATTCAATCCTCTCCGATGTCTAATCTGTTATCTGAAATAATCCTTGTTTTATCTTTTTTTCTTTAAGCTCTGGGTCGCCTTTTCAGAAATCAGTTTCTCAAATTATGATCTGCTTGAGCATGACAGGAATTGATAATTCATAAGATTCACTGCTTCGCTGATAGACAAGACGATGAGTTAGAATATGCTCACTGCGCTAGCTATGGTTTATATGATAAATTTGTCTTTATAACGATATACATTTAAACCTATCAATCATGACTACAATTTCTTCATTTGTGAGTCACAGCAAAATAACTTAAACATAGTGAAATAGGTTGTTTAGTGCATACAATCTAAGGAACATATCAATCAAATGATCTACAATATAATTTCACGACTTCAAGAATACATCATTAAAATGTTTATAAGAAAACCCATTGTGGTATATATGGGGATAAAATCCTGTCAGATTTTTATATTAAACAGTTTTAAATATTACTAATAAAACATTTTCGCCCGTAATTAAAAAGACGGCGCACATCAATATTTGCAGCCGACAATAGCAATAAATATAATTGCATTTACACGACCTTGTCAATTTAAGGAACATGCAGACGAGATATATGTCTTTTGTTAACTGAACCAAGTATTTCTTTATTTTCACCGTCCTGCCATTGAAATTTTATGTTGAATTTGATAATGATACATTTCTCTTGGAAAAAAAACGTTACATTCATCGAAAGTGGTATGGCGTTTCTAACATATGAGAGAGTGAATCACCGAGACAAATTCCAAAAAGGTTCATCATGATAAGTGCAACATATAACATTCAATCATTAAAGAGTTACAAAACGTAAACCTCTTTGTCTGGTCCTCTCTTAGAAACGCTGCTAAATTATTTTGAGTCAAAAGGTGCAAGTTTGTCCTTGGCACTCAGATAGACTGTAAATGACACAGATATTGAAACGCATTTCTCATGACTGTCATTACATTACAGATGAGCGAAAAAGAGCTTTTTCAATATCAGTATGCATCCAAAAAGCAACAAAACGACACAGCTTCTTTCAGGTTTGATATTAAGACTTATGTGAATCGTTCTTATTTCACTCCTTTTGGTACATATATACTTCATAGAAAAACAAAAGCGAGTTTGATAGATGATAACATTAAAATGTCTAACTGATCGCTTTGAGCAACAGATGTAGGTTCATTTCACTTGTCTCCACCCATAGATGTAGCCCAAGTCATACCTTATGTCTCCAAATGTCTTAATTGTCTTATTTCTCCTTATTAAGAAATAGAATTGGTTAATCTTTATGTAAATAACATTTATCTCTTGTAAAAAATTGTTTTGATATCTTGATCTTAAACATAACAGTTCCGTGAGGACCACATACAGGTCTACTAAGCGGTGTTACTATAAATATGTTTCATTTGACCCCATTTTGCAAGGACTAAGTGCTTATTGTTGGAGGTTATATGGTTCATATATCTAAATAGAAATAAATAAATTAGAACAGTTTACTATGATGGACATTTTGTAATTGTCCGTTTAATTGTAATTTTGTCCTGTTACTGTAGTTAGATTACAGGCATTGTGTTGCAGGTCGGAGTGATGATTTAGTCAATACAGCCATTTTAATTATTGGAGAAAACATTATATTATTAAGTTGACTGAATGAGGTATCAGTCAATTGCAGTGATGTTTTGATAATGTGGTATTCGTTAATTCACACTAGAAGGGATAAGTCAATTTATATGGTGGTTTTTACATGCATTGTTAAACCTTTGATTCAGCCCTTTAAACTACATATAATAAGTATTTTGGGTAAAAGTTCATTGTTGACAAGGTGTTCTGTTCAGAGATACAACACAGCACAACGGCCATGGAACACATTTCTTTATTCGAGTGTGAGCGTAAAGAACAGTGAAAACATGATACATGATCCCTATACCGATGCCAAATCACATTAACTCAATAATCAAACATCGTCTGATTACTTGTAACTAAAGAATGTTATTTGAAACTAATTAATTCGATGTAGATTTCCCATTGTTCAAATGATCTATTGTCCGTTGTAAAAGCTATGCCATTAATCAGAAATGCCTTTAATGGTATTAAAAACAAGTACCAGTTTTTGGATGATGTCAAGTGGACAAATGCGATCATGAAGTTACTGCAACATTCATCTGATGAACAGTATTTGGTAAAGGGTATCTTAAACATGCAAACCCCTGGTGATGTTATATTATTTTTCTCTTATATATAATAAGGAAAAGCAAACAAAAACGACATTACTTCTAATTAGAATGCGTCCGTAAGATATTTCAAATCTAATCAGAGTGCTTATTTTGGTCCTATGAATACTTTGATCATTTAAACGGCCGTGTGGTGAGAACAGTATGTACTTTTCAGAAGATGTACAGACTAAATAGGTTACGGTGTGATGGCTATATTCGAAACAATGGTTTATTGCATTTGTACTGCATTGCAATAACAAGATAACAGACACATGTGAAAGTTTTAAACAACGTTATTAATTTGAGTACTCCAAGTCATTTCTCTTTAAAGATAAGTTTTCAGTAAAATTGTTTCAATATTTGGAAATCTTGTTAAATCTATTCGTACTTGTTCTGATCTTTCTATCATACTTATTTTTTCCACTTCATCTTCTCTTTCATCATTCAAACTTTACAATTTGATATCAATTTGAGTTAATTTGAATTGATGTAGTCTACAGCACGGGGATTTGCCATACTCTCTATCCTAAATTTTAGTCTGATAATATTAAACCTGTCAATCATCCAATAATCTATTTTATTAGTCCCATCTCAGCTCTTGTAATTACTTTACGAGACTTTAAGATTTTACTTAGGTGACTATTGTCATTAATGTTGTCATTATTGAAATTAGTCTGTCTCTTTAAGTACATAGGCAATGGTACTTATTCTAAAAGTTTCTTGTAAATAGCAGTTATCGTCAATGTCCGTTTCTAATTGAATATCTTGTGACATTAACCGTCAATCCAAAATATCCGTGATAGTATGCAAGTTGTCATGAGAATTGATTAAGAAATATGCTGACTATTAAGTACAATTTTTGTGAGGGTTTTATTTGTGATAGGCTGGTAAATGACCTCATCGGAACATTTATGTACTTTTATTACATAACCTTTGAATGATCTATCATTTTAAACACATTCTTTTTTTTTCTTTCTGTATTTTTGGCACTTCCAATGTTTTCACATCCTGAACGCAGGATGTGTTAGATTATGTTTAGAAGCAACAATATATACATGTATACATACTGTATAGAAATGATCAAATTCAGCTCACATAAACATTGTAAAACCAAAAAAAGCTTGTGTTGAAACTTTGTGATTACGGTTTTAGAATCTAAATTAACAGAAAAGATTAAGAATAAATCAGAGGAAAGTTAACATAGTGAGTGAGTGAGTTGGGGTTTAACGTGCTTTGAACAATATTTCAGTTATTAAACACGTGGATGGCAAGCATCCAAAAGAGAGTGGAGAGATCAAGGAGAAAGGGATGGACAGGATGAGGGAAAAGACGGAAAGAAAGGCATAGTGAGAGATAGAAAGCAGGTTTCAGAAGGACTCAAATTTGGTCTGGCTACTATCCGTCGACCTGTCCAGCTTGGGTGACCCTACCAGGAGCATGTAAGCTCCAGCTGGCATAGCTCTCGGGGTCTCTGAAGCACGCAAACCACCACACCACGATAAGGTATTGAGTCCAATAGTGGAAAGGTTAACATAAAGTATTTATAAAAAAAAGAGCTGTTATGAACTTATGAAGATATTTGAGTGCAAACCATCAATGAAGCAAAAAGAAGTAAAGATTCGACAAAAGGTATTTCTGAACAAAACCATTTCCTTTGATCATTAGAAGCACATGGCAAATGCAGGTAGAGTACTTCCAATAACTGTTTTTGGGCATACTAATAATAAATATGCTGTCTTCACACTCTGATTAAACATTGAAAAACAGAGATTTAAAGGTTTAACAGATTTAAGAAAGTCGATATAAATAATTTTATGATATGTAATATCTTAATAAAATTCAGTTATCATAGCCAAATTGCCTATTAAGGGAGGTAACTTTATTCGCTTAGTAAAACTGGCAGAGTCTACCAAAGGAAGGTCACTCTAATTCTTTTTCTTTTCATTCTAATTTCATTTTCCACATGTGGTCAGGCACTCGCTGCTCAGTTAACGCTTTTTCAAACGCTTTGTTTTATGCTTCCTGGCTGAAAAATGCCACTAAATAGGGAAAGTTAAGAAGCCTTCCTCTACGGTCACTACAAAAATCACGATGAAGACACGGGGTGCTAGAAGAAAGTAAAGAGTTGTTTCACGACAAGCGGGTGAGGCAGCCGAGAGGGAAGCACCGCCTGCCAACAAGCAAGCTGAAAACAAGAAAGGTTTTCTACGATCAGACATACAGTTTCTTCCAGACGCGCTTCAATTAAGAATCCGCATGTCCAAAACTGATCAAAGGGAGGTTTTTGTTGAAATTGGGTACCATGATGACAAACAGACTTGTCCAATCTCCTTATTGAAATCTTACTTGGTTATCAGACCGGCCTCTTTGTCACAAGTCACGTTTCATTCACAGTGATGGGAAGCAAGTAACAAGATACCAATTTACAGCAGTATTATCTAAATGTCCTGTGTTTATTGGTGTAAATCACAGTGTTTTCGGGTCGCATTCTTTCCGTATTGGGCAGCAACAGCCGCAACAATGCAGGGCATTCCAACAGAGACCATCCAATCTTGGGGACCATGGAAGCCTGATGCATTTGGGAGTTACATCAGAGTAAGGTTTGTATAGGTAACATTGCTGCCAATATTGCTGTGCTAAAACCTTCCTAAAGCTTTCAGATGTGTGGTTCGTGGGCTCATCTTATGTCTACTGGGCAATGAAAATGCAGACATCCTACGATTTGGTTGTAATCTTCACCTAGACAAGATTAGAGCTAATGTGAAGTGGATGGGCAAAGGGGGCATAAGGTGGATGGATCTCCTTCTTGGTCTCGGACACAAGTTAAAGATGTCACCTACACCTCAGGCAGTGATTCTTCACATTGGCTCTCATGACTTGGTAAGTGTTACCGGTTACCAGTTTTCCCAAAACATAGAGGAGCTAATTACCTATTTTAATTTGGCTATGCCCTCTATTAAGGTGTTTTGGTCCCATATCCTTCTAAGTAGGGTATGACAAGGTGGTATCAGCGAAGCTGCCATTGAAAGGAAAAGGAAACGCGTTAACTTAATTTTCAAAAGTTGGTGGCATCACAATTCGTCATGACATCTCTTCTGATAATCAAGCTTTGTATAAAGGAGATGATGTTCACCTTTCTGATATTGGCATGGCAATAATTCTGGAGGAAATCCAGACAGCTTAGGAGAATAGTTAGTGCTAATCTCACCGGGATATTTGTGGCGGTGATCGCATGGGTTTGTGATCTGTGGCGGGACCCTGGGGGAAATTATCAGTTTAGGTAAGCTTAACCTACTGGTTGGCCATTGGTATACTGTCTATACCTGTCTATGCGATACCCTAGCTGGTCCATTTTTAGGTGCTATGCGTTTGATCTAATGGGGGAGTGACTTTTGTATATGTGTTGACTCTCTCAGGGGGCAATCTTCCATTGGTAGGTATTTTTAGCCGGTGGCTTGCCGGAAAAAGTGGTTACTTGCGGCTTGCAGGAATGTGACTTTCCGGTTGCTCACCGGAGTCTGCTTTTACCTATGGCTTGCAGGACAAATGATTACCAATGGCTTGTCAGAGTATAAGTACCTGTGGCTTACAGGAGGGGTGGGAGAGGGAACTCATCTGTGGTTACCCCAGAGAGTTCATACCTCTAATCCGAGTTGCTCCTAAACCATCTATTAGGCGCTCAGAAATATGGTATATTTTCATCCCCCAGGGTTCCGTCACAAAGATATGAATAAACTGCGCCCTTGTTTTATAACCTTGGAATTCATGAATGCAATCAAAGTCGTTAAGAAATACTTTCGGAGTGTAGAAACGATACAGAGGTGAATTTCGAGCATATTTGCACATTACCATTTAATGTAGGTTGCAGAAATTATATGTTCCACATTATTAAGGTTTTATGTGAAAATAAGTCATCAATATTCTCGCGTTTGAAAAATGCATGACTCTTCACATCAGTTTAAAGATGGAAAAATAAAACAATGTTCAAACGTCGGAAAAATAAGTTTACACTTCAATCGATTTTACTTGCAAAAGCACGACCGCCAACACATCAAGCAGCGAGCCAGCAATGTTGCTAGATCATGTCACAGGACACCTTCGAATACCTGCAGATCAGAATTATTGCACGCTGTTTTGGGGAAAGTCTGTTGGAGCTGGTTTTGATACAAGATTTTACAAGACTGTTGTTATATAAATGAAAGTTATTCAATTGATAAAAATGAAGTCACGGGTACAGTGTTTATGAGGTGACGCCTGCAAAACAAATTACACTCAATAAAAACAGCATTTCTGTTGCTCTGTCATCACGTTTAATAAATGTTGATGATAATTAAATGCCGCCAAAAGACCAAGTAAGAACACAAATCAGCGATATGACCATTTCGTTTAGATTTGATGAAAGTTGTTATGTCATAACACTAAGTTGCGTTATTATAGGCAACAGCCGCTAAGGTAATGTGTTTTTCGAACGGGAGGTCTTAACTTCACTTCACTTTATTCTCCAAAGACCACCGTTGGTGGTATAAGAGTTAAAAAAAAGATAAAATGTTATGTACAAACAGTCACAATGGCGGTGGGTTCTGACAATGTTTGGAATAAAGTCGTTCTTTAACAGAAGATATTTAAACTAAATTGACACATTAACATGTACAAGTATATTCAAGCTTTATGTATTGTAGATGATAAAACATTTATCTAAGAACAATAAAATCAGATGTAAATACCTTTAACTTGTCAGTCTCAATCACTTTGGCGATCGAGCATTCTTTTCATTAGCTTACCAGCTACATTTGTGAAAAATACATGTACATGTTAAAAGTACATTCATTTACACATATAAACACATTTACAAATTTATTTGATTGAAAAAGAAAGGTTATTTGCTGGTTCATTTTACTGTATAAAAGTGCATAATAGATGGACATAAATAGGTTTTGAGTTAGAAGACGAAATTTGCTGTTGTTCAAGGATGATAGCTTGCACTCGTATGGATGAACATAATAAATATCTTTAATGAGGTAAGGTAGATGTTGTACATGGGGCATATGAGAAGAAATTGATATTCATCTCTAACTACATTTAGAGTAAAGAGCATGCATAAGCTTCATTATCTTTGTGTTTGTATATATCTACCTTTTTCAATGTCCAAATCAGTGGATCAACACCGAAATCCATTCTCTCCCAACAAAGGTAGCTCCGTCATAAAATCCTATATAACATCTGTCTTAATGCGAAGGTTTTTTGGTCTAGAAATGTTGTCACAATATGGAAAACAAGATTCACAGCTCCAATAAATAAAATTTACTCTAAATCAATGAAGAAAATATATGCATAAAACCCCCCTCCCCAATTCTATTTTGCATACAAACACACCTACATACCCAAACATGCTCATGAAACACCTACCCACACGCACAACACGTTCAGTCAATACAAAAATTGATTACATATTACATATTGGCTAATACTTATACACCATATATAATTAAATACTCGTAAGAACGTCCAAGAGTACTCATGGCTCAAATGATATGCATAGATTATTGTCCACTTATCACAATCACACGTCTCATTGTATATGTCCTGTGTCACAATCACTCAATTGACGCCCACACATCAGCGGTAAAGATAAGGATCACAAAAGCCTGGGGTCCGACCTCGCCGACTGGTCTGGTGTTTCACCACGGGCGTTTCCGGCGGAACGTCGCAAATGTACGGTACTCGGGCTGCACTGGACCCGGACACTATACAACATGAATACAACATGATTAAGTATTTATCATCCAACCGCATTAAGTGATATCACCTAAAGTTTGACCAAATTAGTGTGATCTTGACAAATGTAGAACGCTGATTGGATGCATTCAAAGTGAGTTTTGCAATCAGCAACGCCGTTTCAAAAGTTATCATTCAAATCATCTAAGTTATTTCCGTGAGCTTTCAAAAGCTTTCAAAAAGCTAGACTTAATTCGAATATGCACCTTGCACTTTAAGTCGTCTTAACAGAACACAAAGGCCTAATTTTGCAAATATGTTGTTCATGCATTCGTGGTTTTCATAAGCTGAAGTAATGCCAGGCAAGCTGCAACATTGTGCCGGTAAGGGAAACTGCCGGAAGCCCGAGAAACCTTCGTATTTTGACAGAGGTTGTATAGGAATTTATGACAGAGCTACCTCTGTTGGGGGAGAATGGCCGAAATCGTGCTAAACATATCCTACACTTTGTAAATTCAAACAAGACAAATAGAATTCGGTATTAAGACAAGTCTTAAGACAATGAATAGAAGTCTAATTTTTGTGATATATTTAGTTTTTCCCAGCATATATATCTTCAAATCTAATAGAATATGTACTAATCCCAGTATCTTGGCTACACCAAATATTTATATAACCAGTCGAATCGCATATTCTTTACACATGTTACTCAGTTATGTTGTCCCTTCTTAACATGTAAAAACATGATATCCTAACATTCCTTGAAACCAAGCAGATGACACGTGCATTACTCTAATACACTATTTGTTAACATTTATCTCTTTATTTTGTCTCTTTTGCCAGATCATATAAATATATGTAGAATAGTATCTAGACGTTTAAAAAAGACATTATCTGGGTCTGGAAGGGATGTAATGAGATGTGTAAACAATGGCAGTATTTGGGATTTTATTATTGGTTACCTTTCCTCTTAAAGTTGGTATCCTTGTGGACCATAGGAATAGAAGTTTTCTAGCTTTTTCAAATTGTTTTCCGAATTTCGACTTTATCATATTTTTGAGATCAACATTGAAGATAATGACAAGTGTTTTAAAGGGTTCTTTTAACCAGCTTAAGGGGATATGCGGGCAATTTGTTTCAGTGCTATTTCAGTTCTTGTTTTTACTGTTGTTAAAGATATGTTACTGAGCCAGCAAGTATCATAAACCGATCTCATTATTTACAAATGATTTCATGAGTGCAAAAAGCTTGACATATAGTACTCATAAAACAAACCAGTAAGCAAATGCATTTTGGAACACAGAAATAATTCATGTATTTTGTTACTAATGAATGCTTTCGGCATCACATAATAATTTCTGATAATAACTCTGATTTCAAGTTAGATAAAAAGAAAGAAACTAGTGCATTTTGGTGATGTTATGATTTTGTATGAATTTTTATTGTCATGTCTGAGGATATTCAATAAGAGGTTCCATCCGTATTGAAGTACGAGTAAAACGTGTGAAATTAGCATGATGGTTACATGACCATTTGTGGTAAGTTGCATATATCACAAGTTCCAGATAATGTAGCCCATAGGTAATAGATAGATAGATAGATAGATAGATAGATACAGGATACACGAATAAATAGATTGATAGATATATATTCGTTATTTCTTTCATCAGTTAAGATTATAAAAGATAACATACATCAAATTTTTTTTCTTCCTGATACTCTTACTCTACTCTTGTTCACTGTCTGCTGTCTGTGTTCACTATGTATTATGTAAATCAATTTTGTATATACTGGGAGAGGGCATTTTAAGTTGGATAACTTGTCCCTAATTGGTTTAAAGTAATTAAGAAATGTATGTTCTTCGCATGAGTGTATATCGCTCGAATGCTATTTACTTCGCGGATATCAGGTTGTTATCCATGCTATGCATGCTACATGCTAAAATTGACTGATTCACAGCTTTACAGGGTGTCTTTACAGGCAGAATAGATTTGTTACTTGCAGTGAGAGGATGCGAGTTTTCTGCTGCTTTGTAGATTCATTTTTACAGAAAATTACAGTTTTATAGAATGAATTAGATAGATAGATTTTGACTTTATTGCTTTTTATAGCATTTACAGAACAGGCATGCAACTATTGGAAAAACTTGTATATATTTTGAAAATATGGTATTTGTATAAATTTGGGATCATAAAAATGCAGTTTTCGTTTTTATTTTGGGTTTCGCCGCCCCACTTATCCTTTTCTTGTGAATAAATATTTTTAAACCTAAACCTAAGATATTTTACAATCACTGTATACGCACACACTAAATTTCCATTTTCTCACATCAGAGCTTCTTCTTTCTGGAAGACCTAGCAGACAAAAGCAATAAACATTATTTTCAAAATTAGGCTAGTTGCCAAGGTGCTGACTCTCAAGAGTCAGCTTCAACACGATACCAATAACAAGGTACTGATTTCTTCCGCTTATATAAACAGGTGCACATCTTAACGAAAATAATGAACCCACGGTGACAACACACGTCTCTTTCGTTGTTGGTCAAGTGATTAGTTTATCAAGCCATATTGTCACCTTCCCACATCTGACGAGCCACATCCAATAAATACAGATTTACTGGTAGCAGCAGAACAGTGCATTGTACAAGTACACATTCCGACACTCCAGTTAAGATAACGGCACCCAATAAATAAATTGGTTTACCATAATATGGGAACGCATTTTGTTGCGCTGTTCACTATATGTACATGAAATAAAACCTCACTTTGTTTACAAATACGATGAATGATACACTTCATGTTTGATGTGAAACAATACTGTATATAAATATGTAAATATTTTGTTATATCTATGTTCTGCTGTATAATGATGTAATGTGATGTTCATATGTAATCTTCGGTTACCACTGGAGGAAATAAAGACTCTCTCTCTCTTGCTGTAAATAACTATTTTGAAAAATTCACATTGGATACAAATATATATATATATTTCCTTATTTGAGAGTGTAATAGAGTCCTATTCGTGAAAATTTCAGAAATGGATAATGAATTTTTCATTACCATCATGGGAAAATCTTATGACACCATTTGGTCACAAACGATTCGTAAATTTGTCTGAAAAGAAGGAAAATAGTTCACCTGCTTTGATAATGAAAATGTAAGAGTTTAGAAGATAAATTCCCTTTGGCTGTAGACACTACTCAAAGCGATTTCATTTCATTGGTGATATATCATATGCCCATTCAATCATCCTCTAATATCTGAATAAAAAACATATTCCTGAATAACATTTTCCCCATTACACTAACCATAGTGAAGTATAGAAGATATAAAATACATTTCACACATCAATAAATAATTAACACATTTACATTTACGAAAATTAAGGCATTTTCGTTGTTCAAATAATTATATAGAAAGAACCTCTTTTAGGAAATAAACTACACTTTATTCCTTAACCGTAAAGAGATGACTCAGTACTCGTATAGTGAACAAATTCCATTTAATACAATTTAAACAGTGACACTGTTTAAAAAAATAAGAAAAAAGGTAATTTCATAAGATGATAGTACATGTACTTGACAAATGTGTAACTGATAAGCTCATGTCAAGAATTGCTTAGTTTTGGCCAAGGAGACTGATAAGTTAAAGTAGTTAACAGAATTGAGCTATGTTCGTTTTAAATTTATAAGGGTTCCTATCAGATGAGGACAGGATTACTATTCAAACTCAAAATTTGGAATAAATAGCATGGTGTTAGGTATCCTTCAGTTTCCATACACATTCACTATCACGATATTGATTGGCTAATATTCCTCCCTGTTAGATTTTCTCACATCAAATGAAAAACGTGGCAACGAGGCTATATATTATTTCAGAACGTTTGTGTAATAATTGGTTATGTGTAATGCATTTTCCCTGATAAAGTCATAGATTAGGTGATATTAAACTGGTTCTAATCATTTTACAGTTGGATGGTGGTTAGAGTAAAAATCATAGGGGACAATTCTTTGTCATCTATGTTTATAGCAACGATTACAATTATTATGAACATCAAGAGTATATTTGTTTAGAAAGATGTACTACTTTAACGTGAATGTGATCTTTATCAACTGAATAACTTAGATTTATACTTTCACAGACTTTCTACAAATTGAAGATACAAGTTGGTCACGAATCCTTACTTTAATCTTCACCCCAATGTACTAGGTTGATTTCTCGAAGTTACAAATTAGAGTAGGGATGCAGCAGATTAATCATTTGGACGCTGAAAAGCATTCATTGGAAATACTATACTTTCCTTACAGTTGTGTACTTTAAAATGAAATAGTAAATTAAAACTTTGCATAAGTATTTCATGTCAAGTTTTCTTTATTCCACTTTGACTTTTTCATAAGTATCTATAAGGTCATTGAATCCCTCTTCTTTCATTGATATTTCATTAAGTATTTCCTTAAATGTTTCTGCCTTTTTAAAGATTTGAACTAATAACTCTTATTTACCAAGTACCAACACAGGCTTGTGATTGATTTTGAAGTGTCAAAAAGGATGCAGTGTTTAGCGCAATCGGCTTCCGCCAGGGGCTCGGGAACTTTGTCTGCAGTAGAGACTGTACTTCCCGCAGTAAGGTATGGGTGGAATGGTACACCGAAATTCAGATATATATATAGCCACAATAGTGTTGCGGGCATTCCCATTCAATATTACTAGCAGCCATGAAATAAGTAAAATACTCTTGAAAGCGTCGTTTAACCCAAGCTCACCTCACCTTGAATTTGTATGTAAAGTGAAATTGATGCTTATGTTTAAGATGTGGACTAAATTTTACTTAACAACAAACATGATTACTATAGCATTACTCACGACGCCTTGTTGAAAGCCATATATACCGTTGATTAGTTTTTAAATGTCACAAAACAGATGCTAACAGGTCTTTTTTTAAACTATTTCTGTACAGGTATCATTGTCTATGTGCTTAAAGAGACAAACCTGTTTGAATACTAACAATGTTAATGATAAATTTTATTTCAAATTGATTACTTTCGTAATGGAGTTACAAGGGCTGAGAGGAGCCAAATAAAGTTACTGAATGAATTATATAATCAGACTGAATTTTAGCATAGAGATTATGCAAAATCAAAACTTAACTTACATTAATTTCAAATTGTAATGTAAAGTTGAAATGATGAACGAAAACATCATTGACTCTTAATAAGAGGTTTTTTTAAAATTAATAAGAAACCTAAGAACAAGGGTACAGAAAGGATACATGATTCATGAGAAAGGATTACGTTGAATTTGAAATAATCTAAAAAAATTATCTTTTCATTCAAATTCAGGATTTTGATTGAAAGTCATAATGTGGTAAGAGCTTCCTAATGCGTTTTGCAACTTGTTAATCAAATCTAGTATACATCAATTGTGGCCTTGATTTTGATAAGATCATTATTATAATTTTGATGAAGAGTTATATGATGAGGTTCGTTCCAATCTGTAAATAAAACACGTGTTTGTAACCTATAGGTTCATGTTCTGAAATTTGATTTAATCTAATTCAAGGAAAGTTCTTTTTAGATTAAGAATGGTGTGTACTATCCAGCTTAGCTTCTGAGAACAGCTACCTTATTGAAGGAGTTATCCGGTCTGTAACCTAATGCTCTCAACTTTTTTCTTATAACACGACCATTTACAGTATATTTGGATGAACGAAATATTCACAGGAATTATGATACTGTAATAAGCACTTCGATCAGCTTTGAAATGTCATTGCTATTTAGAAATACCCCGCCTTCCTGTTTGTGACACATCCTCCTAACATAAGAGACAGCAAAATGTTTCGTATTTATAATTTTAGCATATGTTGTATAGTATCAAACTTGAACTGTCTGTTTGTCAATTCTTTTTCTCATCCGTTTCAAGATGTATAGTTATCACAAATACAGATGGACCGAAGTCGTAGTCTTATAAACCGTAGGAATAGATCAAAGACAGTCCGCCAAGTTGATCTCAGGATATAAATCATTATTAAAAAGCTAAATAGCTTTACAATCAGTCTGAATACTTTCATGATTTTTCGTAGGTGAACAGTGTCTTGAAACTGAGTTTTCAGGGGATTAATCATGGGATAGACCTTTCAATGTATCTTTAACGGAAACATCACCGAAGCATGTTGATTTGTTTCTGTCTGAGGCTGTCTCTTTTTACAAATGGTGAGCCTGTGACTTTAAAGTGGCAAAGTTTGATTTTTTGAGTCATGCTATGCAATGTTGGGAAAAGGATCTGGGAACTACTAGTGCTATGCTCTCAGACAACGACTTGGTTATAACTTATAGGATGATTAATGACCTTATCCTTTAGTATGAAATTTAAGTGCCCAGTGGAATGATTGTATCTTATCACTTTGCTTGATGATGGAAAAGGGTATTTTTTATCAAAGGACTTAAACTCGATTTGAACGGAGAAAGAGTTGTTCAGCCTTCATTTCCACATTTTATAATATAGTTGCTTAAAATGATTTTGCGTGCTCCATCAACCGTTTCCCTAACATTTTTCCTGATATCAAACCTTCAAAGGCTAACAATTGTATTAGATAGTGGTAAAGGGACTTGAACTAGGTAAAAAATGCAAATATCAAACTTGCGAGGACGTTTCAGTTGTCTCCCTTTGTGAATTCAATTCAACGTTGCGGACAATGTTTAAAAAGACTTCCATCTCGCAATTATCAGCGTCACACCAATCATTACCACTAGTTGATAGAGAATTATGTGTGAACCTACAGCCAACAACATTGATATCGAAGCATTCCTTATGCAAATCCCTCAGCCGACCAGGATATAAATGTGGTGCAAAGGTTTTAGAATTTTCAAGGGACATTATGTATCAATGACAAAATTAATCAGTGATGTGACAGTCATATAAACTTTATTAATGTTTCATTAATGTGAATAGCTTTTTAGTAAGATATAATAAAAGTAGGGTGACAGGTGTAGTATTATTTTACCTGATCATAAAGCTTTCGGGCACATGTTGTGGTCTTGCTCTTGTACATGATGGGATATTGGAACACCCATATAATACTATTCGTGTATTTCGTGTCATTTATTGTTTTCCTTAACACACGGTATACGTAAATATGGAAATACTAAAACAATAATAAATGTATTAAGCAACATTTCCCCAGTACTCTAATATAACCTTATCTTGCATCCTTATCATAGGTATAAACAAAATTGTCAACCGATTGCATGCAAGTATATTTATTACCGTTTTTTCTGCCGTCTAACTTCTAAGATTAAATTCCTTGCTTATCATATATTATTGTTGGCGTGCTTATCATTTGGGACATGATCATTTATAAAATATTCTCTATGTGGTAAGATGCGAGTTTTCCAATAGTATTTTAATTTTGAACCAAGCTTTCTTCAATATTTCATTTCAATTACTGTATCAGACGCAGTTATTGAGTGCAATAGGGTTGATGTGAATCAATTGCATTGTCCACTATCTTATTCGTTCCATCATGCATGCGTAACATCAGTTATAGAACAATCATCTCACACTTGACAGGCCTCATGTCACAGAGTCTCTGTAGCAAGAAATGGAATGTCAAGGAGTCGAGAAAAAATGAATATTTACAAGAACCTATTTACATTTGATAAATGGAAGATTATACAGAACTTTCCTTTTTGCAATGCAATATAATGTTTTATTCGCATATGTTTTCGTATGATGATTATAAATATTCAAATGTATTCTCTTGAATATCTAATACATAAGAAATTTGCACAATATTATCAAAAACTACATGTATCTACAGATATACGCTATTAGTCTAAGTATAATGGTGTCGTATTTTTCATATTTATAGTCACTCTAAACGCCAGACTCTTCTGTGGTTCTCATGGGACAGCTTTATTCAATATCAAGAGATCGAAATGTGCTTGTACACGATGTAAAGGGTGATTCCACACGATATTGACCACTTTAATGTCCTAACTGAGAAAAATAAGACAATGTAGACGAAAAGCGGTGAGCTTTTGAAGATATAACTTGAACTACATCTATATGGAAAGAATGTCTTGTGTTGATTGTACAATGACTTATTTTAAGAGCAGTTTTTTAGTACAAATGTACATTCTGAGAGAACTGACTCTTGAGTGGTAATTTTGTCTGGTTATCGATGATTGCTTATGCAGTCATTATCAAACTTGAATATCAATTCATAGGAATATAACACTGTAATAACAAGTCTTGACTATTTGGAGTGAACTAGAGCGTTATAAAGAATACAATTTCTCTGAAATGTTCATTTTCCAGTTCGTGTCCATTGGACTCTCCAGCCTCGATGAAAGGCATATTAGTGACAGCTTCTCATTGGAGGTTAGACATAAGATACAGCTTTCTATTTATCCCATTGCTACTTTTCGTGTTATTTTGTTGTTAATTTTCTTCAAGATAATGTTGGATTGAGATATTTTTATCAATAACTTTATTTCAAATGTATACTTTCAATTTCCTGTGTCTAAACGATGTTAAAGATTGTTTAATTCCTAGATTAAAATTCATTGTACCTAGATATACAAAGACATTATATTAACAGCATGATTATTTGCTTAGCATAGCAGAATCTCCGAATGTGTCATACAAAATTAAAGAAAAAAAGAATAAGGAACGAAATAGGCAACTAACAAGTTGTTGAAATGTTATCCCTTTTCCCAATAAAATTGGACAAAACGGTTAAAATTATACGATTGAAAAATGTCAGTGGGATTCTTTCAATTCGATGATTAAACAATTTTCATTGCAGTTAATAAATGACCGAATTTGTCATTAGACAACTTTTACTGAATGGTCTTTTCAGGCATTATAAAAAAAATTCTCAGAATGTTTTCTTGGTATGGACACAGTTGTTTCGTTTCATCTGAGGTCTACCGTGTCGTTTTGTCACAAGTACAATTGTAATTTTGGTAAAACCTCACTACCAGTAAAACTGTAGTCATTTCTCAAATTGTGAACATGAATTATTTTTCTATGAGGAAATATGTCACAAAATCTTACATATCGACAAGATTAATCCAGTCAACAATTTAATTTATTATTGAAATACTAATCATGTTGACTCATGAATACAAGAAGAACACCTGCTAATGTTTTAAATGATCAGGGGAGAGTTGTGAACGACTTGCAGCCTGAATGATTACTTCTTCAAGAGGTATTGAAACAAATCAATGAAATTATGTGAATAAGGAAGTTTGTATTTCTATATCTTATATAACATGTATAGGATGCTCGAATAGAATTAGCATAATGAGAAAAAACGAGCCCTTACGAAGAGTATTGAACTTCAAGTTGTGATAAACAATGTTAAACGAACAAAGATGTATAACGTTACCTTCTAAATGTTATGCTAATGCCTTCCTATCGGTAGGTAGAAGTGTTGTGTATTTCATAGTCAGACTGTGTTGGTGATATCTGTGTCTTACGCTGTGAACAGCACTCATGCCATAAAGGCATCCAAGTGATTGAGAAAAACCAACTTTGAAGTGGGCATTTGTACCACACCATCTCCAGTCGCCATGGCTATCTACAGATCCAAACACATATCACAGATACAACTTGTCATCAAGTTGGGACTTACCTTATTTCTATTGTGAAGCAAATAACTGGCTTAAAGTGATGAAATAACATGTCCCTTACCCGGACATGTAAGCGTTTTAGAGCTCATAACGTTTCTAAATTAAAGTTATTGAATCCATAACGCTCCTACATTAGCCTGCCTGATATCAAACAGAACAAACGCATCGTATTAATAATTATAGATGACAATTACAATGGAAGGTTGTTCTCAAACAAAACTCAAGAAAGTTATATCTTTGTCCTCTCAACCGGTTACCGCCAAATTATGAAATCATTTTGTTTGCTGATTATATATAGAGCGACATGAGGCTTTAGCTCTTGTAGTTATAAGGTTAATTTACGAGCATGGCGTATGCACTTACGCTGTTGATGCAGGATAATTATCCTTGATTCTATTTGTTTGTAACCTTCCAATTGATCGCATACTAAAGGGTTTGAGTCTGTAAGTTCAACAGCAAATATTGCTCACCTAATATGAAGTTCGCAGCCTTTATAGTCATAGCATTGCTAGGCTCACTCAAATCGATGGTGATTTCGTGGAAATGTTTACATTAATCTTCTATTTCATTTGTAGATTATCAGGTGATGCATTTATGGATATGCTTGATGCTATTCGTAATTATCTCATTAGAATAGTAATGAGAATTATTCCTTTCAAACATTTTGAAATGGAGATCTAAATAACTTCGGTTATCATATATTTAAATTTAAAGTTGAAGCGTTTGGTACTAAATGGAAATTGAAAAAAAATATATTCTTCTGGTCCATTTATCAATGTTTTCAGTGGCATTAAAGAAATCGGTGAATTTGCCCTACTTTTCAAACTCAGAGGCACCCTCTGTTTACTTGACAGAGTCCACACCAAAGAAGTTCTGTAATGATATATTGGGTGACACGAAGTAAGACATAAGAGCTTCGGTTCTTATTAAATCTAGACAGCATTCTGCAGGTATGGGGTCATGGTATGGCAAGTACTTTCTAGTATCGTCACCTAACAATTCTCACTTGAAAATAATTTGACTTGATATTAAGCACACGTTATCCTTAGACATATTGATCACAGTATCACAATGTTTCTGAAATATATTCAAAGTTTTGTAACTCATATGACCTTTAGGAAAACAATATTCTGTCAAGCGAAATTTGACGCATGCAATCGCTGTCTGATTACCTGTCAGACAGGAGATACAGGAATATTCGATGCATTCGGATAATATGAATAGTGCGTTGAGTTTGCACTGTCCAACTAAGAGACGAAGCATTCATTATTTTGATAACTAATTGATGTTAATATTTACCATTCTATTTTTTATTTGTTGAATTTGCAAGAAAAATAATGAGTGAAGCGTTTTAATGACAGAAAGCCGTACCATTAAGCAATACAATTTTACTGTTTTTTTACATCATTGACAATTTTTATCAGGAAAACAAACTATATGCCACTTTAAAACATGCATAACAAATCTAAGGAAAAAATAATTTCGGTATAATAAAACACTTAATTACTCATGGTGAGGTCATTATGTGAAACACAAGGACTCGAGACCTGACTCCCGAGGCAGTCTGGTCTGACCTGACCAAGGCCGAGGTTTGAGAGTAATTACGTGTATATTGTTGCCCTGAATATAAACTTATTGTAAGCTAAGCTCTTTACCCACCACTGGACTCAGTACCTTATCGTGGTGTGGTGGTTTGCGTGCTTCAGAGACCCCGAGAGCTATGCCAGCTGGAGCATACATGCTCCTGGTAGGGACACCCAAGCTGGACAGGTCGATGGGTAGAAGCCAGACCAAATTTGAGTCCTTCTAAAACCTGCTTTCTATCTCTCACTATACCTTTCTTTCCGTCTTTTCCCTCATACTATCGATCCCTTTCCCCCTGATCTGTCCACTCTCTTTTGGGTGCTTGTCATCCACGTGTTTAATAACTGAAATATTGTTCAAAGCACGTTAAACCCCAACTCACTCACTCACTCAAACTAGCAAGATTGTTAAATGGTGAGTTGAGGAAAGATGTGTAAATGATATTTTTAGAATATTCAGGGTAAGGACATAATGAAAAAGCCATTTACTGGAAGAAAAAAAGTTGTCACTTGCTTTTACTTGAATGAATATTGGCGACATCCCTTCCATCGAGCAGTCGGTCATCCCCGTTGCTCTTTATTGGCCGAGTTTGCCATGTTTAGGAAGGATGTCAGAATTGTTGGCTGTCGATTAAAGGAAACACTGTAGAGGTTAAGTAATGCCCGTTTCACCTTAGATCAACAACGCCCACACAAATGTGCTTTAGAATTCATTAAATGCATAACTTGAAACTTCCCACTTACCATTTAGCAGATACATTGTGAAAAATCAAAGCTTATATAATAATTATTATAATATGCAGTTATTTTGGCGCCAAACCTTTGATTGTAGATACAGAGTACTCCATACTCGATTACCATTGTCTAAATCGGATTCAATCGTCAAATTCATCGCATTCTGCGGCAGATACCCATGACTACCCCTGGGGGAATATTAACGTACCAAGGGTGTCACTACAAAGGTCACCCACACAATTAGCGAGCCATGCTGAATGTAAACGGATTTTTTCACAGTACTAGGTGCCGGACACTTGAACCCAACTGAATAAGAAGGTTCATATTCATGAAGAACATGAGACAGATTTCTACTTAGTAACTTATTAACTTACTTCTTGTGTACTAAGTATCAGTATCCGATTGATAAGCACTTTCACTAAACCACTCCTACCTATTTGTGATAACACATTTTTTTATGGCGGATCCATTGTCTTGTTTAGTGAATCAAGTCTAGCCTATGAAAAAAACATGAACAAAGTAATTTATATAATCTCAAAGATTAAACGACGAAAAGTCGGATAATTAGTCGGTTAGTCTATCATGTCTTGTTGATGTAGCCTGTAGTAAATTGGAATCATCAGCGATTTCGGATTGTTTGAATTAATAGATTTTGATGCCATGAGCAATGATGTAACGTGCCGGTTCTACAAGAGTACGAGTTTGCACTTTACTTTACAAAATGTCAGCTGGGACACAAAAACAGTGCATTTTGCGCTGTTAATGTTATTCAAAATATTGGATGCATGATAAAAAATGTTAAATGATTTTTTGTCTGATTTTCAGGGAGTATATTTCAAAACGAGCTTACTTCATGTTTTGTATTTCAGGTTAAGGTGCTAATATGTACATTGAGAAATATTTCTTTCTTATATAAAACCTAAGTTTTTATTTCGATGTGGTATCAGAAACTGTGTTAACCATTTCAATCCTGTGGGTTTCTTGTTATGGCAACAGAAAAAAAATGTCATTGTTCCGTCGAAAAGTCATAAAATTTAGATTTATTTGTTAAGAAATAGACAAGACAGACATTAAAAGATTGTTTACTGAAATTGATTATCATTACTGTTTTGCGTCTTCTATCTAAACAGCAAATTAACCCGCGGTTGTTTGCATGAACTTGCATTAAAGACAATTATTTTTTCAAAATGCATTTGAAGTAATAAAAAATAAAAAATAAACAAATGATTTGACACAGAAATGTTTTACCTTCTTTTACATTTTATGTCGTGTCTAATAATGAAAATGTTTTTTCAAAGAAGCGGTTTTGAGTAATTGCGTTGAGTTAAATAGTCAATAACATTACTGCGATGTCAATGTTCAAAAATAAAAAAGAGAATAGTTGTGATTCTTCCTGAAATTTTACTTTCTGGAAAGCATTTACAGAACAGGAACATTAGTCCATATATATACATAGGGGATATTATATGAGTTTACATGACATACTTACAGGAACTATAAAGGAACGAGTGTCGTGAACATAGTGTGACGTGTGCACGCATATGATATTCTGTTTAATACCGAAGTCACGAAATCGAAGGAAGTGTGTAAAAATCAACCACCAGGCATAGGCAGTTTACCTGTCGTCGTCACATTTGGAACGCAACGAGATATGCATTGTTTATGACGTGACGTTACAATGAAAAAGTGATATTTGCCCTCGGGCATAGTATGGAAAATATGATTCCAATATAATTGCCCTCGTAGGTATTATGACTGATATTATCGGCAGAAAATAATTTAATAAGTGCTGACGGTTTATGTCTGACTCACGTCATCCAGTATCTCATTGCAGGAAGCCTCTGGTAAAATCGAATAAGGTGGAGATTGGGATTGTTGCATACCATATATGTTATGATAATAAAATAATTTAAATGAAACAGCATTAATTAAACGATAGGCATTACAAGCAAGAGTTACAACAAGGAATTTACGTAATGTATTCTTCTTGAGGAATTATATAGACGTAAATGCAGATATGAACATTGACAGGAATTCTGTTCCTTGATGTGGCGAGCAAATAAAGGTTTCGTTTAATTGATCTCTTTAATCAGTTATTAATCGCAAACTATTCGTTGATCAATATTAACTCTTTATAATAACTGAATATTCTGGTTTGAACAAGTCTGAGATTGATTCCCAACCACATCTTAATTAACAAGACAACTTAAAATGTGTTCAAGAGTAAATGCGTGATGAGGTGAAGACACTGTTAACTCTCATGCAATCACTCAAGACATAGGCAGATGTTCTTAGGTTATTTCGAGTGTCCATGAGTGATATAGCCTCTTTGCATCAGGAACGTTGTCATAGAGAGCATGAAACCTCCTCTGGGGAATTTTTACTTGGAATAACTAAAGATGATAAAAAAAGAAATTTGTCAAGTTCACTTTCATGGAGAGCACAAAAGGATTTATGTTTTTATCCCATAACCATACTTTTAAGTGGATTACGGAAAATAACAAATGAATGGAGGCATATGTGGGAGTTGGTAATACTTCATTACTGCCATTAGCCTTTACCGGAAATGGACTGACATCAACGAAAGTACATAAAGTTAAACGATGTTATATTTTGTAAATAACGTCACTATAACCCTTCCTACATGTAGTGTTCCTTCTTAATAGGCCTCAGAGTATATGACTTGGTTTAAACATATTTCATATATTAGAAAAATATCAATTTCTTACATGTGTTCAAATTGCTTTCTCACCCTAATGAATGATTGGACTAACGTAAATAAAGTAGTGTTTTGACATCATAACACGTCTGCACTTCCTCCTAGCGAAATGTTATGGTTAACTGCAATCCCTATTAATGTACACAGGCGCTCAATAGGAGACAAGAATTTTTATCTCTGTTGAACAGACATAAATTAATAAATAATGTTATGAGTTATGAGTACATGACTGTAAAGAATATATGAGACTGCCTGATTATATTAATTGTTTTCATCAATATATTTTCACTAAATTTCATCCATTTATAAATATGCATTCGTTACAAAGGGCATATTACAAATATATCACTTTGTTTGATTTGTAAAGCAAAATATACTAACAAAGACCATCATGAGATTAAGAATAAAGGTCAATTGTAACAATTGTTAAAATGATACAAGTATGCAAAGAAAAAATCTTTACTATGATATTTTGTATGCTCTTAAAAGGGGTATTTATTATTATCATTTTTATATATAAGTAGTTTATAATTGGTTTTACTTTTGCGTATGACGAGCAATAATAAAATCTATAAATCGTTTTTTCTATTATAATGTCTCCCAACTTACGCTACTCAAGTCTTTTACCTACTCACTCTCGTTAATATTTAGGCAGTATATAGGCTGGACACAAATAAGCCTAGTTGGTCTCAATAATAAAAGTTGGGCTAGTATCATCGTTTATTTTTCTTAGACCCGGCAACTTTTGGAAAGAAAAGGAGAAAATAATCCTTTTTAATACTTTATGTATTATGATCATGTTCTTTTTTTCCATCTATTTACCTAATTTTATGACGGACCTTACAAACGTCAATTATTATTGTATTATCAAAACCTTCTCTATTTTTCAGAACGGTTTTTTAGATCATTTCCTCTAAACGATAACCAATTTGTGTAAGGTGATACCTGTATAATGGATAAAACGTATTGCTTAGTCTCATTTCATACGAGTTTTAAAAATAACTTTCTAATAATAGCTGGGCAAGCTTTCACTTTAGAGGATCACAAATGTTACGAAAATAAGAAACGAAACCTCGGCAGTATTCTCTTTGTAACAAATGAGAGACCTAATCCTTTGAACTGCCATGTCAAAGCATTAACTGCATGTTCAATTTCATCATTTTATTGTCTATGATCCATTGATTGCAAATGAGGTGATACTAAATAAAACTGAATTAATGAACATGTGACAATAATTATAAGGACAGTTTTGTCGTTATTTTAATTACACTTCACTTCCAAACTGATTCCCGATTTATAAGTAACAACAAATTCTGTAGCAAAAACCTAGATCGATAAAACAATCAAACAAAATATATTTTTAACAAATTAATCATTATTACTATTATTATTCGTAATTAAAATCTAATTTATTTTAAATAAATGGAAGTTGCTGTATGATCTTGATTCTATCAATTTTAAAAGTTTTTGTCATCATGTAATTACTTTTGACTCTTTGACATTCGTTGTCTCACTACAGAGACTCTGTGACATGAGCGCTGTCAGATGCGAGATGAACTTTCTGTAACTGATGTTATGCATGCATGACGGAGCCAATAAGATGAGCGAAATTGCACTGGATTGAGGTCAACCCTATTGCACTTCAACCCTACCTCTTGCATTGTAGAAACGAAATTCGTATAATTGTAATGATCTCAAGGTAATAAAAAAAGGTATAATACACGTGAGTTTCCATGTTATGCTATGTTATCTCCTCAAGAACTTCATTTTTAAAATTCCGGAGCAACAACAAGATATATACCAAAATAGTAGGCGTCAAACATGTATTGCTATTCCAATTGTAAAATCAGAAGGAGGTCATCACCTCATGGAACACTCATAGTAGTTGGTCACGTATGATGTAAATCTATGCTAGTTTACATGTAACTCAAATATTTTACCGGTCCTATGATTGTCCCTTGTGCAAGCCCAAGTACAAATTTCTCTTATGTATACCGACTGCAATGACATTAATCAAGTCGTGATGACGGGAATAGCACACAGTTGAAGATGCATTTAGAAAATAGGTGCATTGATGTGACATTTACTTTAATGATGATGGTTACTTTATGTTTTGAGCTGAATGGATTATTATAGACCATGCATGTAAATAAACGCCACTCCTGTTCTAGGTGCTTTTTAAGGCTAAGCTAAGGGCAAATACAGGGCAGGGTATAAGATAGATAAAATAGAAAAATGATTGACCCAATGTGCAATATAGGAAAAAAAGACTCTAAAGACGTAAATACAGAGATCAGTAACATACTCAAATTCATTATATATATGCTTAATATTGACTTTAAACATCAATAGAGAGGTAACAATCTGTAAGTATATCAAAGTGAGTGTATAAACAATTTTATTTCGAGTTACAAAACTGCAGTTGTATACTAAGACTGTATACTAAACTTTTGTTTGGTTTTACTTTTTAATTAATAAGACTTTAAATTTGTATGATACTAGTTAGGTAATCTATTAGGTTTTACGAGTAAGTAATGCTGTGGTAAGTCAGGTTGACTCTGGATTAAAATCTTTCTATTCAAGGAATGTGATTTGAGTCTTAAAATCTGATACCGTGGAAACTTTCTTAAGCCTAAACTCAATCCTAGTTTCCGTTATCACCAAAATAGCAGACTGATGATGATGGACTAAAACAAAGATACATTGAGGTGACATCAAAATTCTTCCTCGTGTTGTTGATTACCTGTTAATCTGATTATGGAACGGCTGAATGATGGTTTATACCGCTAAACCTTTTCTAAGGACCAAATGGTATTTTATTTTAGATATGAACGAGACTCTGATACACACTCTGATACACGTTATTGACCCGATAAGGTCACTGTTGATCTTTTGTTACGAGTATCTTCAGCTCCAATTACATTTTTGTTCCTCGGTGGAGTTTTTTCAGATGAAATAACAGCAAAAAATCTCTGAAAAATTAGAAGATATTTTTCATCAGATGTGTGAGATGTTCAAACGAGTCCTAGTAATGTTCTGGAAATTCTGAACAATAATATAAAGGATACGTTCATGATCCACAGCACAAGTTGAACAGTATATTAACGATGCTCTGACAGGTAAAATTCATGTCGATATAGGCTAAGGTACAAGTTCGGGCCGTGATTATTTGTTAAATTTTGACTTTAGACTAATTAAAGAAAATGACGCTTTTAATTTATCAATCTTCTTATAATAATAATCTCTTCTACATTTACCAGAACGAATTTTGTGTTATAGAACGTATCTGTCAGGACTTATAATAAGAAATGATGAGAATTATTGTGTAGTCTATTGAAATGGTCATACACATGTTTGCAAATTTTGTAGACTCTTCAGCAGAAAACAAACTCGACCAAATCATATGTAAGCTGTTTAACTATAGTAACCTATGACTTCCTATTTTATCAAACATCAAAAATTCCAAGAACATGTGGCTAGTACCCATCTAGTGTAATTGATAAGTATTTCTACTAGCCCTCAACAAACTATGTGTTATTCTTCAAAATATAGTCAGACATCTTCTTTACAAACACTGCCACCAGAATATTTAATTGTAAAGTACAATTACCTTATTAATTCAGGCTTTATGTATGTTAAGTGTCACTCACTGTCACAGAAGCCCTACAAATAATCTCTTTTCTCAGAATAAAGAGACACTGAAAACCGTTTTGCTTTTTGTGAATTACTCATAGTAGTTTCGTTGACACTGTATTCCCTTATGCAGGCTACAATTTATCTGGTCTCTCAGTTACTAAGCTTAAAACTTATTTGTTCATCTGAGATCATCTGCGTGAAATTGCCTTTGCCAACAAGTTCTAACAGTCCTTTTGAGTCATCACATAAGAAAGATCTTTGATCACAAGGTTCAGTGTATCTTTACGTACCGTATAATTTATATAATGACTAATAAAATAAATTATGACATTATTTCTTATCAATTTGGCCACCATAAGTCCATCGTTCAAAACAAATAATTTGGCACATACTATTGCAAGTAGACAGTGATTCATCACATTCACAATCTTGTCTACAAATTATTTACAGATGCCAAAACAGTGAAACTATACCGACAGAATAATGTTTATGGTATCATAATTTAATAAGCATCAGACACGCCTGACGTCTTGTCAGCCAGTAGGTCATTACAAGAGCACTCTGATGTTAATCCTGTCTAGTGACCACAGGAGAGCCCTTAGGTCGAAAAGTCGAATAGTGTTATTGATTTAAAGAAGCTAATTGAAGTCATTAATAATGAGAATTGCAAACACTCATCATTGTAGACTAGCTTTTATGCAACGTTTACATTATGATTTAAATCAATGTTATAGCGATGAGGAATGTTGCCTATCCTTTCTGCATCACTTGGATACAGATAATTGTATCATGAGTGTGACTACAATATTCATAATTCCTTAGAAACATATGTGAAAATATAATAATAGTAAAATGTAATAATATAATAATATAAAGGTAGACATAACTACTATTGTTCATATATCATGTTGTTAAAGATATCAAAACTGTCTTGATGCAAGATTCTTACTGGCCTTCCAGACAGCCTTTTTGCATAACTTACCACTAGATGATTAAATTAATAAATGTTTCAGACACCATATTAGTGTTTCACGATACGAAAACTAAGGTGATGCTTTATCTACATTGTTGTATTAGTAGAGGTCCTCTTTTTGAGTTAATACAGCTTAAAGACAATTATGTACTTTGGTATAGAAATGGTGAAATGGAATCACTTCAGGAAAAATATAATGCTTTAATCTTCTCTAGCGGTCTGATAATAGAAAACATGTTATTTTTATTCCTGTGTTTTGGTTAAAATTTTACAACTTAGACTTATGATGCGTAGGATATTTTACCCTTTTCGCAAATTTTTAAAATATATTTATGATTAAAAATTTATACGAATGTCCTGTTAACAACAATTGTGTTCATAATTGAGGGATGACTTTAATTATTATTTTATGTCTGTGCTTCACAAATACCATCCGTGATAACACACTACCCTTGGTATTGTCAAGATTGTAAATCATGGAAGGTTTGTAAGATATATTTCTACCTTATCCTATTATGAAGCAAATACCAATAACAAATATTGAATGATCGTTTGAAATGCCCTTCATCCTAACATATCTGGGTATTTGTATGCGCAATTGATAAAGATTTGTTTATTTAAAAGACCTTTGTCCAGAAAACTAACTTTTCTGCATCGTCAACATAATATTATGATTTGAATTATTATTAAATCGACGAGGAGTGTTATCTATCTTTTCTGCATCACTTGGATACAGATCAATTGTATCATAACTGTGACCACAATACTACATGAATTGCTCTTACTGCAAAACTAAACTGACTCACGTCGACTCCTTTATTGAAAACAATAAAGCTGATAAAGATGATTTAACTAATATAAGGTGTGGCCACCTATCAAATACATTAATACATTGTTAAATATATACTGATAATTCAAGATTATTGCAGGAAAAGCAAGCCCAAGTTGTTCCATTCAACGAAACTTATTCAAAATTTCTATGTTTGGCATTATGTTTGGATACAATATATTCATAAACATTTTGTATTAAAATTGTCAAAGGATCAAGAACAATTGTTTTGTGCAAGCTGTTGTTTCGTGAGCCTATTTATTAATGATTATCACGATCATTTTTGGTAATCGATCATAAGTCTGCCGCCAAAAGAAGTATATTTTTTTATACAAAAGTATTGCAAATCACTGATAGCTGTTGATGCGAATAACATATAACATCCTTAAGAAACAGGAAATTTAAAACAATACATATCTAAAGAAAAATAAAGAGTTGAAGTTCCCCTCCCCTATCTCAATAAACTATAGGACTGACAAACATATTATTGGCAATGGTCTTCGAAACACAGCCAGCTACATTTGTGGCATATTTAAAAGATAATTCATCATTTCTCCTGCAATAACTTGCCATTAATTTTTTGCCGACTCCTTTTCGATGAGTGATTATTTTCAATTTGCTATGAATGTGGATAAGATGAATATGCTAACATCTTGTCAACTATTTATAGACTTCCCTAATTCCTATCTTGGAAAAACCGCACAAGTGTTTGGCACTCACACTAAATCACCACTTCAAATTTATTTATTAATTATGATCTCAAAATGGTAGGACTGTGAAATAATGAACCCTCATGTCTGATTAGCAACAGGAAATAGTTTTCCCTCTGGAGCAATAAACTCCATGACTGTATATTGTAGAGGTCAGAGATTATTATTCTGTAACACAAACGCTGTTCTGATGCTCTGGCATGTAATGAAGGGAATACTCAAGAGAAGGATTATCAATTATTCAATACCAGTAACTCTGTCTAGTTTATGTGGCTTGTAATACCGTTGATCAGTGATAACTGACAATACATGCCGATTTCTACTTGGGTGAAGTTTTGACAGAATATTGTGACCTCTTTATCTAAGACATCGAGCTTAGTGTGCTATTCGTATCAAAATAGGTCATAATTGGTAATTGACATAATTTTGCATCACGGCTGATTGTCGGTAAACTCTTTGAAATGGGGATAATGATCCTCTTTAGTACCAAGAGGATTTTATATTTGATGATATATTCCCAGATGGAAAGGCAATAAGAAGAAATAATGTTTGAGAAAACATGAAATTTTCTTCATAGCAGGCACTTTAAAAACTTGATATCATAAAGATCTTTTTTCTTATTCATCAATCACCGGTTTAGTAATGTCAAGTAATTACAATTAATGAGCAACCTCTTTTGGTACAATTGCCTCGTTGGTGTTGCATAGTCAATCCCTTTAAACCCCTTTGAACATTTTTTCCTAATCAATCGTGGTTGAGGGCCAATTTACAGACAAACAGTACTCAACGTCATCCCTTTCATATATGCACAAATCGCAGAAACAAACTAGCCTAGTCAGATTAATCTTTGTTTAACTTTTATTTATAACGTCAAAGTTATTCACCATATATCATACCATTAGAACAGTTTTAGGATGATTATGGTAACCGCTATGGATAACTTTTGCCGAAGTGGAGAAGAATTTAGCAAGTGTGACGTCATCGACCCATGGCTACAGCCTGACTCTGCTAAATAAGATTGCTGTCAACGGTAGTCATAAATGTCTTCACTTTGACGCGACCTTTATAAGCTTAAGGAACATGAATTTAAATTATTTTAGTTCTTGTGTGAGACACCAATATGTCTTTTCATTTTTGCATTAAAACCTGCTAACCACTGAAATTGTGAATACAGCTAAAAATTGATAAATCTGTTCACTAATTAACAAGAGCAAAACATCCTTAGGACCGAGTTGATTTAACCGTCTTTAGAATTGTCAGACGGTAACAGTCTCATATGACGAAGCCACTGACAAGACTTTTAGTTTTGTAATGGGTAAGGACAGCGACATATAAGATGTTGCCTCATGCATGTCCAGGGCAACTATTGATAAACCCTTCAATATCAATGATTACAACCAAACCATGCTAGTACAGATCAAATGTTGCAAAGCATGGCACATCTTTTGAGTCGAAGAAGAAACTTTGGACTATATATCTCTGCATACTGTTTTGAGAAAAAACTAATAGGTATATTCCTGCAAGAAGCAGATGCCATCTGTCGTTGATTTTTTCGGTTGTATTTTGTAAGCTCAGTCACACTTACTAGTTCTATAGAGTGAAGATGTACTTCATCCCTTGTTTTATTCCATAATTGGCCCTCAAAATTCATGTATATATCAAGTTGAATAGTAGCAATGCATCCTCGAACCAAACATAACAGGTCTTAATGACAGATGCTTTTTGCAGTTATACAAACCAGTTCTCCAACGACACAATTAAAATAATTGGAATCATGCCATCCTAGAAAGGATAATTGTTAATTTGTTACTTTCTTTCGTCCACTCCAATATTCGATTAATTATTAAAAGTAGTTAACCTACAAAGGTCAGTTTACTTTTATACAAATTCGTCTCTTCACATATCTTATACATATACTTGTCCTGTATGTCGAGCCCATTGTCGGGACATGACAATGGTCAGTATTTCGTGCCTACTGTCCCATTAACGGGACATTACAATTTTCCCGACTTAATGTTTATGTCCATTGAATAAGTATATAGATAACAACAAAACAATTTTATTTCGAAAAAAAGATTTTGGGCAGTAATGGGTTACGTTAGTTAAAAGAAGTTTATGTGCACATTTTATATTGTTTTACTAGAGTTTCATGTCCTACGATCACTGAGGATGTGTACCTTTACTTTGTTGGTGACTTGTATCACTTTCACTGAAGAAGAATTCTTCGGGGCTAATAACAATTTGCATCGCCATCGCCTTAAGTTTCGTCACATGAACTGAAATACAGTCATTGTTAAAAGTGTATGAAGACCATATTTATTTTTTGCAAACTAAAAATGCTTTGAACAATGTTTCTTTAAGGACAACTGCATCAGGCATCAGTATAAAACAGCAATATGGAAACATGTTCGGTGTACAAATGTACCCAATTTAGCCATGTGACAAGGTCATATGTTACCGTTTCAATGTATAATATATGCTTCAAACAGTGCTAAGTCGAAGATTGATAACAGATTGATTAAGTACTATTCCTTACAATACGTTCCCATCATGTCCTACATTTACCCCAGAATGAAAATAACGTTGACCTTTGATTCACTATTTTTATTAGCAATACTACACTATAATCAACACAGCACAATTTACCTAGTGTTTACAGTATGACCAGTGGCCTTTAGGAGTTCATTTGAAATGATACTTTGAATGTCATTGCAAGATTACAAATGAAATACAAAATCAGGTCATTATTATTCACATGTAAACACGCTTCAGGTTGTGTTTTAAATTCATTGAAGCAACGACTTTCTTTTGTCGTTCTTTAAGTGCAAATGATTTTGTAAGACAGAAATTAGAAGTAAAAAATTAATTTACGACTACGAATTATCAAAATAGAAATTCCCTTGAAAGTATCATTCATTGAAGTCCAATCTTTAAATTAAAATACAAAATAATTCTGCACTTAATATAGTTAATGCTATATTGTACAATGACTTAAATTATTGTTTTACCTTTAATCATATCAAGATTAGGGAATGTTACTCAGTTTCAGTTTACTAAATATGGACATAAGACAAAAGAATAAAATCGTATGTTGTTGCCTCCAAAATTTATCGTACTCGTAAAAGTTGTAATTGTGGTGAAGTGGAAATACCACAAAAAAATCAAGTTACGCCTAACTTTGTCCAGTTTCATTCATCAATCCTAGTCCCTTTCGATTAACAATAACTGAGTAATCCACAACCAATAATAATACACACATGCATTTTAAAATTAATGAACACAAAAACACAGCTTGAGACGGAAGCAAAATAGCATACTTTGGGGATGTGACCTCTTCAGATACCTCTTCTGAGGGATGTATGATTAAGGTTAAAAACATTTTAATGATCCAAATCAACATTTCAAAAAGTGATCAGTTTATTATTAGCATGATTAGATCACATGAAAACTATTTAGAAGTGCGTGTTATATTGTAGTCATATGTCAGGCACGAACATGTAGGAGGATAGATAAGACAATAAGGTATTTTAAAATAGCGTGTCGTAATGATACATTTCTGAAATTGTCAAAAGGCTTATTTCGGTATTCCCTTTCCTATGAATAAAACGTGTATCCTAAAATATCCGTAAAAGATGTCTTACTAAAATAGCTAGTTCGTGCAGTAAGGTTACATGTTTCATTAAAGATACCTTATCGATAACTGGTACTGATGGCAATCTCTTCGTAGGTGTTTAGAGGTGTTAAAAAGGTACCTTTGAAGTCTATGAAATATCTGTAACATAAAGTCTATTTTGCTTATATCCGTAAATCTGTAATCAATCACACACATCTTTTTCTCTTAATGTTTAATTATATCTTATATGTTTCTTTTATCATTGGATTCAGTAACCCTCTCTCAAATCATTTAAACTTACGAGAATATTTTTAAATTTAAGTTAATCTAATCTTATTTTATTGGTGTGCTTTTTGACCAATGTAAATACCGATATATAGAACTAAAGTATGTTTAAGTATCGTGTCATTCTTTAATTTCGTTTTAACTATCATTATTTCGTTACCATATTTTAAGAAGTAACTAACAATTTCTATTAAAATATGTTTTGTTTGTTCTTATTAGTAAATCGGCAATGATAATTGTCGCAATTGAACTGATCATGATATAGTTTCTTCTAAAGGGCCAAAATGGACGTCTGATAGTTGTCATTATTTTCATATCCTGAACATAAATCATGTTTCAAATACACACCAGAAGCATCAAAATCTCGTTACTGACAACGATCAAATTCAGCACCCATATATGATTCATCAAATAAGTTTATTAGAAGAAAGTGTTGATACTTTATAACAAGGAATTATGTGTCCAAAGAGGTAAAAAAGCACACTAAATAAGCAGAAATATGACATAAAATAATAACAAAACAAGAGAATTGGTAAGGCCGCATAAA
This sequence comes from Phorcus lineatus, assembly GCA_921293015.1. Taxonomy (NCBI): domain Eukaryota; kingdom Metazoa; phylum Mollusca; class Gastropoda; order Trochida; family Trochidae; genus Phorcus; species Phorcus lineatus. Next base: position 20,759,837 of record OV121095.1, read on the forward strand.
GATTTATGAATTGAAAAGGCAAAAAAAACACCCTCGAATATTTTAGAGAAAAGTAAGCATCAAAAGAAATACAGTTACCCACGAAACTTTGAATCACAAAACACACCACTCTGATTTTAAGTAGTCAAAAATAGATAGATACTCTAGGAAAGAAACCCTAGTGCATCGAGGTTAAATACTTGCAGAAATTAGGTTTTTGACTGAGTTGTATGAACGTTTTATTAACTTATTTTCTGTATGAATAACTTTGATTATTTGACACAAGTGTTGTGTAACCAGTTGAAAGCTATCAAATGTATGTTGTGTATACAAAACAATTTATTTCACTAAAGTGACGTCATTATACCGTAATAATTTCTCAATCAGCCGATCGAGTGCAACTCGTTTTGGTGTTTAAAGTTTAACTTTCTCCACTGAAAGTTCTTGTATTTAAGGAAAGATGAATTTACAAAACAAAAAAACAATCCCAAGTTAGAGTTTCGTTTTCTTATATACCTGACTCAAAGCATACATAATTCTTTTTAGATTAAGTGTTATTTTCGAACCAATCTTAGCACTAAGTTTGTCGTTAGAAGCATCCATTTACATGGGCTAACGACTATAACAAACTAATTAGAACAAATAACATACAAAAAGGGTTCACTTAAGTTCGACTCATTCAATTATCTTTCTGCCAAAATGTTCCTATCACATACTCTGGAAATATTGGCCATGGCATGTATATATAATGGTTCACTTATTCACAATACAAATCCTCATTGTATATTTAATCAATCTTCAATTAATTGCTAAACAATATTGAGCAAGACCTAAAACACACCCAACAGACCCTTGGTGTTGTACTATTGAAGTATATGCTCCCCGCAAGTTTGTATTACCAATCCCTTATGTTTAACATTAACAATTACGATATATTTATTCATATGTTATCTCTAAGTAATTATGTTTCACCACTATTGTTTACATGTTTTTCTGCTATTATGTATATGTATCCATTTTTTTAATTCCTCCCATCGACGCTGATGAAGGAATTAGCATTTACTCTAAAACAATGCGATTTTCAAAATTCAGAAGTTCTTACCAAGGAAATCGAGATTTTTTAAATTTGCTCTTTTTTTCATTATTTTAAGTTTACCAAAGGCTCTTCTGACTTTTTCTGTAACTTCAACTTTTCTTTATTTTCTTGATGTATAATTATCATGCCATCTGTGACATAATATTGCTCAGATCATTGCCTGTCTAAATAAAGTATTTTCATATTGTGGAATGCCTATACTTTTCTAAATATGTTTAATCTGTCGCCGAGTGAGTGAGCGAGTTAGGGTTTAACGTGCTTTGAACAATATTTCAGTTATTAAACACGTGGATGACAAGCATCCAAAAGAGAGTGGAGAGATCAGGGAGAAAGGGATCGATTTGCTAACGGTGTACTATTCATTTCATATTTTAAATGTTATGAGATGAATAATTCTTTCCCCACAATATAAGGAACTCTTATCACACTTCACGCACATAACTCTAATCTGATGACTACTTAACGTGTCAGTCCCCATTAAGAGAACTAAGGGAGTTCAACTTAATATAGATAGTTTCATTGCATGGATCTCTTTACTAAACATTAATGGTATATCAGTAGACGTTTGCTATATAAACGCATCTTAAATATTGACTCTACTGTTTTGATCTCATCTGAGATTGTGTTCTCACCCATGAAAGCACAAAAAAGTGAATGAGCAAAATACATTTTCTGGAGCAAAATCTGCGATCCAATCATTCAAAAGAGGCAGATGGACTGAGGATAATTTGAGTCATTATAAGTGAAAATACGATTGCTATTTTGAAATCGAGAGGCACTTGCATATAGACAGGGAATAATTTCCTGCCCAAAGTTATATCCGGAACATTTCAGCAAAATGAAACAAGAATTATGTCAGGATGACATTCATAATGATCACATAATGAGTTAACCGGCTTAAGCATAAAAACAATAAATCACTTATTTAATAAAGGAAATATCTGGAAGTTGGTAATTCTCATTTATTGCATTATCCTAAACATGGTTTGAGGTAACATCAATAGTTTTTTTTATGAAGTTACTCATTGTTATAAATTGTGAAAACTAATTCACATGTAGAAGAACAGATGCTTGATGCGTATAAATAAGAAGTAAATGGAACAAGAAAAAATATTTTAACTGCTGGTGTTCCTAATAACCCAAAAGATTAAATATCTTAAAATTGTAGTAAACAGAATTTCAAAAAAAACCCATAAACGTGCCACAAATGGTATCGGTTGTCTTAAAAAAAAGTCTGCCGTATAAACAGCCGGTTATTTTTTTACTGTCTAATATCCGGTGCTTTGCGGGAACGTGAAAGAATAACATGATGTCACATGTTCTTTTGTCCGTCACTCTACCTGATACCAACATAGGCATCAACCTTTGTACGGTCTGTCTCGGTAATAATGCATTGTAATTAACATCTCAGTCATCCTTATCTTCCTCTGCGTGACTATAGGTACCTCTATATAGATTGGACGCCTTAACATATGCATTCCGTTTGTATGAAGGATAAAGTTGGTAAACATAACTTTTCTTTTTCAAAATAGGATTTGTAAATCAAAGTCTTGACATTTTAAAAGAAATCATACCCATACTTATCAAATATACCTTTCAACTTTCGACCGAGCAATAGTTTTGTTCCAAAAGCAAAACAAAAGTTATATTGACAAAATGTACATAACCTTCGCCAACAAATAATTTAAATTGTGAATATTTTTTTCAATTATTACTCATGTATAAGTTAATATTTAATATAAATGGTACAATATCCTCAGTGTTAGTTAAATTGATAATACATTCTATTCATGCTGACACAAATACACAAAATGTCAGCGAACCATCATTTACATAGTTCCAAATGGCATGATCGCAATCCAATATATCGTATCAATTACTACTATAACGACATTGTGCAAACTAAAACATTTGGGCTTCTAGCTCTTTCCTCTCTCAGCACATCTATAGCTTGTATTATAAACAACTGAATGGAGGTTAGTGTCATTGGTTATTCAGCTACTGCTAAAAAAATAATTAATCGGATAGCATTTCAGGAAACATTTAATTACCATTGTTGAATTATAATCTTTACCAAATGTAAAGCAAATTGTCTTCAACCCTCTATAACTACAATTCATCCACAACAAAATATTTCTCATTAATTGCTTACTTTGAGATGATAATGAAGATATGAACCTGTACTTGTATAAGGTTGATAACTTCTTTTATGATGATACGCGATCGCTTGTCACAGTTAGTTGTCGTGCAGGTTATATTTTCAAACAATACATGCTATTATCATCATTTTTATGACTCTTGACAATATTTCATTCCCCATTATACTTATGCACCGCAAAAATGTAAGTCAAATATTAAAGCCAAAAACTGTCAAATAGGAGATTACTAAAACCTTCAATCGCGACGTGACATTTTTTATGTCTAATTAGTTCGCAATACAAGTGATTAAACATTTTAAAGTTCGCTAGAAACAAAGAATCATACAAACTGTATACACCTAAATTCAAAATGAGTCTTAATATTAGTATTAAAAGACAATTAGAAGTGGGAACAAAATGTTACCTCTTCTAAGAAATTAGGTTAATTATATAACTGTATCTCAACATTTTGCAAAATTCCATTAAATCCTATTAAATTTAATAATTTCAAGCATATCAAGCATAAGAAATTTCATAAGACATGAAGTCGATAATACAACTTTTTAAATTTCAACTCAGATTCGCTATAGTTGTTTATAAGGGCGGCTGGTTAAAAAGATAACATATAATCATACTGCTCTGAAAGAAACAAGGATCATTTACCATGTGAGGTGAGATGAGGTTCAAAGCCACTTTCAGTAGTATTTCACTTATATCGCCGCTGCTAGTATTATTGCAGGAAAAAAGCCCGCAACACCATTGTGGCTTTGCATTGCGGTGAAATTCAGTGTAGCATTGCACCCAAACCTTCCTGCGTGTAGAACAGTTCTTCCTTGTGGGATTTGAACCACAGACTTCCTGATCCGAAGCCGAACGCGTGTTTCAGCTCGTTATAAGGGTGTGAAACGTATCATATGCTTAAGTAACTCTTGAATGAAATAGATTTGATGTTGAATTAAAAGAAGATACTGTCTCTGTACACAGGAACACTTCTAAAGTTTTAACACCATTTTGAAAGGTTGCTATAAAAGATTGAGGGCTTTTGGGAATTGCTATCTAAGTAAACAACAGTGATATGAAATAGTTCAGTGAGACAGCTTATCTATCAAGGTAATATATCCGTACAAGATGTAATAGATGTGAAAGTTGTATCTCTTGCAAATTGCGTGGAGGTTGTGTGTAAAGGCTAAACGTCTCAAATTCAATAGTTATACAAACTTTGATGTTGATATCGTAATGTGGTTCAAACTAAATAATTTCGAAAGAAATTTCTTGAATCATCATCAAACTGTAATCCGAGCATAAAGACATTTCTGAAGAACCCAAGTTTAGATGCACCATTTGCCCCCGCAAAACAACTAGTGCAAGGGGCAAATGTCCCTCAATGGGGCAAATTTGGTCATCTATACAGTACATAGAGAGGATAAACATTTGCCCTCTTAGAGGTATTGAGGCAACTTTTGCCCCTGTTCAAGAGTTAGGGCAAATCCGTTTACCCCAATGGATGATTTACCCCTTGGGGCAAACGTGTAATGGAAAAGCTCTTCAAATGGAAAAGTTTTCAAGGAGGGGCAAATTAGAAAAACTTAGGACCCCATTTCCGAAAATGAACTCCAAGTTTGAATTAGATTACATCATCAACAGGTGTGAACAATATTTCAGTTAATAAACACGTGGATGGCAAGCATCCAAAAGACAGTGTACAGATCAGGGAGAAAGAGATCAATAGGATGTAAGCTCCGGCTGGCATAGCTATCAGGTCTCTGAAGCAAGCACACCAACCCAGCACAAGGTGGATGATAGTACATAGTGTTCACTCAGTATTGTTGGGAGATTTGAAGGCGCCAGCTGAATTGTCCCTCAAAAGCAGATAATCATGTCTGAAGCAGATTTAGCATTTCTTTAAATGATAGGATATAAAAAATCTAGGTATCAATGTCAGGAGCAAATGAAAACACTTAAGAAATGCTCAGCACAAGCACTGCAACTCCACCATGTGGCCAAGGGACGGAAGGCGCTGAGGGAGAACTACCTCCCATTCCAGGTCGAAAGAGCGTTACCCACAATAGTGATAGCAGCAGTTATCATAACATGTATTTGACTCATGTTGACAAATGTTGTGTCAAAGTGTTATCTGTTATTTGTTCGTGAACTTGCATGTGTGCATATAGGTATTGTTATTCAAGTGAAGTGATGTGTTTAAGGTTATGACAAATTCAAATCGACATAGTATTTCTTTCTTTTCAAGTTGCGAAAAGTCTTTACCCATCTGCTCCATTCGAATAATGGCAGAATTATTTTGGGAAAGGTGTGTGAAAAGATTTTCACGGATGGTCATCATCTCTGCTAACAGTGGCAATATTTCACCAGCATCTTCAGAGCTTGAGAAGACACTTGCGTCGTGAACCATACCTGGCAAGCCTATGCACACACCTTTTAAACGGTATTTATCATCGCAAACAACTTGTATGATGACGATATACAACCGTTGTTTATTCACATAATAAGAGTAGAAATGCGGTCGGACTACTACTGCGATGTGAGGTGCATCTAGCGTCAAATTGTTATTAGTAGATAAATTGATGGGTATCCCTTCAATTCGATTAATAACAGTTTGATATAATCATTTTGAATGATGTTTATAAAACAGATGGAATAAACCTTGGACAACAAAAACTTTAACCTTTGAAACACTTTCACTATAGACATTTTAAGTCATAAGTCGAAAAGTAGAAGTAAAGCCAAAGCATGTTATACCTACCTGGGTTTTTTTTAGAGAATGTTTACATTTCTGTAAATATAGTCGTGTTTTCACCGATAGCACAATAACCATCAAGTAACGGGGAATAAACGATTATTTTTCCCTAGTTATGTTAATTATGTAATTCTCTCACCAAGATCGAGAATTACACAATTAATATAACTAAGGAAGGATAGTCAATCATTCTCCGTTACTCATAAGTCATTGTTTAATAAAAAAACCCAAACCGATTACCCGTTGAACAAAGGAAATGTTGAACTGTTAACTATCACATATTCAAAAAAATTTATTGCTTCAATTATATCAGTCAAACTTCGAAATGATAAAATCAATTTTTACAACCATCTAAACGTAAATGTTATGTGTATCTGTTTTTTTTATGAGGCAGAAGTTGGTGCAAACATGTGTTTTGTCAAGTTACTGTTTTGTTAGTCCGCTTTACTTTACCCAGTTACTTTACAAAATACATGTTCTATTAAAAATTGCAACTAATATTATCTCTGAAAAGGTTAAATAAATCAAGTGCTGATTTATGAATACGTTGTATAATATGCCAGTAAGAGTAATACATCAATCTAATATCAGTAACCTGATCAGAGCATCAACGTTTAACATATATACTTGAGTGTTTCTGTCTTGCATTCACTAATTGTTCTTATTTTCATAGTGTATTTTAATATTTATTTAGCGTTCATAACTCTTGCGGTCACGATAATGACACACATTCTCTGTGTACAAGTTGATCAATTGCCCTTTTCAGAAAGGTAATATTGCTCGAGTGTAATCTTTATTGACAATAACAATGCTTAAAGTTATCGTCAGCATATGGATGGACACAGAAAATCTAATCATAGCTGCACTGTGCGTCGCTTTTTCTAAAGAAAAGAAAATAAATGTTTACGAATGCAAGACATTGTTCTTATGTATTCAAAGAAGCAGTTTTAAACAAAGATGCCATGATCAGTAAAGCTATGAGAAGCCATGGCCGTCAATGCTTTTTGCTGGATACTTTAAAGAGCCACTCCGTGATTTTCATAACATATCATTTACGTTTGATACGAACCTAAATGTCATATGTGGTGATATAAAATCAAAACATATTAACGTTTCATGTCCAAAAGATTACGTTTGACTATTTTACGCGCACCACTGTGCGGTTTTCGATCATAATTGCGACGTTCTACCTTCATATTGTCACCGTGCAAAACCAATCAGCTTAAAAATGTGTTTTTTGGTAACAGAGGTCTTGTTCAGTTACAGATTAATCTGTAATCATGTCATTATCATTAAACTGCTTAAGTTGGTAGCAGTCTAGATGTAAATAAACGATGTCCGTCGTCATGCAACCGTTTCCTTTCAAGTTGTTTCAAGAAAAAAAACCAACACTGATTTGTTCCATTCATTGTGAATTGACCGGAATTCATCCATTAAATTCAGATTCAAAGAATCATAGGACAATCATATTACGTTCGCTGTGGTCTTGTGAGGCAATTTATTCAGGATTATCACAATAATACTATTTATGATCAACTATACGTTTGCCTACATACATGATAGCTTTTAAAACAAATTTATTGCATATCTTATATTTCAAATCGTTTACAATACCATTTGAAATAAGTTGCCACTAATTTTATGCCGACAGCGAAGCGGATATTCTCACCTAGGTTTTTTATAAGATATTTTTGCGATCGTGATTATTTACCATTTCCTCTGAATAGAGATAAGATGAGTATGTCAATATCTTGCCACTTATTCCTAGACGTCATTATTTTCTATAAGGCATAAACCGCACAAGTAATTGGCACTCACAAAATCATCACTCCCATTATATTTATAAATAATGATATCACGATGGAACGACTGTGGTATAGGTGAAGCCTTATGTCGTCTGATTAGCAAAAGGACATGGCTACTCCGCTGGAGCAAAGTACTCCAATCCTGCAAATTGTACACGTCGGAGATCATTATTCTATAACACACTATGTCCTGTTTCCCTGGCCTGTTATGAGGAGAATACACAGGAGAAAGATGATAAATTATTCCATACCACTAACTCTGTCTAGTTTATGTTTCTGTTGCCGTGAAGTAATGATTATTGACAGTATATGCCGTTTCGTCTGTCTATCCACAAACAAAATACATTGTATCTGACGAAAATAGGGTTTCATGTCAAAGCAACATCAGCGTGTTTTTTGTCAAAAATAAGTACCTTTTGGTTAAAACGTTATCCATACATAACAAGGAGACATCATAATTATGTAAATGGCGGTGCCTGCAAATGTGATTCTTCACAAACCAATGTTAAAGCTAAAATTAAAAAGAGGTTGTATTTTTGCGAATTTTGACACAATTGTCACAATATATCCTTTGTTTTAATGAATGTGATATGATTGATCTAATTGCTATAAATTATTAAATATTGATTTGTTTTATTTCAGTTTTTTTAAAACCTTTCTGACTACAATCGCCACTGACATATAAAGATGTTGAGCAATCAGCATATGTATTATTAGCCTTGGTTGTGCTGCATGATTGCCGAAAGATTTCTACAAACCTTTTTTTCCCTAATTTGATGGCAAATTTACAGAAAAACAGATCTCAACATCGTCACATGCATCCAATTATGAACCAACAGCGACAATTATTGTTACTACAAAATAGCGCTAAAACAGCATTTTTTAAAATCTATGTTAGCTTGTTTGTATTTCTAAAATCAATGTTTACTTAACAATTGAGCCTATAAACTTCTATAGCAGACTATTGGATTTAAGGAGTGGAGAATGATTTAGCAAGCGTGACTTCATTGACTTGTGCCTACAGAGACTGTGCATAACAAGGATTGCTTATCAACGGTAGCCATAAAATGTTTTGACAGACGCGATCTTGTAACCAGGGCAACATGAATATACAATATGTCTGTTGTTGTGTGAGACACCAATTTGTCAATTGATACGTTTATCGTCACCTGCTTACCACAAATTGTATGATGGATTAGTTTAATGATACCTTCAGCCTATCAAAACTTTGAATTCTCTTCAACTGATTTCGCGTTTCTAACAAATGAAACTGAGTAAGTGAGTGAAATGAGGTTTAACGTGTTTACAACAATATTTCAGTTGTTAAACACGTGGTTGACAAGTATCCAAAGAGAGTGGACAGATCAGGGTTAACCAGTATATCATGGTGGTACCATTTGATATCCTAAACCTTCTTACAAAAGTATTTAAAAAACGTTGTGTACCAATATAGGTTTGTAAATCTCAGAATCCGTCCATTGCTCAAACTGCAAAAAAACAGTTCATCATATGTTACTGAATCTTTTTTATAACATAATAAAGAAATATGTTGTTTCCTCCAAAACTTCTCAGCTTACAGTTAGATTTAAATCACAGGATTTTGTATGTGCTGAAGTGATTAAATTCCTTTAATAATTATGTTAGTTTATCTCGGTGGTTCAACACTGATTTAATATTATTTTTGTTAATTTGAATATAATCTATCTGAGGTGAAGTCAGTTTGGTGTAAACAAATAACGGTAGATATTTTAGAGTATTTCGTTTTCCAATTTCAAAGAATTTCTGTCTTCATATCTTAGTAAAGTACATGCAATATGCTCTTCTTTAGTTTAAACATTTAAAAAGGTAATGTGTACAATTACAAAATGAATTAATAATTTTTAAAAATCAGGTACATTTGTCTTATAGGCTGTTGGAGACGCAACCTGATAGACGCATTAATGTTTGACAGAAGAGAAATGAATTTAGGAATCTGAGGAAATTCAGTCTCGGGGTTACTTAATGTGGCTGAAAAGCTTCAGAGAGAAACAAATGAACATATTTTGTAAGTTAGTAGTACATTTCAAAACTGGTCATAGAGCCTATTTCCGTATTTCCTTTCCTAGGAATACCTTTTGTATCCTAAAATATCATTAAAAGTTCCCACTGAAAAATGCTAGCATGTGCAGTAAGGTCACATATTGCATTAAATGCCTCTAATGGCTGAAATATTGCCCAAAACAATAACTAAATTATTCACTCAATATTGCATTAAAGATACAAAATCGATAACTGTTTCTGATGGCAATCCCTTCGTTCGTACAATGTTTTTTTGTTTCGGACTAAATGCAAATTTTAGAACAAATATCGGCAACATAAACTCCAATTTACCTGCATCTTAAAATTGTTCATCTATCCGGTGGACTTGTTTTTAATGCACGTACCCTCTCTCCAATCATTAAACTAATATGTATACTTTACAAATGAAGTTAACCTAGGAATTATCATTACCGTTTCCATTATTCAATTATTCAAGTACAAAGGAAATGATACTTGTACTGAACACTAAATCAAATGTGTCTATTGCTTTGATCAAGGCGCAGTGAGTGTTGCTATGGTAATCATGGTGACTGTATGAACTTAAGTGGTCGTTGTAGTTGTTATAGGATGCTAAATATTATCGCATTGTTATTTTTTACATCGCCTCTTCAACATAATTCATCCTTTAAACGTTTTTGTGCTCATTCCGTTTCTGTCAATTGAAGTCCTGTTCATAAAAATTCATCCATAAAGCTTCAATATCACGATATGAAATATGGTCAATTAAAGTTTATAGGAAGCACGTGTGCTACCTTTGAATTAAAATTGGGGCCTCCAACCAATAACAGTCAGCTCAAGAGTGAAACAACTGGTGCAATAAGGTCTGATCGTCAAACTTTAATCAAGATCAAGATCTAATCGTTGAACATTAGCAGATTATCACCATTCATACAGATAAAAACCACACCACCTTCATGGTTGTTTTAGAGGTCCACCTAAGTGATACACTTTATCTAATTTCTTCTAAAATCATTTCAGAGATCCTGTAATTTGACATGTTTTACGGGTAAGCGGTGTAACAACATCTCTATCGGAATCTTAAACAACTGGTATAGTCAAAAGGACGTCAAGGCTTATATGACACAGAAAAAGGTTTCAAATTTTCCTCCAAAGAAATTAGATAAAGAGCGAAGGCCTGATGTTAACATCAAAGTCATCATCAAATTTTATGTGTTGGTTAAGATGTTTCTTGTTACGTTAATAAAGGTCATTTGAGTCATAAAAGTGTAGAAATCTTTATAGGAACAATTTGACAGAGGGATCAATATATCTTTAAATACACTGTGATTTATATCATGTCAAATTATTGTCAAGTAAGTAATGGTCACTTATGGTTACGTTTTAGTTATGTCAAAATACCTAAAACGTTCAAAGAAATAAATTGACACATGGACAACGTACAGAGCACATTAAAACACTTGTGTCTATGAAGGTCTTACGGATTGCCTTTACAGTGACCTCATATTTACAGAAAAATGTATGGTAATTTAATAAGTTCTGAAGATCTTTCATCTGACATCTTGTCACCCAGTGTCTAATTACAGGAGTTAGCTGGTGTGAATTCTGTCAAGTAAACAGAATGTGCATCTGAGATTTGAAAGTAAGGTAACGTAACTGATGTAATGTTCTACACATCAGTAAGATATTAAACTAGCAGATTACTCTTCAAACCTCTTTTAATATTTAACAATTAAAATTTAGATTATGTATAAATCATGATTTCCGAATCGAGTTCCATTTCAGAATGATTTAGATAAATAATTCTTTTTAACATTAAAAGAGGGGAAGGTAAAAATCTTTGTTAAAGACTTCTGACAAAAAGGATATCAACCAAAAGAATTTCAAGGAAATATGACATGGAGATTTTATGTTCCGATATTTACAAACAATGATGATGTGAAATATTTCAACAAGAAAAATTGTAATTGAAGGGATGAGGAAGCCAGTGTTCCTGCCAACCCCTCAGTCAGGTTTGCATTTTTTTTGCATGATACACAAATAAGAATAAAACATCATCATTTTGGTAAAGTGAAACAATGACATTGATCCTGAAACAGTTACAGATTTGATCATGCAGTGCTGAATTATGGATAGTGAGTTGGGTTTAACGTGCTTTGAACAATATTTCAGTTATTAAACACGTGGATGACAAGCATCCAAAAAAAAGTGGACAGACAAGGGAGAAAGGGATCGAAAGGTTAAGGGAAAGGACGGAAAGAAAGGCATAGTGAGAGATGGACAACAGGTTTTAGAAGAACTCAAATTTAGTCTGGCTTCTACCCGTCGACCTATCAAGCTTGGGTGTCCCTACCTGGAGCATGAAAGCTCCAGCTGGCATAGCTCTTGGGGTCTCTGAAGCGCGCAAACCACCACACCACGTTAAGGTATTGAGTCCAGTGGTGGTGAATTATGGATAACGACACTAGAAATATGGCATTGATTAGGTTTGGTATCGTGATCAGACCTTCACAAATTTGTTCTAGAGTATTTCTGTCTAACTTTCAATAATTGGTATTTTTCAAAGACGTATCTAGGGAATTATTTCGACAGCAATATAGTTGCCACGATTATGACATAGAAAGTCTCTGTGTGCAAGAATTGTCTACCTGAAGAGCTCTTCAAGTTTAAATGATTCCAGCTGAAAATTTTAACTGAATCTAATAAAATGTCTCATTATGGTAAATTCTGTAAATCCTTTCGATTCCAACATTCATGTAATTCATACTGCATTGTCTATACAAATTGTGAAATCTTAAAAATGCAGTCACTAAAAATAAACCATATATTCGTTAAGACACAGGTCGCGACCTAACATGATATTGAAGACATAAGAGCTTAGTTGCTCAGCCAAGGTGAAAATAGAAATATAATGAGTTTATGGAAAACTGTATCTTATGTCGATCATACAAACTTATATTAATCAAAATGTGTACTTCACCACACTTCCATATCGTTAAGGAAAAGTGTATCTCACATATAATTCTGGTTGATTTGATTTTTCCAAACCGTCAAGACTTATGCGATCTGCTGTCTTTCTCTTTCTATAACTTTCTTTCCGTCTTTTCCCTCATCTTTCGATCCCTTTCTCTCTGACCTATCTACTCTCTATTGGATGATTTTCATCCACGTGTTTAGTAACTAAAGCCATAGAGTACGTTGTTGGAGACAACTATCTCAAAGTTTATAAGTTATATGCCTTCGGCAGTCCACACGCGCCTTCGGCCCGTGCTTTTATAAACATACACCACGAGAATTTTATGGTAAGTGATTCTAAAGGTGCTCCTAAAAAAATCATTTGGTTGATAAGCAAACGAGTCGATTTCACAAATCTGAATGGATAAATTCATGTGATGAAACAGGCTACTCTGGTAACTTTAAATGCCCTCAACGATTAATTTAGACAAACATCAAAGTATCGTGTTTACTTCCTTTGTACATTTAACGTAAATATCATCATATGTCAAATATGATATTTAATGTAACTTTTCGTCCATACGTATATACAAACAGTCAGACTGAGATGTTCTTAATGAAATATTGCCTATTATTTTAACATTTTTAAATCCTGAAACGAGGTTTCATTGTAGATTATCTAAGAGAAAAACTTGTTTTTGTTCAAGTTAAGAATTAAATGTTTTCGTTCTCCAAACTGCCCAAACAGTAATCTAGAAGAGAATAAATGGATAAGTCGTAATTAATTTGAGTTTATTTTAAGATAAACAATATTTAAATTGCACATAGTGTTCTATTAATATGTTAGCCAAAAAGGTATAATAAATATAATTTGGTAACATGGCATTTTGATTGTTAACTACATTGGACGTGGTGTGTAAGTTATTTTACTATTCATTAAAAGTACGCTCAGGACGAACAACGTTCATTGTTTCCTAAAATGCTACATAAGTGAAACAAGGAAAGGACAGTGCATTACTTCTCCCAAACGACCAAGCTCAAAATAATCTTAAATAATCGTTCTCTTTTTAGCCGATGCAGGAGGAAGGGCATGATGTTACAAGCGAGATTTCGTGGACTTGGCGTCAATGGTAGCCATAAAACGTATTAAAATTTACTCGATCATTACACAAAATACGAAGATACAACACCGTCTGTTATTTGTCAATTAACATAGGCATGCACCATCAAGATAGTGTGCTTTTTTTGCTGTTCTTACAGTAAAATCTGAAGCTGCTTTTGTGTTTCTACATGTATGATATAAACGAGTACATGTTTCAGTAGGTCACATTTTAAAAGTATAGAAGGTAACATTTCTACAATACCGAGTCAGGTCAATGCGAAATAATCTTTCTTTGTCGTCCATTTTCAAAGAAAGGTGGGTGACTTTTTTTAGTCAAATAGTGCTAATGTAATTAAATTAATAAGGCACAGTACTTATTGATACGTTTATTGATGTAAACTTCTCTTGATAACTGAGCATCTGTGTTCTATGTTCAACTATTTTGTGTATATATGAAAGAGTCACTAGTCTTCATAATAACAAAATGACAATCATAGTGAAAAGCTATAAATGACAACAAAACTACAGTCTCTATCAAATAAAAATGATATAATATCATGGAAGGTTACCAAAGTTAAAATGATATAGAAATCTTTTATCTACATTATATATAACTTGGATTGATTATCAATCACCGCCACTCACTATTTCACTCTTTGATAAATGGTTATCATCATATTTGTTTAGCAAAGTGCGATTGTAAAAGTATTGAATTGAATTGAGAATACCAGAGCAGCATGAAAATATGTAGTTAGCGAACTTTTTACTTCATATAAAAAAGGTGTGTGATTGTATCCGGTCTGGTTTATCTATTTCTTGCCCTGAAAGCGTTTAAAATTATACCGGAGGTAAGCGTAGGAAATTACAGCTTTGGCAAACTCTAGGACAAGATAATGTTATTTCATTTATTTCAAAACACATAATCACTTGATTTGCCAGGTAACTGAAAGCATCAAGACAGTCACTATAATGAGCCTTAGATCATGGACAAACAAATCTAATAATTCTACATACACGAAACTTTAGAATTTGTGAGGCTATTAACCACCCTTATTCCTGATGGCTAATGAACCTGTTTTTCACCTTGGGGCTTTCGGTTCTGGGGAATTAGGCTCGGTAGAGATGGCTACTTAAAACACTAAACAACACCAAGACCTGTTTGGATGCACGCCCAATATTCAAGGAAATAAATTTCTTTCAATTCCTAAGACGTTTCCCATTTTAATGCTATCAACACTCATTAAAACTCGTTTGTTTTTTCGTAGGCGCAAACTGACACCTACCTTCGGACACTTTTTCAAGCAGCTGGCGCCATAAAATGTGCGACTACTGCGACCTGTTAGTTTTAAAAAGTATCTTCTCATTGTAATATGAACTAAATACTTCATTTAACTTAACATTGGTACATATGGAGTGAATACATAAGTATGTATTCTGATTTTGGTAACATGTCAAAATGACCTTGGTTCGGACAGTTTTAACCATTGTTCGGACTTTTCTTAATTTTCATTTTAGGTCTCGTAGTGCTTAAATTTTGCGATTTAATTTTCAAAACATACTGTTTAGCGTTAACGGCGTTTATTGAGTCTAATGCCAACAAATGGGATTGTGACGTCACCTAGCTCGTATTGGCGCATTCGGCATTTTACAAGATTTTAACATCGGAAAACATGCTCGATACCCGTGACAAATTAATTTATCCTCCCCCAAAAATATAATTTTATTGTGCAAAGCCTATTCACTGCGTGTTTTGAGATCTCTAAAAATCATTTTGATGAATATTTCATGCCAGGGATACAATCGAGAAGACTAGTTGCAACTGTCCGAAGTTAGATCAGTAGTGTCCGAATCTTTATAATATATGAATTGATATAGGGAAACAAAACAAAACCGTTAATCTCGGTTCAAATTGAAATAATTACTGCTTTTAAGAAAGAAATCAATAAGAATATTCAAGTTTTTATTATGGTTTGATGAAAATTATTTCCTTCAGATAGTTATGAATTATATAGTTTCATATTATATAATATATTGGAAACATTGAACTGTCCGAACCTCTGTCAGTTTGCCCTATTTCACCGTTTGTAAATAAAGCTTCCATCCAATTCTTTTAAAACCTTAAATCTTAAAGTTCTTTGGATGATTTTGAAGGGGAGTGGATTAAGAAAGGTTAAAACAAAATCACGAAAAGATACATAACCCCTGGATAGATCTTCATATTCTGAGGCACAAAAGGGCTAATGGAAGATCTTATGAAGTAAGAAAATAAGAAAGTCGTAAATGCCCATTTCTTAGAGTTAAGACGAAATCAATCAGTCTGGTGTATAAGTAACCTCTTGTGCGAGGTCACTCAATATCTTGATTTTTGTCACAGTTGCCCTGTGAGGACCACTTAAATGTCTGTTGCTTGGTGATATTTTTATGTATGTTAAATATTGCCCAATGATTTCAAACTAACCCCGTGCATCTGTATACGCTATCAGATCATTTCTTGCACATTGCAATTCCAAATAGAATAGAGACATTTCAGTGAATTATAAAAAAAACTTGTGATTGTCCAATTGCTATTAAACCGCAAAGATAAAGTTAGCGGCGACAACTGCTAATTCTAATGTTCTACAGTTTGATTGCTTAGTGACCCGCTTTAGTTATGAATAAACATTTTAATATTGCCGAAGAAATTTCTTTTTTGATTCGCTTAGAAAACCAATTTTAGTCATCTGTAATCATTATTTACCGTATTTCTACTGCGAGTGCCGTTTAGATACCCAGTCTTAATAAAATGTAGAGCATAAAAAAATCCAAATAGGAAGCCATTTTTACAGCAAGTTTCTCATGTTTAAGCATGCTTAAGGCGCGTACATTCTATCATCACTATGAAGGCTCAGGTGAGAAACCGTTAGAGCCTCTACCGAAATTCGAGTGAGTGAGTGAGTTGGGGTCTAACGTGCTTTGAACAATATTTCAGTTATTAAACACGTGGATGACAAGCATCCAAAAGAGAGTGGACAGATCAGGGAGAAAGGGATCGACAGGATGAGGATAAAGACGGAAAGAAAGGCATAGTGAGAGATAGAAAACTGGTTTTAGAACGACTCAAATTTGGTCTGGCTTCTACCCGTTCGACCTGTCCAGCTCGGGTGTCCCTACCAGGAGCACGAAAGCTCCAGCTGGCATAGCTCTTTGGGTCTCCGAAGCACGCAAACCACCACACCACGATAAGGTATTGAGTCAGGAGGTGGCCGAAATTCGAACCAAGATCACTAATGTGATAGGTAAGCCTTGCACCACTGCGCTCCGTAAAGCTCACAACTTATCCTTTCCTTAACGGGAATGGTCCAAAGCCTGTTGTAAACTTTCAGGTCTGATAAAAAAAACAATTTAATTGTTTACTCGGCTGAATGAAACTTTAAAGAATTGTTTGAATGTAGAATATAGGAACATTGCTCCGAGGTTGATAAGAAACAACATTCTATTTGTATCGTTATACCTTCCATGTCATTAACATAATTTCGCTGTTGTAACTATTATTTACTCTCATTACTAACTCTTAAATACATTCATTTACTTTTATAGTGATAAATTATTCTTACTTAAAAAATGGGAAATCGCATATATTATAGTATGAGTATTATTATTATCAATGTTGAAATAAAGTATGTTGACAAATAACTAACGATTGATATCTGAAACTAATTTGTTGGTGAAACTAGTTTTCCCAAAGTAGCAATGATCTATTGACCATTAGAGAAGGTCTGACATTTATCAGAAATCAAATAGGATATTCAAGAGGGTTTGATGAAAATTATTTTCTTCAGATAGTTATGAATCATATTGGAATGTTGTCTTACTGATAGATGCATAATTCATGGTTCCCTACTCAGCTGCTATTTTGTTTGGAAGTCTGAGTCGGGCCAGGGTGATACATTTTACAGGAGTCTAGCTAGTTTGCGTCCGGGATGTTTGCAATGGATATCTGGGTAATGTTTTCATTCCGAGTAAATTTTTAAAGGTAATATGATTGTCACATGTAATGGTCGGATTTGGAAGTACTTGTACTCACTAACGTAAATGCAATGTAGAGGTAAGTAAATTAACATATATCAGTGCTTATTTTACCTAAAGCCGAATCAGAACAAGATATGGTCAAAGTGTGTATGCCAAACTATCTGGGTACATGTATGTGTAATGAATATTATTATTAACTTGAAACTAATTCTTACCTGGTAAACAAATATAAAATTACCTTGATGATACTCTTGAGGATATTCTACAGATTAAATTTGAGAAACAAGAATTAAATAATACATTTCAGAGAATTCTTATATGTTGTGACTTGTAATGATATGGAGACTTGTAAATTAGTGAAAAGTAATTTTAGACGCATTTAAAGCAATGGGACCTTGAACAAGCGTAAATTCTATTTGTGATTTCGGCTTAAGAACTTGGGAGTATAGTCATTTTTCTATTATTAATAAAACTCATCAACAGTTTATATTTTGAATTTATATGTCGATTTTCTGGATTTTTTAATGATGAATTTATTTTTGCATGAATAAAAACCAAATAGAATGTTGAAAAAAATGTTATGAAGTATTATCTATCTAAAAAGGGAACCACATTTGCTTGCTTGCAGGTTGTTTTTTTTCATTTTGACGAACGATTAATGCCAATTTCTACGTTATGCCAATTTCATAAAAAACAACAACAAATGTTTGCCACTAACATGGCAATGTCCCCCGCCGTTATGAGATATTTAGGTGCTAAGCTTTACGAGATATCGCGTTGACAATGAATTACACACTCACAGAGGTCCCTGGTGACCTTGAAAATTATGTCAAGGTCACCAATGTCGACTGGCGTCTGAGTCTTCCTCCATTGAAGGCTGCACCAAATATGAACTCGTTAAGTGCTAAGCTTTACGAGATATCGCGTTAACAATGAATTGCAAAGTGGTCAAAGTGTTGTGTTCCCTCATTTACAAGGTCACCAATGTCGACTGGCATTTGTGTCTTCCCCTATTGAAGGTTGTCACCAAATATGAACACTCTAGTTTCTAAGTTTAACTAGATATCCTGTTAACAATGTATTACAGTGGTCAAATTGTCCTGTGACCTTGAAAATTAGGTCAAGGTCACCAATATCAGCTGGCGTCTGAGTCTTCCTCCATTGAAGGCTGTCACCAAATATGAACACTAGTTGCTAAGCTTTACGAGATATCACGTTAACAATGTATTACACAGTGGTCAAAGTGTCGTGATGACCTTGAAAATGTGGTCAAGGTCACCAATTTCTACTGGCGTCTGAGTCTTCCTTCATTGAAAACTGTCACCAAATATGAACACTCTAGGTGCTAAGCCTCTTGAGATATCGCGTTAACAAGAATACGGCGCTGTATGCATAGTTCCCCGTTCCGCATTGCGGCGGGGGACAAAAAACAGATGATTACTAATCAGTTGCATCAAAAGATATTCAAACATTCTTGTCAGGGAGAATATGACGCTCATAAACCATTGGGAAAGTGTCTACTGGGCCTAGTTTTTCATTTACTTTTCTTAATGAATCGACATAAAATCAAGATTAATGAAACTTATCATTAGCATGTAAATTGCATTTTACTAGTGGTTTGATATTGTGCGTCAACCTTTATTTTAATGAATTTTTTGGTCTTGTAGCTGCTATTGAAAATTTGAACAAGCTCATTCAAATTTTGGTTGATCCAATAGATTGATAATATTACTGATACCGTATGATTTTATAACTGCGTTTACAGCTGCAGCTCGTTTCATTTGTGGGCAATCTGACAAGAAAATGAACATACAAGCTTATATGTATATATAAAACATGATTATATGATTATCAATATTTTTGGGGTTTTAATTGATTTTAGTTGGCAATTTACAAGGGTCCCAAAATGCAAAAGTCCTTGGTCACGAAACCACATTACACCATGTGAACAATACCTGTATGTTCAAACCAAAATTAGCAAATAAACCCTGTGTAGAGTACGCATGCCAAACGGCGAGGTGAAGCATAACAGGAAACACAAGGTCTGTGTTGACAGGCAGCTTTTATATAATTTAATCACTAAATTATTCTCATGCATATTTGAAAAAATAAAATCTCAAAAGATTGATTGATATATCTATAGAAAAAGTAAGTTACTAATTATCGATAAGAAAACAACAAACGGTACCTATATGTAGATTCTAGTGCCTCATGCATAAATACGGTTTATTGATTAGGCTTTTATTAGTCCGTCGAAGGACTGATTGAGTGAGACAATGAATCAATTAAGGTATATAAAGTGACGTTATCTGTTTAACTCTATAATTCAAAATGATTGACGCGGCCTGTATTCCTATAAATAGGCATAGAGTGACAGACATATCGATGTAAAGCTATGTAAATCTTTTTCTAAAACAACATCCATCTTATCTATATTCCTCTAAACAAATATACTCAATTAGTCCCGAAATTATATCTTCATAATAACATAAACTCTCTCAAAACCGATATCCATTAATGTAAATAAAAAACAACTAGTTTTCGATGGAATTTCATGAAAACATACTGAGAACAACGACAAGGCAGGATCGATTCTAATAAATCTTTTTACATCTTTGTCGAGGTTGTATACAGGAAGCAGGCCCTTTGTTTGACTCTTCCTCCAAGGACATTGGACTGTTTCTCCAAGGACATTGGACTGTGGAAGAGTCCTTCCCACCGTGTAGTCGGAAATTGTTGATGATAGCATGCTTGACAGTAGTCTACCTGTCAATAGATACACTGTACATTTTGGTGGTTAGGGTCCACCCTTTTCCTGAAACATAAATCCAAATCCGCTCTGGAATGAATTTTTGGAGACCTGACTTCAAGATTGGAAAACTCCTAAGCCCATGATAACCGATTGTTTCCAGGCAGCCTTGATCGTATGCGACCCAGAGTCAGACACTTTTATTATCTTGATATGTGCAAACAGTATTGTCAAATATGCTAAAAATGCTTTTTTTGGTTTATTTTGATTTAACCGCAACCAGACATCTCTTTATTCAAATATCTACTCAAAACATCACTTTCTATGCAAAACTGTTCAGTGTGATTGGCTTGATTGCAAGACCCTACTAGAGATGGATTTACAGGAGTAAATATGTATGTCAACACCATGCATTTAAAGACATAGAATGACTTAAGTAATATATCATTTTCAATCAGCACAAATATCGATCCTTGACTGCTGTCAACAATGAAAGGTCATCTTAAAGGGTAAGTTTCAGTAGAATATCAAATTCGAATTAAGAATTATGTACGAGATGTGAGATGTGTAAGTGCGATTTGAATCTCGACTCAACCATAATTCGTTATAATTTGTAAGAAATAGATACATGTACGCTTGGTGCACGTGTGAATGGCCTGTGAAACAGGGTTAGGATTATGTAATGAAAGGCGCCGTTCAGAAGATATGTTTTATACGTTTTTAGAGCTGATAACAGTTTATATATTTTACATATTTTCATAATTTTTCATTTGTATATGGTCATCGGGTTTTCAAAGTCGACTACACCAAGGAATCATGTCAATTCTTTTATACAATCACCTGGGGCAATCACCTATCCATATGAAATAGCAACGGTAAAGTGTCCATCACTTAAGGCAATAGTAAAGAATCAATTATAACATCTATACATAGGAAGTATTATGTCGGTCATGTTCTATTGGACATTTTATATGCTTGAGGGCTAAACAGATTTCGGTTATGTGAATGCCTTATATAGGGTCCTCTCTGACAGGAACAACAGTTGAAGCTAGAGTTCAACTAGAGAGGGGATTGAGAGTGGAGTCTAAAGTCGGCTGATAAGTAAAGTAATAGCAAGGGACAGTCACTTTAGCACTATTTGCCGTTAACTTTACAGCCTACCTATTTCTTCTTATGTTGTCATCATGAATAAAATGGTATCTTTTTTTCTGTGTCAACTCCTGTCAGATCAGATGCCTATCCCAAAACTCCAAGGTTGGATCCTATAGCATCAAGCTAATTCCCTTGATAAGTAGTCCGGACCGGTGTCAACCTGTAAGATGGCCTTGCCTATCGTCCTGCGGGTTGGCTGCAGTTTCTACGACAGTATTTTACCTGTAATTAGAACGTACATGGTTAAATAACATTGTAATCCAAGTCAGGCTATAATTCGTTTCATCCCATACTAAATAAGTGTATTTGAGTTTGGAAAAGCATCTTTCTAGCATATCTAGTACTTTAGATTACTTAGTTATGAAATTTTGAGGATACTTCATCCCAGCAAACATGACTGTACTGGGCCAGTACTGGCCTTATACTGGCTGGTAAAGTTGATAAAGGCATACTGGCTAACGGTATTGAACCAGTACTGGCCCAGTATCGGTTTAACCAAATCGTGCCAATAGAGGCAGAATTGTATTAGCCCAGTACTGGAAATACGGTACAGGTGTACTGTACAGGCCCAGTACCGGCCCGGTTAAGGCATATCCCTTCCTGTCTTAGTGCATTATGGGATATTTTAAAAGGGCCAGTACTGGCCCAGAATAGGCCCAGTACTGATAATATTGAGTGTACATACTGGCCTACTAGTGTACATTCCTGTTAGGAATTATGGGTATTCTTTTAAAACTGCCGTCTGCATTATAGAGATGACTGGAGAAGGCATCACTCAAGTATCCTTTAAATGTGAGTTCAAATTATGACATCAAGATGAGTTTACTTAAGTTAGATAAGTCTCTGATGTATTCATTGCATGTTTAATATGTTAATTACAATTGTATTGTGCTTTTACTAAAATCACTGTAGGTTTTATTAACATTATAAGCTAATGTTTATATAGTTAAACAAATTCAATTCCTGAAATATCTTTGGAGACATGTTTTCTCTGTAGACCTATTTGTTCAAAAGACTTGTTTTTCCCTTTATTTAGATAACATGTTTTGATAGATCTTCAATATGAATGACTCTGTAACATTTTCAAGCATTAAGATTTTATTTTAAAACTGCCAATGTTTGTGAAGCAAAGTTCCATGCTTATGATTTTTAAATGCGTATAACTAACTTTAAGGATAGTTAGATTAACAATATAAGAATGCACAGCTTAATAACAATGACTTAATCAACCTTGATTTCTGATAATGCGAACATGTATATCTACGGTTTCAATGTATTAAAGTTACAGTAAAGGTCAAACTAAATAGGGCCAGTACTGGCAGGACATGGTTAATAGTTCTGGCGTAATAGTGGGCCAGTACTGGCCCACTACAAGGACCGTAAAGGCTATCCTGTACTGGGCCAGTATATGAAATGATACTGTTCCGGTACTGGCATTATACTGGCCCATTATTGGCCCAGTACCGTAAGCCAGTATTGGGCCAGTACCGCGCCAGTGTGCAAGTTGGTACAGGGCCAGTACTGGATGCCTGAAACGGGCCACTACAGGATGCCTTTAACAGCCAGTACAGGGCCAGTACCTTCATGTTTGCTGGGATTCCTTCAGCCTTTCTTCACCTAAAAAAAGACAATAACTTCAAACATCCATATCACTCTGTCCGTCTGGCTTCCTCGCTCTATATAGTATCGTAGTCAATCAGCATTGTGACTCAATTTATTCTCCCAAAAATCAATAAATAGCGTCTCGGTGCTCGATAACCTCACCATTCGTTGCCGTGTCTCAATCACCTCCATTTCTAGACCGAATCTCCGTCAATAAAAACATACCTTCCTTTGATGAATATGAAGGTTGTGGTGTAAATCAATCTCGTGTATTGCATAAATTCAGTAAATATATAGCTACATGTATATATGCACATGCGAATTTTGTAGCAGCAACTCTTCACATTTCTTCATTGATCATTTTGTTCTTATTATGTTTGAAAAGAGAAATAGTTTAATTGCAGTAGTATGAATTTCATCGTTAAGAGAGAGATGGGTCATTCGGATCCTGAAATATTTGCGATTTTATGAAAGATTCACTCAATTTGTAAATATTGACAGCGAAATTTAAAATTTTACCGTCTACAGAAAAACTGAAATTCGAAGTTACTTAAAGTGCAACCTTTAGCACATTAGCACAAACCACCTTCATGATATTTCATTCTCACATGATCCAGTTTAGACAAACATAAATCAGTTGCCTTGAACCTCTTAATATGAAGTAATTATACACCAGGTCTTGATATCTGTATTTAAATCTGACATAAGATTTTTATCCATTTCGTTTCCTCGATCATTTAGTGAGAATTAATGGTTTGTATGCTCTAAAACTGTTTAAATTTTTTAGACGCCAACAGGAACAATATTCAAATTAACCAGAGATGAATCTACTTTAATTTTGATTACCTGACTTACCTGTTCTTATGACTTGCAATATATAGTACTTTTATTCATAACTTTTTTCCAAATCATATATACAAAATTCACCAATGGTACGATTTGCAAAACATTCACTAAAAAACGATAACAATACAACTATAGCTATCGATTCGTAAGTTTGATTAATTTTTATCGGAAGATAACGTGATAAATTGATGCGCTCGTAAAATGTGTAAAAGTGGCTTCATTTGGTTCAACGTTATCAAAGCTGAAATGTGAACCAAGGGAGCCCGCGAGTTAAAATATTTGGCTTTTTTAGTTCTTGTATAATTACAAATTCTTTTAGAAAATCCTGTTCAATATAAAGTGGAAATAATTAAAAATCCCAAGTAGTTGAATAACCCTAAATGATATCGATCTATGGTGATTGTAATACAGATCTCGCTTCGTTGATAAATTTGATCGAAAATGGTTGTTCAAAAGTCAATACACGATATGTGATAAATTCATTTGCTTTTTTAAACATCTGCTCCGTTAATGAAATTCTAGGCAGCAATCGATGTGAGCGACTTTGTGACCTATGAAACTTTTAGACACGTTTAACCCCTTTAGTTCTTATGTTCAATTATATAAAGCATTGAATCAATGCGACTCGTTTGCACCTTAGGTAATTAGATTAAAAAATACGGTAGTCTCCAACAATTGCAATTGTTTCTAAATTAAGCAAACTCAACCAATATTCAAGCTAAAGCCCTAAGTCTTGCAGAGACCTAGCAATTTTAGAATCTTTTTTACAATCTACCTTTAACGTGCACTGTATTTTCAGTCAAATAAAACATTTACGAAGCATTAAACCTTATTGCAGGTGGGCCAGCAAAAAGTGGAACGGCGTCTCGCGATAACGTATAGACAGGCACACTGTTCCCCGCCACTCATTACTAGTAACTAAAGTCACGCGATTCCGTCTCTATCAGCAAATCCACCTGTAATTAAAAAACACCAAACAGGTCAGATGCGAGATGTGAAACGTCTTTGAAAAAATATGTTAAAGAATTGACAGTAGGTATGATATATTATCTAATATTTTCATATCTAACTGTAAATCTGAGTTTCGAAATGGAGCCTAAAAAGTACATAATTTTATAAGTTTTTAATTTTGGTTGATGGATGTCTTTTGTAAAAAAAAGTACATGGCAGCTAGGTCCCACGCCATGGCTTCTCCGACAGTGAACGTTTATCTTTTGACTAAGGTATGTTGTGTTTTTGAAGAAATCAGTATGTTCTAAAACACAAAACACCTAAAGTTTAACACCGTTAAACTCATATTTTCTAATCATTTAAGAGTGTCCCTTACCCATCTCCCGTTAAGCTACGCGAATCCATTTTCCTAACGCAAATGCTTACAAGGTGATAAGAATAAAATTACGGCATGTGGTTTGTGATTGAAATGTGATAATATTTAGTCTATGGCTATGGAGAATCGGGTTACATATTGAGATGTTTGAACCTCTTGAGTAGCATTAATTGGGGAAATTTGAAACAATAAAATTGACAAAGTGCCTTTAACATGTCTTCAATAATATTTAGGTCACCCGATACGTAGGTTACGGGGAACGATACATTCCGCACGTACTTTCTTGGTCACTTGATAAAACTCACACTTGATTGACAATGGTATATAGTTTGTACATATGGTCCTCTTGCTAACATTTCATCCGGTGGTACTCATCATTTGTTGCATCACCTAATTCTTTTCAAATGGTTTATACTGTCCTCAATAAGGAATTGCCAGTTAAGAAAAGTCAAAAGTCTAAGATGGCCGATGTCAGCCTTGTAAATCTGGGGGGTAGGGGTATTTCTTGAAGGGGATATTACTTTATCGCCAATGTACTCACTGTAAGGTGTTAATGATAAATAATTAATGTTGATGCTTAAGTAAAACTAATTATCTTAGGAATTTTTTTATTTCTCTTTCGTACAGTTGATGATGAAGTAAAAATTGGTAATGTTTGATCATTTGTGATTTCAATGGCAAATGCTCCTTTGTAAGCACAGACAGGACTTCCGCAGCAGCTGGCACTTGACGTCACGTGATCATTATTTACAAATATATACCAGGAAGTAGGAACGCATGTGATTGTAAGGCTTCACTAAAGGATATTTTAAGAATACATCATTTCTCAACAGGATATCTTAAAAAGTTTATGAAGTCAAAATATAAACTTTACTTGAACTCTGGGCGTCTTTGATTTTATATCTTATGTTTTTTAATATATGTGTAATAACATTAGAATACAATATATGAACAATGGACAAACAATTACCTGGAGCTTAGTTTAAAGATATATACAGTTTATAACTGGAACAAGTAACAGTTTTCTTGACTTGATGACACCGTTTCAAAACGACAAACAGATGACATATTCTTGTGTTTATATGTTATTAAATCCTTGAATATCATACGGATATTTAATTGTGTCCACATCATTTAATAACTCAGTCTTTGTGAGCATTTCAAGAGTACGATTTCATCATTATGAAATATAAGTGTTTTTATATGCTTTTCTATTTGTTCATTACTGTTTGACTCAGTGTCGTTGTGAAGTACAAACATGAACATAGTGTTTGAGAAGACTTAACTCATTTAACCCGACAACAATGTAGAAGTCGATGTCCACATACCTATGAATTATGAAGTGACTTATCACGCAAAGTGGCAAAACCATAGAACGTTGGCGCTTTCATATCCCTATTGAGATAGACGCAAAGTAAACGAGACCAAGAACGATAATTGTTGAGGCCACGGAGACCTCTAAAGTGTCATTTAGACCTGTGAGACCAGCTGTCGAATAATTGATGGTATGCAGTGGACGTAGGTCTCACCTATGTCTCAAGTCAGTGTACTCTGGTCGCTGTACAGTGTAAGTCCCGACGGTCCAACTTAATTGGACATTAAAGCTAAGATTTATCCTGATTGTTCGATACTCGGATAAGTATTATGTGGCGCAGACATAGCACTGTTTCCGTTCTAAGTAGTGACTGTTGTCACGCAATCCTCCACACTTTACCTACTTTGATTAAAGGAAGATGCAGCTACTTTATAAATACTTTATAATCATGCTTGATGGCAAACACTTTCATACGCCTTCATAGACATATGGTAGACCTCCCAAGTGAAATTGTATCAATGTCC
The DNA here is from genome assembly GCA_921293015.1 of Phorcus lineatus. Classification (NCBI taxonomy): domain Eukaryota; kingdom Metazoa; phylum Mollusca; class Gastropoda; order Trochida; family Trochidae; genus Phorcus; species Phorcus lineatus. The sequence continues at coordinate 20,787,227 of OV121095.1, forward strand.
ATCGATCTCGCAGGGAATATCAAAACTCGTACCAAACTTGGAGTTTGCAGTTGTGGTTAGCTGAACTTGAACATACAAGATATGAAAAAATTCAAAGACATAAGAGAATCGATTGACCGTTTAACCTTCTTAACTTAATGTTCACATACTGGCCTTATTTTTGGTCTATCATCGATAAACATTGAGTTTGATTTTGTTTAATTGGTTCACATTCAGGGTTCAGACAATCTCTTCCTAAATTAATAAAACATTGAGTGTAGTTGATTGGGTAAATGGCGATAATCACCTTCAACTGTTGCCGGAACACATCACACAAAATTCACATAATTGGTATTTGACATGTTAAAGTCGTTTCTAAATTCCAGCAGATTTTCTACTCTTCGAATACTTGAAGTAGTAGAATGATATTGAACTTAGACCATTACGATGTTTTCATTTAACTCTATGTAACAAATTTTTTTTTATCCTGGGCATGTTACTTTTTATGGTTCAGTCGATTTTTTCTTGGGCTTATAAATGATACTTTATCAATTTTATGAATTTTATTAAATTCGTAACATTTAGAATAAAATAGGGTTCCGAGAACCCTGCTTGATTTAAAAAAAAATTGTACTGGCGATTCTGTTGAGTAATTATTTCTTTACTTCTTCTATGTATATAAACTTTTCCAAGAATTCCAAGAGCTGGGAGTCATATTGATTTGTAGATGTTCAACCCCTGGCGTCCTTATAAACAACATTACATTGCCCCTTTAATGAATATCATTGAAGATCTGGCTCCTTGTTTTCAATGACCATATGTAATCAGGTTAAAGGATAATTGTTACCTTGATTTTGTGTGATCAAGGCAATAAATCAATAACGCATCTGATTACATGCACAGAACAGAGAACATGTAGTTATAAGTAACAATTTACAATCGGATATCCTATATCAACACATATAAGTGAATCATTTGAGTTGTTTCAAGAAAGAAGTCAAAGTTCGTTGTTCTTTACATCATCTGGTAACCGTGATCTTACAGTCTGTAAATTAGAAGAATGATAATTATACCCTTGGATCTAATATTCCAACCTGTTGTTTTAAGGTCAGTAGTTTATATGTTTGGTAAAAATAATCTACATTTTTATACTTATATTGATTTTTTTCCTTTATCACTGATGAGTACATGCTTTTTTTTAAAACTTGGTTTTATAGGGGCGGGATAGCGCAGTGGTTATCGCGTTCAGCTTCGGTAGGTCCGGGTTCGAATCCTGCCAGGGGCTCCGCACTTTTGTCTGTAGTTGAGAGCTGTTCTGCACGCAGTAAGGTTTGGGTGCAATGCTACAGTACCACCCTTAGTTCGCTAGCTAGTTCCAGTCGATGCTCGCAGGTTTCATCGTAATGCATTGGCACATTGGTGTTGCCTGCTTTCTCCCTGAAATAATAATAGCAGCCGTGATAAAAGTGAAAGCAGCGTTAAAACAAAGATCACCTCAACTCAACTCGCTAGTTCCAGCTGCAGCTCGCACGTTTCGTCGCAACGCATAACCAAAATTGGGCTGCAGGCTTTCTCCCTACAATATCACTAGCAGCCATGATATAAATGAAAGACCCTTGAAAGTGGCGTTAAATCCCTAATCACTTCACCTTGTTTTATTTTTTCTATCTTTCTTCAAATATTAATTCTTTCCCAAATTTAGCGGTCGTTTCAAGTCAAGTCAATTCTAGATTACGAGGACTTTACTAAACACGATATCGGAACCGTTCAAAACTATATCTTTTATGTTTATTATGAAATATTAAGCAAATGCCTAATACTTAACATTCCTTTACCTTGAGTTAGGATGAAGTTCTTGTGTAATTCGAGTCAATTCACCGACATCATAAGCACAGCATTGGTAAGTTCTGGTCGTATAGCACTGAATAAGACATTGTAATGTCATGAAATATGGTATATATCTGTGATAATAATGGAACTTTCTACAAGATGACCAAACCGATTTAACAAGTTTTGTTCACAATACACTTGATTACAATAAAAATGATTTAGGTAATGAATAAGTGACTGTCATCAAATTAATAATCTGCTGTTGCTTACATTTGGCGTTGTAGTGACTGACAACTTTGTAGTGATTCTTGATTAGTTAAGCTTTCACCGTTATTCATTAATTTCACAACTGTCACTGTGACCTTTACAGTCTCTAATATCGATCAATATTAAATTCATTATGCAATTTTAACAAATTGATGACGTAATTAATATATTTTTGTCAGTAAGTTAACTGTAACTAATATCAAGTGATTATTTTAAAATATTATTAATTAAATTGTAAACGTGCATTCAAAAACAAAGAGAACAAATGTCATTTTCTTCTCACAAAAAATACTAATACGAGTGAGGTAAGAATTAAATCAATGTAAAATCATGCTGTTAATGGTGCTTTGTTAATTAGATGTATTTCGTTGTATAAATAAAATTTTTTTAGATTATTTTAGGTACTAGTATCTAAAATGTCTAAAAACGATCATGAATACCAACGACACTACTGCAGTATTTTATTTTAATGAGGTTTATAAAAACAAATTTCCAACCAAACATTTGACTTTGACGTATGACAAAGTTTAACGTTTGCAGATAAATAATAAATATAATTCCTTGTATAGAATATAAAATCGTGCTAATATTGCACTGGATTCAAGCATGGTAAAGAATGATACTGGGTTCTTTTTGTTATTAAGATTGATTACATGAATCATTAACTGAAAATCATATAAAATCTCCATTGTAAATTAATCAATTTTGGAGCTCTATTTCCGCAAAGCAATATACCAAACTGCATTATCACTACTGACTATATAGAACCCAATGTCCAAAAGCATTAAAGGCCACAACTAAAGAACGACATTACTGAAACGTGGGTGAATAGGAATCAGCATCTTTACAGATCTGAACTATAATAGCACTAATAAAAACATTGTATCAGACAAGGTGGCGTCATTAACCTTAAATTGTGCTTCCCACTCATATTTTTAATGTCGAGTCACTAAAGTTTCCTGTGGTTTAATGTATGCTTATTTAAGTGCTTCTCTCTTGCTTCATATTGAAATTCATATAAAATAGCTAACTTGGTAATTTAATCTAACCTCTTTCAATGTTATCATAAACAGAAATAAACTCTTCAAAAACAACAATTAATGTTATATTGTGAGTCATCGTTTTCAAATTCCTAATTCATCGAAATATCTCTAATATAAGCTGTAGCCGTTGAACACAATTTATACCTACAAACAAAGTGTTATTAAGTGTTTTGAAGTACTTATTCAACAATATCCCTTCAACAAAAAGTATTGATACCACGTAATTGTTAAACCTGCCTATATGATGTATGAGATAACAGATACTAAATACAGTTCGCGTCTTAAGTCTTTGGCATAACATATCTTGGTGATTAAAAAGAGACAAGATCAGACAGAAGGTCTCTACCATTTTGTTTTCCTTACAACAAGGGAAAACGGAACCTGGTGTTACTTTCATTTCATGCATTTGACTCTGGTTTCAAATGGACATAACTCCTGCCAAAGCGTTGGCATAACCTTGTTTTAGAAAATGATTGGTGCATTTCAATAGCAAACACTCTTTGAGAGGAATCCTATAAGTTAAGAATATCGTTTCTATTTTAAATTGTCAGTTTGATACACTCATGGTTATTTGCTGTGCTTGTATTCTTTACGAAGCTTCCACGGTATATCCATATGCCTACAAGGTCTAGAAATGAGTTCCATTACATCCTTGTTCAGATAAAATGTGTTGACATATCAATGACATGAAATTTTTATCATAAACATCAAATTAACATCGGAAAATCCATTAAGCCTGATTGTATAATATCATCCAAGAGGGGTGATATTGCTCCTGGGGCTGTTGTGTTAATGTATGATGGCATTCCCTTACACAGATCAATGTATCTGCGTCGTTTTTGGAAACACAAACAAATTAATTTTCTTTATAGGTAACACTTGATTACGCTCAAGACCTGAATTTCAGCTTCATTGTAGTATATCTGAACCTACATTACCTTATCGAGTATAACCCTATTCTTTATCCTGACAATGTTTGGGGCCTAGATTTTCGAAGCTCTCTACGCGCTAAGATAGTCGTAATTCACCTACACTCCTTCTCACACGTATACAAACAACTCAACACCATGTTAACTTGGACTGGCTGTATTTGCATAGTCTTGCCGTACCATTACATCATTGAACATTCCAACATCAAACCATCCACGTACACGCACTGGAACTGTGCCCGACACGTAAAACCAGAGATAACAACTCTCTTATAGAGAAAAACTCTGGAACCGTGTTCTCCCTACGTATGCATCAGCTCCTTACTGGGGAGTTTACAGTAAAGTCAATACATTTGAACAAAATACAAGTTTTCAATATCAGTTATTAAACAGGTGTCAAAACGCACTCTTATAAGTTATACATTTTACACAAATCATTTCCATAAACGGAGCAAATTTGAAACGGAATTACCCGATGAATATGGTATTAAACAAAATATCCATAAACAGAATCCCCAAAAATCACCATGAACGGCATTTACAAAATTCACCATAAACAGTATCAAACAAATCTCATTAACAGGGCTATCAAAAGCGGTATCAACATCTACATATCATACAACCATAAGCGGTTTCGACACATCACCATAAACGGCTCTTATCATAACGACTCGAACTCATCCATAAATGGATAGCTCCCCCATAAGCGGTTAACTGCCGGATAACACTTCAGCGCATCACTTGAGCATACCATCTGAAGCAAATATGAAAAAGAGTTAGATGCACAAAAGGACAATAATTACAAATACATATTAAAACAATAAGAAAAAAGATGTGTATATGGTACTGCACTACAGCCGAGAGAATCGAAACATTAAACCTCTCACCCTTATATACCCCGCTAGTACCACCAGCGCCCCTACAATTATCTCCCCTTTGATACTTTGTTCACCGGTAGGAGAAATTAGTTTTCCTCTAATTCATCCTTCAAACGAGGAAAACATCATGTAACATCAATCAGCTTTGTCTTACGACTATCTTAGTAGGCACTAAAAGAGTCTCGAAAATCCAAGCCTAGGCAAACAGGCAAAACACTCCCCCCTCATCTGTTTGGGAAAGTGTATAGTCCTTAAGGGAGACAACCACTTTAATTGCGTCTTATATATTCGTATGCTTTGTTTTGTTTAAAATGTTGGTTCTTTGAACTTATTTAGACACGAAAGTGGGGAACACTAAACGTTGAAATCTAATAGTGGGTCAGTGAGATTGAATTGAACTTCTTCAATTATTAAACAATGTTTAAATTATCAAACATATCATGCATGCTTATGACGATCACCCAAAACATGCACTTATCAGGGAGCGAACGGATGGAAAGAATGAGTAATTGAAAGGAATGAATGAGGAGGGAACGACAGTAGGTTTTAGAGAAATTGAAACTGGTCTGGCTTCTACCCGTCGACCTTTAAGCATGGTTGACACTACAAGAGAATGAAACCTCCGGCTAGCATAGCTCTTGGGGTTTCTGGATCAAGTGAGGAAGGCACAAAAGTAGACAATCATAAAAGCTTAATTTACAAACAGTCAATTACTGGTGCAGTTTGATGCAACTTCCACGGTTTGGCTACCCTATCACGCTTATCAATTAATGAAATCTTTGGACGATAACAGTAAAATATCATGGCTTCACACATCGGTATGGATTTGGTTCCGTATGGATATCCCAGGATATCGGTTGGATATAAAAATTCATGAAATTGTTTCAACAGAGATTTTATGACAGCTTCAATAAAAAATGGCATGCTTCACTTCTTTCGTCATCCAAATGTTACTTCTTTTCTTAATTGACTTCTTTTCTCAAGTAAGATCGCTTCTCAGAGTCGAACTATGTCTTACCAGTGAACTGTAACCTAGTCAAAGGTCAATTATAACCCAAGTTCGGTGTTGTAGCTTCAGACTTGCAGTGGGATGTGGCCGTCATACTAAGACCCCATATAATGATCGTCTCTTTTCCTATTGTCATGCAGCTGGCCTTGAATACATCGAGGACGAATTCCATTAAAAAAAAAAAGAAGAAACTGTTTTCCCCATGAAAAAATGCCACATGCAAAAAAAGCAATATCTTCAGAACGAAATCACCAGCAAAAACTAAAAAATTGTTTAAATTTCGAACAATGCTGAAAAGTTATGTTAATACCCGAAACCATCCCTAAAAGTCATTGAATGCTATCAAAAAAGCCACATCTGACAAAAGATATTTATGCAAGTCATTCATATCGTTGTTAAAAATCTGTGATGCAATTCTTTTTGGCGTCCTATGATGCTGACTGTTGCTCTTTCATTGAAGGAGATTAAGACATAGACCATATTTCATTGTCTGACAGCTTTATGTGCAGATCTGGGGATACATCCAAGTAGGAGTTGCAAAGACAAACGTCATAATGCTTTGAAAACAAAATAAGAACCATGGAATACTGAAACAAATAGTTGTGGCAAATTAATTACTATATTCAGGTGGTTCAAACGAACATCTGTCTATCCTTTATCTGCCAACAGAAAGTTGTTTTTTTATTCAGATGAAAATGAGCTCTTTGACAGTTAATTAACTTTTTGCTGAGATATACACATGTATATGTTTGTGTTGATGCTTATGTACATACTGATTGTTTTTTGTTTATGAACTTGAACACTGGTTATTTGTAACTTTTATAAACGACTAGTAAATGATTGAAAAGTGTACAAAAGTGTAACCTACCATAGTCATATCCATGTGAAAGCTCGTTAAATTGAGTATCTTACAACTCAATCAGAAGGTCTAAGTTGGGATCAATATCCGATGAGTTTTATGATATTTTTGAGATTATTGTTTGATAACTTGACCAAATGATACACTGGAGCAATGATAAGTGAGTGACCATTTACGTAAGACAAGAACAAAGCTTAGCGACTTTAAAAAGAAATGATGATAATAATAATATAACCAATAATACAATGGTACTTTCGAAATGACATTTGGCGGGCACTTGCTATGCGGGTTATCACACAATGCTTATATGATAATTATGGATCTATTTTTATTACACCATATGGATTTAACATAATTTAACACTATACATTGATAATACATAAGCTCGAACTGTACAACATACTGACACACCCACTGAATACATTTATTTGCTTGTCATATTGGTAGTTATAGACATTTCATTCAATGACGTCATTGATATAACTCTTTTAACCGGACCATTCAAACAAATAACATTCATTACACATCAGCTTGAGATCAGATCAAGACAAAAACTTTCTTGAATTATCCTTACATTTACTGTACATGAGTAGAGCACAAAGTGGGATCGTTGTTCTCTCAGAGTTTCTTGACATAAAATGTATTTCAATTACAACTTGTCTTTGGATATTTTTTTCCTTTTTTCTAATAATTTGAAAAATATGTGTTATGAAGAAAGGCAATCATTTCCTTACAGCTTTTCAAAAGTAAATTATCGTTTACAAAGTTATCAAAATGAATCTCGTTTACATACAAATTATGGAATTAATGCTAATGTAGAAATTTTCATCGTATGACATTTGAAAATAACAATTTATGTTTATTTTTCCAGAATAGACAATATCAAAGGAGGAAAAGTATGCAGTAATGATGAAAGAAGTATTTCTTAAATAAAATGTTGTTTTGTATTTGATTCTCTGAAGACAAATATGAAATGGCCAACAATTCTGTTATAAAACAAAAAAGAATAACCGTTAGCAAATCAAGGCAAAACAGGAGCTACTGTCTGCTTTCCAATAAATGTTTATACATCACGTACTTCACTATAGCGTAGATAAAAGTTCACAGACGACTTTGAAGAGTTTTAGTGTTTTATAGAAAGGAAATACATACTGGTTAGCTAACCAAACTATAGTTTAGTTGTCACGAATATCAAACAAAATATGATAAAAACAAATTTCCTGTAAAAAATGGCCATTTTACTATTTTGATCTTACTTCTAGTATTAGATCAAATCTCTCTGCAGGTATGTGTGTTACGAACAATCTGGGGTATATCACAATCTGCAGATTGTTCGAACAGTCTGCAGATTGTTTGCTCACAATCTAGGAATTCCTAGATTGTTTAAACAATCTGCAGATTGTGCGACCTGAACAATCTGGGAATGATCACAATCTGGAAATTTGTGTTTTAGTAGTATTTTCATCATTATAAAATGGGAATTATTTAGCTTATTAAGGATTTTCTATTTCGCAAGTATAAGGATCGATTCCTAGATTGTGATGAGCAATCAGCTTGTCTCTTTCTCAAAATGAGAGAGTGTGGGGGCCGATTCCCAGATTGTGAGGGACATTCAGCTTGTCTTTATGTCAAACTTAGGGGATGTAAGGGTTGACTCCTAGATTGTCATAGCTCACCTTTATTTAAACTGAGAGGGTATATATAGGAGTCGATTCTCAGATTGTGAAGGGCTCACATTTCGCCTATACGTCAAACTAACGGAGTATCGGGGTCGATTCTCAGATTGTGAAGGGTTCATAGCTCGTCTTTATGTCAAACTGAGGGGGTATAGGGGCCGATTCCCAGATTGTGAAGGGCTCACACCTCACCTTTATTTAAACTGAGAGGGTATTGCAGTCGATTCTCAGATTGTGAAGGGCTCACATCTCGCCTATATGTCAAACTGACGGAGTATAAGGATCGTTTCTCAGATTGTGAAGGGCTCGTAGTTCGTCTTTATGTCAAACTCAGGGAGTATAGAGGCCGATTCCTAGATTGTGAAGGGCTCACAACTCGCCTATTTGTCAAACTGACGGAGTATAGGGATCGATTCCTAAATTGTGAAGGGCTCATAGCTCGCCTATAAATCAAACTGACGGAGTAAAGAGGTCGATTCTCAGATTGTGAAGAGCTCACAACTCGCCTATATGTCAAACTGAGAGGGTATAGCAGTCGATTCTTAGATTGTGAAGCGCTCACAGCTCGCCTATAACTCAAACTGACGCAGTATAGGGGCCGATTCCTAGATTGTTAAGGGCTCATAGCGCACCTTTATTTAAACTGACAGAATATCGGGGTCATTTCTCAGATTGTGAATGGCTTACAGCTCACCTATATATGAAACTGAGAGGGTATATAGGAGTCGATTCTGAGATTGTGAAGAGCTCATAGCTCGTCTTTATGTCAAACTGAGGGAGTATAGGGCCGATTCGTAGATTATGAAGGGCTCACCGCCCGCCTTTAAGTCAAACTGAGGGGGTAGAGGGGTCGATTCCAAGATTGTGAAGGGCTCACAGCTCACCTTTATTTAAACTGAGAGGGTATAGCAGTCGATTCTCAGATTGTGAAGGGCTCACAGATCGGCTTTATGTCAAACTGAGGCAGCATAGGGGTCAATTCTCAGATTGTGAAGGGCTCGCATCTCGCCTATATATATCAAACTGACGGAGTATAGGGATCGATTCTCAGATTGTGAAGGGCTCATAGCTCGTCTTTATGTCAAACTGAGGCAGCATAGGGGTCAATTCTCAGATTGTGAAGGGCTCGCATCTCGCCTATATATCAAACTGAGGGAGTATAGGGATCGATTCTCAGATTGTGAAGGGCTCATAGCTCACCTATAAATCAAACTGACGGAGTATAGAGGTCGATTCTCAGATTGTGAAGAGCTCACAGCTCGCCTATATGTCAAACTGAGGGGGTATAGGGGTTGCTTCCCAGATTGTGAAGGGCTCACAGTTAATCTATATTTAAACTGAGAGGGTATAGGAGTCAATTCTGAGATTGTGAATGGCTCATAGCTCGCCTATATATGAAACTGAGAGGGTAGAGGAGTCGATTCTCAGATTGGGAAGGGCTCGCATCTCGCCTATATATATCAAACTGACGGAGTATAGGGATCGATTCTCAGATTGTGAAGGGCTCATAGCTCGTCTTTATGTCAAACTGAGGCAGCATAGGGGTCAATTCTCAGATTGTGAAGGGCTCGCATCTCGCCTATATATCAAACTGAGGGAGTATAGGGATCGATTCTCAGATTGTGAAGGGCTCATAGCTCACCTATAAATCAAACTGACGGAGTATAGAGGTCGATTCTCAGATTGTGAAGAGCTCACAGCTCGCCTATATGTCAAACTGAGGGGGTATAGGGGTTGCTTCCCAGATTGTGAAGGGCTCACAGTTAATCTATATTTAAACTGAGAGGGTATAGGAGTCAATTCTGAGATTGTGAATGGCTCATAGCTCGCCTATATATGAAACTGAGAGGGTAGAGGAGTCGATTCTCAGATTGGGAAGGGCTCATTGCTTGCTATTTATCAAACTGAGAGGGTATAAGAGTCTATTCTCAGATTGTGAAGGGCTCATAGGTCGTCTTTACGTCATATATACGGGGGTATAGAAGCATGTTTATACAGATGAAAATGGAAAATGAAGATGGAAAATGGCAGCATCATATCGAAATATACTACGCAAAGCAAGTCCACTTATTGTTGTTAGTAAATCCCGCCTGTTCTTGTGGAAACATTCGGGAGGATCCTTTTCATTACTTCTTTAAATGCCCACTATGTGATAGATTCCGATCAAATCAATACTTTTTAAAAAACGATATAACATTAAAATCTACCTTGAGCAGCAACAAATCCTTGTCACAAAGTGCTAACGAATCCCTAATAATATCTGTGTATCATTTCATAAATGATACCAACCGATTTTTATAGCTCTTTAATATAATCTGTACCAAATGCAAAGTTAGAGAATGCTTTATATGAATTTGATTTTAGTAAGAATAATTGCAAATATATATGTTCACCAATGTACTTGATATCTTAATCGTTTCATGTTTGTTTCAGGAGAAGCATTTATATAGACATTTGCTGCCTGTTTGCTAATCCTTTTTCCTATTGAATATTTATATTCTGAATGTTGTGTATTACATGTTTTATGGAAATCAAATACTGTTTAAATCACACAGAAGAAATTAGTTGTTTGCCACTCCCGTAACTATGGTCGCAGCACGGAGTAGAGACGTAGCCATTATATGATTTAAACATATTTATTCATGAAAATGTACAAATCATGAATGGATTGGCCAACAAGCTCCTAGGTGCTTATTTTAAGGCCGCTCCGAAGCAATTACATATGAGAATATATATATATATATATACAACTTTCTGGTAGTGACACATATCTGATTGCAATAATAGCTTCATAGATAGTAGTTATGCATGAATAACATTTCGCTTGTTTGGCAGTCATTATGAAATATCAAATCGATCTGATTTCATTATGTAATGATGAATAGAGTTCAATAATCTATTGGAATCACTTAATGAGAGCAAATCCTTTCAGATAAAAGAATGATTTCTGTCTTAATTCTATGTACTTATGGCAAGTGAAGAAATAGTGGACAGCGTTTTCGACTGGGTGACCACAGGAGCAGGCCGGGCTTTCGATGATATGTCTGTTGAACTTATCAGCGTTCAAGTCACTACAGTGGAGCCTGAGGCGAGAGTGGATGATCTGGCAAATTCGTGGACCATAGTTAAGATCGAAAGTAGTAGTTTTATTACCGGGTTCTTGAACTGAATTTCTGAAACCGGATAATGTATCAATACTTTGAACGTCAGGAGTTAAGGAATTCCACAGTTTTATTGTTTCAGGTAAAAACGATCTTGCATATAACGCTGTCCTACATTTGACAGTTCGGACGGATGAATTTTCTCTGAGGTTGTAGTTATTGTTAGGTATTGGAGGTAGAAGATTACATAGATATTGAGGCGCGATATTATTCTTCATTTTGTAGAACGTTGTCAATTTAGATATATTTCTACGTTCCGATAGGGGTTTTTGATTAGTTTCTTCATAAATACTGTTATGGCTTGTCCCGCGGACTGCTCCACAAATTGATCTCAATGCGTCTAGATTCAAGTTTTCGAGTAAAATGCACTGTTGTTTGGTGCAATTATCCCAAATGTGGCCGCAATAGTCAAAAGTTGGCAAGATGAAAGATTCATAAATAATATCCAAACTTTTTCGTGATAAACGATATTTTAGGCTCCTTAAGCAGTTTATCAAAGGGCTAACTTTATTGATGATAGAGTTTATGTGAATATCCCAGTGACAATTATTTTGAAGAGTCAGACCTAAATGCTTATAGTGTTCTACTTCCTGAATTCTTTCTCCGTCCATTGTGAGATTCGGTTTAGTGTTTCGGTTTATCTTTCTACTAAACTGAACTGATTTCGTTTTTTTAGGATTAAATGACACTTTCCATTTTTTCGCCCACTTTGAAATTAGCAATAGGTCATTATTCAAACAGTTGGCAGCTTTGTCGGGGTCGTCAATTATAACGTAAAGAGAAGTATCATCTGCGAAAAGTCTGATGTTACTATCAATATCATCTACAATATCATTAATGTATATTATAAACAACAGAGGTCCCAAAACGGAACCTTGAGGGACGCCTGCCAAGACAGGTTGAGGGTTTGACGCGTGTCCATTGATAACAACCCTCTGGGTTCTATCGTTTAGATAACTTTCAAATCATTTTAATAAGCTGCCTTCAATTCCGTACGATTTCAGTTTTTGCAGTATGCCTTTATGCCAAACTTTATCGAATGCTTTACTAACATCGCAGAATACCGCCCTTACTTCTTTACCATCGTCAAGTGCTTTGTCTATGAAATCATATAGGTAAGTCAGTTGATTAGTTGTAGAATCGCCAGGGGTAAATCCGGATTGTAAATTCGAGAGAAGGTTATTGTCTCTTAGAAAATTTTTCACATATTTAAAGATACATTTTTCAAAAACTTTAGCTATACAACTTGTTAAGGCTACTGGTCTATAATTTGAGCAATCGTATAAATTACCGGTTTTATGGATAGGGGTTATATATGCCTCTTTCCAAGGCGTAGGGAATTTCGAAAATTTTAAGGACAGGTTGAATAATTTAGTTAGAATCGGTGCTAAAGAGTTAGCACACATTTTTAATATTTTGTTTCCAATTTTATCCGGGCCCGTTGCTTTAGTTGTATCTACAGATAACAAGATATCCTTGACTTCCCCCTTCTCCAATATTATACTATTCAGAGTACTACCGCAACGGTCATATATGGGAGGGGGGTCGTCATCAGGATCTTTTACTTGGGACTGACCAGTGAAATAGCTATTCATTATTTCTGTAACATCGTCCAAATCGTCATACAGAATATCATCGTCAATAATTGAATGACAAGTACTCTTAGCTGCTTTATTTTGCAAATAATTCTTTACAAGTTTCCACCAAGTTTTTGTACCTATTGATTCACTAATTGCAGAATCAATTCTAGCTGTGTGCTGTTTTTTTGCTTTACGTACTGAGGATATGACTTTATTTCTAAGCGATTTGAATTTAAGCCATTCAAGTGGTCGGTTCGATCTTTTAGCGATTTTGTGTTGCCTATTTCGTCTTCTGATAAGTGATCGTATTTCATTATTCATCCAAAGCAGGTCTCTCGGTCGAATCAGTACGGTTTTGTTTGGAATATTCGCGTCGCAAATGCATATCAAGTCATTGGTAAGTTTTGACGATATCAAGTCTATGTGTTCGGCTTCGGTTACGTTAATGTTAATAGTTCCTATTTGTCGGTTCAAACTGTCTATATCCGCTCGTGGATAATTATAAATTTTCCGCTCATAACAGCTTTCTTTTTGTTTTTCTGATTCAATGTGAACATACACCGGACAGTGGTCACTACATATTGGATCTAGAACTCCCGAATTCCGTACTTTGTTAAAACACGTTACAAATATCAAATCAATCAATGTACGAGAGTGAGAGGTGATCCTTGTTGGTTCAGATATTAATTGTTTTAATCCGTATTCAGCTTCTAAATAATTTAGTTTTGAATGATTTTCCTTTAGAACATCTAGATTAAAGTCCCCTAAAATAATGGAATTGATATTCAAATCTACAGCATTCGCAATGCTGTCGTCAATAAGATCCCAGTAAGCTTCACTTTTGTCTGCTCTATAGAATGTACCAATAAGAAACGTTTGTTTTTTACTTTTGATTTGTATCCATAGGGCCTCAAGCCCAGTTGTATCCAAGTTATGCATTTGCATTGCACACAGATTATCCTTAACAAACACTGCCACCCCGCCTCCACGGCTTTCTCTATCTTTGCGAAAGGGTGGTTGAAAGCCTGGAATTGAGATTTCCTTATTGTCTATTTTTGAATGTAGCCATGTTTCAGTTAAGCAGATTATATCGTAATTGCCCAACTCCGCTTCTATCATATCAACCTTTTCTTTTAAACTTCTAACATTTAGATGAATTACTTTTAAGTCAGAATGAGTAAAAGGACCCGGGTTGGGATGCACATCTCCACAGCACAGTAGAAGTATAGTGATTAGAATATTTACACCTGGACTGTAAAGACACAAAAATCTGAGATTATAGATAAAAACAGATAATTTCACTAAAGATTTTAAGTGTAATTTGACTGCAAACTGTCCCACTGCCTGTCTATACTGTACTATATCAACTGTCATCTGTATACATTCTACATTTGGACAAGGCAGTGGGCAACAATATGAATATGCATGCATAACCAGACTGGGAAATTTCACACATTAGCGTAGCAAACTTGTAATCTTGAAGCATAAAAGCACAATGTAAACACAAAGCAATTGACATGAGGGTCACAAACGTCATTTTGTTTAAAGAACAGACAAGGTAAAAAAGAACAAGGCAGATACAAAACATGATCTGCGGGTTAGAAAACGAAAGCATTCATGGAGTAAACAAATTGAGGAACTGGACTAACACCAAATGTGAAATAATTTTGTGGATTACAATATTCAACATGGAAAAGAAAGAAAATATTAAACCTCAATTCAGTTGAATTAGAATGCAATAGCCTGCAAGTAAGATGTGTGGGTAATATTAACATTCCCCTAGCCATTATATGACTCTTCTTGCAGCGTAGTAAATAATCCACTCCAAATAAAATATTCTTAAAATATTGAATCATGAACAGATAATAAATAAGTCATATAAAACATTTCTTTGTAAAATTCACAAACCGATATAACGGAAACTATAATAAACGTTACAGAAAAAACATGTGTCAAAATGTTGACCATAGTGTGACCGAAGAGCAATTAAACATTTTACTCCAGTTAATCCATTATTGTATAAGTATTTGTCCCATGATATCGTGCGATAGATAAACATCAAATTACAGAGGGGAAGTTAATGTGATTGTACGCGAATTTACGCGCAAGTCTGAGTAGAGACGCGACACAGTGACACGTTGCTTTGATAAGCAGACCCAGCTAGACATCTGGTCCAATTATTCACGACAACACAAAAAGCTAACTGTTCGAGTATTATAAATTTTATAAATTCATACATGTATATTTATCAACTGTTCATATACAAACTCAAAAGATTAAGTAACTTTCCGATTTATGCATTTTTCGTATAAAAACTTTCAATCTCACGATCCAGGAAGAAAATGAGGGAAAAAGGTAACAGTTATCAAGTTTCCATAATGAACAATAAATATAAGAATCAGAGTTTGTTGTCTTTGATGTTTGAAACATTTTTTAGCATCACGAGACTATTTCCTTCATTGTGCCCTGTAAGTGTAAGTGTCTATGCAAGTAATTCATACCAAAGGAGATTAGTGTTTTGTGTTGATACAGATAGTAATTATGCTCAATTACCCTAACTTAAGTCAAATAAGCGAAAATGAAGAATTATAGTTCAGTGTAATTAACTTTTAAGATAATAAGTTTACTTTTCATAGTGAATTGTTTTTTTTATTGATTTCCATATTCAAACCTTTTACACATTCTTACTTCTACATAAATAGTAACACCCTCCAAACAGTGTTATACGGGTTACCGCAAACTATGATTAATGAAAATCTAAAATCGCAGAATCGATATACAAATTTAGTTTTCTACCTCCACATATTCACAATATGTGAATTGAACCCTCTACTAGCTACAAAACACACAGAGACAAGCGCAATGCCCTTCACAATATAGAAACGACCCATATACTCCCTCATTTTGACATAAAGGCGAGCTATGAGCCCTTCACAATCTGGGAATCGATCCCTATACTCCGTCAATTTGATTTATAAGCCTTTCACAATCTGAAAATCTACCCATATACTCTGACAGTTTGACATAAACGCGAGCTATGAGCCCTTCACAATCTGAGAATCGACCAATTTACTCCGTCATATAGGCGAGCTGTGAGCCCTTCACAATCTAGGAATCGGCCACTATTCCCTCTGTTTGACATAAAACCGAGCTGTGAGCCCTTCACAATCTGAGAATAAAACCTTATACTCCCTCAGTTTGACATATATACGCGCTGTGAGCCCTTCACAATCTGTGAATGGACCCATATACTCCGTCAGTTTGACATACAGACGCGCTGTGAGCCCTTCACAATCTAGGAATCGGCCCCTATATTCCCTCAGTTTCACATAATGACGATATCTGAGCCCATCACAATCTGATAATCGACTGCTATACCCTCTCAGTTTAAAAAAAATAAAGGTGAGCTATGAGCCTTTACAATCTGAGAATCGACCCTTATATTCCGTCAGTTTGAGTTAAAGGCGAGCGGTGAGCCCTTCACAATCTAGGAATCGGCCCCTATATTCCCTTAGTTTCATAGCCCTTCACAATCTGAGAATCGACTGCTATACCCTCTCAGGTTAAAAATAAAGATGAGCTAAGAACCTTCACAATCTGAGAATCGATTCCTATACTCCCTCAGTTTGACATATAGGCGAGCTCTGAGCCCTTCACAATCTAGGAATCGATTCTCAGACTGTGAAGGCTTATAGCTGATCTTTATTTAAACTGAGAGGGTATAGCAGTCGACTCTCAGATTGTGAAGGGCTCAGATATCGTCATTATGTGAAATTGAGGGAATATAGGGGCCGTCAGTTTGACATATAGGCGAGCTCTGAGCCCTTCACAATCTAGGAATCGACCCCTATACTCCCACAGTTTGACAAATAGGCGAGATATGAGTCCTTCACAATCTGAGAATTGACCCCTATATCCCCTTAGTTTCATATAATGACGATATCTGAGCCCTTCACAATCTAGGAATAGTCCCCTACACCCCCTCTGTTTGACATAAAAGCGAGCTGTGAGCCCTTCACAATATGAAAATAGATCCCTTTACTCCCTCAGTTTGACGTATAGACGCGCTGTGAGCTCTTCACAATCTAGGAATCGGCCCCTATATTCCCTCAATTTCACATAATGACGATATCTGAGCCCTTCACAATCTGAGAGTCGACTGCTATACCCTCTCAGTTTAAATAAAGATCAGCTATAAGCCTTCACAGTCTGAGAATCGATTCCTATACTCCCTCAGTTTGACATGTAGGCGAGCTGTGAGCCCTTCACAATCTATAAACAACTATTCTCCATCATTTGAATGCATACACAAATAAAAACCTAAATAAACTAAACAATTCTCATTTTATAATGCAAGATTCCCAGATTGTGATCATTCCCAGATTGTTCAGGTCTCACAATCTGCAGATTGTTTAAACAATCTAGGAATAAAAAAAATTCCTAGATTGTTCGAACAATCTGCAGATTGTGATCATTCCCAGATTGCACGGAACATGTGTACTTCCTTGCCGACTTTAATCACAATTGTTAATATCAAACTATTGGTAAACATTGATTCACTGACAGACACCATTGTACATGTTGCTTAATTTTCTATTGTATTTATCTTAACACAAGTCTTATTTACATTTATTTCAAAATCAACTGCAATTAGTTGAATGTATTACAAATATTGCGTTTGTAGCTTTTCCTGTCAGTAGAAATGAAAATAGCATAGGTTGACTTTTATCATTTTGAAAGATAATTTTAAATTGCTAGATTTTTAAAGATTTTTTCTCTGATTCTATTTTACTAATGTATGTATATAAGAAATTTTCGCTGACGATTATTGATGTACTTTCTTAAGTAAAGATAATAAGATAAGAATGAGATAAGAGATACTGTATATACTTTGCGTCTTAGATTTTTGGAATAATATATCTTGGTGATTTTAATAGTCAAGATCGGACAGAAGGTCTCTATCATTTTGTTTTCTTTACAAGAAGGGAAATGGTACCTGGTATTACTTTCATTACATTTCATTCATTTGACTTTGGTTTCAAAAACGCAAAATTACTGCTAGAGCGTGGGCACTACCTTGTTTTAAAATATCATTGGTGCAATTCGGTAAAACAAATCTTTGAGAAGAATCATATAAGTAAAGAATATCGTTTCCTTTTCTAAATTGTCAGTTTGATAGACTCATGGTTAAATGCAGTGTTTGTTTGCTTAACAAAGCTTGCGCGGTCAAAATGTCCAGCAAACCATATCACTGTAATTGTTTATACTGATATATTCATATCCCTACGAGGTCTAGTTAGGAATTCCGTTACATCCTTATTCAGATAAAATGTGTTGACATAGCAATGACATGAAACTTTGAACATAAACATCAAATTAACGTAGGGAAATTCATTAAGCTTGATTGTATATAATAACCCAAGAGGGGTAATTGTTACTGGATATTGCCACTGGGGCTTTGGTGTTTACACAGATTGCTTTTAAAATTTGCGATGACGATCCCTGCAATCACGTTACATAAATCAATATATCTGTGGCGTTGTTTTTAGAAGAAGTTCAAGATGTAAATTGATTTTGTTTACTGAAAAAATGGTTTTCTCACATGAACTGAATTTTAGCCTCATTGTGGTAACTCGCGATCGGAACCTTCAGTATCTAATCTAGAACAATCCTCATTCTTATATCTTATATGTCTTATTTCCGTAGCGCTCGGAGCATACCTCAGAGTGCATTTTAAAAATTTAGAAATGCACATTGTTATTATTATTATTA
This sequence comes from Phorcus lineatus, assembly GCA_921293015.1. Taxonomy (NCBI): domain Eukaryota; kingdom Metazoa; phylum Mollusca; class Gastropoda; order Trochida; family Trochidae; genus Phorcus; species Phorcus lineatus. Next base: position 20,806,210 of record OV121095.1, read on the forward strand.
TTATTATTATTGTTGTTGTTGTTGTTGTTGTTGTTGTTGTTGTTGTTGTTGACATATTCCTAATTCTGACATTGTTCAGGTCTCTAATGCTCAGCTTTAACAAACAAAGATCTGTTCTCTCATCTGTTTCGGGAAACTTTATAGTCCATAAGGCAGATTTTAATTGATACAAAATAGATATTTGTATGCTTTATTTATTTAAGATTTTTGTTGTTTGAACTTAATAGCCACGAACTTGAGCAACAATAATTTGTAACTGTTGGATGGAGAATTTTTACTTTAATATTTTATAGATTCCTGTTGTTTGAACCTAATAGTGAGACAGTGAGTTTGGATTGAACATGTTTTCAACGAAATAACAGTTAATAGACAATATTTCAGTTATTAAACATGTTGATGAAGATCATCCAACTAAATTTGACAGATCATAATGAGATCATAGCTAGTGGTTTCTGGAACATGCCAACCTCCTAACCAAGTGGTGGTAAAACTGACACAAATATAGCCAATGAGAAAAGCTTTTATTACAAAGACAGCTGCAAAGAAATAACACTCTCTGGAAATCATTCAATTTGTTTGGACACATTTTGCATTGACTTTATCTCAAGAGGCTCCAGTCCGTAATCATATTAAAGAGACTTTGACCAACTTGGATTATCAGTTGTACATCCAGATGTTGCTGCAGACAAGAACCTTTACTTGTTTTGTCTTCCTCAACAGAACTGAAAACCAGAAGACTGACCAGACTGGATTAGTATCTTATATTTTCTGACACTTTGGGCTACACTTAATTTCAGTGCAGTACCACCCATTGTTCGCTAGCTCTAGCCGATGCCCGCAGGTTTCATCACAATACATAACCACAATGATGTTGTCGGTTTTCTCCCTGCACTTATAACAACAGCCGTAATATAAATGATGTATTTTGAAAGCGGCATTAAACACTAAATCGCCTGACCTCATCTGACACCTTGGTCATTGAAAAATGCCACAAAGGGCAAGAATATAAAGCAGAAGAGAACGAAACTCGCCAGATATGTTTTTATTGTTTTAAATTCGAATAATGCCGGAAAGCTATGATGTTACCTCGAGCCATCCCTTAAAGTTATTGGAAACATCAAAGTCATATGTAACATAAGACTTTTTCAAAATGAAATTCTCATTCGAGTCATTCATATTTTTCTTTAAAACCGTGACGAATTCTCTTTAGTGTCCTATGATGGTGGCTGTTGCTCTTTGAAGGAAGGAGATTAAGACACAGACCATATACATTGTCTGACAGCTTAATTTTCAGATCTAGGGATACATCAAATTAAGACTTTCAAAGCCAAAAGTCGTATTTCTTTGAAAATCAAAAAAGAAGAACGGGATTCTGAATCAATTGTTTGTGGAGAATTAATTGTCATATTCTGTTGGTTCAAACCACTATCTATCTATCTATCTATCTATCTATCTATCTATCTATCATTCACCTGCCTATCTATCTATCTATCTATCTATCTATCCTTCACCTGTACGTAAAGAGAAAGGTTGTTTATATACAGATGAACATAAGCGTTTTGACAATATATTATCATACAAATTAACGTTATGCTGACAAATACAAATGTATATTTTTGTGTGTTGATGCTAATGTACATATCATTTGTGGGTTTTTTTAAACTTGAAGATTGGTTATTTGTAACTCTTGTAAAAGACGGGCAAATGGCAGAACAGTGTACAAAAAGTAAGATAGCATGCTCATATCCATTTATAAAACTCAATAAATCAATAAAAGTCAGAAAATATTCAATGGTCTTGATGATAATTGTGAGATAATTGTTTGATAGTCTGACCAAATGTTAAACAGGAGCATTGCGAAATGAGTGAGAATTTACTTCAGAGAGGAGCAAAGCTGAACGACTTTAAAAGAAATGATATAACTAAATTGATACTAATAAACAGTATAATGCATCATGCCCCTATCACTGTAATTACGGCTCCATTTTGTTTAAACACATTTTTAAAAATGCGGCTACATTTATTATGATTTTACAATATACGTAGATAATTCATGAGCTCCCATTGTACAAAGTACTGAAATCTCCACTGAATATAAGGAGACCCCATCCACACTCCTAATTTGCTAATCATATGGGTCTTTGAAAAAGGAATGATTGTACATCAATTGAGCACAAGGTTTGGTCGTTTTCCCTTAGCGCTGGTTGCAACTGACATTGCTTTACTTTTGTTAATTGACTCTCTTAAAATAAAATTGATTTTAATTACAACTCGTCTTTTAAATGTTTCTTTACTCTCCTCTATTAAGTTGATTAATAGCTGTTATGAACAAAGGACAATGTCATCATTTACTTGGAGTTTTACGTTTTCTAATTTTTCAAACTGAATCTCCTGTACAAGTATATTAAGGAATTAATGCTAATGTAGCAAAAATTTATGCAATAACGATGATTGAAGTTTTTTTTTTCAAATAGCATGCTGTCTCGTATTATTTGATTTCTGAAGAATGTTATAAATTGTCAAACAATTCCTTTATGAAACAGAAGAGATTTCATAGCAAAGAAAGAGCTACTGTCCACTTTCCAATTTACGATGATACATCACTGACTTAAAAGCTTACATAACGACTTTGAAGAGTTTTATTTTTATACATAAAGGAAATAGAAACTAGTTTGCTCGTGTTACCCTTAATCAGTAATATGTGTAGCTTTGTGAAATGGTTAGTTGAGTTGGTTTTTTTAACATACAGTTAGCAACGCGTTAGCACTAAATGTACTACTATTAATCAAACTTTAGTTTAGTTGTCAAATATATCAAATAAAGATATCCAAAAATGAAGATGAATTACTCCATTTTTGGAAATAAAAGACATGGGCTTTTATTTTGTATTTAACTTTATTATGTGTAACATATTTGCAATCCAAAATAAAAACTTGATAACATTACATTGAATTTAATAAGTGATAGACATAATACTTTTCATCTGTTATTTGCCTGGTCGTGACTGAAAAGAGTGATTTTCTGTAGACAAATAGCTTCTTATTATACATATGACAAATGTCAAGATGCTTCTCTGATCGGGACAAAAATCATCTTACAATTTTCTGATCACAGATGTTTAGCTCATCTGGTGTATAAAGCCTGATGGGCTAATGACCATGGCATACCATAAGGCGTCGGTCTTAAACTTTTTAATATTCTATCTTCTTCTCCATTGAAGAAATCTGAAAGGTAGTGAAATCCTCAACTTAAGGTTTTTGATTTATAAAGTTTGTGACCCTGTGACCCTTTAAAATAAAATCCCATTTCCATCTTCATCCCCTGAAGCAAGAAGCTTCGATAGTTAAATCTTGTGTACAGCCTCCCTAACTGTTTGGGATTTTCATTTATATTACAGGACCACACCCTTAACGCCAATTTTAATCTTCATCTCCAAAATATAAGGCCAAGAAAGTTAAAGCCTTGTGTAAACACTCCTTTGCTACAGGGCATTATATTGTATGCATTTGGTGAACTTGTGGCACATATTAAGGGTTACAGGCACTATGCCCTATAACTTGTTTAACCATCTTCTCTAGAAGCAAAAGGCCTAGCTATATAGAGTGGTGATGGGGATTCTAATTCATAGATTTCGTAACCTTGCGATTCCTGATTAGAGCCACTTGAAAAAAAGCCCTAAAAACAATTCTTTCTCCAAAAGCAAGAGGCCAAGAAAATTAAAACCAAGTGTACAGACTTTTCAGAAAATGAGAATTCTACTTTATAGATTTCTGACCAGTGACCACTAACAAAAGATAACGGATACTATACCCTTTTTCTTTCTTCTTCTCCAACAGCAAAAGGCCCAGAAAGCTGAGACCTGACCTAAGTCCCCTTAGCTGATGGGTTTTTGAATTTATAGATTTGGTGGAGAATTAGATTGGAGTCTAGAGTGAGTGGCTGCTAAGTCAGGTATGGGCGAGGGGCAGTCATTTTGCAACCATTTGCTGTCAACTTCACAGATGACCTTTTTTTATACTCATGATGTCAAAATGACATAAGCCATCTTCTCTTACATGTCATCATTAGATTATCTTTCTGTTGGTGTATCAAGTAACAGGTTTGTGAGCAGTTACATTAAAATCGTTGAATGATTTTGCCATTTTTCAGACAATTTATGAGAACGGAGACAATGCAACATATTATGCACAAACACATGCTCAATTAAACCTGTACATGTAAAATATGCAAAACACGAATGTTGTTTATTGAAACCTAAATCAAGAATTGATTATCGTGACTGCATGTTAATGACCCATGGCAAGGGAGTATTGTTTTCCATAGCGTGAAATGGTGAAAATCTGAACCTTTGTATGCAGTTTGTGAGTTGTTATGCACCAACTAATTTAAACATTTACTATTCAAAGTAGCATTCTCCTTTCAAAAATTAAAAAACCCAACATAATTGGAATTCAGCTTTTTTTGAGGGCCACAATGTGCTCTCTATTTAGCTTAGCATACGTGTCAATGTTAACTGTTAGTTTTACATCAATTTCATAAAAAAAAGTTATCCATTGGACTAGATAAAGAATAAAGATATGTTAGTAGACTTGCTGTCATAATTTTGTTCATATTGATAACATTGCAATAACAATATTAGCCAAGAACGTTGTCGATTAAATCTGTCCAAATACATGTAATGTAAGAGATAAAAGATACTTTGACAAATCTTGACATAACATATCTTGGTGATTAAAAAGGAAGAAATCTCTTATCCTTTTATTACAAAAAGCGAAAATTGTCATATTTTGAAACAGACTCTTCAAAACTGATAATCAAAATCAATTAATCGATCGTACTGATCGATTTGAAGGATTTACACCACATACATGTTAATGTGTCCAAATAATGTAAATAATGTAAGAGATAAAAGATACTTTGACAAATCGTTGACATGACATATCTTAGTGATTAAAAAAGTAAAAAATCTCTATCATTGTGTTACGAAAATGGAAAATTGATCCTCATTTCATTCATTTGACTTTGGCTTCCAATGGTTACAAGTAATGCTACGGTGTTGCAATTACTTGGTTTTAAAATATGATTGTTGCATTTCAAATTTTGTTTAAATCTTTGAGAATCCTACTAGTTAAAAATATCATTTCCATTCTTAAAATGGTCTTTCTTTCAGTCTTTTCCCTCATCTTTTCGACCCCTTTCTGTCCACTCTCTTATTGATGATTTTCATCCATGTGTTCAAAAACCTGGAATAAGGCACCGGGGCAGAATTATTTGATTGGAGAGGATGGAAAGACAAGTTATAGTATTCTGAAACAGAGCAATATGAAGGCTCTAATATTGTGTATGTCATTCCGTTCATTAAATTTGCCAAATACGTCCTCAATTGACAAGCGATGATGAAATTTCCACAAATAGAAAAAAAATCAAGTAAAGGTGCAGTTAAGAGAACCTAGACTGTATCAAAGATTCCTAGTTTATTTCGAAGAATTTCCATTGCTTTCATTTAATTCAACTTAAAAGTGTTAACAAATCAAAAACTTGATTGGTTATGTATCGATTACATGTATGTCCCCGACATTGTCGGCATCTTCGGTTTACTGAGATGTAGAAAGATGCCGCTGTGTTTAATCCCCGAGCCAAATATTGTAGTCATGGTTGTCATGTTCAAATGCTGAAACTGCGAAATTTCTAAAAGAAACGTGTTATGTATAAAATAAGATTTTAACTACATGTTATCAATAACTTTCATGTTGGCAACTGAACATTTTCAAATAAATCAACTTATGAATCAAATTGCTTTTTTGAAATATAATTTGAAAATTTTTTTCAAATAATTGCAAACATGTTGTCTATAAAAATACTTAAAATTAAGATTATTAAAAGCTTTAATTTGAGGAGTTGATTTTTTTAATCATTTGACATAAGTAAGTCGAAACGTCAGAAAACTCTCTGGCACATCTGATGCTCAATTAGAAATCATTTCAGGTTTCGATCATCCACGATGTTTTGACTTCGCAAGACAGGTTATGAATGAAAAGTTCTACAACAAATATGTTTTAAAAACCCACCAAATGATATTTGAGTAAAAGTAGAAATACTGTTTTTCCTTTAAAGTTATTTATGTTCAATAATATATAAGACAAGTAAGTTACAACGGCAAGGACTGTGTCATCTTGCAAAAATGTGAGGTCTCGCTTTCGATATCTAGGTCACCATACACACTGTTGGCTGATATATGGCTTATAGTTATACTACTGGATAAAAAGTTTTACTTGATGTTCAAATGATTCCAACCATAACACGTAAACCAAAACTTGCATATTTTTTGCGTGCGATGCCGAAATGAGCGACGAGAGGAGAGATGGAGGCCTGTTCAGAAGCGTTGATTACAGCGATTGCTTTGGCCAATTAATAACTGAAATATAGTTGAAAGCACTTTCTCACTTGCTCAAATTGTCAGTTTGATAGGATCGTGGTTAAATGATGTGCTTGTTTGCTTGATGAAGCTGGAACAGTCAAAAACCTCCAGCAAACCCTGTAACTGTAATTTTACATAATCATATATTCAGAAAACCCAAAATGGGAGTTCCATTACATTCTTTTTCCGATAAAATTTGTTGACATTAGAAACAACATGAAACCATAAACATCAAATTAACGTTGGCAAATCCATTAAGGTTGATTGTATGTAATGATCCAAGAAGGGTAATTGTTACTAGGTAATGTCCCTTGGGCTATGGTATTTACACAGATGCTTTATCAAAATGTAAGGTGACATTCCTTGCAATCACGTCAAACCAATTAATGTATCTGTGACGTTTTTAATCCAAATAGTTTCCGATGAAAATTAAATTTCTATAAGGAAAAAACTCCTTATCGCTCAGAAACCGAATTTCTGCCTCATTGTGGTACCTCTGAACCTACAACACCTTCTCTTTCCCCTTGACCGGTATGCAATCATGTTAAAGGTATCTTGGCCAAATGTGATTATTGTAAATGCTGTGACATTGTTGACACTTAGTGCGGTACTATACAAAGGTTCGTTAGATACACCCGATGCTAAATGGTTATAACGCAAAGTAAGATCACAATGATGTTGCGGGCTTTCTCCCTACACTAATACAAGTAAGCATTATATAAGTAAAATACTCTTGAAAGCGGCATTTAACCCCAAAAACACCTCATCTAACACCTGGCCCATCAATAAAGCCACTGGAGGCTTGAAAATAAAGCAGAAAATGTTTCTTCAGACCGAAAATTACAAGAACAAAATAATATTGTTTATACCTCCAATAATGCTGAAAGGCTATGTTCTTAGCTCGAGCCATTCCTAAAAGTCAGTTAGATTGTCCTAGATAAATGTAAGATAAGACTTTCTCAAAATGAAATATTCATTCAAGTCATTCACATTGTGGTTAATAACCGTTATGCAAGTCTCTTTGATGTTGATGGTGACTGTTGCTCTTTGAAGGAAGACGATTAGGACATAGACCATATTCATTGCCTAACAGCTTAATTTTAAGATCTTGGGATACATCAAAGTAAGAGGCGCCAAGACTAAAGTCATAGTGCTTTGAAAACAAAATAAGAACTATGGAATTCTGACACAACTATTTGTGGAGAATTGATTTCCATATTATGGGGGTTCAAACGAGTATTTATCTATCTTTTAACTCCTAACAGAAAGGTTAATTTTATTCAAATGAGCATTGGCGCTTTGACATTATATCATCTTACCAATTTACTTCGTGCTGACAAATACAAATGTATATTTTTGTGTTGAAGCTAGCGTATGTTAGCTGTTTGTATTTTGGTATATAAACTTGACGCTGTTATAACTTTTATGGAAGACTCGTAAATGACAGAACAATGTACAAAAGAGTAAACTAGTATGCTCATTTCCATTTACAATACTCAAGAAATTGAGTATTTTATTGAGTATCTTACAAATTAGAGGGTGGGAACGATATTCAATTGTATTGATTATATTTTTGCGATTGTGTTTGATAGCCTGACCAAATGATTCACAGGAGCAATGCAAAATGAGTGAGAATGTATTTAAGACAGAAGCTAAGGTTTACGACTTTTAAATTATAATATAATTATACTTATGTTGAAATGATGAATGCGTGTGAGAAGAGTCGCACTTTACAAATGACATTTGACGTTCACTTGCTTGACTGGTTATTGCACCATGCTCTTATAATAATTTGAAGTATTTGTTTCACCACATGGATTATAATGCAGCTTGATTTATTATAATCTATCACTGTACATAAATGATTTAAGAGATCTCATCGTACAAAGTTCTGAAATATTCACTGAATAGAAGGAACAACACACTCCTTATTTGCTTATCGTATGGGTAATCATTGGTATTTGATAAATACATCACTTGCCACAGAAGCATTGTGTGAGCTCATACCATTTTTACTTTTGACAAAGACCTTCTTTATTGAAAAATTCGACTGTCTACTTCTAATGTTCGTTTTATTAAATGACTTTCAAGACTCTTAAAATCTTTTCAACACACCATTCATCAATTTGTCATTTTTAAAACTCAAGGTCAAATCAAGATATAAACACTTTCTTAAATTACCCTTTCTTTGAAAAAGGAATGATTGTTTATCAAAAGGGTAATTATTGGGATTGTTGTGCCCTCAGAATAGCTGGCAACTGATAGTTCTTTACTTCTAATAGAAATAGATTTCTCAGAAAATAAAGTTTGTTTCAATTACATTGACAATATCAAACGAGAAAAACGGTGTAATAATGATGATAGAAGTATTTCTGAAATAAAGTGTTGTCTTATTGTATATTATTCTCTGAAGACTTGATATGAAATGTCAGACAATTGTTTTTTAAAACAGAATTTACGTGGAGAAAATCAAAGCAAAGAAAGAGCTACTGTCCACTTTCCAATATAATATAATACATCACTGATTTCACGATAGCGTACATGAATGTTACTGACGAATTTTAAAAGTTTTAGTGTTTTACAGAAGAACATGAGGACTCGTTATCTTCAATATTCTGATAGTAATAAGTGGAACTGTGTGAATAGTTGAGATGAGTCGTATGTTCCATACAGATAGCAACGTTTAGTACTACTTGTGTCAGTAATTATCAATGTCAATTAAACTATAGTTTAGTGGTGAAATACAACAAACAATGTTACAAAAAGAGATATCACGAATAAAACACAAAGTCATTTTTCTTTTTTCAAATTACCTCCTGTATTGGTTCAAACCCTTCTCGAAGAATATGTACTTGCCTTGCCGACTTTAATTACAATTGTTAATATCAAACTTTTGGTAAACATTGATTCACTGACACTATAGTACGTGTTGATTAGTTCTCTGTTCTATTCATTTTAACACAAATATTATTTACACTTACGTTACATTCAATTTCAGTGACTTGAATGAACCAGAAATGTCACTTTTACGTTAGCAATTTTTTCCTATCAGTATAAATGGTATCCAAATTCATTATTATAAAAGAAAATAGATTGATTATTATTATTAAAAAATCAATTTAACATTCAGATATTGTTATAGAGATTGGTTAAACATATCATAAGCACAATTGATAAAACGATACCCAAACTAGAATTTAAACTGACAGTTTCTGTCTCACACATTCCATTACTTCATGCTTCCCGCATGAAGTAATGGGATGTCAGTTTAAAAATGCTAACGTGAAAGTGACATCCCAAAAATAAGAACTGTCATTAATAACTAGACGTAATAAAAATATGTTCTCGATTCTATTCTACTAATGAATGTAATCTCCAACCAATATTGATGTGTTTTTTTAAAGAAGAATTACATAAAGCATCTCTGAAATAGATATCCAAAAATGAAGATAAATCAATACACTGATTATATCATACTTAAATACTTCATAAATTGGAAATTGAAAGACATGAACTTCTATTTGGTATTAATCTAATCAAATTTAATGTGTACCATATTTGTCCTCTAAAATCAATTGATTGTTCTAATTTAAATAACGGACAAAAATAACATTGAACATCAAATATTTGCGTTGTCATAATTGAAAAGAGTGATTTTTAAAGAAATATAGCTTTCAGCTTTAATTATAAATATGGCCAATGTCAGGGTGCACCTCATATCTGAAAAAAATCATCTTGCAGTTCTCTGAAATTGACCACAGACTTTTAGCTCATCCGGCCTGCAATAATCTTGAGGACCAAGCCTAAAATCCTAATTCTATCATCTTCTCCAAAAGGGAGAGGTAATACAATATTGAAGCCATTTTAATTTATAACTTTTTATAATTTATATAGTGACCCTGTGACCCCTATGAAGAGAATGAGTTTTGAGTCGAGAGATGTGTTAGATGTTCAATTGAGTCCTGGTTGAAAATGGACATGTTCTGACCAATGTATAATTCTAACAATAATATAAGAGATGCATTCCGTTTCCTTAGCAAAAGTTGAACTGTACAAAGGAGTCCAAAACGGTAACAGAAAATGTGACTGTTTCTATGTGAAACATCTGAAGACTATATATTTAAGGAGCTCGATCAACGGATTCAATTACGCTTCGATCAGCGGATTCAATTACGGTGAGAAAACAGGATGAGACAAAAACATATATCAGTTTTTATCATTAAATGAAAAAGGCGATCTCTTTTTCTATCATACTAAAGATGGACCTAATTAACTTTTGTCATTTTGATTTATTTCTTTTGCCAAAGATGAATAACAAAAACCATCTTAAAGAAAGATATCCACAAATATGAATTACTACATTGATCATTTAATACTGAGGTATTTGCAATTGAAAAACATGAGCATTTATTTCATACCACGCCTGATTCAAAACCTGATCTGACCCATCAATTTACACCATATTGTTCGTCTACGATTCAAATTATTAACATCTTCATTGAATGCTGGAGACTTACCAACTAATAACGTCTGATAACGTCTGAGTCAAAACTGTCTTTAACATTTACTATTTCCACTTTTTTCAGAATAAATTTTTATATCATACCTCAAACTCCAGGTATAATTGCATATTAGTAATTAGTAATTTTTCAAAAAAAAGTAATTGAGGACACATGGATTGGATGTAAATGAGAATGTGTACATTGAGCACCATACATTTTGCATTCTTTGCTCAATTTATGATGATAAAAACGTTATGATAAACATGATAACAGACAAGTAGGATGCAAACATGTTGTACTGAATAAGATCTGTTTCAATAACAGTTTGCTTAGTTTCAGTATAAGTAATCAAAACCATGTGTAATTAAGATCAAATATATCTAATACATTAACCGATGCACTAATTAAAATACTAATCAATTTCTCACAATAAACTCTGATGTATAGGATTTAAGACTTAGAACGCAATGTGCGTCTTAAATCTGTGTCATTACAATTTTCAATGAATCAAAATGATCATGGTCAAACATAAGATCTATTCTACTTTTATGACAAACAAGGAAAATAGAATCTAGTATTAATTTCATTTCATGCCAAATACAATTGAATGTTTTCTCGTAATGCATTGATTGGCGTAAAAAATACTCGGAGCTAGACTATAAAGAGATTTTTTATGCAGGGTCTATTATTGCCTCAATCAATTGCAAGCTTTTAACAAGTTGTAAATTTGCTATAAGTCGAGATGAAAATATGCACTTCCTATTAATCCAGAATCAAATGGCAGCTTTTCAAGAAAGGTCTTTTCAAAATTGGCTGTTAAATATGCTATTTTTTACATTCATGGTAACTTAAAGACTGTTAAGTTGCCAACCATATAAAATATCTATGCTTTGAGTTGATATCCTAAATCCAGAAAGGATAATGATAAATTAATGTCTCCAGATTCAAAAGGTTATTAGCTGTTCCGTGTTTGCTTGAGGTAGTTGACAAGGACAGGATTTGTTTTTATATTTTTATGATAAAGTAATGTGGATCAAATAGTACATGTGATTGCGTGATGTTTTCAAAAATATCTTTTTCATATGATCTCATTAAGAAACATTCTTAATATGAGAGAAACATACATGACAAAACATCAAAAGGCAAGATCAAATGCAACGGAATCTGACCCACCTAAGAAACATGTGTTTTCCAATTCTGTTTTCTTGTATTGAAATTGTATTTTAGTTTTAGAAATCCCGCGAGAACAGTCAACTACAAATAAAATGTCTTTTCAAATGCCGATAATATTATACATTTTCTGTCTTTAACCACTTTTGTCAACTGTTATTTAACAGTAAATGTTTTAAAACCTGTTAAAGTCATAGTCTCATTTTTGTAAGGCAACTAAACTGAACTAATTATTCTTCACGAACAAAATATGATCACTAACACAAATATTTCCTGTCGCGTTTGCAAAGATTTTCATTTTTATGCCCGTTTTACAGTTTTGGATGAAGTAGCTTATTGGCGTAAGCCGTTTCAGATCGACGAGGTACCGAATCAAGTGCAATCCCATCGCGAGTGCGAAACACCGGAAATCTAGTAATTGTAACGACGATACTTATGACAGACGATTTCTTCATTGAGTTTACCACCTTTTTGTTATTTCAGTATTTGAAAAAGGGTAAGCTATTAGCTCTTTAAATTATGGATTCAGCTGGGAAATTTCATGTGTTCTTCGTCACGGGCTTAGCGAAATGACGTGGTAAGGACTAACGCTCGCAAAACACGTAATATTAGGGTAGGGTAGGGTAGTTTGAACTTAATTATTGAGGGCTAGAATGCCTGCAGAGTTTTGAAAATTGTTGCAAACGTCAGGGGAAAGATTTCTGTGAGTGGTGAACTATTTGCCCTGCATGCATTACAATTTGCCTTGCAGAAATGAGACAATGACTTTAAACAATGATTACAATTTTGTTCATTGTCAAAATGTCACATACCAACAACATTGTATTAACATACACGTACAACGCAAATGTAACATTGATTTAACCACAAGCCATAGCATGGATGATTTCACAGTGCCATGACATCGAACTATTGATCATTGTAAATAGTACTAACGTCATCATCATGTTTCTTCAGCAAGGTTTATATAATAGTAAGTTCAATAAACTTATGTTATAATATTTGATATAAGACGACACATATTTTAAATTACATTTTGATAACGACTTATAAGAAGGGAATAACCTCCAGTTTTCCAACATCTAATACGCTATAGTAAGTAATAGTAAGTAATAAGCTATCTTAAAAAGGTTTTGTAAAACTAAGCATGTGTAAAACCAGTGTTTGTTTCTGTTTCATTAAACTTTCTTGAAGTTTTGGCTGAGAAGGTCATCATTATAGATTTCTCAATTATCAGATTTAAAGTCAAAGTGTGTATCCTGCACCTTTTTTACTTAGGATATGCGACGATTTAATTTACTGATGAAGCGTCTTAAGAATATTTACACACATCGTTTAGCTACTATTAAGTATGAAAATAATAATTGTTTGATAGCCCAATCACAACCTTAGCATTAATCTTAAAAATACTTGTCACGTTTTTATACAGAAATGGCGGTTTAACTCTTTGTTTTTTTAAATATCATTGTGCATTGTATTAAATCACCAAGAACGAGAGTAAGCGTTCACCCTTTCTCACACATCATCATACATTGCTGAGTTGTTCAATCAGCGCTAAAACCCCTAAGGTGGCATTCTGAGTTTACTAATTCTTAAAATCATACCAATTATTCCTCAATTCCTTTTCCGGAAGCGTATGATGTCAAAAGATGACACAAAATACATGAAACAATGATTACAATTTTGTTCATTTTGTTGAGAGAGATTGAGAGAGAGAGAGATTGAGAGAGAGAGAGAGAGAGAGAGAGAGAGAGAGAGAGAGAGAGAGAGAGAGAGAGAGAGAGAGAGAGAGAGAGAGAGAGAGATTGAGAGAGAGAGAGAGAGAGAGAGAGAGAGAGAGAGAGAGAGAGAGAGAGAGAGAGAGAGAGAGATAGAGATGAAAAGAGAGAGAGGGAGAGAGGGAGAGAGAGAGAGAGAGAGAGAGAGACAGAGACAGAGACAGAGACAGAGACAGAGACAGAGACAGAGAGACAGAGACAGAGAGAGAGAAGGCCCATTATACATGAGGTCATACAGTATTTGGATATACATGAGAGCACCGTGGAGCATTATCAACACATCGATGCATTCAGCATTATCTGACTATTTGTTGGTGTATATTTCCAGTAACTGTGTGACAATAATGAACATGAAACCATGCATTGATTTTAATATTTCTCTTGCGTTATATGAGGATTGGAGACAATCCAATATGTTATGAACAAAAACATGCTTTATTAAACCCGTACATGAAAGCTCAAGGAACTTCAATCAAGAACAATCACTGTATTGCGTGTTAGCTTGTTGTATACGACTAATACTTTTTTTTTGCTTTCCATGAAATTTGAAAAACCCAAATAACTTCTATGTACTATCTGATGTGTATTTAAACAAACATATTGTTAGAAAGGCCACGAGCTAAAAAAGAATTGATTAATAAACTGACCACATGTAGGTGTTTCCTTATTTACATCTAATTGCAAGGGGTTTGACACTGTTTGTGCTGATATATTGTTTCACTGCTTATGTAAATATCATCGCTTTTTAATAGCAATCAATAGCTACAACCTATTAAATTGTCTTTATTGGATAAATGATTACAAACGCAAAACTATTGCTCATCTAACATTTGATGGTTAAGTGGTGGAAACGTGAAATTGAATTACAGACATAATATTTAAACACGAGAAGCAAAGGTTATCTACTATCATTTACAAACTGATGTAAATACACAAATCTTTCAAACTGGCAATCAAGCATTTGAGATATCGAGATCAATTCTTTGATAAAGCTTGAGAACCATTTTAGTCCAAATTTAGATACTTCAAATTATCCATTCAACTTTGTCAAAATGGTACAAAACAAGTGTTGAACATTTCTTATAAAAATAATTCAAACCTCAGCACGACAATACATATTTCACACTTATTTTAGGATTGATTTGCTTTTTGTTTTTTGACACTGACAAAGACTCAGCAATATTAAAAACTCAACTGAAATGTCAAAACAATAACGCAAAAGACCACCTTTGTGTATTGGTAATTTTCATTGATTCCTTTTTATCTTGAAAAGTTACACACATCATTTTGAATATAGATATCCAACTAAAACTTGCTTATCATGCTTGCAAAATATTGATAAAAATTACTTCGACGATTTACCATTCATTTAGTATATCAAGAAAAGACAGGAGTATTCACTAAGTGGTTTGTAGAGTTGTAGTACACAAACTGATAAAACCCATCTAACAATAATTTCACTATAATTCAAACTTGTTAATACTAAAATAATGGGTAAACTTTAATGAGTGACAAACATCAAATTACCTTTATGTTGTTGCTGAAATTTGGCATTGTCGTGACTGACAACTCTTCACTGATATTTGATTAGACAAATAGTTTTTAGCGTTAAATATAAATATTATCAATGTCACTTTGACCCTTTTAGCCTCTCAAAAATACATTTTTTCAACAAAATTCATCTGAATTTTCACTTATCTAACTCATGTACCATCATATTGCCCTCTTTAAACCACTAGTTTCTTTTTCATGATTTAATGTCAATTCAGTGAATTTTCCTGTAATACAATGTGTATTTATCAAAGTGCATTTGTTTTCTGAAACATGATTTATTTCGTTTGGAGAAAAAATTACCCTGGTAATTAAAATCTTCGTATAGAAACAATATTTGTTTGATATGACCATACAATGTATCATAATAGACTTTTCCAAAAAGATAATGAATGTGACAAAAAAAATATCCGTGTTCATTTTTCACTTAATCATCCCACTGGTAATTAATTAGGATCCTCTGTACATCAATCCCCTTACAACCAAGAGAAATTAGGAAACCTTGAAGCACAAAATCTTCAAGCCCTCATGACCGTTCCATCTGTTCATTTGATATATCAGAGTTAAGGCACAGAACACAGTTGACGTCCTCAATCTTTGGCGTAACATTTATTGATGAATCAAAAAGTCAAAATCAGACAGAAGGTCTCTATCATTGTGTTTTCTGACTAATCAAAATTTGGTTCTACTTTAATTTCATACGTGTAATTGAGGTCAGGTGATTTTGGTTAAACGCTGCTTTCAAGAGTATTTCACTTATATCACGGCTGCTAGTATAATTGCAGGGAGAAAACTCGCAACACCATTGTGGTGAAACCCGAACTAGCAAACTATGGGTGGTATTGCCCTGAAATCCATAATTGCAATGCACCCAAACCTTACTGCGTTTAAAACAGTTCTTAAATGCAGAAAAAGATCACGAGCCCCTCGCGGGATTCGAAACACAGACCTCTTGATCTGAAGCCAAAAAGCTAACCACACGGCTTTCGCACCCCACGTGTAGTTGATTTGAGTCCATCAGGTACAATCTGTCCATGTTTTTGCAGTACCTATATAAAATTCTTGAAAGCTAAAGATGAAAGTTTATGATGAAATGTTCTACAGAACTATCGATAGGAAATTCATCAACACAATAGACTCTCACTCGAACCATCCCTTGAGGTACTTTAAATCTACTTCAATGCCAACATCAAAGTCACATGTAAGATAAAGTTCCTCAAACTGATATATCTATACTAGAAAAACCATTGGTCTTGTTTTTTTAGTTCTGTTTGGTGTCTTATGATCGTGCCTATTGCTCATTGACGGAAGGAGATAAAGCCATGGATCACATTCAGTGCCGGACAGCTTTATCTTCAGATCTAAGGATACATCAAAGCAACACATGCCCAGCCAAAAGTCATAGTGCTTTGAAATTAAAATATAAAGTAAAATGGAATGGAATTCTGAATCAATTGTCTGTGCAGAATAATATTATATACTTCTATTTCAAATGAGCATATAACTTGCAGATAAAGGAAAGTTGTATTCAGACAAGTGCATTTTGAACTGAATGATTCTATCCACAAAAAACGCATAGGTGATTTGGGGAACTTTGGATTCTTATAAAAAACGGTAAATAGAACCATTATATTTCCTTAAAAATGTAATAAATGTATGATTGTTACCAGCTCCAGTGAAAATACGTTAACGTTTTACTATACCTTTCTTTACTGTGTGTTTGAAGGTGTTTCCGCTAAAATGTCATGGATAACATGAAAAGTGAAAATTGAGAGATCGTAATCCCAAAACGATATGGTACTGACATCCAAAGAAGACAATCACTGTTTCAAGTTTTGTATGGAAAAAAAGATATCGAACCAAGAATTAGTGGAAAAATTAGCGTCGCTGTATGTCGAACTAAAAGCGTCGAGTCACAATTTGCATTTTTCTGACAATTGAACGTTCATTAAAGTGCCATATTATGCCTTTTGGTCGATCCCTGCAAACCACTTCCGCCCAAAAGAACCCAAGATGTATTACTTCCCTAACCACAAATATCTACATCCGGTTCAACCACTTACGGTAACTTGTTGTCAACATCATGAATACTTCACGACACATTTCGACTTACTTTACCCAAATAAAATTTAGTTATCTTGAAGACGATATTCGACTACGGAGGTCAATTATCACCCCTGTTTTGAGCAATTTGCAAGTACGTAATCGCCTTCAGTGGTGTTGTAAAATCAAGAACTTGAATCTGAGAAACGTTTGGAAAGTTCAGTTTCGTCTGCTATGGTGAGATGGTAAATAACGTTTCTAAGTCTGTTTACCGTAAAACTGGAAAATTGAACATTTTCCAAACACTTACCATAAAATTTTCGACAGAAACAGTGTGATATCAAGCACAAACAGATCTGATTAAGTGGTGGTTCAGAGAGATTAAGGAAAAAACCCAGTTCATCAACAATTTCTTTTGAGTTGTTCAGTCCCTAATATCTATTAACAGTTGATAACTGGCATTATGTTATCCGATTTATTTTACTGAATTCACAGAGTCTTGTCAAAAGGTCACATAAAATACATTCTTGGACGAATAAACTAAATATAATCTTCAGTACTTGATCTTTGTTCTTTTGCGAATGGTACAAGCAACAACGAACAATGTTTAAATGGATATCGGACATCCGTTATGTCCATATCTAATCCTCTTTGTACACAACTGACCGCAACTTAAGTCTTAAGTCTTAAGTTTTTCATTATTGGTTGCAGGTCAAGTATAAAGAATAATACATATTTTATTGCAATGCATTGCATCGTAGAAAATTAAAGTGAATTGGACTTAATCAAATTTTGCGAAGACAATGATTGTTTCCTAGTGTTTCGAGGAATCCATAAATATAGAGTAGTGGTCAGAAATCCCTCACATTACATCTTATTCTTTCCTTCAACATTGTGATAGCTACAACCAATAACACCATTAGTAAAAGATCACATGCTTCCAATGTGCATGAAACGAGGAAATTGGTTTATGCCAAGAAGTCAGTTTTAGAGTTGTATGTTATGCACTTTTGCAATGCATATTTGTGTAGACTTGAGAGATGACCTTACAGTTTGACCTTCAACAATCCTATGTGATTCTACAGTTTCTATGTGATTAAGCCAGGAGGGTAATTACTTCCTTGACATTGTTCCTGCGGCTATTTCAGACATTAAGAAGTGTACTTAATCGATTGCTTGATGGCCTGAAGTCAACATGCAAACCTCTGTTATTATCAACACGTATAATTGTATTTCTTCGTCTTTTGAGGAACTAAAGTCAAATGTAACTTTGTTTTATATATAAAAGTCTGTTTTCTGTTACCTTCAACCTACATTCGGTAAATAATTTTATTGGTGTCATACTGCAGTCTGTAATATGGTAGAGGGATAAGTATAACCTCAAAATTGTATGGTCCCTCAAGCTAGGCTTGAAATTGAAAATATCTTCCCTCTCATCTATGATAGCAGCTTAAATGGATGAGTCAATCAAGCAGAGCTTTAGGGCACCGTTTGCAACTTGCATAAGCATTACTCTGAGACAAAAGTTTTTTTTTACAAAGGTGCTACATAATTTATGGAAATATTTTTTATAAACACTACAGACCACGATACAAACCTGGAAAATAATGTAAGAATCAAGAGTTTAGAATTCAAACTGGTGTATACGGGCAGCTGTTGATATCTGTTGGACATGGAATCCAAATTTTAATAAATGTATTTTATGTGTATTTGTTTATATGTTATCTTATATATGTTGGACTTGGAATCCAAATTTTAATTAATGTATTTTACGTGTATTTGTTTATATGTTTTCTGTTATCATTCAACCTTTATTTTTTTATTTTAATAAAAATATAGTGGATGTTTGAAAGAAATGTTATGACTACCGACATTTTACAATAATTCATCAGGACTTGAACTGTCGTTTATCATGATATTTATCTGTGAGATATATCAATATGTGATAGATATAAAACGTACTTTGATAAACCTTCTCTTTAGGAACAGCAAAATCAACTAATTTATAGGACATTAATTCAAAATGACGTTTTCTTTCAACGTAAGATACAATAAATATATGTACCTTACTGTATTCACAATCAGTATTGTATACACAGAAATCTATACAATGATATGTTAGTAAAGCAGATGATGTGGTCGGTCACGTTTCACACAGTGACTCACCAATGGCTTGGCGTAAAAATTCTCCACTATATTGAATTGACCACTGTCATTATGTCAAAGGTGTGTAAAAGTATTATGTAAACTCTTGTCAAAAGTAAATTAAGATTATATGTTTTCTACAAAGCAGAATGCAATTTAGGAATTAAAATCTCACAAGAATTAAATAATTACAAAATTAACATGATCACTACGAATAAATGCAAGGCACAATAAATATTATCTGACTATTTATTGTTGTATATATCTTATAACTGTACTATAATAAAGTAAACTAAAGAAAAGTCAAATATATGCTTTATTAAAACTGTAAATGTAAAATTAGAAAAGACTATTAATCAAGAAGAATAATCTTTATTGATCATCAATCACTATTTGAGAGGATATAAAGCAATCTGTTTTGTAAAACCTGAAATTGTGAAAAAGTCATAATTTGTATGCTTATTTCCGTAGTTATGACAAAATTATTTTTCACTTGCGGCAGGATAAAGTTACATGGATTATTTTCATACCATCAATTTTAAGGAGCAATAAATCCTATGTGTTCGTTTTAATATTTTATGAACAACTGACCTTTAAGCGCTAAAATGTTGTAAAAATGTACTTTTGTAAATTGGGTTAAGATTTGTTTGTGGATTTTTTAAAATAATTTTGAAAACGATAGTGAGGTTGCAATAACTGATTTATCCAAATTAGCCAATGAACAGTGAAACAAACACTTCAAGTTTGGGAATTAGGAAATTCATTTCATGTTATGGTTCTGATATTGACTGAAGATCTTGAAAGTCCTTTAACCAAAGTGAATTGTCAAAACAAAACAAATACCACGCATGTTTTGATTGATTTATGTTGTCATTGACGATTCATATGCAATATTTTGAAAATTAAATTCACAAAAGAAATCTACTTATCGATATTCAAAAACATTTTGAAAGGCAAGAATATTTATGAAGTAATTTTAAAGTAGTGGTCCACAGGCTGATAGAACCCATAAAACATTTTTGTTCAATTAAATGATATTTATCTAATTGTTATACTATGATTAAGTGACAGACATAAAATTTAGTATCTGTTGTTTCTGGAATTTGGCTTTCTCGTGACTGACAACTGTAGAGTGAGTCTTGTTCAGACAAATAGCGTTTAGCGTTAATTATCAATATTGCCTATGTCTCCGCGACCTTAGCATCACCTGAAATTAGTATAAAAATCTCTAACAAGTTTCATAAAATGATCACATTTAATACATTCTAACGTTGGTTATTCTAATGTAACCTTTTAAAATATTTTTGAAGTATTCTCTATCAAAAGTGTATACATGAAATCAAAAGGAAAGAGAATATCAAAATCCTTTATGACTCAAACACAAAATAAAGATGAGATTTTGGAATACTTGACCAGCATAAAATTACTCATCTGTTCGTTGCTGACTTGTATATATTTATACAAAAAAGCTTTCAACAATAATTATAATTATGACAAATGCCAGTATGAACCTTAAAGCCTTACCTGTACGAGAAAATGATCTTACAGTTTGCTGAATCTGATAACAGATGTTACGCTTACATTGTTAGGAAAGATAATTTCAAAAGTTTGTAGCAAAACACGTTCAGACTGAAAACAGATTATTCAACAAGCCTTTAACAAAGTATTATTGTTACTTTTAATGAGGATAAAATGACTTTCATACATTTCCGTATCAATTCACGAAATGTTGCTCTGATTTCTTTACTCATGTGTTTGTCTCTCAATGACAAAGTGATCATGACTGTCAAATATTCTGTTATTGGGATTCAATAAAGATTTTCTAAGGTCAATGATTACTTCCTGGTTCAAGTTTTTGCGATTTTATTGACCACAGAGGAGACGTGCAAGATCGATAGTGACAGTCACGCATTACAGCAGTTTATGAAACACATTTTATCCGCATCTTTGAATTTCTATAGTGCTAGTTGAAAAGCTAAGAACAGAGGTTCAATGAATTGATTTTTGTTCAGTTTGACGTATTTTTCATTGCCGTATAAGTTCGTTTCATACATCTTGGTAACATTGACAAAACAAATAAACCTTGACTATTCAATATAATTTCTCATATCCATTAAAACATTAAAAACGAATACATATCTGCTCCTCTGCATTTTTATGGGGTTTTGAAAACTATACATAAGGAGAATTATTTGATTGCCGTCGCAAATAAGTCAGCTACCTATCGTAATAAAGTTATTAAGTTAGCATCGTTTTAAAATAATCATATACCACAATAGACTTCTCAAAATAGATCATGTGATATAAAACACATCTCTGCTTATTTTTCTAATTAATCTTTATTATTGAAAGGTTATCAAGATCAATCAAACATTAGTCACACATACAACCAAGAGAAAAAAGGAAATTGAAGAACATAATATTCAAACTCTCTTCCAGAAAAGGTCATGATACCTAATAACCCTTTCTCCTGTTCATTTGATGAATGGGATTAAAAGGACACAAAGCACAGTTGACGTCAGAAATCTTGCCAAAATATATCTTGGTGAATCAAAATGTCAAGATCAGACAAAAGGTCTATATCATTCTATTTTCCAAATAAAGAATGAAAGGTATTATTTTCATTTCATGCCACGTGTAATTGACTTTAGTCTCATCTCAAACGTGGACATTAATATATGTCATATATATGTTGAAATGATCGCTTCATTTCATTAAGGAGCAATTAAGGACATTGGTACAGGTTATCTGTTTCAAATTCTAAATGTGCTGTTTAGTAGATTTATGGTTAAAAACAGGTCTTATTCGCTTGATGAGGCTAGCAAATATATAGAACGTCATACTAATGCATTTTGATGTTTTGTATTGAACGAGAAAGAGAAACAACGAGTTCGAAGAACGGGTTGTTTCTATGCTCCCATGACATTTTCGAGTTCAATACAAAACATCAAAATGCACTAGTATGACGTTCTATATTTATTATATACCCGATCTTAATTAATAAAAATATGTTTTATAAAGAATAAAAGGTTGCGTAGCGATACACATTTTCACGCCATACATACTTCCGCGTTGAGGTTACCTTGACATTGGTATTAGTACGCCGATGACCGAATAACGCAATTGACCTGAATGCCACATTCCTCCGCATGACGTCAAGTATAGCAAGTCCGACTTTCACATCCTACAATAACAACAAATAGATAAAAAGAAAGATATTTTGATCAAATTCAGAATTGATTTAATATGAAAAAGCATATATCAAACAGTGATCAAGCTATTTTGTTTATAAACAATCGTGTAGATATCAGTAACTTCAAATACGTTGTCGTGGCTCGCGCCGTCAGTTAGTCGGAGTCACTGTTGAAGATAACACGTCTACGCTTTCGCTGCTGATTTTCATGGTTCATGGTATTTGTTTATACTTGTAATCAAATCATTTGGAAATGACAATCTTGTTTTATAAGAGCTTTTGTGCAACTCTCGCAAACTGGGAATCCCAATGACCTAAATGTATATCTATAAATAGCTGCTTCGGGAAATCTGGAAAGTCCAAAGGTTCAGAAAAAGTAGAACCGGCAGGGGTGCAATACGGAATCTCGAGTGCAATACGGAATTTGAAGACGGATTCCGTATTGCACCCTTGTATTACTATCCTAAGTTTACATGGGTATATAATAAGGTCAAATACGACACTCAAACCTTAAATTTGTAATCTTCATTATTGTATAGACATATGCCGTCAAAGAATGGATTAAATTTTTTTAACTTTCTTTTTCCAGATAAAGTATGTTGAGTTTTGCAAAGACATGAAACTTTGATTATCGGCATCAAGGTAATGTTGAAAATTCCTTTTAGTTTAATTCTGTGTAATCTTCTCAACAGGGGCAATTGTTACTTGATATTGTTCGTTGAGCTATAATCAGACTTGAAGACAGTGTTGTTTACACAGTGTACTTTATTTGATGTAAATGGAATGGCTTTAAAATGGCAAAGCTTCAAAGTTACAAGAATAAATGCATCTGTGGTGTCGATTCAAGAAGCAAATTCATATGAAAAGTTACTTTTTTATGAAGGAGACGCGCTATAATTGAATGTCAGCTACAATCTGTATAGTCTGTTATGAATTAGAATTTTAACCCTACCATTGGCCAGATTTTTAATGCTATGCTTTAACGTGTAACTAGCTGCTCTCTCCTTTGTTCGTTGTATTTCTATATTTCCTGTGTTTTGCCTTTCATGCTAGCAAGGGGAAGTTTCCAAAAGGTTACAAACAACAGGAAACAATATTTACAATCCTGGGCCTAGATTTTCGAAGCTCTGTTGATGGTGAGATACGAGTTGAGGTAAGTACTCAATAACATTGGTTTACGTCTATCTTTGCACTGAGAAGCTTCGAAAATCTCCGCCCTGGATTTATAAACCAAACATCGATATCAGTCCTTGAACCTGGGCAAATGGCATAAACATATCCTATTTTCTGAAGCACGTGCTCAAAACAACAATCGGTGCTACAGTGCGTGCTTAATATCCAGATAGATTTGGTACTAAAAACAAATATATTTGTCACGTTGAAGCCAGAGTGCATTCCTATGTAGATGTTTGACTCTTTTGCTCTTTATATAAAACATATCATTGTTGCTTCAAGTATAATTCAGTTGCGCTTTTGAATGTTATCCTATGAACTCTAGGAGATCGATAAGTAAGGTATTGGGTTGAGAGTACAGAACATAGTACAGAACATGTTGTCAGAAATCTTTCATACTGAATTTCATTGTAGATGTCTGAATCGCAAATTCTGCAGACAATTAACACAATTTATAAGGAAATTATATCCTTCCAATACCACTAAGGAGGTTAAAAGAAATGCATATATATATATATATATATATATATATATATATATATATATATATATATATATATATATATATATATACATATATATATGCGTTTAGATAAAATAATTTTGTTAATACTTAATATTGTAGCACTTTACACACATACACTTCACAGCGGAAAAAAACCTCTCATCTATTAAATTCCCGTTCCCTTTTTAAAATCTTGGATCCTCAAAAGTGTGCACATTCTTTAAATATTTTGTGAGTGATTCTAACTAGCACCAGCCTCGAAATCACAAAGATTCACAAACAAATAGAGATACTCAATATACTCATATACATATATCGCGTTGCTCAGTTTTATGTAAGTATTTATTTGCCATTTACTGTTGATATACGTCAATATGGTACATTTAGCTCAAATTTAAGGCAACGTATTGTTCATTTATGGTAATGCATGCAATAAATAAGGACTTGAAATGCAGTTTTTTATATATATTTTTTTAATTGTAGCATATTTTTCCATACTTGTAATAGTGATCCTTTCAAAATTATAAAAAAAATATTTTATTTTTTATAAGATAAATACATTAATCATACTGATCTTTCAAAGTGGGATACACTCACAATGATGTTAAATTAGTATGTTCCCAATCGATATAGTATACACAAACATGTGTTCATTAAAGAGCAGATTATGTAGTCAGTCCCGTTTGTCAGAATGAGTGACTCAGATCTTTATATGCGTATTAAAACGTTTAGCCATTGGAGACCAAGCAGGAAGATATCTCAGTTATTATGAATAAAGTGTTTTAAAAAATGAATACGATCTCAGGACAAAACGTTAATTATCAATATGTATTTTCTACAACTGAGAAGGAAATTTGATAATCATTATCTGACAGAATATACATTACCAAAAAAATTAATCACTAAGAATTATTGCAAGGTTTCAGAACAAAACTGGTGTAAAATTGCCCTTAACTTTGTATGCATTTAAACATTGCTGTATATACTCATATGCTTATGACATGAATATCAAGGATGTAATTTTTAATGTTTTACTCAAAAAGCTGATTTACCCATTAATCGATTGATTTACTTCAAAATTGAAATTGATTAATTAATTAAGCCGAATAGCTTATAGTTAATTATCAACATTACCAATGTAACTTAGACCTTTGCAACTTCTCATATGAATATCCATGTTATCATACAATTTCTCAAACCGATCACAGATTGAACTTGAAATATCTGTAATCAATAGGAAACTTTCATTAAATCATGCTGTTGATAATACATGATAATACAACCGTGTTCACATTAGATCATATTTATGAAACTTTATATTATTTTCATGCTTTATCATATTTCATTTTATAAACATTTTATTTATTAATGGGTTTTTTTTCAGAATACTTTTGTACTGAGGTGTGCTCATCTATCAATAAAAATTTTGACATAATCTTCTCTATCCAAAATTGTGTTATTTAGGATTCATTGCTGATTGTTTGATATTGAATAGATTTTAAAGGCAAATTTGTGCTTCCTGGTTTATGTCTAGTTTGTAAAATTCCAGTAAAGATGAAGGATGAATAATGTTTACAATCAATAATTAAGCAGTTCATAAATCACATGTAACCGAATCTTTGTTCTATTACTATTTCTTCGTCTCATTGCCAACAGCAAACACAGATTACACTGACCTTGCGTTCTCATTTTATTTAAATAACATGAAATATTGATAAAATAGTTTAATTTCAACCAAATATTATTAGGATTGTACACATATGCGTCAGGAAAATCGTGTTATTAGCGTTAAAAATTAGGAAGTCATTCTGATACATGATTTGTGATAACTATTCCAGTAACGTTAATTCATTAGAGAACATTCCTCAAAGCAGTATGAATATTAACTTTAGATTAACTTATTTACAATATTCTATTCACGTTTTAGTCCTTCCCTTCGCTTTATTAAGGTGAGGTCAATGCTATGTCAACACTGTACAGTATGACTAGATCAATTAATAAATAATATTCATGCTGCTGTGCTTCAGTTTCATAATATGCGTTTTTCGTTAAATACAAAAGATCTTCGATCAAGTGTTTTTGATGTATGATCATGAATTCCAAAACTATGTTATCTGCAACCAAACGTTTGACCTTTTCATACAGCAAACATCAATGTTTCCATTGGTAAACAGTAGATTAATAATCAATATGATTGCTTGAATTGCAGATAGTGTTGTGTCAATTGATGCAGTCTAAGTAAACTCAACGATTTGGTGCATATTCTCTATTAGGATCGAATGCATGAAGGAACATTAAATGGACTAATAATTCATTTGAGGTACTGTTAAAAGAACTTTATACAGATTCCACATTGCAACATTATCCGTATTGGAGCTCAATAACCGTAACGAAATATGATACATTATAGCCTATGCTATAAATTATACATATAATAGAACAGAAAATCTCACGACATTACGGGTCACTTACGATTTAAATATTTTTAACAAGCACATCAAGAACGATGTTTTCTATGCATTTGTTTCTGTATGGTGTTTCAACAGCTCTTCAGTAAATCCATTGGATACTGAAATCTCCATGTTTAGATACATATTAATCGATCTTAGGGAAAGGTAATCAGAATAATTTGTATATGAGTCACTCCCAAACGCAAGTGTTATCAAGAAAAATTTAAAATTAAAGTACTTATTCTTCAAGCGCTTTCCCAGAAGGTATTGGTACCCCATACCTCCTGTCAATGGCTGTATGAGTGAAGAGACGTAACAGAGTTGCATCTTATATCCTCCTTATATGATCTCTTCATGCCTCAAAACGTCAAGATTAGACAAAAGGTTCTCTCTTTATTTTTCCTGTACAGGATTGAAACATGAAAGCTGTTATTCATTTTATTTAATGTCACTTGTAATTGACATTGGTTTGATAGACACACTGTATATCAGCTGGTAAGTCATGGGCATCATTTGGTTTTAAAAGGGAAAGAGAACGTTTAGATAACAAAGATAGCAAAGCAATATGTTTCAATCAAAAGAATTTTTAAAATGAGCGTACCTTAATAGGTAAAGTTATGCGAATAAGTTCAAAGGATGTTCAAACAAAAATTGCCGCCACAGTTTTTTGTGATACTTGATTATATCTTCTACGACTGAAGATAACGTTTTGGTATAAACTAATGTTTATTAGAACAAACTTTGCGAGGTTAAATACGTCCAGCAAACCCTTTAATTGCAATTCTACATACTTGTATGAATATATGCCCACAAGGTCTGGATTTGACCTGTGTTACTGTTCCAGATTGTATTGACTTTAACAATGAAATGCAATTTTGACCAAGGGCATCAAATTAACCTTCGAAATTCCATTAAGGTTGATTGTATATAATCATTCAAAAAGGGGGTTATCGTTACTGAAAATTGTTCCGTGGGCTATATTTAGACCTGAGGACAGAGTTGTTTACAGAGATTGCATTATTTGCCTTCGAGTGACTGCATTTAAGATGATATTGCCTTTTAAATTCACAGTGCCTCTTTATTAATCGCCGTACATTTGAAGAAGGGATGGATAGCTCAATAGATCACAGATGCAGTTGTAACATCAGACCACTGACGTCGGGGATTTCGTTAAATGACAGCCGTTAACTGTACATGTATCTTACGTTTGTATGTCAAGGAGAAATAAATAAATTCCTCTTGAAATAAAATTGCAAAATAAATGTTATGAACCCACAGCATTTTTTTTTATCTTTTACGGAGAATAATTTTTAATCAATCTGTTTTCAATGGAAGTGACTCGACCCTATTTGTCAAGATAGATCAATTGTTTAAAGCGTAAAATTTGTAGGTTGGTCAGTCATTACACGCAAAGCATCTAAGGCTGCTTCACTGTAGAAACCGCTGCGTCCGCTCTGACATCATCAGCCGGAACAGAAGGGTCATTGCCGGATGTCTTCGTCAAGAAAGCAGTGAAACTATAAACAGTGTAAAAAGGTTGGATAAAACTGTAGATAACGGCAGACAAGATTGTACTATACCAACATGTCCCACAAACACAAGTGGGACCACTTTGAACAGCAAGTCGACATCCACCAACCATACATACAGACAGGGCAAAAACTCTACAGGAAGAGTGCCAAACAACCTTAAACAGGGGTGATCAATCGACTGACATCATCCGCTTGACATTTTGTTCATGATACCATACGCTTGGAGTGACGACACACGGTATTGGCTGTATTAAATGGCTGTTGTCAGCCAAGAAATTAAGACGAAATAGATTATGCTCGAAACCTGTGCAGTCAAATATCATTGTTTCAGATCTCCACTGTGTAATACTCTTTACCCATAGTCAACCCTTGTGTGATTCAAAACTTTTGATAATGATTATTTAACCACATATCATTAAAAAAAACTATCATTAAAACATATCAGTTGACTGTTTCGAAAAAAATTTTAAATGTAAATTCAACGGTGATGTTATGACAATACAACACTTGGTTATAGCATGCATGCAGATTCACAATGACGAACGAATAGGAAAGTAATACTAGTTATCTAGTGTGGTATACAAACTTTTAAAAACAATAGGTTTTATCATCACGATGTAATTTTTGTAGATGAGTTGTATGTTACAAACTGTTAGCAACGTTCTAGTGAAATTCACATTACCAATAATTATCATCAATTAAACTCTTGGACGCTTTACTAAACATCAAAATAACAATTTCAAAATCAAATTAACACGGATGAAACAAATTAAGTACATTTATAGCACATATGTTGATTAATTGTCCTTTGCGTTAATTTTTAACAACACATCTTATCGACTTCTGCCTCAATATTTTATGAATGTATTACAACTGTCATTTTCAGATATGCACATTTCCTATCAGGTCAGAAAAACAGCATAAGTTAATTTGTCATTTGAAATGTTTTATATAATGTTTAAAGAGTACGAAGAAAACCTCTGCATTCAAAAGAAAATAACCTTAATTGTTTTTTAATTTCTGTATCATTGAATCAAACAAGCGCTCTCTGAATATATTCTCCAAGATTACTCTGGCCACTTTTCATGACGTATTTTGTGACAGACGAGAAACGTTAAACAACCTAAATAAAGATTTTCAAACATATGAATGGATTACAATGCTGGTAAGCGGATCTAACGCATGAAACATAACGCTTACCACATTAGCCTGTATTTTTTATATCTACAATCATCCACTTCTTCAGAAATAGTGGAATCTTAACGAACATAATCACCAAAATCTCGCTTTTGACACTATATGATTTTCTTTGACGCCTAAATGCAAAGATGGCTTGTGCCTGGAATATTTGTCATAATACCCCTTGATGAATGAAATATGTCAGATCAGACAGAAGATCTCTATCATTCTGTTTTTATGATAAAGAAGGAAAATGGAATGTGGTGTTTGATTTCCGAATGATATCAATTGTGCTGCAGACGTGGGATAGTGAATTGTAAAATGTTTATGGCTAAAATATGCTTGTTTTGCCATCGCCATATTCAAGTCTGAAATAATTTGTGAGATTGCTTAAAATTGAGAAGAAAATTATACTAAATTTTTATATAGTAATGATAAATCAATCAAGAATAATGTCAACTTTTCAAGGAATGTTTTTTGAATTAGCAGTTGAAGAACGCACGATATATTACCTGCAATATGTTTTTATCAAGTCTGTTAAATTCGGCTACAATATTCGTCTAGTCTCAGGACTCTATATTAGGACACTGACCTATGTTTGCTTGAGATATGCGATTTGACTGCCAAACAATCCTTTTATATCAATAAAACAAATGTGTCACTACAAAAATCGACAGTCAAAACGTAATCAATATGACTATTGATCAACACTTAATTTGTGAAAGAAGTAGCCTAATGAGCAATATAATTTACTTCAAGTCGATGCACCTTCACTGAAGATGATGTACACTGCATTTCATTTATCGCTTTTTTAGCTTCGAAAAAAATGCTGGCCAAAACACCTACAGCCAATATTGTGTGTGTGTGTGTTAGATCTTTTTATATCTACATTTGAGACAATAATTTAGACAATGTTATGATCATGCTCTCAACCAGTGAGGCTTCTACACTTTTTAGATTAATATTTTCATTTGACTGACTCATTTTCATATTTTAATCGACAAGCTTAGTAATTTTTATTTCAATGGTTGAAAACAAATACTTGTACAATGAATTTGAATCACCAATAACAGAAAGTTAAATGAGCTCATCATATCTTCAAGTGAAAGCTCAAGGCCAGACACTCGAAGATGCTTCGATGCTTATAGTGGGTATAACATCGAGGATCATTGCTGTACATTTGTAAAACCTTTAAAGTTCTGTCTGTAAAATGATCATCTAAGATTTCCCCACTTTTCTATTTGAAATCAATTGTAAATTCTGTACGATTTCTTACTTTCGAAATACAGGTACGTTATTCAAGACTGAAAGCATCCTTTACTGATGCATCATTCTTTCATAGATTTAGACACAGTCTTTATTACTTTTGATAATCATTAGTTTTATGTTAAACCAAGAAATTATAAAAATCTACTATTTTACGGTAAAAATTCAATAATAATATTCAAAGTTGGGTATGTTTACAATCTCCTTAGAATAGTATTTTCATAATCGATATTGTATAAACAACAATCTATTTCATTATTTGTTTAAAGAGCAGATGATATGGTCAATCACGTTTCACCTTATGTGTGACCCGTGGTTTAATGTTTAAATATCACATGTAATGTGTATGTGTAAGTGTTAAAATTGATCACGTCTTTTCAACTTGAAAAGTGTTAAAAAAAAACAACTTGAACTCAGGTCAATAGGTTAAGAATTGTTAAAATTTTTCTACAGAGGAGAATGCAGTTTGAGAATCATTATCTGAAATATTATTACATCACAAAAATAAAATCAATATTACTTAATGTAAGGTACAATAATACAGACTGTCTGTTGGTGTATACTTTCAGGAACTGTTTTATGATAAAAGCACATTGATTGATTTTGCTATTATCTAGTGTTTTATGAAGATGAAAACAAGTAAACATTCAATGACAAAATGCATGCTCTATTACACCCTTACATGTAAAATTAGCGAAGCATAGACGTAGGTAATAAGAACGTTGATCAAGAACAAGCATCCTAACTGCGCGTTAATGGCATGTTACATTTGGGTAGTGCAATTTGATTTGCTGCACATGAATTAGTGGAAGCTTATGATTCATAAATATCATCCGAGTTATATATTGTCAGAGAAGACATCAAGTAATACTACTATTTGTGAAGTAGGCGTGTCCTTATCTAATTGAAATTATTTTCATTTTGTTTGTGCACATATATTGTTCCATTGCCTATTTTTTGCCATTTTTCTTCCGGAGCAATAAATCATATTTGTCCATTCATCATATGTACAGGACAACTGTCCTTAAAGTGTTCAGATGTTGTGTAAATGTACTTTTTGTAAACTGCATTAGTGTAGTGTATATTTGTTGAGAGAATGTTGATAGAAACAGGAGGAGTCAATGGCCGCTGCTAGTCCAATATTTCAGCTATTTATGGCGTGAATTTGAATAAAATTGCCATAACTTGTCAAATGATTACGAAAGCAGTAATAGTAACATTAAAACTGAAAAAATATCAGTTAATATTTATATTGTTCTAAATCTTGTTTAGAATGTTGAAAAAACTGTAACTTATAAAAAAATGTACCTGTTTTTGGAAATCCTAAAATTGTTTGGTTACTGAAGTGAATAAAGTATAAAAAGAAACACGAACTTACCATCAATTCAATTGTTAAAGAAGGTCTGTCAAAATATTCACCGGACAATTAAAATAGTTTAGATTTGTTTATTGAATGATGTTTTAATTTTGAAAGGGTTAATAAAATTTCGATTACAAAATTAGCCAATATACGTTAAAAGTTCTGACAAATCTCTGCAGACTGAAGATCTTGAATTTCTTCCAAACTAACTAAACAATAAAAGCATAACAACAAAATACCCTGCTTATAGTACTGTCCATTTTAATTAGTCTAATTAGTCTAGTTCGTCACTGAAGAATACTCGAAACATTAAATGTATACAGACTTATTGATATTCTTAAAAGAAATAAAAGGATTCATAAGGAAGTTTGTAGAGTGGTGAACCAAACGCTGATAACTCAAACTTTATAATATTAGAATGATTGCTATACTTTTGATAATCGAAAGACATCAACATAATTTCCTGTTGTTAAAATTTGATATTTTACATTTCCATTGCCCTCGATGGAGACATATATCATCAATAGTGAAAGTCAAACATTTATGAATCCCAATTCTGCAGTTTAAATAAATACCGCTGGTTCTAAAAGAAAGACGTACATTTAAAATTATTTGGGTAAGGTTTTGTTCGACATATAACTTCAATTTTTTTGTGATAATGATACCTGTCATTGCCAAAAGCGAACTCACAACATTTTGACTTTGACTGCACTTTAACTCCTCGGTTTCTTTGAAGAACATGAAATAGAAACGAAATGATTTTTAGTATGTTTTAGTATTGTATATAATTTACACATGTGGATAATCCGTATAACTGACATTACGTATTAAGAATTTATACATGGTGATGATGTGATAAGGTAAAAATTTAACCCTTTAAAACATTAACCCATTTGAAAATTATAAAAAGAACATTCCTAAAAAGCAATACTTGGATTAATTTGAAATAAGTATGTATTGTAATTCATTTCTGTCAAAGATGATCCAAATAAACCTAAAGTGATCTGTTTACATTTTCTTCCTTCTCCTCAATTCATCATAGTATGAAATATGCTAATTTAACAGCGTACATACATAATTATATTCTCTGTATATGATGATATCAGTAGCATGTGCTGCCGATAAAGTCACGCACACGTGCACTTATATAACGTTTGTTATTTTGTGTCGTTATGAAATTTAGTTTCTCATCACCTTCTTAACATGATGAGTATCCCCATCCTGTTAGAAAACATACCTATATGAATGGGGTATGTAAATAACAGCATGTTGTTGATAGTGCTCCGACCATTATTTCATATAGAAAACAGTCATTCCAAATACACATTGTTTCGCAGATACGAAAAATAGACTGTGTAAATCCTCAATGTCAAATGTGTCAGGACAATGTTGAAGATGAGTTTCATTTCATAATAAAATATCCATCATATCACGATAATAGAATAAAATATATAAAACCGTATTATTAAAAATGTCCATCAGTATTTCAACTTCAACTACTTAGCATTGACATTGTAAAACTACTTTGTAACTTGGGTAAATATGTATCTAAGGCTCGATCAAAAGAAAAGAATAAATCAGGAAAGAATAAACTTCTTTAACTGTACATCCTCCTTTCCATCTAAAAAAATCACCATGTCTGTACCAAACCTGTGCCAGCATTAAATGATATACTGAAATGTTTATGCCAATTACCTGTACACATAACCGTAATAATTGAATTGAACGGGATACAGAGAATACTACACGAGGTCTCATTACGTACGAATTATACGAAACGAGTGTCCTTCCGGCGGTATCTGACCGAGCGAAAGCGAGGTCAGATACCAAAGGAAGGTCACGAGTTTCGTATAATTCGTACCTAATGAGACCTCGTGTGGTATTTTATTTATTACCCACGTTCTAAATGCAACAAAAAAATAGAAAAATACTGTTATTTTGTAGTTTTCATGTTTTCAAACCGAAACAGGTTTCGTAAAGCGGTTGCGGAGGAATTTCCGTTGATCAATGGCCACTGCACTTCTTTTGACATTCGTGAGTATGCGCAACAGAATAAACCCATATAGGTTTTTTAATTAAAAGAAAACAAAACCAAAAGGACAACTTAAAGAATTTTAATAACAACAAACTCGAGCTTCAAAAGAAGCAAATTTCATTTTTTCATAAGTGAATAGCGTACAACTATTGTTTTTGTCATTTCGCCCCGCACAACATGTACCCTCAACCGTCACTTGAACGATACTTGACGTGTAACCCGAGTCCGCTCGATCACAAGACGTGTTACGGAATTCTCACGCTTTCCCCCACCCTGACATTGGTTGCTACAGAAGTTAATGTTTATCGTGCCACCATAGAATAGGGCAGAGAATATCGAGTTCCCAAACCCAGGACGAGATTGAGTCGGAGCTAGTGATGGTCGCATTGTGCTGGCAATGACTGCGTTGGATTTGGGTGGCATGGTTTGCTGAAGGACAAGGTCACCGTCACAGGAAAAGATGCTGCTAAGCTAAGTTTTGATGTTTAACACACTGAATGTCCCCAGATGTCTTCCTCGAATAGTACCATCGATTTCCACGCTGTCATTGACACGAATGGGAGCCGCCATGTTTTCCAAAGACATTGTAGACAGAAAACAAAGCAGACGAACTCCTAGAAATCTATTTATTTTCCAAACAAATGTAATTTACTTTTAGTGTCTTCCGAATACGTATAAATATGTTTTGTGGTGTATTTATTTTAATTTGATCTCTTCTTGTACTATCGTTCATGCGAGATGTAACACTCTATGAAAATGGCGTAGTAAAAGTTGTAAATGAATGAATTCACGTGATTGTTATGAATGAAAACTTAGTTCCGTCAGAACATGACCTAAATGAAAGGTCAACGGTTATCCAATCAAATCGTTAGAATACGGGTCAAATGGTTACGACACAGGTCAATGTGATAC
This sequence comes from Phorcus lineatus, assembly GCA_921293015.1. NCBI lineage: Eukaryota > Metazoa > Mollusca > Gastropoda > Trochida > Trochidae > Phorcus > Phorcus lineatus. The sequence goes on from OV121095.1 coordinate 20,841,422, forward strand.
GACACTCGTGTGACGTACGGGATTAGTATGCAACTGCCTGTACGCTGATCACGTGGGTAATAAACCAAATTACGTCCTGTCAAACAATCTAATGAAGTTAACTTCACTTAGTATTCACATAGTATTGGATTATTTTATTAGTTCGATTAATTAGATGAAGTAATGTTTCATTGACTTATTATTTGAGGAATTGTAAAGAGAGCATAACAAATTAGCCAGTTTTATACTAGCCTTAGAGTAATTTAATTTGAAAAGGAGCTCCTTAATACAATAACAGTGCCTGCATGGAACAATAAATTCTAAATTGTAACAAGTCACTACTAAAGGGCGACCTCAATTTGAAATAAGCAAAGAATTAGCTTTTTGAGACATCTCAACTTTGATTGCAATAATCCAAAACGTTTTACAAGTTAAGTGTCGTTATGAACCAACATTTTTCTAAAAAAAATAAAAAAACGCTCCTCACAAACGATGATCAGAGTCATATTGAAAACCTCTGCGCTCAGATTCCTAATTAACTGTTCATACTTCAATAAAATCAGAATCATTTAACACCAATCACATCTACCACAACGGAAAGATGAAGTACATATTCCTCAAGTCTCTTCGTTCTGTCAATTTGATGTATGAGATCAGAGAGACAGAACACAGCGAACGTCTTAAATGTGTGCCCAAACATCTCTCGGTGATTAAAAAAGTCAAAATCAGACAGAGGGTCTCTATACTTCTGTTTTCATTACAAAGAAGGAAAATGGAATCTATTATTTTTCCATTTCAACCCACTTATCAGTGGCGTTGGCCTCCGATAAATATAATAACAGGTTTAGCGTGGTTATTTTTCGATTTTTGTCTACTCAATAGGCTCTCTATTTATTTGGTGTCATCTTTGAGATTGTTAAAAGTTAAGGATCTTAAATTGGCTGTTCAGTACGCTTATGGTTGAATGACGTACTTGTTTGCTTAACGAAGATTGTATGGTAAATCAAAACCTATAATTGTAATCTTCAAAATTGCAAAGACATATGCCTACAAGGTCTGAAAAAGGTTGAGTTACATAAAATTCCAGAAAGAATGTGTTGACTTTAGCGATGAAATGAAACCTTTACCATATAAGCGTTTTATTTACGTTGGAAAATCCATTAAGGTGGATTGTGTGTAATCATTGCAAGAAGGGAGAATGATCCTTGGGCTATAAACAAACTTCAGGATAGTGGTGTTTGCTCATATGGCTTTCTGTGCCTTAAATGGCCTGGAATTTTGGTGATACTACCTCAGTTTTAGATAAACGATTAAATGTATCTGTGGGGGTATTTCGGGAAATAATTTCAAATTCCAATTCAATGGTTTTTATGAAGAAGTCTTTACAAGAATACTATGAATTCAGCCTCAGTGTGGTGAACTCTAAACCTGTTATGAAGTAGAATTTTGACGGTAACGCTGATATTATTCAGGTTTCTAACGGTAAGCATGAAAAGAGTTACCCTTCAATGGTTTTTATGAAGGAGTCTTTACAAGAATACTATGAATTCAGCCTCAGTGTGGTGAACTCTAAACCTGTTAGGAAGTAGAATTTTGACGGTAACGCTGATATTATTCAGGTTTCTAACGGCAAGCATGAAAATAGTTACCCTTCCGTTTTGTGAAGTTGCACAGTCCATAAGGAAGACAATTTGGGATAACAGCTGCTTGACAAACCGTCGCCCTAGAAACAGAAGTTTTTCTCCAATGCTTTCCTGTTCTTTATGTAATATTGAACAATTGTCAACCAATCAATCAAAGTTATTATATTTTTCAGGAGATAGCAATATAACATCTTTGGTGTGTTCCCTGTCTGAAAATTAAGCCCACACCAAAGAAACGCAAATTTAGATTTTAAACTATAAGGTTCTATGTCCAATTAAATGCCAATTAACCCAATCATACCAAACTATTTGAAACTTTCTCATTATATACAATATACCCTAACTTTCACATAAAGTGTATGCTGCAAAGACTTTGTTTTGTTTTTATCATCAGAACAAAAAACCACAACAGCTCTGATGTTTTCTAAAGTGAGAATTATGTCAGTTCATGTCACTTTGGTCACGGATAATGGTTTCAACGGGTCTGCTTTAGAAACTCACCAACAAGAAGTTTTGTTTAAAATTTGACAAGTTATTACGGACTTGTTGACTTCTGTACATTATTCATCGGTGATTTTGTTTCTTTTTTTTCTAAATGAGACAACTTCCATGATAACATGTCTCTACTGAAACATATTGATACCCATTGAGCTAAGAGTTATTTTCGTTCGTCAAATTGTCAATTCTAAAGTTACGGTAACGTTACCCTCACGTTATGAATTAATGTTGTTGGAATGGCATATTGATAAAATAATGTTATACAGGGCAGTTCAAAGGGAATTGATAGATTCTAACTCGAACCATCCCTTAAGTCATTTATGTTTACTTCAATTCCCATACAACGTTACATCCAAGATCTTTCTCACAATAAATTATTTATTCTTGAAAAGCCATTCACATAGTTGTTGATGCAGTTCTCTTTGGTGTCCTATGATCGTGACTGTTGCTCATTGAAGAAAGGAAATTCATGAAGACATAGAACACGTTCAGTGTCAGACAACTTCATCTCCAGATCTAGGGACACATCAGAGCGATACTCGCTCGGACAAAAGTGGCAGTGCTTTGAAAAAAGAAGGAATCTGGAATTCTGCATCAACTGTTTTAACGATTACAGTATCCTGAGGGATGAAACCAGTATATATTTATCATTTACTTGAAAGGAATATGGACAATTGTATTCAGATGAACATGAACACTTTGACAATATATTATCATACTAATTAACTTTGTGCTTACAAATACAAATGTTGACGTTTTCAGTTATACTAATGAACTATTTGTTTGCTTTTGGTTGATTAACTTGAACATGCGGATCAGGCTCATTTTAAAATGGGACATAATCTTAAGTTAAGACGTCCTATCTTAAGATCGGACGGTGGATATTTAAGGAAACTTAACCCATTCAGTTAATGTGATGTATAGTTGAGCCTTTTGTTTATTTCAATCCCTAATTTTCATAATCTATGAATATTTGCTGAAATTTTCAGTCAAAGTGTGTTTTACCAACAACTTGGACGCTGAACATTTTAATATAAAAATATTTGACCCACTTAAACTCAATTGTGTGTAGATGTTCCTGTTGTATGTTTCATACCATTTGGTTTTAATTTGATGCACGTTTTTCTCAAGTTTTCCGTAACACTTTGTTCCTTTCATAACTCAGACACTTATAGTTGGAATTAAATAAACTTGATGTACACATGTGCGTCAACAATGGTCTCTGTTTTTGGTTATATCTACATTTATTTGTAAATAATTTGTATGTTGTTTTCGAGGAAACACATGTATAACTATGACTCAATAAGAAGGCCATTTATCTTTTCCAAATCTAGATTTAAGATTTAAGCTTTATAAAACGTTAAACTTGTGTATTAATTATCTTATTTGTTTCTTGAAAGAATTTCATGCAAAATGCAAATCTTGAGCTTCTGGGACCATTTTGGGAACTGGGCTGTATGAGTGAGCCCTGCCGCATTAATTTATTGAGAAGAATATGCACATTTGATAATTATTGCACTATTTTGTTTCACGATATGGATTGTAGCTGAATTAACTATAATAGAGAAATGTACATTTATAACATATAATGAGCTTTCTATGTACAAAGCATTCGGATTATATCTCCTCTGAAAACATTTAACCCTGTCATATGGCCATCAACACTTTTATTCTACTCTATAGATGGTCTTAAACTTGTCGTACTTGGGTAACTTGGGCATTTTCTGCACAATTCCTAATTGGCAAATAAAAGATTATTGATACCTGGCATATGTATTTCTTGTCACATTGGGATAAAGATGAGGTCATACGCTTAAGCGTTTCTGTCCAAGACCATTGTGAAGGATATATTCTTTGAAGTCTCTTCTCAAGTGAGGTTTAAATCAAGAATACAAATCGGAACTTCCGATAATTACCTACGGCTTTTAAGGAATGATTATATACATTAATACAGTACAAAGTGAGATTGTTACGCCCTCAGAGCAAGTTCGCTGGATGGCGGCTGACACCTTTATAATGTATCTTAGTATGAAATTATCACATCGAAAGAAATACATACCTTTCGAAATAAAAGGAATTTGAATACAACTTGTCGTCTTGATACTTTCTTCACTCTTATCAATTCATTTTAAAAAGAGTATAATGAACTAAGAAACTTTTTGAAAATAATTATTTAAAAATCATGCTCTAATCAATGATACACAAGTTAATATTTTGTTGTAAAATGTGTCTTAGAAATATTATATGTTTGCTTTAAGAAATATTGAAACATTTCTAATTTGGGTACATAATTCATTTTATGATATTTAAAAATAGTATTTGATGCTTGTTATTTTTCTGCATTAACAATATCTAACCAGAAATAGCAGACATAACGGTGATAGAATGTTATTTTAGCAAAAACAAATTCTTTATATTTTTAATTTTGATTTGGTTCTCCGAAGAAGGATCCGTAATGTCAACAATTCTGTTGTAGAGGCGAAAAATGTTCATATGAAACATCAAAGCAAATAAACAGACACCATCCACATATTTAATAACTTATCACTGCGTTTATTATACCATACATGAAATTTCTACTCGTCTTTAGGAGCTTATTGTTCTACAATAGGATAATAACAATGATTTGCTTGTGAGGTCTACAAGGTTTTAAAAAGATAAGCTGTTAGTATAATTCTGATGAGTTGTATCTTATTGACAGTAGCAACGTTTAATCACTGCTTGCAAATATAATGATTATCATCAATCAATGGAGAATATCGAGCTTAATTTTTTATTTCACGAGACATTGAAATATGAATTTCGAAAATTAATTTCATGAAAGAAGAATATATAGCCATTAAACAATTTTCACCTAACCGTAGGAACTACAAGTGGCCTATTTGGCAGGATTTGAACTCGTTTGACGACTTTGATCATAATGGTTAAAATCAAACAATTTGTAATATCCCAAACAGCAAAAAACGGCAGGTTTAAATTTTCATTTGTGTAGACGCATAACACCAAATGTTCTTATTGTTATATTTACCACATCTCAAACTTTTTTGTGCAAGAACGTTCCCTCCAAAACTCAGAATTGAAAAGAAACTATTTCGAAAACGCAACCTGACTTCGTAAATGATAAGGTGTTATCAATCGTTTTTATTCACTGTTGCCAATTACAATCAACTATCAGACCATATACAGGCTACAGCATCGTTTCCGCGCAACCAACACCACGAATGATCGTCCCCATACTGGCAGACCAAGGGTTACCACAAGACGTCAAAACCGCCATGTTCGGCGACATTCGGTACACAATCCCTTCACGGAGACATCTGAAACATCACGCCAGACAGTTGGAATACACTGAAGACCATTCAGTGCCGTTCAGTGTGCCGATCACTTACCAGAGAGAACCTCCATTGCTGTAGACCTTAAGGTGATCCGATCCTCATGCCTCGTCTTCGGCATGAACGTCTTTAGTTTGCCCCAAAAAAACAAAAATGGCGACACAGGCAATGGAGAAGGGTTCCGTTCGCAGAGGAGAATCGGTGCTGCATGTCAACGGCAGATGGCAGAACAAGCATATGGCGTCGACGTAGCCGGCGTTATTCAGATCAAAGTGTCATGGGGAGGGACTCGTAGTGAAGTCCAAGCATTATGGTTTGGGTTGGAATCGGCCTGAACCAGGGAAAGGGTCGTGTGGTGTTCTGGAATCTTTGTCCACGGAGAGGAGGTGGCATCACAGCAGTGCGCTTTGTCGACCAAGCTCTCAGACCCAACTTCATACCCCATTTCGCATGTCACTCGAACAACATTGTCCAGCTTGACAACGCCTTTGCCCACTTCGCCAAGACTTTCTACAGCAGAATGATGTCATCGTTATGCACTAGCCAGCCCAAACGCCAGACATAAATCCGATTGAACATCTTTGGGATGAAATTCAGATAAGACTGAATTGCGTCATAATCAGACAAACAGCGCATTCCGCCAGGCTTTTCTAAGAGTATGTTTCAAGGTGTCTATGAGATTCATCAATCTACTGGTACATTACATGCACACACGCTGTGCTGCTGTTATTGACACTCGTGGCCGACACACCACACGTACAGGTTAAAGCCTGTGTAGAGACTATATTTTACCATGATGTCTTGAAATTGTAGTGAGTTATTTACTGATCAATATACGGGTTATCAAACATTTTTTGACCCCGTTGAAAAAACGATTTCGAAAAATCTATCTAATTTTAATCGTATGAGGTTTTTTCCAGCTTAGTATATGATGATCAACAAAGAGAAAAAGAATTCATGCAAATCAATCATCTGTTGCATTGAACCGCCTGGTATCTATACAATCATTCTTATTCAGAATCATTATTAATATCGAAAAACACAATATTTAATTGAAAGCACATCTTGAAAAAGAGACCAAAAGAAATCAATCACGCAAGTCAAAATCAATTTAAAAAATGTGATGTTTTTTTATCTGAAACTTTTGATTAAATTATTTTTTGCTCATTCAGAATAGTTTTACTACATTTATATATGTATTATCAAATGAACAAGTGTCATCTTATACTTTTTCTATTAATGGATGTACTTTGATTAATTTGCATGCACAACCTTTGGTCTTTTTGCATCACTTTCTTTAGCTCCCACATATAAAATTGACAAAGTATAATCTTCTCAACTGGAACTCTTCATCGAGAAAATTATACCGACTATTTGATTTTGAATAGAATATATCATGCCTATGTTTACTTTCTTGTGCATATCTTGTTTTCACTAGTTGCTAAACACATGTGAGACATGTGAGATCAATAGTGAAATTCAAACATCACAGCACATTAACAATCTCATTGTAAACGCAACAAGGCTTTCCAGATAAAATGGTTCTGGTCGAACGGTAAGAATAAGATTCCAATGTTAGTTGAAATATGTTTATGTTAAACATGTAATTTAACTGCGTCTTGTACTTAGAGACAATAGAGAATTGGTGTATTTGGTGTATTTGATATTCGTACATCTGCAAGACCATCACTAGATTCTTTTAAAGTGATGCTTCAGTAACAAGCTACGATAAGCTACAGCAACGATAAGTTCAAATCGCCTCCCCAAACTTGCATCACGACCTCTAAAATGCCAAAAAGTTAAAATTTTCTTGTTTTTAATGATACTTGCAAAACGGCCATTTATAGGGTTATATAAAGTTGAAATTGTGAGTACATGTTACGTGTGTATTAGTTATATGCCCCACTACATACTACCAACCCTTGTTTGTCGTCGTTTCTGATGTAAATAAATTTCTGAAATTATGTTCGAGTCACTGGCGGACGCCATTATTTGTCCGGTTTTCGATCATAAATCATAACCCGGTATGCTGTCACTACACTGAACTGATATGCATTAGGATGCTGAATTTCTGAAAACACCACCATCCCTCCTATAATACACGTATTTATAAAGTTTGACATAATTGACTCAAACAAAATACTCTGTGGCCCTTTAATATTTTCACATTGATTGACCACAATGAGAAAAAGGACCCGTTAAGACCTCCATTTAAAGGTCAAAACGAGCCCCGGACATTTTGTTTGTGTTATGTCTCAAGACCCACTGTAAACGGTTTTTTTTACAGAAGACGAAGGTCCCTGTCAATTCGAGTGGTCTTGACATTGTTAACAAGTTTTACACGGCTGTGAAACACATGTACTTAGCATTGAAAGTTGCACCTTCGGCTCGTTAGCACAGTCGCTTAAGAACCCTCCACTAAATTGCTATTTTGCACGATGTAGTTTCTTGTGAAGAAGAAGTTCGATTTTGGTCATACTTAAGCATTGTAATACATGTCTTGTGCCCCTATCAATATTTAATAACATCAGGTTGTGTAAATCCACTTAGAGAATCGACTTTATACAGAATTTATTGCTGTCATATATCGAAAGAGGCTCAAAACAAGTAAAACAATGCATGTAAATACTAGACCAACTTGTTTTTCTTTTCTTGTTACGTTTAGGCGTTCAATAATACAACATTGGAGGTAAATTAGTACTTGAAGTTGTTACAGTTGCTTGAAATCATTTAGATAAGAAAAGTTTCCCATTTGCTTATTATTCCCCAATTGTCATATACTTCGAAGGCAAGTTATCGAAGTGTGGGCGCCTAGGCTCTACTCTCTAGATATTTAGATTAACTTTTTTGTAAAGATTAAAACGTATAACTTTACCTAGCTGTGTATCATTGCAATCTAGATAAGACTACATGTAACGCTCTCGTCCCCTAAATCCTACATTACATCTAGGTAATTCCTTATAGGGGTAATGTTCAGCTGATCTTTAGCGAACTTGGACTGACCAATGAAACGAGAAAAAGAAAAAACTTCATCCAACCATAGGGCTGTGTACTCGGAGACGAAGCGATGGGTTCACTCTTGTCGAAATTTGGTGTAACATAATCAATATCTGAACAGACAAAAAATCTGATTTTGGAAAATATTGAATGGCTGTTCAACCGACCGGTTAAGGTAAATCTCTGCCGTATCACCTCTTCACAAAGATGTTAACCAGAAAATGATTATCTTTTTGCTTAGATATTATTAATGCAGGATCAAGTTGTAGGAGGGGTGACTGCAGCATTTAAAGGTATTGACATATCTACGAGTGATCTTAAATTAATAGCCAACTCAAAATAGTTCTCCAAAGCCAGTAAATATGACATTGTATCAAATCTTGCTGTTCATCATAATAGGAATATATATAATTTGACAATTTATAGATTGTAAGTATTACACTGATGTAATTCAATGATACAAACACATTTCAATAGCGTGATAGTGTGATATGATACTGGAGTCAAGTGTTATGCCATTTGTTGATAAATTTTGATTGATTGATTTAAACATATTTTATTCAGAGAAAGGATTGGGTACAAGTTATCCAACTTAATGAAACCCTCTCCTATGTACAAAACTGACGTATATAAAGTTTTACATAATACATGTTACATGAATATATACAAAGAAGAAGAAATACATATATACAAAAGAGCAAACAAAGAAATATAGTAAAATATAGTTAGGAGAATATAAATTTGCAATTACAAACATGGGCATCCTTTTAAAATCTAGTTTTCAAATCTTCCAGAAAGAGAAATGTATTTATGAACTTCTTTAAAAATCTTTACATTATCATTATAAGAGAGGTCTCCGATTCCATTTAACAATATGTTCAAATTAATAAGTTGTCTTCTGTTGCATATTTTACTTATATTATAAAACATTTGTTGTCTAATATTAGAATACAAAATACATTCCATGAGATAATGATAAGAGTTTTCGCAAGTGGATTTACAAATACATCCAGGATCTTCTGCTAGACCAACATTATACAAATCATTGTTTAATCTACTGGTTGAATATCTTAGCTGAGTATGTATTATATTGAGTTTTCTTTTACCAAATGCGAAATATAATGGCGCTTTAAGTTTACGTGGTTGTACATAAATTTTGATGTTTAATGATTTCAAGATTAATATATTTATGGAGTAAAAATCATCATGTCAGATATATCCTCTATATCGAGATAGCTTAGGAATTCTATTCAAAGTTACGTTTGACATGTTTTTACTCGAGCCTTAGATAAAAAGTTATAGAACTACATTTTACCCTTTATCAAAATCTCACTTTGAAGCATGCAATTATACAAACGTCGGTGCTGAATCTCTATGACATGAACTAATTCAAAGTTACGTTGGCTAATCACTTTCAAACGCTGAAAGTAACAATTCAATTACTTTGACAAAATAATGCTATTCAGGTTTCCAAGTCACCTGTCTCAGTAAAACCCTTCCTTAACTACAAGTCATAATATGAAACGAGCTAAGTCCTTTGAAGGAGAATTGAGTTTTCATGTTGAGGCATGGACATCTTCAATAACATTCAAGTTATAAAGGGCAGTGCTAGATGTAAAACAACATTAGAAAGAATGTAAAATGGTTGGTATGAATTCATCATAAATGATCAAAAAAACTGTCAAGAATTGTTTACAAATATTATTTCTTTCATTGAAGAAACTCATATAAAAATATTGTACATATAACACAAGTCCTTCATATTAAATAGCATTTATATTTAATTGACAATCTGATGATCATTAAATGTAGTGATCTGACTTTAAACTTAATAACCATTCTTAATCCAAAGTGTGACAACTTGGATCAAATAAATCATATGTCACCACAAACGTTTCATAAATATATTCAGCACATACCATTGAGAAATGATTATCAAAGTTATTTCTGATTCAATACCTTCTTGTAAATTCAGTGAAGTGTCCGATATGGTTATAAATCTTGACATTTAATGACGCGCAGTGAATACACGCTCATAAGAGATTATAAAAGGATCCTTTCACAAAAACAGGATCAACTTGATTTCAGGCATGCTAAATAGGTTTTAAACTAAAGAGGTAATTAGTCTGTCCACCAATTTGATTCCCGACCTTGTCATACCAAATATGTTACATGATGATTGCTTGACACTAAGCATTACAAGAATGCTTTAACTGGAGGTTCTGGGTAAAATGTCCTATATGTACTAGTACTGAGGAGTTGGCAGGATTGTGATCATCCAAAGTGATATCAAGAACACCTCCTGATTAAAACAAATCCTGTAGGTGTAGAAGTGACCCTTGTTGTATTACCAAATCCATAAAAGATAAACACCTCCACATCATACTAAATCCCATGCTGCTACATCAGCGTAATTGAATCTGCGTAGTTGAATCCGGTGATCCAGCTCCTTCCATATACCCTGATCTCTTTTGAGCCAAATCCCTCGTACAGCTGGCGCGGCTTGATGTTCGTGGCTGTGCTTACCTGTTATTGTTTAAGCCCATGAAATGTCGATATCCAAGGAGCCTGCAGCTACTCTTTTGAACTAAACGGAATTTTCCAACCGGGTAGTGCCGCTGTTGCTGGATGCGAGTCGTCTCATTGGCTGGTTAAATAGCTAGCGATAGGAGGCTTTTGGCCTAAAGGATATCAGGGTATATGGAAGGAGCTCGATCAGCGGATTCAGTTACGCTGATTAAGCAGGATGACTAAATCCTACAGGTCTTGAAAACACCATGTCTTCACAAGAAAAGGCAGGAAGACTTATGGTTTATGATCGAGTTTCCATAAGCGTCAGTGTCGACATCGTTGTTAACATATTGTACCCAGAGCACAACTCAAAAACTATTTGACCACTCCCTACATTTTGTATACTACCTCTCCATAATATGCAGATATGCCTTTTTGGGGGGTTTAATGACGATATTTCAATTTTATTCCATGACAACAATTTAACTTGGTCAAGGGTATTGCTCATTTTAATTCATTTCATTTTGTTAGAACGTGCAGGGATCCTGTCAAAAACATTAGTCTGTAAAATATCTTCCTTATAATAACAAAACCTAACCTAAATTAGAACGAAGTCTAATCCTAGTAAATGTTACTAGTTTCAGCATCCAAAACTACAACCCCAGTTATTTTATCTTGACACCGTAGGGACAAGTCGTTATGTTTTTAGTCTTTAGTATTATTAGCATTCCTGGATCTAAGAGGCCCGTTCTTAGGAAATCGGGAAGGAACCGAGACGATAAAGAAAGCTTCAGATAGGATAAAAAACACATATAAAGAATGAAGCTCTTGATTGATTGACAATTAAACTCATAATTAAATGTGATTGCATGAAACAACAATCTCTTGCTAAATGAAAACTAATGTAGTTATGAAAATCTGACTATTACTTTGGACATGTTCTTGTAGAAACATTCATGTTTAAATTGTAATCGGGAATAATTAATTTGAACATCCGTCACACCCACAACAAAGAATTACAGGTCTAATCCTCAAGCTGTCTTCAAGAGAGCGCTTTTCACATGATCCCTACTCCTGTACATGTCTGTCCATTTTGTGAGAATAAAGTGAAAGAAAACAGTTTGTTTCCCAATCGTTGAAATAACATCTCCTAATGAATACAAAATGTCAAGATGAGACAGAAGATATCTATCATTCTGATTTCATGATAAAAATGGTAATGAAATCTGGTATTTATTTTATTCATTACCACAAGTAATTGACCTCAAAAAGATATTTTTTACAAAAAAAAATGGCATCACTTGTATTAAGAACATTCCTGCATACATTGTACACATATTGTTACATGTTTTTTTATCCCATCGACACATTTAAGCCAAATTACTCTGTTAGTTTGCTACAGTTTAGGTCGATAACACTTACATCACAGGGTGGAAATACCCTGAATCCGTTAGCCGGATCCCCTGCCGGATCCTCCGGATCCTCTCAACAATGGTATACTGGGATCCGTCGCCGGATCCCTCACCGGATCCGGGATCCGGGCGGACACCGCCGGATCCCTTGCCGGATCCCCAGTAGATCAGAATACAGGGATCCGGCGCCGGATCCCTCACCGGATCCGGGATCCGGACGGACACCACCGGATCCTCTTCCGGATTCTTAGTAGATAAGAATACTGGGATCCGGAGACGGATACCCTACCGGATCCTCTCCAGGTGGTAAGAGTAGGCAAGAATGTAAAAAAGGTTTATCATCTCATGATCAATAATCTTAGAACCTTCAAGAATTTGCACGTATGAAGATTTTCCTAAAAAAAGTATCATACTAGTATCTTTGATACCTTCTACTATCATATTCCTGAAATGATATTGTCAACTAGTAACATTATTATATAAATGACTATTAAGTGTTTGTTTTAACCTATAGCTTTTAAAATATTTTTTTGTGTAAGTGTGTTACCCTGAGTGGACAAAGTCAGGATTAACAGAAACTTATTGCTTGAAAACAACTTCTCTAAACTAAAACTATTGAGTCTTAACTTTTCTTTTCAGTAGACATTAGAATTTAAATTTTTAGAAAGTCAATATTACCCAGCGATACCACTTTAAAAACTTTTTCTTTGAAGTTTCATTAACGATAAGATTTCATCGCAACATCCAAATGATATATTAATTTAATTACAATAAGAAAGAAATTTTCTCAACAGGCTACTTTAATTTTATCGAAGCACGGTTCAATATTCTACACTGTAACGCTTGAACGCACACACTTGATCAATACACCTGTCAGCGTATACACATTCACCTAGACTCATTTGTGTCTTATTGCTGCAACAGGTGAAAGTGCAAGTAATTATGCGGTAAGTAGGTATGCTTTAACCGACAAGACGGCGCATCATAACTTACGATTAATGAAAGTTATTCTTAGTATTGAATAATATATGAATAGTAAACAATAACAAACACATATGTACATTGTTAAACATGTATTCATTTCATCATGATGTACATCAAGATCAAACCATTGTAACAAGATATCAAAAGAATAACATTTATGTAAATAAATAAATATCATCTCATTGAAATAAATTCAAAATATAATTTTGTATTGGAGCGGCATTAATATAAGCTTCCAGCTTATTTGCCAATCCATTTCATTGAAATATATAACATATGTTTAAACACACATAAAAAGTACATCTGTTACTTATAACAACATAATTACATTGGTACTAACTGTTTCCTTCTCATCGGCTTCACTATTTCGACAAAAGACTTGTCATGGGATATCCATATAAATTCTATGATCAAGAAAGTTAGCCCTCTGATAAGAAGCCTTAAATATCGTTTCCACGGAAAAGTTTGTAAATTATTTATAAGTCCTTCATCTTACCAAGGAACACTGCAGTGTACTGGAAAAATTTAATCTAGACGCTTTAAGATCAATGTGAGGAGCAGTTTGCGGTACAAGCCATAACCTATTATATGAAAAAACTAATCAAAAACCACTATCTGAACGTGAATATATTTCTAAACTAACACGTTTATACAAAATGAAGAATAATTAGCGCCTCAATTATATCTCTGCAACCTCCTTCCTAGAATACCTAGTACAAATGATTACAATCTCAGAGATCATTCATCTGTGCGAACAGTACAATGCAGAACGGCGACATATGTCAAGTCTTTTTTACCAGATACAATAAAACTGTGGAATTGATTAACTCTCGACATTCAAACCATCGATTCGTTAACTGGCTTTATAAATTCCTCTTACTTTTTTTCCGATCACCCATTTCAAAGTAGTCCATCAGGTCACGTTCTCATTGTTGCAATCATCTAAATAGTACTGGATGTTGTAACATCAATGAGCATGAATAATTTTGCTACAGTACATCCGCATGAAATCGGTATTTCAATTGAAGGGAACAACAAATTAAACTAATTCGTTTTTCTATTTAATAAAGCAATCAGACTAATAATAAAATTTTAGCAAAGTACTTCACTTATAGATTGTTTCATGAAATCGATAGTAAATTTGTTCAACGATCACGAGTATGAATTGCAGGAATGAATATAAATGATATATATAAAATGTGTTTAACTTATTTTAGTTACAATATAGAAAGATTTTCAAATAATAAAGTTCTTAAATTAATCTTATGTTTTACAGTGTAAGGTAAGTCTAATTCTTCGCCCAAATCATTATGTTGGATGTTTGCGGATGTGTATTCGTATGAAAGGGTTAGATACCTCCGGTGGTTAGTCAATACACAGTGTCATGTATATAAGGAATGTCTATACCAGTAAGTATTTTACGTGTGTATGTGCCTTCAATTTAATCCGATGACTTCAAGTAGTCCCGCGTAATTATACGCCTTTTCTGAGTTCCCCGCCTATAAGCATTTTGGGGTCAAAAAACACCTGCATACAATTACAGGCAATCAGACAAGAGACAGGTAGACGAGCTCAACGAACCGTAGCAGGAGAGACGGTGGAGAGAGGAGGGGGGAGGGGGGGGGGGGGTTAATTCATTACTATCCAAATGAATGTAACATTTCCATTCATCATGAAATATTGTAATAGCAGTAATTGTAACCCATACACGTGAAATATACTGTTTATAATACGTTCTTTCTTTGAAATAATAATGCCGTTCAATGACAAGATATATTATAAATCTTGAAGACCTACCAATTTCAAAATGATGTTGTAGATATGATGCAAACTACCTTTTAAAAAACCTGTCATCCAGAAATCAAAGGACAAATTATTAAAGGAGCTTTCCTGATTCTAGAATATGTTGTCAAATCTAGTTGCAAGAACTTTTTTCATAACAATTTTTAAGAACCATAATTATAATCATCTCTTAAACAACCAAACTGAACATATTTCATCACTAGGCAACATCCACAGCCAGTACCCTATTTGAAGATTACCGTATATTACAATGTATAAGGTGACCACGTGTGAAAACAATTTATTTCCATAATTTATATGTAATATTTATAAAAGTAATGTCATTACGTTTTTTTGCCGATGAATTGACATCAAGGCGTCTCTCTCGGCTGGAGGGGTTATAGCCCGCGAAGCCTAAAAAGGCTACCCGACATGCTTCGATGAGCGTAGGCGTCGCGGTACATGGTCACCTATGTAACGGCTGAATGCACACAATTAACAACTCTAACAAATAACAAGTAGGACAAGATTATGTACACAGTGGTTTAATTAAACACTTCTCATGTTGCCACTGTTGTTCAAAGGTGTAAATCTCATCGAAGATTTTCGGGGCAGAAGAGAAAGTTCCATCGCCGTACACGTCAGCGTCGCAAAAGAAACCCATGTTCTGGTTGGTTGTGAGGATAAGGACTGGTTCACCGCCTCCAACTGTGTGTAGGAACTGCTGACCACTGTCTGTCTGTGTCCCCTCTCCTTCCAGGGTGATGTCTTGGCGGTTGGTAGGAAGTGCAGCGATGGTCTTATGACGTTGTCGATACATGCCTGTCTTGACAGCAGAGAAGCTAGGTATGAGTCGAAGGAGGCTGTCGGGGACTACGTTGGGATGTTTTCTCAGGTTTGCTATCTCCGTCTTGGCACGGTGGATCAACTTGGCCTTGAATTCATCAACTTTGAAGATAAAGTCAGGTTCAGGATGGTTGTGGTTCAACGTCGCTGACTGCAATCTGTCTCCACTAGTCACGAAACTTGTTCATAGCATAATACAGTGATCTTCCTCCACGAACGGACTCAACGAAGCGAACTCTGACCTGTGCGTTTGCCATCACAATGTGTATATATATAAACGTAAATATAGATGCGTTACTGTTTTCTTTATAAAATACATCTTCTCAATATACAAAATACATGTTCTCAAATTCTCACTTTCTTTATAAATTATTTCTTCTCAATTGAAAAAAAAGTTCCCAAAATTATTATTTTTGCAAAACATTTTTTCTTGATAAGTTATTTCTTCTCAATTGAAAAAACAGTTCTCAAAATTGTTATTTTTGCAAAACATGTTTTCTTAATAAAATGTATCAACTCAATTGAATGCCTTAATTACCCCCGCTGTTTTGATAAGCAAGGTTTAGGATTAGGCTAAACGGTACTTTCTCCCGTACTGAAAATTATTCTTCGCGGTACATCCGAAATAGAAGTTTTAGGCGTCCCGGGCCGACACCACTGGAGGATCGTCACCTAACCTCAGAATGTTTAGGCCTGAAACATAGACCTATGTGTATAAGCCCCCACCTCCCCCCTCCCCTTCAATAACGTATATAGCTAGGCAGGTCGACATGATTACGGACCGTAAACATAGACCTCGTATATAAGGTGACCCCCCTCCTTGACCCCTCAATTTCTGGTATAAAAAAACTCGCCTGATACGCTGTAAGATACGGTTATAATTTCACTCACAGAATGGGTTTCATAAATTTCTGAAATCTGACAATTTTGCAATTACCTTTGTTCAGGTGTATACTTGGTTTTGTATAAATATGTTTAAATAAAATCACACATGAAATAGCTACAAACACTACCCTCAGGTGCATACAGATTTATAGATATATATGTTTATACGATTTTTGTTATATATTTAAGTGTGTGTGCGTTTGTAAATAAATGTTTGAAATCATTGAATAGAATTATTTTTTATTTAATTTGTGTACTGAAGTTTTGCATAACTATAAGTGATCTATGATATATTATCTAAGCGAATTCATTTACAATATTAACACTTTTGTAAGACCCTAATTATGCAAGTTGATATGTGTACTGACCAACAGGTGTGATGAGTGTGCATTCAAGCGTGACAATTGGTGCTAAATAGTATACGTTACCATGGTTATTTCAGAAAGTATTTTGAAAAAAAAAATTGATAAGAAATAACCCCTTAAATTCTGATTCCGAATAAATAGTGTTTTTCTGAAGATTGTGTTTCAATTTGAATCGAATCATCAAAACATTATCATTTAAACTTGACTTTGTCAGCTTTGGCTAACAATCTTTCACAAAGACATATCAACACTTATTTTTTCTTTATAAATGCACACGGCCTTTATATGACAATATCATGTAAAGAATATGTAAAAGCTGTCAAAGATGTATGGTGTATTGTTGTGACAAAAGCTTACCTAACTTTAAAAAACTTCATTTTTCTAAACTACATTCCTACTTTCGCTACAAGGAGAGGATCCGGTAGGGTATCCGTCTCCGGATCCCAGTATTCTTATCTACTAAGAATCCGGAAGAGGATCCGGTGGTGTCCGTCCGGATCCCGGATCCGGTGAGGGATCCGGCGCCGGATCCCTGTATTCTGATCTACTGGGGATCCGGCAAGGGATCCGGCGGTGTCCGCCCGGATCCCGGATCCGGTGAGGGATCCGGCGACGGATCCCAGTATACCATTGTTGAGAGGATCCGGAGGATCCGGCAGGGGATCCGGCTAACGGATTCAGGGTATTTTCACCCTGTGCATATGCCTCAGAATTAAACGCCAATCTGCCAGGTTGTTAGATTTCTTGTAAAATGTTGAATTTGATGTGGTACGATTTCAGAAAAAAAAACCCAGAAGCATTACATTAAACGTTTATTCAGTCTATGGATTCCTTATCAGATCTCAAGTGGATAATCACTGTTCAGAGTTTGTTTGAGGGAGCTGGCAGTGTCAATGCTGTCGAACAAATCCTGTATTTGTATTTGTTATGCTCTCTTTTTCTTTATGTCAAACATCTATAATGACAGGCATTTTCTGCTACCATCAATGAGCATGTCATTATAACTCTAGTTCATTTGGTCATAAAATTCATCTACTTTTAAAGTTTATTCTAGCTTCTCGAAATTATATTCATTATCTTGGCTTCCTAATATTCTCAAATGTTGCCTTTGATCTTAAATATCCGCTAACAACTAACAATTCAAAACTGTCCCATTCAGATTCATATTTCAATATTCTCAATTCCACCTCTAAAAGTATGGAAATGATTACAAGTAGAAACTGTAAATCAATACACCCTGACAATATGGAAATATCACCACTATACATTCTACATCAGTGTCGTTGGGATGTCAATTATTTTCACTGTGATTTTTATGTTGCACAAGACGAGTCTATCTTTACCAAGTTTATTTCTGTCTGACATGTCATAGGAAAATTCCGCATCGACTAAACATCCTTTACTGAGGGATTGAAGCCAAATCTGGCTGGGACCGGCCCTACTGTAATTAATCACCAATTCATGTAATAGGAGTGAGATGTGGTATCTTGATCTATTGATTGATATCGACATAAAAGCCTAAAATGGCATTCAATTTGAGTATGTTAGAGTGTTATTGACGTTAATGACCGCATACATACTGGTGTTGTTAACCAATTTGTAGAATATAAAATATAGCAAGTAACACACATATACACATACATTTATACTTCCCCGTGCCCTATCTTATTTTTTTTGTTTAGGGGGGGGGGGGGGGGGGGGGGGGGCGTATATTATTTTTGGTTATCTGTAGAGTTTTAAACCATGTAATTTCATTATGATTTGTTTTTTACTTGTATATGTCAATGCATTAAAAGCTAATCATTATAAGGATAAGATATTTGAAGAAGTGTTTTAAAAAATCATTTCAAATATATTTGTTATGGAAAAATATTTGTTTTATCCACCTCAGAAAAATGTGTGATGGTCTTCTGTTGTTTTGTTATTGGTAGCTTATTTGTCCCTATTGACCTTGGCTACTGATATTGTGTTGAAACATGATATTTTGCCCTTCTTTGCTCAGGCATAACCTTTTGATAGTACTAGCAAGTGCATGATATGTGCATTTATGACTTTGATGAAGTAATACATACGTTTTCTTGAATTACCATTACAAAACTTCTAATCGATCCGTGAAACACGTTTTATACATCAGGGAATCAGTTGATTACAGACCATAAGTTCCAAGCGGATAAAAGACCATCGGAACATATATGACAATAACAAGACTTGGAATTTACTTGGCGGGTGGGGGTGGAGTTCACACGGCTCTCAGCGTACTCATGTTTTAGATGAAGATGAACGGAAGAATGAAGAAAGGTTCTGTCAAATTTTAAATGGAGAGTGTTTTGCCAAATTGAATGTAATGGATTTCAGTAGCTTTAAATTGATTTTGAATAGGACATGTCTTCCTGCTGTTTGTCATAATTTTTTTACACACTTCAAATCAAATCTCCATAAAGAGGACACCACTAAGTAATAATAGCTTTCCACTAAGAAAACTATTTATTTTTGTAAAAGGACGAGCAATCATACTGCAACCATACTTCACTTGAAAACAAGCATGACAAGCTCAAGTTGTATAAATGCTGAGGATATTTCAGCAAAACAAAAGACTTGAAATGTGATTCATATTATGCTAGAAAATGAATGAATTTCAAAGAGAAATTGCCAAGCGACAAAATGGTTATTATCACTAAATTATATTGTTCAAAATACGCGTTTGAAAGTATGTACATACTTTGTCATTGTATCTCTTCCTGCTATCGAAAATGTCTTTAAATTGTTCATTTGTAAAATTTAATAAGTTGAATAGAGAAAATTAAATCGAAAACGTAAACTTATTTTCTATTAAACAAGAACGCATTAAAGTTCTTTTGAGGTTTCTAAGCATAATCATTATTTGAATATTTCCAGCTAGTGACTATAAAGCTTAAAACACCAGACAATCAGTTATACTTAATTTGTATTTCAATAAGGGCATGAATAATAATCCATCAGTGTTAATTACTGCGAAAATAACCAACAACATAATGCTCTGATGATTACGGGACTTTACTGACACTTTTCAAGAAGCGGTACAAAGCTAATGTTCGAATGTATTTTAAGTCTATTTTCGATCGAATATATGTAAATACTTCAACATCAAATCGCATATATGGAATTTTTATAATTGCTTTAATTACATGCATTTGAAACTAACATACATTTGATAAACACTTTATGTAATTGCATGTCTAGTTCATTTTGAATAAACATTTTAAATTTTAGTCAGCCTTACCTTTTGCGTCTTAATGTTACATATAATTTTGTCTTTGATAACAGACATGAACGAGGAATTCAGAATAATCTAGTTCCGACATGCTCGTTCACAACTTTGAAACGTAGGTAAAAGATGAAATTATTACTTCCCGACTGAAATGTCACAGCACATTAGACGTTATATTGCCTATGACGATTTCATCTGGTTTTACATCGCTTATTACTGTCTCACATGTCCTGGGAGTAATAAATATTGCTTTAACATCCATTACGGATGGATTCAAGATTAATCTTCCTGGAATCAACTCTTCTCTTCTTAATCATCAATTGATGTAACATAAGTGGAATATCGGGGGTTGATCTACTGACTGAAGTTGTTCCAAGTGTTTAAAATGACATTTTATTTGAGTGTATAAGAGTATTATTGACGTTTATTTGCGCAAACGGGGTAATAGATAGTGTTTATGTCTACCAATTAGTATAACGTATGTACGTTACAATTAGCAAATACATTTACAAGTCTAGACAATTCGAAGTATCGAAATCATATGTGGAATATGTTTTGGGAGAAGTGTAATGGAAATGCATGTGAGGAATGTGTTTGCAGAAGGCAAAACAACTTGTTTTTCAGCGTATATAAATCCGCTCTCGCTCCTTCCTAATTTTCTGATCTCTTTCGGACTTAATCCCTCGTATTGCTGGCGGCTTGATATTCGTGGCTATGCTCACCTAAAATTCGTTAATTAAGGAGCTTGAAGCTATTAGCTTGATCTCAACGGATTTTCCATCCGGGTTGAGCCGCTTTTGCTCAATGCGAGTCGTTTCATTTGCTGGTACGATAGCTACCGATACAGAGTTTTTCTCTTGAAAGAGATCAGAGTATTAGGAAGGAGCGAGAGCGGATTAATATCTGTTGATTTAACAGGATGTATTCAAAACAACATTATTAGGTCAGCTTTAATGATATTATGGTAAGGGGAAAAAAAGTGAAAAAACATCCTATCCACCTAGAGTGTACTCATCTTCCTACAATAAATTGTTCAGTTATATGCCTTATTACTTCCAATATGTATCCTCTGCCAAAAGACCCTTGTAAACTGAACGCCAAAGAAATGTTACACCTCTTTGAATTTGAACATCATAAAAGTGTGTATAAAGTTCATTCAATATCAAAGAAAACAAAGTCAGTTGGGTTAATTTTTACAATTTTCACTTTAATTATTGCATGATCGGAAATAGGATAATTGATCCCACCCATGAAGAACTGGCGATAACTTATTTACCATTAAAGTTACAGGTCTGCTATTTTAGCACAAAACACTAAACTGATGGAGTCTTACAATAAACAAAGCAAATTCCTCTGAACACGTAACTTTTTATTATATTCAAATTCAAAGAAGTGTAACATTTCTTTTGGCTATGACAGTGTTGCATCTAGGCTGCGTATTAGCGCATTTACGCATTTTACAAAACATTTGGCGCATAAAATCAAAAGCAGTTGGCAACCAGATACGCATTATAAAAAGATTTGGCGCAATTTAATTTTGAATATCTCTAAGCGCAAACAAATATTTTTTTAATGAAGTCAATTGAAACGTACGTGTGCACCTCGAAGAAACTTGGTTTTCCGAATCTAAATATCAGGCCTACCAGACAAAACTGCCTGGTGACTGCAACATTTATTGTTTAGCGAAATTTGACCTGTACCGCGCATCCGTATTTCACATGACCCAGACAATCTATTTCGGGAAATCCTGATTCGCCTTGCGTACTGAAATTTCGATGTATATGTTTTCATGACGTATATACGAATTATACTTTAGGTAAAAAGATGTACTAACACATGTGAGAATTTTTAATTTCAAATAAAACATTAAAAACGAAATAAGGAAAAGCACTCGCATGCTGCCCACGCTGCTGTAAACACATGGTCGAGCCAGCTTCATTAATGTGCGCATGCGTGGGGTTATCTGTCTCTAGATTCACGTTTTTCGTTGCATCTTATAATGTTTCGGTGACAAGGAAATCTATTTATGTTGTAGTTTCCATGTTTAATGTCAATTTATCCGGTAGTTTCGTCTGGTAGGCCTGATTATAGTGCACTCTGAAAAGTCGTTGTCATTCACTCAGAGGTAATCGTTTTGAAAACGGACTTTACCGATTCTATATTTCTAGCGAAATGATTGGTCCAAATAAGCATTGAAATCTCGTGATTAGCGTTGCATGACCGCATGGCGAAGCACTAAGTCAAAAGGTTACGATACGAAGTAAGTTGTTTGTGCTGTATGAAAACAACATGTCTAAAAAGGCAAGAAAGTTACTACTTTTCGCGGGCTTCTGGCGAGTCGGAAAATTTTAATCAACAGGAAAGTAGGCCAAGTACAAGCTCTGATAACGATGTCTCTGTTGAAAATTCCCAGTCGTCAAACTTGCATGCTGACGATCATGACCCTTCTGAATCAAGCGATAGGGACAATGAAACGGAATGTGTAGATGCTAGTAATTAAAAAAAATCTCTAACAGAAAAAGGAAGTCATTTGAACATAATTCTAAAAGGAAATGGCTTTCAAAATACGATTGGTTACGTTTTTTTGTCCAAATGTGTACCCATTTGGTTTGAGAAGGTGGCCCACTTTTTTTAATGTGATGGGCCAGTTGGCCCTCATTTACTTAATCCTAGATGCAACAAATATGACATTGGACTTCTAAATGATGTTTATTGACATCTTGTGGGATGCCCGAAATAAAGGAAGGAGCGAGAGCGGATTCATATTATATATATATATATATATATTATATATATATATATATATATATATATATATATATATATATATATATATATATACATATATATATATATATATATATATATATATATATATATATATATATATATATATATATGAATGTTCATATACGCCCATTTAACAGGATGATATTTTGTGAGTGAGTTGGGGTTTAACGTGTATTGAACAATATTTCATTTATTATGATGATAATCGTCGTTAAGAGTTGACAGGTCACTTAGGGATCAAAATGCTTAGGGAATAGTCGGAAACAAAGATATAGTGAGAGACCTTCTCTCCCAACAGAGGGAGCGCAGTCATAAATTCCTATTCAACCTCAATCCTAATACGAGGGTTTCTTGATCCAGAATCCATCGACCTGTTCAGCTTTTGCGTCTCCCAGGAGCGTGTTACCAGACATGAGAATTTTCCGCGGATTTCCTGGATTTTGGTTTCATTTTGAACGTTTTTGAGATCAATGTAAATTTGCAAATAAAATTGTAGGGGGGTTTAGATCGGCCCCCTAGACCCCCGTGTTTTGGGGTTTTATCCATTCTCGTTTCCGTGTAAGGTCCAGCTGGCATAGTTCTGTGGGTCTCTGAAGCGCGCAAACCACCACACCATGATAACGTATTAAGCAAAATGGTTGCCTTACGCTTACTAGCGGGGGTACTTCGTAGCGGGGGTAAATAGCGGTCATTCCGTCCGTCCTTCCCTCCTTAAGTCCTTCCGCCCGTCCTTCCGCCCAGTCAGTTTACTCAAAAACCTTACTTTGCACACGTGTTAACCATAACCTTGTTTGGACTACTATTGAATTTTCTGGAATTCATTTTTTGTCGTGTTCATGGAAACGTAATTTTTGGGACTTAGTTATGTGGTGGACAATTGGGACAGGTTTTCACAGAAACAATTACACCTAGAGGAGTGAAATTTAAGGTTATGGATACACCTGTTGATACTCTTGATCGAGTTCGAAAGCCATTTCCGAAATTTTATTTTTTAAAGAGTTATGGCCCTTGATTGCTCATTTGGACTTGAGCGATGGACAGATCTGTTGCTCCAATGGGGACAGATTTTTCTCAGAAACTATTACACCTAGAGACGTGGCATTTTGGTTTTGGATACACCTGATGATACTCTTGATCGAGTTTGAAAGCCATTTCCGACATTTTATGTTTTAAAGAGTTATGACCCTTGCTCCTGAAATTGGACTTGGAGCGATTAACAGGTCTGATGCTCCAATGAGGACAAGTTTTCTCGGACAGTATGACACTTAGGTGAATGAAATATTGTTTTTGGACACACCTGTTGATGCTCTTGATCGAGTTCGAATGCCATTTCCGAAATATTATTTTTCACAAAGTTCTGGCCATTGAATGCGCAATTTGACTTGTAGTAATTAAAGATCTGATACTTCATTGGGGACAAGTTTTCTCAGACAGTATCACACTTAGATGATGAAATTTTGGTTGTGGACACACCTGTTGATGCTCTTGATAGATATTATTTTTAACAAACTAAAGGCCCTTGATTGCGCAATTGGACATGTAGCGTTTAACAGATACGTTGCTCCAAAGGGGACATATTTACTCTTAAACTATTACAGTAACTTTTAGTAAATCAGGTTATCCAGAATCATATTAACTCAAACTAGAGGAGAAGAAATCTGCGGGGGTATGAGAGCCATACTCACTTTTTTCTTGTATTGAGTTGTATTGGTCTGTTAAATGCATACCAAAGACACTTGCGATTTCACTTTACACCAAACTTTAAGACTTCTGGGAATAAAAGACCACCCGAACTTCTGTGTTGAAAAAGAGTTCCATGACAATTATTCTTGAATTTTAACGAGGATCAATTGTGTATCATCACTACACGTTAAAGCATTATTTAGGACTGGACTTTTGTGCTCTCACTATTAAAGTTTGGTATCAACGCAAGAAGGCAGACAGGTATTGTCTCATTTTGAATTGAAAGTGTCTTGCCATTTTGAATGTAATGGATTTCTGAGTGCTAATGAATTTCAAATTGATTTTAAATAGAACGTGTCTTCCTGATGCTTTTACAATTTTATACACACTTCCAATCTTATCTCTATAAAGTGTGCATCAAGTTTAGGCAATCGATATTTCATCCTTAAACGAATGAGAAGAGGTTCATTTGTATTAGCACAAGTAATAAAATTAGGACTCGCAGTTAGAAGAAATCATATTTCTTTCAAAATTATTATTAAGATCAGTACAGTTACATATGACATACATTGAATTATTTATTCAATGCATTACATATATTACATATAAAATACATTAAATTATTTATTTTATAAATTAAACGAAATAAAATCATACATATTAAAACTCCTTCTCTACCTTTTTTCGCTTACTTGTTTTGACAATGTAGTGATGATTCAACACATGTACTATTAATAGACTTTTGAAACTTGTGTTTCACTTGAAACGCGGATGAAGGACTTCTCTGCTTGATTTCCTCTGTGAATATTTGAGACAAATCCATAGCTTCCACACAGTCCCCACTCACGCACGCTTCAACTTCATTGTATTGATAGCCACTGAAGAAATAAGAATTTTCCCTTAATTCCGTTTCATTAGTAACAGCTCAGGGCCTGTACCTCGTTGTTTACGGCTGAATAAAGTGATCTCAAGAAAAAGAAAACAATGTCTTTTAGTCAATGGAAACAGTTTTCAAACGAATGTACTGATACACCGAAATATTTGAATTGACGTTACATGTTTCATTGAAAATATTGAAGTAATGTTATCGTGTCTGATATGACATTTGCAACGTTTTGATTGTTGCAGAATGCTCTTGATTTATGTAGCTTTTACTTAAAACGCCTCTTTTAGACACAAACGATAGAATAGAAATCATCGCATCAAAAGCGCAATGCTGTCATTCAACATGTAACACCTATGTTAAGTTAACAATATGAAGGTGAATATTTTGAGTGAAATGTAGATTTGTATTATGAATACTCTATCTACAAGCAACAACAAAGAGAGAATTCTTTTCAAAACCTGGCATTTCAACTTATTAAGAAATGAAGAGAGGATATTGGTTTCATGTATTGAAAAAAGGTTCGCATCAATGCTTGGCACGCACGCACAAACCTTCCTTGATCACTTGCACTTGCAGAAAAAGCCCATCAAAGCTACGACTTAAATTCAAATGCCATAGTTGTACAATTGAATTTCCTGAAAAAAAAATGCTTTTCAGGTCTCCAAATCATTTGTCAAAGTGAATTCCATCCAAGATTCAGTGTTAAGAAGATTATACCCTTGAAAGAAAGTCGGGGTTTGATGTAGTAAGTTGTGTTGAATTAAGATAATAAATTAAAAAGGAATTTATGATTTTGGTTCATTGTTAATAGGAACTCGCATATTCGAACATAAACATCCGTTTAGTGGCTTAAGATTACCGTATTATTTTTCATGATGCTGGAACATATCAAACTTTCAAAAACTCATATTTGCTTTTTAGATGACACGAGAGAATGAATCTCAATGAAATATATGATTTTTTAGCGCCTTCACTTTATCGAATTAATTTTAAGAGGTAAGATGTAAAACATGCGGTGAAAGGTATTTTCTGCGGTAATTTGTGATAAAAACGTACAAGCTTGTGATGTAGGGGTCGGTACCTAAAATGAGCATGAAAGTGTATTACAATGTGCGGTGAATTGTACTACCATTTTTTAAGATGTTCTTTCTGATATAAATATATGTGTGTAGGATAATTGTGAAAAACATCCGCTAATTATTTCGATTTTTCATTTATCAAATAAAACCCAACTGTATCAGTGTGATTCTACATTGCCGTTTTCTGTACAATCCAAACATGCATGTATGATTATTTGATGTTCATTTATTTATATCTTTTTACTGTTAACATTAAAGGCAGGATAGAGCAATGGTTAGCGTGTTAGGCTTCGGATCAAGACGTCCGTGGTTTCGAATCCCACCATGGTCTCGGCAACGTTGTCTGCAGTATAGATCTGTTCTACACGCAGTAAGGTTTGGGAGCAATTTAATTAAGTGTAGTATCAACCATAGTTCGCTAGTTCCAGCCGATGTTCGTAGGTTCTACCGAAATGCATAGCCACAAGGGTGTTGCGGACTTTCCCCCTGCAATAATACTAACAGCCCGGATATAGTTGAAAACTCTTATACTTGTAAGCGGCGTTAAACCCAAGATCCCCTCATCTTTCCTATATATACACACACACACACACACACACACACAAACATAAACTTACGATTGTTTAAGATACACTCCTTACCTTCTATGCCATTGAAAAATTAGTGACATCAATTGCTATAGGTATAACGTCATCTTCTATTGATGCTGCAGATGTTCGCAAGACAATTATCTGAACAACAGCCTATATAGAGAAAACATGATTTATAATAAGACTGAAAAAAGTTTATATGCAGATATAGAACTAAATTGAGCAACACATTTCACTAGGGCTACTTTTGGCATAGAAGCAGTAACATAAAATCCAATTCCTCCATGAATGAATGATCACAAAGGATTTATTTCCAAGGACTTATTTTCAATCTAAGATTAATCGTTGAAACCTTATACATTTTCTGCGTTTGGTCATAAATAAACAAGCGCTTTTATGTTTTCGCATTTGTCGATTTATTGCCATGTTTAGCTGACAGTGTTCTCAATGAAACAATGTCAATATATATTTAGTTCAACACCTTGCATTTACACGCTTAAGTTTATTTCGGTAGTAACTAAATATGCTTCTTTTTATTATACTGCTCGTGTGTATTCGTAATATCCAATAACTTTTGCAAATACTTTTCTTGCCCAATGTATGTCATAGGTGAAATCTTATATTTTTCCTCTTGACTGATCAAATGTTGGTTGTAAGTACAAAAGTTCTTTTTGACATCTAGTGGATATTCCTGATAAGCCCCTCTGTATTATCTACTATATTATATACTAAAGTACTTCTATAACCATAAACTTTTCTTTTCATCACTAAACTTTTATATATACATTGGTGGATATTCTTTTTTTTTTATTTAACTCAATTTGTTATCAGTCTCAATACTCTTTGCGTTCCTTGCCGTATGCAAATATGTATATATGTGACTTCGTTCTGACAGATTCATGGCAATAAAATATGTTATATGACGAAGCCTTAAAACGTCTTCTGCCTTTTTCGTCATTGTTTTATCGTGGTTTATATTTAGAGCAATATATCAAAAGAAAATCTGCCAGACCAAGAATAAGACGTTGATGATTCAATTAACTGATGGATAGTGCAGTAGCAACACATGTTGAAATCCCACGCATTAAAAACTTAATATTACATTCTGACTTCATCTTACTTTTCCCTGGAGCAAATGTCTTATAAAGAAGATGAATTTTTACTTCATTTTTTATTCTAGAACCACGGTTCGATTCATCATTGTATTTGAAATATTCTAGCTCTTATAACACGCACGTAGACATGTCATGTAATGATTAATTGCATAATGGTGATTTATCAAGTATCAGAAAGTTTTTCAGAAAAGTAGTAGAATTCATTCAAATTAGTATAACCTTAAATACAGCCTTGTTTTTATCATTATTAGCTGTTTAGGAAGTATATGTGTTTTTGCTTGACTAATCAATCAATTAAACAATAACATTTTTAATGCTACATTGAAATCATAATGTGAATTGAGATAACGGTATCGCTAATGTTTGTTTTAGAATATTTCATCAGAGATAAACACATAAAGAGGAAATTTGTTCAGAAAGTGGACTTACACCAGTGAAAATTCCGAGCCTCCAGAAATGAGTCTTACTGCACATTATTGTCTTGTTAAAATAAGATAAGAACAAGTTTAATATTAACATTTCTCTGGAGTAGGAAACCATTATCCAGCAATTTTAGTGTCAACAGCATTTTTTTGGGACACAGACGAACGGAAACCCTTTTTTATCAGAATTTGTTTTGGAAACTGTATCCTAGAAAATTAAGAGTTGTTCGAGTAAGCATTTGAACGTAAGAAACATATTTTTAATTCAAATTCATTTTCACCACCCTCGTTTGACAAGGACATGTTAATAACTAAAATTTAACTACTGTAATTTCAAACTCACATTTCCGTTATCGTTCTTTCAATATGTAGACTTGACATTTCAAATTGTATATTGTCTTGTATTGAACCACGTTGTCAAACCTGTTCAACGGTCACACAGTCTCTGTAGCTGAAGTATTTCATAATACCATAACAATAAAATATTTCAATAGGACAGTAACATGTTTTTGGGTAGATTCAGTTCTTCAAATTTCCATCAAAACACATGAGTGTCAAATTTTTTATCTTCAGGAGGTCAAAGCATCTGAAATATTAACCCAATCATCCTTGGTTGAAGAGAAAATACTCAAATTTCAAGCAAAAACCACTTGTTCATGATTTAGCAAAGCTTAACTGATCATGGTAGGTTGGTTAAAAACTGGTTCTTTTGATTTAAAGATATTTTTTAATTTGAAAGATCTTTTAGGTTTTCGTGCTTTTCTGAAATCCCTGTATTTATCTTTAAAAAAACGTGCTACTGCCCTATTAATATAAGCCGAAATGTGTTATAAGAGACAAAATGATTTAAACCTTCCCTTGTCAAGCTTTTTCTAATCATTCTCACTGTCAGTGGAACGCGACTTTTGTAGCCGTGAGTCTTCACACCTGCTGAATGATCGATTTCTTCTTTGATCGATCTTTTCATTTTATGTTTAAGAGAAGCATAGTTCAATGTAGTTCTATAACTCTATATCACTGTGTACAGGTATAAGTAAAGATGTACAGAAAAATCTATCTCCCTCCTCATCGCTTCATTTTGATTCAGCAAGAGGACTAATCGCAGGTACACAAAAAGAAAGTTCGCAGAATTATCAAAATGTTTGCCTGCTGATGTTGTATACATTTAAATGCACTACGTGTAGGGGCTATGTATAGGGAGACTTTTTATTATACTATTTAAAAAGGTTAGATTTAAGTCCTTATCTTTCTTAAAATATTTTTAAAAATTTTCAATTCTTAGATCACTGAGTATGAATAAAGGCTCAAATGAACTTAAAGATTATACATTGGCTTAAAGTGTTTCACTATTTGCTCTGCTACCAATGTCACAGTTTTGTGACAAAATGCAACAACAGAAAATGGTAAAGAAGTATTAAGTTCACATAGACTTTATTTCCCAACTTGGTTGATTCATCAAATGCACTACTCTCTATTTGGTGTTGAAAGGACGAATCTTTTCTTTAATATGCATTCATTTCAACAATAGAACATCAAGAGTCAAACACATTTTCAAAAGCTATCTGGGTGGTTTATCAGTTGCCATATGACTGAAACCTAAATAACCACAATTGCTTTAATCTCTTGACAATTCCCAATAGTCCGCCGGCCCAGAGGGGTCCCCATGCACCCCCCCCATGGCAGACTGAGACTAACTTTTTTTGAAGCCTTGACATGTCTATTATGCAAATTTGACTGGTAACAGTGTATAAACTGGGACGAAATGTGTCATTTTTACATAATTCCATGGGTACCCCCCTCAGCCACTTATTCTCTGAAGCGTCACACCAAAAGGTGGATATCCCCATATCTTTGGTTCTAATTATCATAGAACCATAATCTTGGTATCTAAATGTATGTTTATAAGGTCACTAAATTCATTGACAGACATTTCAGATAGCTACCATAGGTCATTTGTACGAAATTTTAGGTTTCCATTACAAAAACTCATCATTCATGACTTCGACCGGTCACAATTCTATTTTCTCTTCTCTACAGTTAATGGATATCATTTTATTTTACATTATTTGCACTGATAGTAGAATCATGAGTACCTGTAACCATTTTGTGTACCTATGTGTACTTATAACAAAAAAATTAAGTGTCCAAAAGCAAACCAAGGGACCTACCGTTAATCTACTATCATTGAAATACACCAACTCAGCCTTGTAAAAAATTTTTTTCTTCCTCTCTATAGTTAATGTATATGATTTTATTTTACATTATTTGCACTGAGAATGGAATCTTGAGTACTTGTAACCCTTTTGTGTACTTTTGTGTACTTATAACACATAAACTAAGTGTCCAAAAGTAAACCAAGGGACCTACCGTTAATCTACTATCATTGAAATACACCAACTGAGCTTTGGAAATATATATTTTCTCTTCTCTACAGTGAATGTATATCACTTTATTTTACATTATTTGCACTGAGAATAGAATATTGAGTACTTACAACCCTTTTGTGTACTTATGTGTACTTATAACACATAAATTAAGTGTCCAAAAGCAAACCAAGGGACTAATCCACTATCATTGAAATACACCAACTTAGCCTTGGTAAAACACTAATTTTTCTTCTCTAAAGTTAATGTACATTATTTTATTTAACATTATTTGCACTTAGAGTATAATTATGGATACTTGCAACTCTTTTGTGTATTTGTGTATTTGTGTACTTATATCAACCAAGGTTAAGTGTCCAAAAGCAAACTAAGGGGCCCACCATTAATCTACTATCATTGAAATACAC
Source organism: Phorcus lineatus (assembly GCA_921293015.1). Taxonomy (NCBI): domain Eukaryota; kingdom Metazoa; phylum Mollusca; class Gastropoda; order Trochida; family Trochidae; genus Phorcus; species Phorcus lineatus. The sequence continues at coordinate 20,873,259 of OV121095.1, forward strand.
CAAATAAGCCTTGGAAAAAACTCACAATTTTGTATTTTGTTTTACTGTTTTACTTCTAAATCATTGGGGATTTAAAGGGTTCAAAGAAGAAAGATAACACATAGGTATTAATTCCGTCACATTACACACATCACAGGCATGTAGTACAGGAGTACATTCTTGCAAATTATTCATTTTTAATCTCCATATGACTGTTTGAATCAGCTGCTTTTTGGACATCAGCAATTTATCAAAATCCTAGTTTTAAGAGAGAGCATCATCATCAATAACATCACCATACATCACACACCACAACAACGTTCATTATCATCCTCAAAGCTGTCACGTTGCGGGGCCTTGATGTCGACCAACTCTCTAGGAAGAGCGCACTGGCTCTAGCTTCCCACCCATAAAAGTCGAACTATGTCTCTCATCAGCAACAAGAACAACATACATTTGAACAGAGATTTATTCCATAGAGCCTCCTGCTAATTGAAAAACATTGTATGATACTCTAGGCTTTTGATGGTATCATGACAGTGTCCATGTTACATTGTTTGACTCATGTTCAAAGCAATAGACATTCAGTTGCAGACAGCCAACTTTATCAATAGTTTCTGTCAGGTCCACCATAGACAGCAAAATAAATCCTTATAGGTCTTTTATACGTGATATGTACATAAGGAAGACAAACTTCATCTTAAAACGTTCCTGAGTACATCATTACTCAATCCGGTTGGTTGTAGGATATATGAATTTTGGTACATTTAACCACAACAAGTAAACATTTAACAATAGTGAGGAAACCTAATTATCAAGATTAATCATATGAGAATGTAATACAATATGGATTTCCAGTAAATGCACATTTAAAAGCACCTTGCTCACCAGACAAATCTGATGGCACAACCTAAGAGCCACTTGATCTGACAATGAAAACTTTGAAAATAGCAAGTAAAAACACCTTGCAATGAGCTTAATCCAATGAGCAGGAGGCTCTATGAAATATATCTCTGTTCAAATGTATGTTGTTCTTGTTGCTGATGAGAGACATAGTTCGACTCTTATGGGTGGGAAGCTAGAGCCAGTGCGCTCTTCCTAAAGAGTTGGTCGACATCAAGGGCCCGCAACGTGACAGCTTTGAGGATGATAATGAACATTGTTGTGGTGTGTGGTGTATGGTGATGTTATTGATGATGATGCTCTCTCTTAAAACTAGGATTTTGATAAATTGCTGATGTCCAAAAAGCAGCTGATTCAAACAGTCATATGGAGATTAAAAATGAATAATTTGCAAGAATGTACTCCTGTACTACATGCCTGTGATGTGTATAATGACGGAATTAATACCTATGTGTTATCTTTCTTCTTTGAACCCTTTAAATCCCCAATGATTTAGAAGTAAAACAATAAAACAAAATACAAAATTGTGAGTTTTTTCCAAGGCTGATTTGGTGTATTTCAATGATAGTAAATTAATGGTAGGCCCCTTAGTTTGCTTTTGGACACTTAACCTTGGTTGATATAAGTACACAAATACACAAAAGAGTTGCAAGTATCCATAATTATACTCTAAGTGCAAATAATGTTAAATAAAATAATATACATTAACTTTAGAGAAGAAAAATTAGTGTTTTACCAAGGCTGAGTTGGTGTATTTCAATGATAGTGGATTAGCGGTAGGTCCCTTGGTTTGCTTTTGGACACTTAATTTATGTGTTATAAGTACAAATAAGTACACAAAAGGGTTGCAAGTACTCAATATTCTATTCTTAGTGCAAATAATGTAAAATAAAGTGATACACATTCACTGTAGAGAAGAGAAAATAGTTATTTCCAAAGCTCAGTTGGTGTATTTCAATGATAGTAGATTAACGGTAGGTCCCTTGGTTTACTTTTGGACACTTAATTTATGTGTTATAAGTACACATAAGTACACAAAAGGGTTACAAGTAGTCAAGATTCTATTCTCAGTGCAAATAATGTAAAATAAAATCATATACATTAAGTATAAAGAGGAAGAAAAAATTTTTTTACAAGGCTGAGTTGGTGTATTTCAATGATAGTAGATTAACGGTAGGTCCCTTGGTTTGCTTTTGGACACTTAATTTTTTTGTTATAAGTACACATAGGTACACAAAATGGTTACAGGTACTCATGATTCTACTATCAGTGCAAATAATGTAAAATAAAATGATATCCATTAACTGTAGAGAAGAGAAAATAGAATTGTGACCGGTCGAAGTCATGAATGATGAGTTTTTGTAATGGAAACCTAAAATTTCGTACAAATGACCTATGGTAGCTATCTGAAATGTCTGTCAATGAATTCAGTGACCTTATAAACATACATTTAGATACCAAGATTATGGTTCTATGATAATTAGAACCAAAGATATGGGGATATCCACCTTTTGGTGTGACGCTTCAGAGAATAAGTGGCTGAGGGGGGTACCCATGGAATTATGTAAAAATGACACATTTCGTCCCAGTTTATACACTGTTACCAGTCAAATTTGCATAATAGACATGTCAAGGCTTCAAAAAAAGTTAGTCTCAGTCTGCCATGGGGGGGGTGCATGGGGACCCCTCTGGGCCGGCGGACTACAATGAGTGATACTCATATGGATCACACAAAATATTCATTGTTAGTGAAATCAATTCCGCTTTACTACCTTTGAAGTCTTTCAGTTCTACACGGGGAATATATATCAAAGTAAAAACTAATTAACTTACGTTACTATGAAGCAAATGGAACAATGCTAACAGAATATGGAATGCTTCGAATCAGTGACAAACAATACATTGGTTATGTTGCACTATTCCAATGGATTTATGTTTGTAGGGAAATGGATTCTTGTATGTATGTATGTATGTGATGTACATGTACTTTTAATTTGATAGAAAGAACCTCCCACAGCAGTGACAGAACTTCAACCAACTATTAGTAAAAGGTAAAGAAGAAGTTATCTTCCGCTAAAAAGCCCTTGACGCCAAATGCTCCTTCTTCCTGTCCATTTGATTTAAGATATTAAAGACAAATACTACTCTTTCTGTCCTTCATCTTTGTCCTAATATATCTTGATGAAGAAAAGTTAAGTTCCGACAGATGATCTTTATCATTTTGATCTCGTGACGAAGATGGGGAGAACATCAAGTATTATTATTATATATTTATTTAATGCACACTGTAATTGGCTTTGGTCATATTGAGATATAAAAAATGCTGCAAAGGTGGACAGCACGGGGTTTTAAAACAGTTCCTATCGAAATGGATCCCATTTTTGAGCTACGAACAATTTGGGAAATTGAAAAGTCAACGCCGATTATTCTTCTGTAAAAAAACTTTTTGAGGATCATTTCTCTCTTTATAACAGACACGTCAATACTTTACTGTTTGGTATTCAGTATCATATTTGCATTAAGACTGTTTCAATGGAAATGAGTTTGAAAATAGCATTTGAGTTCACATCGACAATCTTGATAAGGTAATTGTAAGATCCTTAAAGTTACTTTGTCAAAGTAATGGTGGTTCGGTGTTTGTGTTTGAAGGAGAAGATTCAGGTCAATATATAAGAAATGCTAGAGGTTTAAATGATGACTGCTGTAAGCTATTTCTTACATTATATTTAATGCTGACCTATTGATATATCTCGTCTAAAGTGTGAAAGTGGCTTTTGAATACTGGCATTGATGTGGTTTTGATGTGTGATGCTAGAACATCAAAGGGGTGATGGATATAATTTGCACAGATTCGTTTTAATCTAAATGTTTATAGAAAATGATTTATCCATATTTCTGCAGCGATTGACCCTGCAATTCATGCGATAGTTAGCTTGTGAATTCAGTCACATATAATAAAATATTTGTCAGTCAATACAGGCAAAATATTTGAATACGTACCGTCCTAACAGTCTCTCTTAACATCTCTTCAAAAGTCCCATTCCTACCCATGATAAAACAAGCAACAAAAGGGGAAAAGATATTGCAATGTGTTGATTTTGTTTTTAACATGCATTTCATATCAAAGCATCGAGGACGTGTTGAGTTTGATTTTTGTAATTGTATGATTAGGTGACATGTCGAAATATAATATCAATATGCGAATCGGTATGCAGGTTTATCAATTAATCAGATTTCGATAATAATAAAGATAACATTGGAAGCGGCAGATTCCTACATTTTAAGAAAATTCATTAATTTAATCAATGTCCTCCTCCGCTTAGTCAAAAAACCTTATTACATAATCTGCAAATAGAGTATAAGATAAAACAATTACATGATCTATGAATCCCAATATCCCACTTACTTCGCTCTTTAAGCTGGCGAAATGTAATGTATATCCAAACTAAATACCAAAAGTTATATGATGCCATTGTTTAGTTTCACTGGCAAACGTATATAGAATATATGAATATAGATGTAAAGTAATGAATGTAAATGTTTATCGCCTTCCTAAAGCCGAATGAAGATGTAACGACTTCTTAACGTGTTCATCTCATTTAGTTAGTTGCACAATATTACAGAAGCTTGGAACTAATTTATGAACTTTGAAGTGTTTTAATTATTTAAACACATTGATGTAAATTCATTCAATCATTGTTACATTTTGAAAGCGCCAAAACAAGCTCAAAGGCGCTTTTTAGTATCCCTCGATCATTGGATATAACTCATCAGTACACATAATTTCACATCAACTCCCTTCGGAATACAACGGGAGAGTACAATGTAACAAAGCCATCAAACTAATTTGTTGTTAACTTGAAATATTAATGAGTTAGTTTTCTGCTGGGTAAACAATAAAATGCATATAAAAATTTGCTTAACAAAGTAAACCGGTTTAAAAACCCGCGGTAGTGTAATATATAAATATACTTCAACTATTACACAATGTGTTTTCATCTACTAAAATGACTAAAATGTACAATTGAATATTTTGTCAATCAAAGACATAACCAAATGTAACTCATTCCACGTGAGTTGTGTATATCCACACGGTATGTCTTTGGGGTCAAATATGTCAAATATTGTTCATGGTTTTATTTGATCGAAAAGTAGTGGTGGTCTATGGTAATCAACATCTTAAGGCTTATCAGTTCAGCAAAGATAAAATAAACATATTTAAGTTGTCATTTATGATCAATAACCGGACAATGGCGCGCGCCAATTACGTAATTATGGACTCATATTGCCAGCAGATACGTAGGCAAATATTGGTCGTAGTATTAAGAAAGTCATGTAACAAATACTCATGTGAAGTGAATGTACCATTTCGATTTATTAACATCCATCTTGCCGTATTTGTATTATCATTTAAAACAAGAAATCCTATTTGGGCATTTTAGTGATTTTTAGGAAGGATCTTTGAACTTATTGAATGACAAATGGTATTTTGGCTCGTGAAGCCAAATGAAATATTTTGAAATATACTCTGTGTCACTTTAAAGCAATTCAGTTTTCTGTAATTATCACAATGCAAACTTCGTGAAAGTTTGTAGTAAAATGTTGTTCAAACATATTGGTCCTGTTGAGAGAATATTTTTCCAGTTTTTTGCTGTTAAAGTTCGAACAAAGTTTAATGATGTTATTTTAATAATCAATTATTCTTTTATTATTTCAGAAAGCTGATTTGATTTGTCCAAAATGAGAGCATTAGCTTTATGATCAAATATTTGTTTTATAAATTCGGAAACAAATTTAACACTATGTATAAATCATAAAATGAATATACAATATGTCAATATGTTTGTATTGATAATTATAGAGAATTGAAAATATAGTTAGGGATACACTAAGATATATCCGTTTTGGACACATTCTATATAATATCAATAAAAATAATTTCAATATCCCTTACATATATTATCTAATATAGAAACGGTGCTTGATATTTGAAGTTATAATAGCACTACACAATCTCTCGTTACAATGCAATCCTTGGGAGCTCATTGGCTCATGAAATGCCATGTAATAGTCAGTGTTAAATCAATAGCTATTAGGATGCCATCTCTTTATTGATATGTCTTAAGTTTCTCTTGTCATATCATTCTGAAGTTCTTCTTTTAGAGTTGCATTATGCTTATGTAATGCAATATGCCACCTTCTACATCTTCAACATTTCAAATGGTGCGTGAACTTTAGAAAATATTAAGTTACTGTAAACTTTCTAGATAATCCAGATAATGATAAGATCAAATTGCTTTAAGTTTCTCAGATTACGATAAAGTGACCTTGGTCTTTTAAGACAAGTTCCATACGTTAACTTCAAAACATTATTTATTATATTATCATTAAGGGGCGTTTTTACACTATGACTTAATGCATATTAAGATTTTTTTCAGCGGAATATGACAAATGATTAGGATTTGGGAATAATTTGTGACTAGAAAGAAATCTTACATAAACTATTTTTAGAAATTTCAAAAAGTTGAATATTCATTTCTACTTGTATTCAGTGTCATATTATGAATACCAAAGTGTTGTATTCGTTAAATGACAATGAGACTGTTAAACAAATTTACATGAAATCCTTTAACATTACATCAATTTAATGACAAACCTGGTCTCGCAAGGATTGGGCAGTTTGAGTTAAGCACCACGTGCCACCCTTTAGTGGAATAGAAATAAACCTACCCGGAAGTACTGTCTTGCGAAAAGTCTGTGCAAAGATAAAGGTGTATGGGAATAGGATACATAGGAGTGTCAACAGTTATGTATTTTGATATTTTCATTGATCCTAGTAACAATAAAGAAGACAACAGTAGTAACGACATCTGTTGACTTTTGGTGCATCAACAACCAATGCTCGTAATTCTTCAACAGGATCAAATTGACGAGATATCTTGCCCTTGGTTAACATTGGAAAACAGTACACACTTAGAGGTGACTGAAAAATCTCAGTTCTTTATATATTTTTATTTTTTAAATGCATTTTTTTCAAAATTGATTTTTCTTGGTCGACTTTAATTTGATATATTAAGCACACATATCTGCTATGTCTATAACGTTTAGTTTTTTTGTGTATCATTACGTTTAAGTTAAAAGTTTTACTTTCCCTACTTCGTCTCTTTGTGTCCCTCTGGAAGTTATTTGTGTAATTGAATTTTCATCTTATTAGCTGATACGTTACTCTTCTTCTTGCTGTTGTAAGTGTTAGTGTAATCCGAATGTAAAACTTTTGAGTAAATCAATAAAAATTAGATAAAGGTATCGAGGAATCCATTATCCCAAACATCTCGTTAGAGATAAATAATTTATCTAGTTGTAAATTGCATTGCAGCTTGCATTGTATTACTATTTTAGCAGTACGCATGGAAAACTAACCCGTTCCCATATGAAATATTTATACTGAACTTTGTATATTATCAAAAGAACGAAATGAGGATGAAAGGAAAATGTTACGTAAACAATTTATAAAATGTAAGCCTATTACTCCGAAAGTTGAATTTTAAAAGCCTTTCTGCGTATTCTCTGATGAAAAAACGCCTCAGGATGTACCCCTTACCCACAAAATGATGGTTGTGCATATAAAACTAATCACATGATAAATGAGTGCGCAAATACTGAAAAAAATAATTATGAAAAAAGTTATTAATCTAACGTTTTTCAATTTCGATTTTTAATTAGCAATTTAAAAACAATGGGAAGTAATTTCGTTTAAAAAAACCCCGTATGTTTCACTTATTGAGTTCTTGAAACAAGATCACCATCCTGACTTTGCTTCCTACATGCACATGTCATTAGGAAGGATCCGGAATATAATTAAACTTCAGCTCTCTATCAATATTATTTTTTTAAGAGGGCAGCATTTCGCGTTGTACTAAAACTTCCATTTTTAAAAAGGTCCGCATTATAATTAAGAGAACACGCAGAGCTCGGCTTATACCAGTCTTTCAATCTAATTGGTTTCCCAAGGCTTTTTCCCTTCTTAAGACGAAACTAATAAGGACTCATAATTGTTGATTCTGCTATGACATGTGTCAAATTATGTTTTTTAATACCTGAAACAAACTTCAATGATTCATTGTCCTATTTATCATTCATCTTTACGGGCTCAAGCTTCATACGACTTATAAATAGTGTTGTCAATATACGGCAGAGGAGAGGCAAATATAAAGCTCATCATAACGCATCGTTTTTTCTGAGATGTATTACGTTGTGGGTAAAGTTTAAAGGATATAATACATTGAAAATTTTTCACATAAAACATAGTTTTACGAATATTTAGGATAATTAATTAATACACTCTTTCAAGAATTCCGGGAACCTGGTCATTTTCAGTAGTGAAGTTTCTTTTGACGATTACAAAATTCCTGTTAACATTCAATTTTTGTGACTTCTTGTCGAATTCGATTTTTTTCAAAATTGGTAAAATAACGCTAACCAATATGTTATGTCGATCAGACCATCTTCGTTTTAACAGCAAAAACATTTCCTAAATCTATTGAATGCATACATGCATTTACATGTACTAATTTACCAAAACAACTTTTTATTAGAAATCTTTTAAATCGATGTTTTCATGTCGCGAAGGATATAAATTAATAATCAGCAGTCTTCCCTTCTTGATTCAACGATTATATAACTCCATTGTATGCTTACCGCGTCATGTGTAGGTTATTATATTAGTGACTGCCACCGAGACACAAAGGCCAGTGCCGATGTAGCTAATGCTTTAATCATTAGATTTCATCGATCTTATCGACACCAACTACATTTTGTTTCTGAATAAAATAATGATGTAAGAAAGTACAACATAACTTTTAGTTAGTTATGTTAAAGTGAAGACACTTTTAACAAAATGAAGTTTTTGCATTGATTCAGTATGTCATTACATTTGAGAGTGTTTTCCTCTTATGTTTGCGTGATCATCATATATATGATGAATATAGATGGATAATGCTTAACCGTTTAAAAATAAACGGACAATGGTTTCATAAATCTGTATTTAATAGCAGGAACCTTTTGTTTAAATCAGCGTATGATTTTAAACTTCTGTATGTGTCTTGATTCGTTTGTATATATCGTTTTATCATTTCTGTATTCTGCATTATATTTTTTTCATGTATGTTGTTAGCTTATGTCAAATTGTGAATACTTAATAGAAGGTTACCCAAGTTACAACTCTTGTGCCTAATCCCCTTCGAATTGAATAATAGAGATGTTTAAATCAATCAAAATCTATTTAAAACATAATCTCATAAACAAGAACGTAACATTTTCGCTTACTTTGTTATCAATATATTTCCAATGGAACGTTCTTTAAAGATCCAAGGTATTCCCTTTCAAGCGTTCGTTCCGGTGACCTGTGGTCCGGAAATGATTTATTTTTGTCTGCAAACTCTCAAGCGTACAGCTTTGTAGCTAGCTAGCTTTTAGATTGAAGTAATAGTTTATTTCTTGTTATGTACACAGTGCATGTTCAAGAATTGCATTTGAGCACCACCATAAGCAATAAATTTAGTTGTAACTGGCATGAACATATTTAAATATTAAACTCAAAGGCTGGTGAATTCGGGCGGATATTTTTAGGAAAATGCATTTCCTTTCTGTAGTTTTTTTTCCAGAAGTACATATGTAATTTTATTTTCTACGGGTAAATTAGTAAAAATAAAACTTTCATTGTAGGAAATTACACAGTCTCTCCTAATAATTTTTCCCTTTTTCAGGTATACTACCTTTGAGTTTTCAGATCGTCCTTCCGTCGGGACAAGAAACTCTGTTTGGCTTCTTAAGATCTAATGTTTGATCTCAATCACTGACTACTATTTATTCAGTTGTAACTTTATTCTTTGGCAGGTCTTAGCTTGTAGTTTTGTTGTCACCATAAACAGCAATTATGTTGACGCTTTCAAACTACTGATAAGGTTTTCAGTCATCTATTACAAAGACTACGCTTGCTTGAATACATTGCTGCATCAATAACCTCATTCTATTGATTTCCACCCTTAACACATGGCATAAATACATAAGTGAATACTGAATTATGTTGTTCAAATAAGTTTAAGGTTTTTAAGGCCTCGTATAGATTTATTACATTGAATATCATATCAATATACGTCGCTGACAAAGGCAAAATGCACAGATGGATGCGCAGTTAAATGAAATTCCATTATCGGACGATTGACTGTTTCCTTAAACGTTTATGACCTTATAAAAACATGTTTGTCTTATGATGCATATCTTGTGAAACAATACCTCGACGTCACTATTGACGTGCTCACTATCATGTGGCCATATTGCAAAACATGTAAACATACACTCATAAATCAAGGTCTTTAGTTTTACAGCCGATTTTGTGATTTATGATTTTGTACTACATGGACACAAAGCAGTTTGAAAACAAGCTCTGATGAAAAATTTAATACAAATAGTCGGTTGAGTTCGAGTCCACAAAATGTTTAATCATGTTGTCAATATTGTATGTAGGCGTATATCATAAAGGTCCCAAAATCGATTTATATTTTTTTTCGAAAATGCACCTTTTCATTGTGTTCATTTAAAGTAAGTTATTATCAGCTTGTAATCCATTGCACAAAAGTTCAAAATAGGCTATGAATTGCACTGTTATTTCGAAGTTTTGTACATTAAAGGACATGTTCATTGTTGTTAAAATTCTGCTTGATTTCTATGCCCATCTTTAACACAAATCGACTGAGGTCTCGTCCTATACGTCTTCAAATCAAATTTGCAGTTAGATGCTAACTTTTCTTAGAAAAGTGATATAAACCTGTCTCAACCATTAACAGAAATTTCTCTTGGTAAAAGTTTATTTACAACCTATCCCCTTGTATATTATTTCAAAGTGTCAAAATATAACGATTTTGATTGGCTACGTGGTTGAAGAAGTTTAACAATTTGCATCCTCGTTAATGAAAGATCTTCAGATGCTTAGTTAAGTAATCAAGTAAAGAACATCACCTGAATTATTTTCTTAACATAAGCATTGACCTATGTAACATAACATAACATACGCTAGATATATAAACGACTCGCTAGATATATAAACGACTCGCTCCATAAATACGTAACGTTGAAGTTAGTAGTTCATGCTTGTTTAAAAACAGCTCAGCTTAAGAACACTCAAAGAGCAAAATTAGATTCAAGCTTGCAAACAAACAAAGATACATGCAAAATAAACTTTAATACGTAATGTCGGTTCATTTCCCATTGGAGGTTTTTATAACACCCATTATCGTGGTCACGTTTTGTTTAAATCAGTGTGGATAATATTGGCTTCGCTAACGTGGCCGAAACGAGAACGTACAAACGTGACAAAAAATCTCCACAACATTAGCAAGATCTTTTTTTCCGGAAGACGTTTTTTAATGGATGATATCATCTCTCAAAGCACGAGCTCGAGACATTTATCATTATCACTTTCCTGTTTACGTTATCCTAAGCAATCCGCAGTTCCCATGATCTGATTAAAACACGACAAGGTCCTAAAACCTGCTACTTTTAAATGTACAAGCTCAACCTGGGATAATTCAAAGATCGACTACAATTTTGATTTGAATCATTTCCAGACTTTTGTTTTATATATATATACATACACAGAGAGAGAGAGAGAGAGAGAGAGAGAGAGAGAGAGAGAGAGAGAGAGAGAGAGAGAGAGAGAGAGAGAGAGAGAGAGAGAGAGAGGAGAGAGAGAGAGACGTGTGTGCACCTTCATCACTTAGCGAAATCAAAACTGTCAACATTTTTCCAACATACAGTGCAATGTAGTGGAAAGCCATTATCAAGATAACATTATATATATTTACACATAATTACGTGCGGATTCCTTCAGTTTTCTTCCCTTGAAGATTGTGTCTCCCCATGATTCTACATCCTGCCAAGTTGACGTATTATATAAATATAATGTAGGCGTCCACGGTCTTAACCACACAGTCTAAAGATGATTCAAAGAAAACTTAAGATAAAAATAGTCTCCAGCATCATGATTGCGTGATAAAGAATTACAAAATTATAGTATTTATTCGCTGTATTCTGTTATTCTTCGTTCTCATTGATATATAATTAGAGCTGAAAAGAGTGGCATTCGAGAGATATAATTATACGGTTTGACACTAGTCCTTGCCTACACATTATGTTGATCCTGGGCGGCAACCGTCGATTTGAAACCTTTTGTGAAATTGCTTCCAGGCACATATAGATAGAACATAATAGCCCTACGTCGAAGATGATTTGTATAAATTCTTAGTCACTTTCCCACCATTTCCCTTAATAGATTTTGATGATACTTGACAATTGGATTTTGTCTAGCTATCTCTTATATGCATATGCTCATGTCCAAAACAAACTCTCCCAAAATAGTGGTATTGAACTTATTTTATAAATAAAACCTCAATAACGTCTCACGAACGATCAGTAACACATACGCAAGATTTGCAAGCATAACGAGTGTTAAATGGTAAAAATTGGTTTTGTACATAATTCTAACATGACACGGAAACTAATTGGTTCCTTATATCAATTCTGGAGTATTTATTTCGTTAATAATTACCTCAAAATATTTACGACCTATTCACATTCCTCCGCGAACGTATATAAATTGCAATCGGTGAACATACTGTTTACGTAGACTTGCAGACAACGGCAACATGGATTTTGATATCGAGAATTTTACCAACATTGTGGAAACGTATAATTATGAAGAAATCTCAGAGATAACTCAATTCTGGGGTTTAGTTTGGGTTGTAGGTAATGCCATTTTTATCCCTTAAACTAAATTTCAACCGAGCTCGCTTCTTACCGTGATAGGGATTTGTCGAATGAACAGAGTTGACGTTATTCTTCAATTTTGCAAAATACTTTCATTTCCCTCTCGCCTTTTTTTCACAAGTACTCATATTTCATGGAACAATTAATTCAACCATGACACATGATAACGGTTTCGTGTCCGGCTTTCTCAAAGATTCAAACACTTCACTTGTAGAAAGCAGCTACGTTTAGAGTGATTTGGTCAGTCTATGTCGGTCTTCTGTGGATGATATGTCGACCAATTTGTTTACGTTTAAATCGTAACTCTGACAATATAGATAATCTGTATTCATATTGATATTATCTTAAATGACATAGAGATGAGTTGCATTTAAAACAGTTTTGATGATAGTATTGATTGAAGTGTGCATTTTGAAAATGGGACTGTACTGTAGTATCGAAAGCAAGCGGTACCGGTCAGTAATGGTTCAACCTACTCACATTGCTGTTGCGCAAGGCAAATTTGTTCCTCATTATTTTTCTAATTGGTCATGTTAGAATTGAGATAACTCAATTCTGTTCAATATTTTGGGGTTGTATGTCGTGCATTTTTATCCCTAAATTAACATTTCTAATTAAATACTACCCCAATATACAAACCAGAATGGATTTATGTACTATATTATGAATATATGTGTGGCTGCATAAACACGATCCAAACTGTTCTTGTTCATACACACTTGTTTAGCAAAGCCGACGACGTCCTTAATACGCATATGCCAAGAAATGCATTAAAAACAAGTGTCAGAGTGGTCACACGCTACGGACTACATTGGGTGCTACATTTTAGAAGTCGGCACCCCACTAAGACGTCACTAGCAATGTAAAATATTTGGCACTAAGTAAGCACATTGACATCAAGGTTAATCTTCGTGCAAGGGAAATCAACACCTACCGAGCTATGTTCGTTGTTGGCAACCATGAAGACGGTTCGAACCAATATTTGCCTCCTATGGAAATACAAGTGTAGACCTTTTGCTATCATTATATTATGATAAAAGTACATGAGTAAAAATTATTAATTCATCATCAACTTTAATCAAGTATATAGGCACCTTGGCCCAAATACAGGGATACATATGACTAATACAAAAACACAGACAATTTACAGGTAGATAACATGAATATACATATTTAGTTATAGTTATTTCATTAAGCTTTTTACACCGTTTTTCGTAAGCATAAAAGACAAAATGGCTTAACCTTTTCAACATTTAATTATCATCAGTAGTTAGCATGCAGTTGTTTAAATGCAGGAATATTTCCAGTTACAGTTTTAGGTAGGTACAGTTTTCTTAAATCAATATATAATGTACAAATTGAAATGAAATGAAACTCATCTTCTATTCCGTACTTACAAATAGGGCAAATCCCCCCAAAGTTTATCAAGTTGCTGCCATCTACCTTCATTAATTCTTAAACGTAGCAGCCCCGATCGAAACTTAATAAAACAATAACGAAATCTGAAACAAATCTCAAACAAATATTTTTTCTGGTGTAAGTGGTGTAATTGTAGTTGGATGCTAGTCTATAGTACTATCTAAATGTTGTCTGCGAAGTCACATGAGTAACGCCCGGGCTTGTTACATAGCGAGTCATTATCCTGTAATTGTTTTCCTAATCTATAATTCCTAATTCTATAAGTAAATTAGTAAAATCAAAAACCTTGTTAATAAGAAGTTGATATCTCGATATGTGTGATTACCGACCCATAAACGATTTGAAAGATCAAGTTAAGCTGTTCTATAAATGCCGTCGTCAACCTCCGGTATAAGCTGGGGAACTAACACGTTACGAAATATTTACTCTGACTGAGGCCCTGGCGATGAAAAGCCATAGATTATATGTTGTATAAGTAATGATGTTGTTTCCGTAAATTCCATTGTGAGTACAAGGTCAAATTGACAAGGAATGCCCAGATGGCAATGATAGGAAATAACACGGATGTATGTTCTTGACAGCTAGATAAAGACGGATGTTCAAGATCACATTGTTCTTCTGTAGTGTTCAAGGGCTGTATATTGCAATTTTGTCTGAATAGATTGCAGTTACCGTAACTATTGAATGAGTTCACATGAAAATCTTGACCAATCACATGGCTTATAAAACTTTTATTTTATTCTTGTTGGTTATGTTTTTCACTTCAATTTGCAAATTCTTTAAACATCTGAGATATTTGATGTCGTAGGATCTTGAAATATCTTGATAATATATTAACAATTCATATATATATATATATATATATATATATATATATGATAATGTATTAACAATTCATAAGCATTACCAAATGATAAACATTCTTTTATTTTTTAGGATGAAATATTTTCGGATACCTTAATCTCAAATAACTTTGTTAGTATTTCAACAATATGTGTATGACGAGATGTTTCTGGATTTATTTTGAATTTAGATTATCGTTTTTCACAAAAATGATTAATATTTAAGGTACCTTTTTAATTAAAGCAAAATTACTCTACTAACAATATTATACCAGGAAGAACAAATGCAAACACAATCTTAAGATAATTATTTTATTCATGACATAACTGTTCTGTTTACACTAGAAAAAGGATTCGTTAGAAGTGATCACTTAAGAAAAGAGTCATCAGGTGTGAGTCATTATTGTAACTTATCACTCCAGATACAGACTATGGGTTAATAATGCTAAGAAATAATAATCAGGGAAGTTAATGGAAATGCCTTTGGGATACACCTACGGTCAGGCCCGACACTTGGCGAAGGACAGAGGTAAGTATAGATCGCTAATGTCCAATCGGAGATGAATAGGATAAGAAAGTGAGTAATTAATAGAACAATCTGTCCAATTTCATTTTCAATCCCAAAATCAATGACCCATGGAAATGTCGTTTCTCGGGTAACTTCTTCTCTGACACCTCTGCTGCATGCAACGAAGCATAGCTCGAATGGTTCTTCTCCTACACACGACAAATTCTCTTCCTCTGAGGCCGTCACATCCTGTGCTGTTTCTCCTCCGACACATCAAGCGACATCTACCTTCACCGGCTCTACCTAGGAAAGGGCGTAACCCTTGACGACGATCACCTCCATTCAAAAGAGGGCGATGAGCATATGCTAGGGTTATTGCAAGCACTAAGACGATCATTAGTAGGGTCCTCATCGTCTGCAATTAAATGATTAATGATTATTGTTTTATGCCGAGGAGAATGGTATTGAGAGGTTGATGATTACTTTATAGGTGCAAGTACATGTAGAGTTGAGTTGAGTTGGGGTTTAACGTGCTTTGAACAATATTTCATTTAACACGTGGATAACAAGAATCCAAAAGGGAGTGGACAGATAAGGGAGAAAGGGATTGAAGGGATGAGGGGAAAGAAAGGCATAGTGAGAGATAGACGACAGGTTTTAGAAGATCTCAAATTTAGTCTGGCTTCTACCCGTCGACCTGTCCAGCTTGTCCAGCACGCAAACCATCACACCACGTTGAGGTATTGAGTCCAGTGGTGGAAGTACATGTAGATAAATGAAGTGAAAGTGTACTAAGTAACAGTTTAAAGAAATTGAGAAATTGCAAGGTTGACATACATTTTGAATTCGATGGACGATAATTGGCATAAAAAATGGTTATGACCAGATGATGGCTGAGAATCAATTAGATGGGTAAATAAATGGATGGATACTAAATTCCTTTGAATGTTAAAATGAGAACCAGTGGACCGTGACAATACTGTTTGCAGAAAATGTTCAAATAATACCTACGTATTTAACAATGACATATCATTTATAACATATTTTTGAAATGACATATATCATACAACAACAAAAAATTTCATGTTTCGTGTTGATAGAACGACCTTTAAGGCAAATCATATTGGAAGCTAATCTAATTTACAGTGTGATACAACAAAGTATTCCCTTCGAGCTTGGCCTTTGAAATACGAAAACAGATAAACGTTTCCGTTCAATACGAAACTCTGATCGAAACTAAGTAACATACAAGAAACCCTATTGGGGACAACGTTTCAACAACCTAGAAATGTGTAAGTTTGTCCTTTTTTATACAAACAAAAAAAGGTGTCTTGCTCAACTAACACTTATAACGTTCCTTGAATGTTAAGACATCCTTTAGTTGAGTGCTTTGACTTAAATACCATTGAATGCTGATTGCAAAAATAATCAAGTTATCATAAAATATGTTCGATAGTTATAAATACAAATGTACGACAATTTACAATTTTAATATAAGATATAACGACCCTTACGTGAGTGACTGATGTTTCAGAAGTCATATACCAATGTGTTGTAATTAAATTATTAATGAAAACTATATGTTACAGGCACTATATAGTAAAACTTACCGTTTTAAAGGGACTTTCGACGTTGTGTGTCCTGGTAATGTGATGGTGATTTTCACACTGAGATGTTTCCTGACAGCAAACGGATTGGAAACAGGAAACACTGAGTGGTCACCCATGTGCCAGAGGTCATCATAACAATATCCTGTTTCCACTGAAGTCAAATGAAACATCAAAGCAGATACATGTAGTATTTTCTTTATTTCCAGGGATATTCCATTTGTTTCATTGGGTGATATATTTTTAGAAGACATGCTTATAATGAAATAATTTCTTAAAAATAACTTATCGTATTGAGACAAAAAAGTATTAGGATAATATAGTCACATAAAATGAATGAATGAAAGGTGAATGTACATAATGTGGTTATACAATATAAATCGCCTAATATTACATTAGTGGAGATTGATATTGAAAATCTATAAATTGCTCCGGGGCTTCCGCATATGAGCACCTTATGTCGCTCGATATTAGAAGCACACAATTATTTTTTTTATGGGGTTATTGACCCTTTTCCGTTTTCATTATTCTCCGAGCAGTGTTGTATAGAAAAGGATACACTCCCCAAGCTTCTGTCTCGGAGATATTCTCGGTAGAGACCAACGCACACGGTGACTGGGAGCTTGTCGGTGCGTAAACGTGAAAGCGCAACGCTCTAGATGAACTAGATGGCAATGTAAACAACAACATTGTACTAGAGACAATCGGTCCCTGCAGGCAAGTGTAATTTTCAAATTACATCAAAGGTTGTGTTTGTTTGAAAAATGAGAAATAGTCTGTGGGCGGATATTGATGGCTTTTGTTTTCTTGTTAAGTTTTAAGATAAGGACCTTTTTTAACATTTCCTTGGTGATGTTGTTACGGGAGAGACTTATACTAGCTAAAACGACGCAGGAAGAGCATTACGAAGCATTATGTGTTAAAAACAAATGGTTAGAATATATTTATACAGCCGATTGACCGTATTGCAAATTGAACATTCCCATCAAGTTCCGGGTATGGTCCATCAGTAAGACTTACCTTCGTGTGTAGTACAAGTTTCCATACCGGTGTAAGCTATTAACTTAACTAAGCTTCTACTGTATATTTTTTTTAATTTCATAAAAACGTTGCAATGTTAGATCAGGTATCGTGTCATTATCGTGATTAGAATTATGAACTTCATTACATAAATTTAAAGGTACACGACCAAAGATATTTCAGCAGAGAAAAAACACTACTCATAAATCATAACTGACAATTAATAATCTATTGTGATTTGTATCCTTTGTTTAATAAATAATACCTTCTAACTAAATTATTTTTTATATTATTATTTAGTGTCAGTGTTTTCAACATAACATAAATAAATATGTTGTCATAGTTAAAAAAGAGACACATTTACTGACGCTGATGAGGTGAGGTAAGGTGAGGTGAGGTGACTCGGGGTTCAACGCCGCTTTCAAGTTTATTTCACTTACTCGGATGACAGTTTAATTGCAGGGAGAATGCCCGCAAAATCATTGTGGCTATTGCGGTGAGATATGTGAGCATCGGTCTGTACCAGCGAACCATGGGTGGTACTGCACTTAGCTGTTCGTTATAAAACCTGCCGGACTTGGATATCTATATTCAGAAGTGGCGGAAGCCTTTGTTTTATATAAATAAATTGATCTTAAGAAACCAAAAAGAAATTATTCAAATCGCAAGACAATGTCTTTTCACGAATAAAAGCTGTTTAAAACGAACGAACCATGGTCAAGCTATTTGAATCCATTCTCTACCTTAAATGATTAAAAGATGTTGTTTCAAAAGGCCGTTAGTGGTGTTTGCTTGTACTTCATTATTTCCTCTACAAGTGCGGATGCATGGTCGGTTTAATTAAGGAGATGTTTTGACCATCGGAAGATAATACACCGGCATCAAATAATGTTTATTTGGGACAATTTGAATGAATACATTTTTTTAAAAACCTGCTATTTCTTTATATGTCTTACTGTAAACAAAAAATAATAACTACTTGCTGTGAGTAATGTCGAGTCCTAATGACACGTCAAATAGTTGATATCATTAACCAATATATTTGCCTGCGGGTTGTGTTCTAATAAACAATTGTAAGGGTAATGAGGTGTTAAACAGCAACCCTTAATTAAACAGAAGGTCCCGTATTTCGTCGGGATGTATTTTGAGGCCATTGAATAAAACAAATGTCGCGACGGCAGCAGTCTGAATTTCTTCTTTATTTGAAATTGATGTGATGTTATAAATTTTGATAACGATCTCGCTGTCGCTAAGGCAACAGTATCTACAAATGCCACATTTTATGAAAAGATACATAATACAAATCTTCGGATAATAAGATGTATGTGTTTTGCATTTGGGTTGAAACAAATAAAACATAATAAAAAGCTCATCTAAGTTTTTGAATCACAAAGAGGCGACGTAAGGTTATGTTGGGTTTAAAGTAAGCTTTCAAGATTATTTCATTTACATCATGACTGCCAGTATTAATACATGGAGGAGACATGCTGAAATACTGTAGCAATTGTACCTCAACCTTACTGCACGTAGAACAGTTCTCCATTGCAGACAAAGTCCCTCTCGAGATTTAGATCCCGGAACTCTTGATCCGAAGCATTAACTGAACAGAGTATAGATGTCTACGATTACCTATATTTCTATTTGTCACAACAGTTACAAATGATAGCAGTTATTTTTTAATCAAAATTATCATGTCAATAGAAGCACAAAACAAACGTCTCATTTCATTATGTCATTTCTTTGTAAACTGAACTTCCTGAATATAAATAAGTTTGGCTCCAAAACCAATTAGATGTATCTGTTTTTGTTTAGTTAGCATTTTGTAATCATGGTATTACAGTTTTTCAAAATATAGTCAAAATTTCGTTGAGACGGTTGTGTCATAATTTATGCAAAGCACGTATCGACTCTTAATGGGAGGCTTCAGTTGTGTCATAACACTTTACTTCAATTGTCAAGGGGCATTCACTCAATGACCATCTTTGACATTTAAAAATCATAATACGTTACCTTGTATTCTCATCCTAAGTGTGCACAATCATATGCTATTAGGAACATGTCGATGTCTAAAGATCAGTGTCTTTACTTTGAAGGGACTAATTGCTTTGATTTTTTATGTGAATTTCTTCCAATCAACATGACAACTCAAGTATCCTTCGTCACTGATGTAGAATAAAACGATGGATTAAATATTAGATGCTGCACATCAATTTTGATAGATAAAGAAATAGATTTTGAAACGCCAATTCAGGTTAATTAATTTACCTACACTTAGGTAACAAGTCCAGACAAAAATGCCAGTAACCAATAACCTGCAGCTGGTTATAAAGCATACACATGTACAATACATGTACCATGAATAATTATAAGATATCGCTATTCCAAAATTGTTTACTATCGGAAAGTGCACAGGATTTATAATATATGGATATAAAAACTATTGATGAGGCGTGCACTTACATAAATTAATGTATAGATAATATCGTAGAAGCATGTCTGTGTCCCCGCGCTAAATACATGATTCCGAATAGTATGATACAATTTCATTACAAAAGTTTGAAATCAAAATTAAAGTGAGTTGGCAGTCGGACGTACCAATCCCTATTTTACTTTGTGTAGGTTGGTAATTATATTCACCTAGGGAGTTACCAGACTTTAGACTTTTACTCCATATCGTCTTTTAACGTTTTAACATTAGAATGTAAGTGTTTTTCAATATTGCTTGACACGAAGCCGAGAATAGGACCACAATTAAACACGTTAATCACGAGAGTTTGGATATCTAATAACGCCAAACTCAATGACGTCATGTTAAGTTGATATAGCACATACGAGCCCCCCTCGTATACGTATGTGTGTACATGTCGTCTATTAAACCATTCAGCCTTGGGATACTGTGGAATGCCACTCCTTTTAATTGAGTCAATCATTTAATGAAACTAATTCAGTTTAATTTCACAAAAAGCATGCATCAGTCACAATCCTCCTAACACAATTTCTCCAAATTAATGTACCCATTTGTTGTGTTATATTCATTTGAAACCATCTTATTGTTGTTGATAAGAAACTACAAATGGAATACTCTTGAGAACTCATTATCTGTGATCACATATGTACATGTCGTTAAACAAACAGGAAATTAAAACTACTCTATTTACTCTTAAGATAAGGGGAGGGTACATTTGTATCAACACTGATTATATTATATAGTGTTTAGAGTGTTGAGTTTTCTGTAGTTAAGACCTGCCTACTTACAGAAACGAATGTAAATAAAGTTATTCTATGATTTCTAGCAGAGCTTTATATTCCCCTCCGTTTACTTTAGCCTTTAGATAGCAGTTCTGACTTCTAAATATTTAAATCGAGGATGAAAATATCCTTGGTAATGATCGGTTCTAATGTCTGACCTTAAGTCGAAAATATCCTCACTATGTATTATGGATGAAGTTGACAGAAGCTGAGGACAAATTGCAAACGAACATGTTGTTAAGGGTAAAGGAAAATTGCAAATAATCAATATATTATCGTTTATACAAAATAGACAAATACCTCCCTCAAATCAATAGGCTATATGAATTACAGATACCAAATTGCCTGTAAACTCAATATACGCGACCTCACTCAAAACCAATTTTTAAACATACACGATGTCATCTGCGATAATTATATGTCATTTATTCATTTGACATCATACGTATCTTTGCGAAGGTTCTCCTATTAAGTTTTTTTTGCCAGAGAATATATGTACGTTTGAACTGCATAAACAGGGCTATGCATGGCGCTATTGTAAGAATCACAGCCAAGTTAATATTCAGCATTTGCTTTTGAATGAAAAGCATGTCCGTGTTATATCTAAAGACGGAAAAAAATGGTCTTATTTACATATATTTCACATTACTGTTCCTTGGTAGGATTAGAAACAGAAATGACTTTATGACCGTAACATCAGTTTCATGATTTATGTGAAGCTTTGATGTTCAATCATTTCACCGCCAGCAGGGTTCCTTTATGTCTCATCGGATTCATGTTACGGTTGTCAATGTTTAGCTTATTCAAAACTTTTTTAAAAACTCTGTAATTTCGAATTTTGACGATCTGCTGCGAGGGATATTTTCATCTGAATTGCCCTTGCTTGTTAACCTTTTTTCCAAAATATTGTTTAAAATGCTAACAACATTGGCAGTTTCTTTTAACAACGATCATATTATCAAAGCAAAATTGGAATCCATGCTAGAGGAAAAATACACAAGTTGAGAACGGAATTTTCAAGAAATTATTTCAATGTATGTAATATTGTATGGAATTTCCTGAGTTAATAACATATACTCATGCCAATAAAGTTTGTCACCCCCTCCTCAAATTCACAAAGCGGACTGGAAATGTAATAATAGACACAAAAAGTGTTCCAAGAGAGCAACAATTTAATTGCAGTATAAGTACAAATACATGGACATGATAATCAAGTAAATCCAGTGGCTCAGTTAGAAATTCATTCACTTTCAAATTAATAACATTCAAATTGGGTAAATACCAAGGTGCAATGTAAACAGTTTTGAGCAGCTTGTGCCTTTACAACATCAAGCAGGCAGTGTCAATTTATTAACAGAATGACTTATTGTAACACTTGCGCAAGTTCAATAACGAGTGGCGCCCCCGCGCGCTTCAATAAGGGCGATAATCCGAGAAGGCATGCTGTCAATGAGTTTGATGACAACTTGCAAGGCAACATCGTTCCAAACTCTCACCAAAGATGTCTCTAAATCGTATAAATTTGCTGGAGGAGGGTTCAGCTTTGTTAATTGACGGTCCATGCGGTCCCACATGTGCTCATAGGGTTCATGTCTGGGCTTTTGGCAGGCCAGGAAAGTCTGTTTACACCTTGCCTTTCCAGGAAATCATCAATTGCCCGAGCACGATTAGGGCGTGCATTGTTGTCCGTAGCAAGAAATTATTGCCATACACATGACGAGCATGTGGCAGGCAGGTTTGTTCAAGATCACGTCGGTAGGTCCGCTGATTGACGTTTTCCCGGAGGACGAGTAGGTTAGTTTTACCATTATAGTGGATTCCTCCCCAAACAAGAACAGAACCGCCTCCCCCCTGAACAAAAGCCTCCACACAGTGGGAACCTATCCCCTTTAAATCGACGCACCCGCAAATGCCCATCGATCCTGTGCAGCAAAAAACGGGATTCTTCAGTGAAGATGACGTGACGCCAATGTTGAACTCTGATGTTCCTGTGATGAGTGGCCCACAGAACACGTAACCGGCTGTGTTCTGCAGTCAGGAATGATAGACGCAGAGGTCTTCTAGCCCTGTAGCCTCTTTCAAGCAGTCTATTGTTCACTGTGTGACGGCAAAATCTGACGTTAGTATGGCGACCCCATCTGTCTCGGAGTGACGTCGAAGATAAACGGCAGTTCCGACGTACTAAACGGAATAGTACACAGTCATCTCGCAGCCATGTTTTTCGAGGACAACCTGTAGGTTTTGTTGGGTCCAATGTCTGCTGTGTGCGATGTAGTTTTTGGATTCTCTGAACAGTTCTTTTACTAACATGGAGCTGATCACTTATGACGTTATTTGTTGTGCCAGCTCGAATCATTCCAATAATTTGGTTCCGTATTGCAGTGGACGTTGGCTTTGGCATTGTGCAGACATTAACTATCAGTACAAAGAGCGAACGACATATAAATTGTGGTCGTGCAAAGACACATTGAAATTTCAATGCACTTCGTGTGTTTCTTAGCACGCGTAGGTTATGTTGAATTAAAAGCACGTGCTTTGCATTTTATCACGTTCACAAGTTGCATTCGGGTGAATGTTTGAATCTCTAGGAACACAAAAAGCTTTGTACCAATTTGACTGACTAAAATCAACGTAAGTAGGGTACACACTAAACTGATTTCATAAAATCTATTGATTCTACGGTATTTGAAATTGTGTATGGGGTGATTAAATTTGAGTAAATATGCATTTCTTTACCGAAAAAAACACAGTAAAGAAAAACAATAGGATAGAGTAATCAGTGTAAGATAACAAAACTTATTGTTAAAAGGTTCTTTGGCTAATTGATTTCGTATACTGCCTGAAGATGTAAATGAAACTTGCCCAAGACAATGTTCTATACACATTAATGACAGCAAATTGACACAACTATGACACATTATACAAACCAATAGCCTAGCAACTGTCATTTTATACTATATTTAAATCTGTTATTTATGTGGATCATGGTTAATATCTGATATGTTCATCTATTCAGTAATATGGCCGGTTTCTCACGACATATTCTCTTGATGTTCAGTCGATCGGAAGTTAGTTTACAAATCGATTGATAGTTAAAGCGTATGTATTTACTATATTATGTACTTGTTCTATAAGTTTCAAGTTGCACTTTTATCTTTATTTGTAAACTAAGTAAATATCAGTTTTCCATCTTGTGGATCTTAAACCACATATAAACCCTGTTAGTCAAGGGCTGTAAACTCGATTTAAATTTTCAAGCGAAAAAGATAAAAATATGTTTTCATGCCGTGGCATCCCGCAACCCTGTTTAAGGGGCCACTGAGTCACCAATTCTGTTAATTAGTCAGTATGTAGAAGTATGTACTCAAGATAACAGATTCTTACAGTCACTGTTTTTAGAAGAGAAAATTATGGAAGGACGGATGAACGCCCATGTTTCTGCTAACTTGACAATCACGAAACAGAAAAAGGACAGTTGTCTTTTTACCGCAATGAAGGCAAAAATCTGTTACTCAAGACCACCTCTACCGTTTTCTCTCGGTGACGTCATACATGGTACACAAAGATAGGTATGTCGGTATGTTACACCATGAATTTGGACAGGTGTAACAAGATCTTATCGACATACTGGTCACTCAACTTTGACATTTGGCGTATTATATCTGAGGTAACAACCCCAGCAAACATGACGTACTGGGCCAGTACTAGCCTTACACTGGCTGGTAAAGTTGATAAATGCATACTCGCTAACGGTATTGAACCAGTACTGGTCCAGTATCGGTTTAACCAGATCGTGCCATTACAGGCAGAATTATATTGGCCCAGTACTGGAAATACGGTACAGGTTTACTGTACTGGCCCAGTACCGGCCCGATTAAGGCATATCACTTCCTGTCATAGTGCATTATGGGATATTTTAAAAGGGCCAGTACTGACCCAGAATAGGCCCAGTACAGATAATATTGAGTGTACATACTGGCCCAATTCTGGCATGGCACTTCCTGTTAGGAATTATGGGTATTCTTTTCAAACTGTCGTCTGCTTTATAGAGATGACTGGAGAAGGCATTACTCAAGTATCCTTTAAATGTGAGTTCAAATTATGACATCAAGATAAGTTAACTCAAGTTAGATAAGTCTCTGATGTATTATTTCCATGGTTAATATCTTAATTACAATTGTATTTTTCTTTTACTAAAAATGCTGTAGGTTTTATTAAAATGATGGGCTACTGTTTATGAATTAAACAAATTCAATTCCTGAAATATCTTTGGAGACATATCTTTTCTCTGTAGACCTACTTGTTCAAAATACTTGTTTTTTCTTTAATTAGATAACATGTTTTGGTAGATTTTGTATATGAATGACTTTATAACATTTGCAAGCATTTAAGATTTCATTTTAAAAACTGCCAATGTTTGTGAAGCAAAGTCCCATACTTATGATTTTAAACACGCAACTTTAAGTATAGTTAGATCAACAATATAAGAATACACAGTTTAATAACAATAATTTAATCAACCTTTATTTCTGATAATTCGAACATGTATATCTACGATTTCGATGTATTAAAGTTACTGAACAGTAAAGGTCAAAGTAAATAGGGACAGTACTGGCAAGACATTGCTATTAGTTCTTGCGTAATACTGGGCCAGTACTGGCCCACTACAAGGACCGTAAAGGCTAACCTGCACTGGGCCAGTTGATGAAATGATACTGTTCCGGTACTGGCCTTATACTGGCCCATTATTGGCCCAGTACCGTAAGCCAGTACTGGGTCAGTACCGCGCCAGTGTGCAAGTTGGTACAGGGCCTGTACTGGATGCCTGAAACGGGTCAGTACGGGATGCCTTTATCAGCCAGTACAGGGCCAGTACTGGCCCAGTACGTTCATGTTTGCTGGGACGTCGGAATTGGGATAAGCTGATTTTAAAATGATTATTCTAAAGATTACGCACCAATGGAACAAATCATATACGTTTCAAAACGAGGATAAGTTGTAACAAAGCCTTCTCGTTTTTCATGACGGTTAAAACGGCTTACAGGTGACGTAATTTGACCTTTGACATTTTTGTCACACAGGGCATTTTAGGAAGTTGTGACAAAGGAGTTAATTACAACTTGAAATCAAGTAACACATTTTACTAGCTGAAAGATATTATTGGGCAGGCCTTAAATTGATTTATATGAATGCTTGGAAAACGAAACCATTTACCTCTGATCACTTGAAATTAAAATGCAAAAAAGGTTTTCTATCTAACTTTGGGTGATTGGTTGTGTAAAGAAATGGCGAGTTTTAACAAGAGGTACTTAAATTTCTTTCAGTGTTCTGCATTCTATTAAAATTGAGGTGGAAAATTAGAAAACGTACTGTGTTTGAAAATCGGTTACCAACAGCGGCGAGCCAGCTTTTACGAATTCTTGACGGATACTGTCCCCATCAGGCTATTTCTGATCTTCGGATACCTAATGGAATCTTTAATTTCAGTTTCCGTAACGGTAACCACAGGAACTCAATCGCAATTTCCACATGCATGGTTTCCAACAAAGTCTTGTATAAGTTGGTAAAACTAGGTTGCATCAATTTCCGTCACCTATACCTATCACCTAACATCTTAATGTAACAGCTCTCTAATAACTAAAGCGCACTTCCGATTGGTAGTCACCTTTCCAACCTCTCTAGGTACGCCTGTATTTCATAGAATTTCCTAAAATTTCATATAATATCTCTTCCGGTTTAAATTTATCGGGATATGCACCATTGGTAAAAGGGGATGCATCGATGTAGGACGTCATAACACACGCTAAAAGGTTATACTTCATTCTGTTAATTCATTCAGTTAATTTGCTAAGTTCAGGAGATTCTAAATTGATTTCAGAACGAAAACTATCTGATGTCAGCCTGTTTGAATAAATTAAGAAATTAATATATGTCCAATGATGAATTGGACTCCTAATATATATACTAATACACAAAGTTTAACAGTTTGTCATATGTGTTGAAGCTCATGAGCCAATATCATTTTGGTATATTTGTTAGCATCTCACAATAGACTCCTAAATTATTTGAAATGTGTCTGGTATACATGTACGCTTGAAAGGCACTCCACCGACATTGCATTTCGTACATCCGTCTGTTTAAAGTGGTACCTGGAGACATAGCTGTTCGTAAGTACAATCCTTGATAATGTAGGGAGCGCATTGAGCATGTAACCGTACCAGAAAACAGGGCTATATATCAATATTATTATCAATATAATTTTTCTTTTTAGCATATGGATGTATCATTCCTTTTCAATCAGACCAACTGCTGGTACATATTACGGTATAATTGCAATGTTTCATTAGTGATATTGTGATATGTTATTCCGACGCTTTGGCGATATTTTTGTACTAAATTGACATATTGATTAGCAATTTGGTATGGCAAAATGTATGTAAGGTATAAACCGAGGGTATTATCAATGGCCAGGATTCAAAGAAGGTCCCTACACACTGTGGTAGCTTTACTGGGAAGGTTAATGGATCTCGAGAGTAAGAGAAAGTTTCCAATAGGAAATCAATTTGTTTTAATAAAAACAAAATTTTGGTTAGGCCAAGCAAACTCAAACGATGGAAAGGTGTTTACATTAAAATGGCATCATGCCGATTTCCCTTGATACGAAACATCGTATTCTACAACTACAGAGTTGAGTATTGCGATAATTATTCTGAAGAGATTATACAATATATGAACTAATGTTTAATCAACGGACAATCTTATGTACTTGGTCCACTAACTCCCCCGACCGTGAATTTCTTAACAATTGAATTAATGGTAACACGATCCCATGGTAACAGATGTCTGTATCCAACTCCAATGGATTAATTAACCTCTTGATTTTGGTTTCAGAAATAAACTTAGTGCAACTTTTTAACTCGCGACAGTCCTAATCACTGGATAATGGAGACCCCATTGGTCAGACAAATTTGGAACTAAGAGAATGACTAATTAGTGAGAGGAAAATAGAGAAAAATAACGATATCGCTTGTAGCTTAAAACAATCGGGTCAATAGACTTTTCTGCAATCGTTGGGACACAAATTTTTATCTTTGAAAATTACTAGGTGCAATGTTATATTAAGAATTCACTAACCCGCTTGCAATTGGTACTGCATCTCTCTTAAATGTAATAGGAGAGGGGATATGTGCACTATTTAAAAAAACTGATGAATATTTTCTATGCAATCGATCGGGCAAATTCTGAGTTTAGAAAAATGATTTAGTAAAAAACATTTAAATTTGTAAAATATCAACAAAATCTCGAAATTGCTTATAATTGAGAACGGCAGCGCTCCTAAGAAGATGGAACATCTGTGTAATCTTTATAAGATTCGGATGAAAAGTTTTTCTGAATGATTGTCAGACAAAATAAGCCCTTTGAACGGACGGAGAATCGGGGTGTGATAACTATGCAGTCCAGTCCAGTAAGAACCATTCGACCTGACAACATTGAAGAGCACACCATTCGAATTTCGAATTTGATCCGATATACAAAAATTACAATTTCAAAATAACATGCATTTCATATAAACGATTACCTTTTTCCGGTAGTCTTGTCTTGAAACGCCTTGCCGTTTTCATTTGTTCGCCAGAAGTACGGTATAAACTTAGATTCTTCATTATTTATCCAAAGTTGTCAGCAATACTTCAGCTATTACACACTTGGATGCTGTCAAATTAGGGAGGACACATCAATTAAGGAAGGGAAAGGGAAATAAGCAAAGCATGTGAGAGAATGAGTACAGAATTTTGAACGATCCAAGTACGGACTCTACAACTGATTAGCGCGGTTGCATCAGTCTGGAACATTACGCCCTTTCATGCAAAGAAGACACAGGATACTGTGTGTTTGCGGGAGGAACACCAACGGCTATATACCCACTCAGAAATACTTTATTAGCCATAAGATTTTCTTTTATCTAAGAATTCGATGCGGACCTTAATTCTGCACTGGACAATCACCGGTCAGTAATATCCTACGCCAAAGTATTGTCAACACCTTTCACGTCCTGTCAGCTATCAGCAGCTGAGTTCGATTTCCCAATTTCGAAATAGGATAACACAACTTAAAGCAGAAACATTTTGTTTCTGTCAGTGTATCTTTTGCAGATTCCATATGCCTCGCTTACAAACATGCTTTGCTGTTTTCTATCTTCCTGTATATTAAAATCAAGAATTAACTAAAAATCAGATTTGATTCTGTCAGAATGTTATCATATATGGAAGTGTCCCTCCGTACAAGACTATTGATCGTTGACAAGCTATCTGGAATTGACAGTCTGACTGATTTCTGGCGTGACATTACGCATTCCATACCATTTATAGCGTCAAATTGGCTAGACTACTCCTGCTGTCCAATTTGAACTGTGTGGAGACTGGACACCCGATTGTTATTAATCATGAGCTGTTGACCGACTCAGACTCTAACTAATAGGACTTGAGGTATTCTTGAATACTGTTAACTAAATATTTGGAGCTGTTATCCTATCTGAAGCAAAGGAGACTTTTTACGTTATTTTTCTTTGTTGAATATATTTCAATCGTGCAGTTGTCAAACCTTCTGTGGAACAATTTATTGATAACTTGTATTTGTATTTTTAAAAATTTAATTTCCTCTTCTTTCACATCCTTGATACTCTAGGATTAACTGTTGAGTCTGGATTATCGACGATGCTTCTCCCACGTCTTTGAAAAGGCTTCTAAGGTACCTTGGATGTGATACTGATCTTGGTCGTAAATCTATATGACTGGTAATTCGTTTGGACATCTTGATAGTTTTAAACTGGGCTAGATGTTACATAAGACATCTTTATACACAACATCAATTAGTTTTATCTACTTTGGCAAACTCATTTTGAATCATACATTTGAGATCCGAGGAAGGTGTTAAAGTACTTATCTGCTGTACAATGTTCTTTAATCGCCACTAACCTAGTTTTTGTGGCCTTAAAATCGCACTTAACATCATCACACTGTCACAAACAAACTCTTTTGAGGGGTTAAATGAAATTATTAGCTAGGGAAAGGTTCACATTGAGTTCCATCTCGATTTTACAGACATCCCTGATTTTTTAATGTTCTCGGACTAAACTACCAAATTCGAAGCAATTGCGCAATAACTGTGTCAGAAATCTCTCATAACTTGTCTTCTTGGTTGAATATCCACTTCTCGAATAAGAGAAATGCGGTGTGGTCTCCACGGGTGTGACAGGACTTAAGGAAGTGAAGTAATGTGGTCTGCATGTTAAGGAGAAACTGACAAATTCTTTTTCCCTCTGAGACTGTTTATAGGTTCGAAATGTGTAGCAATAAAAGAGAGTTCAATATAAAGATTGATGTTGCGTTTTAACGAATTAGATCATAGAATATTTAGCATATATATATGCGATGTATGGCCTGAAGAGGCTCGTTGAGCTGAAAGCGCTATCCATTAAAATGGATTGTTTTTACTTCTGACTTCATATTTTTCAATATATAATACCTGGGAGCTGAAGATCAATTTCAAGATTGTGAACTTTTTTCATATATATATATATATATATATATATATATATATATATATATATATATATATATATATATTAAATAATCATTATTATAATTAATTATTATGATATATGATATGACCATGATATACTGTGAAGGGGAATTGATACTCGGATGAAGATTGGTTCAGTTGTCATTTAAGATCTCTCGGCAGGAAACTATATAATATTATATGAAATTGGCGATTTAATGAGTTTGCTTCTGTGACCTCATTGCCTTCCAATTGCAAGCGCATTCTTTCCCAAAAGTTTTTTTTTTTCACGAGGCCTTTTTACAAGTTGGTTACATTTCTCGTTTCTTACGAAATACCCTATAGGAGACAAGGCTAACAGTAAAGTCGAAAGACATTTGATAAACTAAAAAATCTCGAATAGTTTCACTAAGGTATTGAGACAGGCCTTGGTTTTCTAGAATTCTTTTCCGGAAATAAAATGCTAAGCTTTGTAATATTAAGACGATCCCAACTAGAAGTCGGAAGAAGTTAAAAAAAGTCACATCCCACCACCTCACATGAAGAAAGAGATCATTTCTACATCCACTGCTGACTTCATAATGGTGGGGGCTCTTTACAAGGGTACAGGAGTCATCAGGTATCCCATCGGTCCTCTATAGGTTTATAAGATATGATGATCAATTTTAGAATCGAAGCTACCCTTTTCAGACTCCAAATTCAAATTGACTTAATAGATTGTTTTCAGAACTTTAATAATATTTAAAGGCACCACTTCAGAAGTTGGACAATACTCATACACAGTTTTGAGAAAGAGAAGATAACATGGTTTTGAGATATGCCTTAGAAATGGAGCTACATGAGTCCAAATTGGACCTGTTTTTGTGGAAACGATGAGAAAACTATTAAATTTGTTTTTCATGGAATCTGATATATCGAAGGAACCACTGAGTAATGAGTGTATGGGTAAAACACTTGCAAAGTTTCAGAAGGATCTGGTTTTGAAACAAAACGATTACGGAGAGGCGGACTAAACGATAACGTTATCCCACCGACGCTAATGATTTTTCAACATCGGGTATTCATTACTAACGAGGGCAGAAATAACGGGGTTGATATATTTCATACGAAGCCCTATAGTTAAACATCAATTGATACTGAATTGTTTTGTCACGTCTAAATGCTTATACCACACAGTTCGCCTATGATTTTGTTCAAACAGCCGACGTCAGATAATTCGCCTGTGCTTCGATATTGTCTTGATTATTGGATATGATTTTGCGACTTCGGCAACATACTGAACATAATGATTTAATTTGCTAACGAAACATAATCTATCCTGAGCAATCCTCAATATTAAATAGATAATGTCTTATATTCAGATTTATTTATTGTATTTAAGTTTGGGCTATCAATAGCCTCTTGCAATTATGATAGTCGTCCACCTCCCTAAAAGATCATGTAAAGGACAATCAAATCAGTCATTTAGAAAACTACCAACAGTTTATGTCCCCAAACAAGATAAAATAGTTGAAATAAAATAAGATCAATATTATTATCTTTACACTTTTGTGACTGCATTGCTGTAACGTTCGACTAAGTTTCCAGCCCTTTTCGACAATTGTAGTTTTTGCATCAGTGAAGATATAAGTTTGTTAGCACGAGGTATAGCTTTTATTCATGCATTCTACTATAGTCCAAAAAATCCAGTTAGTTTGTTTCTACAAGCCACAGTCACATTAAAAAATTTGACGAGAACATCCGATGATTTAATTGAAGTGGTAAGAAGACTTTCTATTCGTCTAATGGCACGGTCGATTGGAATGAATTAGCTACTACCACTTCCGTTAGTAAAAGTCCCAAAATCTTTCGGTCTGCTGAGAGGTACTTACTACCAAGATTGAAAAGCATGTCCGTTGTCATGATGCAGCAAATATTTTTTCCAAATTATAGGCAGCAATGTGTTTCAAGAAGGTTTATGTATGTACTCTCGTTGACGTAGATCCATACGTAAAAACATTATTCGGCCAACCATGTAAAGTTTATACGCGACTCATCAATAAATACGACCGCACGCCAGAGCAGGATCCAGCTACATCAGCATGGTATTATATAAACGTTAACGTACATTTTTGTAGCAGGAATCCAGTAAGGTAGATTGATGTTTTAGCATACGTTTTGTTCAACTGGTTTGATTTGAAGGAAAATGTTTAACAATATTGGAGGCACTGAATGACAAATTCAAATATAAAGCTGGTTGCAAGCATTTAGGCAAAAGCCTACATATAGAATCTTTACCTGAAACGTGTTATATTGAATTTTTTTTATAATTTTCAGAGAATTTTCTAGAATTCAACAGCTTTTGAAGGGGAGAGCATCGATACATTTATTCTATTTTCGTAAAACAAAACCATGCATTTAGAATATAGTTTTCATTTTAGGAAGAATACTCGGACCTTCAACTTTTATGAAATGAGGAATAAATCCGGAATAAGAAAAGTAGGTATACCATTATCTCTTGCAAGGTATTCAGATGAAATGCTAACAGAAATCATCTCAACAAGCGAACTTTATCAACACACCATTTCAGACACAGATTTCGTGTTTTGGGATCACCACTGTTATTCTTTCAGATATCACAACTTGTGAATGTCAGCTGAATCACGAGTGAACCAAGATAAAAATGTCGTTAACATAATGACTACCGACTGATGTAATACGAGGTTTGACCTAAATACATGTGCAGACGCTAATTGATGGATTGGGTATTTGTATTGATAAAAGCTACTGGTATCTGAATTTAGACTAAGACAAGAATTAATCTTAGGTTGAATTAGGTTTCAAACTAGATTGATTTTATCGACATAAAGCCCTCTAGTCTAAGCCAACAATAGACTAATTTTCTCGAAATGGATCCTTCAGATAAGAATTATCTTAGCTTTAATCACGAGGACATAACGATCGATCAATGTCTGTTATCAGATGCGTTCGTATTATCATTTTCGTTTCCTCTTGTTCTCTTTTGTCAAGGTTAATATCTTTTTACCACAACACGACCCCAAACGACCCCAAAGGTTATAAATGCAGTAAGAGTGTAGTGATATTTACACCCCTTCGGAAGTTATCTCCTTTGTTTTATTTGAAGGTTATATGCCATAACTACCATGTGCGCAGGTTGGTTATCTCATAACTACCATGGTCGGTTATGAGTGAGTCGATGAGACGGGGTTTCACGTGTTTTTTTAAACAACATTTCAGTTATTAAACACCTGGGTAGGTTATGAGATTTTCAATGTGTACAAACAAGTGGACTTGTAAAATTTTCAAATTTCAACAAGCTAGAAATATAAGATTGATAAAGGGCGTAATCCGGTACGTCTCTGTTGACAAGCAACGCCTCTACCACTTTAACTAACGAGGATCCATGTCAGCTGAGGGACTTTCTGTTGTGTCATGTCTACACTGATTTCCCCCTCTGTGTGTGTCTATATATATATATATATATATATATATATATATATATATATATATATATATATATATATATATATATATATATATATATATATATATATGTATTAGGTTTTGTATATTTCTGAAGTAAAGGCTTTAGCTTTAAAATCTAAATCAGGCGTGCACTGTAAATATTCTATTGAACTCGTTCGGTCAGGAAACATCAACCCGCAAAGTTTAAAATACAAAGTTTATAAATTCATTTTGATATAAATAATATGGCAATAAACTCGGCTCGGGCTACGCTCTCGAGAGTTTATTTTCCATAACCGCTCGGCACCGGGTCATTATTTACTTCATTAAAGTGCGTACAAGGTGACAATCATGTACATATTTAATTTATATAAGAGCGGAATAAAAATAATTTATGAACGTTTAATTGCACTATTTTTTAAATAAAAGTATCATATACCATTTATTGAAAGATATATGCAATTTTCTCATTAAAATTTCATCCTTGTTGACCTCTTTATTTCTAAAATTTCGTTCAATTCAATATGATCAATAAACAATGTCCATGGTCACAATTGTGTCAGTCTAGCTAATTAGCCATCCGTCAGTTTTATCTTTAATGACGACGAAGTAGTCATTGAGATTCCTCAGACATTGTCTAAGCTGTCCACATGTATCATTAGCTTATATGTATTACCCATCATATAAATGTTCCTGTTTTTAAATAATCTACATTCCTATCGATAAATATGATGTAATTCTTCTTCAATAACGATTAGATTATATAAATTACAAGTCATTCATGCTGCAGTAACATCGGGACTTGAGAGTCAAACTCAAAGACAGTCAAACAGTTAGACTACCATTTTATATAATCATTGTTGACAGGCTCTTTCACGTCAAGCAAACCTGGAGCTCATTATTCATTACAGAGTTTTTACCATAAATGTCAGAAGTGGAACAGGAAATTATTTCTTGTGAATTCAGAGTCATGTACTGTTATTCAGTTAATCAATCTTATTTCAGTTTGACAGTTTCATAAAATCCATGACGTGCATGAGGATCTTTAGATTCTGCTCTGATGTTACCGCCATTCATGTACATAGATACAGACGTAATTGCAACATGCATTATGTTCTATTTAAACCGTGCAACTTGACTCATCATTGCGATCGAATGTTGATCGATACCACGATTACGGGTTGTTACCCTCAAAGTCGTTTTGCTAATATGAATTCTAATAATAATGAGGATACTTATCACCACACCACAAAGGGGCATGCTCAAAGCGCCAAACACATTATTACCCTGGTGTAAGGACAAACACTCCTTTATTACAATCTCAACTCCTTAAGAGTATGCAACCCAGCAGCCGATTAAGCGCTTTTATGGTTATCTGTTGCCATCACTTCCAAACCGAACAGAGGGAAAATTTCGAATAAAGTGTCTTGCCTAAGGGGACACCATAAGTTTCACAACCCGTGTCTCCGTAAACTCTCAGTTTATCCAGCAAGGCACCAGGTAACCCACCCATTAGGCTAGCCATGCCCGATGTTGCTAAACTTCCCTGATAGCGGTCAACTGAGCAATGCACAGGACCACGTGCCACCACTGCGTCTGCGTCAGTTGGTGTAATCATCAGCTCCATAATGACTGTTACAATTTCTCAGCTATAAGCCTGTCAAAAATGACATTTTTAGAATACAATTACTTGAGATTTACAAAGAACAGATTCATCTGGTAATTTAATAAGTATCTGATATGGACAATACTTATGGATGGCAACTTCTTTATTCAATTCTTCGATACATATTTCTGCATCGTTTTCAATCATATATGCGTATCTAAACATCGTACGTAAACATCGCACTTTACGAATATACGGTTAGCATCCATAAATATTGCCTTTTCTTAATATCATACATGAAATAAAATGCCAAATAAAGAGTATACGCATCGAAAAATTAATCCCTCGATTTGGTGCATCGCCTTCTTATCTTGCTTCTCGTTGTCTGTCCTGATGAGGCTTTATCTGAGTAACATTTGTTGCACTTTGTCTATCCAATTTACAAAATCTTGTTAACAACATAAGAAATACGTAGCAGTTATTAGTAGCAGTAAGGCGTAATTGTAACAGACTCTGAGTTCTCAACGGAATACATATGCATTGTTGTATCAGCGTTTCCCTAGCGACACTGCAAAAACACATTCAATAATGTTTTACGTTAGTACGTTTCCCAATGAATCTAACATGAACGAATGAATCTTAAACGCTTTCTTTCTAAACGAGAGGGTATCGTAGAAGAAGAACAATCATACTCCTTCTTATAAGAAAAAGTTAAACATCTCTTCATGCAGTAACCACTTTTGGAGTCGACACTGCTGGTCAGCCAGCTTCTTTGTCGTTACAAAACAAAACTCAACTGATTTCTAAGTAAAACGAGAATGGAAATAAACTCTGGAAAATGTCACGGTCAACCAAAGGTTGAGCGATACCAGTGACACATCCTGGACAACTCCGCATACATATGTATTTATGCTGTCTTGGTGCCAAGTTTAAATAGCCACTTGCAGAATCGTTAACCCTGATCTAGCCGCTACTCTTTAAAGCTAACTTCTAATACCGATAGTCCTAACGTCAAACTAAGCATTGGAATACAATTGCATATCATTTTTTAGCCAAAGGTTACATCATACGCTGTGATCGATTTCGGAAGCGAAGTTTTAGCGTTCTTCCCTACCACCAGTCAAAACCGTTACAAGCAAAGTTATAACGGAGTCATTCACTGTCCATTCACAACAAAAAGACAATAGTTCTATTCGCTCTGTAGCTACAAGGTATTTAATTGTGATTATACAATTTTGGAAATGGAAAATTATTCCGGAAGAGGTATGGAGGTTGTTAAATATTGATAAATTTCAAAATCCGTTTTGCCGACGAATTAGCAGTTTTCCAGTATTTGAACCGCCCTACTTTGTGGTCAGAGACACGTCAAAACGTCTGTTCAAAGCTTTAAACTTTCATGGGATTTTCGTTCTGTTGAAGAAGATGGAATATATTTCTTGTTGTCCCGCAAATGGTCCTTACAAGCTGATACAAACCTTTTTCAATTCACATATGAAAAATCTTAGCTCTCCAGAGACACTGACCCTTGAGAAGATGTTGTACAAGCGAAAAGTTTATGGACTGATTTGCGGCCCACTAATGCAATACCACGTAAGAATACTCTAGTGCCTCTCAGCTAAAAGGTGACATGTCCTCAAGTACATACGTGCATTTTGTCCTATCGTGAAGCAAAGTCACTTACTTCGCTCTAAAGCTGGAGACTACAACTAGTGGAGTCGGCCCAGTGCGGCTGTCACGGGCGTGCTATATTATATCGATCGGGTTTGTCTCTAAGCCTTCAATCCAATACTGGTCGCCATAGAGAGCGGACGTGATACGACGTTCGGTAGGCTTTGTAATCGTGAGCTGAGGTAAGTGTTACCGAAGTTTTGAAATTGATTTTATGTTTTAGTATGATTTTAAGTTCAAGAGTTGCTACTCAGCATAAATGTTTTAATGCTTATTGAATGTGGCCAGCTAATCTCAAGTTATCTACGCGTGAAAATAGTTTATCGTTGTTTGATGCATTTTGTATTATAGGAGCAGCTTTTTGATACAATCGTGTAGCAATTGACAACTAGGGATGATCACCACTTGATTAGTCGACTCATACATAGAATCATGCAATATTCAATACTAGTATAGATCGAGTGCATACTTACTCGTCGTTTATAAAATTTATTTCCTAATGTTAAACAAGTCCTTTTCATTGAATAAATCTAGTACTCTTTAAGCATGTAGCTACAAAGAGAAGATAATATTTTATTTTTGTGATTTGAAAATAATACATTCTCTGCTGTGATGATGTATAGTTTGATGACTGGTCGTGATTATTTTGATCGAGTCTAACACTGTATAGGCTTGCATATATTCGATTTAGTGACGACACGCTTGGGTAGCAATAAAACATACCCGATAACATTCGTGTGAAGATTCCTTGCTTCATGATGATATTTGAAAATAATAAAACAAGAATGACTCTATAACGACACCGTATGTCTAGTTTTTTAACGTTGCATATATATACGATAACAGTAAAACAAAATTTAACGTTTTTTTTCTTCTAAAATCTAGTATTGTTTTACTCTGTATACATAACAGATTAGTCAAACATACTGGTCGCTTGAATGGGATAGGGTTATAAATCCTGCCTATCAAAATCTTTACGTTGACAAAATTCATTTTGAACAATTGACACATTTGTCGCTTTATCTATTAGAAGGTTCCCACTTAACGACAAAATATCTATACTATGAGATAACCATTGTTACATCATTTAACTCGACCACGTGGTACCTTAAGCTGTTATCGTCCTGACAAAGGATTCTGGTTTCTTCCATTGTTTAAGTTGATTTCTCTCTCATGTTGCTAGGCCGAGATTACGACGACAAGATCACATTGACATTACATCTTGCTTTTCTCAAGTATTTTGTGAAACGATTGTCTGATTTAGCTGATCAAATGCATAATCTGATGTACAAAAGAGTACGGTATTTGAAAAGAAAACAATAAACTATGTCAAAACCACATTTGATATTCTGTCGACGTTTGCAAAGATACCTTTCCCGGACATCATGCAATTGATCTGTGACAACTCGAAGCACAGAAGCTATTATTCCGGATCCTGTAAAAGTATAGAATTATTTAAATGGCACTGCAATTGCCTGCCTGACTGACACGGTTAGCCCAAGAGTGCAGAACACTTCACCGGTTGGCAAATTGAAATGGAGCATGGACAATTAAGATATAAGGACATATAAAGTTAACAGATACGATATCTGTAATCAACATGAACGAAAAGTACAAGGATTACCTCACCGGATAGTTAACGCTGTACAAATTGATACTTCGAACTAAAAGGCAGTAGCAGGACACAGGGTGTATTATATGGGTCGATTATGTCAAATGTTGTAAATGCTGTAATTTATCCAGCGGAGATGATTATTCAAGAAAAGTTCTATTTGAAGGCTAAATGGTTGGGTACAGTGACAATAAAATTGTTTTAAACACGACTAACATCGTAATTTAGACAATGACACTCGCCAATGAGAAAAACGTAATTTTGAAAACCTTTCCGAAGCAGATGAAAAGATATGGTTGTGTAGTGCATAGGACGTAGAAATTCTTATCTGGACATTAAAAGCTTGTTTTCATATTTTCTGATTAGTATGGAAGATGAAAGAGTTGATTTTAACTAATATCAGTACATTTTGGCATGTTTTAAAGCGAATTGATAGTTTATGAATTATCCTCTATGTCACATAAAGCAACTTCGCCCACAAGGTTTTAATCGCGCCAGTCTCAATGTCTAACTAGCTTAAACCTTGCTGCATGGCGTTCGACAGCACCTCATTGGCCATAGATAGCACTTTCTGGGATATTTCTGATATGACTATCAAGTTTTGCAGCGGTCTCCATGGAGTAGTCACATAAACGTTGACGAAATGCATCAAAGCTAAGTATACAAGTTAAATATTAGATATATGCTAAAACATTGATTAGAACCAGATCAGAGGGTATAAATGCCTTTTCTTCAACAACTATCTACAGTTGCTGATTATGTTCTTTTCTTGCCAAATAAATTGTTCATAGTAATTCAATCAAAAACTATGTATAGCTGTATGACATAACTGCTTTGAAGCAATATTGTCCGTGTTAACGCGCCGATTGCAGAGCATTTTATACGCTCAAAATATTTGATTCTTTAAGTGTGGATAGAATGGACAGGTAATAAGACCTTCTCTAAAATCAGTGCTTTGTTTTTCAAGATTTATAGCAAACCCTTCATTATCGACATACAAGATGATAAACATATCGTATAGAAATAACAATAAGCAATATTAAGATCTTTCATTTCTGCTATTGAAGATGCTTAAAATGTATTATTTTACCTACTAATATATACTTAATTGAAATACCAAAGAAAAGAATTTTTGGGTGATCCGTAAAACGATAATAAGGTAGGATCACTTGATATTAAAGGTAAATCACACTGAAGAAGAGACATATAATGTCATTGCAGGAGTTTAATTCCTTGTAAAGAAATGATGTAGAAGTCTGTTAAAGTGAGTCCGATAGTGATACTACCGCGCTTAATGCACAAAGCACAAGATATTACCAGCCTATAAAAACTTCAAAACAGAAGGAATAACAAAGAGCCAACTATTAAAGCGTCACATATTCAATACCCTTTTGAAAATATTTAACGTTAATGTGAAATTCGTGCTTATGCATTTGTCTCAATTATTGCTAGCTTTTGCAGTTTGAACAGACCAAAAGTTTGCGTCTATAGAAATAGCAGCGATATTAGCGAGCTTTTCCTTGTCAGCAATCAAATCATGGCAAGTATGCGGTAAACGCAATAATTTACATCCATTAGTGATTACATGAAGGCCACGACGTATCGATGTGCACGCTCTCAAGCCTTGTTTAAGTTTGAATATCAATGTTATTACACAGCAGCATATAGATACTATTATATCGATGTTTTATAATACATCCTGTATCAGCTCGAAACCCTTATATCAGCCCGAGGGTTTTAGCTGATGTAGTGCTGATATTGGACGATGGATGTGATACGAGATACTATTTTATCATTTTAATACCAGCAAAGCCAACGACACAAATAAAATGAATAAAGTGAACACTAAGTCAGAACATTCACGTCGCTGACTGTTTATGTCATTGTTGTTTCCCGGCCAAAAACAATCAAAAATAATGATCATCAACTTATGTCTATCTTACGGTGTTAGTGCTAGTTTCATTTGACTTTCTATCTTAACTACCGATTTCTTGATGGTGTCTAACTGACAAATGCGATCCCCGTGATCGTTTCCCAGGGTTCTAGTTTGAAGTGCTATGACAGCGGTCTGATACCAGCTTTATTTTTAACGACGGGCTTATACAGGTTATTAGCACTGCTGAGCTGATGCAGCGTGTTTTGTGAAGGGTCTATCGAACAACCAAAATCTCTGTATTTATAAGCAAGTATATGATAAAAGGGAATTTAGAAATGTTTAACCTCAGAAATCTTTGTACACATTCCAATCAAATCGAAAGTTCTATGTCAGTAGTTGAGAGTAACAAAATTGTAGATTTAACTCGTTTATTGAATATCAGTTTAAATAAGAAAACTTGTTGGAATGCCTTTTACTGATAAAAAACTGTCGGTCATCTACAAATTACGATTGGTGCTTCGTTGTCTAAATTTCTATAGCTGACTGAATGTGCTTTAAAAATTGAAAATCTTTATTTTTGTATACATTCGTATTGCGAAAATCCAAATTTTTGGAAAAATAGAGTTGATGATTAAATATGTTTTAGATATTACCTTTTTTTAAATCGCAGGATGATGTAAGTAACAATACGTACACATGTATATGGTAAAGGGTCAGATACACTTCTGAAGACGATAGAATGCCAAATATACAGTCAAAATAAAGTCATGTTCATGTAAGTGTGAGCACAAATGGTATGATATGTTTATGTCAGTGGGACGGTCCTTAACGACCTCCTAGTATTTGGTTAAAATATATCATTTTAAATGACAAAATTTACGAATGTGAAATACATATTCATACAATACATACTTCATGAATTAGTCCTTCAAAATCTTGGTTTCCGTCATTGTATCTGTACGGGTTCATTTAACTTTAACATGTTTGTCCCACACATCTGTTCACAAATATATGGTCAGATATAAAAATAATTATTGTTATAAAAGTATCGGCAGTTCTACATATAAATGGTCTATAGAAAAAAACAAATGATATGTCATTGCAAACTCATCTAGCATAAACTCAGATTATCATAAATGTCAACAATAGACATGTTATAAAAGATATATCATCTCGGTTCAGTGAACAACGGGTCATTCGTTAATGCACATAATTTAAGCCTGAGTTACAGAATATTTGCCCAAATGTCATCTTAATTCCAACATAGTTACCAATTAGTATATTACATACTTCTCGTGACTACAACAACTGATTGAGTGTCGCTTTAATGATGTACACCTCAAGCAGGCTTCATAAGGTATTAATAGTAAATCATTTATATCTGGTTAATCCTAGCAGGTGAATGTCTGCTACCAAAGTAACCTCACACGCTTCTAGACGAAGTGATAAAGTCGATAAAGCTATGTGAAGTTGATGACTATTAATCAATTTGATGCCCTTACTCTTCAAACCAACATCAATAAGATATTGATTCTGCTTTACAATATTCACGTATAAATCACAAATGTGATATTATGCAGTAATGGAATGAAATAGCTTATTTGTATAAATAGAGCGAATTATTTGAAAGGACATATATCACACATTTTAGCAACCAACCAAATACCTTTCATCAGTCATTGTTAGATACTGGTTTTGAATGAATATTACTTGATAAATTTACTTAGGCATTTCAGTGAACCATGACTAAAAAGGAACAAATTTGTTTTGCAGCTTAATGGAAGATCACTGATGGGCTATAATGGCACCTTGTCTTCTGTATAGCATTAACCTGGTAGCCCAGCAGGTTCTAGTTGAATTACCTAAAACCATGATTTATCATCAATATCAACTCATCACTTATGGATGGTGTTGAAAGGATTCCTGAAAGCATGGTAGGAGTTTGTAACTCATAATCAGAGGTTTAGACAATTTTATCTCTGGTATTCACTGATGCCCAAAGCATCCATTAGAAATGTACCATCCTTTTGGGATTCTGGACACGAAATTCAAATGATAGACCTTAGATGAAGATAAAGCTTATATATGGTTCCAACTGTTAGAAAGATGGCAAATGGAAATGTTTTGAACCTTTGAAAAATTTAATCTCGCCAACGTTATGCGCTATGGTTCAGGATGTTATCGGCAAAGCGTCACTTACACAGTTTGTGCTAATATTCAGTGTAAAATCGGCATACTGACACGTTAAAGGTTTATGCTAAGGTTCAGGGTATTATCGGTATGGTGTCGCTTCAACGATCTGCACTAATGTTCAGTGACAAATCGGCATAATGACACGTTGAAAGTTTGTGCTAAGGTTTAGGGTATTATCGGTGTATTGTCGCTTCAACGATATGTGCTAATAGTCAGTGAGAAATCAGCATGATGACATGTTAAACGTTTATGCTAAGGTTCAGGGTGCTATTGGTATAGTGTAGCTTCAACGATTTGTGCTAATGTTCAGTGAAACAATGGATGAAATATATGAAAAATATGATTGGCATATTGAAACGTTGAAAGATGTATGCTAAGGTTAGGGTATTATCGGTATAGTTTAATTTCAACGATCTGCGCCAATGATCAGTGTAAAATCGGCATAATGAAACGTTGAAGGTTTGTGCTATGGTATAAGGAAAGTTTATGTTAGGGTAAACCTCATTTTTAAACCGAAAAGTATTAGACACATTCAGCATGTATGAAGAAATGGATCTGCTTCATCATCAACTGTCATAATGGTTATAGTTATTGTGGAAGTTTGATAAGATCTGCATATCAACATTGATCGCTTTCTGAAAAGCTACTCAGGTTATGAAAGGAACTGTTTTCTTAAGTTAAAAAATCCATGATAATTATTGTGAAGTTTGGTAAGTTCTTTCTATATGCATTCATTCCCTTCTGAAATCAGTCTCTGAAAGGAATCCTTTTGTTTAGTAAGTATTCAATCTTCACGATCAATTAAGCAAGGTTTCTAAATAACACTTTCTTCATTGTGGACAAAGAGACACGCTCTAAAACGTTGATACGCCCTAATCAGTTTTTTTTTATTTATTTATTTTTTTTTTATTTGTTCCCAATTTTACAGAGTCAAACATCTATACACATCTTCCAGACAGAGATATAAAAGTTAAATTCTAAATATCAAAACATTGATACAGATATGAGATCTAAATCAATTGCTAAAAATTGGGATCAGTGATTTCCATTTTTGATTGAATTTTTCAATATCATTGTTTTTCAAAGAATTGAATCTTTCTACAAAAAATATGTCTTTAAGTACAATTTTGTAGTTCTTGAAATTTGGAATAGAGTCTTTAATAGTACACAAATGAAGATGTTTTTTGGCGGAAATGATTATTTGATTTAGTAAAACATCTTTTTGTAGTGTACCAAACCAAATCAAATACCTAGTTATTTTTATTTTTTGAAATAAGTGCTTATTGATCCATAGTTCTAAATCTTTCCAGAATTTTATGGTTTCACTGCAATCCCAATAAACATGGCAAACACTTTCAGAGGCATCATTACAAAAACTGCACAAGTCATTGTCAATTACGTTCATTTTTAGCAGTTCTCTTTTTGTATAGATAATTCTTTGCAGAAATTTGTACTGAAAATCTAGGAGTTTCACATCTTTCAGGCCATGCCTGTAACAACTAAATACATTATGCCAGTCAAATGTACACCCATTGAAAAGCATTTCCCATTTAGAACAAATTTCGAGCTTGTCCTTGTTGCGAATGAGTTGATCATAAAACAATCTTGAACCTTT
Source organism: Phorcus lineatus (assembly GCA_921293015.1). Taxonomy (NCBI): domain Eukaryota; kingdom Metazoa; phylum Mollusca; class Gastropoda; order Trochida; family Trochidae; genus Phorcus; species Phorcus lineatus. Next base: position 20,918,202 of record OV121095.1, read on the forward strand.
AGAAGGTTTTAAGATAGTTCTTTGATAGTTGCTTATGTATAGATTATTTAGAGAAAGTATTCTTGTCTGTTTAATAATCCTTTTCCATGAATCTGGTAGGATATCGAGTAGGTAATTATAATCTAATATTGTCATTTTCATATTTAGACTGTAATTCATCAAAGGATAAAAATCCATGTTCATCACATAAATCTTTAACTGTCAATAAACCCTTTTCGGCCCAATGTCTAATAACATGAAATTGGTTTTTAAAATTATGATTGAGCCATAAAGGCTCTACAAGAATATCGTCAATATTGCTAGAGTCAAGTTCACAATTAAACTTTCTACAATATTTATTCCATGCCTTAAAAACATCTTCCCAGTAAGGGTTTTCAATGTTGAAAAGCTTGTCTACATTTGCTCCTTATCTGTATATTGCAGTATAAGGTATGTTACAGGGATTGTTGTCAGATTTTCTACAGTAGAGTCTGAGGGTAGATAATTTCATTGCTTCAATAAAGGCTTTTATGTCAACTATACCCAACCCTCCTTCAGCCTTCAGCCTTTTCATTGTTGTTATTTTGATTTTATCATTCTTATCATTCCAGATAAATTTGAAAAAAGTCTTTTCAAGAGATGTGATAAAGTCCTCTGGGGGGTTAGGTAGTGAGCTGAAAATATGTACTTCTTTTGAAAGGGCTAATGTTTTTTATGACAGTTATTTTCCCTATCAATGTTAAAAATTTAATGTTAAATTAACGCCCTAATCAGTTAACCTAAACCCTGCAGTTGTGGTATCACAAACACCATGTGATAACGTCTTATTTTCAAGTGATTTATTATAATTGAGACCTTGGTTTAAATTCTAAGACGTATTCATTAATACGAAATGCGTTGCCTGGTTCGATAGATACTGGTTTGATAGATACGTCTTACAGCTTTTGATTTGATGTTATTTTTAGAGCGAATTGAGGATTTAAAGTGGAAAATAAGAGGACTATAACAGCGAATCATGAAAATAAGCCTAGTTTACATGATGAAATGTAATCCCAATGATTGCGCACTTCTCGAAAACTATTTCTTCTCTACTAGCAACTGTCCTATAGAAGTTGTTTTGTAAAACGAACTATACGTATTCATGCATATTATATATTAAATATTAAAATTCGGGCAAATGAAATATCCATGGTAAAGCAGCTACGTGTATTATAGCTACGGAGTCAGCTACGAACCTTACACACGATACTGTTTTAGTTTTTCATGCTATAGTATCTATATTATTCTGAAATGGTCGACCTACACTCGAGTCAAAGACTTTAAAAAGGCCATTGTCATTGTTGAAAACATATCATGAAAATACCAACACGTCAAATCCCTTGTTCAAATATCCCAGGTTTGCCATATTTGAACCCAATTTAACTGTTGACAGCCATCTTGGAATTGCCTTCCTAACTCCATTAAGGGATAACTTTACATCCTGTGGATGAAAGGCAATGAGAAGTGCAACCTTAAAACAGTTTCTTAATCCGGCTTTACACTTGGTAATGGTAAATTTATAACATGCTTACTTTTTTACAAACCTAACCTCAATTAATTGATTAAAATAGAAATAATGAAGACGGCAAAGTGAGTTCATCTTTCAAAGGGATGTTATGATCGCTTATAATGAGATGAAATAGTGGCATAGACAGAAGCGAATTCGTACGAGCAGACACATTAACACTTCCTTTCAAAACGTCCAAGGTTAAAACAAAATGCAATGTGATCTGAGTTGTATTATTTCTGACGTACGTACATACTATGATAGAATGAATTATCTTGCATATTTTTATTATAAGGGATTCGATTAATACCTTACTTTATGCGTAGGGGGGTTTGGAGATATAAAGATTTGGATGAAATGTTGTAATGTTTTTAAAACAAAAAATTAAATCTTACATGTATGTCTCGTGTCTCGAGTGAAACAGAAAATGAAGGAATGGATTAGTTCAGAAGAATCGGTTTTTATGTTATTGAAAAAACGAGTCAATAAATTATTTAATGATGTTTAATTTCAACGTGGAATATAACACTGGGTTTATTAAAATTCCCTTATGAATCCTCATGTATGACATATGTCCCAAACGATGACTTCCCTGTTCAATACCGACAGCAGATGATCATAAAAAAAAACATATGAAGGTGCAATTTGTAAAAAATAAGGTTTAAATGATTATTTCTGTGTAGTAAAACACCAAAATGATTCTTGAAAGCACAACATAATTCTGCAGCCCAAATAAGACCAAGCAAGTGTCCGCAATTTTGGAGCATACAATGTATGTTGACTCAAAAATGTCTATTGACCATCAACTGTGTTACCTCCATCTCCGGATCAATGACACCATTAGGAAGTTTATAACGGCCAATGCAGCACTTACTCATGTACGATGACACATCTCTGTACCCCTTGATTACTGTCATAGTCTTTTATTTGACCTCACACAAAAACAGCTATTCAGATTTCAAATTTGTTTAAGAATTATGCAGCAAGGATTGTTTTCCTAAAAACCAAACAGGAACAAATAACTCCTAACTGATATCAATTCATTGGCGTACTGTCAAATATAGAATATACTATAAAATTCTGTGTATAGTGTATTAATATCTCAAAACTATAGGTCCACTTTACTTATCAGAAATACTAAGTGATTCTGTACCTGCAAGACCTTTAAGATCTTAACAGCGATTCCGTTTAGTTGTACCTCATGGACTCATCTACCAGACCTATGTGTTAAACTGGACTCCTTCAAGACATCTCTGATCTCTTATTTTTCTCAAACGTCTTCGACTGTCTTTGCTTCCTTTTACCATTTCCTTATTGCGCATAAGCATTATTTTTATTTTTATTATTATTATTATTAAGATCAGTAGTAGTAGTAGTAGTAGTAGTAGTAGTAGTAGTAGTCGTAGTAGTAGTAGTTTTAGTTTTAGTAGTAGTACATCTCTCCTCCGCAAATAACTGGTGACATGACATTTGTTCTGTTCGAAAAAACGTTGAAAAGATCTTAGTATAATTGAGAGAGTCTATGGCCAAACATCAGCGGCAAATTTCACCAATCAGACAGCCGTATATATTCAAGTTGATCTTTTAAAGCGGAACTAAGATCGCAACGCAAGAAGATATCAGTGGCAAGTCATATCTGATTAAGGGACTATCTTCTTACTCTCTATCGCTTAAAAGAGGTTACGAAGTTCGAAATTGTTACTTCAGACGATCTTGTTGTTTTGCAATTTGATGAAATGGTCTTGGCGGGTATCTGTACGAAGGGCAATTGTATGCACAATTGCATGCACGTATTTTCCCAGGATACAATCACTGTTTTTTACTGGAGAAGACTTTCCAAGACTTTTTAACTCTTGATGAAACCATGACTGGTATTAAAAGCATTTACACGACCTTTGACTGTTTTCTACAAATAGTACATTGAGACATTCTATTATATTCATAACCATTTTTTCTGAAGCATATTAAGGTTTTAAATTTTAGAGTGAAAATAGACAGCACACTTTAAAACAAATAAAGATAACCAAATAGTTTTAATTTGCTTTTAATTTGTAAGAAAACAATTTCTTTTTTAGATGTTTTACTGTTATCTTTTACTGTTTACAGTTAAGGTTATCAGTAATGTCTATGGGTTTTTTTCATTTATGTTGATAATGTAAAATACTTTTATAATTGTTGTCTTAAAATCGCGTGTTAGGAAACAGAGAAACATATTCCTTCACTTCTGCTAAGCCAAATTAATTATAAAGACGTTTCTACATTTCAGGTTACAGTTTACTAGCAAAGCTTCAGATATTCAGTTTAAATACATGGTCATCAACGGCAGTGATATATTTTGAAACTATACTTTCATCCAGATTTGAAATTGATATATTAAAAATTTCATTATTTGCCTATTTTATGTTACGCCTTGAAATCAAGTGGTTTTATCAAATTGAATAAAAATTTCACATGATGAAATGGAAGCTGTTATACGAACCTCATTTAAGAAGGCTTTAAATCGTGTAGGACGTAACCAATGTGAAGGTGATGGTGATAGCGGGGTACATCTTAGTTCATCTGAGAACACTTTTAAACATATAAAAGAAGATTTGGATAACTCTTGACTTTGTTTTTGAGCAGTGAACTTTTAGCAACATCAAAGTTATAATTATATATCAAAATAAGAAAATATTTAAGATTTTGCGGGCAGATTAAAATACGTTATGACATAAATGGTAATTATCTTTTTGTAAACATTCATGCATAATGAGTCTTATTCTTTTTACAGGACTCGAACATTCTGGAGAAGGATGGGACAGTCGGAGAAAAGAAGTGTTCTTGGTATTAATCAGTGTTCATCACAGTATAAAGTGAAGAGGATGTATTTTGTTCACACAACCACGTAGATGCTCTCAGATATGGCGTTCACATCAGAAGCACTGATAGGTGCATCTAACTTGTCAAACATCTCAAGTTTCACACAAAAGAGTATGAACGATTCTTCGAGCATCGACCCTACAGACGCCCCCACGTACATTACGATGAGACGCATGCAAACGGTGCTGATTCCCATCATATGTGTCTTTGGAATAATAGGTAACGTTCTTGCTGCTGGAGCCTTTATGAGTCCAACGCTAAGAGGAACATCTTGTTGTCTCTATCTTGCTGTGAAAACGATTAGTGACATAGGATTTCTGTTTTCTTTGTTTGTTGTGTGGCTGTACCGCGTCCATGTGCCCCTCCTCAACACACAAGGAATTTGCCAACTAACAATTTTCTTGAGTTACGTTTGTGGATTCCTGTCCGTGTGGTTTGTGGTTGTGATAACATTTGAAAATTTTATTCGCATTTCCCAACCGTGGCGAATCCCCGTGCTATGTAGCCACAGGAAAGCGGTAATGACAGCACTCTCCATGATTGTGTTTGCTAGTGCTCTTTATAGCTTTCCCTTATGGTCCGTTGGTATAGACCCTGAAAAGGATCCTCAGTGTCAACCGTTCGAGAGGTACCACAACGTTGTTCATGCCATGACATACGTGGACACATTTCTCACGCTAATTCTACCATCAATATTAATGTTTTTCCTTGTCTTGGCTATAATGTTCAGTGCTCTCAAAGCCTACAAACGAAGGTTACGGTTGCGTGCTAATGCTCAAAATGGAAGTGGGAAAATTTCTTCTCGAACCCCTGAAGGCAAAGTTAGTCGCTTTCTCTTTGCCGTCTCAATAATATTCCTTTTCCTTCACACTCCAAGCCATGTGATAAGAATAAAACTGGTGATTCTAAAGCATGCATACCAACAAATGCCCTCTGCGACTGATCTTGTTTTTCAAAGGGTATTTGAGACGTTCTATTACTTCAACTTTTCTCTGAACTGTGTTATATACTTACTTTTTGGGGAAAATATGCGAAGAGTGTTTATGCAAATGTATTGCAAAAGATGTAAAAATAAGAATATGGCGGACGTTCAAGAGACGAATAATATGTCTCCACTGGTAAACGCAGGGTGGTCTTACACCGAAGCTTCCTGTGTTGACACCAGTACTTGACATCTAATGTTCATATTTGGATTGGCCCAGGTTGCAAAATGTGAGAGATTACAACAAAGCAACGACAATGAATGCGCTGTATAACATCTCATCCAAGTAACACTTCTAAATGCAATTTATATTTCTTGAACCAATAAGATGGCTGTTATTGGTAAATTATGATAAGACTTCTACCAATGACACGGAAATTTATGTGAAACATGTAAAACAATTTCACAAATATAACAGAGAGTATTAGAAATTGTATTATTGCATTGGAAAGCATTTGAAGAGTTTTACCAACGCGAAGCGGATATAAAAACAATGTGAAGTCTTTCCACGGCATGATGATCGTAAATATAGATCAATGAACTAAAGCATATGAACTCTTTATCCGAAGGAGGAGTGTATTGAAAGCATTTGAAAAGCAGTTACCCATATGAGGAAGAATTGAAGTTTAAGATGATAAATATTACACTTTTTCTTTGATGGACCATTTGAAGACTTTTATTTATATACATGATATTTATTGCACCTATGATACATAACAACCTTTCGTTGCCTGTGTTTGCTCAATCGTTATTTTCACAGTAAACTCATATTACATGTTGTTATGTTGAACAGGTTCATTCAAACGGGTTTTATCCGTCTTGGTGACATGTTAACAATTTGTTAGTTTTTCACCTTTTCCTCCCATTTAATTTGTTCCATGGTTGATGACGCATTGAACGTTATCTTGTATGCGTAACTGTTTGAGTTATGTTCCTCAAGGTATTGTATATATATATATGGCGAGCATTTATTTGATTGATCAATATTTTGCAAACGTTTTCCCATATACTTGAAACGCAATATATGTCATATTGAATCGTAGAATAATGAAACTGATCTTCAAACCCATACTTGTAATTTTTGTCTTTGTTTGTACTGCGTCACTAAAATCATTATTTGTATTTTGATATTGTGGTTATTTTGGTAGCAGATCAGTCTGGTTGCTTTAAAAGTTTTCCTAACATGTTGGAGATTATAAAAGAAAGCTACCAGTATTTCATCAAAAAATCATTAACAACCATTTTTCTTCTCATTCTTATCCTTCATACTTCACATATGAATAGCCAAAGCTTTCATTTCAAAAACACTGATCTCAGTATTAAGCTGGTACAAATTGGAATAAATGGCTGATCTACTTGGGTTCTCCAGTGAGTAAGTGATCACTTAACATTTGCTCTGAAAGGTCAATAGTTGTTTCATTATTGATGCGAGTATTTCAATCTGTTCTCGTTGTACTTGATTGGATGTATTGTTCCCATTAGGCCTCAACAAGTGTGACTTTAAAAGATCTGTCGGTTTCTTTTAAATTCGAGAAGAATGTCATGAATAGTTTTTATATTTAGTAAAGTTTAGAATTTCACCACTTTTTATCATGATGATGTAAATTCTAGGTTATTAGTTAAAGAGGTTCCTTTATCTTTTTCATTATGTGTTCCACAATGAAGCTTAAATTTTAACAAATAAGAATTATTGATCTGAGAACAAGACTATTTTTTCATCGAATTTAATTTAGATAAGTTATACTATTTATTAATGACACCTCCTCATCTACGGCTACAATGTGTACATGTTGAACAGAGTACGTATGGTTTTCAATGATGTCGCAACGAGGTCACGGAAATAATTTCAGAGTTATAACATAAATTATATTTAAGGCATGGTTTTTAATCTTTATGTAATTCAAATGTAATGATTAAGTGTTTCTGGTTGTTTACTCGTTATAGTTTCCCTATGCTTTGATAAGATATAATATCCATATTTTTTGAGAAATGCTGGCACCTCTTTTAAACTGACCCCTCGTTTCCAGCGTGTTTAATTTGATCACTCCAAGCAACCATACTGATGTGCGCCATTAATTTTCTTCTCTTGAAAACATTTTCCCCCTTTATTTTACCTTTGCTTGTTTGTATACTGTAATATGAGAAATTATTTATTTTGTGATAAAAGTATGAAAGCCCATGTTTGTTTTTCGTCTTTACGTTCAAATGTTGTCCAAACTACAATTCTATTTCAAATGAAACAGATTCATAACGACTGTTTTAATACACAACCTCCACTGCTTGACTCAATACCTAAGCTTGGTGTAGTGGTGCGCGTGCTTCCGAAAGGTTTTGCTTTGTGTTGATCCATGTACATATAAATCACATGATTTGGCAAGAATATATTTTATTTTGCTCTTTAGTTAACCCTTATAGTCTGATACAAATTTTAAAAAGTTTATGCTGATTCCAAATGTTGTTTGTGTTATTTTAACGCAAATCATGAAAATGCATATTGACGCAGTTTCGTATGATTAATGACTTACAAAATACGAAAGACTTTCCTAGTCATTTGCTGCTAGGCATAAAGCTAACTGCATACATATAGCTCGCAGATATCAATTCAATGTTGATATCAAGAATAATATTTTTCAAATTGTTATTTCTTAAGTTCTTATTTTTACTCTGTGGAATCGTATTTTCGGCGTCAGTATATCAGTCGGTTTTTATTCTTAGATCCCTAGTTACATCTAGGCTCCTGTCTAATTTGTCTTATCACAACCCTCAGCTACAACTTCTGTAACATCACACAAATCCAAGATTTATGCATTTTAGTCTAGGTTCGATAGATTATTTGAAAGATTTCTGCCAATTAAATTGTACAGATGATAGTGTCACCATGATTAAGTATCCATAGAAACCAAATCCGAGACGTGCCATGGTTACAACTTAATAAGCTTATATAACTCAAGAGGCAGGAGCAGAAACATCAGTTAACTCTATGAAATCAATGAATTTCGATTCTATACGATCAGTCTCTTCTGGATAGTTAAACATTACTCGGATATGCATGAAACGCTAATCTTCTTGACGTGTTTTAAATGGTTTGGCTTTGCAACTGACAACGCCAATCAAGAGTGATATTTGCCGAGAATTTATAACCAAAATGGATGTCGGATAGTTCGAGGCCAAAATTTAATATATCATATATCAACAATTTATAATATATATCGTCAAACATTTTCGACACGCATACAGAGAATAAACAAACTATGATGCTTTTGTTGATATTAAAAGAAGCAAATTATGGAAAACAGTAAGAATTAGAGTTTTCACCTGCGTAACTGCTATTGCAAACATTATATCTTTCATGCTATAACTCAAAAAGTGAAAAAAATAGGGCATTGTCTCTAGTTCGCCAAGCGTTTAAAGATGGCCGAAAATGAAAATAGTGTTTTAGGGCATTGCACCCCGGAGCTCATTTGAGTCCAAAAAGTCAACAAACATATAATTAGAATTCTGCATTGGCCAATTTTATAATGTGTCGATAAACAAGATAACAGTTCCTTAGCTTTTTTATTGTTGTAAGAGAAGAAACGTTTTGCCCTCATGCTCTCAATTAGGCTACAGTCACCAAATCTACAACTTATAATTCCCATTTGCCTAGATTTCAGTCTTTCGGGGCCTATTGTTCTGGATTATAAGATGAAAATAGGTTTTTAAGTAATGACCCTCAAGGCCCTCATTTATGGGTAAAGAGTCAGCCAAATTCATAATTCAAATTTCCCATTTCCTAAGGTGTCTGTACACTAATTTAAGGCCTTCTCAGTTTTGTTTTTATTCTGGAATAGAACCCCTCAGGCACTCATCAGGGACAACAGAGTATTCAAATGTACAAGTTATAATCCAAATTGGCAAATGTATCTGTACACAAGATACCAGCTATATCAGATACAACCAAATCAACAATTTATTATCCCATATAGCTAACAATCGTTCTCTAAAATAAATGGATATGTACAACGTCTGAATAAACAGATGCACGGACGGATGGACGCCAGACGCATTCAGGCTTGGTGAGCTTACAGATACAAATTGTCAAACTTGAATTAAAATGGGTTTTTTTTTTAAATTTTAACTTCAAAGCATTTGTGTAAAGTATGTCATTTTTATGTACAACAAACTTTGTATTGATGGTTGAAGTATTGTTTTTCAATTAAACATGAGGTCACAGTATTTTCTCGTCAATCAAGGTTTGAACTGTCATTTCAACATTCGCGTTTGCAATATACAATCATTTGAAAAATTACTTTAAAACCAAGGCGGACTATAGGAAGGGTGCCCTTTGTGATTGCAATTCAAAACATTGGTGTTATTTGTGATAATTAATTAGTAACTAGCATGAGTAGATACATCACTGTGAGTTTTAAATTAACCAATCATATGTCACGCTAAAAATGTCTCATTATTAAGCTAATGCAAGTCTACACACTCATTTGTCAAACATAGAGAATAAGTTACATGCTCATTTCTATGTTATACTCAGGTGTTTGTAGGATGTTCTTCGACGCCTCCAAACCTTAAAAAACTTTTTTAAAAACTCCGTAAATATGACTTAAATTGCAATGAATGTCACATTATAGTACAACGGTTTTCAATTTATATGTGAAAATGTGCCATTTATTTATTATGAAATTTCTCATTTCACGTTCATTAAAACTCAAGGTCTTAGATATTGAAAAAAAAATAACGTAAAAAAGTATTCGTGCCAGACTTTAGTACTTAATGTTATTGTAGTAAGCTATTTTGTTCAACGAAGAAGATTGTTTATAACATTTTCATATGGTACTTCTCTTCCTGACAAAGCATTTCGGCATCAATATTCTAAGACAGACATCTGATTACCAGTATTTCATGGACAATTTCATTTCACATTCAGAAACTAGTTATGAGCTAGCTGGAAGTTGTACCTTTCATACTAGTCAATTTCACAATTATCGCCATATCGTGAAGTATTAAATTTACGGTGACAAAAACGAAAACTATAATGCTTCTCAGCTAAACATATATGTAATGATATACAATGAAGATCAAAAGAAACTTGCGAGTTATAGTCTCTGAAGACAACCAGGGGTCCAAAAAGTCATATTTCGCCCATCTGTGGCAAACGTCTATAGCAAATAAATTGTCACTAGCAAATGAAAACATGTCACTAGTACCTTGTGTGACCTCCCCTGGCACGAATACACGCTTCACATCTTCTTCTCATGGAAGACGTCAATCTTCTGATGACGTCAGCAGGAATCTGCTCTCATGTAAGCATTAAGGCGTGTTCAAGTTCTTGGAGAGTAGCTGGTGGGTTTGGACGGTTCCTTAACCTTCTACCAAGATCATCCCATAGGTGCTCTATGGGAGACAAATCAGGTGAACGTGCTGGCCAGGGCAATACGTTGACGTTGGCGTTATTTAGGTAGTCCTGAGTGATCCTGGCTGTATGGGGAGGCGCACTGTCCTGCTGTAGAAGGGTTCCCATTGGTCGCTGCTGTAGGAATGGCACAGCTACTGGCCTCAGAACTTCATCCACATAGCGTTGTGCATTCATGTTGCCACGTATGATCCCCAGATGTGTCTTTTGGTCCCCACAAATTCCGCACCATACCATGATACCACCTCCGCCTTGTTGATGGACCTCTTGAACATAATTAGGAGCTGCTCTTTCATGTTCACGACGATATACTCGTATACTCCCATCTGCATGGAAAAGGTTAAACTTACTCTCGTCGGTAAGTACCCTTTGCCATTGTGGTCGCTGCCAGCGTCTTACACGTTGTGCCCATCGAACTCTGGAAAGACGATGTTTAAGGGTAAGTGCCATCCCACGAAGAGGTCGGTAGGCTCTGATACCAGCATGACGTAATCGTCTCCTTACTGTGTGTCGACTTATCCGACGACCGAGTGCCGTTGCTGCCGATTCCGTCACTGACAGGAACCGATTCTGAAGATGTAAAGTGCGAAGGAAGCTGTTTTCTCTGGGTGTTATTACATGAGGTCTGCCGCTTCGAGGTCTGTCGCATGTTGTGCCAGTCTGATGGTACCTTTGAAACAACATAGTTATGCACTGGCGTGAACATCCAAGTCTTCTGGCTATTGTTATTTGTCCCCACTAGGCCCATGCCAATAGCCCTATCTCTCTCTTCAGCAGTCAAGCGAGGCATTGTTTTAATGTTTTTCTGGTTTATGTGATGGTGAGCTACAATTTTTATTGGTTTATAAAGTGATCCGTGCATGCAGATTCCATGAAAATGAAAAAAACGCATTTTGGCTTTTGGGACACTGCACGTGCCCCGACGAATGTACAAGCTTGGTTCGTTGGAAATGAGCGTGTTGCGTTTGTGTGCGCTGCTCCTACAAGTTACAGGCACGGGTTGGGAATATTCAAAATTTTAGGGTGACAAGTTTCTTTTTGATCTTCAGTGTACCCAGTTATCTATATTCTCAAGTGTTTGAGGTTAATATGGAGACATACATTAGCACCGTACAAAGGAACTTTTAGCGTGACATATTCTCCGTTAATTTAAGCTCACACTGAGGTATCGACTCAAGATAATTACAAGTTAATGATCAAATCGAACGAGAAAGACTTAACGCAGGTTATACGAACTCAATATATTTTTTTTCAGAAGGTAAGTTATCAGGCCCCTTTCACTAAGGGGGCGGGTAGCGCAGTGGTTAGGGTGTTCGGCTCGGGATCAAGAGGTCCGTGTTTCGAATCCCGCCAGGGGTTCGGCAATTTTGTTTGCAGTATAGAACTGTTCTACAGAAAGGTTTTGGTCCTACACTGACTATCAGCGCAGTATCGCCCATGGTTCGCTAGTTCAAGCCGAAGTTCGCAGGTTTCACCACAATAGCGATGCGGGCTTTCTCCCTGCAATAATACCAGCAGCCTGATACGAGTGATACACTCTTGAAATAGGCGTTAAACCCCTGAACACTCAGAAGTAAGGGTATCTAGAGCAGTTTCAATGTATCGGAGTACAGGTCAACAGTTTGAAATTTGGTGCAAGACCTAACAGAACCCTGTAAACGACAACATCATGCATTGTTGAAATTTGGCGAACAAGGTACCGATTTGTATTTGCGAAAACGAATCTATAAGCGTGAATGGATCCATTGATTGCGAGAAGAGATCGATTGATGACGAAAACCGAACCAAAGACATGACAAAACAGAACCTGGCATTTAAAAACAGAACCTAGCATTTTAAAAATCCATATTCATATTCACAATTTATCGACGTTTAACGAAAAATGCAATGATTAAGTTTTTTAAATCATGCGTTTAATTTCACGATTATGTATCGTTAAGTTTTAGTTCGTATCCCAGGGTTGTACTATCCAGTCTTACATATAGTAATATTATTACAAAACGCTTATAAACAAAACAAAAACCTTCACAAATGTTGCATTTTTATACAATACAGATAGAGAACCTACACTTTTGTAGAGGAAGTCACACAGAATGGGAAATGGAATCTGATTTAGGTGTTTTAGGCTGAAGGATATCAGGTATATGATGTAGCTAGGCGGAGACAAATACGTTGATGTAGCAGGATGATACTTGGGACACCTGTCCCATCACTGTGACTAATACATCAGACAGCTAGTTTTACTCCCTCTTTTCCAGTTCCTTTGTTAAGGAATACATGGAAGTTCAACGTTGCAATTCCTCCCCTCCCGATCATGCCCCAGACATGATCTATATTAGGTCAGGACTCAAGGCTGGTCAAGGCATATAAAAAATAATGGTGACGCCGTAGGTAGTCATTCACGATACGAAGCGCGGTGGGCACGGACATATCATCGGCCATCTTTACATTGAGCAAAGGGCAGAACTATCGATGCCAGGATGTGGTCATGGTAGTACACACCAGTGACCCTTCCTTGAACAATATGCAAGTCAGTTGTGCCAGTCATGGTGATCCTTCACGCCACACCATGACAGACCCGCGCCCGAATTCGCATGGAAGCACAACACGCAATCGTCGCGCATGCAAATGGGCTGCAGGCACCCGATTAGAAATCGTTTGGAGTCTTACCCGAATTTCTGTAACTTGGTATAAGTTTACAGAAAGCTATTAGATCGTTTGTCCTCGATTTAGTAGTACCTGTGTACGAATGTTTCGATCTTGGGCTTGCGTAGTGGCTCTAGGATGACATGAACGAGCTAGATCATCAAAATTGTGTGTTTGTTGGTACTTGTTCCACTGTCTGCTGACACATTAAGCATGTTGGCCACTGCTCGCTGTGTTGAACCAAATTGAAGCATCCCAATAGCATGTAGACGTTCATTATGTTGAAGACATATTATTGCAAATTCAAAATAACACACTAAAGCAATGATTCGTTAAACAGAAAATCTTATGCGAGAACCGCTATTTAAAGAAAACCTTGATAGGATAAGCCAGCACGCTGCAGTTTTCATTAACACTTACTTGAAGAGTCAAGTTTGACACTGAACCCCTCCTACGAGTAAGGCGCTATTGCATGTCGCACGTGCAGCTCAGTGGTTCCCTTGGGGCGATAATGTCTTCATCCATGATCCAACTCTCTAAGCATGTCAAGTGTCCATGACTATTTATCATACCACAACCTGCATAGGTATTTGTATTTCAATATCCTCTACTTTTTTGGAAGAGTACATATCCCACTCTTCTGTAATAGGTGATAGCTTGACCTTGTTACAACGTACACTTATGGTTGAAACGTCATCAAAACGAAGGGCAGCCATCATTTGTTTAAACCTATTGCCGGACATCGTTGCTCTGATGATAGGAGTCCTAGACTGTTTGCTCCAAATCATCCTAAAGCTCATCATGTTTTGTCATTAGTGTACCAATTAGAGCCAAGGTTTCATATTCATTTTGTCTCTGGTTACTGGCTACCCTTTTCAGAAATGAACTTACTTCCATAGATGTTTGAATATGATCATCATGTTTAAACTTTGTATGTTGTATCCTCGGAATGTTTGCATCTGGTGTCTTTGATGTACCTGAAAAACAAATCCTTTTTTTTATTCAAAGACTATCCGTCTCACTTTCCAAACTTAAGGGCGCTTGATCAAAATCAGACTCCTTCTAATAAACTCTTCAGACTTACTTTCCTCTTGTGAGTATTAATAGTGATTATTGCCAGGTAATTGAGAGAGCTGGGAACATGGACCCGTTAGCAATGCTTGCAAGGGGAACGAATAATCTACGCGGGCCTAGGAGGCCCATGTCATGTATTCATGTGTTTTTTTTAAAGATTTAATTTTGGGAAACTGCATGAATCGGGAAAAGATGTTTTGTGCACATTTACAAATCAGTACATATGTGAGGAATACATGGACTTTCGGCAAAACTATGTCAAATGTAAAAAGCCGGGCCTCAAAGGCCCCAGTTATGGGGGGTAGGGTTAAATCTTTTTTCAACAGTTTTTTTTATAACAATTCATTGACTAAATCTATAGTTAACATAAGGGGAACGCATTTGACATGTCACCACGCCATGAACCTGGCCCGCTTGAATGAGCCTAATCTGATTCATAAATGATAACCTGATATCCATTAGCTGTCAAAGGATTAGAAATTGGCAAGTGCCATTACCCTGAAATATGATTAAGATGAGGAAACTTCTTCCTTCTATCTTGTTCTTGGTTCCATTTTTGCAATCATTTTGGTTCTGTTAGTTCCAAACGGTAGCATTTTCGCAATATTGGTCCTGTTTTCACCAATGCAGTTTGAAAAGGTGCAGTTTATTCACGCTTCCGTTTTTGACATAGCCAAGTAAGTGTTTTATTTCTAATTGATCATCTTGACCCGAGCGTGATTGAACTTTTTAAGACGAATAATCTAAAACGTTCCTCTTATTTGGCGTTTACACATATTAACTAACGACAAGACAGTTCAGATTTGTAGACACAATTCCTGATTATAAAGTGTTTCCAAATAGTTTTTTCTGCTGAAAAGCTGCTGATGTCATTTCAACATCAAATGGTAAACCAATTATTTATTGTAACACTATATTCTGACTAGTATAATGTAAACTTGCATTCAAAATAGAAATTTGTAGCGTATTTACGATCTGTTTGCATCATACCCCATAGCTTTCATATCGTATATATTTTGTGGATCGCCAGCTTTTTATTTACAAGAAAAGAAATTTCAACTTGTCTTATTTCTGTAATTCGCGCTGATCTGTAACTCCAAAATGAATTACCATTAAAGTTTTACGTGGTTCGGGGAATTCTATCATCGCTATAAAAGTATACATCGAGCCACAGATAAAAAAAATATTCTTTGATAAATAGACATAAGTGTACGTGATTTACTTTCAATGAGTGCCAAGTTATCGTAAGATAAACGTTTTAATATAAACTGAAGAGAACTATCTTTTATGTGATCAATAAGGTGTGATCAGAGGCAAAACATTTGGTACCAAATCGATACATTTGCTGATTAAATAAGCCAATGACAAATATCTGTTACAGTGTCGACAACAATCAATGTATGAAGGCTTTCCTGTCCTCGATTGGCATTTAGTGTAAAGGTCTTCGAAATCCGTGAATACGTTTTACTGCTGGCACTGGCTTCACTGACATGGATATACTTTTTTAACGTTTTTTGTCAACACTTATCCTTACACGATAAACGTTTTCAGTAACCAAGAATATGTTATGCTCAGAGCTTGTTTCGGACTACAAATCAATCTCAAAACCTTTAATTTTATTTACAGTCTCTGTATGTTTGTTCATTGATGTTAATGAAGTGTTGAATTTATTGTACATAAAATTACTATTTTCTCCACTTTCTGCTAGCTTAAAACGCGTTTTTAATTTTTATGTGGAAATGTGCAACTTGTGTTTCATCTTACATACATCTTGTTATGTATCACTAAATGTGAAACTTTTTTTCTAAAACATGGCCATTAGGTTTATATTAAAAATACTACGAAAAAATGGTTAATTTCTGATTTGTTGGCTCACTTACTATTTCATTAACTCGTTTAAAACAAGATTCAATGGAGAAAAGATATATTATTTTGATATTCTATTTCTATTTCATATTTCCTTTTTATTTTGTCGATCCGTTTTGGCAATGATAATTAAAATAGTCATACCATCAGTGTACAATTGTAAAATCTCCAGTTTATTCTATTATAAGCTAAACAGGTTTTAAAAAATTTGCTTTTGCAGATATATTCTTGCATTTAGTACTTTGACGTAACTGTAAATTCTGAGTCAGATCAATTACGACAAAAATGGATATGATTTATATTTTACAACAAACTGGATTAAATCTATGAATATGTGTCATTCATGTTCATAATTGTTTTGTGATTGATGAACTAAAAGAAAGATAACTGAAAAACAACAGATTCTCTGAAAAAAATTTAAGAAACTTTAGTTCTCATAAGCCTAGAGAACCTTAAGCAATAAGAGTTTAGTATCGACTATGCCGTCATTTCAAATCACATTACTGGATACCTTTACTTTTCATTAAGCACTGCGGGATACCCTATTATTAATCTCTTTATAGCATTATCCACACTAATGATGCGATTCCTTTTAGTCTCTTTATCATGAAAATATATGGCATAATTGAGTATATGCTCGGATGAAGGAATATAATGAGTCACATATTTCAAAGTAGTTATCGGGTACACAAAGAGATTCTCAAATCTGACAATAAGGCAGTATCGGTGAAGGTTTCTAAATAAAGAAATTGGTATCAAGATAATATCATCTACCTTTATATGCCACTTCAAAGAACGTATTCCTGCTGTTTGTTTTATAATCATATATCAGAAAAAAATCAGTATTTTTGGTGTCTGAAAGTAATCATATATCAGAAAAAAATCAGTATTTTTGGTGTCTGATAGTAATTATATATCAGAAAAAAATCAGTATTTTTGGTGTCTGAAAGTAATCATATATCAGAAAAAAATCAGTATTTTTGGTGTCTGAAAGTAAATGTCCCTGTAGATATCCCTGTAGTCAAACAAGATTGTATCTGTCAATTTGAGGTACTATATCAGTAAATAAATCCATTTATATTACTCTTCGCGTCTCCATCCACCACCAGGGGATAACATTTAAATGTGGCACGGTTTCTGAGGTACTTGATTAAGTTAAGAAGACAAGAAAACCGCTCCTTTTCGGAGTATATGCCTACTCTTTCATCAGGTGTGATGTTGGGAAAATAAAATGGGGTACACTATTAAAAACCAAAACAAAACCAGTAAACACTAGTTTGGAAACCTAATTGTAGAGATTGATTCAAAGAAAATGTGATACAGTGGTATAAAGTAGTGAAATCATTGGGTAAGAGTACACTTGAGTGGTAAAAATATGCAAAAATCTGTATTCCTTATTGAGGAATTTGGCACTTTGTGATTGGTAATACATTGAAAGTTTGATGTATATACTTAGCAAAATTGAAAAACGACACAGGTAAATTTATGAAATCGTTTCTGTCTGTTCATACAAGTAGAGATTACAGATGCCATACTAATGGGAGAATATGAGTATGACTCCGCTGATAGAACTCCTTCCATATACCCTCTTACGGCTGGCGCGGCTTGATGTTCGTGGCTGTGTTCACCTGTTATTGTTCAAGCCAATGAAATGTCGTTATCCAAGGAGCTTGACGCTACTCTTTAGAACTTATCGGAATTTTCCATCCGGGTTGTGCCGCTTTTGCTGGATGCGAGTCGTCTCATTGGCTGGTTAGATAGCTAGCGATACGAGGGCTAAAGGAGATCAGGGTATATGGAAGGAGCTGGATCAGGGGATTCAATTACGCTGAGATATTTATATCAGTACATGAATCAATTATTTTCACATTTGTTTACTAGAGATATTGTGTTTGGAATAAAAGATTACGTTCTCTCTTAGTTTTCAATACTGGAGCTTTGTAGCGGCGGCCTGATGGGAGAAGGGTACATTCCGAATGTAGGTAGTGAGTTGGGTCAGATATAATTCTAACAGCTTGATTTACGATCTGCCGCTCATATATATCAGTTAAACAGTCAAACTTGACACCAGCGATCTTACCCGCAATGTTTATAATTGTGTTAACTTTTGAATTCAATTGAACAGAGCGAGAGCCGTACCAACAGTGGAATGAGAATGTTAATACTTTGAATCAATGCTTTATAAAATGTTGACATGACAGAGGAATTTACATTGAAAGATCTGAGTTTACGCATGAGATGAAGACGTTGATGACATTTGTTACACAAAGCTGCAATATTAGAGTTCAAGTTCAACTTGGAGTCAATGACGGTACCTAAATTTTTATATTCCGACACAGTCTCAACGCATTCGCCGTTAATCCTCACTGGAATCATTTTAGATGGTTTACTTCGAAAGTCAATAACCAGCTCCTTCGTTTTGGTGACATTTAAGAGTAAATAGTTATCTGAGCACCAAGTTGTGAAATTTATAAAGCTGTTCAGAAATATCGTTGTTTAGTTTCCCTACTATTGCAGCATCATCTGCAAACTTTATTGTTGAACAGGTTGAATTAGAACTTACACAATCGTTAGTATAGAGGGGGAAAAGGACAGGTGACATTGCACAGCTTTGCGCTCCAGTATTAACATATCGTGTACTTGAGACGGTCCTGCTAGCTTTCACATACTGCTTTCTGTCCACAAGAAAAATCTCAATCCATTTAATTAGATTGGAATTGACGCCCATGTGCAACAGTTTCTTTATCATAATATGCGGTTGAATGGTGTTAAACGCAGAGGAAAAGTCAACAAATAGGATTCTTATGTAAGACTTGGGTGTCTCCAGATGATTGTAGACATTGTTGAGGAGTGACAGTGTAGCATCAACAACTCCTCTCCTTGATCTGTAGGCGAACTGAAGCGGGTCCAATATATCGGCAACTGCCTGTCGAGGATGTCTGAGCAGAAGACGTTCAAGAGATTTCATTGCTATTGATGTTAACGCAACAGGACGGTAGTCATTGAGTTCCTTAGGGTTTGTCTTCTTGGGACCGGTATTATTTCTGACATCTTCCAGACGGAAGGAATATTGTGTGTATCAACTGGGAGTTGAGACAATTTCATAAATACACAGTATGTCCTCGGTCTATTCAGTCACTCTGCATTAGCATTTCGTTGCCCATTCAAGTTTAGCATTGCTTAAACTGAACACATATTGTAATTATTGT
The DNA here is from genome assembly GCA_921293015.1 of Phorcus lineatus. Taxonomy (NCBI): domain Eukaryota; kingdom Metazoa; phylum Mollusca; class Gastropoda; order Trochida; family Trochidae; genus Phorcus; species Phorcus lineatus. The sequence continues at coordinate 20,937,767 of OV121095.1, forward strand.
TTATCTTTTGGGTATTATTATAGATGACAAAATAAAAATAGCAACCAGTAAGGCTCGACTCATCTTACATAATCAACTTCATCGATGATTTTAAAATTTGTCTCGGTAAATAGTGTTAAGCTGTGTTATTTGACTACCATTTCCGTAATTTCTCATCTTTACGTTGTAAATATGACTTTCATATTATTCTAAAAAAATAGTGACAATCAAATAAGCTTCATGTTTTAGCATTTATGTTTTTAACTTACAACATTTTAAATTGTTCAATTGACTTTTACATTCACATTCTTCATGCAAGTCGACATGAGTGAAGCGGTATGGATTATCAAATCAGATATAAAATTGATTATTTAAAGGGGACTTTATCCGAGAGTGGTGATACTGGGCCAAAATTAACACATATCCTTCACAACTATCTTTTAGCAAGAGTGCAAAAACGAACTATGAAACCCGGTTATTACCTTTACCGGAGCCAACGAAAGGGCAGGACTTGTACAACATCTTGTCTATAACTATCAATGATTTTCATCTTTGTAGCTGCTTTTGCAAATTTTATGTCTTTAACGTAATGATTTAATTTTCAAATGTCAACAGTTGAACAATTAACATTACAAATTCTGGAAATGTAAAAATGAATTTGTTTGTAATAACAACTTTACTGCAAATGAAATGAGCTCAAATAATAACTCGTTGAGAGACAAAGAGCTTTGTATGGATGGTTGAAGTATTTATTTTCAATCAAACATAGGGTCACAGTACTGACTACGCAATCCTATTTTGATTGCAAATTATGATTTAACGTTCAATTTTCCAAATCATTGAAAACATTATTTTTAAACAAAAGACAGAAGGCTAATAACAGGAAATACGCCAATTTTGGATGCAGTCCAAGTCCTTGGTGTTTGTTGTGATCATTAATTTGTAATTAACATCAGTCGATACCACCCTGTGAGTTTTAATTAACCGGTTAACCGTGAAGATGTCACGCTAAGAGTGCCTTAGTACGGAGTTAGTCCAGGTCAAACACTTGAGAACACAGGTAACTAAAATAATAATTATTATATCTATGGTAAGCTTAGAAACCTTTTTTAACGCCTCCACACATTTGATAATTCATGGTAATGTCGCGATTTAGAAATCGACCGACATGTTACAGTTGTTTTCATTTCCAGTTAGCTTAAGATGATGTATATATGTAAACATCTGCAATTTAGTTCTATTTATTAAATCTATCATTTAAAAAACTTCAATAAAGTTCGATGTATTAAATATTGTCGCTATTATAGTGCCCAAAAGTATCTGTGGCAGACTTGTTAAGTTCTTTCAAAGCAGTTATATGTTCCGTTTAGAGAATTACACTGTTTTTAGAATTAAATGCTACTTATATTTTCTACGAGGCATTTCAGCATTTATAATCTTTATTTAGATAGTGATCAAATGTAACTTTTTATATTTGGGATCACGCCATCTGCTACAATACTTGTTCTCTGCGCTCGTTTCCAATGCAGGATTTGATAATAAAATCAATACAACAACCAGCAGACCTTCTGTGGCCTGGACTCGGCATCTTCGGAATTAGTTTTACATCGGCTATCTAGTATAAAAGTATTTATAGAAGCCTGAATATCCCTGTAGGAGTATTAATACTGTATTAATAGCAAGCTTGTATGCGGGTTTCCTTTTTTTAGCAGACTACTGAAGTGATGAATGAGCTTTCGTGACATCTATTCTCCATTCAAGAATACGAAAGCCAATAAATGAGTAAGTATCACCTTCTTAGATTTCAGTTTTGCATTCCCTCTTTAATGTTTCGATAATAAGTACATTAATAATATCTAGTTTTAATAGATTCATAACATATGATTTAGATAACTGTATGTAATATGACTCCCCTCTTGTTAAGTAGATTTTTGTTCAAATGATTTACTATTTTCTTTTCTTTCATTAAGAAAAATCTTAAATTGGGTGCATTGGGATAACGTTTTTTTAACAAAACGATTCACTATCAAATTGTATCGCTATTGTATCAGGTTTGCTTACAATGCTATACACAAGGTTGTTTTTCTGAATTATGAGCATGCCTGAGCATGATGCACTGAATACTGGTTTGAAAAAAGAAAGTAAACCCAGGATTTCTTTTATATCATTAAGCGTAAAATAACAAGAGATTAATATGATAAGGAGATGATAGATTAATAATCCAAAGAAATGAACTGTAGACTATGCTCATGTTCAATAGCCTACCTTTGAAATAATACTTTTTACAAGAAAGCAAACTTGATAAATAAAAGATGGTCTGATGCCAGGCCAATAACAATATCATACCATTGCGCTGATAGCTAGCCCTGGTCGATGATATTAACAGCGTCAGGCCGATGTTGGGTCATGCGGGTGTGCAACATTATACTGACCGTACAAACTTCCCAAACTGCATATCAGACCTTGACAATAATCAAAGCCACATAAACGTAACTGCTGCTAATGTCACATTCGAATTACCACCCCCTCCTTCCTGATAAAGGTTTGCAGATCATAAAGCCCGATATGTTAAAAATACATTCCTATTAGATCGATCCGAAATTAATCAATTAAATGGCTGAATAAAATAGTTATATAAAAATCAGATAACTCATAACGATTCCATAAGGAACTCAACTTTACAAACACAATGACAACCAAACAGAATTTTGTCATGATCAGAAGGTGGACATAGAGGTTATCCAAGGCACTGTGAATAGAAACGCTCTGCTGCTTGTCCTCAACTCAAGTCCTCAAGTAACAAAGCCTCCCGACTTGGTAAAAAAAACACAAAACGCAGCACAATACCGAATAGCACAACCGACCAAGAGTAAGTCTTGATTTTAATCCTATCGAGCACGTTTGAAATGTCTTGACCAAATTTGACAACATGAGTTGTTGTCATTTCGAGGATCAAATAGAAATATAAGAATTGGTAAGCAAAACATGTATCGTTTATGGATAAGTGTCAACACGTAACGTACATATAAAACAATTTTATACTTGCTAGTCAAGAAAGGTGCCAGCAGTTAAATGTATTTACTGATTTAGAAGACCTTTACATTTCCTTTATGCAATAATATATGTCAATCGAGGAGAGGGAAGCTTGTGTTGGGTTAGGTCGGCTACACGACCGGAGAAAAGGTGTTTCATCGATTGTTGATGAGGTTGTAACTAATTTATTTTTATGTGCCAAAGTCAGCAAAGTATCGATTTAGTACTTTTTTGCCTTAGATCATACAAAACAAAACGATTCCTTTTGGTTCATTTGAAATAAGTTTATGTTACGTTACCTTTTAAACACATTGAAAGCTGATCACGTACAATTTCGTTTTTTTAATTTTAATTTACATGAAATTTAAACAAATGTATAGCAATGTGGAAAATTTATTTATCAAAGCAAAATCTGAAATGATGATAACGTTTGGAGTTGACATATAGAGCAGAGCAATACACGCAAAGAAAATCCATAGAGATGAAAGACCTTTTACTTTAAATGAAAAACTAGCGATCTTTTTAATTTTAGCTTGGTTCACGATTATTATTACAATACTTAACTGGTTTTGAAGATGATCTGATATCGCAATGACATCAGCAGCGAAAATGAAACACATTATGAATGATAGAAGTCAGAACTAACTGGATTCTATTGTTACCGATAGGGGATATTTGCTGTATCTTGAATTTTGTCGACTGCATAACACAACATTGACACCTATAAAAAATTTACTGCAAAAAAAACTTCAGACCTTATATAAAATAACAACTAAACATGAACCATGAAAACCTAGCAGTAAATAAAGAATTACATAAAACAACATACACACAACTTAAACTGAAAAATTAATCACTGCTTCCTGACACATTATCTACATTCTCCTCGTTAGAATTTAGTTTTTCATTTAATATTTTAAAATTTTTCATTCAATATTACTTCATTACAGCACAGACACAAATTGTTCAATTCCCTCTAACAGCGGTAAAAACCCTTTCAAACATCTGTGTGAACCCTTTTCAAACTATATCGACACTAGTTTTGCAGCAGTTTTTATATCTGCACAACTGAACAGTTTTGTCGTTAGCCTAAATGTGTACATATCTCACGTACGTGAAATTGTTTTTAGATAAACTCCCGATAATTCGTATTAGAGGGTTCAACCATACTTTGGACAAGAGGGTGATTCAAAATAAAACATTTACTAATGTTGATCTGAACTACCATCTTAAGGCTCTTGGAGTGATTTATGATCACATTGTGACTATTAATGTATAATTTCTTATGTTTATTTGAGTTAAACAAAACCTATTATAACCTAACAAGACTTTGGCTTTGTTTTGATTTATTGTAATTATCAAGAGTTGATACCTCCCTGTGAGTTTTAATTAAGCAAGTCCATGTCAAGCAGAAGTACCCTATTACAGAACTAATGGTGATTTACATATTAAAGTAAAAACACTTAAGAAGATAAATGACTGAGTTCATTCTCAAATTATGTTAAACCTAGAAGAACTATGTGTTTTGTAACGTCTTTGCAAGATCAATAATTCATGATAATGTCATAGTTGTGACATCGCCTAATATGAACGCTACATTAAAGTAAAATCTTTAGCACTTCCAGCTAGCTTATTAAAAAGATTATGAAAATGTGCCATATGTATTTGATATATTTTAAAAATATGTATCATTTACTATCACAAAAAGATGCGCACGTTATGGTAGAGAACATTAAAATACTTCTACAGGTTGCATAATATCTAATTATTAGAATTTTGAATTTTAAGCAAAGAGAAAGGTAAGTCATCATTACTCGACTTACAAATACGCCAATACGATTTTGTAACGAGTCTGTTGCCTGTTTCAAGTCACATTATTGGAAACCGTTACTAACCCTTATGCATTGCTGGATAGCCCATTATAAACCTTATCATTATCCACGCAAACGATTAACGGGTAGATGATTTCTTTTTGAATAAAATTATATACTACTTAATTTGAAATGGCTAAAATGTTAGCTAAAATTCAATTAACTTTTTTTTAACAGAAATTACAATCATGGTAGTTAATCGCATTTGAGAGAAGCAAACTTGTCTCGAGACTTCTTGATTATTAAAATAGATGACATACCCGAGTATAAAAGACTTGGAGGACCAAAATGAGTTATATAAAACTGTTATCGGCTGAACATAAAGATTCTGAAATCCGACAACAGAACTTACGGAATCGGCCAAGGTGTCAAGTTTGTAACAAGAAAATCTCGCTTTCCTATGTACGCCACTGCATACGAAGGTCATTCAAAAGTTTTACTGAATGACAAAGAAAACAAGATCAAAGTATCATCTTTTTGCATATTATTTTTCAACATGGTCTCCATTGACATCAATGCATTTGGACCAGCAATGTTCTAGCTTCATTATGCCATTCTTGTAGAAGTCAGCATCCTCGGTCTCAAGAAATCTCTTCACGGCAGCAGTCAAGCTGTTGTTCTTGGCGTGCTTCCCCTGTTTGCTTTAGTTTTTGGATTTAGGGTCAAAGTGCTGTACACATGTCTCATCCTGGTTCATTAATCGTTTGCGGAAATGATCCGTGTCTCCCTTGAACCGAACCAAAATTTGCTTTGAAATGTCCAGGCGTTAAAACACCTGGCACCAATCTTGCAGAGAACTTGCTCATGTGAAAAACATTTGTCAGTATTGTGTATATTCACCTAAAACTAGTAACCAATGTTTTAGCTATTTGTTGAATGGCCACACGTCTGTTTGCAAGCATAACATAAGAATAGCGTCAACATGGTAACTGAGGATAATGAAAGAAGTTATCACCCAATGTATCAACCATGCTGACATTCCTTTCCTAAGCAAATACTTGATGACTGCACGCTTTTCAACATCATTAATTTCTCCAGTTTCTTCATCCCACTTTGGGATGTGACATCTCGAAAACTACTCCACGGATGGTTGCAATATGTTAAATTACGTTTGCCGTTGCTTTTTGAGAGATCTCGCATAGAATAGTATAGTATCTAATGTTATATAAACCTCAAAATCTTTATTGTTTTCTAGATTGACTCATGAACATTTCATAAAAGTTTCACGTCAACATAAATCGGAATATTCTTTTGTGTAGTGGAAGGCTATTTCAATCATATACCTTTACTTATCCAACTCATTTCGCACAGATGATACATGAAAGTAACCATGCAGTACATGTTGAATGGAATTCCTTTGTATACAATGAGATATTATTTCAAGACTTGTAATCATTTCAAATCCTAAAATGTTTACAGTAGTCATCAAAGTATGATTAACGCTTAATGAAAAATAGTTCCTTATCTAGAATTGGTTTACTTTAGAATTTACGTCATCTGAATACTCGTCCTAAAAGTGTGCGAGTTCTGCTTTTCATAAATGTGTACATATGAATTAGGTTTCAAAGACAAAATTGAATTTCTGATAGTAGATAAGGACTTAAAGAGTAAGTATCTAATTATTTCCAGAATTTTCAAAGTTTGTACTTTAGCAGGATTTTAAAAAAATCTGGATCTTTAGCCATGTTGTTCACGTTTGTTTGGTCAACCATGTCGTGATCTTTTTTTTATATTTAACTATATTAATCGTTTGAGACTGCATCACTTAAAGGAAATTAGTTACACATGAAGCAGTTGAAACTGGTTACAGCCAAATGAACGCAAGTTGTTGTCACAACATAACAAATTACATGGCTATGCTACGTAGCTTTAATGACATTTTAAGACAGTACATCCTAGTTTAAGGCGAACCTTTCCTGAAACAGTAATGGCTTTATGAAAGAGCTGCAATCAATGGTCCAACTAAACAAATGAATAAATTTGAACATTTTCTGGAAATTCGTTTGGTATAATTAACTCGTACGTCCCATAATCAAAGGCAATATTAAGATAGCAATATTCTTTATAGAATCGCCCAATTTTACGATGTAATTACGTATATTGTTTGAAATCAAATTTATCATTAAGATTAGTGAAATTGAACTGCACATCTAAATTGATAAGGTAATATCAATTACACATTGTTTAAATTAGGACTTTTAAAAAGCCAATTTCTTTCACGTTCCGTAATCTCAAATATGATTATCATGCATTGACTTCTATGATTCCATACTATATATTGATAAAGTAATGTAGTAATATCGTTTGATAGAATCACTTCGCTTAAGATGACATTCACCAATAATTCTTATCTGTAAAGTCAATGATGTTGAACTGAACATTTATAATGATAAGGTGAACTACTGTTATAATTACCTTAATATGGCTGAAGTTAGAAAACACAAAAACAGACTGATTATTATTATCATAATATTAGTATTTATGTACTTTCATGACTGATTAATTCAAAGCAAATGTGTGATTATCGCTTAAAAATGTTTATTCTAATGCAACTTTATTGTTTTATTGCATAAGCCAATTGACATTTAATTCCTACATTTTCTCGAGAAGAGTGTTTTTCAGGTATAAATAGCATAAAGTGACATGCTGTCCTCTCACTTTGTCTTTTCTTTCCAAATTCTTTCTCGTCGTCTTCCCTCAAACAGAATGGGAAAATATTTTCATCTACGATATATATTAGGAAAAGAAATGTTTTCACGGGTATGCTTCTCTGGAGCTGTCATCATCTTTATTATGGATCAAAAGTACAAATTTAGGTAGTATGCAAGGGTTTTGCAAAAATCATATTTTAATTTATGGTGATTAATGTTCTGAATTGTGAATACCTTTTCTTTTGAAAACAAATGCAATGAATATTTATGTAGATATTTTGCAAAAAAGACAGACGTTAAAGAGCTGAATAATATATTTCACTGATGAACGCACGCTTGCCTTACCCTGAAGCTTCTTACATTGTTTAACCCATTTTGGAAGTTGGAAGATGGTAGTATTTTTTGTTAGTCACATTTTTCAGGGCGTTGTGAACCAATGAAAAAACTGTGTGCTGAAACTATTTGATTTATATCATAACTTTTACCGACTGGTAAATCGTATACACATATTTTTCATTCAAATAAGATGCAGACACAAAAAAGTGTTTCACAATTCATTGAAGTGTCCGAAATTGTAAAAATGAGCAATTGTAAAATTACTGTCTCATCATTTATATTTAGTCACGAAAGATGCAACAAGGCTGTTTTTATTGATATGCTGCCATTGACTTCACAGTGACAATCTGTTAAATATTAAATGTTAAAATTTAAAAAAAAACGATAGTAAATTAAAAGGCAGTCACAAAAGACATTTAGCCGTGCGTAGGTATGTAAGAAATATAGGGACATCAGGGGCACTGAATTTGGAGATTCACCACCTCTTTAAGTTAGAAACATTTATTACTATTTCACTCGGTTTTTTACCTTTCAATAACATATGGGTACCATAAACAATAACTAACGAGTGACGGGGAATGACAGAATGTCTTCCCCTCATTATAAAATCATGTAATGAGCTTGCCCAGCCTCAATAATTATTCAAAAATGATAACTTGAAAACATAATCAGTCATTCCATGTCACTCGGTAGTTATGGACTAATAAGGTGAGGTGAGGTGAGGTGAGTTGGGGTTTAACGCCGCTTTCAAGATTATTTCACTTGTATCGCTGCTGCTAATATTATTGCAGGGAGAAAGCCCGCAACACTTTAGTGGCTATGCATTGCGGTGAAACCTGCGAGCATCGGCTGGAACTAGTGAACCATGGGTGATACTGCGCTGAATTTCAGTGTAGCATTGAACCCAAACCTGACTGCGTGTAGAACAGTTCTCTACTGCAGACAAAGTTGCCGAGCCCCTGGCAGGATTCGAACCACGGACCTCCTGATCCGAAGACGAACGCGCTAACCACTGCGCTATCCCGGCCCTTATGGACTAATAAGCACATGCGTATATGAGAGTTTTAAAGTTTAAAAAAACAATTTTATCAGCGTATCTGTGACATTAGGAAACAAAATGTCACTGCAGAAAGATGTTACAAAGCAAGACAGTTATTGGATATGTTCATGCGATTCGAATGTAGTATAATTTAGCATTGTTACGCTGGGACTGTTTTATTTAAGACATCTGGGTAAACGGTAAACATTGTGTATAAAAAGTCCTACTGCTTAGTAAATAGGAAGAGTTAAATTCTGTCAGTAAAATAAATAGGACAAACCTTGAGTGTAGTAACTATCAGTTTATTTATTCATTCACATGACATGTAAAACATCATGCCTTTAGGGTGTCATGTCAATTTAGATGAGTAAAATTATGCATACATGTCCATTCATCACATATATAAATGTGTTTATAGGATTTGAAAATGGTAGCTTTTATAAAGGAATATTATTAGTTCTACTTTCAAAAGTTCGAGTGTGAATTAAATAGTTTTGATAAAACACAACTTTTCTGTTTAAAGCAAACACTATTAAACGTAAAATAAGGATTGTGATTAGGTATATCATGGCTCATGCTAACTTATTGCATTTTGTTTCTAAACATGCATTTAAATAAAAAGAAGGAAGCTGGTTGAAGTTGTTCGTTAACTTCATAAAGTATTCATTTTTAAAAAAACTTGAAAATAACGATAATCGAATTAAAGTCATTTGTTTACCAATTTATATTATTCAAGAACCTAAATAATTGTCTGCATACTTATTTCCAATTTCCGTTTCATGTTAATTTTCAGTTATGTCGACACCTTTTGGAGAACTGGAACAGTTGAATAAAATATTCTTCTTTATTTCAACTAGATAAAAGTTCTTTGAAAGATAAGTAAAATTAACAACAAATGTTCCGAAACGTGAATGTACATGTCTTAGTGTTCTCAATATTTTAAACAAAATGCTTTCGTTCCTCTCTGCATTCACCGTTTCAGAATGTGTAAATGATGTCCTTATGTTTTAAATCTTAGATCCTAAATAACCTCTGACATCCTATCCAATTCGCATTCTCTCAACTCACTTTTTATGCCTATCAAGTCACAATGTCGTATTAACACATGTAATGTCAACGATAAATAAATAGTCTAATAAATGTGTGCCAATTGAATAGAACAGGTGACATATACACTACTGTTAATTACTCGTGAAAACCAAATATTAGATGTGATATAGCTATGGTTACATCTTTTATGTCTTACATAGCTCACGCAGCACGAGCAAAAAAGTCAGCTATCTGTTTCGTCTTTAGTATTGAATTAATAATGTCAGCCAAACGATCAATAACGCAGTTCTGGTTATCTTAGCATTGCTGAGATATAAATGAAATGTTCATTTTTATTATCTGTTTAAATTACCGGTGGTTGGGGATTACAAAAGATGACATTTAAAGAAAACATACTTTCGTAAGCAGGAAGGCTTGACTCGCCTTACGAAATTATATTTCGTCTCTAACTGAAATGTTTTATCAGTTCTCTGAAAATTTTATATTCAATATCAAACTTTGGAATCAAGGAAAATGAGAGCTGATGTCTCTCACTTATTCGGTATTGAATGATCCATATGCATCTTCTCCCAAGTATCTGAAACGTCTCGTGTCCTACAGACCCCCAATAGAACTCTCCGATCTAGTTTGTCTGTGAACGATCTTGCTGTCCCTAGAACCAACACTAAAATGGGTGAGAGATGCTTTGCAGTTGCAGCTCAAGTGTTATGGAATGAACTGCCAAATGAAATTTCGAGAAGCACCATCAAGAGACTCGTTCCAGAGACAGCTGAAGACCCTCTTATTCAAACAGTACTTCGCTCAGTAAAGTTGCTTCATTTTCTATCAAACTCAACCACTGTCGCCACCTAGTGTATTTATTTCTCTTTAGTGTATATATTTCTTTTTACTGTAAAGCGCCACTGAGCAGGTTTTACCTGGATATTAGGCGCTATATAAATCACTCATTCATTCATTTAACATCTAGATGTTGTTGTTGAAACCTACGCTTCTTGCGAAGACGATGACTCCTTCTTTCTCATATTTATAACGTAAATAACACTTTCGTGTCATTTTAAATATTATTTAGCTATGGCTGAAGTTTTGATGTGCAATACCTCGGGAGAGGTATGTTGAAATATAAGGCCTCTTGAATCATTGACGAAAGCCAACGATAGGGGTGAAGATGGCTTACCTCAAAGATATCGGTAATACTGCTTCAGTGTACGTAACTGCTTTTGTAAGATCCTTCATGTTATAATTTTAACACATTCAAAGGATCAAAATATCTCGTACTTTCAAGTTTTCTGCAAATCAATCAAGCTCATAAAATAATATAAGTCGTTGAATTTGATTGTGACTTATGAATTCAACGTTCAAGTTTACAATATACAAATCTTTGAAAGATTCCTTGTATGCCATTTTTTAATTCAATTCGAATATTTAACGTTTGTGTTTTCCATTAGTATGTAATTATCAGCAGTCGATATCACCCTCTGATTTTAATTAACTAAGTGGATGTTACTCTAACAGTGTCAGTACGGAGCTTAGGCATGTCTACATGTTAAACTCAAACACTTGAAAAGATAGATACATCGAAAGATACATTTTTAACGCCTCAAAAATTCTAATGCTTCTTGCTTATGCTGTAACTGTTATAATGAGTGATATGAAAGCTAAAATCATTTAATTTTCATAAAAATTGTAATGAGTTTTTGTATGTGAAAATGTGTCTTTTAGTTAAATTTCTTAAAATATCACATTTAGTAGTAAAATAAAGTTATCATCAGGTTAGTTCCTAACCACACATGTAATGATCGATCTTTCATTCTTATGTTTGTATATGTTATATGCACTATTCAACAATAGATTCTCTGACGTACTTCAAGCAGGTCAAGAATCAATCAGTCTAGATATCTTTAGACATACGAGTTTTTTGCCCGTTTCAAACCCTATTTTTGGAAATCTTCACTATTCATTATGCATCGATTGGTGAATTTTGTAAATGAATAATAATCTCTTTATTACCTCTTTATAAGACCCTTATTAAATAGAACAGACGAGATTGTCACCATGATTAAGCACTCGTGAAAACCAAATATGATACGTGCCATGGTTAAAACTATATCATCTTACATAACTCGAGCAGTGCGAACAGAGTCATCAGGTATCTGTTTTTGTATGTCTGGCATTTCTAGTTATTTCATCAAATTTTATTATCACATTTTATTTAAATTTACCGGTAGTGGGGATATTATGAAAGATGACATTCAAAGTAAAAATAGATCATCTACAAAATTTAACTTTAGTGTAGATATTAAAAATGATCTCATTTGTGGTGCAAGGGAAAAGTTGAGCTTTGAACAGTTAAATGCTGCTGTTGAGAGGGACCGATGTCAAGAGGTCGATTCTAACTATTGTCGTGATGTTTTTATCTTTACATTTTAAATATAACCATCACATATTTATAGTGTTATTTAATCATCATTGTTTTTACCGGTCAAGGTTAAAAATGAATAATTGTCTGATTTATGCCTAACGTTTTATTGTGGTTGAAGAAATGGTCTCAATATCAATCGTAGTTTAATTATAGATTGTAATTTCATCGTTTCAGTTTGAAATATAGAAATCATTTTAAAAGTATGTTAAAGTCATAAGACGAACGAAAGGAAATTTGCTATTTGTGAACGCATTTCAAGTCTTTGGCATTTATTTTGATCATTAATTATTAACTATCTTGAATCGATACCACCCTGTGATTTTTAAGTTACCAAGATGTCACACTAAGAGTTGTTTTACTGAATGAAATGGGCTGATTAATATAGATCATGAAATTTGATTACTGACGACATTCATGTTTAGGATTCAGTCCTTACATCGAAATTAAAGATAGCTGTTTTTTATATTTCATATATTTTCATAAATTCAATGATGGTAAGATTTGAAGCAAGCAATACCTGGCTTAAAATGATTGAAACTGACATACAATGTAATCCAAACATAAATTTCTCTGATTAGCAATAATACATTGCAGTGTGTTCAGTCAATTCAGTCAATTTTACAAATACACGTTTATATCGTGGTTTTCCCTTGCTTGCTTTGAAAAACGTGTATGCATTTCTGAGCTATCTGAAAATATCTACATTACAGAATGTGAATGTGAATGTCCTTGTGACAGATAGGAAGACGTCAAAATGTTTGTGACTACATCATACGCAGGTTGCTTCACGGCAGAAAAGGTGAAGGGAAGGTCCCTCCTCAAAACTACCTACATGTATTTGAGAATCACAGTCGATTGCCTAATATAGTATGTCAGAAACCCTACTAGTATGAAAATCAACTTACTCAATATTACCAGCTACAAAAGTAAACGCATCATGTGAGTTAGTAAACACACGTCTCTTCGCACTGTATCTCCGAGATCGTTTTAGACAAAAACGACCACGGTTGACTGAAAATCATATGCATTATGAACCATCGTCCGCCTCGGGCACAGGCACAACATGAATACGTGCATGAGATCGTGCATGAGATACGTATCATTTTGGCAGACGAATCAATAAACAACATTTATGTTGTGACTGTCACATACGTGTCTGACGTCTTCCGAATTCGGCATTCAACCCTAGGAACACAATGACAGCAAAAGCAGATGTTGGTGGATCAGACCTTTTGTGGACAAAATTTCTTCATGTCCATGAGTTGTACAACGACATTATCCAAGTCAATATGAATGCAGAGAAGTACAACCACGACATCATTTAGAACACTAATTTTCCTTTCTGCAAAGTTATTTATATCTACTAGGATGACAACGCCCAGCGAGTTGGTCACATATCTCACGAGGCAGCACAACATCGAATTTCTCGACTAGCTTAATTTAAGTCTTGGTCTTATCATATCAAGCACGTGTAGGATGAAATCAGAGGTAAATCAGTCAACAACCAACATTTTGAAAGTCAGACAGGCAATTGTAGATAAATATAACAATCAGCAAAGGCAAATAAATGTGTTTGATTGTCACGAACAATCTTTGTTTTGCCTTTGAATTAAATATAACATATGTTTGCATATAATTTTAGGCAACCATACAACAAAGGACGTAGATTATACACATATGAAAGTGCTTCAAGATATGGGTGTTCAGTATACATTCTATGATATATTGAGTTTAAGTCAACAGTTGTTATTCAACAACCGTTTTAAGTACAAAGTATGGTAATCATCAGAGTAGAGAAACTTTAGATTACCGATAACAATGTATGTAACGACATGGTTGCACATTTCAAATCACATTATTGGAAAACCTTTGTTATTCATTATACACAGCTGGAGAGCCCATTATAAATCCTATAATATGGTTAAACACACAAAGGGGATATGTAATATATATAAATAGATATTTCTACCTTTTAATTTGAAATCGGTGATATGCTTGCAGTAAGATCAGTTAATGTATCATAGAGAGCAAATAACATTTCAGTAGATAATACTGTGGATCACATCTTCTATATTATAAATAAATGACATTTGCCAGTATAAACTAACATTGAAGGAATTAGATATATATTCAAGTTTGTATCGACCTTGTGGTAGATCACAGATGCTTAAGGACACTAGAGCCCTTTGAAGGATGTCATGAGGACATCTCGGATGATGAGAGTATTATTTCATTATAAAAATATTGGTATCAAGACATCTCACTTTGTTATGACGATACACCTCCTCTAAAGATTATCCTGTATATTATTTTCATATTTCGGAACCATTAAGGATTAATGTGTCGAAAGCAAGTCTCATACTAAACCATTCACAAGTTCAATAACAACAGTATTGAATGGTAGGAAGTTTAGTATTCTGTTTATTACTCGCCAACAAAAACTCAAGTATAATTTACGACAGTGTGATAAAACTAACATTTGAGCGCCTTGGCCGCAATTGTGACGGCGGTGCCAACATTGTGGCTTAACAACTTCGCACTATTGGGACATCATATGTGCAGCGGTATTACACGAGTTTAAAATTGCCGAAAAAGATTTTCACTGCAGTATCTTAAACGGAGGAGTAATAAAAAGAGGATACTGAACGACGTCCCATTTATTACTATTTTATTGAAAGAGTTAATGATTTAGTTCAAAACGAGCGAAAGCGAGTTTGATACCAAATCATTCACGAGTTTAATTTAATAAATGGTTAATGGGTAAATGTTAGGTTTTAAATGTTAGGAAGATTAGTATTCTTTTTATTACCCAGCCACATACATCAACCATGATTGCCAATAGAGTGCTCAAACTGACATTTCCTCGACTTGGTCGCAATTGTGACGGCGGTGCTCACATTTTAACGTCACAACTACATACTTTTGTGTTAAACTAGTTTGATATCGCCGTATAAATTATTAGACTGCAGTATCTTACACGAGCAATTTTGAATATTAAACTGAGTAATAAACGTAAATTAAATCTTAAAGATCTGTTAATGTCTCTGAAATATGCGCCTTGTAAAGCGACGTTTTATAATGTTCTTAAATTTACGAGATCGGAGAGTAAAAAAGGACATGTATGTCGATAACATTTTCTATGAATAAAATTAATGCATTGAGCTGAAACTCTTAATATTTGGGCCAAAATAAGTTTGAAAAAGCAATTTCAGAACCATAAGTGTATTTCATCAAATATTTTTAAAAAAACAAGCATTGTACACTGAAGTATGAAATTACGAGTGATTCTATATAATACTTGTAACTATCACAAACATACAAATTCGCCTTTCTCTGGCAGAAGTATTTTGTTTTTTACTTTTTTAAGAAAGTAAAAGAATATTATTTGACGTTTCTAATTTATTCAGTTTAATGGCTATCGAATTAACTTGTTACAGTATTAAGTTTCAAGTCAAAGGAGTTTATTTGTAATTGGGCCAAAGTCCCATGTACAAAAATACAAAACAAAAATTAATCAAATCTACAAGGGGACTTCATAATGTTTCTATATACACATTTCTTTAAGCATAGGCATGGTAAATGAAATACTGAACACGTTTGATTTGAATATCTTGAGATGTACATAACAGGTTTCTAAATTTGTGCATAGACGGAGATTTACAAAACTATTCTGGAAGAAATTTCCTTCGCAGATCCTTATAAAGGTGACACACGAGAGCGAAATGGTACTCATTCTCGATGTCAATATTACAGATGGGACATATACGTAAAACATGTTCAACTGAATTCCACCTGCCCTTATTATAATTAAGTGGCAGGAGATTACATCTAAATTTGGTGTATACTATGCGCATCTTCTTTTCAACAATGAGGTACAGGTATCTTTCGGGCTCAAGTGTGAATTTATTCTCGGTACATGACATATCTGGAGCTATCATTTACAGGTGACATCCATCTCTGAGTAAATTCTTTTATCAAGCAGTCTTTGAATAATTAAAAAAACGTGAATTAATAACCAGCAGATTGGCTAACCGATACGTATCCAAACCCGTGGGGAAACAAAATAATGTTTGTAAATGAAACCCAACTTGTTTTTCCGATGTTATCATTATACCTCAGCATGTTATACCCTTTCTCCGGTAGTCTGTATTCGCTCATTTTAAGCAAATGACCCAATACCGTAATATACGCAAGAAAGCGTTTATATATATATATTGGAAAACGGCCACATAAGCCATACACAATATTATTTTGGGTTTGCATTTTACACGAAAAATTCATTTGCAGGCCAGCATATGGACACTTTCCAGTAATTCATATCGCTTTACTCCCCAAATTGCACATCCATATAAAATTGGCATAACCTGAAATCAAAGATTTTAAAATATATTTTCGGATCGATCATTCCAATCTTGTTTAGCTTAACAATGATTTCCACCATCGCTCCTTTGCCACGGCTTGCCAAGTCTGTAATACATGTTGTCATTTTCAAATAACTTGAAAACCAAATCCCTAAATAATTATAGCTATTTGCAGTGGCGATGCTGTTTCCTTTATAAGACCACATTTCCTTATTTGAAAGGATGCCCCCTTTTCTGAAAACGATTTTGTTTTTGTTTTATCAAGGTTTACTGTTAGCCCCCAATTGTGTGAGAGTGATTCAAGAATATTTCATTGGTTTTGAAGGCCAACTATCGATTCAGACACCAGAATGACATCATCTGCAAAAAGAAGTAGGACTATTTCATACTAATTTAGGAATAATTGTGCTTATGTTTACCAGCCAAGATTATAGATTTAGACAGTGCACCAATGAATAGCGAGAATAGCAATGGACTAAGAATACATCCTTGCCGCACTCCGGTCCGTTTGGGCAATCAATAAACGGGTAGCATCTGAGGGAGAGCATTTTACACACGTTTGTACAGATTCATAAAGAGATTTTATTGCTGACATTTTTCCCAAGTTGTTGGGATTTCGTAATCAATCAACGTTACAATCGAAATGGCAAAAAGTATCAACCATCCATTACTAATCAGTTAAATCAGAATTCAGTTTCAAAATGACATAAGTACAGACGTCCATGTGATTGTTACTGCTCCAGACTTTAGTAAGCAGATGACATGAGCCAGAGAACGAAATAGTATATGGTCCTTTTAATCATTATAATATACCATCAACAACATTCTATGAATAACATATCACAAATAGCAAACTGAACAGCTCTGCTCATATATATCATGATACACATGACAAAATGTAAGATAGTGACTGACAAGTAAAGATAATGAATTATTCATTTTCCATTTACAAAACCTATAACAAGTAAGTAAGAAAGTAATCCATCTTAATTAGTAAAAAGATATAAAACATTGATAATATAAACCAAATAGTAGGAAAACATTCATGTTCTAAGATGAAATAGCCCGGAAGCATTAAAAAGCACTTTTGCATCAAATTTGCATGACTGACGATAACGGTAGTGTCGAAATAGTAACTAGAAACGGCAGTGTCTTAGGTTAACAGTAACAATAATTACCAGCAGCGATTATAATGTGTATAAATGTTCAATTAAGTCAGAGAAATGCCTTATAAGCAAGTTATCCTCCTTTGATATAAATTTAAAGATAAAAAAATTTTATTCAAATGTTTAATTAAATTCTGATCGATATGTTTTAAAGGAGAGAAGGTTGTTTAAATTAGCGTTAGTAAATATCTTTGTAAAGATTGTATGTCTATTGACTCTCAAGTCAGGGTCAGGAAATTTGAGTTAAAGTGACCTGATGAAAACTCCTCGAAGTAATATTTGAAGCAAATTGAATCATAGCCCACTGGGCGGCCGGGGTAGCAAATCTACAAAAAATATGGCATGTGGTGTTGCTTTTGATACATGTACAAAGCATTCCTGATCTTCTCGTATTGATAGATTTTATTAAAGCCTCCGACACGGTTTATTGATACAAAAACCTCCCACTATTTTGAAATTTTGAGAATCTACCAACATGTGGATACAGGTTTTCTGAAAGAATATGATGTAGTTGTATATAGTTTCGAATCATGCAACTTTCTTATAACAGCGGCTTTCGTCAAGGTGAACCACTGTATACATATCCCTTGACTAACATGACTAAAACAGTGACTTTATGACAAAATCTTTTTTTCCGGAGCATACTTCTTAAACCAAACTTCTTCACCAAACTTCATACACATAATAGTCAGTATCCCTTAATGTGCCTTTTAAGGGTAAAACCTGCAAATGAATGTTCATTTTTTGCAATTTCTATAGAAACATGACCCACACAATAACTCAGACAGAGTCATTTGTCTGGAGTATGTATACATTCTAGCTTTGTTCAACTTGATAGACGTATCACTCGTGATTCCTGTGTGTGCCTTTCAAGGGTGAAATCAACATATGAATTTCATTTTATTTCGTTTTCCGAGAAACATCACTAGAAGAGTTACCCTATGACGAAGTTATTTGTCCAAACAAAATCATAACTTCTCTAACCTTGATAAACATATCAACCATGCTCCCTAGATGTCTTGTATTGTGGTTCCATTTTAACATGACTACAACAGTGTCCCTGTGAAAGTCATTTTATCTCTTTTATTGTAAATAAGAGCTAAACTTATAATTAACTTCACAATCGTAAAATTTCAACCACTGTTAACCAATTCACATTGAAATTCGATATTCGATTCGAATATTGATAAAACTAGAATAATGATTTGTTCAAAGAAATGCACAACAATGAATCTCTTTCACAAATCAAAACTAAACTTAGAACAAAAGGTTAACCTTACTAGGACTTAAATTTAGATAGATAAAATATGACTGTATTGAATTCAGAATATTTTTAATAGAAATTAAGACAATATAACATTATGATGTCAATATGGTTTATCCGAAACATAACCTCGTAGTAAAGTTACGTACTAAAATATCTAATTCTTCCAACATTCCACCTCATTCAATACCTTATGGTAAGGTGTGAGACCCCGAGGGTAACATCATCCGGCGCCTACGTGTTCCTGGTAGTGTCACCTTAGCTGGACAGGTCGACCGGTAGAGGCCAGACCAAAGTTAAATTCTGCTGTATGTCTCTCACAATGCCTTTCTTACCTTATATTCACTTACCTTTTTGATCATTTTATACCCGATATGACCACTTCATCCACCTGTTTAATAACTGAAATATTGCTGTAAACACGTCAAACCCCAAATGACTATCTCTACCAACATTGAACCATCTCTTTGCACCTCTTCCCATTCCACCTGTCAATTTGATTGATGACTTTTCAAGTAAAAAGGTTTTCGACTTCTTAAGTGGAAACAAGCCAAATAAGATACACTTATTAGTTATTCCAAGCTCAAAACTATCTCTCAAGACGTTTTTAAATAATAACCGTTCCAAAGGTACATTTTCCATCTTATTTTTACCCTGCATCTATTTTTTACTTTTGATTAGATATAAATGATATATTAATCACAACCTCTTAATCGAAAACGGAACACATGTTGTACAT
Source organism: Phorcus lineatus (assembly GCA_921293015.1). Lineage (NCBI taxonomy): Eukaryota > Metazoa > Mollusca > Gastropoda > Trochida > Trochidae > Phorcus > Phorcus lineatus. Next base: position 20,957,675 of record OV121095.1, read on the forward strand.
AAATGGAATGCATAGAGTATTGTGTTTATAAATGATCTGAATCAATCAAGCCCCTTCTCGTCTAGTGTAATGTTTGAACACAAAAACAAAGTAAAATCATATTATCTAGAGTATTCTTGAGTAATAAATAACATTAAAGCGAAAGCGAAACATCGCGAACAAGGGAACCATTTGCAATTAGAAGCAAACTAGAATTGGATGTCAAATATTTTCACAAGCTGAACCTCAATTTATTTATAAACAATCAGCACTTGTTAAATGAAACACGACGCTTGAAAATGTAATTGATACAAACTCTTCATAACCATTTCGCAGTTAAAAAGATACAAATCCCCAATGTTTTCAATACAATCTGCTTAATCAATCCCATTTTCAAACAACAAACACTAGGTTTTTGAGATGCACTAAACTGAATAAAATTGATGCTACTATTCTGGTTCTTCAAAAACTATTACCGATCTCTCCTATGACTGTAGTAAAAATACTCTAAATTGGCAAAAAATTTAAAACTGAATAAATCACAAATTGGATTTAAATTGAAAGTTCGTGAAAAAAACGATTCTACTCAGATTCATCGTGAAATAATGATTTTTCAACGTGATTTTTATGCTTTAAGATATCATCTTGGATGGTAAATCTTCATAAAAATTACCACTCTTTCAGTTTTAGCAAGAAAATCTTTAATGGGCAGTTGCATGTTGATAGATCCTAGATTAGATAAAAAGGAAGTTGTCTAATTGCAAGACAATGTCTCTTAATCAAAAGAAGTAGTTTTAAAACGAAAATACTATGGTCGGTTAAGCAATACAAATCCATTTCACTACCTCAAATGATGAATAGGTTGCATTTGTTCACACAAAATGGATGCCAGTGGCATTTGCCTGTTACTTGGTAACTCCCTCTACGACTACGGATGATCGGGTTGGGTAATTGGATGGTTTGACCCTCTGACGATACATTTGGCACAAACTAATTTTTAACTTGAATAGATAGATATCCTGCCCCTTAAACAATGATTATAAATCAGCATCCGATTCTGCTATGTTAAGTTAAAAAATCAAAGGTTTTACAATTCCTGGCTGACTTACAATGTCTTTTTTACGAATTTATGTTTTATATCTATTGTTTTATTTACATTTTTTTTTATCTACAGATAGTACTGTCATACACCAAGTAATATTGCCTGTAAAACGGAAAGAAATTAATATAAATCTAAAAATCAACAAAGCTTATGAACTGTTTCTTTGAATCTTTAGGAAACCATGACCACTGTTTTCAACATATAACGTGAAATTATGCATTGCATATGAACCGCAATTAATGTAAACTAGAATACGCAATGTTTCATGGATTAAATTCTAAAATATTATGCATGCTGTTGGTACATTATATTTATTTCTTTGCCCATTCCGTTTTAAAATCTTTAATATGTTGTACATAAATAGGTAACTGCAATCTTTCAAACCTGACTTTTTTGATAGGAAGTTGATAAGATGAACGAAAAGGAGACGTTGCTTCCACGGAAACAAGGAGTTGCTAAGTATTGTCCTTATCGTTCAGTTCCAACCTGTATGTTCATTACTTTATGGAATATATAAAGGATATCTAACGGGCTTCCCCTTCCATATTACGTTCATGTTCCGAGTAAAATATTTTGCTTTGTTTCGACTCTCGGCGGACATAAATTTGATATGAAAGGGGGACGAGTCATATATCCTATGTTTTAACAACTTATTTTTCATACGATGTATTGTGTTTTTAAACAAAGGAACAAGTAGGAAAATCAGAAATTCTAATGTTTTTCTGTAACGCTCATGCAATATTTACCTGCTTATGATTGTATTAAGGGACAGTGGCCTTTTATTGAATAAAATGTTTGTCTCTCTGTCTGTCTGACTATAAAGGAACAGGACAGCGGATGTGTATCAAACCCCGTCTCAGCCTTAATGTTGATAAATTTACTATTAAAGTTCAATTCTTATGATGATTCACGAAGTGCGGTATGAAGAAACGAGTTGCACCAGTCATGATAAATTCTATTTCTTTAAAATATCGACGAGTATAGGAGGTAAAGTGCCCTTCATTACTTTTAATTGAAGTATATAGAGTATTTAGTTGTTGTCTCTGTACCGTATAGATTACAATTACATAATGCTAATCATTTAACAGACTCGATGACATTTTTAGCGACACAAGCAGTCTCTTGTAATCTTCTATCATTCAATAAAATTAATCATCAGAATGAGTAAAGTTGTTCATATTGTCAACTAACCTGACATATGACAAATATATGTTACAACAAGTTGTTAAATCAATTAAGAGACTTCCTTTGAGTCAATGTCAAATTAAGTCAATGCCAAAATCTGAATGATAGAATACTCATAGAGGGTGTCATACGTCATATTATCTAAAATAGACCTTTGCATTATACCTACATGGATGACATTTCTGACATCCTCTGTGAAAAGTTAACGTTGTAATTAGTAATATACACATATCTACAATAATTGCGATATGTTACCGTAATTGACATAGAACTATTTAATTAAGATTTTGGGATTGAATATATTGGCATTCATAATTTCCAATTCTCATGCATAGGAGTGATCTGGTAGGGATTCGAAATGCATCGAGTTTTAAAATTGATGAAATGTTTCACGATTCACATGAAAATCTTAAATTTAATAGATGTATTGGTTTGTTTGTGAAATCACAATATCAAGAAAGCGACAGTCAAACTGTCTCTAACTTTAAACGATCCTGGCTGTTATAATTAAGTCATTGTATTTTTGGGATTTGTATGATTGCACTTTTACAATTATGTACAGCTGTCATGTCAATGAATTGAAAGCAGCTGAATGTATTTTCTAACTACCAAAGGACAATTACATTTAAAAGACATAGCTATGTGATTAGAATTTGAACTCTTTCCACTTATTTTACGTCACTTTATGTTGATTGGCAATTATCAAGGACCTACTATTTTTGTATTTTATGTTGAAGAAAAGATTTTCAGCTTGTTGGTCAAAGTCACTCAAGTTAATATTTTATGTGAATTAAATGATATTATTACATATCACATTACACATGACACAACTGTTATTGGATAGCTTTGATGACACTGTGAAATAGTATACTATGAAGAAATATAATGAATGTTAAATATTATCTTTGATGTACTTTCAGTCTTTTTTTTTCCAAAAAAAACTCTGTCGTACAAGAGATACAATACTTGATAATATGAATTAATGAAGGTAAAATGACGTTCACTTATATATATTTTTTCATTTTCGACAGTATAATTACAATTTGCACACACAATAAAATAATTTCAATATAAATAAAATATACCCAGTGAGGTATTCGAAGCATGTATTGAGTCGATTTCAGAGCTATCTGTGGCAAATTGTACATATACCTTATATAGTAGTTAATACGAGGATTTCTTAAATTCACGTACAGAGTCTGTTTAATCCATTTTCCAAACTCAATTGATTCAAGCTAAAAGGGGCGAATGCACTTTTAGTTTGATAGATTACACCTGAGATGAGCTGGTTTATTTCATAATATGATTTTTGAAGGGTAAAATTGAAATAAATTAAACATTATAAAAAGTGGTACAATGTCTCAAAATTAAACAGGTAATTATTCATCTTTCGCGAAGATATATCTCACACTCCAAACCTTTCTCTAATTACATTGTTAAGGTTAACATTATGTATTTAAAAGATTCAACAGAATAATATTCTCTAACGTATTTCAAAATTTGCCTCTTTAAATTTGCATATAGATAGGTTACATACTCATACTCATTACATACTCATTACTTGTATTTCTGGTCCGAAGTGATAATTATTGTGTATTTACTTGAAACAATCTTTGATTCAGCTGCCGTCAGTGAAATTAACAGTATTCCAATATCACTCTTATGAGCAAATCAAACAAATGGCCGAAAGCAATAAAACCAGTAGCAGATGCTCTTATACCTAGTATCGGTAAAAGTGCAAGATTCTCTATTGGAAGGTGTCATATATCAATTACTACTGAATTGTTAAATAGTATCACCTCCTCCGTTAATATAATTCTTTATCCTCCTAATCGAAGAATCAAAAGCACATTTTAAAATAGAAACTTTTATATAAACATGATAATTGATTATTCAACTTCCGAAGTGTTCATATGTTCATATGATTTCATACTCATCACAGCAAGTCAGGAATGAGACTGACACCTCCTTGTCATAAATGGTTGCATTTGAAATACAACACTATGGTCATGGTTGAAAACTTTTAAATTCATTTTGTAACCTGTAATCAATAACGAGGAAATAATCGATATATATCCACACAAGAACTTTGCTACTGAGCAGATCGACTTAGATTCAGTTAAGTTCCTTGACTTTGAAATTGTTAGTTGATGTTTTAAGATGAAAGCTTTTTAAATATAGTTATGTTTTTTTTCCTTTTACAATTGTTTGCAATCCTGCTTATATTTGTTATAATCATTTATACTTACTTTATTTTTTCCGTATCATATAAAGGTCATGTGTACAATTACATCAAACTTTTAGCCAGCACTGTTAAAATTTCAAGGTCCTAACAATCTACAAAACTTCCAAGGAGAGTATATTTTGTAAATTTTGTAAGAGATCAAATATTGTCTAAAAAGTAACAATATGCCCATAGCTTTACCTATGTCACATAAAAACTAGACATAATGTTTTCGCTTTACTTATACCCTTTAGTCAATGAAATATTTAATAAGTTTAAGTTAGTAGGAAAACAATTAAGACATCTAAGTTATACTAAACTATAAGCTCGTTGATAACATAGTTTTTAAAACAAATTAACACAAAAATAAAGAAAAATAGCATTTGGATTTTGAAAAGCCATTATTAATGTAAAAGAGCTCATAGTTTATATTAAACTTTGGGTGCAATGTTTCACTGGATTTCTGCGCAGTACCACCAATGGTTGGCTAATTCCAGCTGCTGCTCGCAGGTTGCACCACAATGCATAGCAACAATAGTGTTGCGGACTTTCTCACTGCAACAATACTGGCAGCCGCGATGTAAGTGAAAATAATCTTGAAAGCGCCGTTAAACCATAACATTCCTCTTACCAACATCTCTTATCATGTTATCTCTATCCATTTGACAATGGATTGAAGACTTTCACAGCAACTATTACCGATTTATACGGGGAAACATGCCTTATGTAGTATAAAAGATCGTTGTCCTATTGCACCACATATGAAATAAATTATCCAAGCTCAGAATAATTTGTCAGAAGATTTTTTCACAATAACAGCTCAAAAGTAAACATTGTAATTCTACTTGTTTGCAGCAAGCTTTACTTCGATCTTATCAATGATTGATAGCACATTGAGGATCATATTTACAAAATGATATTATATTGCACCTTATTTGATTTAACCAACAACTCTTAATCGAAAGAAATTTTTAACTCTATTGAATGCAAAGGAGTTATTTTATATTTTATCTCCTGAATCACTCAGGCAACTACATGTCCTGAAATATTTTTTAACACAAATACAAATTGAATCAATTTATGTAGGGTATTCTGAAGTTATGAATTCCATTAAAACCTTCTTGAAGCAAAATGGCAATTTGGGAACCATCATGAACAAGGAAAAACCTTTCCAACTAGAACAAAATTTGATGTCAGCTATTTTACAGAGCTCTACTTAAATAAGACTGATCAACAATCAACACTCATGGAAAGAAATAACAAGATTGAAAATCAAATTGACACAAGCTCCCGGTCTCTTCTAAGCATTTCCCATTTCGCAGTTCAAAAAATACACATTTCGAATGATTTCAATACAAACGCCATAATTGTGTAGCAGCAAACACTAGACTTTTTAAGATGCAATACACTGCAACTAATTAATGCAGCTATTACTCTGGATTCCCTGAAACGGATACCCATATCATCTATGGCTGTAGTCAGGGCACTCCAATTAACAAAAACTGAATAAATAACTAAGTGAAATTTAATTGGTAATATTGAATTTCACGAAAGAACACATTCTACTCAGATTCGATCGTGATCATGTGAAGTCTATCCTTTTAAAGATGTCATCCATACATAATCATAAAAGTAATCATCTTTCAATTTTCGCAGGAGGGGCTGAAGGAACAGTAGCACGTTATCCTTTCCTGCACGTTAACGGACTATTGGACAATCGGGTTGTGTAATGTTTTCACTCTCTGAAGATAATACACTTCTGGCCGACTTGTCCTGTTCTGATATTGAAATGATGTACTCTGTAAAGTTTATGTTGAATGCGTGTATACATTGTGACATACCCCAGTACTATTATCTGCATAAATGGAAAAACAACTTCATTATAATTAAAATATGTTAACTCTTTTAAATCCATTTGAGAAACAATGACCACAGTTTTAGACACATTTATTTGTGAAACTTTGAATTAAATGCACCAACATTTTCTGTAAATTATCACAGGAATTATCATAATTCTGTAAATTATCATTATCAAAACTTTTTTTTGCTAGAAAATGTAGAGCAGCTGCTTGTTAAGTGTTGTTCCTCGTACTTTTTAAATAAATAAAAACTATGTGGAGATCCAGTTCCAGCCTCTGCGTATATTACTTGATCGTATTTCTTGTAAGTAAATCAATATGATACGAAATAAGATGTCATAACCTATATCTTCTAACGTACAGGAAACTCCTACGACGGTTACATGGACATGTGTTTGAAGATCACACAAATTCCGGCTTTCATATTTTCCTAAGAGGTTCGGGAAAACCAATTAAGAGACTTCCTGTAAGTCTACACCAGAAGCATTCAACCCAAGGTGCCTTACGTCGTCCTATATAAACCTTTTAAAATTATATCTACATGCCAAGGATTACCTTCCCAAACAACTCTTACTACTTAAATTTTGCATTTACAAACTCCTATAAAATAAAATGAACACCAGTAATGGACTTCGGAAATATTTAGCAAGAAGAGAGTTTTCGATATTGGCCTTGAGTTTAGAATATTTTCAATTATGCAGGAAAACTAAGAAATTAACAAGGTTAATGTGTCACGTTTCCGATTCCTCCGATTCATAGAAAATAAATTTCACAATGAAATGTTTCGTTGTCAAAACCTCTGTGGTGATGAGAGTCAGTTACCATAAGAAAATTTACCCCGAGAATTCATGCACTGTTGTTCCCTGGGTTTTAATTACTCTGCTTTGATCTTTCAAGAAGTTTCATTGAATTCATTTTAGTGCTTGAGGCAATTATTACTTGATTGGCAAAGAATGACTGATTTACCAATTACCCATTCATATGTATGAACGTATGAACTAATAATTATTGTTTTGTTCCTTTATAAATATGTGTATACTTTCATTTGTCAAACAAACTTGAAAAGACCAATACACTGGTCGAAATGAATTCATCGTATAGTATAAAAAAAGATTGATCCAGCCAGAACCATCCGATGATTACTCTTTCTTTTATATATATTCAATAGTATTGCCTCATCAGGGATTATCATGGTTGTCACCTGATTAGCATAATTTACAACATATCCTTGTACATAGAACGTATATTTTATTATAAATACGCTTGTCATGCGATGTTAACGATCATATCGTTTCATCCCTGATCAGTCAATACTATTGACGAAATAATATTATCGAATTAAAATGATTCTGCAAACGACTATGTAAAGTAGGTTATATCTAATCTATATGTGACCTTGCGTTTTAACCAATTCAACTTTTTCATATACTTTTACAATTGCATCTGTCTTATTTACTCCTTTCTTGTGAGGAAATTATGTTTGTTTCTTTTTAAGAAAGAACGAATTATGGCTCAGAAGTTTGAGAATTGCTTTTAGATTAGTCACTACATTATTTTCGGTCCATACCATAGTCATTAAACATTAAGACGGAGGTTTTATGGAATTTATGACGGAGCTACCTCTGTTTGGAGAGAATGGGAGATTGCTGACTCAGTAAGTTCTGTGAAAGCCAATCAACTGAAAATAGGACTTTGATTAATTCACACTTACACATGTATGTCGCAGGTTATAACACGGTTTTCACTTAATTGGCATTCCTATCTTCATCTACATTGTTTGCACCATCACTAATGTATTTACTGACCAACACTTGATCTTCACCTAGTGACACAAATTAAATAATTAAATCTTAGGACGGGAGTAACAATAAATTGGTATACATTACAAACAAATTATCTGAGACGTATGGATAATTAATTCATTGTTGTAAAAAAAAGTGTATTAATTTCTTGAACATTTTTCCTTCTCCGGGTCAGAAGAACATATTCATTTTGGTAATGAAATATAAATATATCATCTACAGGGTTCTGTTACAAAGTGAATTTGGTCAAATAATTACATTAAGCCATTCAAATCATATCAAATTTGCCATTCGTGTCTGGCAATTGAGGGAATGACATTGAGTGATGTTGTATGACAAGATTCCTTTCATATAACTTCGGCACGATTCTTGACAACGACTGTTTTGTACAAGAGGTAGAATGTTTACAAATATGGAAGGTCTATGGTATGGAGGATATCTTTGGGGACTAGAAGACGTTGTAGTCGATGTAGAGTTGAAACTGATTGCTATGCAACACCGCTGACTAGTGACCAGTATCGCCACATGGTTCGACAACACAAAAGTATTGCGTAACCGTCATATTAAGAATATCCATTTCCTCATCAAAAATTAGTTTACACAATTGTTTATCTGCTGTGCGAGAACTGTTTGTAAAATAAGCATAACCATTTAGTGCTTGGATATCATGATTGCTCTGCTTTGAGACATTATTGGTAAAATCCTAACCAAATATTGAGATCATAGAGTAACAATTTAGAAATATTTATATCCTTAACAAACTACTCATATGTATGACCAGTGATATACATATCGTGCTGATGTGGTATCAGTAAACACTTCTGTTTGATAGGTATGCTATGTAATTATACTGCAAAATGGATGGTTAAGTAATTTCCTAAGAAATGAATGCATTTTATCATTGAAAGTTACAGATATTTCTGAAAATAATTGACATTAGTTTAGCATTTGATTTAGAAAGAAGTAAACGTCACAAGATCTAAAATGGTTAATGTAGTTGATGAAGATATCTATTTGGAACCTCATGTCATTTGTGTGCATTTTAGTAGTTTGTATTGAACGAGATTGCATGAAAGAAGAGAAAGGAGAAATTTGAAGAAAGTTTAATTCCTCTTCTTTAATTACATCTTCTAGTTCAAACCAAACGTTCTAAATATATATCTTAATTATAATTACCATATACCTTCCTTTTCAACTTTTATACTTATTATTTGTAATCATTTAAATTAGTTTTGGCGACGCACAGACAATGACACATCATGCGAACAGGAAAATGACTACCAACTCGACGTTTTTTATTTCCTTTGCATAAGTGCAAAACAAACAAACTGGTAAAAAAGAATGAACTCCATATTATTTATTCAAAAGAACCAAAAAGTAATTATTGTATTCATGGTTCCCTAAGCCCAGCTTCATTTGGATGACACCTTGGAAAAGACGTCATAACCGTACTTATGTCATAACCGCACGAAGATGTTTAATTTCTCCACATACTCCCGAGTGTATTATGGTATACGGTAAACTTAATCTAGAAAAGGTTCTTTGAATTTTTGAAAAGCTTTCTGCTTTGACATTGATAGTTTGACAGTAGGTTTAATAAGTGAAATTAGATTCTCATGAACAAATACAATGCCATTTTTTTATGGCAATAGTTCAACATATTTAAAGAAACTATATGCGTGATTATTTATTTAGAAGTAAGAAAATGTGGCAAATGGGCAAACAATGTACAACTTCGTAATGTGACTGAATTTCTTTCATTGCATTTCTCGTTGTCATTGCCATAACCATTATAATGTTTTACACTGCTCTGCACTTTGAAAGTTGTTGTATAATTTTTTATGTGATTGGCTAATTGTCATAGCCGATGACTACATTGTAACAAAAACATCAATTGCCTGCTGATTGGTCTTCAGCTCCTAGGCATTAGATATACAATATGAAGAAAAGTAAGTTAGATGTAAAAAAATCCATTTTAATGGTTTGCTAGGAGTGTCATTGGGTTTAGCAATTATAAATTAATTGTTTTTACTTCTAACTTCATATATATATAATCATGTAATCGAATTCCCAAGTACCTTCGGAAAGGCTGTTTCTCATAATCGTGTGAATGATAGTAACTTAAACGAGTCCTATTGCCATGCAAAGGGAGATTTCAATTTGTACTTATCTTGTATGTGTTAGTCCAGATTTTCCTTATTAAGGTTAACAATACAGATAAACAATCAAATAAATATCTAAATCGTCTTACTCCCTAAAAGAATGAAAATATCCAAACATAAAACGAGTAAGCTTTGAATTTGAGATAAAGAAGCAAAGAATAATCTGGATAGTTCTTCCATGTGCAGATTAGAACAGTCATAAATCAACGACATAAATGTATTCAGCAGTTCTTCGCCCTTTATACTTATATAATTTCATCTTACTACTCCATACTTGATATTTCAATTGTTAAGATTGGAGCAGACTGTCACGAAGAGATTAATGAAAGTCATGCATTCTCTCCAATTAAGTTACATCTTAAATATGCTGAACTGATATTAAATACCAATACAATAAAATAATATTACCATGTGTATGCATTCTCATGTGTTTGTGTATGCAAATGTCTGCGTGGAAACGTTGGTGATGAATAATATGGAGTATTACAAAATAATTCCTATGCTTTTAAAGGGGCAGTCACACGTTCCTTTTAAACCCAAACCAAAAATCAATGTTGCCAATTGCAATACCATGTTTTTCCAATCAAAAGAAGCAGTTTCAGGACGATGGACCATGGTCAGTGAAGCTATTCGAAACCTTTCCCTTTCTTAAATGATTAAAAAGTTTTGTACAAATATGGCTTCAAGTGGAAATTTCGTAATACATTATAAATGTCTTAAGACTACGAATGACCATTGTCCTGCCTAAAGAGTTTAACGTAACTGATATGAAGATGATGCTAAATAGTTTTGTAATTCTCGTTAATAAATATGTTTAAAAATCCAGAAAGGTTGCATTCAAAAGGGCACATATTTCTTTGTAAATAACATACCACACTTGTCCATCTTGTACTTAATTAGATCGAGGTTAAACATCGACTAAACAGAGTTTTGGCTTGAGGCAGTCAAACTGGACAAGATCAAATTTATTGTCCACTTCTAGTGGTTATTTATTTACCATGTCTCACAATTACATAAAAATATAGCTTCATATTCTCCTCATCAAGATTAGAAACATGTCATAGCCGATAGTATGCAAGAAAATGAGAAATTGATTAGGTAGACATGCAGGTTAATAGTATGCCACTACAATGCTTTAAGGTTAACTAGTTAATCAAATCAAAATGATACATTACTGTTTGTGCGCGTTTAAAATGTGTCACTTCTTGCAAAGAGTAAATTGTAAGCTTTATCTCAAAGTATCTTTTTATGAACTCTTCTAAGATCAGACAGTAAAATTTCAAATTACATAACGATAAATTATGTTTTTTAATGTTTTGTTGTTTTTTTATTATCAAATGATTCGATTGATATTATAAATATAAACACTGGTTTGAATAAAAATGCTTGTACTGAACTATGATTTGATTGATATAAATTATACTGGCAATATAATTTCTACAAATAAATGTCTCTCTCTTGCATTGCCATGTAACCAGATTTAGTTTATTTAAAGGAATAAAGTAATTGCAACACCGACGCATAGTATTTAATGGGGTAATTTGAGTCACAGACTCAAAGACTAATCTCCCTCTCTAAACTGGGTAAAGAATTTCATGATAACGGGCCATCAAAAAGCTATTAACGTTTGAAAATATTTTCAACATTTTCATTACATATGTAAGCAATAATCGAAAAGAATGCAAACAAATTGAATGATATAAGTAATGTTGAAATTTATATCGCTAGGTAAACGGATAATGTCAAATGCTTCAAAATACTTTGGTACTAAGAAGTAAATGTTTATTTACCTTCATTATGGTACCAAATTAAACATCTGGGAGGACTGAGAGCCTCGGCCTTGGATTTGAGCAGTGGCCTTACGCATAAAAGAGGAGAATGCTGATCAGTTCAAATTTAGTATCAGTCATAAATGCAATCAGATTCAGTTTTGTGGTAATATTGTGATACGAATATATATTTAACTTTCCCTTGCAATGATTCATTCTCGTATTAAACCTGTGGCAGCTAGGGTGTGTTCGAAAAGGATCGAAATGAAAATGTTTAAATTTCCCGTACTCATGAGAGAAGATCTAAATGTCAACATATAATTTAAAATTGTTAGGTAAAGAGATGTTTTAAAATGCAATATATCTTCATTCTTAGATCAGGACATTTTTCTTTCCATTTACTTACATTATGAAAATATAACCAAGCTCTAGTTTTCTAATGTTAAAAATATATCTTGTAATAAGTTACATTAAACTTGAATTTATATTTGAAAATGTCGTCCTGATCAGTCGAAGCAGTTAAGAAGAATAAGTCAGAATTAGTAAAATGATATGATAATAGTTCTTGTTGACGTTTCCCGGTCACGTGAGTAGGAACTCGTAAGAAGAATGAACATACTGCAGTGTTAAATTGATAAGGCAATATCAAACAATGATATTTTAGCAGCTACAAGACGTTTACTAAACGTCTAAATTAGCTTACATCTTACAAAGCCTTTTAGACGTCTATTCAACGTACCAATTTAGACGGATAGACGTCTTAAGGAAGACCTGCACTCTCTCAATTTTATATATTTTATAATGTTTTGATATTTCAGCTTGAAAGATGATTCCTCTGCTTATTGCAAACAAAACTTTGTAACATTAGAATTTAATAATGAAGTGTTTCTGTCACTTAACATTAATTTTACAATACGTTTTGTAGATAAAGAAAATATTTGCATCACATGTTAAATAACACTCAAATAACTATATCAAAATTGTTAATTCAGTGTTAACATAGTGCTTTGTTAAGTTTGTATTAACTATAGATTTGAGTTTTTGACAATTATTGGTGCACTTTCATTAACATGAATCCTAATACGAAATAAAGATAGTCATTGGCGATAAGATATTCGGTCTACAAACTACCATCATTAATTTTTACAGTTACAAAGAATATTTATCACTTGATGCAATATCGAAACTTTTAAGCATTTCAGCTGCTGATTATTGAAACTTGTTTATTACATTATCTTTTGAATCATGATATCATTTGATTTTATTTCTAATTCGGATTTTTGATGGACAAGTTCATGCTATTCCAAGGTATTGTTAAAATAAATTTTCTGTTATAGAGAAACCAAACGAATGCTATATGTGTTCTATATAAAAAAGGAAGCCCTATAAGAGTAGAACTTGTAACCAAGAACTCGGTCAATAGGGAAATGAGAGATTTTTCAAATGTTGACCCAATGTCAATAACCTCGTGAGAGTATGATGTAATTTTATGAAATACTCCTGGTTTAGTTGATATGGCACATGATTCATGTCAATAAATCAAGTAGTACTTAGATGGTATTTGTATCTGAACGTGTTTATGGAAACTATTTTGATAGTTAAAGATGACTCTGATGTGAAATGTTTTCCCAATCGTGAAATATTCCTTATTTTGTAGCTGACTCATTTCATTTCTTAACATAATTTTAATTTATTGCAGCATTTGTGTCTTCAATTTCAGTATTTGTGTTGGGGAACTTATTTGAGAATAATGAAAAGACGTTGTTCAGTGTCCCGATTGATTATCTTTATTCGTAAAAATGGTGCAGATTTGAGATGTTATTTATTCTTGATTGTTTATCATGAAATCAAAATTTATTGACATGGATATACCATTGAGAATAATTTCAAAAGTCGCTAAAAAAAATGACACGCCCTTTTTCTAGGTGCACCACATCTATTTGACCTATGAACTTCCCTTGATAACTAAAGTGCTATTAACAAGGCAAGAGACAGAAAAAAATGGCTAAGAAAATCACGAATGGCAAAAGGGAACGTTTGATACAGTTGCCATTCATGCACACACGTGTTTAACAAGAATCTATCATAGGAGTCATTAAGTCCATGAATATAACGTGTTTTAATCAGATCACTGAACGAGTCAATTGATCTTACTAAAGATATTAGTGTGCAGAATCGTGTACATAATGAAAATCATCGACCAAGTACTTGAGCCTCTTAGGAAGAAAAGCTGATAAATACTTACGAGTTGACATCCCGAGGATTCACTTTTCAGATAATTGCTTCAAGCGAACTTTACAAAACTATCATTGTATCCATTCTTTACACAGGCATATCAAAGTACATTCATTTTCCTTCCTGATCAAAAGAGTTGCTGTTAACTTTTTCAACAATTTTCTTTTCGCCTCAGGTATCTACATTTACATATGGATTTAGTAAAATGTTAATTGATATAAAGTTTGACTTGATCTTATTAGCAGTGATGATGGTGGTTTCCATCTTTGTTACTTTGTTCACCACTGTCATGCTATCTAGGTTAACTTTCCAATTGATAAATAATGTTGGGTACCTTCAATACAGAGCCCTAAATTCTTTTATGAAGATCATCTAAAAGGCATTAGTTTGTGTTATGGCGAGGATAACAATAGTTACAAATGAAGAGATTGACCGGATGGTAATAGCTAATTGAGGCATGATTACGGATTATTATGAAATATTTAACTTCCTTGATGAGAGAGACACATTGGCTATAGTAGGTCATATGAAAGTATGCTTTCATGTTACTAGTTTATCAGTAAAATCAGGCGAATGTATTACAGCTTGTTATCTGAATCAAACGCGTGATCATTAGGAAGAGACCTTGTTACTATCCTTATCTTTTGAGACAATTTTTTGGTTATATTTTATAACCTCTGGCTGTGTTTGGATAGCTTGAATAATATTTGTTTATTGACAAATCATCTTGTCGACTTGAAACATCAGTTAATTATTGATAAACAAGGTTTTTTTGCGTCATTTTGACAAAAACTTTGTTCAATTCCATAGATAAGGTAATTGTAACTGATTTATAGTCATTGAAAAATTTCTATTCAGCTAGTTATTTGAACAATTCTGAGTCCTATTGCAAAATGTTTATGAAAACAGTAGGTTAACATATGTAAACACTTTATACAACACATGATAAAGTCATTTGTTCTTTTATTTAAAAAATATAGAACTTCGAACATTTCATGAAGAAAAGATGGAACATGAGGCATATGTCGATTATTTTCTAATAAGTACAAGTATAAATACTTACCATTAATCACATAAAAACAAGTAAAACTTTCAGAATTTAGGAATCTGCGTTGTAATTAACACATAAATAGGAATTAATTCTATATATTTTCTTTGTTTCATACTTATATTGCTGTAAAATGGAAAATATATTGTGTTAATTTATCATCTGTAATTACATGCTTGTTGATTTCTAGTTATCTTTATATTCTATATAAATTTAATTTGTTTGTGGATATGCAATTGTATTGAAGTTGCCTTTGAAAAACTGTACTTAACTACTTGGCCAAGATATTCATGAACTGTACCGTCATAAATTTATTATGTTAAAATCATATTCAAAAGATAAAATTACCTAGGAATCGACCCCTACATGAGTGTAAGCTGTGAGGCCTTCACGATCTAGGAAAACCTAAAATCAACATAAAGACAAGCCGAGAGCGATCTAGAAATCTACCCCTATACTCCCTCAGGTTGACACAAAAGTGGGCTGTGACCTCTTGACAATCTGGGAATCGACCCCTCTACTACCTCAGTTTAACATAAAGATAAGGTGAGAGCCCTTCACAATCTAGGAATCGACCAACTTGCTAAATAGAACATGAAGACAAGCGCAAACCCCTTCACAATCTGGGAATCGAGCCCTATAACCTTTCAAATGGACATAAAGGCGTACCAAGAGTCCTTCACAATCTAGGAGTCAACCCCATATATCCCCTCAGTTTGACATTAAAGTGAGCAGTGACCCGTTCACAATCTAGGAATCAACCCCTTTACCACATAAGTTTGACATAAAAGCGAGCTGTGAGTCCATCACAATCTTGTAATTGGCCCCTATAATCCGTCAATGTGACATAAAGACGAGCTGTTAGTTTTTCAATAGAATGCGTTATCTTTCAATTGTATTCTAAAAGATTCACTTTCATTCGAATAGTGAATAAAATAATTGTCATTTCTCATATGAAGATGAAATTGGAAGATATACCAAACAACCACGAGTTGATATCAATGTCAACATTTATCTTTTAATAAATATTCTAGATCTAAAGGATATTTCAGAATCATGTAATTTTTTTTAATTGTGTGATAGAGAATAAAATTGCTATTTAGCTAAAGCATAAGGCTAATGGTTGCAAAGTTTGATGCTGTTGATTGATTAGGGAAAGCTTCTTTACAAATAGGCAAATGCTTTAGGCTACTACTATTTAAATTATCTTTTTTTCATGTCACATTTGTTTAATTCTTACATTTCAAAATTTTCAATCAAATTTCAATGTAGAACTTTTATATTCATTTTCGATTTGATTTATATTCCTATCTGAAAATGAATACGCAAAACCAAACATTTTATGCATCAATTGGGCGTATTTATCTCATTGACACTAAACTCATAAAATAACTGGAGAATTATACATTCCAAACACACAAATATGTATTTATATGCATATAATATTTATGACGATCTTTGTCAGTATTCATACAAAGCACTATGCAAGAACTTGATCATGTTAACGTTAGTAATAGCGAATGTTGTGAGATAGTAGGATAAATAAAATGATCAAGTGCCAGGGTTTATTACCTTTACAATTACTCAAAGAACAACGTTGTTTCACATTGCTCCCAAAATACCAAAATGTGATTAGTAAACGTAAAAGTCTATAGATATATTCTTTTATTAATGTACCATGTACATATTGGGCGGTAAAAGTGTCTTAACCTATATATACATTTTGCATCAGATACATTATGCACAGACACAGCGATGTTATATGTAGGAGATAACTCATATTGCATGTAGGGTGTAGACTGAAAAAAGTATGAATGCATTATATAAGGTTCTGAAATAATCATCATCTGAATAACAAAACCTATCAATTTTCAAATTACTTATTCCAGTTAATACATGCAGTCAAAAAGATATATGAAGTCATTTGGAAATTGTAATAACTTATCTAATATGATGTTTCTGACAAAAATAAAGTCGTTTTGTTTTTCATCGGAGTAAAAGTGACCTTTCCGTAATCACGAGAACCTACTTTAAGTCATACACGTACCTCTTACAAATCTAACTTTTGAATTTTTTTTACATTTGATATCATGAAATATTTTACACCGTTACAATTAATTTACTGTAATCGTCAGTAGACATTGAATATTTATAACTTTAAAAAAAACTTAAAGCATTTTAGTTGTTGATAATTTTGTCTTTTGTTTAAATACATCATCTTTTCTTGCTTGACTTTAAATCATTTTTTATGTCAATTCCAATCATGCGAGAAGACAAAACACATACTAGTATGAGGAATTTCAATACACAATTCCCAGAGACATAGAAATAAATATATTGCTATATGTGTTATATATAGAAATAAAGAAGTTCTAAGCGTAGCACGTGCAACCAAGGGGATAATTTGAGATTTTCCAAATGTTGACTGAAGATCAGTAACCTCGTGTAGTAATCACGTGTTATTTTTGTAATGGGCGACTTAATGACGTATATTGAAAATGTTTTGATAGTTAAGGATGAATTTGTTTAAGTTAAATTTTCCTCCAAATTGGAAATATTCATTTATATCTATTTCATCCAAAACAATATAACTGGTCCTGTATTTCTTAATATGCTTTATTGCAGCAATAGTGTCTTCAATTTCAGTATTTCATGTTTGTGATGGCGATAATATGTGAGACTAATCAGAAGGCATTTTTCAGTGTCTGGTCGCTAGATTATCAATTATCAGTTCTTTATTCCTCAAAATCGGTTTACCTTTCTATTCTTTATTATTACTTCTATATCATATTATGAACTTCATTAATACTCAAACACTAAACATAATTCAAAGGGATATAATTTCGAGAACAATTTCAAAAGTGTTCTGGCCTTTGCATGAAACGATAAGTGGCATTGAATAGAGGAGGGACAGTAACAAATCTAAGAAAACCATGAATGGCAATTTGGAAATTGTAATGACGATGAATGTGAGATTGATGAATATTTCCTGGAAATTTAATGATCATTTGTCAATCTTATGTTCCTTAAAATAAGCTTGCTTTTATGCAGACGTAAGGTTAGCTTAAGATGTGTCACACAATGGCCCATTTAAACGTACAATAAGCTCCATTTTACTCACATAAATATGAAATCGATAAAACATTAAGTGAGAAAGAAGTCTCTACAAAATTCTAATAAGTGATTGGATACACTTTTTTAAAATCATTTTGAGTTCGCATGAAAGATTAAAGCACCTGCAAACAGAGAAGAGACAAATGTTCAGGAATAAGGCAAATTGCATTAATGGCAGTAAAATTGAGTAAATGGCACACAAAAAACTTAAGAGTTTGGGTTTCGTGCACACATATTTTTGAGACAACAATGTATTATCAGTCATACAGTTCATGAATATAAAGTGGTTTTGTTGTTCAGACCACTGCACGAGTCAATTCATCTTTCGAAAGGCATTACCGTGCAGAATTGTCCAATATTGAAAAGTATCGACCAAGTTCCCAAGAAAGAAAACATGAAAATGACTTGTCAAATTACATTCAGAAGCTTTACTTTTCCGATAATTGCTTTAAGCAAAACAAAGCAGGGTTTAGAAGGACTAAAATTTGGTCTGGCTTCTACCCCGTCCAGCTTGGGTGTCCCTACCAAGAGCATATTAGCTCCAACTGGCATAGCTCTCAGGGTCTCTGAAGCACGCAAACCACCACACCACGATAAGGTATTGAGTCCACTGGTGGTCGACCATTTCAATTCATATTTGTTATATCAATATAAAAACAAGTTTAAATTTTCTCCAAAATAAATGATGAAATGAACATAAGAGCTGGCAAATGTGTTGTGTTTATTAAGATCAATTATAAATAAATAATAAATAAATAATAAAGTTGGTATATAAATATTGAAAAGCATACAAACCATAAAATATTATTATTCGAGGGAATCACAACCTAATGTTTTTACGGGAAAGAGTTCATAAACTTAAGTTCCAGCGCAATAAAACTTGGTATATAAAACTATTACCATTTGAAGTGGTGTTTTTATTTGTTTCCATTTTCTCAGACAAAAATACGATTTTGATAGATTAACCTCATGTCAAGTGGTGCTTGTTGGTGTTTTCCACTCATTACTTCTTCACCTTTGGTGGTTGTAGTTACTTTTTGTTGTTTTTTGGCTGATCATTCAACAAAAGGTAATGTCAATTTCACCAGTATAATGTTTATTTACATCAGTAATTTAGGATTTTTTTATGGATTATGATATCTGAAGATATTCGAGTCATGAAGATCATGCAAAAGCATATAACAAAATTATCTTTTCTTTCTCTGATGAAACTAAATAACCTATTATTTATAATTTGCAATTGCAAATTTCTGCACCTATTTAGTAATGCAGATTATTTTAAATAATTGTTATTTTTCATCACTTTCTATAGAGCCAGCCCTAATGTAAACTATCAACTACTATTTTGATAAAATCCTTTACCCATTACCATTTACTCCCCGTGACTCTTTAAAACCTTTCAACATGCCAATCACCTCAAAACTGAGAAATGAACAATAGCAAAAGTAAATGTTAATGTTGTTCTTGTAGCCTATTATATGTCCATGTCAAGACTTTTTATCAAATGTATTTTACACAAATGATAAATATTATAAATATCATATTTGAAAGCCTGCAATCCCGTTTTTTTCAATAAAATAAGGCTCTAATCTTTTTCTTTGACTGTTAAGTTAAGTTCTACATGTTCAATTCTGTCTTTATATGTTGGTTTTTTTTTGCAGTGATGAAGTTGTAAACTATTTTTATATAAGTCCTTTTACTTATTCTTATGGTCAATTCTCATTTGAGTGGATCAGGGAATGATGTTCAACTTCTTATGCTTGACTCTGAGATTAGATTTTGATAATGTACAACCACATTAAAAAACAAATAAAACTGCTGCATTAATCAAGGACGTTGGTGAATGTTCATAGCTAACTTATTTATTAAGTGACTCATTTCTTAACGGATTTTCTCTTTGTAATTGTATTGTATCGTATATCGTAACCCTGAACGTTTGAAAACAAATGCATTAACTTTGCTGGTTTGACAAGGGATATTTTTGTATTCCAATTCACGCGTAACACGTTCATATACTCGCACCAAGTATAACTAGGCACAACCCTGTCCAATGCAAAAGCAATTTCTTTCTGAACACATTTCACAGACTTGTGGAAATAAAATAGGGGAAAAAGATCATAGAACAATGCACTAAGTAAGTATTTCTTTTCCCCCACAACATGTGGACGACATTAGAGAATCGTCGTCCCATGAACTCTTCATATTAACAATAAGTCATTGAGTCATAAACTTAAAAGTAGTTTTTAATTTTATTCAACAGTATATCATATTAAAATCTTTCGACCTAAGTTCTGTTTATATATGAAATATTGTTAGTACAATTCACAGTGATCGATAGAAAGACAACAACAAGCTGTTATTATAATAATAAATATTACCTAAAACCTCTAAATTTAAACAAATATAAAAAATAAGGGTCATGGACTTCATAAATACACAACAATCATAAATAACTTAATTTAAAAAATCATTAAAATCATAGATATAGGATTAAAATATGCCACTGCTTGAACTTTGCAGATTAATATTTCTATTGCTTCCAAAAATGATATTGACGGGCGGATTTTAATTGATGTTAAAAAATCACTTCACTTTATCTTAAGTGACAGGAACGAATCAATTCCGTCGCTTAAGTTGACAATTTTCACACAAATTCCTATTGATGTAACCCTTAAATTCCCCTCATTAGATTATCTTGAACTTCGTCAAAGACTAATTAATAGTTAACACTTTGTTTCAGTTGTATTAAGTGAAATAAACTTTAAAATGTTAACTTAAGATGGATTAATTGCCATTTTTATTAAAATTTAGGAAACGTCGTTCATGGTGGAAATTAAACTTATATGATATGATTGTTAAACAGAAGACAACCACAGATAAAGTTGATAAGTTATATAAATGTTATATGTCTATTTAATGATGTATAATAGAAACAATATCCGAGACCAAATTGAGTAGTTCTTTTCTCTTCATCTGTCAACTCTCTTTTATATGATTTTCCGCCACGTGTTTAATAACTGAAATAGTGTTTAAAACACGTTAAATCTGAATTCACTGGTCCTTATTGAAGGATGACACAGATGGACGTCAGGATTTTGGTTCCTGCTTTCTCGTTGGTCATAAATCCGTTACACTAGCATTGTAATTGTGAATATGTAGTAGTTAAAGATTCTGAGGACAACGTCCTGGGGCTCACTCAGCTATTTCATGCAAATCGTGGCATTCTGCTTGTAATATTTGGAAACAGAAAAGTCTGATCAGATAATCCGTTGTCTTTTTATACCCAATTACGGCACTTGCAACAACTTTTGAAAGCTTTGATTGATCTGATCTTTTAAATCAATTTCAAAATGGTAGTTGACTCGAATCATACTTTCTCAAGGTTAAAATGGATTGTCACATTTAAAAATATATTGTAGAAGTTATTTTAATCGTCGTCTAAAAATAATGTAGGCGTTTCCTTTGCATCTGTAAATATATTTACCAAGACCTTAGGTATCTGATTGACAATTTAATTAATATATTTTCAGTATAATAACATTTGAAATAATGTTTACATAAATCATAAATTGCTGCGAATACCTATAAAAGTAAAATTCATTTTGATAAGATTTAATCCATAGCATGAATAATAAGTACATAATCGAGGCGAGAGAAATTAGGGGTTCAACGTCGCTTTCAGGAGTATTTCACTTGCATCGCGACTAATAGTATTATTGCAGGGAGAGCATTCCGGTTAAAACCTGCAAGCATCAGCTGGAACTAGCAAAGCATGGGTGGTGGTACTGCACTGAAATTCAGTGTAGCATTGCACCTAAACCTGAATGCATGTAGAACAATTCTCTACTGCAAACAAAGTTGTCGAGCCCCTGGCGGGATTCGAACCACGGACATGTTGATCCGATGCCGGGCTAACCAATGCGTACATAACCAACATTCAGCAGTTCACTAGTTGAAATGAAATCCTAAAAATTATTTATTTTCCAATATTCAATGAGTTATCACTAGATTAGAGTAGTAATCCAATTTGGAATGAGAATTTTTCCAATTGTTGATTTAGAATCAATTACCTCAGGAGAAAATCTTACTCAAGTAGATCTTGGCAAATATGTCTGCTTCGAAATGATTTGACATGTTATTTAAATCAATAAACCTAGTAGTCATTAACAACCGATGCTTTTAAACGAGTGCAATTATGATTTTTCGTATAAAAATTCAAAATGTTAGCCTTATATTTAAATAAGTTTAGAAATTCATTACGGATGTGGAATAGAAAATAGAGCAATTGACTATGTAGCTTATAAGTTTGTTTTATAATGCTCCATACATGTGTACATCTTAAAACAAAAATCAAAAAACATTTTTCGAAGCAGTTATGAAGGGTTTAACAAATATTCGATTAATTTGACGAGTTTACCATGGAATAGAGGTACACGGATGAAATCTCGGAGAAGCTTTCCATTAATTCTGGTGAGGACCAAGTTTCTAAGGGATCGCTTGTTGGTGACGTTTTTGGTCACAGGTTCACCAAAGGGATATTTTATAACGACTTTTAAGAGGCCACATGTAGTCCACCCTTTAATTAATGTGCCCTTTTAGGATATTTCCTCCTGAGAAGAAGTTGAAAATTGATGTTATGCGATGTGAATGTTCCTAGAGGCCCTAAAAAGGGACCACATGGTCACCAAATCGACATTTGATAATCCCTGTTGAGCAAACCCTCGATTACCCAGGGCTTAATGTTCTGATACTCATGGTCACCCATGGAATTTAATCAGGAAAATTTGTACTCAATTACCAACCCGTGTCGTGTTTAACCACAACCTAATGAAACGGCTTGTTTAAAGTTTTGTGAATATGTGTTTGTTAACGCTGAGTTTAAAGAGTACCCTTTCAGCTCATGCTCAGAAATTCAAGTTCAAAATTTAATAAGAACTCTTCCTTTCTGATTGACGTGTTGCTAGTTAGAAAAGAGTTTTATGTCTTCAAAACATGTATCTGTGATCACGAATTTAAGGGCACTATAGTAAGTGTTTTTGCACACAAATTGGCGACTCAGAGCATATGAGGACATATGCAGTCACACTATTAACGCAAATGATATACTTATTTATCTCAACAAGTGACCTGCAATCAATGATTTAAGGCCTCAGAGCTGCTACCATTCTGTTTGGGTAGTTTTTTTATCTTCTTAAGTATGATGATTTGATAATAATAATAATAATAATAATAATAATAATAATAATAATAATAGCTTTCTTATACCGCGCATATAACCATGACAAAGCATGTTCAAAGCGTCATGAGTACTATTACCCTGGAGGGATAGTATGTTCGGTGCTGCCGATTATATATGTATATACTTTTACAACGCAGGAATTTTGAACGTCAAGGTGTATATCTTTGTAGAGAATATATAAATTATCAAGTCGGACATGCCCAAAATGCGTTTTCAGTATCACTAACATGTCCTTAGCAACAGGAACAGCACTATTTATAATGACAAAAGTTTACGTTGTAGAAGTATGTGTTTCCGGATATGAAGTATACTCAAAAGAACCCCTATCTACCCTAACAGAGCTTCGAAATAGAAATTTCGGCACTTACAACCAAAAGCCATTTTCGTCATTAGAAATATTAATTAAATACAACTATGAAAAATATGCATAACATCGTCCTGAAAATGTGATATGCGCATTACTTATTTCTGTCAAAAGCATTTATAATATTTATGAGAAACCGTTGAAAAATGTATGAGAAGTTGATTTCGCAAGTCAGTTACTGTCATTCTGACCTTTGAAAGTCAGGTGATTTACTTCACTTGTCCTCCTGTCTAAGAATGCAAGATGTAAGTTATTAATCTGAAGTTCGCGAGCGAAAATTTCAAACCAGTACTTTCTAAGCTTTGTACAAATTTAGAAGTTGCAAGAAGTTCAATGAGGGATAGAAAGTTATTACATACATCTTAAGATGATAACATATTTATGAAAACAATACATAATATTTTGTTGATATATCAGTTGCCTTGATGAAGGAATTTACGATTGAAAGTAAAGTGTTCCTTCTTGTCAATTACTGATCAGAACTTTTGTAAGGAAAATGTCACCACCTTTGTCGGAGATTTGATTAAAATTGAAACTTTTCAAATTGAAAATGTTGAAAATTTCCCATTGAAAAGATTCCATTTAAGATTTTCACGAGTCTTGTTTACAAAGACATCGGGAACATGTAAGACTTTGCTTGATATCATGCTGGATACTGCTTAGGTTATTTCTCAGAAACATTAATCTTCGGTGTAAATATATCTGATATATCTAATGTAAAAACGTGTTACAAATATATAACCGTATAACTGTACTTAAAACGAATCTGACATGTATCACCAAGACATGTGGGTTTTTTTTAGAGATGTGTGTACTGTTATCAAGATTGAAACTTTTGAAACTTTTTACATTTATTTATATCTCAAAACGAAATAAATTCACTTTGGATCTGGGACGACCTGCACATCAAGGTTGGAAATGTTTTTTTAATATCATTGGATAAATACAGCGACTTCTAACAATTTGTCGATTTTAATTTTAACTATCGATCTTCCATGAAGTATTCTTCTTGAATTTGAAAGTTTTAGATCCGATATAATAATTGAATAAATATTCTTTTTCATAAACCCTAGCAATAGTTCAGCCATTTGCGTCGTCATATTTAAAGTGACTTTCAAAAATTAGTAAAGAACTGAAAAGGAAAAAGGAATCAGAGGTGTAATATTTCAACAAATTATCTCAAGGGTGGTATAAATGTCATCAAATTGAAATTATTATTCATGTAGAAGAATAATGGATTTTAAGAAAATCATCTACATGCTAAATAATTTGTGAAATACAAAGAAAAGAAGGAGTAAAATGTTCATGATCAAATATCAAACAACATGAAATAAAATTTCATATTATGTATCAAGAAGATATCGGTGAAAATTAAACCCGTATTTTCATTGAGTGAAATAAAAATGGTATTCTACTCTTTGAAATGATGAAACAATCATATGACGTCGTCTGTGACGTCATGAAACAATTGAATGACGTCATGCAACGGCCGCGCTAGCGAAGCGTTTTAGCTTCTCCATTCATATAGTTAGGGTCATTAACGGGGATTTGAGAAATATAATAAATAGAACATTTGACATTTACCGTCGAATACCATGAATATCTCATCTCGTGAAGTGGAAAATCAATTTCTACTTCACTCGATGAGATATCCATGGTATTCGACGAGAAATGTCAAATATCCTCTATAGATTAATGGTTAAATGGTGATCGACAAATTCATTCTGTTACCACATCATATGTGTATACTCTTACATTACACTGATGGGCAATCAACAAACGTATTCGCTTTAAATGTTATTGATAAATCGTTTAAAATTCGAAAGAAGACAAAGAAGAAATATTATAGATATTCTTATGACCAATGAAATGATAAAATAAACTAGACTGAATAACTATAGATAATAGTCATATTCTTTCGAAGGTATTTAAACAAAGGTACAAAAAAGTTATTTTATATGATTTGTAGGAAGTGCTTTTGTGGTGTGTTGTCGTCTTGTTTACAATCTTCAGTCATGCATGATTTTTTAAATAGAAAATAACTAACACAGAAGGACCAAGTATATTTCCAAAGTTACAATATTTTCGTAATTCTCGCGCCGTGGCGAAATTATATGATTAACTAAGAAAGAAAACCGGTCACGACTTTGCTATTATTTTTGATAACTCATTATGATATTGTAATGTGAAAACTCAAAATAGCTATGTTAACAGTAGTAGTATTATCTGTGATATGATGAAAAAACTCGACCAAATAACGAAGGAAAATACTCATTCATTTTCCAACATATTAACAAAGCACAAACAAATTTTTTTCTATATGATTGGTAGGAAACAATGTTTTTGTTGCGTATTGTCATGTTGTTCACAATCTTCGGTTATCTAGGGATCGTTTTAGAAAATAGCTGAAGAAGGACCAATTATTTTTCCTGGCGATATCATAACATAAACAATTAAGCAATAGAAAAAAAAAATGTCACGAGTTTGTTATCGCTTTTATAACCCATTATGTTAAATATGAAAACGCAAAAAATTTAAGCAACAGTTTCCAACAAGGAGGGTAATCCAAATATAGTCACACGAATGTTGTCTTCAAGATTGGTCGTCTTTGTGTATTGTTTGCTACTGAAATGTGAAAGTTTCCATTTTTTAATTTTTATGCAAAACATAATCTGAAAGTTTAACTTGTTTACAGGAAATTATAAACTTAATTGATATCATATTTCACTGAGGTCAGTGACATCTGCATAGTGATGTATTTAGAAACACCTCTTAACCTTTGTAACAATAATAATTGCGCAAGAAGAGAAACCCGCAAAACTGTTTAGACGTTAAGATACATTGTGTGAGTGTTACTACAGCAACGATGAATGACGGAATTAAAAAATCGAAAAAATCTAGATGTAAAAATGTATAAAAAAAATGTTTGACCAACTACTTGAATTTTATCAAAATGTTGTGTCTTTTTTTATTAACATACAAAAACTGATCAAGCGACACCCTATTTCATATAGTAAAATTTGTTATGGGAATATTATGATTTATGGACTATATGAATTACTCCATACAGAATCAATTTTCATTAAGTTACTAAGTTGTTGACAATATCTAATTATTTATAGGGATGATTTAAGAAACTATTAATAAAACTATGATGGTTTGATGTTTTGCCATATACAGCTATTTCCCTTGTGTCTAAACTGCGTGATTTCAAGTTTCTTAATTTGATTGTTATCTTGTGTTATCGAATTTGAGATCTTTGTAACTACAAGGCAAAACGGGCAGAGCAGAAAAATTCTGTGACTTCAAGAGCACAATCTGTTGACTAAGCTCCCATCTTTGCTCTTATTAACTGATACATTTGATAATGAGTGACTGTGTTGCCGGTTTTTATTGTATTTGACAAATTCAAAAGTTTGTGAGGGTTTATAAGTTTACAGGTTTAAGGACTCCGTTTTGTTATTGGTACTACTGTTATAAACCATTTCGTACGTTCCGTAACGACGTTTTATAAAAAAAAGTCACTGAAGTCTGAATGAAGTATCAATTCAAATGATGTTTGTTATTGTTCTTACTTATCATTG
This sequence comes from Phorcus lineatus, assembly GCA_921293015.1. Classification (NCBI taxonomy): domain Eukaryota; kingdom Metazoa; phylum Mollusca; class Gastropoda; order Trochida; family Trochidae; genus Phorcus; species Phorcus lineatus. The sequence goes on from OV121095.1 coordinate 20,985,341, forward strand.
AAAAGGTCAAATGCGCCCGTTGCGTGTTTATAGAGCACAGCAGTCGTATTCCATTAGTATTTACCTGTCCTTTATTTAACAAAAGTAACAGCAATTGACAGGTAATGATATAAGTTGTTCGTAATGCGTGACTTGTCACACTTACATTACCATATACATAGTAATATTACTTATAGGATATATTCTTGCAAACTCACTTTAAAGAGTAAGGTCTTTTGTAACCATCCTCTCATGTTTGAGTGCAAATATGTCGATGCGTTCGAAATTTGCTTTGGTGAGGACGCGAAATTAAAATGTAAGTCGTACGTTCCTAGCTACTTATCTTTCACTTAGTTAAAAAAATATTTATCAATGCAAAATAACAGCCTTTCAAAAGTCATGGATAAAACGACGTATAGGACGGTTTATAAACATTGTGAATCAAAGTCACCTCAGGACAACAATCCATGCAGATACTTTTAAAATAAGTTTTATTCATAAATAGTCCAAGGATTGACATTTGAAAATTACGTTTCTATAATATTCTTAATTTCAAAATAATTAAAGTGGTCTGTAAATACACACGAATACCTTACTCTTAAAACGTTTTTTGGTTTCCCTTATCAAAATTTGAAACAGTGTCTTGTATTAAGGACATGGCAAATCATGTTTACGATCACTTACGCCTTTCTAATATGGCTTCATCAGCCTTATATGAGTGCTTCACTGTGAAGAAAATATTCATATCTGGACTATCGTTAGCGAATCCTTAAAACATTGAATGTATTTGTGCCATATTGCTGCTTCACAAACTTTCAGCTAGCAATTTCTTGAATAGCATTAGGATATTTACCTAACATTTTAAACCGAAATCTTCTCATGGAAAATAAAAACATTAATTTCATAGTCTCATGAAAGAAGCAATCAAACTTAGATTGTTTGCATAGAAAATGTGTATTTAAGAACTATTCTAGATAAAACCTTAATTAATTAAATATAAAAATATGAAGATATTTCATTAAAAACAATAATGCAAAGGTGAGATATCCAACTTTTACATAAAATGATGATGGCATAATTTAAATTCACAAAGTCACATGATCATCCTTATAATATTCCAAAAAGATATTATTAGCATGTTTCAAATGATGAATGAAAACAGATATACTATCACCATTTTTCATCTAAATTGTTATCTTCATCAGGCATGAATTATTATTGGTCATGCCCTTAATAGAAAGATCTAGGTTTGTACACATACCAGATTCACAAATAATAATATTTACTTCATCTTCATTAGTTTTATAAAGTTCTCGTCCGACACTGTTGTAACCGACTTCAAAAGTTTGAAAATATAATCTATAGTCTATAGATGCAAAAATATATTTTTAAGCCGTTCTCCTTGAAAGTGGCCAAATTGTTACCCAATCCATAACTTATTATTCCAAATACACTTATTACCATCTTCTGAAGTCAGCAATTATTGAGAAAAAAGATCTCGCATTATTTATGACGTACGGACGGACGCTGGACGAAAGCATAATGAACGTGACTAGGTACTAAATATGCAACAGACATGAGATAAGAATAAAGATATTGTCCTAACCTATTTCCGATGTTTGACCTAAATGAAAAGGCTATTAGATTAATCTTATTATTCTAGGTGCTTATATATTCGTTAACGAACAACTGGAAGCTTATTAACTAGACCTCATTTTGTTATAGACATTCTCAATTATGTTCATTATTTGTGCAAGAGAATGATGTGACAAAAGATGGAAATGTAAGGTGCAAATGCTTGTATAACTACGCACCCACAGAGGAAAGGTGACACAAATGGTTTTTTTTATTCTTTTTCTTACGATAAAATACCTCAAAATAAAATCATAAAGCATAAAAAACATGGAAGTTATCTAGGATAAATTTGTCAACTCACATGAAAGGAGCGTAAGAAATAGACTCACATTTTTTTATTTGATTTTAACGAATTAGTCATATGAATCTGTGAGAAATACAGTAAAATAGATATATTTCTGACGGTGTCTGTATTTATTATTATTTTATACCTATCGTTGCAATGAAAATCATTGTGAAAAAGTTTCACGAAATGCACAAGGGTTATACTTTATCATGTGACGTCATATCAACGCTATCACGTCAGGTCTCTTCAATTACATGTTCCGTATGCAGAAATATGCCAGATCAGCCGATGTCTGGAATGAAAAAATAGGAGTTTTGGACTGACTTCTTAGACAAAAAATGTATCTTTTTCCTCTTGTTAACTGAATGTCAACCTACTAAATAAAAAATAATTGCAACGTTATATATCTTTGTCACGTTTTCATCTTACTTCGTTGGCAACTGGTACATATAGGTATGTCTACATGTCATTCCAGAAGATGCCCAATGTAATCCAATGGTTTTAAAAGCTGAAGATATGGCTAGGAATTTGTATGTACTGTTTAATGTTTTCCTCTATAAACGAAGGACACAGACCAATGTAGAACATTTTTAAAAAATTTTTTCGTTTTTTTGTTTACAGAAGAGAGTTTTATTTTCAAGCTTCACATTTTCTGTCAGATGTTATTCATTTTCTAACTTTATGCAGTTTGAAAACTTCACTTCACGTCTTTAGGGCGTGACAACTGCCAAAATACTTTAATATCCTTTAAGTCTATGGCAGAATTATGCATCATGGAGTAAGATTAGCTATTATTATTTAAATAACTGTGTTGCTCAACTTTCGGCTTGTAACAAAGTCAATCCAATTTGTTCCCTTACTGTAAGTTGAAACAAATTTGCAAAAATATAATAAAACACGCATGCGAAGAAAAAAACATCGCAAAGCATGTAATAAACAGAATGAGGCTTGTCTGGAGTAAAGTGAAGTACATAGCTTGGCACATAAGAAACAAAATAACACTCGGAAGCCAGTAGCTGAAGGTATGGGTCACAAAAACTGGTTTAAAAACTTCAAATAAGCAAAAGACATATCTATTTGTATAAACCATTAAATCTTTTGAGGAGCATGGACCATAAAGTTTTGACGTGTTTATGTGTTCATATCTGTCAATAATGATCATTTACTTATTGAAAAAATCGAAATAGCTTTAATGTACATGTAGCTCACCAATAATATTAAAATATACCAACAAGTATGATGACCATGTAACTTGGTCATCACATGTTAAAATCAGTAATAACCCAGAATGCAGAGTTCTACAAGAATGGCATGATAAAGCTGGAACAGCTGTCCAAATTTACCATGTTGAAAAATAAAATGTAAAACGTGATACTTTAATCATGTTTCCTTTGTCATTTAAACGGACATTTTGAATTATCATTTATTTCCTGTTTCTATACACGCATTTGTTCCACACATTTAATGAAAGTCATCAAAGAATCTTCAATGTGTTTTATAGTCGTCGAAGTCCTGTTATTGTTTAAATATGTTTAACATTAAATTACTGTTCCAGGTTTGAGAGTAAACGCTGGACGATGTTAATTAGCTATCTACTATAAAGAAAAGGCGATGGATCTTATTCCGAATTGTTAATAGATTATTGACCGAACACGAATTCTGGTATAGTTATTTCCTTTTTTCGAGGATTGGGCTCCCACAAGTTTCTGCATTATAGTCCTAGTAAAGCAATTATTTGAAAACGCAGACTTTCACGACATATAATTTACTTTTAATCAAAACATGATATGCTATAAATCTAGTATGAAGCTAACAAAGACATCTAATATGTAGCTATTTGGATTTGTAAATTGTTCTCAAAACTCCGATAAATAGTGATTGCAAACTCATTCATTGTCTTTACTCTTTATTTTACCTGACATAATATATGAACCTGATGAGCTGACGAGCCAATGGCTTATAACGTTTTTAAAAAATAATAATCTGGTTAGGATGTTGAAATGGATCTTTTTCGACATTAACTAATAGAGTTTTGATATATGGTTTGCTTGTACACTTTTGTAGACTGGGATCTAGTCACTTTCATAGAATGTTGTACTTTAAGAAGTTCGTTGCAAGTACATAACAATAAGAAACTGTCAATTTATATAGAGCTAGGATTTCTTAGAAAATCAATTATCCCGTAGAAAAAATCTATTTCGATTCCCTGTTGAAAAAATTACAAGTAAGATTTACTTATTCAAACTTAACATATATTATTAAAAAGCGGGGATTGTTGGATACTGCTCCTGTGGTAAGAGTTGTAGGATAAAGAAAATATTGTCGTTAGAAAATACGTCGTCAATTACACAGTAGCTTTAATAATGTTTACTGTCAATTTACTGATTAAAGACAGGATCCAGACTGATGACATTTCATATACTTTTTGTTGGTTAAAAATGTATAGCAAACGTTAATATGTTTGGGAATATCGTCTATAGTTCCAAAGTTTTATGGTTGATTTTGACTAAAAACGTTAATTAAATAACACGAAAGTCATTAATTAAATATGTGTATAAATTGATTTAAAAATAAAAGGAGGAACAAACCTGGTTCAACAAGGTTTTTCTAGCTGCTCGCAATGAGTTTGTGTCATGATGATATATTACTCCTAAATTCCCTTTATATACGGAATTAATTCATTTTGATTATATGTATGGGTTAGAAAATGTAGCTATCTTCCGACTGGAAACCAAAGGTTTGAAACTAAGTTGCATATAAGAATGAATTTTGGAATTTAAGCTTATTTGAAGGCAATTAGTAAGGATTCAGAAATCATCTCACAACAAATTCTCTCTTGGTTTTACGTTTAATCAATGTCTATATCAAATGTGAAATAACTCTTTATTCAAACTTGTTATGTCGGAGAGTAACCGTAATGTTTTTGTGGCGTGCGGACGTTCCATTGGGATATTTACTTAACATACTTGATAAACTGACTAAGTGATTAGTTCTCACCCGTTGACTTGCACCTATCAGCTTGGGGGCCTATCGTGTCGTATCTTAATCTACTCTCTGTGCTGCTGTATTTCACAATATTTCAATAAAAACAATTAAGGTTGCTAAACTGTCACAAATAAGACTAAGCAACTGAACGAATGACCTCAGTCACTGAAATTCAAAAACAAAATAAGCCAAGTAAGGGCATATTGCATGGCAGAACGAACTTAGTCACTGAAGTTCAAAATTAGAACATCTAAGTCTGAAGTCTCAAGTCTACATATGGATCTTGATGCGATGAATACCGTGATAAAATATTATAATAACAACCAAATCTAACTTAAATCGTTGTTCTTCTCAAACCTTCTCTTACTTACCAACTTCACTAGTGCAAGGCATAAGATTAATAAATCTCTCGCTAAAGTTCACAACATTATCCGTGGCTGTTTAGAGTTAACAGCTCAATGACTTACTGATGATTAATTATGATTAATTATTGTCATTGAGAAACTTTGGTGATAGTACCACTAACTTAAAAGTTTCTAAGTTTTTTAGGGAATCGTATTTGTTAAAAATATTACTTTTGCGTAACATTTAGTCATTTTGAAACAAGTTTTGCAAAAGAAATTAAAAATTACAACACAGAGCAGCGATCTTTTTTGTCACTTGAATCTGAACGAAGCATCAATTCAAATGATGGTTGTGATTTTTCTTACTTACTTACGAAAAGGTCAAATGCGTTCATAGCGTGCTTTAGAAAAGAACAGCCGTCTTTTATATCGAGTAGCTAACCACAATGGATAGCTGGGTTTGTTCCTCAAATTGAGGAATATTTGTAACTAATTCGTGATGTTTTTTTTGTAATCTTCAACTGTCATTTAAGGAAGAAATTCATTTATTCTGACTTCATGACGTATGTAATTCCCTATAACATTACTTTTTCAGTCGATTCGACCTTATTGTTTCTGGTTCAAAATAAAATGCATTTGCCAGACCCTACACCTTGTAAAACCTGGTATCCAACAATCGCGCCTGGTTTTATACATATCTTTGTCTGTAGGAAATCAATTGACAACAACTCCCAAAATCCCTACTGAAATGGTTTCTTCAATGTATAAAATAATGGAGAGACTATTATTTAATTGTATACAATACATTTATGGGTACCTTGATATGCACCAAATTAAATAAATATTTCACATGGTGTCGAAAATAACTGATGTAGTCTCGTATAAAAAGAGTTCAGTTCATTTTGAGTGAAACATAGATGTATAGGTTAGTTTTGATATTAAGGTATTAGAGATTAGCATGCTTACCCCTTCAATAATGTACTTGAAATAGGGGCATTGGCTCTGTAACTCATGTTAATTTTAAGGCTGAATACATCATCCACCTTATGAAACGCTACCTTTGTGGGCATTATTATTGGTTCTGACTAATACAAAAATTCATATTTTATAATCCTCAATTGTCAAATGTTGTCTAAACAACATGTTTTGATATCTTTAATATAATGTAATTATATTATTTATGATTATTATCTTTAACCTTCGAGTTTAATTAACAAAGTAGTAAATGAGTTTTCTGGGTCGTATGGCCTTGTGTCTGAAAAAACTTTCAATGTTCACTTAAAGGACAGTCTCTCACAATTGCCCTGATGTTATAAATATCAGATTAAAATTTCGGAGTTTCAAATTTTCTACATTCAACCGTGAACTATGGGGTATTAGATTAGATTCTTTTATAAATTATGGATAAACTAAAATAGGTTTTTTGGCGTTGGTCCTGTATAAATAAAAATATTAAAGTAAATAAAAAAGTATTAATATACAAATGATTTCTGTTCGTAGGGGCTACATAGTCATCAAGTCTTTGATTCGAAATGCGCTAGGCTGAAATCAAAAGAGCCGTAAGTTATTAACGGAATATGCAGGATGCACTTACTAATGAGCTAATAAGGTATTTGTTTTTGATAAAAGCAATGTAGAACGCTACGCAGGTAATAGTCTAGATATGAGGATAACGATGTTGCTGTAGCCAATTGGTGATTTTTTACGTACATAAAGGAGCTAATTGCTTATTCCGTCTACAGCATCTGACTCATGTGGTTTAATATTCGATAACGAACACCTGGAAGCTTTGACCTTACAGTCCTTGTTATTGGTATATAACATCATTATGTAACGACTTTGTCTTATCTGTCATTTGTCCAATTTATTACTGATCTTTATCAACTGACCTTCGTAGGATACGTAATGTGTTTTACATTATTTGTTCCTGATATTGATGTTACATAACAAGATAATGCTGAAATGTCATGAATGCTTATATAACTCTATATAATCAGAGGGAATGGTGATGGAAGTGTTTCAGATTGTCTTTAATATATGAGAAGATACTTATATCTTTTTCAAGCATATGGACAGAATAGATGCATAGCTATATATTTAAAAATGTTTACATAAACAACAAATTGAGATTAGCAATGAGATAACAATCACAACATGCTAATATGATGTACATGAAAGGCAGCAATGAAGATAGAGTATACATGATCAAGGTGTGGTTAATGCATGATGAGAAATTATTACTCCGTGTAAGACAAACTTTAAATGTTTGCATTATGCATTATTGTTCCTTCGCATACGTATTCAGTAGTGAATACTTTCAACGATGGGGTAGAAGTTGTTAAAAGGTTTTAATAATTGATCAATTTGTACATGGTAATTCCTTCCTTTATTCAATAAATATGTACCTGATGTCATATGGACTAAGCATGAGTTTCACATATTATAGTTCATCACATTGGATTTTAACGTAACAATTCAATTTATATTTTAATGTTTTCATTTTTATTTGTGTCTTTATCTCAACCCACAATGGATCAGAATTAACTGGTCAAAAATAAATCACGAGGAAACTATATTTGTTTTTTTCTTAAGTTTTTCGAAGAAATATGATACTTGAAAAAAAATTAAATGAACATGAGAGGTTACGTTAGCATGTACACATACATTCAATTTCGATTTCGATTTCGATTTATTAAGACAGACATATGAATGTTTGACAGATACAGTCACAAGAATAGGTTTTTGAATGGTCTGTTGAAGATTCGGAAATAATCTGCTTCACTTTGCTTTGCTTAGGGTATAATACCATTTTGTCAATAGACGACATATCAACACTTTCATGTTATTTCTCATCAAAAACACGGTGTTTCGTTTGCCAGAAGTTAGTTGATTATGTCTGGAACGAAAAGACAGTGTTTTTGAGTAAAGTGAAGTACATTTTCCCTGTGGTTTACTAAATGTCAACTTACCAAATCAATAATGTTGATTTATCTTTGTCACGTTTTGATAGAACTTCGAGGGCAAACTGGTACATGCATTATGTACAAATGTCATTCCAGGCGCTGCTTTAATGTAATGCAAATGTCTGCTCTTAAAGGCTGATGTTAAAACTATTTATATTAATGTTTTGTTAAAGACTGTTTTCTTATACAAGAGGATTTACAGGTGACACAGACCACTGTAGAATATTTTGAAGTGTTTTTAGTATTTTACAGCAGTGATATTCACATCCAAAGTTCACATGGAACGGAGATCACAATGAAAATTAATAAAATGTTAGCATTTTCACTACTGGATATCCGATATGTAATGTTTAACCTTAAGTTGAAAGTGCAAGGTGAAACTGAAAACCATTACAGTTCTCTTAGCTCTCCTATTAGTTGTCTTTTTACAGTCTTAAAACTTCATTTTTCGTGTTTGATGTGGCATTTCAACTGTCAAAATACACTAATGTGCTATTCCACCGTGGCGGAAGTATGCATCACAAGATAAGTTATCTCCTCATAAAAACATGATCTGACTTAACTTATGGTTAATAGCAAATTTAATTCAATAGCTTACCATACTCTTCATTAACATAAAATAAAAGTTGGTGTCTAAAAAAGTTTAATGGGCGTATTTCATCAATTTGATGATTAATGTAATTGGAATATGTTCAGACACGTTACCAACATCAATATCAAACAAGCGAGACGTATTATGTTTTGAGGTTAATGTATACATAATGAGTGGATAATCTTGTAAACAATAGTGTAACTTGTTTGGTTTACAGTGTGAGAAGAGAAGGAGTTTACAATGCTTGTCGATATACGTCCCCTTACGAGTGTGATTATACTCATAGGTGGTCAGTACTACTACGTATATACAAAGACCGTCTGAAAACTTTAGATTATAAGTTATACCATAGCTTTTCTGCATTCTACCCTTAGAAATACTCTCTAAATGTTTGATGATATAAGAATACATGTAATGGTGTTTATTTGAAATATAACTAAATACAGTGGTATTTATATATAAATCTATTTTTTTTGGCTTTCATTCGTTTACAATAACCTTCATTTAACGGCTCTTCTGTATTTGCACGCATTTATCCTCGTTGTATTTCTGATCTCGTTACAGCTCCATCGGGGCCTTGCTAGGTGTAAAGTGGATTCCGGACAATCCAGGTGAAACTGGAAAGCTGTTTGATATTTAAGCAGACTCTGTAAAATACATTGCAGAAAAATGTCACAGACAAGTCGACCCGAACTGGCCCTTTGGAGCAGTACATAGATTAGAATGGATGCGATATACTGGGGGTTGACTTTAAGTGATTCAAAGATGTGATTTTGTTATCTTTAGCTGTGCTTTTCACGTAAGGAATTAGATTATACACATGAAACAATTATTCTTACAACAATCCCTGTGTGTTTTTACCTGTGTGTGATATCTTATCTCCCGACTACATGACCAACGTTGAAGATCAACATACTTAAATTGTCTGAAACCTACGATAAATGTCATTTAGTTTTCTTCTTGATTATATACCATATTTAATATATTGGGGCTGATGAGCTTAAGAGCCAGTCGCTTTGAAAAACTTTTAAACTGTTGATTAAAAAAATTGCATATTAAACAGTGTAATTAGTTATCTGAAATGAAGTGCAATGAAAATTGAAGTTTACTCATTGAAATAGTTTCAAAGCGAACAACATATGAAAAAGAGGAAAAAAGATGGATGACATCATTGAATTTCTTCTCTCGCAATATTATACCGGATGATTTTATGATGATTGACAATTAACATTTCTGTGAAGTGGGATATTTTTACTTGATTTTCTATGTTATAGAGTAATGTAATGTTTCTCACGATGATGCAAATGTCAAAACCTTTTCCCCCCTTTTCTAAGTAGTCCACGGGTTCAGATGTTATAACAATTACTTTTTGACATAATATTGAGATGATAATTCTGTATCTGAAATTGGCATTTTTCAAAAATGAAGAATTTTGCATATTCAGTTTTCTTTATATTTACAGTTTAACATGCAGGATCACAAGACTTGAACCCAATATGCAGTAAAGAATTAAGTCATCTGAGCAAAATTTCGTAATTTAAGAAAATATTTGTAAGTAAATAATAATAAGTCTTATAAGTATTACGTTCAAAAATACACACAGAAAGCATGCTCATAGCGTAGACATGCTTGAATTTAAGAGTGACTTAGAGTAACATATAGAGAAAAGGTATGCCTTAACCACTCTGCCTTGATGACCTTCATTCACGTATTGAATGACATATATTTTTAAAGGCACTATGGTTTTGTTTAGTAAACACGTATGATAGTTGTTAATACGTCACGATTTGTACGTCTCAAAATTTCAATAGCTGATTTTGATATGCTATTTTACGTCAACTCATTTATTGAATATTTGTATTCATTCATTGTAAACAGTGGAGGAACAAATGTTTTGCAACTGATGTATTCCTAAATTTTCGAAAAAAAAATCTTTTATGATTTTGTGTCATGATGACATTTCAATATGTTTTCCATTTTGTATTGAATTAACTCATTTTGGAAAGTCAGATAATTTGAATGCTGTTAGTAATTGTTTTCTGATGGCAGTTCACAAAAAAATCGCACTTGGCATTCCGTTTGATTAAATAATGTCAACATCTCACATGAGATGATTCTTTACTTATTCTTGTTATATCTGAAGGAAACCGTATTGTGTTTGTGGCGTGTGAAGGTTCTATGGGGGTATTGAGTTGACATTCTTGACAAACTGTCTCAGTGATTGGTTCACACCTCAATACTTGTGTTTACTCAGTGAAACAGCTGTAACAGGTATTGACTGAAAGCTTTTGTGAATTCACCGAAATACAAATTGAGTTTTTGGTGTTTTTTCCAAATTGTCTAAAATCCAAAGTCCGATATCTTACTAACCTTCACTAAACAACCAACTTAAAAAACCTTTTAATTCATTTCTAAATAGTTGATAATAATTAATAAAACATTTATATTCAATAACCATTGCTACGAAAATAGGCTCTTTCCTTCAAATATTGATCTATAACAAAGTTGAAAGAGTGGAATTTTGGCCATCCAAAGTTAAAAAGACGTGTGGAATTTGTTTTAGATAACCTCAAAGATCTCTATATTTAAGATGGATCTCGTCCTCAATAAGAAATGAATACGTAATGAAAATGTGACTTATTTAGCAACGGTTCTCTATCAAAATTTGTACCAATTCATGTTAAAGATTTCATTTAAAGTATATTATTGTCAATTATGTTGATCTAACTTAATTGATTGATTAAAAAGCTACTCATATTTCAAGGGTTATTTTTCATTTGCAACTTGTGCTTTTTTAATTATGATTTTGGAAATACAGTTCATACAGTAATTTTGCTTAACTTCGTCACCAATATATCAGTATTTTAGAACAAATTACAGTTAAGAAAGAGAAAGACTAAGATAGAGAAAAGTATAGTGTTTGAGAAAACAATACGAAATAGAAATAACAGATGTTGGCAACTTTGTATCACACAAAAAATAGGATATGCTTTCAAAATAGTGTTTTCCTTATTTTGTAAGAGTAGCTTTTTTAATGAGCTGGTTAGAGGCATTCTTATTGTTTAAATTAACAATAGCCTTTAAATTACTCATACAGTCATTTTCTCCTAGAAAGTTTATTCATAACTGTTTATCATATGTCCATATAATTCATATTCCAAATGCAAAGTTAGAGTTTGAGCAAAAGAGAAATATATCTAGAACAAGTGAAGTTGTGTATTCGGTACCGATTTTTTGAATACATAGATCCAGGTTGATGCTGTGAGACTAAATTACATAATCTTCTTGTTTTAAAAAAAAACAGCAGTTGAGTGTGCCAATACAAAGAACCATCCACTGAGGGAAACTGAGACAATGCTTAGAGGAGGTAAGGTTTTTAGAATATATGTCAACAGAGAAGAATACAAAACAGAATACAGTATACAGACAGGGTTATGTGATCAATATTCAAATAAAATTGAATATATGCCAATGTTGTAAATTCTAGTTAATTTAATTTTCAGCGTGATAACAGGGAAAATCTTTCGGAAAAACGTTTTTGTTACTTTCCTATTTTCTCATTCAGTTAATTAGAGACAAACAGCTTCTGCAAATTATCGTGACCGCAGAAAAAAACCATTAACCACATTATAGATTCAAAAGATCCTAAAGATTTGCAGTGATACAATTACGTATGATGTTATTCGTTTTTATACAGAAAAAACCCCAGAAATAAGAATAACAAAATGTAAGATTGGCAAAAAAGTATAACGATCAATCGCGCTGTTGAAAAGAACATTGAAAATTTGACTTTCACTAGCAAAGTAATGGATGCGACTTGAAAGTCAATTGCAGATATAGTTTTGCTATGAAATGTTAATTACTCAGAGACACTGAGGTCCGTTATATTTTTAAATGAATGAAATATCAACAAAAATATCTACTTGATGATTCAATGAATAGAGTTTTACATGAATGTAACAATTAAAAGATTGATATTTGCAACAACAATTGCCTTACTCGAAGTTGTTTGTAGGATTGAAGTTTTTGCGTATCATGCTTAACATATTTTTACTGTAGATAATCAGAATGAATACTGAGTTGATTCATTTTTAAAGGAAAATATTTCTCATGAACGATTATTAATTAAGGACCAACATATTTATAAAAACATTAAAACGTGGTACAGCTTCATCAACACAACGCCACACAAACGATTGCAAAAATACAACCAGTGTTTTGTTCAAACAAGCCATCCACAATTTATCGTAACTACAATGTCCATATATCGCGTTAACTTATACTTAAACATCCACTGTCACCCCGGACGATGTGTTTCGATACTCTTCATAGGTCATCTTTAGATATTTTCATCATGGAAATGTTTTCTCAAAAAAGTCGTCCCGAAGTCGGCTTAAGCATCAATTACACACTGAAATAGCTCGATAGAAAACGGCTTAATGTGGTTCTATATCAGAAGTCAATACGTTCAAAGAAGTGAATATAAAACAGAAGCCAATAGTTGTGATTTTGATTAAATTTTTCAATATAATCTCCCTATAGATAATTATTTCTTTTTTCATATTAAGTATTCACCATTTTTCCTTAAACGTGAACCATACAAAAACAACACAAATTTAGCAACAATATAGTTTAATACGCACTTATGAGTTGTCAGTCTCCCATACTTGTTACATCTCTGTACGAAACTAAATTTATCATTTTGCAAACTTTATTCAATCTCTACAGCAAACAAAGATTTCAATTAGATAAAAATGTCTAATAAAAAATATTGTTAAGCATAATGTTGAATTAAAGGAGAATGTAATAATTACGCATAAAATCTTTACACGTAACACCGTCAATGAAAAGCGAGCATTTCATTTTAGAGTATTCTGATAGGTTTAAGCAAAGAACGTTGGTAAAATCAGCGATGTTGTATAAACCTGATCATCCGGTTTGTTACTGCTATCTTCCAAAAGACCAACATTAAGCTCCTTCTATAAAACTTACTTATTATTTGCGTAAAAATTAGGACGTTTCGGTTTTCGACAATTTACGGCGAACCCAAGAATAGCCTTATTTAAAACCAAGATATCTCTGATATCGCCTTGATTAATATTGCAAAACTCGATACCTTCTTCTCCAGAGAAGATATAATTGTATACGTTTTCATCAAATTAAAATGTTTCCCTATTGCACCAAATCAAATGTATGAACGGCTGAAATAAAATATAAACACATTATGTATATATTATTCATTTTAAGAAAATAACTTGACATCTGCAATATTTATTCTATTAACTGTCTCATGCATTCATTCCTAGAGCAGCTTGTCACCATTATTTGACACATCAACATTTGATATACGTGATTTCTGGAGGTTAAGTCCTGATTTTGAAAATGTTTGAATGTTTGAAACATTGACATTATCAAATATTCTACGTGATAAACTTCAGAAAAAAATATAGATAGATTTAATGTTCGTATAGAGGGAGGTCTTGAGTTGATGCTTCAGCGCTGACAGACAGCGGATACTAAGTATTAATATATATATATATATATATAAGTTTTAATGATATACATAAAACATTATTGTTATCATCATCAAACTAGTCAGTACAGAGTGAAGGTATTGGAAATGTAATAAAGCATTTTGGAAATATATTAAATCAAACCATTTAGCTTATAAATACATCATGGCAGTAAAAGGCAGTAACAGAATCCTCACACATGTTAAAAAAGAATCAGTAATCCTTAACTAGTAGTTGGCAATGTAATTCATGTAACTATTCTATCAAAACCACTGTTTTCATAACCTTCAGTTTTCATCCTTCCTTGTCTTACCCCGCATAGAAACTCATTTAGCGCTGAGCTATTTGGTTTTGACAGTGGTTGAAAACATACGACTCTACGTCATATGAATAATTTGAACTGGTTATATGTGCGTAGGAGACTGCTTCCCCAACGTCTGGTGTCTGAAGATAAGCATACATACCAATTTGCTAAATAATCAGCCGTTACATATATCATGTAGTAGAGAGAAAATTTGCTGCCTCCATACTGGTGTGATTCGAGATAATTTTGAGCTTAGCTAAGTTTCATTTGACCTTCATAAAAAGATTTAAGGAAAGAGCACTTTACAACAATCACGTAGATTGATGATGACAAGTTCATAATGTATATGCACGTTTCTTCGTATGTAAAAGGGTAAAAAAAATTTATTCTGATTCGATGTGTGTTCTAAATATTCTACAATTTATCATTCCTGTTTGTGTAGAAGTACTGTTACTGTGTTGGGTTCAGTAATGTTAAATTCATAATATATATTGGAAAACAAAGAAAAAGGTAGTTGATTTTGACGTCTAATAATATTTGAAAAAAAAGTAAACTTGAGAGCTGAATGATGAAAACGGATCTAAGAGCATCACACACTAGGTATCTTTCAAAACATTGTAAAGAAAATGAGGCGACGTATTGGCTGTATCATCGAGATGGATTTGGCATTAATAACGCAAACGATCGTTCGTTCCAAATATTCATTTTCGGTCATTTTATTTTTCACTAATGTCATGATCATTTGACACTGATCAATTGTAATTGAGACATTAACGCAGAAGTAAGCTGTCTCGTAACCTATTCGGTCAAATAAATGTCATGATGACGATATAAATATCCATGATTCATAGAGCATAATAAGGTCACTACCTTGACACAATTTTACTGTTGCAAAGCTTACTATTACTTGTACAGCTAGTACCAACGGTTAATTGTATGTTATCTTCATATCTATGCTTCTTAACTTTTTTTAATTGTTATAAGGCCACTTGGTCTCCCCTACATTCTTTATTTTAAAGCAACGATGACAATTGCAATTGCATTAGATAGATACAAACAAGGGCTATATTCCATTAAAATTTTGAAACGATCTTTACATTCTCTACCTTTGATAAAACATGAGTTTATACAATCTGAACCGCTATTTATCAATTGTAGTTGTGTTTTTCATTCCACCCACAAGAAAAACTTGTCGAATCCTTTTTGGCCGAAATACAATACATAATCATTGTCTACAGATTTGCCAGGTTGTGCCAACCCTACAATCTGTCAAAACAGGGTATGTGACAAACAGGCTGACTTCAGATTTAGAAATCGAATATTTAAGTAGAAGACCAATATCCTCGATTGGTATGACAAACTTACGTGATTTAGAGTCATGTAGTGGCGGAAATATATGACTAAGACTGCTATAGTCCCAGAATTAATTTTCACTTAAAGGGATGCCATCGTATATATTCTAAAAACGTATTATACGTGTGACTGTGAGTTACTTATGTTACTTCACATCTTGGGTTGTGTAACCATTTACAACTTATGTTAACTTAAGAATCATGAGACATTGTCTTTAAAATGTGATTCCTCTATAAGTCTTTTATTGCAAACAGTAACCATTTTTAAATATCATTTCAACTGTTATCTTTATGATAACATGTTCAGCAAACCTCTACTAATGAAGGCGTTATGATTTAGTCAAAGGTTCATAGAAACGTCTTATTATATCACATAAATACGGATAATGATGTTCGCTTGGATGCAGCTGTGACAGAATAAGGTGCTCTTTCATTAGATTATGACTTTTCAGTGAAGTGAACATAAGTTGTCTCTACATGTAATTGTGAAAATAGATCAAAAGATACACAGACTTTTTTGTTTGATTAACTTTTAAAGACGTATTTTTGCTTATTATTCTTTCAAAAGCTATCCTATTGCCGTTCTGAGCAAGTATAATTGGAGAAGACGGAAAAATCATCACATTGTTCACGTATTGATAACATTTGTTGATGAATAGGGTGAATTATTTCTCATGTTTTGGCGTGTGGCAGTGTTCTAATATTCTCTCTATAATAAACTCTAGGCGGATGGGTTGTGACACCAGGTGCTGGTGATTGGTGGTTGACTGTGAGGGTATGAGTTCGAATCCCACAAGGAAACATAAACGTGTTTCTGATAATACACGATTTTTAAGATAAATGTAAGGTCATATATAAAAATGGAATAAGGTAATTGAATGCCATCATTTTTTCTTGATGTCTTCCCAAACAAATAAACCGATCGTTAAAACGAAGCAACAATCTCGAATTAAGTTTGCCAGCTGAAGAATATTTACTTTTTATTAAACTTTTTAATGTTGAGATCAATTTTAATGTCTTATGATCACTAACGAATTTGAATACTGTGCGGTTGTATTCAACAGAAAGAAACATTTAAAGTTGGGACTAAATTGATGTTAAATAAAATTTGCTTTATTTCTTCCCTGCAGCGAAATTTCGAACAATGGATTCTTAAAATACGCATATACACTTGTATACAATTTCACAAAATCTATATTAAAAGTTTGAACTTAAAAAGATGCTTAAAACCAGATCAGGGCATATGTTACTTTGGTTAATGGTTGATTTTGACATGTTTCCCTTTTGCTTACGACTAATCAGCCTCGACGATGCGGGCTTCATTTCAATCATGTGAAGAAAATTAGTTATATTACACATAATTGACATCCTCTTCGGGATATTAATGAACCTACCAGGGGTCAGAATTCGTAGTTAATTAAATTATGGCGACGTGTGATAAGTTAAATGATGTTGAAGGCTTGTATGATACTTGCAAAACAACCATCCTATAATGCAAATTATCATCTTAAAATGCAGTAATTTATGGGTCTATCAAGGTATGATTGATGGTTGATAGACCCATAAATTACTGCATTTCAAGATGATAATTTGCATTAGAGGATGGTTGTTTTGCTATCTCTCTGTTTTTAATAAAAAATGCTAAACAAAATTGTCTCTATGTCATGTGAAGGACTGATATTCAGTAATAAATGAAATAGACACTTTGCTCGTAATAGTGGTTATTACATGAGTTTCTTTTACATTAATTATTTCATTGCAACGTTTGTGAAGAAAAGGCAACTTTTCATTATCTTTTTCGGGAAAATGCTAAAGGGTAAATGCTTCCTGACAACAAATGGATGCACTTTACATACTGTCAGTATCCTTCTGATACCTGATACATGAATGACCTTAATGCAGATCTTTGTACTTTATGCCATACCTTGTTAAGAATCATTCTTTTATTTTTGAAAATCAATTTGAATAAAATTCCAAATTCTTTTCAGACCAATGTATCTCACGTTCGCTCTAAAAACATCTAACAGTTGGTCATAAAAGTAGTTGGTGACGTCTATTTCATCCATATCCACGTCTGTAAGGTCTAAGACAAGTAAACAAATATCTGGGAGTTCTCTTGGCATTCGAATTAAAACTAGTCATGTCATCAATGTTTGGAAAATGCTTAAAAACCTCTGTACATACATCGCATACCTGTAAAGCCACCACATTGTCTTCTGCAGCAGTCTCTTCAGATTACACATAAAATGTTTACGTTTCTTCAAACTGAAGACATTTTTTCCTCGTTTTAGATTACTAAACGTGTATTTATTGTAGAATTAGTGATTAAATCTAATATAACATTTTGTGCAGAGAGAATATTATATCGTGGTACAAAGATGTAAACTGCAATAATATTCACACAAAAGGAAAAACTACTAAAACAAATTTTGGATGAATTTCCAAGTTAATTGATCAAGGTTTAAATGATGCTAACAAGTAAGATTCAATTTAGGAATAATTTTATCGAACAAAATCCTTGAGAATTATGAAAATCAAAAATAAACTCGAGAAGAGCTGTATGATATTAAATCAATAGTGATGAATAAACACACGAGCTGATTGCCCTTTTGGTGTATAAAAAGGATGATTAGCGCTTCCACAATAGAATATCAAGAGATAAAGTTAGGAAAGTAAATGTTTTGCGTCAAATATCAGAACAGGAACGATAATGAGATGAAATAAATAATTAGAACAATTTTCTAATAAAGTTTGATAGTTTTTAGCATTCATATCTTTTTATTTTATGGTTCATTAAATATCTATTCATCATATCTATTAGCTTGATCATATCCATTATACGATTTTATGGGTTTTTTTGCTAGTAAAGAAGAAACATTGTGAAAATGTGTTTCCATAATTGACTTTATTTTCGCGTCACGACATCTCTGAAATAAATGTTATGGGGCCATATTCTACCTATCGTAGGCGTCAAGGAAGAGTTATGTGTATTGGGTTCGGCGTTACCGTATAGCACTTGTGATAGGGTCTTTTTAAGCTAAGTGAACTTAATTGTTAGTTGAGAAATTTCAACAAACTCATCTTTCTGAATTATCAGTGTGTATGATAGAGAAAATCTCTTCAAGCGCATGGCTTTCATATTAAATCTTATTTATAGTCTAGATAAACATCAATGGCGCCGTCCGTCATTTATTGGGAAGTTTAGTTTGTGACTGATTTCACAAAACAAAGAACATGGCAGTCTTCGTTTATCCAGAAATATTTCTGAAATTCAGAACCCTGATACATACTTTACTATATGACACTTGAAAATGTCGATGCAGACCAAGAGCTCGAAGAAATGGTGGTGATTGTTACTTGGTGACTGAGTGCACTTCACAGTAAAATGTCAAATGTTTAATGCAAATTATGAACAATATTCACCAACAATGAATAGTAATTAAAAGATATGCAACTCATTTAATACTCATTGACACGCGCCATTTTCCGATTTTCGATCATAAATCTCAAATTTTATCCTATTTATTGTCGCTATGCTAACTCATAATTAGTCAGATGTTAATTTTATTCAAAGTCAATAGATGTCGATGAAAGAACACAATATATGACGTTTGACATATTTGACCCCAACAATATAGGCTGTGCCCCTTAAAGACATTTGTTCAAGCTACTTACAACAGAGACGATAACGATAAAAAGAGATTGAAAAAATTCTACTCGCTACCTCTATACCTTTATGTCTGTAGATATTAAACTCCGCCACTCACGTTTTATTACTTTTTACTACACTGTTAGCTGAAATCTGTTAAACAATCATTTAGAAGAGAGTTGTAATGACTTGCTTGTGTGAAAATTCATTTGTCGAAAAACTATCGCATGAGATGTTCTCACCAGCAATCAAATAGAAATGGCAAGTATTTCTATCATGGAAGGAATAACTTTCTAAAACAATGCTCCAATAAGCTCTGAATGTGAGATTAAATCGAAGTTGATAAGATTTTGTAATCTTGTTTTGCAATATGAAACTGTCTTTAATCAGATCAAAATTAAAAACTAATCTGATGTGGCAAATATACATAACATAACTTTTGATAATAGTTACGCATGTTCGTACAGCGCTCAAATACACGATAACAAGTATGCCGAAGACTTTCGTCTAATCAACGTGATGTCTAAAACAATGTATTTTCAGTATTGTCTTAAAAAGAATCTGTGCACTGTGCAATGTCTGTTTTATAGGGAGTTCCGAAGAACAGGAGCAGAAGAGGCGTAAGTTCGTCTTATGAAAGCCGCAATAGGGAACATAAAGGAGGTGTCGGTTATCGTTGCGTGCATGACGAGGTGTATGGTTCAAGAAGATTTTTATTCAGCTGTTTTTCCTACCTGTATCCTTTCATGTTATTGTTACCTCATCCTGTTATCATTGTTACCTTGTTATTCCATCCATATGTAACTTGTGTAAAATAATGATGTATCTTACCATATCACCAATTGCTTGAAAACGGTAGAAGAATCTATACCGAAACGTCGCTACCAGTACAATAAAGTAGTTGATTATCCATAAAATTCCTTGTTGTCTAGATTTTATTCATATCAGAATTTCACTGACTTATTGAAAGGCATGGAAACGGTTACATTGAGAGAGGGGTATTAGCAACATAATTAAAATATAAGAACCATTACCGTTTTGTGCATGCAAAGTCTTAGTTATCTTAATATTTTATATTATACTCAGTATACTGACAGCGGCATGTGAGGATGCATTTGTTACACATATATCCAGGAATCACAGACATTTAGATGTAAATTAAAGTGTGCTATTGTGTAAGATGGATATATTTTATATACTTAAAATGTGCTCCTTGAATTGATAATATAAAACTACTGTCGAAAGTTGATCTATATCATTTTGTTTTATCTTCAGGAACAGATCTTTGAACTCTTCGTGTTGTCTATATTTTTTCTGTTTGATAGCGTGTTACTCTTTTCGTCGAAACGGCAAAAGATCATCAATACATTTCTTGCATGGATCAAACCAATTGTTGATATCCTTATAAATTTTAAGCCATATACTATCTCCATTTTTAAATCTAAAAAATTAGCTATTTGAAAGAAATCGTTGAACATTGTCGACTATAATTTATTACTCGCCCGTGCAAGATACTGCAGTGTAATATTTATACTAGTGTAATACCGCTGCACGTTTGACGTCTCAATATAGTGTGGTAGTGACATCACAGTGTTGGCACCGCCGTCACAAGGGCGGCCAAGTCGCGGAAATGCCCCGTTCAGTACACTTTCGGCAATCATGCTTGATTACTGAGGTCAAGTAATAAACAGAATACTAAACTTCCTTCAATTCAATACTATTTTTTTTAAAAACCCGTTAATGATTCGGTATCAAAACTCGTTTTCGCTCGTTTTATACTTAATCATTAACTAGTTTTATAAAGTACTATTAAATGGAAGGTCATTTAATATCCTCTATGTTTCATCCTTCTTTGCTTTTGATATGTTACTATAGATATGATCTATAAATACAACCTAATTTGACCTGGAAGATAAAGTTATTTAGAAGGGGCATTTTCGACACTGAAGATGTCGAAATTTTCTTGTAGTACGTCAGAAAATTGGATGTTGATTGATGACCGTTACCTACAGTTTATCGATGAGAAATGGATAATGAAAATATCTATGGGATATGTATTAATAAATTGAACCTATAGATCTGTCATAATATGTATGTCTTACATTATGAACATAACATTGTTTCTCCAAATGCATAAACGCTTGTTCTTATTTACTAATAAATGCATTAGAATTAATTTATATTTCATGTCAGACAATGTCACATTACGGCATTATCATGAATTATTAGAGCTTTAGAGAAATCAAAACGCTACTTCTACGCTTTACAAACATGAAATAATATTACCATTTACGTATCTTCTGAAGTGTTTGAGGTAAACGCATGGACTTTTAAAAGCCCTGTAGTAAGGAATTCTTGGTGTGACAAATTGCTCAGCTGAAAATCACAGGGAGATTTTGACTCACGTTTATTACTAATTAATGATGAAAACAAGCGCGTAAAATGTGATTTGCATTCATAAGTGGCAAAAGTTCCATAGTTGGCCATATGACTTTTATCAAAGATTTGTATATTGAAATTAAACCTTAACGTTGACATATAACCAAAACCAATTATCAGTACTCTGATCTCACGTTGGATTGAGACACAATATTTTGACCTTAAAATACAATGTTCGTTGTATGCAAATCAATATCTTTTTATTTTACGTGATTTGCAAGCAACTAAAAATACGACTCAATTAACCTTTGCCCAATTTTATAATTAAAAGAGCCGATAAGGTTAAAACATGTCATGGCGTCCGGCGTCAGGCCATTTGTTCATCCGTCAACTTTTTACACTAACGGGGTTCATATAATGTAGATTTGGTGACTCCGTGGCCCCTAATGAGGGATTTGTGTTCATTAATCAAAAATCGTTTTTCATCATTATCTCCAGAATTAAACACCCAAGAAAGTTTAAGTATTGTACTAATGATAAAACAGATAGTTGATGAGAGATACTTGAGATGATATAGTTGTAACCATGGCATGAATCGTATTTGTTTTTTACGTTCTGTGGTTTATGGTGACAATGTCATCTGCACTTTTTAATTTAACTCTTTCATTGATTAATTTAACCTAAACTAAACAAAATCAACTTTGATTTGAGAGAAGGCAACTTGAACCTGACCTTAGGATATAAGAAAGACGCCATGTTAAGGGATACAGGGAGAAAATAACTAAAATCATCAGAAAAAGATATATTCACCCCTTCCTGTTCACCCTTCCGAACAGTTGGTGTTAGAAAGACATTCTAGAGTGTTCTAGATCTCTTGTTACACAGTTTCCAGAACAAATTTAAAGGAATTAACATGAAAACATCAGAAAAAGATATAATCACCCCATTTTGTTCACCCTTCTAAACATTTCGTTTGAAAGGGACTTACAATTACTGTAAGAAGAATATCTTTCTCTGCTGTTTTAGCTCTCTACAGATGAAACGGAGATTGAAAACAATCTCTTTTTCAAGTACGTAGAACAAATTTAAGGTTCCTGATTAAAAATTACTCGTAAAAATAACTCCAATTCAATTATCTTAATTTTTAAGTTGTCTACATCTTTTCTTTCAAGGATGTAAATGAACATCGCAATCCCTGTGTTTCAAAATAATTAGGTGTACATTATGGAAAAAGCCTTGAGGTAGCATGATATCCTTGATTACAATTCACTAATTTTTATACTTAATACAAAGTTTTTGATTAATCTTATCAGGCGCATGTAAGTTAAATGTCAAGATAATTTTGATCAAATTCTAGAATGACATTAGAACACATTTTTAAAGCAATTATTTTCATGATCTGGCGGTATCATGTTGCTATTACGTAGTCATTTATCAAACAGAATATTTGTCTTTTGTTACAAGTGTTTGATTTGAATTGAAGCTTTAAAAATAATAACTAATTTCAGAAATGTGAAAATGTTTCCAAAAACACAAAAACACATTCACATATGTGATGAACAGGCATGTATTCATAATTGTACGCACATAAGTTGACATAGAAACTTAATTTCACGTTGTTCAGATTGTATGTGAACGAGTGACTGAAATAGCGTTTATTAGATTTAATATCTTAGAATATAACTTAATAAAAGGCATAAACATTATTTAAAAACACAAAATGTCCTGAAACAGCTTGTTACTGCAAGAATAAAAGTCTGTAAATTTTGTTTAATGGTGACCGTTTTCTAAAGGTACATCCATTAATGAATAAACATCCACAAACATGAATAATGGTTATGCTGCTGAACATATTTTTTAAGATCCAAATTTTCCAACTAAAGAGAAAGTTTCCATCTCAATGCTGTCGTTGATTTGTTAACTGTAACATGATTCTTTTATCCCATCCATTTATATCAACTAAGACGATATATATATTTTCTTTTGAAACAACCAATAAGCAAAGTTATTTATGCAACACTACATCAACATAATAAGTTACCTTTGATCTATTTTCAGTCAGATACAACTTATGTTCACTTCCATATCAAGTCATAATCAAAAGAAAGAACAGCTAATTCTGCCACAGCTGTATCCATGTAAACATCATTATATGTATATAAGTGTTATAATAAGCCTCGTGTTCTCCATTTTTAACATCACAAAGGCGTCTGAAATAGAGTTACATTCGTTAAGTAATCTATCCCTTTAGCCTCTTCAGGTCTGCAGTGATTAAATATGTTCTGTGTGCTAGAATGACATGATCACAAAAAGGTAAGCTAGAACACGATTTTCCGAAACTGATTTCGAAGGGATAAGATAGAAGCGCGGTGGCGTAGTGGTTAGCATGCTGGCCTATCGCTGCCGACGATCCGGGTTCGAATCCCGGTGGAGACACCAAACATTTGTGACCTGGGTCTCATACCGCGTTGTGTTCTTCAAGGCACATTGCACTCAGTCAACTCAGCTGTATAAATGGGTACCTGAATAAGGGAAGTACGGAAGCGCTAAGTAGCTGCTGTAGTACAATTCCTTCAGGGTAATAATGTACCGCCAGTGTGCAGTGCCTCGCACTGGATATTAGGCGTTAAAATGTATATTATTTATTTATTATTATTATAGAAACATAAAGAACTGACATTTCTGTACGGGATATAAAGTTGATGTAAATAATATTTTTGGAAATTGTTTAACTACCGCTTTTGATAAGTTTTAGAATTTATAAGTAACATATGATTAAAGCATGAATGGCGGACTAAATAGATACAATTTATGTTTAATGCATATTATTTACCATAATAGAGCATAATAACCTCTTATTGTTTGTTTAGAGTAATACTGCAGTCAGAGGATCATAGCCGACTAGTACTGTTTACATCCGACCCGTTCCTTGAATGTATGACATAATTGTTAACTAGTTCATGAATTGTTATAGGTAATTGAATCATTGTCCTGTCAAATAAAGCATTGAAATGACAATTTCTTCATCGTTAAATAAATATTGAAGAGGCACAGATAATGTTGTTGGAGTAAAACATTTCATAAATGGTGTTATTTTATCGAGAAGTAGTGGTTGTTTAAGAAGATGATGAACCGAATGCGTATAAGTTCAGTATAGTGAGAATAAACGGTTGAAAGACGTGATTTGTGATCGAAAACCGAACAGTTGCGCGCCTCAATGACTCAAACGTAATTTTGGAAACTTATTTACAGCAGACACAAAGATGAAATTAAGTTGATAGTATTAAGTCAGTCATTTAACTAATATTCACGTTAATTGGACACAAAAGTTTTACTTTTTAACATTTATAGTGCCTTTTTCCGATAATCCTTGAAAACAAGAACATACTATAACTTAGACAGTTTAGAGATAAGGAATCAAGTTTAGGGAGATTTCAACTTAACTCAGGTCATGAGGTATTTTGGCTCTTCCTAAAGCCACATGCAAAATCATGATACATATTCTGTGTCACTTTAAAGCCGTATCTAGATATTGCTAACAGAACATACCGCTTGTAGAAGCTTTTCTTCAGCAAATTTTGTCAGGGTAGTAATCTCAGCCTGTTCGTTGATATATGGGTATTTTTTCCTTGCCTTTGACATTTAGCTGACTGAGCACTGCGCACTGTCTCAATTACAGATGTCAGTATCATTTATTATGGAATTACTAGATATCGTATTAAAAAATGATGATGAAAATATACATATTAATAGAATAAATTTAACAAATCGTAAATAGTGCAAGATCCACAAATTGATGATACAGACAAAACGTCGTGCAATTGTCAATGTCCGATCTACGTTTTTGGTTAAGAATGATACATACGTCATTTTTCTAAACATAGAACTGCATTTAAATAATGGTTTGACTCTGGTTGAAAATCATGTAAATCGAATGTCACTGTGTCAAGTATTGGCGACAATCTGGTCTATGAATGAATGTATGAGGCGGTTCATCATATCAATAATGCAGATACTCGGTTCTAAATCAGGTGTATAGCTTTGTTTGTTGTAGACATAGAGGATACTAAACGACCTTCCATTTAATACTATTTTTATTAAACGAGTTAATGATTAAGTATAAAACAAGCGAAAGCGAGTTTGATACCAAATCATTAACGAGTTTAATAAAAATAGTATTAAATGGAAGGAGGTTTAGTATTCTGTTTATAACTTGACCTCAGTAATCAAGCATTATTACCGAAAGTGTACTGAACGAAGCATTTCCGCGACTAAGCCGCCATTGAGACGTCGGTGCCAAGATTGTGACGTCACAACCACACAATATCATGACGTCATACGTGCAGCGGTGTTACACTAGTTTAATATCGCCGTATAAATATTACACTGTGGTATCTTACACGGGCGAGTAATAAGTCAATGTATATGGATGAATATGTATATACGGATTTATTCTGGCAGAGTAGGGTGTGTCCAATTGATCAAGGAAAAGAGATAAACAAGGCGACATTTGTTCATCTACTGCTTGTGTACTCCAAGGGCTTAACGTCCTGATATTCTTCACAATCACAATCAGCCCGATCCTCATCAAGAGTATTTTTACTCAAATAAACAGCAGGTTTGTCTCTCCTTGAAACAATAACCCAATGCAAACGGCTTGGATATACGAATTGTGGAAATAGTTCTTTGGTAACGCTGAATTTTAAACAGTCTCTTTGAGCATACGCTCAGAGACTCATATTTGAAATTTGATTTTAATCATGAAAACATGAAAGTCTAAGTGTAATTACTTGTATAGAAACATTGAATAGATGTAACTCCGATAGTGTTACGGTACAGAAAAAACTAAGGATATATTGAATCTACAGCAGGTGACAATGGGTGTAGTTACCATATATTGTGAATGACTTATTTATACAGAAAATATGGTTAATGTTCATTGATTATCTTAATGAAAGGATCTCAGTCTAGGGATGTACATTTACATGTACATATATTGCGCACAGAGCTTTGGTAATTTGATATTTTCTTAAGCTTCTGAATTGTAGATTTATGCAAATATCAAGCTGCCTACAAGCGAATTTATCACAGCATACACCTTTCTGTTCCCAACGAACGTTTATCATTA
This sequence comes from Phorcus lineatus, assembly GCA_921293015.1. Lineage (NCBI taxonomy): Eukaryota > Metazoa > Mollusca > Gastropoda > Trochida > Trochidae > Phorcus > Phorcus lineatus. The sequence goes on from OV121095.1 coordinate 21,012,450, forward strand.
TCAAGATTGTAACGCTACTGATAAAGAAGAAGATTGTTGACAGTGTTCGTCAAAACACTATTGTTTGGTGACACTGCATGAGTGCAATAAAGTCACAACACTCATTTGACTAATGATAGTCTTGGAATTTATACAGGTATATTCTTTAAAACGAATTAGGTCACCTTTTAATAGAAATCTGCATTTGATTAGCCTTTGTACAAATGTTAGAACTCTGCCTCCAATAATTGTCATTAATCTAACCTTAATTTTGTCTTCTTTTGTGTTTCAGTTGTCTCAGTTTCTACTACTCATCAATGACATATTTTACCCACAAGAATTTTCACTCGCAATCTAACTGAAATCTGCTCTGAGCAATGCTTTATAGGGGCTGTGTTAGGTGACTTCAGTAATTCAGCCATCTGTAAAGAGATGAGAAAGCAATTGGCTGATAAGAGAGGGAGCCTCTGGTCGCTGAAGTGTAAGATGAAACATCCTTTATAAGGGACACTATTTAATCAAAGTTTTCTCACCTGACAGTTTTTTTAGCTGTATTTGTGTAATTGCATGTGGCATTTTTTATGTATAAAGAATATTGGTTTATAGTGAATAATCGTTTATAACAAATATCCTTCCATAGAGGGTGAAGCATCTAATAGCTTACGCCTTTAATCTGTAGTCACAGAAAGAGATGTCATGTGAAAACAAAAGTCTCCTATTATGTTCATCTTCAAATTCCATTCACTGGTTGAAAATATTTTGGAATTTATTAGTTATTTGTTTTTATCCTAAGTGGTGATCGTTCATTTCTTTAGAAAACAAAAATTGGAGTCACTAAATTATCAGTAGTTCATAATAAAATCATATCTCCCATAGATGATCTTGTCACATCAATTTAATTATTCAGCGAAAAGGAAAATTGCAAAGTTATCATGCATGCATGTTATTTTATATTCTGTTGTATTATATCCTGAAATATTCTTCATTTGTAAATATTGATTAAAATAATACGTCATAGTGTCACAGCAAATTTGTATACATCTTCCAAAACCATAGTATTTAAACATAAAATAACAAATCTATCTTAAATAAATATTTTTAAGGTAATAAATTTCACCAAATTAGCTTTAACTTTAGCACTCTAATTGGAAGGCAAATAATTTGATATTCCATATATGTAATTCAGAAAAAAGAATTCGGTAAAAATGTGTTACTTTCAGTAAACACGTATTTTTAAAGTAAAATAAAGTAATAAAGTAAATGCAAATATTTACACCTATAGTATGCAAGCGTGTATATACAGCTGCTAAACAAATTTTAGTGACACTGTTCATAATTCCCCATTCAAAATCATACCTTTTTTGAAATTTTAGATTGTCACGATTTGTTAACAGAACAATCCAAACGCCATACTTTTGGATCAATCTGTTAAAGATTCATATCCACACTACATATATAAGGTACAAATATTTGGTACGTCGTAGACATGGCATCTCAGATTTTTGCAATAAGATATGAATTTAACACATTGCCGGTAAACAATTGACAAAAATATTGATAATTGAAAACATTACATATGTTAAATAAGGTATTATTATAAAAAGTTGATATGAAAATTTCAGAAGAAAATAATAAAACTGTTGGTATGAATTATGAACATCAGTGTTGCACAAATCCAGCCTAAATGAGTTCTAGAGGAAATATGAAATAAGTCTCTAATAGGAACATGACGTTTCTCAAGTTTTGGCAAAGCGATGATGGAATAAGTTGAACATAAGTGAACGCAAAAGTACATGAGAGTTGCACTAAGTTTGGAAGTAATGTAACGATCTTTTGTTCAGTAGCTGTGGATTATAGGTGCAGCGCGTTCGGTGTCTATTAATCCCCCCGTCATTTTGTCAAGTGAATATCCCGATGAAGCATCGACACGCCACAAACACATTAGGGCCTCCTTCAGATTAACAGGAATTAATAAGGACTCATCTCATTTGTGATGTAGATATTAATTAATTGGCAAACCAAGTGAGTTTGTGTAGTGAGGTGATTTCAAAATTCAACAACTAATAGAATTTTAACAATCCAAATATCCAAATGGTGTCTAATACATACAAATAAATTTCAAACCTCAAGTTCCCGGTCGAACGAGAGCTACATAAACACACAATTATAATTAAAATCAGTTACTTCAATAAACAGAATGACGTGTCATCACGACATGAACTCGTTAACCTTTGCATCCTTGATCAATATCGAATTGCAATATCATGCCAAAATAAAAATACCTTCACGATATTCTCTACCATATCAACATGTTCCAGATATATATTTGTCCCCTCAAAACATAAGCAAATGAAATGTCTTTGTGATTATCCATTAGATATTAGTAACGTTTCTTGTTAGATTCTGTCGAATACGCGTCTATGACCATCGTCCTACGCAAAGCGTATTGCCAGTCTCGAACTGTCCAATTTAACCCGTGCTGCCGACACAAGACTTTCCTGTGCTAGCTACCAGCGCCCTCTCTGGCGATTTTTAGTTATCTCCAGTTACCTCGCTTACTATGGCCAATCGGCGACGCCGTGTCATTTGCGATATAATCAAATGGCCGCGCCAATGGAAGATGCCTGTTTGATCAGGTTACAAAGAAGTTGGCATTGCACACCTTTCAAACAAGAAGATTGAGTTTATAAATGTATTGAGCGACGGAAAAGATGTTTTTGTTGTTATTAGGACCGGTTTTGGTAACTAAATAAAATAAGACTGCGCTCCTTATGTTTTTCAAAGGGAAATAAGTCAAATTTATCAGGGGAGCATATATTTTAGACATAAGCCTACAATGAAAAGTATATATTGTCTATGCAATGTATTTTAACAGAGGTGTCCCTATTTTCAGGGTATTTATGATTTAATTGATAAATTAAAATCTGTGAACGAAACAAAGTAATATTATCATTACAATAAATCTAATTCAATTTTAGTTGATATTAAGATTAGATAAAAGCCTTTGCAAATCTACGAACAATATTCTGGAACAATATTACTACAAAAGTGGACTTAACCTGTCTTAGTTTTACCGGGCACACCTTTTTAGTTGGTAAGCTTTAACACTAAATCAAGAACTTAACAATTTTCTATCTTTATCATGTGGACAAATTAAGTCTCATTTTTGATTATCCAACTGTTCATAAACAAACGCACAAGCCAAAAGGGAAATATTTCATGGAGAGAGAATAATTTTTATACCAAGGCACATACATGTACAGTAATATTTTCAAAAATGAAAATGACCCTGTGAAATCAGTGAAAATGGAAGAAAATATAACAAGTGTTTTACTTTTTTTATTTTTTTTATTGACGACATGATATTTAAATGGTACACATCAAAATACCGGGTTTTTGACTTCAAGAAGTAAATTTTGTTGAGAGAAACATTTACTACCGCGATTAAACATCGAGATATATTCAAATTTTATCGCTTAAGTTATGTAAAATTTAATTAATTTTTCGATTCAACGGGTATTCGATAACGTTTTTGCAAGTACAAATGATAAAATAATTGTACGATGACAGGAGATAAAGTCTTGCCGGGCGTAGGGCATCGAGTCGGTGTTTCAAATCATGGTCAATTTTATCGAGCTTGATTAGTTTACCGAAGTATTTTAAGAATAAATTCTTTGACAGGCCGCTGTCCGCTATAGGGTTGTAGCACAATAATAACGCAAATTGACTATAAACATAAATGAACTTGAATATATTGTTCATCGCTTTGCAGGCGGCACTTTCTCTTTACAAATCTTTCAGTCGACGGACTGCGAAATGGGCGCAGCCATGTTCGTTCGAGTTCCCGGATGTAGCTTTTGCTTGGAGCTTTCTGATTGGACTATCTAATTCCTTTGCAGTGAACTAGAGCGCTGGTAGCTAGCACATGAACGTTTTGTGTCGGCATCAAGGGTTAACTTGGACAGTTCGAGACTGGCAGTAGTTAAGCTTTGCGTAGGAAGATGGTCTATGACATATTACGTATAACATTTTCATTTGTCTTGCAGACATCTAGACATCGAGCGTCGTTAAACGCATGATGTGAGAGGGGTTTAATTTAAAAAATCAGCCATATTAAGATGAATACGTAATTTTTACACTAACCTATAATGTCTATATTTTCTTAATATTCACATGGGCAGCAATCGAACTTAAGTTTTTCTTGGCATATTATTATATTGAAAGACATTGTCACAATCCACATGTCTTGCATCATCATGCTGAAACCATATATACCATGCGTAGTTATATAAGAAAAGAAAGTTAAGTGAGATAAGAATCAATTTGTATATATATGAAAGAAAAATTCACAAACACTTCTCTCAGGTGTATATAGATAAAAAAATGATGTTGCAGAATGAGGTACATAATTACATTCACATTTGCTAATAAGGGCTTGCTGCAGTGATTGATTCCCCAGGTTGGACATTGAAAGTCAGTTGGTATCAAGTTAATTGTGACGTGTCATGGCGTTCTTTATGACGTCAAAAAGGTAGGTGCGTCACGATAAAGAGTTCTAGGAAATTTACATTATAACGTTCAGCTAAAAGGCTAAAATTGTTTTATAATTCACTTTCCATCAAATCAAGTAGACGCTGGTGATCGTATTTCATTTTATCATTTCCATTCAAGAAATATAATCTATGTAATAATGTGCGAGGAATGCACCTGATATGAATCCAAAAAAGCACCAGGGGGACCATCTTGACAGCATTCCCTCTGACATGATTTGAAGTGGAACGTTCCCTATGAATAGAGTATCGAAGAGTTCCTTGTAGTGACATGAGACGTCTGACGTAATCAGTAAGTCGATGCATTGAGGCAAATGGCTACCAGACACGGTATTGAGATGCAAAAATCATGTTTAACTTTAAATATCGCTGGAATGTGAGAATGTTTATACCCAACCATTTTAGATTATCGCCATTAATTCACATTAATAGTTCACAAGTATTACTTGTTTTGTCTTCTCTTTCTCTTCAAATAGGGGGCTTGATAGCACAGGGTTCGGCTTCGGATCAAGAGGTCCGGGGTTTGAATCCTGCCAGGGACTCGACAACTTTTCTGTAGTTGAAAACTGCTCTTCAAACAGTAAAGTTTGGGTTAATTTCAAATTGTTCGTTATTAACCATCGGTCCTCGAAAGTTTCACTACAATGCATTGCAAAATTAGCTTTCTTCCTGTACTAATTCTAGCAGCTGTGAAAAACTAATGTGTAAAGATCACCTCACCTCACCTCTCTTCTACTTACTTTGTTCTTCCGTTTAGTTTATTTCCATCGTTATTATATCATAAAGCTAGCTCTTTGTATGTATTAAAGTTAGGACTCTCATTAACATAAGATTACGAATTTAACTAATAATGTTGCAATATTTCCTAAGCTAAATTAGATAAATCGATCTGTCAACCGCATTTTACAGCTTCTTAGCAGAAAGTGTTGTTATCATTGTTACGGTTGTGAAAACAACTCCCACTGAGACATTATTTTTATATTTGTTTAAAGGAGAAAAGATTCACAAGTTTGAATAAAACTTTTGATAATCGAAAGTGATTCGAGTAACCGTGGGAACAGATTGCTTTATTGCATGTTTTTTTGGAGGGATTTTAGGAATTTGTCGTTATTTATACTGATGTGTATTCCAGGTCAACCACAGTTGTAAAATGTTATCACAACACTAATACAAAAAGTGATCAAAAGATTATTTGTAAACAAGTGTGACAATTATAAGGAGGATGATAGAATCTTAGGGACCCATTGTAATAGGTTCATTGCTTAGTGATTGAGAAAACATAATTATACAAATCCTACATTCCTCATTTAGGACATGAGTAATAATAATAGATATGCTTAAGCCGTCAAATTAAATGATGTTGACAAATACATCAAATGACTTAAATCATAATCGCATCTGGGTTATGACAAAACTGTATTGTGTTGACACTACAAGTTTAAGAATGTAAAGATAAAAATATTATTTTTGTATTTTATCTAAATGCACAATAGTACGCCTTTTCGGTTCAAATTGGCAATAAGGCAAATTAGGAAATAGGCATTCACTGTAGCTTTCTATCGTTGCAATGAAACTATTTTTAAAATTCAGTTCTGCGTTGTGTACCCCCATGAGTTTAGTTAATACTCACTTATGCATATAACCTTTTTTTCTTCAAAACACTAATCTTAAGCCATTCAACCATGATGTCCTTTTCTCAAATCAAATATATTGAAAATCATGTTTTAAAACTATTTTAAAGAGATCTTTTCCGTATTGATATGTATGGGTTTTTTTCCGTTACATAAATGTATTTAAATAAATGTAGTTATAAATATATGCTGCACATGACCTGACGCACGTTTCGATATTTTTTGTCTTAGAGTTAGAATTTCTTTCTATTTAGAGCAACATTTCAAATATGATCTATACAATATATATTGACATATATACATCATATACATTCATGTGAACCTTAAAGTTATAACATCCCAAATGAGTCGGTTGGTGTATTGTTCTCAAATTGCCGTTAGATTGCTTTGAGTGAAAACAAGAAATTATCATTAGAATGTATTAAAGCAAAGCTCAAAATTTCAATTCATTAGACACTTTCATCAGAACAAAGAGATCAGGTTCAGAATATATCTCGTATTCTTGTTGTAATCTCAGATTCTTCTTAGGTGTGAGTGATGAGAAAATTTTTAATGTATAAAAAGATTCATGGACAATATGGACTAAAACATGCGCTCAAAACAGCCCAGTAATTATTCATATTCAATATTATATGCTCTATGTTACTTATTTTACGTCATAATTGTTTGAATTGTTTCAATCTAGTTAAAATTAGATGTAATTTTCCCGTCTCCTAAGTCCGTACTGTAGGACTTAGGGGACTTAAACATTACATCTAGTTTTAACTAGATTGGAATTGTTTCATATTCTCTGTAAATCTACAACATATACGAGAAAAACTGCTAAACCTCATACAGCACATTAAGAATATTGCCGCACGCAATTTTTAAATACTAAAATTACCCTGAATGACCCCTATTAATGAACGTTTCACTCGTTGCCAACCAGAGCAAGTGCTGACCCTGTTGTACCACTGCGCCAAGCAACGATCTAGTGATATCCAAATCAGAACATATTTACTGTAGTTTTAGCTTCCTATTCATTATTCTTTGATGTCATAGTAATCGCATTCTCAATACAATCTCTTCATGCATATTGGCTTGCTCTACCTCATTATTTTCCCATATGCGTGAATAACAGAATAATGATATTTTCCAAAACCGTAGCCATCCATAGTCAGTCTGTCTATAAGTCTTTCTTCTTGAAAAACATACAATTTTTTTAACATAGCGACACATTTCCAGCGACATTTAAAAAAGTAGTAAAAGGAGGAAATTTTGACCTGACAAGATTAACGTTTCAATATATTTCACATGACATCATCATGTATCATGTGATTATATCATTTCTAAACAAGATTCCCTTTCATGTACAAATATATAGCCATACAGTGAGATAGTTCATCCACATTTTATCCATTGATGTACTATGATGTTGCAGAAATTCTGTTGTTTGAAGAGCGTCTGCTTATATATACAGTAGATAGTTTTACTTTTATCAACGAGTGTTGACATATTCGGTATCGAAAGACACGAAGGTGAGATTCTATTTATCATCTAAGATTATTTTCATTTCGATTCCGTAAAAAATGTATATTTCTGAACACTTCATTACTCTAAGAATCTCAGTGCCATGATGTCATAGCACTGTGACGTCGGCAGGTTTATGACGTCATTGCATTGTCATGTGAAAAGATTGTGAACTTGACAGTAGCAGGGCATTGTTCAAAATATACTTTCAAAATAACATCTCCTGGGAGATATCGCTTGATCTTCCACAAGTGATAACTCCTGTGGAGCACAGTTTTGGATTATAAATTATTTTGAGGAACTATCCCCTCCCCCATACACTAAGCATCACTTTGAATTTCTTCCATCAATGTTCTTTGGGGGTAAATATAGTCGCAATATTTTGAGGTTTCAATCACGAAATGTAGTGGACCCTATCGCATGCTCCTTTTGAGTAAACGTATTAAACTCCCTCAGTTGGTAAATAGTCTAATGCAAGTCATGACCGAATAAGTTGTTGATGAAATGGTTTCTTGGAACTAGCAGAGATCTTATTGTGCTTGACGTAGCACTAGTAACTTCACACTCACTCAATCAACTTTGTCAACCTTTCCAGTGGAATTGTAGGCAAAATGTCAATATTTCCGACGGTAAAGGGTACAGAGACATACTGAATCATCACTATCCTATAGTTTCTAGAATACAATGATTTCGTAAGTTAAGTGAAATTTTACTCATAACAGGAATGTGTTGTGAGATCTCCATGGGTTGGAAAATACGATTGTATAAGTGAATGTAGAGGTTTTTGACTGAGGTTCTTTTGGGTGGAATTATGACGTAGGAACCGATCCCAAAGTCAATACATTGTACGCTTATGAAGATTAATTTTTAGGAAAAAGCTAATTGTGACTGAAAATGTTCAACCCGAAGTACAGTGACTCCATTTTCGCAACCCATTCCAGGATTGCTGATAATCTCTGTTCCATGTATGGTTAAAAATAAGAGTTTAACCGATTATTCCCTTTCTTTTATTATCAGAACCCTATGTTTGTAGACTTACACTGTCGTGAATTTTACCTCAGATGTTGTCTGTATGACGTTTTTGGAAAAACGCCTTCAAATGCTTAATAAAAAAGTAATGGTCAAAATGTACTCCTTTTGCACTGAAGCTGTTAATACGTTTGGCAACATTATTTTTCAATTGAAAATATCTAAAGAAATCATGTGATGCAAACCTCTGAGATGCTTAAATGGGAATTTTGGCAGCTGTAATATTACATCAAGCACATAAAATGAAGTTTTCAGGAAGCATAACGTTCGGCACATAACATGAAAACTTAAAAAAGATATTTTAACTTCTAAGAGTGACATTTAAGAAGTTTTAAATCAGATAAGAAACGAATGTATGAATGACAACGTCTTTATTCTGAAACACAAGTAGCTGTGTCGAACCGTCGCATTCTCAAAATAAAGAAATTGTCATCGTTTCTTACAGGTGATATTAACTACATCGCTGAAGTTGTTTTCAGCGTTTCTTCGCACTTTCATCCTCTAGTTGAATAGCGTGCATTGCTTATTGATATGTAATGAAATACTGTTACACAATATTATTATTGTGGTATTTCAAATTCCTTTACATAAGTCTGTATCCTCAGTTCGTCCTCTCGAAAGGAAAACAGATTTTAACATTTTAACACGATTGCATCAATTCAGCTTCTAAAAGCAGACCTTTGGAGTACATTAGGGCATCATATGGGATGACATTTATACATAAATACATGTACCAGTTTGCCCTCGAAGTTAGATTAAAACGTGACAAAGATAAATTACACTACATAGGTCAGAGTATTGATTGTGTAAGTTGGCCGTCAGTAAGCTACAAGAAAAAGATACATTTATTGTCAAGGAATAGTCACCTTTTCATTACAAAACATCATGTTATCAACGTGACGTGACTTTATAGCGTTGTTATGACATTACAATGCATTATTTCACCCTACTGCATCACAAAAAAGTATGTATTATTTCCACGCCAGGAATCAAACTGTATGTTGAAGTTGATGGCCACGCTTATTCATATTTTTCAGACTCTTTTGCAATGAATAACTGTATTGTGTATTGTGGGAAAGAATTAAAACCGCACATTACAAAACTAAATAAAGCTTTGATTTTCAGACGAATGTCATATCCTATTAATAAACTATATGCTATGCAATGGTACAAAGATATTATGTATAAAAAAAACTGTAAACAGGCTTAACCCTATCGATGAAAACATTAATTGTTAAAGTATCTATCAAGACGAACTTCCGGAGTTAAATTATATTTTAACACCTATTTCACGTTTCTTGAGAAATGTCCATGTCATAATGATTAAATTTAATAAGGTCCCTGTCATAACGTCGGTGTGCCAATTTACTTGATTGTGTGTATATTGCAAACACATTTACTGTTTCATACATTAATATTTTTCAAAATTCAATGATATTCTTTACCATACTGTTGATCACCAAACCAATGCGACTTACATTTGAAGTACATGTATTTTCAAATTAAAAACAATGTAAAACATTTGCATCAGTATTTCCCTAAGGCTACATAGTTTCATTAGCATTCATGATATTTCAGCATAGCAGTCTTATGAAACATCAATATAATGCTCAAATAATGTACCTTTGTACCTAATGTACACGTAGCCTACAAAGGTCACTTGATGAAAATCAGTAATAAATTGGAAATAAAGAATTTAGTTAATATATACATATGTTTTGTAACAATAGCCAATACTGAAAGGTCAAAACGTCCAGGTGTTCGTTATCGAATATAAAACAAAATGGAGCATAAGCTGTAGACGGATTACTCTACCAGCTTCTTTATGTACGTCAAACATTACAAATTAGACATGACAACGCTATTATTAATATATAAAATCAGTAACAAACTATGTACCTTACATCAAACTTGATTAAAACCTAGTCATGAGGCTTGCAAGGTATTTCATCTAACGTCCGTCCATACGTGAAAAAGATTTCGTGTTCTTTTGACCTGTTTAGCATTACTGTTGACTGCTGAATAAATTTTGATAAATACTGATTTGGATATTTTGAATAGTAAGATATAGACTTGATAATTATATTATGGTGAAAACAATATATTAGTTAGAACATATGCACAGAAGTCTAGGCTAATGTGAGTTATGGTTTATAGTTTGATGTCACGACCAAAAAACTTATTCAAGTTTTTTTCTCAAGAGACGAGGAGGAGGAAATTTTGAGTGAATACACAATAGCTCATAGATGGTGGTGAATTTGAAAATCTGTTTAGACAGTTTAGAGACCAAGAAAAAACTTGTTTATCACTTCCTGCTTTTAGCCCGAAAGTGAAAAAAAATGAAATTGGTGTGACATACATGTACATTCACAAGATAGGATTATGAATTAAGAATTTGGTATTTGTCGGAATAAAGAACAACACAGAAAATGCATTGGAAATAATGTTTCAATCCCAATGAACTTAACCTTGAATAGAAAAGTTTGAAAAAACTGTCATCACAATATTACCAAATTATTCGTAATTTGTACACACTATTGGAAATATCATTCGATGAAATACAAGAAAAACTTAAATGATTAATTGAATTCAATGGAATTATTTGTTTTCCGTTATTCTATAACCATTCTAGTCTAGGGTTAATGTGAGTTATTGTCATTTGATTCCATTTCAGAAGACACATAAGTAAGAACAAATTCCATTGTTATGTACCAATAACAGTGAAGAGTAATTACAGTGGAGAGTAATTACAGTGAAGAGTAATTACAGTGAAGACTAATTACAGTGAAGACTAATTACAGTGAGGACTAATTACAGTGAGGACTAATTACAGTGAAGAGTAATTACAGTGAAGACTAATTACAGTGAAGACTAATTACAGTGAAGACTAATTACAGTGAAGAGTAATTACAGTGAAGACTAATTACAGTGAAGAGTAATTACAGTGAAGAGTAATTACAGTGAAGACTAATTACAGTGAAGAGTAATTACAGTGAAGACTAATTACAGTGAAGACCAATAACAGTGAAGAGTAATTACAGTGAGGACTAATTACAGTGAAGACTAATTACAGTGAAGACTAATTACAGTGAAGACTAATTACAGTGAAGACCAATAACAGTGAAGAGTAATTACAGTGAAGACTAATTACAGTGAAGACTAATTACAGTGAAGACTAATTACAGTGAAGAGTAATTACAGTGAAGAGTAATTACAGTGAAGACTAATTACAGTGAAGACCAATAACAGTGAAGAGTAATTACAGTGAAGACTAATTACAGTGAAGACTAATTACAGTGAAGACTAATTACAGTGAAGACTAATTACAGTGAAGAGTAATTACAGTGAAGAGTAATTACAGTGAAGACCAATAACAGTGAAGACTAATTACAGTGAAGACCAATAACAGTGAGGACTAATTACAGTGAAGACTAATTACAGTGAAGACTAATTACAGTGAGGACTAATTACAGTGAAGACTAATTACAGTGAAGAGTAATTACAGTGAAGAGTAATTACAGTGAAGAGTAATTACAGTGAAGAGTAATTACAGTGAAGAGTAATTACAGTGAAGAGTAATTACAGTGAGGACTAATTACAGTGAAGACTAATTACAGTGAAGACTAATTACAGTGAGGACTAATTACAGTGAGGACTAATTACAGTGAAGACCAATTACAGTGAAGACCAATAACAGTGAAGACCAATTACAGTGAAGACTAATTACAGTGAAGACTAATTACAGTGAAGACTAATTACAGTGAGGACTAATTACAGTGAAGAGTAATTACAGTGAAGACTAATTACAGTGAAGACTAATTACAGTGAAGAGTAATTACAGTGAAGACCAATAACAGTGAAGACCAATTACAGTGAAGACTAATTACAGTGAAGACTAATTACAGTGAAGACTAATTACAGTGAAGACTAATTACAGTGAGGACTAATTACAGTGAAGAGTAATTACAGTGAAGAGTAATTACAGTGAAGACTAATTACAGTGAAGACTAATTACAGTGAAGAGTAATTACAGTGAAGAGTAATTACAGTGAAGAGTAATTACAGTGAAGACTAATTACAGTGAAGACTAATTACAGTGAGGACTAATTACAGTGAAGACTAATTACAGTGAGGACTAATTAAAGTGAGGACCGGCTTAGGTGTACTGAATAAGATGAATTAATTATGTACCTATGTGTTCTGACGTCGTGACATGTAGGACAGGATTACAAAACAGCAAAGGTGAACGGTATAGTTCCGATTACGTTTTTCAGTTTTGAACCAAGAAGTTTAGGTACAATCCGAGTAAGAAAAATCTCAACAAATGTGTCTGATGTTGTAGAATGTTTTGAATGTATCTTTCGGGTATATTCGAACTTGACTAGTTGGCAGAAAGATTTAAATTAGCCAGTGACACTGGTTCAATTGAAAGCCATGCCGTGGAAGTTACGTTTAGGTGCATACTCAGGTTTCGTGAGTTGCAGCCAGCGCTTAGATTGTGAAAATGATAAATGACTTATTATCATCAGATGAAACATGCTGATAGAGTATGTTTAATTTTAATAAGGACGTTTACACGATATTTATATGTTGAAAAATGCTATCAACATTTATAAGTCTTACCACCTTTAGTAAATGTTCGATGTGCCAATTTCAAATAACCGTTTTCAAAGAAATATTTTCATTTCATGTTTTCATTTTTTTCGTGTAATCAATATCGTTATTGTTTGTTTTCCGTGATGGTTCTTAGAATGCAAACGCGCTATGCAAACTTACCGAAAGGTTAATAGCCACTTTTATGTTGTCCTGGATTTTATATTTTCGGTTTGTAAATTAGAAGATTTCATTTTGTAATATCAGAGTAAACATTCTGATGCTACTGAAGACATCGATTGATGTTTGCTTATAAAACAGTAATAAGAGAAAATGTTTAGTTTTGTAAGGATTCGCAAAGTATAGTTCAGATATGCATGTTTGCTGTAGACTTCAGCACTATTAACAGGATTTAAAGTTGAGGAAGCCATACTAAAAACGCGTAAGTGATCGTAAATAATTGGCAATGTCCTAAGTACAAGAGGGTGACACTTTCTGAAATCTTGAAACCAATACCAAGTATTAAGAGGAAAGTATTCGTGTGTATTAAGGGAACACGCGATTGAAAATAAGGATATCATAGAACTGTATGAGACTTAAAAGGAGAGGCCACTTTTAACCGTTAAAATCCAACAAGCTGGCGGACAAAGCGTGTACAAGATAAAAAGGAAACCGTGTGTTTTACAAACAATACTTTGTGTTTACAAACAATAATGAAAGAAAATGTTATTTTTATTGTCACAAAAAAACAGACTTAAATCTGTATATATTTTAAGGTATGACATTTGGTCATCGTTAACTAACGTTTGAATTGCCATCGGTAACTTACTGCAATCTTCAACTACGACTACATGCATTTTTATATATACATTCAGTACATTTGTATTGATGAAGAATGATCAACAAAATTGACAATCGGGAAGCAAAAAAACATTACATTAAAAAACAGTATACTGTACAAGTCATGGAGTAAAACAGAGAAGAAGAAAGCTGTAGAGCGGAAATCTTTAGTATAGGGAAATATATGATAATTTATTTCAATGGTTTGGTATGTATATACCTATATTATTTGGTAAATTTGCTAATTTACTCTTCTGCAATGTTTGTTTCATCATGGTTTTACTGTTGAGTTGATTGTTATGCAACAGCAATAGTCTCAGCAATAACCTATAAAGTGTTTAGTTCTTATGAATATATTCAATATATTCAATTTTGGATCGCCCAGGAGAAAAGTATGTGTATTAATTTCTAAATTTGAAGGACATTTTCTTTCATTCAATCAATCATTCATTCAATTAAAGTCATTTATCATTTTTTTAAAACTTTTTGCACATGAGAACATTAAATGCACAAGAGCTTCGTTTTCTGATGTGTGTGCAAAAAGTTTTGAGTTCCATTTAGCAGTAAGATTTTAAAGAAGAACACGTACCGTAATACAGCTGCTAACCAAAAACATGTTACATTGCTTGCAAACAGAGTGCAAATATATTATGAATAGCTGTTTATCTTAGTTAAACTCATTCAATCATTTCTGCCAAAACTTTTGAATGTTTGAGAGGTTGATTAAACAGCATCTTCCTTACAGATACTTAAATATCATATTCATATATCCATTTGAATACATCTGAAATATATTTGTGAAACACGTAAGCCATCCTTAACTATTTTGCCGAATTTTGCCGGAAATAGGTTTGATTAACATTTTATGAAAATATTATTTTCAAAAGTTTTACCCTCTGATGATTAACACAGGAAGTGAGGAATGGTATAAAACAATTTTGTACGAATACAAAGTACGAATAGACCTATAAAGAAATTTAAATTAGATTCTAACAATTGACACTCAGATTTAACCATTTGCAAATTCGATGGGCAGGTCGTCCGAGTCTTAAATTAAGAATATTTCTATTTGATATTTGATAATTGAATTTCTCCAAAAATTGCAATTTTTAAAAAAATACACGCATTATATCATAAATCAACACATATGTCGGTTTAAAATTATAGATATATGTTTTTCACAACTTTATTTTCATGAAATGTATCTAACTATTCACAACAACTGCACAATATTTACACCAAGATTTTTTTCTGTTTTAAAACCTGATATGATATAAAGCAAGGTCCTACTTTCTGGATGTCTTGCATGCTATCTCCGGTTCCACAATGCATGACTAGCTGAAAGAATTCTTATTCTAGTTCTGAAAGGGCGTATATTGTGTTCCTATGTCCACAAAGTTAGTAGATAAGTTAACTGCATTATAATTTCTTTTTTATTGCAGTGACGAAAGACCTACAGAACCGGTTTCTCTCCAAATAAAACATAGTTATCTCATTTTTGCAGTACCGATTGCCGGCTACACGTTCACGCCGACATAAGTTATGGTTGAAATTACATTTAACCTTTCGTTAAATTTACGATAGTATGAAATTAGCTTTTGAGATTTTTTAGGTATTTTAATTACTCGCTTAAAACTGGACGAAGTGAGGTGTTTGTGGCAAACAACAGCAGTACTACTCAGTGCATTACTATTTTTTTTCAAACAGAAGGTCGTAACCACATATCATGATTGCATAGGGAATAGATGTCTATCATATGGTGCATAGTAAAACAGTTATGGTAAGGGGTTTCTTCTCGTAGGACGATAGCTGAATTTTGTGACTCGCAAGGGACACTTATAGGCGTTCAGTAGATCCAGTAGGCGCTAGATGCTAGTTGTTATCGATCATTTTGATGATCACAGACTCGCCAAGCCCGATCCAATTGTTCCCGAGCTGTTTTTCAACAAGTGTAGAAGAATGGCGGTACACAGAACCTACTGCTAGCAACGCCCATTCATTAAGACATTATTTTGATTGTTATTATAAATCCTTAACAGAAACAAATTTGGTAAAATGTGTAGAAAACTCTTTATTGTATTTTCTCCTCTCCCCTCATTGAGTAAAATAGTATACTTTTACTCGTTAATGCGCCAACACTTTCAGTCGATTGGATAGAAATGATATCGAGCATAAACAATGAAAAACTCTCTATTAATCACAGAAGCTCTAACAAAGATGAGCACCATCCAACATCAAAATATCGAAACGGAATCCTTATATTTGAATATTGAGAGCCTTATTCATACCTAGCTAAAACAAAGTTTTCGTCCTCAATTGAACATCAACGACCGTTTATTTGAAAATAATGTCTTCGATTGGAAATCATCATATAACATATGTAACATTTAACAATTAATATTTTATTTTGAACTTAAACATATTACAAGGAAAATTAAGAATAACAAAGATTTCTGATATTTTGTTGTGTTCTAAATATCTTGATTTATTATTTGTCCAGGAGAATGTTTTCTATGAGAAATCTCTTTTTGAGTATAGATACGTGTCGAGTTTCATCATAAACTTTTGATAAAAAATATTAATGTCAAACGTGTCATATTGATCAATTAAATTTACTGTTTATGGGTCTATCTTCTTGTTACATTTTAAACTTCCTTTGTTTCATCTTTTGAGTTACAGATTTTTTTGGAGATATTTATAAGATACCTTTTTTAAGTTGGTATGAGCTCAAATTCAAGTTAGCAAGGCTTAGATAGACATTCGCTCAGCATCTCAAGCGAACAATGTAGACATCAGAATGATGTTACCGAGAAGCTGATACGTCATTTCGTTATTAGATTGCTTCCAAGTCTTCTTTCTAAAGAATGTTATGTTGAAACTGTTCGGGGCTCGGTCTTTCAAATTCTAAGGAAAACGAAATAAAAAGTGAACACGACTAATATATCCCGCAATCCGTATTACAGTTAAAAATGTATTTCTACGCCGATTATCATATTTCTCTGAATAAATGGTCAATGAAAGGAAGTATCGACATTGGTGAATCCGACTGGGGGCAATGCCTCTGTTGAAAATAATATTTAGGAAACAGCTTTCATACTCGACCAAGAGTATGATCAGTGATAGCAATGTCGAAGGGTTGTGATATTGACATAGGCAAAAAACCTCAAATCCACTTTTGTGTGAATTGATCATGGATTGTTATATAAGGTATGCAATAAAATGGCTCACAACACACTATAGTAACAAAATTAGTTTAAAATCAATAATTGGCAAACATCGAAAGGTTCAGATTTAGATACGTTAAACATTTTCCAAATATTGCCTACCACAAAATGATTAAAGAACCATGAGCTTACTTGAGAATGATACACATGAATATGCATACACGTATAAGTATTAGTTACGTTGCCAATATAGCATCATGACAACCATGACGTAAGACAATAAAGGCACGGATGTTTCATAGAAATAAACGATACAGACGAGTAATTATGTATGTATGACGTGACATGGATAAAGTTTCTGCACATGTGATAATATTTGATAAAAATAGACATTGATTTTTAAAAAAACAGAGACGAGAGTAGCGTCGGATTTGAAAGGAACGAGGAACAATAAAGTCACTGAAATGTTAGCGAAACCTTTAAGCGAAGTTTATTCAAAATGTATGCAAATGAAATAGCACGGTTAGTATGAACTGAACTAGTACCATTGGGATAAATTCCGTTAAATAAAACATACAGTGCAGGTTGCTCATGCTGACCGAAGATAAATTTGGCCCCGATGGAGCATATGAACCGTCATTCACACTCTATCTGTCTACAGGTTAAAAACAAAACTCTAATATACTGTTCAACTTATGCTAAGCACCATGCAAAGTATTCTTTATATTCTTGCTAAGAATGTAAAGAAGAAGTTAATTTTTGATCAGGACGAATTTCAACATCTAACATAACTGATGAAAGAGGCATGACACTATTCTCTCTCACATTTCTCTATCTATCGTACTTATTCAGGTTTAGAAGTGACCGAATGTTGCATTGAAACCGCATAAAGTACTATACAAAATGTGTAAAATGTCAAATATTTCATACAATCTAAAGACCCCAAAAGACATATGTTTTTTAACGTAAGTGCAGTGCGTATTGTGTATCAGAAATACGTGCATATACAGATAAACCTTTATATCGTGTAATGAGGTATAGTTTTTTTTGCGAAAATACTTGATCTAGTACTTTGAACGTCATAATTTACAAATAGGTTTTAAAGACAAAACAATCTCGTTTTCTAGCACCTTTAAAAGGACACCAACAATATTATTTCTGGAGGTTATGATTGGAATTTATATACATTAAAATGTAATCATTGATATCCCAAAGTTATATATTAACGTTCATCTTATTATGATATTATGGTTGTCAAATTGCCAAAAAACATATGAGTGTGAAAAAAGTTGCTTAAAAAGACGACTACTACTAATTTACAATATAAATCTAAATAATAAGTAGGCGTCAACAAAACCAAACACTAACTTGATATGTAACAATGATATTAAACAGAAATTACTGCTTTTTGTTTTCAAATTACATCTATTATTGAATCACATTAATGTAAAAACCAATTTGTTATACGTATTTCGTGCAAGACTAAAGGCATTGTCTAAAACAGTAATAGGGAATTTTGTCATTGATAATTGTTAATATTGAGATGAATACTTGCCTTTAAATTTAAGGTATTAATAAACGAACAATCGTAAAATTATTACTGTAATATAAATCAAATACCATTTTTTATTTTGAAAGTAGCTATTCAAACATCAACAGATGGTTCATAAGAACACCGTAATAACATTATGACTTCATGCGTTTGATCAAGCATTTCTGCACTAAGTCAGAAGAGCCGTGAACATTTACTTTCAAATGAACGTTATTGTAATTGTCGATGATTATCATGAGTAATGTTTATTATATATCATTTTGGTATATTAAATTATATAGTATTATTACCTGGATTGATTTTTACGTATATCTTGATAGGCTTAATCAGAAAATACAAAACCATATAATAAAACTTTTAAAACCTATACCAAAGGTAACTCAATATTAGGAAAGTCTTCTTGATAACAGATTACAAAACGACTGGAAAGTAAGCAGTTTATAATTTTCTCAAATATTATCAAATATTATTAAATAAATGTAAAATGTATGGAAATATTTAATTTGAAAACAATATTGTTGTACCAAATCAAGGGTAAGCAAACATTGTTTAGTAGTTGTTTTTCTTTTCTTTTTCGTTAAAGTGGCTAAAACTTAATGTCACATCCTGAACGAACTTTAAATATCATTAAAAAGTCGAACTTATATCATGATAAGATATTAAAACATTACCTGTTGATAACTTGTAAGTTCATTGACTTCAATAACATCAACAACGTCAAATCATTTCGAAATTTGCCAAGGGTCGCTTGGATCAGATGTTTTCATGAAGTTATTGATTTTAAATCTACATTATGAAAATCTCTCGTTTCCTTCGAGTGTGCTCTACGCAGTTGCTACTGTAAGCTGGCGATAACTTCTTAAATATAGAACAAAAAAGCAGTTTGAGGAATTCATTTCAGCTGGTGTTGAAATTGAATGAAGTACAAATGAGTCACTTCATGTGTCAGCTTAGTATATTAGACCTGTAGTTTATCAGGTGAATGGATTTTGAAAGTGATCGTTGAATTTAATCAATTTTTTGTTGTTGTACATTGTTCAATTATGAGAAGAATGATTAGTGAAAGACAAATGTCAAACATTTTACGTACGTAGAACTTTTCATTTATTTCACTCGCTTGAGTTATTGATATACACTTATATCTTTGAAACATTTCCATAATACAGTTTATAAAATTATTATTATTATTATTTAATAATCATTATATATATTTTATTTATATCATATATATTATCATCAATTATATGAACAGCTTCGATTTAACGTATTCAATCAACAGTAAATGCTCGATTAACTTCGATCAGTGATAAAAGGTCTTGACAAGGACACGTAATGGGGTATAAGGACAACATTGACGTTTATCATTGGCTATGGTTCAATTCTCGATTTGAAGTTAATTGTCATGTTAAATGGTTTGGAAGAGTGAACGGGGACGAATTGTTGCAGAGTTCCAGGATAAAGGATTAATCAATTGGAATTTGTAAAAGTTCGGGCTGTTACTTCAAATAATGATTACCTGATTCATTTAAGAATAAGAGTTAAGTGCGAAATAGGTGCAATTGTTTTACAATGTTAATGCCTGATTTGTTCACTTATGGCAATAGGTTAACTAGTTTATTCAATGTAAAAAAATACAGTTTTGTTATTTCCTATAAAAGGATCTTTATGAGTCGAAGATCTACATATTTCATAACCAATACAACACCCATAAAGTGGTTACCTACTGATGAAAACTGAAAAAGCATAGAATCCCGAAACGGAGTGTTTCACTTTGCCCTGTTCCACCTTCTCAACAGCCACAACTAGGCATTGTCTTCAACAAAAGACAATTGAACAAGGAAGTCATTAAATTGCACTTACAAATAGTAGCAATTGGATGATATAACTATCATTGGGGTGAGTTCACATAACTTTGATCAAATTGTTTACTTATTTTATAACTTGCGACCTTGACCTTTGACCTTGTCACACTTTGAACATGTCAAAGAAAATTTCATGAGGGGTAACCAATGAATGAATTAGTTTTCAATATCTATTTCTTCTTACTTAATTTGAGTAAAGGATGAACATAACCCATAACTCATTTGCCATATGTTGTGACCTTAACCTTTTGATAATTGTAGCAAAAAACTTTGCAAAATCCTGAGAATCCTCTAAATTTACTATATACCAAAGGTGAACCTATTACCTAAAATGTGAAATTCCAACAGAATTTCCGGGGGGTTTAGGTATGAAGTAATGTAAATGAGTTCTGAAAACCTTAGTGAGGAAAAATTAAACTAAAACAAAACCTGCAGCCAGCGTTAGTGGGGGAGCTTACTACATTTACAAATGTGTGTTGATAACAATATTTGATTTTGTTATATGATCAGTCAAACAACAGGACAATTAGGTAACTGGCAAGGAGGTACCTCATTAGTAGAGTGCCAGATGTCACTGTATCATCCCAACTGTGGATCCGCCCGATCTTAAGACGCATCCCAACTTGAGACTCCAAGTTAGGATGAGATGGGAGTTATTAGTCATGCCAATAACGTTCTTATTCATATATGAAATTATATTCGATGGTTAAAAAATTCCAATTGTTTGATGGCTTAAACCAATTATCGGAAAACTTAAGCTTCTGGAAGTCAACTCTAAAGTAATTTTCAGGTTTTCTTTCATGGGAACTTGGTCAATACTTTTCATTACTTTGCACGATAATATCTTTTGAAAGATGAATTGACTTGTGCAGTGGTCTGATCAACGAAACCACTTTATATTCATGAAGTGTATGACTGATACATTGTTGTCTAAAAAAGTATGTGTGCAAGAAGTTCAATCTCTAATGTTAATTTTGTGCATGTTACTGTCATTCGCGGTACTTGCCTTTCTCAACAATATCTCTCTCCATATTAATGATGACACTTTACTTTGTTCATGCAAATAAGAGTCCAAAATAATTATTGAAATTGTAATAAAAATAGCCACGAAGAGACTTCTTGATTTAATATTTGGGTGAGTAAAGGGGAGTTGGTTGTAAGTTTAAAAAGGTCACTATACGATAATCACTAAAGTGAACTCATTTTTAGTAACATAATAAATTATTAAGAACTGATCTTTTCCTACTAATTATTGTCAAATTTAATCATCATTACAATGACGAAATAATGAAATTGAATGTTAAGAAATGCAGATCAAGTTATTTCGATTCTTTTAATGAAATAACTCGCTGCTCCTTAAAAATTAATAGTTTCTTATTTAGCACAGCATCAACAAATTGAGTTTTCAATATTGTAATAAAATTCATAAGACCATTCATACTCTCATTACACAAATAATATCTGATTACTACTGAATTTATTGACCATAACCATATGTCAAATAAATTCAATCGCCGAATGGCGAATTAAGACTCTCCTTAATTGTTTATTGATGTAAGGTCAACATTTGTAAGATCTCTCATTTCCCTTTTGACCGAGTTCTTGGTTGCAGGTGCTACTCTTAGCACTGACCATTCGTATATAGAAAACATATAGCAGATATTAAGAACATTTCTTTTTGAAATGCCTCGAACTAGCATGTACTTGTCTTCTCGGAACATTGGAATTAATCATTAAGATAAATCAAGTGAAGCGACAAAAGACATGTATATGAATAAAGCAAAGTAAAATGCTCAAAGAGAAAGTGTCATTACTGGAAATGTGCTGTAATTTTTATAAGTTCGAGATATCCAAGCTCAATAATTTGACGTGTTATACTTTTGAGGTTTACAGTTAATGGTTTGTTAACTTCAATCCGGTATGAAATATTTCATAATATCAAAATTATTAAAAATTGAAATAAAAGACATGGGATAGAGGGATGAATTAATGACATCTGTCATTGATAAAGAAGAATCTTTACTCCATTGCGAAATAACATTTCTATTTTACAAGAAAATATCATTTTATCGGTCATTTCAATATAAAAAGACTACACATATTATATGTAATCATATACTGTTGTGATAGGCACAAAGTCGGTTTTTTCTAGCAATTAAAGTATATAGAGAAAATAATCTACAATCAGTCTTTTTCCAATGTTTCAGAATGAACTAGATGAAACGCTAAAATATTTAATTCGTATCCATCAGTCGTTATTTAGTTGAAATTTAAAGACTATGCTTTACATTAAATCATACTACCTGACTGCTTTGAAGGACCCGTAAATTTGTGTTGTCATGGTTTTGAATGTATTGAAATATATTAAAATGAGGGGAAGTGAAATACTCTTGAAAGCGGCGTTGAACCCAAAGTCACCTAACATCACTTCTTTTCTGTCCTGACGCAACTGGAAAATAATGGTTTATTCCTTCATGTTACATCGATGTGTCTGATAATTAATGGCCTGATGTATCAGGCAGATATAGATTATGACACTTTTACCGCCTAATATATATAATATTACTAACATAATATATCCATAAACTTTTCCATTTACTAACCACATATTAAGAGCAATGCAAAACAATATCGTTCATTGAGAAATTGTAAAGGCAATGAACACTGGCACTTCATTATTTCATTTCAACTATCCTACTATCTCACATCTGTCGCTGCCATTACCGTTAACATGGCCAGTTGCTGGTACAGTGCTTGATGCTCTGACAAAGACTGTTATAAATATAACATGTATATAGATACATATTTGTTTTTTAGGAATGTGGAGTTAGCGAGGATTAGCACTGACTCATAAAGGTTTAGAACCATATGCCAAACAGATACATGTGTTTATCGGAAATGTTCATCTACAGCTTTTATTTCACTTCATGAATCTGATAATGTTGAAACAGATTACCGATACCGTCCACTTGGAAAATTATATTATTCATTGAGCAAATCAGAAAACAACGAAATTTAGAAATACAAACATTCAATGGTTACCTACATGTCAATACGTTATAATTTCATTTACAGCTGGCATATCTAGTCTTGAAAAAGAGTTAATTATGTCTGTTTTATTATATATTGAAAGAAAGACATGAATCTATATCTCCATTTGCCGACGTCAACATTCTTAGTATCACGACAACCTTTGTATTAACTTAAAAACTTTCATGAGTATGGAGTTTGAAATTTTTATTCAACACTCAAGTATGTCTGTATTTGTTGAATTATAGCTGCTTTTATATCCCCATACTGACTTTCTTATACTCATTTCGGCAACGTTTGAATAAGTTGCTTTTTGGCATAAATAAAGTTTTGTATATGATTCAGATACGTCGTGGGATATTACGACACAGACTATGATATTTGGATTGGAATGGTATATTGGTATGATCTGGTGTTTGAGTCTTATCTTAATATTATTTATGATTTATCATCAGACACAAGCCTTTTTAAAATTTCAACTCGAGAAAATTGTATTGTGATGGAGTTTGAGCGCGATGACATTTTAGTCTTAAGGGTAGTGACAATATAAAAATACCCTTATCAAAATTAATTCGTTTGAGAGAAACAAATAACTAAATATATTCTCACTAAGAGAAGTTATTATAAGGGCTGCAACCTTTAAACAATATTTGCACTGCATTCATGTTGTTGGTTTTCATAAGATGATAACTTGCCTGTGACTAACTGTTCCTTTTCTTACGCGTTAAGGGTCAAACAATTACGGATTGCTTAATGAAAGTGACTTGGCGAATTCTGAAAAGTGTATGTGTAGTCAATGGTCAATGGTCAATGTGGATAACCTCGTTATACAAAGTTATCCGTTCTACTTCTAAAAAATGTCATCATTTTCTCAAGCAATAAAGATGATTTTTTAAAATAGGTTTCTTTTCAATGCTATGTTATACAATATTTCGAAACGAGTGCGTAATTAAACGTATTTCGCGAGCCGGAGCAAGTAACAGATCAATATTCTAGTAACTGCTATTAACACAAACAAACTATAGTAATCTAGTCATGAATATTCATGAAGCAAAGTCGAAATATACTTTCAAGCATAGGCTACCTACCCGCCATAGCGGTAGTTTTATTACAACGTTTTAGGCGAAACATGACGCCATTACATCCTTAATTACGACATGTTAACTGAAAATGTGATATTTTTCCTTGAAAAGTTGTTTAAAGTGAAACTTGACATTCTTTTTCTAATAGGTCATTATTTGAGTTCAGTAAAACGATCAAACAATGTCATTTTCTATCCTGAATCATATCAAATGGGTTTTCCGCATCACCGCTCCATGAACTGATGAGGATCAGGTTTGAAACTCAAGTGTAATATGAAATGATCAATAAAAGTTAATTTGAAAAATTTTCCTATTCCATCTTTTATTAGATCTCGAGTTTGACATTATCATTACGGTAATTCAATTTTCCTTCAACACGCGTTTGATGGCACATACAATGTATTCATTATCTGGATATATTAACGAAAGAGAACGTTATAGCTATCGAGAACTTAAATGTTTTATACGTGACACAATATTCCAATTACCTGAATATGACGTGTTATGTAATGAGAATGTTTATCTAAGTTGCAAGGACTCAATTATTGCAAGAAAGTTGAAAGAATATGTGAATATGTGAATATCTCGTAAAAAGATAATATTTGTGGTATAAATAAATCCTTTCTTAACTCATTCCTAAAAATATGCAAACTGAACAAACTGGAAATGTAAAGTATATTTGAGATCATGATTGATGAAAACGGCAAAATTTGCAACTGATCGGCTACGGTTGGCTATCAAACACAGACATTTATAGGTTTATAGCTCGTACCTCTGCTCAAAACACTCTGATTCGCTGTTTAGTTGAACAGTTTAAAATGTATCCTCATTGCACATCAATTTACATTATTTTGGTTTCTGTGGTTAATATCGATTAAATTATCACAATTTGCTCCCGTGACAGTATCATCAGTATCATACGTTATACCTATAAATGCATGACTATTCTGCAAAATAACAAATATTTCAATTAAAGCATCTTTTCATACCCGTGTTCATTGGAAACCTGTTCTTTCATATTTATAATGTTAATCAATGGTTTGTGAAATGATAAATGAAAATATATGTTATTTTAATGCACCGTTATTTTGTCAAATATGATGTCAAGTTATTAATCATTTCTTGTTATCCATATCACAATTGCATGAGCACAACCTCTGAGTGAAGTAATATATGAATTTATATGAAATATAAATTAAATCACTGTTGTCACAATTTTGATTCACATGATTCACATCTTTCTGCTCATAATTCACCTGATTAAATAGGAAGCAATGTATATATCAACCTATTAAGCTTTAAATCTATCAGATTTAAGGAAGTAATAACTCTCACTTATCTTGCATACATCTATTCGGCACACATAATAACCATAGTTACTGATTATATTTTCTTTGATGTAGTGATCTTTATTTAAATGTGAAACATTGTGTTAGCTATAACGACTAGATTAATAATTTATAAACAGTGATTTGAATTATTTTAGCGAAAGTAGGATACAATCTGCATATATGAATATCAGAGGGATTAAGGTTCATGTCATTCCAACAATAAATGTGATGGAGAACATGAATTTGATGAAAGGACTGAAAAGTTTGTTTTAATAATGCAAATATGGGACTGAAACTTACAAAGGGCACATCCTATCATCCTTGTGGGTAATTGTCTCAAATGTCTTTATAATCTAACCATTAGTGTCTGCGTAATGTGAGGGACACCACTTGACGGACATAAAGATGAAAATGGCACATATTATTTAAAATAAATTTTGAAACATATAAAGGGCAAATCTACACATCATAATGATTAAATCACGTCTCTTCATAATCAAACGATTACCGAGTTAAGGAGTTGAGTAGAAACAGCATTTGACGGAAAAACGGAGAAAAATTTCATTCATATCATTCAGCAAATAATAGACTCATAAAAAGGCACATACAAAATCATAGTGCTAATCCGGAGTCATTACATTCCAACAATAAGTATCTGAGATATGACAGGAACAATTGATGAAAGAACTGAGAATATTTGCATTGATTATACAATTTGGGGACAGAAACATGTACAGGCATCGAACACATTTAAAGTGTCATGGTTCTAAGATTCCAACGATTAGTATGTGACGAGTTATGTGAGTCACAAAATTTGACTGCAAACTGCGAAAACTTGAATGCATTTTGGAAATTAAGGACTGAAACATGCACAAGACTAATCTACACAGCCATGAGATTGAAGGTGTCATGGTTTGTTACATATAAAAAAGTATTGTCCGAGTTATGAGCAAGAGAAACTTTTGATGGAAAAGTGAGAAAAAATTAAAAATATAAGGCAAGTATAGGGTGCAAAACGCACGAAACCACTTAATATGAATTCATTTGTCAAGTTTTGTGTCAGTCCAACAATCAGGGTCCCAGGGAACAAAGGGTGTGACGGATTGTCGGACACACTGACCCCGATGTTCCTCTAAGTACTTCGTACTGAGAGTAAATTGTTGGTTGAGAATTAAAACATGTAAAAAAATGGATCTTCTTACCATTATTCAAAATCATTGTCTTGAAACTGGAAACTATAAGATAATGCATACACAGGATGATTACCTCACACATTTGTTTTACCCCATTGGACGATTTCTGTCACAGCCTGTTGATGTCAGTGGTTACTGAAACAGCTATGGTTCAGTCAATTCCAGGAAAAATGTTCACAAGTTTAGTTTGATATTTATTCAAATAATATTTTAATAAAAGTGTTGTCCTGGGCAGCAACTGAATAAGAAGAGGATATTCACACAGGTCACATCTATATGTCAAAGTTCGAAGTAATGGTTCTTGCATATTTCTAGGCTTAGGGTCGGAAAATTCACATATGTTTAGGAGTTTCCGTTCATCCCCAGTCAGTAATTGGAAATTAATTGATGAATCTGCTCAGGGAAAAGTAATTTCGAAGGGTAAACTAGAAAACAACGTATTTTTCATTAACGATCTGCCTTATTCAACGTGATGATCAACCTATATCTATCTGGGATACCAAACTATATGAATTATCAAATACTTAGCAAGTAAAAAACCTAGATATGAATATACCTAAACCAGCTCACAACTTTACCAAAGTGGCAATTTTATTTCTAGAGAAAGTCATAGACATTTCTAAAAATCTTCGTGCCGGCAATTAACAATTGGTTGTTTGATCCTATTAACATTAACATGAAGAGAAAAACAAATCAACCTCTTAAACCCGTGCATTTTCGTCAAAAGTAAAGCTTTGTCGTTTTCAGTGTTTCTTTAAAATATTGTAATACATCAAATGAATATGAAATCAAATGATCTTATATATTTAGAGAATAACCAACGAGGTACGAGTGATTACGGGAAATATCCACGAGTTGAAATAATGTTCACAGTCGCGAGCCTTGGCGAGCGACTGAACATTATTTCTACGAGTGGATATTTCCCGTAATCACTCGTACCGAGTTGGTTATTCTATATATTACCTATATTCAATTAAAATAACCAATTACGACTGAAAATCCTTGTCATTAAGAGACGGTAGTGATCGACATTGATCAGCTGATCCGTATTCATACGCGTGTAAAAACCAAACATCTCAGGAAGTAAATTAGTCAACAGCGCTACGCAATGTACTTCTGTTTAAAAAGGCCATGAAACTGACGAAAGTTTGTTCCCCAAATAATACATAACATGATTTCATATTTGAGACACATTAAGATTATGACAAAAATACTCTTAGAAGCTATCGCATGACTATGCTTATGTGAATATGTGTCGTCGTCACTACCTAGGCTACTTACTAACGGGCGAGTGGCTGAACGCACAGTGTTGAAATGAAAATTGGAAAAACCTGTCAATTTTTTAACATTTCAACAGATAAAAGTGGCAATATCTTGAAGAGAAATATATAATGAAAGCATCGAAACGAGTTTGTATGTCAATATTGTCAACTAATCTGAAGTTTGAACAACATTTCTTCTCTTGGATGTTGCTTTCAATCACGTCTTGTTGCCAATATCAAGAACGATAACTCTTATCGGATTACTTATCGTGTAGTCGATGAACCTTTGTTAAACTAATTAAATATTCAATTACAACAACGAAACGTTTTCCCAAAAATTTGTACGGAGCGTTTCTCGATTTGTATTAGTATTTGAAACAGCTGCATACTGCGTGGGTACGACGCCATTGTGCAAAGGTTTGTTTTGTGCGAGGATGTTCGAACTAGATCGAGTCCGTCAGACCTGCACGTTTTTGCACCGACAAAAGTGTATGGTTTGAACAAACGTTGGCTTCATGTGATTTTAGGTGATTTTATGTTGTGAAATGATTATGATCAATTCTAAGTTATCATTAACGTATCGTTAATCTTCAGATTATGATTTGATGTTTCATGAATATTGTTACGGCAGCCATGTTTGTTTACAAACGCGACGCTTATTTTCAAGTATTTTGCTTGGGAAAAAATTATCATTCTTGTAAATTACAGTCATAGCGAAACATTTTGATTAAGTGTCAAATTGTATGTGTTAGAATTTTAACTTGTAATAAATGTATAAAAATTTTCATCTATCTACGCTTTTCTTTGAAAGGCGATGCATGTGTTCGGCACGTTCCATTTATCAATGAAACGTGAAAATAGTCCCGTCAACCAATCGTATTTCATTCTCAGGGTAACCGACCAATCAACGTCGAGAATCACTAAAGAGCACATGTGCGGATATCAAAAAAATATCCACCTGTGTCTCCTCGCCCATATGGGTAATATAACACATTTCGCAACTTTAATGAATTGTTAGACTGTCTATTTGATATTATGTATATTTTGTAGGGAAGACAAATGTATCGGCTGGAAGTGTGTTTGGGAGTGCAATGGCAATAATAAGAACAGTTTTTCTATCTAAAACCAGTAAAGGATGTTACGTAAAGATTTACCATCAGCAATAATAATGAATCAGGAATAAAAGAATTACATTATAAAATGCCTGAGTAAAGGAAATGACTCATCGCCAATATGGCAGGAAGGGATTATTAATAATTCGAGCTTTCAGATAATCCTTTTTCAGACTTCTAAGGGAGTGTAAACATATCACTTTGTCATATCATTTTTATCTCTTTGACAATCTTGCACAATTCGTTTGAGAACGAACGTCCGCTATATTGGAAATGTCAAGATTGTTTTTATGATATTGTCAGTCATGAATTGAAACACTTTAAAATAGGGCATTCAAAGACTTTTTCAGACTATTAAAAATATCACAGTTGCAAAATCAAATGTATGTTGATTTGTTCTTCAATCCTACAATGTTAGTAATTTAGCGACATTATTTTGACGAGCACGAGGATCAAATGCATTCGAGTTGTTTTCTATTGGAGTAAATATCTGATTTTCAGAAAGGTCATTGCAATAGTTTGAAGTCTGAATTTGCAACCTATATGACCTTAACCCAAGATGTAATACTATATGAATTAGCATAATGAGACTGGAAAATATTCTTCTTCAGGTCCATAAGCACATAAATTTGAAGTCTGAATACTTTGATCATGTTTCGTTCGAAATAGCAATACATTTCAGAAACCTGAATTATACGCCTCTGGGGTATTCTTACAAATTTATTGAGATTGAAGGGTGTTGAGGTAAAATAACTAGAAGAAATGTGTTTTAAATATAATTGGAATTTATATAGTTCAAATTCTGAAATAATATTCTTTTAAAAGTCAAGTTTTCTCTGTAGTTTTCTTCGGAACTATACAAAAAAGAGGGGAAAACATATGAGGTAATAGTTAATGAAACATTGTAATTAGGATATATTACATTTATTATCTCTCAATATTTTGTAATGTTATTTTAAGCATATATGTTAAATTTGCTTTTCTGATACTTACCCGATGTTTTAACTATCAATGTTTCCGGTAATATGCTTAGATACAATGACAGTATTTACATATGAGAAATATTTTGCATACTGAAGTTGTAAGATCATAAGAAAGATATAAATTGATATTTTAATATCAGTGTTCACCCCATGAAGCAAATATAAGTTCATTCGTATTAAAATAAGATGGGTTACTTGTGCGAACATTCAATGATGTTCTGGGTTCTTTGACTTTCGCGCTGAAATCATGACTCAACAAGTTTGCCTCAAGGGACAGATTTGTTTGTTTGGAAATGTTATGGGATGGATTGCATGATTATAACATCACGTTTTTGATCAGACCTCAATTATTTCTAAATGGGGTTTTAGAATCTTTTAAGGTTGTAAACATGTCATGGGATATTATTTTAATTCGCAAATGCATGCACTTAGTAATGATCCATCTATAGATAATTTCTTCCCGGTAAATTTTATGTTTTATATGATAGAATTGAAAAAGGTTGGAAAACGAGTAAACAGAAGTTAACATCCTTTTTAAACCTTACAACGATGAGTAAAATAAGAACTTCATTAAACCATGCCCAAACTAGAAACAAATAAAGGGTAATAAAGGTCTAATAAAGCAAATGATAAACTTATTACAATCGGTATACGTAATCACATTCGTTTAAGGAACATTTTCATTAATTCAATTTGATCAAATGTAAATGTACACCCATTAGAAAAGTTGTTTATCTACATCACAGACATTTAATGACCCATACGGGACAAATATTACACACGTGTTCTGAATATCTTTATGAGATAATTTAGGTTAATATCCATATTTTTAAACATTTCGATTTATTCACTCGCTCATGAATAAACAAAACGTTTAAAAATATCTCGTTGGAATATTTTCCATATTCAACACCCACGAGTTTTGTAATCTCTATTTACTCACCCAAAAGTGAGTTCAACCAGAGAAACCGCTTTACAGTATATTTTGAACATCGTCAAGTACGTGACATCACTATTGTTTACATCATATCATAATATGACATCAAAATGCGATGTTGTACAATGACGTCACATTGATAAGCCATCACCGAATTATTGGCTAAGGGTAGTTCGGTGTTCAGAAATGTATATGTTTCATGGGAACGTTATAAAATAGATTTTGGGTGACAATTAGAATCTTACTCTTGTGTCTTGTGTCAGTACTCGTCTATTAAAATAAAAATATCAGTTGGCTCTGAAAATCATCCAGCTATCTATAATTCATTTGATAAATGGTCACTGTTACCCTTATTTTAGGACACAGGGTCACCAAATCTATCAATTAGAATCCACATCAGCAAAGGAGTCTGTTCACAAAGTTACATCTTTGTAGACATGTTGCTGCTGAAGGAGATGAAAAAAGGTTCTGGGGAGTGGTTCCTGTGGCCCTTACCTATAAATTAGAATCCTCATCTGCTTATGAGTCTCTTCACAAAGTTACATCTTTGTAGACATTTTGCTTCTGGAGATGAAGATGAAAATAGGATTTGAGGTTGTTACCACAGGGTCATCAAATCTATAAATCAAATTCCTCATAAGTCAATGAGTCTGTCCAAAGTAGTAAGTAGTACTGTAGCACCAAAACCTTACCCCATGGTGGGCTTAGAACAACGAACGGATAATCTGAAACCGAAATCGCCAACAACTGCGTTATCCCACCCACCTGAAATAACGAACGAAAACTGTACACGTAATGATTCAAGCTATCTATAAGCAATTTGCAAAAAAAACAAAGCTACCTAGAAGATGCCCGAATTGGAACATTGCCATAAAGTTAGTTAAGCTCGGTTTTATCATTCTCACTTATTCAATTAGTTTTGGGCTTCTGTCTTAACTGGTTTACAGTTTTAACGGCCAGATCAAATCAGACGGTGAAGCCCCTAGGAATATACAGAGACAATCCTGGAGAAAATGCTTTCTCATAAAGCAAAACTTGACTCACTATCATATCGCGGTGTAGTAGGGTGGGTGTGTGCTTCTTAGACCCCGACAGCAGGACAGGCCATAGCTTACTTGCTCCTGGTTGGCCAACCGAGCTGGACAGGTCGAAGGGTAGAAGTCAATACAAAATTTGAGGAGTTCTTCAGCCTGCTACGTTCCCTTCATTAAGTTTTTCTCTTCGTCTTTTCCCTCATTCTTTGATCACTTTCTCCTTAATCTTTCTATCTCTGCAAGATCATATTCAGCCACGTTTTTAATAACTGAAATAAGGTTTTAAAACACGTTTAACCTCAAGTCAGTTTCTCCTAACAACTGACACTCAACACATCAGAATGTTATGTACATTGCTACTTTCTATTGGGAAGTGACTTTTATGAATCTATGGTATCAGATACGTGACAAAGTATTAACCTAGTTATTTTCTTAGCTTCCGCACGTGTCATCCAACTCAAGGCCGACATAATTAAATCTCTCTTCAGATGATAGTCCTAAATGAATTAGTGTTACTTATCGTAGTCATCGTAAGTGGCTGTAATTACATATGACAATTCTTAGCAGTAAGAGTTGGTCGTAAATGTTATCTATGTCATGTAGGCATGATGTTAAAAGGTTTATATGGGAAGATATGACTGAAGTTACGGAGAAGTATGGACTAACAGGAAGTATCTTAATGGATTTAACTTAACCTTCGATGCAAATTATCTGAAGGCTGGATTTTTGGGTTATCTTTGACCATGTGTGACCATGAAAGTACGTGCGCGTTTTATGTTCGTCAGAAATTTAAGGCCTCGGATCAAGGGGTTCGGGGTTCCAATCCCACCAGGGGCCCGGCAACTTTGTTTGCAATAGAGAACTAAACATTGAAATATTTCTAGACATGACATCATGATAAACACCAATATCTTTTGCGACTTCGATCTATAGCCGCTCATTTTATAGTTCTTGTGCACTAACATGTTTACAATCATTTTAAATCATTTATTGATTCCGTGACCACTACTAAAGTCCATTAATAGTTGATTATGTTATCATTTGTTGATAATATAGATAAATACGGAAAGAGCAGATCAATAGTACAGAACAAAAGTAGACAAAATTATTTTATTTTATTATTTGATTTCCACGTAACAGTAGGTTGTATATCTATTTGTTTATACAACAATATTTGTCGGCATTGATCTATAGAATTGAAAAAATGATGTACTTAAAATAAATGTTATCATTCTGCTTATGGTATTCAAATAATCACTTTAAGTGAACGTAAATACATTTTTGAAGGTTAGATTTTAAGCAAATCCTTGAAAGCAAATTCTAAAAAGCTCGAAATGAGCCCGACCTTCATAAAATAAAATAAAAATATTAAATATTTGTCTTAAAACAAACTGAAAAAAGTTAAGTATGAGAATAATTGCTGATCGTTTCCTCGATATGAATTCTTTCTTGAACGTTAAGATATTGAAATATGTGCTTTAGAAATATTCAATTATCATTTCTATTCATTAATTATGTATCACATGTTTAGGCTCTCAGCTCGCAGTTTTGATGATTTAGAATAGGTCATGGTGTTAAATTCAATTGGATCCCAGCACGGGAATAAATGTTGTTGGTATAAGTATTTTTGAAAAAAGTTAGATTCAAATCTTTGTTAATCTTTTTAAATGTATTGTAACAATTACATTTCATAATCTAAGAATTGGTATTATCAAATGCCAATCATATAAGTTTTGAAGCGCCATTCTGACCCTTATATACTTAACTAGGTGTCAACGCAGTATATTCTTTTTTTTTTATTGTTATTGTATTTGTTATTTTAGTACTTATCCTGCTTATTCAAAAATTAGAAAAAGAACTAATGTCTGATGATTTAGACGTGATTAACTCGAACAAATGATTCAAGTTAATGTTTTTTGTCATGTAAATAATATTTAACATTTTCAGATTGTTAAAAGGGGCAGTAGAACGTTTTATTTGATATAAAATTTGATCTCACGAAACCGGAAATGTATGTGACCATATGCTGTTTTTATTTGAATGAAACAGTTCTAAAATGTTCTGTTAAGCTGTGCGAATCAATTAGTTTTCCTAAAATGATTAAAAGGTGTTCAATCTAAAATGGCCGTCAATGGTTTTTGCTTGATACTTAATCGTCATTTTACAAATACGGATGACCAGTATCAGTAAAGAGATATTTGACCTTCTCAAGATAATACATTAGGCATTATGTGTATGGAGGAAGAAATTTTTGAAATACCTGCCAATACCTCTTTTAAAGCATATACTTTTTCTTACCGTATTTCCAAAATTCTTGTAACCTGATGAATAGTTACGATCTGATGAT
This sequence comes from Phorcus lineatus, assembly GCA_921293015.1. Taxonomy (NCBI): domain Eukaryota; kingdom Metazoa; phylum Mollusca; class Gastropoda; order Trochida; family Trochidae; genus Phorcus; species Phorcus lineatus. The sequence continues at coordinate 21,047,470 of OV121095.1, forward strand.
GCAGTTTAGTTGATCTTGTGAGAAGACAAAGGAGAAATGGGGAAAATCTTTAGATTTCTTCATTATCGAATACAATGATACATTCATCAGTGAAGAAGTATGTTATACACTTATACAGTGAGAATATAAATGTGAGTACATGTGAGCTAGTGGTAGTTACAACTAATGACTACAGCAACAATGCCGTGGAATACATGTACCTCATTTCATGATAACATCATTGCATTGAGGGTAATTCGAGACATTTAAAGATCATATGTCCTTGTTGACGATTTGAAAGATTCTATGAAGTGTTCTTTTTTTTTCTTTAAAACGTCTGTCATGATTTGTCTGTGAACTGAGTCGGTTATATGATATTCGTATTCAATATTTGACTATCTATGAAAATAGATGTTATTTTCATATACTTGTCTGGAAAAAATAAATAAGTGAAAAAAGTCAAATTGAGTGTTAGTAGTCAAGTGAAACATTTAAATTTGAAACCTGGTGAACATTGTTGATGATGATATTGACTAAGATATATTTCATGTAACTTTATGAAGCTGAAAGAAGAACACAAATAACAATGATTGGCAATCATCTAGTACGGTCTACCCTTATTAGAAACTGTTCATCTTTTAGAACAGTCTTAAGAACTCTTGAAGAAGATCTGTGTCATTGTGTTAAGGAGAGATGGTATCAATAAATCGGACTTGCTTATGGTACGATTTGGCGACACTGTTTAATTGTCTTAAATCAACTATATTTGGGTAGTTGGAGTATAGGCTGAAACGAATATGGCGATATTCGCGTAAAAATAGGGTCACGCATTTCTAAGGTCACATTATGTCATGTTCATGCCCTGGTAAAAGTACAAATTATTGTTGACAGTCCTCGGGAAATACAGCCTCAAGTTCGTTTTTAATAACGCCACCAAGGTCCTTAAATGTGATCGAATACATTTTTAGATATCCTTCCCCTTATAGTGATGTTTTTCCTGAAAATAACCGAGAACAAAGCATCAAAGTGGTTTCGTCCGTCATGTTACTATTTACCGAAAGTCACGTTTGAAACTTATTTATCGTCACCCTCAACATCAAAGCGTAGAAAGTTTTATGGATAAAACACCAACTGACTTAACATTCGATCAACAGTATAAGTAACAATTTAACGTTTCCAGGTTTGTCTTTCAAAAACTATATTATACAAAGTTATGTTCCAAATAGAGAATACTAAACGAATGGTAATGTGATAACATTTGTATGCAACGAGTGAATGAAATTTGGTATCAGACAAACGAAAGTTCGTCTGATACCAAATTCCATTCACGAGTTGCATGAAAATGTTATCACATTACCATGAGTTTAGTATTTTATTTATTACTCATCCCCACTTACCAATATTTTTGATAAATTAATAATCAAAACAACAGTCAGCTGATCGCGGAACCGGCGTAAGAATATCAATCAGTCAATCGAAACACAGAACAGAATAGTTCGCTAATTGTTGGGTGTCTACATAAGTGACTCGCCTAAAAACATGAAACATAAATCATTTTGGTGAACAAGTATTTCATTTTTAAGAAATTCATTGATATAACAAATGCTAACAAGCAACGAAAAATGCCATGCCATTGTGCACTCGATACGTGAGTCGTGACGTCATCGGAATGTGACCTCCTTCTAGGTCAGTCAGTTTTAAAAGTTGGCGTAACGTACAGTGTCAGCAGTTGAGGAGGATTGATACATTGACATGAACCACAGAATTGTTGATAGGACCCGCAAATATTGAACTATGGGAACGGGAGTTGCAAGATGTTCAGATTGTCTGCTTGTTGAGGGGGAAGCGACAGGTTGGATGGAACAGATAATGGAAGGGCCAGGGTGTATGGCGTGGAACGGCCGGCAGAGAGGGGACGTAACACAACTTGCGACGGTACAGAAGTTGGGCGAGTGATCATAAGATTATGTGAATAGTGCTGGTTTTCAGAAATATGAGAGTGATTATTGACACTTGTATATTTTATATTTTTGGATATTCACGTCTCGTCGAGAATGCAACCTATTTGAAAGTCGCCATTTTCTAACTTACAAGTCACGTGATTGGACGATGTCATGTGACGTTCGAAAGTAGTTCTGGTTGTTCGCACGAGATATGGTATCACACGTGTGTTACCACCTCATTGTTATCTAATGAGTGATCTCACCACGGTTGAGTAATAAAGATAAAAAGACACCGTGTAAGTCATTGATTACTCATTGATGTAAAACTCCAGATGATTGACGGTGTCAGAATAGCGTAAATGCACTAGGTTTCCATATGAATGAACACAATGAGAAACATTCGAAGGTCCTTGTTATAGCTTGAATGTCTTTATTATCTACCATGAATGTATATAACGTAACACGCTTGTTTAGATTTTTCCTGGTTTTTGAACATTCCTGAATTTCAAAAGAAGTTGCCACTATATTGTGTTAATAACGTAAAAAGACAATATTCCTTAAAACAACCTTAACACTCTAATTTGACGTTGATAAAACCAGTTATGCAGCTCAAAACATAAAAAATCAGCCCGGGTTACTTGATATTGTCCAACAAACTACAAAAGCAGCATAAATTAGGAACATGTAATGTCAATGGAAATGCCAGAAAATCGCAATATTATAAAGAGAGCATATTTATACATTAAGTAAATAAATTGAATTATTGTTTCTTTTGTGATATTAACAGTTTTTCCAAAAGAATCAGAGTCAGCAGTTATCTTATCTCTGTTGCAAGATCCTTTGCACATGTAAAAAACCCAAACTATTCACGTTTTCACATTTGTCTACAACATGTGTAAATATTCAACAATCTCAAGAAATGATACAAAAGCTTAGACTCTGTGAATGCAACGTTTAATGTCTACAATCATATTCATATCCGTTTTTATAATTGTTTATTTATGGTGTGAACCTTTCTTGTGATCTTCGGTTAATAAAACAAGAACTGACCTATTGACCTAACTTGTTTCCTTTTTTTCAAATGAATATTTATTAGAGGATAAGAGATACTTCTTAAATCAGTTGATGATAAATCAAGGTTGAATCTCAATTTCAGAATAAAAAGTACTTACGTACTCAAAACATAGAAAAACATTAAGGTAACTTAAAGGATACAGATATATATATATTGTTCAGAATCGTTCAGAACAAATAATCACCAACCTGAATATATTCTATTTTTGTTCAAGTTTTTAAAGAGTAAAGCATCTTTCTTATAAATTTAATTATTTTATTCTTTGCAATGGACTCTACTATTTGCAAAAATGTGAAGTCAACTCACTGATTAGAAAACCAAATTACTCTTCTTACGTTAATACAAAATACGGATGTGAAGTCAAAATCTGTTCTTACTGTTCCTCTTATTTGAGAACTTAATCCATAGTTGAAATCAAAACATGTAAATTTATCCATGAAAGAAGAATTAAAAGTAAGATGAAATTAGCTAAATGCTGGACTTTAAGGCGGTAGTGTGTGAATATTCTTACTGAAAAACTTCAATTCAAGATTTCAAGGTTGTATCAAGAAATGATGAAAACTAAAAACTGTTTACAGCAACACTTTCGTGAGAAAACCGTATTTTGTTCTGTCATAAATACATAATGCATAAAGCACGGCAAGAACAAGTCATAACATATTATATGTTATATGAATAATGAGTGTTTAAGTTTGTATGTTGTTTTCTTTTCATCCCGTTCCTAAATGAGTCAATTGCGGTTATGCACTTTAGACAACTTTAAAAGAATATTCTTAGAAATGTTAGATGATATTAATTTTATTTCCTTCATTGTGATCATTGTCAAATTACAGGACAATATCGCGGTGCAGCTCATGAGAAGTGTAACCTTAACAAATGTATATGTTATATGTGTAATCAATCGCCTTCATGAAATGGAAAGCTTTCAGTTATCTTACAAAACGCTTTTTCGTAAATTGTATTACTTTGACGACCCCGTTTGATATATAAAACAAATCATCAAACATAAATGGCATGTCTGCAAAAAACAAAAGATGAATTGTGATACTAAAAATATTATTTATATTATCATGTTCTGGATGTAATGAGAAGTATGTCGGGAAAACAGAACAAAAAAGAGGAGAATGAACCTTCATCGATTCCACATTAAATAGAACTAGAAATAGATCCCCGAAATATTCCTCTTTGTGAACATTTATATACATATAGCCATGGCAAGTTTAAAGATGGCAATCATATATCAACTTAATTATAGCAATGATAATGGTTTACTTGATAAAGAATCATATTTCATTCATTTATATGCGCCCAAAAAATGACAAAACATTATATTTATGACATCAAAATCTATTGTTGTCAAGTGCATTATGACGTCATAGTTTCCTTTGTATAGTCATAGTGCCATGTACGCAATGTCAGTTTACCTAACAGCCTTGAGAAGCAGGTGATTTTTGAAATGCAGTTATTTGATTTTATATAAAGATTCTAAAATCATAAAAATCGTGTTACCATAACTTTGAATATATCTGTATGAACTATATGCTTTTGTCTGATTTCTTGTTTTTATGACTTTAGACACGATTCAAGAATTGTAATATTCAGTTTGACGTTCAAGGCGTCGATTACACATTAAGGATATGTGGCATCCTTTCTCATTAAATCGTCATGTTAATTGAAATGGGGAGTAGCACGCTGTTTTTGTTTTTTTCCCATCTTCATGGGGCCAAACATCTCGTTACACGACCAAGTCATGGATAGAATAAATCATTAACTTTCAAGCAAAAAATACTGTCGGTCATTTAATCATTTGAGATAGAGGATTGGAGAAGCATAGGTAAAAATGTGATACATTCAATTAAAAAGTGTTTTATTTGATTTAAAACACAGTCTAGCAATTGGTTACATTTATTTTCGTTTTCGTGAAATCACTTTATTTTTCTAAAAAAACGTGCTACTGTCTCTTTAAGAGCAGAGCATCTCTCTATTTTCTATTCTGATTTTTACCCAATGTATTCATTATAAATGTTTTTGATAGGATACATTCATACCTATGCATATGAATATGCATACCTATCTCTGAGATCGATTTTTGCATATAGTAAGTGTAACTACATCAGATACGATTAAAATAACAGTAATTCTATAATATAAATTATCTCCCCACTTTGCAATTTAAATCATAAATTTTACACTAAACTGATATAATATAATTAGTGGAAAATAATGAATAAAGGTAAATGTAACCTGACTTATTAATAATTTAAATTTTAAAAAATCCACAAGTGACAAGTTAATAAATAAAGCTTATTTGATATTTTGTTTGATTCATCATTTCTGTTTATCAGCTTTTTTATGTTATAATAATTTGAAACAATATGAAAACGCTTTTAGTATGTTAACAATTCCACACTACCTAATCGAAAGTACAAGTAAAGGTGATTATCCGAGTAGCTCTTTGAAAAATAATGGAAACGAGGGCCGTGGTTCATTATTTTTAAGGACTGAAGGGTTGCGAGGCCATTAATCGACTTAAAATTGCACACAATTTATTACACTTAAATCTCCTAAAACAGATGACGTGATGTGCGACTCTCCATTACTGAAAAATAATGGAGTGTGAGAACAATAAGATGACGCCACAACGTCGAGGGAATGTTTACCGTGATATGTCACAATAATCACAATAATTTCTAAATGCAGTTTTAAAATCATCTTAATTTGCAAATGTCATTCGGGACATTGTCATAATAAGTGAAAGCATGCACTGATAAATGTTCCATTTAGATATTATCTCTTTAAGGTAGCTGCTAAATTGTAATGTTAGTATGGAAAAGGTTTAGTTAAGGAGACAAAACATTGGTGAATTACTTACAATATGGAGAAAACAGAAGCTATGATATTAATATAAAGATAGCCAACGGGACCAACGGGAATTCTATTGTCCCTTAACGTCTTAGTGCTTACATTATAATTATCTTATTCAACTACATTTCTGATTTAAACAATTAATACCGTATTATTATAGGATGTTTAATCATTTCACCTAACTATCTATGCTAAAAGGCATTCGTATAACGCAAAAGACTAAATATCAATGCATAACTGCAATAAGATATTTCAATTACCTGTATACATGAGAAATGTCTGATGTAAACCACAAAAACATTATATGTACATCCTTCGTAATAAGTACTATGTTCAATGTATGTAAAACAATTTAAAATGTAATCACTGATACGCTTTACTTACACTCCGGTTGTTGTATTATCTCCACACAAAGATATTGGAAATAATATCTTCTATTATAAGCTTAGTTACCAACGAAAATTTCCTGTTGCGATTGTTAGAAATCCTGATCTCGTGTTTAGCTCTAAGCACAATCTTATCTGATTATAACCTTGAAAGCAAATGATAACAATGTTTGTTCTGCGCACCTTGCTCTTGTAAGACAGAAATCTCTAAATAATATGATATCAGTTTTCTGTTAAGCACACATTATTTTATTACATAACAGTGATTGGTTGGATGTCCTATGACAGCGTTTAGGTATGATACTTAGTTTTATTCAATGAACTTACATAACTGTATTTTAAAATAAGTTTATGTGAGGAGACGTCTTTAAGAATTTTTATTTCGAAAGAATGATGCTTTTATTGACACATTGTCTAATCCTTCTTTGCAAATCAACAGTAAGTAGGATATTGACCGACTCACAGATATATTTATATATTGAATTATGAAGAATGTTTGCTATACGTCATGTAGAAAAATATTGTAGTAAAAATTTATTCATATTGGTATTTTATTGTTCATTTACACTGTTTGCACTTACTCTGATGTATTTACAGACTGAAACATGGTGAAACAATTAAATTCAATATGAAACAATAATTTGGAGCTCATTACATTTATTACTATAAAATAATTTGCTGCTATATTGCCGATACTACTTTTTGTTATGTAAGAAAATGATAGTATTTTTTTTTTTTGAAGAATGGAAAGCATACTGAAATGTTTCAAACACTTATTTTACTTCATCTTGTGACATGGTTAGATTTCATATTCGTGTCAATATTAATTCGTTGATTTATTCAATCTGTTATCCCTGATATCAATGCATTGTAAACTAAGTTTATATAGGGAGGCATCTAGCACACAATATCGCATTACAATCTTCTATTGAGAGCGACTGACGCACTAATTGACTACTTCACTGTTTAATCCTTCTCAGCATACCGTCTGTAAGATTTTGAATGTCTCACGGATATCTTTATCTTAATTAATTGTAAGTGTTTACTGTTTGTCATGTAAATAAAGGTTACACCACCTATCTTTCACCACATTAGTATTTCTATATGCTGTTTGCACTACCACAAATGAGGTTATATAGTCTGAAATTAGATCTCGGCCTAGTGATATATAATCAAAATAATTCAATTTTAAGCCAGGGATATCAATAGATTGGTATATATTACAAACGCAATAACAGAAGTGGATATGAAGGTATATGAATAAACATTCCATCGTCGTACCTTTTTATATATTAATCTATTGACCTGTCTCCAAGTCACAAAATGACATATTGATTGAATATGGATATGAATATTCAAATCTCCGTAAGATGTGGAGGCAATATATTCTCTTCGAGATTTCCTGTCAATTATGTTGGCGGGTAAATTTGTTTGCAAAAAGGGATAAGAACATTCCGAATCGAGCTTATTCGACGATCGCAATCAAAAGCTTTAATGACCTCAGGGGAAGAATCCAAAAACATTAAAAGCGTCGAATTCTGATTATGACAGTTAAACATTGAAGTGCCACGTAATGCCATAATAATAGTTCATTTAGTATCATGCGATTAAAGGTTTTATAGCCTATAAGAGTCGAGTTCATATGGACATCAAACATTGTTCAAATTTTAACATTTGTTCAAATGTTATAAACTACGTCTTACTATTTAATATATCTAATTTATTAATATTGAAGGTTGCTCTTCTACAAATCATATTACAACAATTCATGAAAACTTCTTTAGAAAAACCTCTATCATAGTATGTGTCTGCCATTCTTTTTTGTACCATAATTATTTTTATCTTTTATAAAAGGTTGCGAAAATTATTAATGATACATTTTGTTGAGAAAACGTTTTCTTGAATAACAATTAAGTATTGTTTTGCTCCTTCATAAGTAGACATATTAGATTCATAATTTCTCAGCGATGCCTTGTCCTCTTTTGGACGTTGATTAATAAATTCCAATGTGATTAGAAAAGTTTCAACTCTTTGAAAGATGATTGTTTGACCCTTGAGTAGGAGGGTAAATCAATAAACTATCGAAGAAATTTGTGCTGTTTACCAAGGATTTAAAAATCTAATGCACTTTTAACCCTAATTATTTCAGTCTGATACTGACGTTATAGCTTTAGGCTGAATGTTTGGTTAGTGTTATTGAAGTTCTGTTGATTTCACCTATGGCAGCTGAATTCAACATTGATCTTGGCAACAAGACATTCCTGATCCAGAAATAAAATTGAGACCAGGCTATTAACTTTATTTTACCCAATTTTTTGTAATCAGTGTAGATTTTTAGTGTCAGGTTTCAAAATACGGCATTGATTATGGTTTTGCTACATCCTTTAGATAATAATCTACACAAGAAGAAAACCTATTAGATTTGAGAAGTATTGAGAGATTGGTATATATCTTCACTGGAGTTATTGATCTCAAAGGTACTATTGCAAGTTTCAAATTTAAGCTATTGCAATTTGTTTTCTTCAGAACTTACAATATCTCATCTCAGGTGTTCATATCTAGCTAAAACTACCTTCAACCTTTTTAGTGGGAACACTCTAATCTTTTAAACAAGGGAAATGGATTAATGAAATTTAACAGCAACTTGAACATTTGTTTAAGAAATCCTTCTTTTCTTTTTCTATTTAAGCCTTTTATTGACATAGGTAAACAATTTACAAATTGTTTATTCAACATCACATGTAAATTATTTCACAATCCCTGCTAACCTAAATATTATACTTATTATGTCACCTGGACTATCATTCTATAAAAGTGACAACCCTTTTGATATTGATACAACGTAAGGAAAAAGGTGATTATTCTATAAAGTTGTCATTTTGGAATATCTGTTAGGAAAAAAATCAAATCATAAGCAATATTGACTATTATGGTGAGCGAATTGTCGAAAATGTGTTCAAATATATTTTTTATCATTTTCAATATTTATTTTAAGAAATGAGAAATCTAAATGTTCTAATTTTAACTCAATGCTCATTTAAATATTATCATTAAAAATGTATTATAATTACATGCTAAAATGTGTCTTGACATACCAAATACATTTCCCTTCTGTATGTAGTGTATATGATTCCTTCAAGAAATGATCTTGAAACAGTTCACAGTAAAGTATTGAGCTGAGAAAATTAAATTGTGACTTGTTAAATTCTTTTAAAATGATTATTTTACATAAGGATTCTTACAGAATGAAGAAAACTTTTGATCAGCAGTTGTAATGTATATCAAAGGCCTTTTAGTTGTCAAAAAATGTTTTTTCGTGCTTTCAAATTCTGGATCATGACATGAATACACAACTAAGACAAATGCATCGTTACAAATAAATAACCAAAACAAAAGAAGCACTAGATTTTTTAGGAGCATTATCATTCAAACGTCTTTCATATCAGATGTGAGATAAGCCCCGAGATTTATTGACAATCAGAGGGATTTACGACTGTTTTCACGTTTTTGATGGTCTGTTTTCCCAAGACTTAATCTTAACTTTTTTATTTGAAAAATAAGTCATTTCATCAGTTTGAATTTCTTAAATTTCTGTTTTAGAACCAATATAAGTTCACTTTTATGGATACAAAAAACACACTTTCAAAAACCGTTTACATCTGTGGTATAAGATGACATCTCATCTCGAGCAGTAATATGAACTAGTGCTCAAAGGACTATATACAGTAGAGTTGACCGTGTAGAAGAATCATTTGTTTGAAATCAATGGAGTATTGACTTTAACAGCCGATGTACACAGTTCATCAGTTCATATCCATGTAATTTGGAGGACACTTACCCTTACAAATAAGTACCTTGCACTCCTAAGGTAATATTGGCATGTAAATTTTAACAGTGATTTTTTTCATTCTAACTAACCAGTTAGCTTCTTAAGTTTCGCAAAAGAAATCCTTTTTCTAAAGGCTGACATAATTAGAACTCTTTCAATGCAACAAATGGTCCATATTCAACGTGTAATCCATACCGTAGTTATTGTTAAAGGTGTATATTACTAATGAACACTTTTGACAGTAAGAACGTGTCGGAAATGTAATATATATATCGGCTCATCTTCCTACGCAAAGCTTAACTATTGCCAGTCTCGAACTGTCCAAGTTAACCCTTGCTGCCGACATACGACTTTCCTGTGCTAGCTCTCTAACTCACTGCAAAGGAATTAGATAGTCCAATCAGAAAGCTCCTAGCAAAAGCTAAATCCGGGCACTCGAACAAACATGGATGCGCCCATGTCGCAGTCCGTCGACTGAAAGATTTGTAAAGAGAAAGTGCCGCCTCTAAAGCGATGAACAATATATTCAAGTTCATTTATGGTTATAGTCAATTTGCGTTATTATTTTACTACAACCTTATAGCGGACAGCGGCCTGTCAAAGAATTTATTCTTAAATTGCTTCGGTACACTAATCAAGATCGATAAACTTGACCCTGATTTGAAGCACCGACTCGATGCACTACGCCCGGCAAGACTTTATTTCCTGTCATCGTGCAATTGTTTTATCTTTTGTGCTTGCAAAAACTTTATTGAATACCCATTGAACTGAAACATTGATTAAATTTTACATGAATTAACCGATAAAATTTGAACATCTCGCGATGTCATAACACTTGAAATGTAGTAGCCTGTGACCTCGTTGTATCGCGGTAGTAAACGTTACTCTCAACAAACTTTACTTCTTGCAGTCAAAAACCAGGTATGTTGACGTGTACCATTTAAATATCATGTCGTCAATAAAAACAATAAAAAAAGTAAAACAATTGTTATATTTACTTCCATTTTCACTGATTTGATTGGGTCATTTTCATTTTTGAAAATATTACTTTGGTTACTTCGTATGTGCTTTGATATAAAAATTATTCTCTCTTCATGAAATGTTTCCCGTTTGGCTTGTACGTGGGTTTGTGAACAGTTGGATAATAAAAAATGAGACTTGTGCACATGACAAAGATAGCCCCCCCCCCCCCCCCCCACTAATTTTAGGGGAAAAAACAACTTTTTTTGCTCTGTATCTCAATGTTTGAATGAAAAAATAGAATATTTTAAGTTTCTTGAGGCATCTGACCCTTTTCTGCAGATTGAGAATAAAACTGTATTTAGTCTCACCGACGTTGTAGTCTAAGCCCCCCCCCCCCCCCCCCCCCCCCCCAATGAGCTAGCAAATCTCTAATTTCAGCCCCCCCCCCCCCGCGCGAAATTGGTGCTACGGGCCTGTATACTATTCATTGTATGTCTGAAAATATTTTCTCAACAATACAATTATATAATGGTAACGACCACATAAATGGGCCTACATACTTCCATTTGAAAAAATATAAGGGGCGCAGTCATATGTTATTTATTTACCAAAACCGGTCCTAATAACAACAAAAACATATTTTCCGTCCATCAATACATTTATATACTGAATCTTCTTGTTTGAAAGGTTTGCAATGCCAACTTCTTAGTAATCTGATCGATCAGGTCAATCTCTATGGGCGCAGCCATTTTGATTATCACGCAAATGATACGGCGTCACCGATTGGTTAGGGTAAGGGAGGTAACTGGAGATTACTAAAAATCGCCAGAGGGGGCGCTAGTATCAGCACAGGAAAGTCTTATGTCGGCAGCAAGGGTTAACTTGGACAGTTCGAGACTGGCAATAGTTAAGCTTTGCGTAGGAAGATGATATCGGCTATGTCATTAAAATTATTAAGATACCATGTTCAGAACGAATGCTTCTGATATTGACTTGCAGGAAGTCTTTTATGGATTTGACAAAATTTCATTTCCAAATTATGTGAAAGCAGAGATTAATCTTGACATAATTTTAAAGATCTATTAAGATAAAAGTTGTTCTTATGTCATGACTCTATCTTGCTTCACTAACACGGTGTAATTTAGATACTATTACTTACTTGATGCGCCCGGCCGTAATCTAATTTCAAAATGAAATAAGGAAATAAATTGATTTGAAACCAGAGATACCACTGATATAAACATCTCACATACATACATACATACATACAAATACATATCATTATGTATCAACTTTACCCATGTCAATTGATGAAAACCTGGTGTATCAGTACTATTATACAAGTCTAACAATAAAATGTTATTCAAGTGACAATATATCGTTACTGATCACTGTGACTTGGTGAACAGACCATTACACCAAACGAATCCTATACCTCATTGTTTTTAATAAAATAAACTGTACTTTCTAGGTATCAATATAGAATTTTAAAAATGTCCATATACATGTACAGAAGAGTAAGACATCTATACTATTTTAATATGTTTTATGAATAGCTGGCATTTCATACATATAAACATATAACTCTGAACAACTTTACATAGAATTATATTAAACATACAAGACAAATGTATTATGAAAGGAAGTATACATGCAATAAATAGACTATATTCTCTGGGCGGTTCTAGAATATTAATAGTTAAGGTCCAATTAGCTACTATAAAACGGGGCTTGCTGACTGGCAGTTACAATTTAGTAATAATTGTTTGGTTATTAGTGTTATGATTGAGATGAGTATTAGACACACAGATATGGTAGTAGAATAGTAAGAGTGATTAATAGGAATCACTGTTATAATAAACGATTAAGAGCAAATTGCAAGAAAATTAAACACCAGAAAAATGATGAACTTTATGATGAAAGTCGATTTCTGTTTCATTTAACAACAGGAAGCATATCTTTCTTGAAAGGCTGAGGGTACTATTAATGGCATCATCGATTAAGAGCTAATGAAAACACGCTGTTTTCACATTCACCACTCAAAACGGTTGATGTGCTTACGGTGTAATGGTATTTAAGGTAGCTCAAAGAAAATCAAGCTTATGAGATTTAATGTGTTTATTCATTTGTGGTTATTTTCTGAGAAGCTGAGCAGATGATTTCAAAATGACAAATAGTAGGCATGAAAAGGCCTACCCTTCTGACTTTATTTCTATAGCTTCTTTGAAATTGAGAAAATAAAAAGAGTAATATATTTATCAACATGACTTGATCTAAGCAACAGACGAAGCTACAGGATTTTTGTATTTGATATGATATAAGAAGGAACGAGTTTAAGTATCTGTTATTTATCCAAAATCATTCTTCATTACGTTTTCAAAACGAATGAACATTTCTTCAAGTTACACTCATCTTAGCCCCTAATGCAGGGATGTCATAGCATTCTGATGTCGTCATCTTTATGACTTCATATCATTGTGATGTCATTACTCGACGATGGAAGACAATTGTGATGTCATGTTCTTAAGTATTGGAGGATATTGTTCCAAATATACTGTCTATACGACATCTCCTGTTGTTAAAAATTAATGTTAGATGATTTGAGATCTAACGTCCATTTTGAATGTCGAAATATTGGAAATTTTGGAAAAAAAAATATTTGATTTTCATTTGTGGCTATAATCAAGTGATTATTATCATTTCCTCTGGGAAACGTAAAAGTTTTATGATTTCTGTTGGTGTCAAATTCATTCTAAAATTTCCTTCTCACTATCAACAAAAAGAAATAGATGAGCATGTGGGATGAAATGCGATGTTGATGTCAACAACTCGTTATTACAACTATTGACTACAGCAAAAATGTCGTGAGAAATCCTCATTTGACGTTAACACCAATGCATAATGCATGGTGCCAGACATGTAAAGATTATATTACATTGTTAAAGAAAGAAATCGCTTTTAGAGTTTTTTTTACTTTTAGCTGTATACAGAGTCTGTATATATGATATCCGTATTTACTAACTGACAATCTGTATAATACATTACTATGTCAGCACGGTTGTCACCATAACGTTTACTTTAATAGTGTAAACTTAATATAATTTATGTAAAAGTAGTAATATGTCCTGTCACGTCTCAAGAACATGCATATTTACATGCTTTCGGACAAATGTTGTGTACATTTATTGGATTTTCAGTGGCTTGTCTACGTTCATGTTATTGGACAAACTAAAAGGGAAGTTGCTTCATGATGAATATTTCACAATTGGTTCACATTATTAAAACCATGGCCACCTTACAAATGGAAATAGAGAGGGAAACTGCAATGTTAAGAAAGTTTTTTTTGGTACCAGCTAATGTTTCTGACATTGATCGATCAATAGAATTGATACGGCTACATTCTCAAGTTGATGAACTTGTTGACATTCAATTCCACATTGCGTTTCCCAATAAATAGTTACTGTTTATCAAGATCTATTCAATTTCGTTCAAATCAACATTGAATAAAACACATTGTTGATATATTTGACACAAGGTCACTGGATTTCGTTTTTTAAAAACACATGTACCTTTTAATCAAAATATGGTTCTACAAGGCATTGTTTCCATGTAACTTTTTCCAAACATTCTTTTATCAAAGATCTTTAATCAATTCGAATTATCAATGCCATACCTTGCGTATCACACCATTCTCTTTTGATAGAGTATCAAAAAAGTATAATATTCATTTGATATTTCGGAAAACGTGAAAGTTAGTTATTAACTCTGCAACCGAACATGGTGCTTTGCTTAATGCTGAAAATAATGAATTATATAATCATAATTAATTTATTCTCCATGACCGAACTGAAACGTATATTTATTATATTTCAAATGGTGAAATATGCCCTTTATCGGTGAAAATAAAATCCGTATTTTCTCTGAGTGAAATAAAAATAGTATTCAACTCAGTGAATTAATGAAATAATTTATGACGTCGTCTGTGACGTCAAGAAACAATTGAATTACGTCATGCAACGACCGTTCAAGCCAAACTTTTTAGTTATTCAATTCATTTTGTTAAGGTCATTTACGAGGTTTTGGGAAACATAATAAATAGAACTTTTGACATTCCTCGTTTCTTGTTTGGAAAAAGATGTAATTGTCAGCAAGTCTCTTTAAAAAATGTCCTTAACAATGGGAATCTTGTCAAATGTTAGAGTACATGTATATTTAAAGTTTTACATTGACTTACTCACCTATCAATGAAGAACTATGTAAAGTAATACAGTGACCCTAAGTGTTTCTACTTCATGTCAGCAAATCGTGGTTACAACTTTTGACTAAGGCAAAAATACCGTGAGAAATCCTCATTTTACGTTAGCACCTATGCATAAGGCAGGGTGCCAGACATGTACAAATCTTATTACCTTGTTGAAGAAAGAAATCACTTTTAGGATTGATTTTCTTTTATCTGTATATAGCCGGTATAAATGATATTCGTTTTTATTGTTTAACATTCTATAAAATATTTACTATTTCAACATGGTTGTCATCATAACGTTTATCAAATTGTGCCATATATCCTCCGGCTAAACGTTTTGGTCCCAAAGGATTGACATATCGTAGAGTAGTGGGCAAAGGATGGTAAAAGTATGCATAAGAGGTCCTAGAACACATTGACTATTTAAAGGATATTGATATCACTTCTTGAATAAGGATTTCATAATGTTATTAATTCCTAGGCTATTGGTATTACAAATGAATATCAATTTTTGGTACATTATTGGTCAATAATTATAACCTTGTTTTCTCTTTATTCTTAATTTTGGACCTAAAGTATGACTGTCATATCCTCAGCATTATCATGTTAATAACAAGGAGTGCATTCTATATCAAAGGATTTCTCCCTCTCTACCTCTCTCAAACAGAAGGTTATGGATATGAAGCTAGAATTTCAAGGCAGCATCAGTTTCCCTTGATGGACTAGACTAATGCTATCATATTAGGCTCATATAATCTATTTGGAGAATTGATTATTTGTCAGAATGCCTTTAATTAGCTTAGTTACACACAGTTGAAACACTAATAATGTTTTTCTTTTACTGTCTTTACGCTAGACTATCGGAAACAAAAAGGATATTTCTTTTCTATAGAATAACGGTATTTTTTATAACAAAAGGAACATTCCCCTCATAGAAACTGTAAATCACAGTCTCTTTTTTAGACACGTGGACAGAGTCAGGAAACGTTACTCCTGAACTGGCACTAAGTTAAGGCAGCAATGCGATCACCTTATATCAGTGAGGTGAGGTGAGGTGAGTTGGTATTTAACGCCGCTTTCAAGATTATTTCACTTATATCGCGGCTGCTAGTATTATTGCAGGGAGAAAGCCCGCAACACTATTGTGGCTATGCATTGCGGTGAAATCTGCGAGCATCGGCTGGAACTAGCGAACCATGGGTGGTACTGCTGAATTTCAGTAGCATTGCACCCAAACCTGACTGCGTGTAGAACAGTTCTTTACTGCAGACAAAGTTGCCGAGCCCCTGGCGGGATTCGAACCAGGGACCTCCTGATCCGAAGCCGAACGCGCTAACCACTGCGCTATCCCGCCCCCTTATATCAGTGTCCGGGGATTGAGATTACCTGATGTAATAGGATGCCTACAGATAACCTATACTGATATGATAATTTGAAATTCACAGAAGTTCCTTGCTTTAATTCTTCTTTTGCAAAAATAGTCACTTAGTCTTAAAAGTGGATGAAATAACATTTCAATTTATTTTCTCGACCTTTTATAGCAATGCTGATGTTGACAACTTTTAGAAAGATCTCAACGTAGTTAGTCCGAATGGTATTTTACTTACAAAATCACAGGTATATCATATGTACAAACAATAAATATGTACATTTCGATCATTTTGTGCTGGAGTAATGTTTTAGTTGCTCAGTATATAATAAAAACAAATTAAATGGGCATGAGAGCGGTATCAGGGAAAAATAACAGCTTCATTCTACATGTAGCAAACATTTGTGTCTAGTTGATAATATCAAAGCGTTGCATTGATAATGTCCATCATTTAAAATGCATATATTTACAACTGAACTCTTTTATTTCGTGCCAGCGTAATAAAGTCATGTTTTTATTGTAATCTTTGCTAGAAATAAAACTTTCACACATTTACATATTGTTTCATAATGGGTCATTATAGATTAGTATGTCAACCTCCTTTGAACAACAAATTGCATAACTTGATTTCCTTTTCCTGAAAATAAAGTCATGTCATTTAAATAAAAAAAAAATAAGGATTGTTTTTTTCTGACCGTTGTTAACTCATTGCAATTTTATGGAAATGAATGCAATTTATGTCACAGCTTTCGATTATTTACTTCTTTGTTAATGTTTTGTTGTTGATGTAATTACTATCTAACCATTTTAGAAATGCAGTCACCAACTAAGAAGATGATAGTCATGTTTTCTACCAATAATCTACCTCGCTTCTAGCTTAAATACATTAAATTGACTTCTTATTTTAAACACTAAATGGAGGGAAATGCTAACATTCACAAAAAGATATTTGATATTCAAGGTATCATTTGCTTCGAAATATGATTGATGATGCACTTTACTAACATCGCATTATTCTGGTGGTCCCTTTAAAATATTAGACCATTCATCATCATCTGAGAGATAGAAACCTCTTTATTTTCGGTTTAGCTACTAATTACTTCTCACGATGGTCAGAATTAGGTTGTAAGTTGGTAATGTTTTCAATCACACTTTCAATTAATGTTCTATCATACACACCGCACTGTAGTAGCAAAATCTAGTTATGACTTAAATCTCTTTTTTAATCAAGGTTCATGTCAGGTTTTCGGATTAATGCAAATTGACAATTTTTGAATTCGGACATCAGCAAACTAACTTGTTAATTGCAAACAATTTTGTTGTAAGAAGGCACTTAACACTAACACTCGTGTGGTGTACCTGACAGAAATTAATATACATGCTTGACGACCACAACTTGTCAGTGTAGATAATGATATTAATCTTGAATCTCTATGAAAATCGAGGCCCTTCAGGGAGTATCTGTACAAAGTCTGTTTCATATCACTTGCTAGGTATGACTGATAAATGGACTTTGCCATGGTCTGGTTCACATAAGTGAAGTCATGAAGTTCCTTTTACCATATTGTGGTGGCAATTGGTCTCTGCCAAGTTTGACTTTTATCAGTGCCCTACCTGACAAGTCTGGAGTTAGAAGGACGTTTGCCCTTGACTTGACACTTGAGTTGAGGGATTAGTGATGTAGGTTGGTGGTTTTATGTAAATGTGCCCCTTTTCAATCAGGGGCCTATATGGGTAGCTGGTAAATGAGGAGTGACTTTATAATGAAGGATTATGAAGCATAAATCTATTTGAGTCCACAAGTGGAAGTTTAGCCCTATGCTTTGTTATTTTTGATAAATGTCCAAATATCGTTAACATATAATTATATAATTACCATAACTGTGCGAAATATCCAATTCTGAATGGCTGCTGTGAAAAATCAGAGAGCGTATAATCTGGCTATACAGTTTTCTGTTTACTTCGTCTAACGCGCAAGGATGCAATAAATGCCTAGCAAAAGTTTTCTCATTATACGTATATGTTTGCAAGACATTTTAACAAAAGACATCATTATTGTGATGTACATGGCACTATATATAAATCAAATTAAATCGAAGTATGCAAACTCGGTCAAACCCGACAAACACCCGACAGTTTATATTATATGAAGGGAGGCGGTATACAATCAAATAGCGTTAGGCCTCGTGGTCAAGGTATAAGAAAGTAGCGAGAGCGGATTCATATATGCTGCTTTAGCAGGATGCATCTCTGTATAAATGTGAGTCCGTGGAAGCCGTGCACAGGCATCGATGACACAGCACAGCCGACTTAACGCGAAAGGATAGAATGGAGATAAACATACTGTGTATCCATATAAAGCTACGCGTTAGACTTTGAATTAAATTTAGAGCTATTATGATTCAGTTATATGCCTCTGATTTCTATACACAGAATTTTTATCTCCTAAATATATAGATATCGTACATGGGATGAAATGTAACAAGCATTTAGTTTTACAACAAGAACCTTGTGAACATACTGTACTTTGGATTGAAGCATTAAAATAGATACATGAATGATATATTATTCAATATACAACATGTTTCTATCCTAGTTGAAAAAAGGGTAAAACTTATCATTTTGCTGTTGATTGAAAATATAGTCAATATATTTCATTTTGACGCCGCTTAAGGCTGAAATATTGCCCAAGTGGCGCTAAAAACTTTCACTATTTAAACCTGAAAACTGCTATGTCTGCAATGAAAATATCAAGATAGATGTAATTAGAGAAGAATGCACCCTGTCATCCAGACTCGCTACTGACACAAAAAAAATAAAACATGTTATCACCCATGACCATAGGATATCCCTTTCCCATTGTGTCCAATTTACATGACAATATAGCGCCAGACATATTCCAGGCTTGCTTTCATGGCAGTTTCAATTCAAACTTACCAACAGTTGAACTTTTGGGATATAGCTCACATGATCCTAATCTGTATAATATATAATCCGCAAATTTAACGAGTCACAATAGTTATAAAGAACGAAAGGATATTAAAGATATATTTCTTTAATTTTTTGTTTATCTGAGCATTCAAAGTATGAATGAGATTCCATAGTTAATTATCCAAAGCATTGTGAATGTGGCTAACATATATTACAATCATATCATAGCATTTTCTTTGGTACTCTATAAGACAGAATCGCTCATAATCTTTACCAGTATCCAATAGTTTTTAGATTTGACCAAGTATACATAGGGTGTCTGCCACATTCTTTGAGACAATGCAACTCATTTGGACGTGGGTATTTTTAATCCGAAATAATTTTACAAGCTTTCAAGCTTTAATTTGCATAGATGCCTCGTAATTTAACAGTCGAACTTTGTAGATGCCACTTCAACGAATTGTTACTTTCTTGATGCCGCCATTATAAATTCTGCTCTAAATATTTTACTTTATATTCCGACTAAACAAAATGGACATCAGCTTGACACGACAAGTGACCAAATAAAGAGGCCCCCACGGAATACAAAATCCTCTCAGTACTTGAGAAATGTTCTTGGTTAGAAACAGTCCAGTGAGACAAAGGTAGCCGAGTAATTGATACCAAATCAGTTGAATTGCAATGACTGAATGATATACACGCGTTTGTATTCTGTATTCTGTATTCTGTAGCATGATTTCTTTGGTTTACTTACTCAGCTGACACATATTTATCAATTGATAGTTGTATGGATGCATGTTTGATACAGACATTTTATGCCTTATGTTAGTTTATTGACTTAACTGAATAATATGAATCATTCAACAAAGATAAGTTCAAAAACATATCTTGTTCTTTATTCCCAGCAAACAATTTGTTAAAAACTTTTGCAAGATTTTGATGTTTATTGAAAGTATCCTTTTGCTTAACAATGTGTTTAAGTTGACTATGACCAAATACATGTGACACATACATATAACAAAATTCGCTTCTTCATTTATCTTCTTGTTGACCTTGATTTGTACATTATAATGATAATATATCATCGGAAAAATTAAATCAAGAATAGTTGATCTATATGTGGATGAAATTGTAAAACAGTTCAACAGTTTCTTTGATTTGATAAAGAGAAAGGAAAGGACCTTGTTTTGTATAGCGTTAAACTTTCGAATTGCAAGTCAAGATGATACAATAATAGTGTGTAAAATACACTTACGTTGAAGATTTTCGAAAACTAAGTTTTAAACATACAGCGGCTGCACAAAAGTTTCGTTATTTACATTCAAAACATTATGGCTCTTAAATTGACCTATTCAAAAATTTGAAAAATAAACATTTTACTTCCTCTTACTTACATAAGACGATACTAAAAGTACTCAAGGGTCACATTTGACAATTATTGTTGGGCACTGTGTTCCAAAATGCAAAATTCCCAATTTTCTGTACTATCGAATGTTGTTTTGTGAAAAGTATAGATCTTAACAGTAACCATTATCAAAAGTAAGTGCTGATTTTTGGGTGAAAACGAGATGAATTGACATTGGATTGCAGAAACAAGGAACAACCTGCCTACTAGATGTGTTCATATTTTTAGTGAGAAAAGTACCTTTTATAATCACTTCAAAAGAATAGCTTACAAAAGAATTTGGATACACAAATATTTATTGCCCATACTTAATATTTGCCCACGGGCATGTATAGTGTAAATGACCCATGGTTTTAAAAGTTTGAATGTCAAACATCTTTGTCTTTGACAATCTTTTATTTTCGAACAATGCTGCCATTTTTCTATAAACCATAACTAACTATTGCAATAATCGTTGATTCAATGCGAATATGTTTTTCTTATTTCTTTATTAATTTGTCTTAAACCTTGTTTCACATGCATCAAGACGATAGCCTAGCAATACCTGGACGACTTGTATAATGCAAATATACAAACTATAGATTATTATATGTTTCATTTATTCAATGTTGTAATTATAGCCCTTATTCATTTGTTTTCTTTAAAATGGTGAGGGATTATGCATGTATGTTGCTCTTCTTCGAATCCTATTACAACAATTCATGAAAGCTTTTTAAGCAAAGTGTCTGTCTTGTACGTGATTGCAATTCCTTTCTGAATTCTTATTATTTTCATCTTTGTAAAAACAATTGACTTTTTTTTTAAAGTAAACATTATAGAGTTGAGTAAATTGAGTTCTCATAAATAATGATTATGTGTTGTTCTGATCCTATATAAGTAGAGATATTGACTTCAGAACTTCTCAAGGATAACTTTTCCTCTTTTGAATGTGTTCAATTACTTCCCATGGGAACGAATTAGTTTCTACTGTTTGAAAGAAGATAAAGTGTCGAAAGGAATTAACGTACTTTTTACCCTTATTATTGTAGAGCGTGTGCTACTGATGCTATTGCTTCAGGCCACATGTTTGATCAGTGTATTGGAGATCTGATGATTTACATAACAACACATTCATGATCACTTACACACAAGAAATAAGAGTTATGAACAAATAATAAAATTTATTGACATTTTTAATGTCAGGTTAAAAAGAGCATTGATTATGGTTTTTGCTAAATCCTTTTGATACAATTGTAAACAAGGAGAAAACTTTAAATCAAGGAACGGCTGAGAGATTTGGATATATCTTCATAGGAGTAAATAGCATTAGTTGTGGTTCTCAACAGCACTATAGCACGTTTCTTTATGCTGTTTGTTCCAAGTATTTAGCTAAGAAATAGCGACTAATTTAAGCTTACACAGGTATTCTTACCTATTGAAGAAAGTTCTGGATCAACAGCTGTAATGTCGATTTTAGATTTAAGATCATGACAATCATAAACAACTAAGATAATTTAATTGTAAAGATGTTTCGACTACATAACCAAAACAAAAACTTAAGAAGCACAGAGATTTCAGGAGCAATTTTATTAAAACGTCTTACGTGACAGATCTACTGACAATAAAGAAGGACGACTGTCACGTGTTTGATGTTCTGTTTTCCAAAGACAAAAAGATTACATTTTTTAAATCTTAAGTTTTTTGTAGAAACATAAGTGATTTCATCAGTTCTAATTTCTTAAACTTCTGTATTCTAGAACCTTAAGTTAGTTACGTTTTATGGACACAAAGAAACCACTTTCAACAACCCCTTACATCTAAGTGCTCCTAAGAACGTTTACAGTTTATTTGGACACATCTAGTGAAAAAGGTAAGCATGTGTAGAAGAAACATTAATTTATATCACTGGAGCATTCCTTACCACAGCAGTTTCATAAGTTCTTAGATTGGAGGAATAACACTTACAAACAATTCGTTCTCTTCTCTTTCCTAACATATTGCAATCAAAGTATTGTCTATACATCATAGGATGGGGGAATCCTATCCTAGATATTTTCACATTGCATAGAGTAATTACAAAGCCCTTTTTGATAAAATATCCCTATGTGGAAATTAGCAGGTAATCTTTGACATTTAGTTAAACTTGCATTTCTTCATTCTTGCTTATAAAATTATTTCCAGGGTTTCTGTCATGACTCGTTAATAGTTTAGACGTTAAAGTCTAGATCGAAGCAGGCACTTATACCCATGGGACTCCACATAGATTGTATTTTTCTGGGGTTGATATTTTTCCTTGACGATTAACACTGAAAACATTTTATTGTGAATCTTTTGAATCTGAGGTATCGGATACATAACCTCGTTACCTTCTTAGATTTCTCAATACCAATATAATTGTCAATGACAAAAACAATATTATTACTTACTTTAGTTAATGTAAGTGTGTGTGTTTTCCTAATAGGCACTTTCAGCAGTAAGAGCATTATCGGAAATGTAATATATGGTAAGTCATTTGGACGATATGTCTTAAGGCACCATGTTCAGAAAGAATGCTTCTGATATTGACTTGCAGGAAGTCTCTAAATGGATTTGTCTGAAGCTCCTAAGCAAACTATTGGAAAACAGAGATATATCTTCTCTTTATTAGGATATGTTAAGATTAAGGTTTTTGTCATGAGTAAATGTAACTGCGCAGACAGAATATATGTTATAAATTATACTAACAGGATAGACATTGACCTTGATCTTATTTCAAATAAGAAATAAGTGATTTGAAACTTTATTTCGTCATTTTACTGAACCAAATAGTTTTTAAAAAATACTATGAAGTAGCGGTAGGTACTTCTCGATTAAGTGATGTCTAATATCTCTTGATGAAATGTTGATCAAGATAATCAATGTATATAAATTCACAAATAAATGTTTAAGATTGTGGTGGATTGTGTGGAAGATGGCTCCTCAGAATGCACGGTGACTACCATCATGTAACAGAACACTCACTCTAAACATTGAATTTTTCTAAAGGTATCGATTTGAGTTGTTCAAATAGTTAGTACTGATCCTCATCCTCAAACCAGATCTGTTACCTTATCCCATAGTCACTCTTGGAATATTTTTTACTCAAATTACAAATCAAATTAAGTAAGTTATTGAAAATATACCATTTATGTAAAGATGTTTACCAAGCCCAATTATACAGCTGCATACCAAAAGTTTGTTCGCATACCACTGTATAGTGCAAATATCATGTAATTTCGGTTTTGTTTGGACGTCAATAGAACAACTTCAGCAAAACTTACAACGGTTCCCCTATAGTCCATGTGTACAATAGCCATTCATAGTATACTTATTTTGTGATCGGTTTGTCTCTCGTGCTAAAATTCGAATTTTGGCATGAGGAAATAGAATGAAGGGGTCATATTTTCGAAATTTCGATTTCATGAAATGTCGATTAAAATATTCCAGTTCAAATCTCTGAGAAAAAAAGTAGTATAGTTACATTGATTTGGTGCAAGGGAACTTACATCACTTGTGTTTAAAGTTGTTGATCACTTCAAATGTATTTTGTAGCGAAAAATGAAAATGAGTGTTTTCGGAGGTTTGACCCCTGGTCCCTTTAATGACCTGCCAAAACTGCCACGGTTAACTATGGTGTATCATATACTATTGCGTCACAGTACAGTGGATCTTCATTTCTGTGTTGAAAACTCAACATTATCCGTTGCCATTTCGTAAATCTATGATACCTCAAAGACCTCCCAAATTACATGATATTTGCACTAGGATACGCAGGTTTGTGAACAAACTTTCGGTATGCAGCTGTAATTGCTACTCACTAAATGCATTTTAGACATGTAAACATATTACTCTGAACAAACTTGCAAAGATTTATTTCAAACGTAGAAGAAGTGATGTATACAGTAAAGACCGATGCTATGATAAATGCCATCATTGATTAATACGCAATGAAAACACACTGTTTTCACATTCATCACTCAAAGCTGTTGCTGTGCTGATGGTCATTAAGGTAAATCAAGCTTTATTTGAAATCCTCATTTGAGGTTATTATCTTCGAAGATCATTATGAACCAAGACTTTTGATAAGATGATTTCAAAATGACAATAATAGATCACAAAATACAGGCAATAACTTTTGATTTTATTCCTATAGTAGACGAAGAATTGTTATTTAGAGAATCTCACCAAAGTGTCTGTTTATATCACATCATTAACAAATATATCAAAGTTAAAAACAGTTTATTTTTTATCAACGAGTGTTGGTGTTTATGACATCAGACAAAAAGAGCATGATATTCTATTTGTGATTCTTTAACAAGTTTTAATGAATAATGTACATCTATGAAAATCCTAAAGCAGGGATGTCATAGTATTTTGATGTCATCATAGCATAGTGGTATCATGATATAAAACAATTTCAAAATCTGCTGTCAAAGATATTGTAGGGGATACTACCCACACAAGTGAGATCCTGTGTTGACGATAGTTGTAGATAAAGGTTAATCATAGATTATTATAGATCTGATTTACATTTTGAATGATGAAAATATTGAAATCCGATGTGCAGTATTTGATTTTCATTGGTCATTTCCTCTTAGTGTTGTAGCTCCCAAAATTTAGGTTTCAGAAAAATGATCTGTGAATGAGATGCCAGTAAGTGCATAAGTCCTTCCTTAATATGTTACCAATATTTGTGGAACGCCTAATTTACATTTTCTAAACCCATTGTCATTAGCTGTTTGTTTGCAATAATGTAGGGGGGAAAACGATATGTGACGACTACTAATGCATCCATCTATGACAGTAATTTACTGCAAAACGTTCAGAGCATTGAATGTGGAATAATCTAAAGCCAATTACACTGGTTATTAAACTATAAATCGCTTTGTCACTTGAAAAGAACGAGCTTTGGATTCCTGCAAAATTTATGTACTCATCTATGAAGAACTATGTAGAATTATACAGTGGCCCTAAGTGTTTCCACTTGTCGCCAACAAGTCGGAATTAGAACTATCGACTACAGTACAGACGCCGTGAGAAATCCTCACTTTCTGCTAACAGCAATACCTATTGCATTGTGCCAAACATGTAAAAATGATATGTCATTGTTAATGTTGCAAAAATATATGTACTGTTTCTTTTCTTCTATCTTTAAAGTCAATCTGTATCTATGTCTGTTTTAAAATGTATGAAATATGTACTATTTTAACATGTTTATCACTATAGCCTGCAGTCCCACATCTCAAGAGATAAACATTATTTGCCCAAATGGAGTGATAAAGCGATGAGCATACCATACCATTCCTTACACAAATTTATGGTGCATTCAGTAGAAGTATATTTAAAATCTATTGATCGCATTTTTTATAAGGATTTGATAATTCCATTATGTTCATAGCTTATTGATATAAGAAAGGATATTAGTATTGTGCATATTTGTTCTAATTTTACGACATTTCTTTCTTTTTATGCTTAATTTTATACCGATCTTTTAAGAATGATTATGATATCTACAACAGCATCATTCAAATAACAAAGTGTACATTTTACATTATTGAAAAGGATTCTTCCCCATGTACCTGTCTCAACGGGGAAAACATTGTTAAGAAGCTTGAATTTCAGGGCAGTATCAGTTACCCTTGATAGAATTGTCTGGTGCTATCGTGTTAAGCTGATTTAATCTATTTGCAGAATTGTTTATTTGTCTCTATAATTACCTTAGCCACACACAGCTAGAATACCAATAATCGTTTCCTTTCACTTTCGAAAAGTTGGATTTATTGAAATTGTTCTATAGAGTAATATATAGTACTTTTTCATGTAAAAAAATACCTTTCTGTGGAAATCTAACTCACGGAGTGGCTCTTTAAGGAGGGCATGAAATGATCTACAACATACGAATTTAATTAAGTATTTAGAAATAATAATGAAAACAGTAATTGGTCGCATCATTCATATCGTAAGCAAAAACAACATTTCATTTTTCATAAATACATACTGCATGACGGAAGGCATATATCATTAAGCTAAAATGAGCTTATCAGTTTATATGATGCAAATTCAGGCGAGCTGATGTAACAGGATGCCTAAAGATAATCAATATGATCATTTGCAATGACAGAAGTTAATTGCTTCATTTCCACCCTTCCATAATAGTAACTAATTGGATAAGATCACGTTTCATTGTATTTTCTGCACGTCTTTTATAGAAACATTTAAGTTGACAATCTTTTGAAACATTTTAAACATAGTTATTTTGATGGTTATTTTTATAATGTGGTATCAATAAATATGTAAAACTAAACCCTTTTGTTTCGTGCTGACGTATCTGAACTGAACTTTTATAACACTCAGGCTGCAAACTGCAGCATAAAAGTAAATATTTAGGAATTATTTTCACACCAAAAGGAGTCTGGACTAAAGCCACTTCAACGCTGGCGCAGCAGGCCGAAGAAGCACGTTCTTCACTTTATAATCTCAACTCATTATGTGGCGGTCTCCCAATAACTACAGGAGCCCGACTTTTCGACAGTATCGTCTTACCTATTTTGACATATGCCTCTGAAATATGGGGATATCAGACTTATAAATCTATTGAAACAGTTCAAACAAATTACTTCAAAAGGATTCTAAGATTACCCCAGTCCGCTTGTAACGCCGCTTGGAGACTGTGGTCGTCATTCTATATATACAACGCACGTAATGAAGTGTATAACGTAATTGGAGCAAGTTAATTATTATGGACAGCATAAGACTACCAAAACAGACTTATCACATGCTGTATAATATCGATCTTTCTAAACGAACTTCATGGGTAACATTTTTTAAGGAGATCTTATATAAACTTGGATTTGGAATCGTTTGGATTACTCAAGATTATGTAAGCCGTGAAGATTTTTTGTTAGAAGTAAAACAACATATAAAGGATATCAACATGCAACAATGGCGCTCAAATATTGCTGAAAACTCACGTCTTGGTTCCTACCACATTATAAAATCTTTATTAAATGTGGAATCATATCTTATCAATATTCAAGAGAAATTATATCGACAAGCCTTTCTTAATTTTAGATGTGGTAATCATAATTTAATGGTTGAAGTAGGACGCAGAACTGGAGTTGATATTAAATGTAGATTATGTACTCATTGTTCACGTTATGGATTAGATTATGTTGAAAATGAGTTTCATTTCCTTTTGGTATGTACCGCCTTTAACGATTGACGTAAAAAATATATCAAAAGTAATTATACTGTAAATCCGACAAGGGAAACTTTTCAAACATAATGAATTCCAATTGTCAATCAACTATTGGAAATCTTGGTAAATATATATATAGTGCATTTAGGCTCTATGATACGCTTCATAAATGAATTGTATTAGAAGTAAAATGTTTATCACTTATTTCAATTGTACATAGCATGAAATGTTGATATGCATATCGAATTATTCTTCGGGACGAATGTTAATATGATTATTGTTTTTATAACATATATATTTTGAAAATGTTATGTATGTTATGTCCTATGGGCCTGTGGCCTGTTTGACAGAAATAAACTATTTATCTATGATGTTCACAGAGAGGACAAATTTTTGTTAGCAAAATATCTTCTATGCGATCAAAACATTAGCTCCTCTTTCGTTTTAAGTCAAAATTAACATACTCGAAATTAGTTGTCCGTTTATGAGATATATGAAATATGTCTTGTTGATGCTGTTAAAAGATAGGGATCTTCCTATTCTGCCTGTCCCTTTGTCTACTCTCAGAATGTCTCAAAATTTACGTATGCAACTTGACAAGCATCCATTGATTGTTAGTTATGCAAATGAAAATAAAGAGAGTATGTATAGGCTGTCATTGATCCACATTGAATAGCAAAAGTGAAAGAAAATTTTGTTGAAAACTTTACAGTAAATAAATATATTCATTTAGTGTTTAAGCCTGCAACTTAATATGGGGCTTTGCTAAATTCTGCAATAATTAATTGTTCTGACCATAGCTGAATTATTCTCCCAACCCAAACTAAAGATGTACTTATATATATCTGTGCTTGATCCAACAATTTTTAGAGTGTGCAGGGATATATTTTGTTTTCGTTTGGAAATTGATCTCATTGCAATTAAGTCGTTAGCATTCTCCATAATCTGCCTTTCTAAAATGGAACCAGAAATGAATATCCTTAACAAATGAACTGATACAAAATTAATGAACATACTTTTAAACTTTTGCATTGATGATATTTGATTATCAACGAAACTTTTTCTTGATTGAATCCAGATGCTTACATTCGTGTCCACTTTTGTTAAATAAATCTTTGAATTGAAATGAAATGAAATCACTGTTATCAATATATGTTTTGAAATTAAAGTGCTTTACATTACTACATAACCAAACTTATTATAAACGATTTACTACTTCCAGTTGCTTTGAAGAAACGAAATTATACTTGAATTACCAGTCACAATATTTACACACACAAAATTTTACTGTCAGTCTTTTTAAACGATATGATTATTCCTCAACTGTAGCAAAAAAATCATTTAATTGAGCTTACGATTATGTTTTAAAAACATTTATTTCTATAATTTAGAAAGCATTTCTTTAAAAAAACACAGAACAACTGTTTGCGTAATTAAGACTTGCTTGGAAAGAAAGTTACTAACTTTCATGCTAAATTACACATAATTTGACTTGACGATAATTCTGTTCCTTATTCAACTTTACTATAATCGTCTTTAATCTACAACTTTTATCAATAAAAGTCCTCATAAAATAATTCTTGTCACATTAGTCTAGTCTCTCAATTGAATGGCATTTGTATGGCAAAAAGCTCATATAATTATTCAGTTTGTGGATTCGTTAAGATAAAACATTATGTCCACTGATGTGAACATCCTTTTCAGTTATCAACAGCACCCTGTTCCTTATTGATTTCAGATTCTCACTTTAATGTCCTCCTTTATTTAACAATTCTTTTATAACACATGTAAATAAAGATTTTGCGTTATCAAGGTACATGTTTTAAGAACAATACCATTTGGAAACAAGTGCAAACAAATGGGATTTAAAAGGAATACCAAATTGCATGAATTAAAATCCTTTGTATTGATATCTGAATCGTGTACTGTATCAATCGTACCTGACTGAAATTAATACACTCTCGTGACTACCACACCTCGTCAGTCCAGATAATGAGAAAACATTGTGAATCTATTAAACGCGAAGCACTATAGGGAGTATTTGTATACAGTCTGTTTCATATGGCCTCCCTGTGGTGTAAGAGATTCAATGACTGTGCTTTGGCCTGAAACACATAAATCTGGTGGCCCGTGTTAAGTGATTAGACTTGATTGTTAGTTTTAGTCTTAAAAGAATATCCTATCGGCAGCCAGTCTGTCAGCCATTTTAAGGAAATGATATATTAAAAAAACGGTGTACTTTTACTAATTTTACTACATTATAAAAATAAACTATATGTATAGATAGAATAACCGCATATATTCATATGATTTATGATCAGAGCTTATGAACAATACCGCGTAATGCGGTAGCAAAACTTTCCACAGTCGTAGCGCCGATGAATTGCTTCACTTCTCATTGTTGTGTTTATGAGTTTGCGCTCCTATTTATTGTCAAATAAGTTGCCAAATCTAAAGCTACCAAAATGTTACCCTCGATAATATGTTTAAAATGTGTTGTGCTATAACCATGTACTAATAACATATGAATAAATAGGAATGTCCCGTTGAATTTGTTTTCACAAAAAATACCCCGATAGGACAGTACTTTTAAGAAGCCAGAGAGGTCGAATTGTGACTCTCCAGGCTAGGATTGATAATGAGTTGAAGGGACAGTGGTGATACACAATTGGTTAGTGATATTATTTAATAGTCCCCCTGTTCACTAATCGGTCCAAATGAATTCCTGGTAAAGGTGTGCTAAGTGAATCTATGTCCGCTTGACTTAGACAAGTATGATATTCGTTAAATATATGTAAAAACATCTGTAGAATACCTTTTACTATTCTGTGATTGATTGAAGTTTGGATGGAATATAATTCATTACATCCCGAAATTAATCGAAAGAAATAAATAGAAGGAAAAATAATTACATTACCAAGTGTCAAATTCTTACAATCAAAATAAATGAAATATCTGTGCAAAATATTTTCTAATATTTTAAATATTTATTACATTTGTCTTCATTATGACTCAATGACTGACGATATAAAATATAAAATTCAAGCCAGTTACAGTATATATTTAACAGATTCTTTAAGGTTAACTCGCTTGTTGAATATATGTGATAACCATCTTCCTCTTCCTATTAACCCATTGGAGGTGATACTATTTGAATACACATAAACATAATTTGAAAAATCTGTAAGGTTCATATCAATAAACTTACCTTCAAATACCATTTGATTTCGAATTTATGGCGACGTTTCAACGTTTTAATGTTTGAATAATAATGATTATCAAAACGACAATATATTAAAATACAAAAAGTTATTGGCATTGATAAAATTTTAACGTTTGGAATTCTTGATCGTTCACTTAATATAATGCATTTTGCTTTTATCCTGCTTGCCAATGACAAACCTAAAAACTAGTATAGACAAGGAATAATACTTTATTAATACCAATTACTTATTTTCATGCTCTTTTGTATATAACAAAATGGAACATACTGGTATAAATTACTGTTTGAATAATGCACAGATGTTTAAGCTTACGATTTCCTTATTGCACAGTTTCTGTGAATATCTCAAATGTTTAAACAAACATTTTTGACATTTTGATAAGAATGTTGTAGGTTTTTTAGGCAAGTGCCAAGAAAAAAAGGCACAAATATAGAAACATTATCAAGATGAAATTATCAGTTCTATTGTTTTTATACTCTTACTATGGTTTGGTTGCGTTCTGGCCTATAAGGATTTCGTTGTGTATTTGCCAAATAACTTTCACACAAGTACCTAGCACACTTGAATTGGTTTTTCAAAACGAGACACTGTTAGTCTTTCAGTTTTATTATGTAAAGCAGGACTTGATTGTTTGTCAGCGTGTATAATCAGTTCAAATAATAAACACTAAGAATAGCAAAACTTTAGTCCTGCAATACATTAGGATTAAGTTGAATAACTATTTTAAAAAAAGACAAGGAGGTAACATTGGTTATAATCTAGCTCAAGCTAAACGTTGACAGGTGAAAACATACAAGGACCCAAACGTATTGATTAAACCAAGCCTATTTCAGTCGACGAAGGGTTTTTTCATTGCTGAATTAAAGAGAAGATATGAACTTTTGCTCTCTTTGCACTATTGCTCGGTTTCTAATAGGGTAAATCAAGTCCCTTCATATTTCAAATTTGTTGATTGCTTTTATATAAAAATAATGCACAAGGTGTACTGTCACCCAATTAAATATTATTTTTAGATTTACCACTGACATAAATGGAGGAAAGGAATGCAAAGTTTCTACTAACTACCTACTTTATCAATTATAGAAACGGAAATGATCCCCTACTGCCCTTTCTATTTCAAATTTGTTAATGTAATATCCAAATAAGATTATAGTTTCACCTAAATGATAAAAGCAGGTATTGCGGGGCGAACAAGTCATTCGTTGGTGAACCTAGCTTAAATATCAGTGAAAGTTTGCACTGAAAGCAACATAATAAATTCTCATCATCAGATAAGAGTGTAAGTGAAGACATGAAAAGACAATATTTACCCTATTCAAGGTAACACCCATTTATCACTTTTACTTGTTATAACATAAACATTATATGTCAAACAGGGTTAGATCTTTCCGTTCAATCCTCATTGAGATTGTAGTTTAATAGTAATTAAAAACATTTATTTGGTAAATCTTCATAACAAAATAGATGAAAATAATGAGCAGTTCTATTCTGCCATAGTTCATCATGAACATTTTTATTGTTGTATCATTAGATCTAGTATGACTTTTTCGTATCAGAAAATTTTGCGCATTATAGATGTAAAGTTTTGGTCAAATAACGGTTTGTTTGCAATAATGTCGTAGAAAATACTTGTTTCTACCAATGCTAATATTCGTAAAAATATTACTGAGAGTTTATAAAAAAGGAACATATTTATACCACCAACACCCTGGTTTAAACGAACAAAACCATACACTATCTTTTAATTTTGTTTTCCGAGATAGGTTATTCAAATTGTGAACATTGATAATCATATTACTTGCAACATTGGTTGGAAACTTATATATGCTAATTTATATTATAGTTGCTTCTTTCTAATCCTCTTGTTTCTATGGTTGGCTTGTTTAAATTGCCCTACCATGAGCTCTGATCTCTGTTTATAGGAAATTGTTACCATCACCGTAATGCTTCCCCAGCAAAATCTGTCAAATTCATTGATAGGTTTCAGACAACCTACTCATTATTATGTCAATAGTAGTATATATTTCGTCTTTTTAAAGCTCGACCAACCATTGAACCAGCCCAATAGCCAATTAGCCGAGTTTCCAAAAATTTCATTTCTGCAACAGGTCAACCGATGACGCTGATGAAGTAACATCAGAAGAGCACAAAGAAAAGCAAATCTCATTGCCGATAACCTTACTGCTCGCAGACAGTTCCCGATGGTCTGGCTGGAAGGTCTGTCCATTGCTAACTTTCAGATGACTAATCTGCATGTGGAGATGTTGGAGGACGTGATCCTAATGTGTGGCAAGCATCCGATGACTGATATTTCTTGGACGATATTGCGTTGAATATGTCCACAGATGTGAGGTAGTGGTTACGAACAACATCTGACATCAGAGATTTGAGCCTTTTTTGAGGGTCAACATTAGACAACAAACTTCCATATACTGTATAAGCTTACATGAAATCATTAAAACAATGTGTATATTAAGTGGTAACCGCATCTGTATAGGTTTTTATCAATTTGTTCGTGCTTTACCCGAAACAGAAATTAAGCCAAACATTTTCGTTAAGTTTCTGCAAAGAACCCACATCGTGAATCTTACACTTCGTTTTGTATGGCGTTTAGGTTTTCACCAAAAGTGCCTTTAAATTCACTAGATTTTCTATTCTTGAAGGATATATCAAGGATATATCAAGTTAGTTCACAGAAAAAATAAACTTAATGCAAAACAATTCTTTGCAAAACATAGTGCGTCGAGATCACTGGGTCAAACTTATTGAATTTTTATCCATTTATAATTGGCTTCATAGTCTCATTATCGCGTATGGCTAGTACCTTTAGGTGTGTTTTACAGATCACAAATTTAAAACGTGATTTAAAAAATGCAATTTTAATCAACAATCATTTTTCTTACCATCATGTTTAATGTGTACTGAATATACCTAAGATAACAAGATTACTTTATCTGTGAATTATGTATGAAAGTGTATTCTTATCAAGTGAAAGATTAAAAACTTATTTCAACATAACATAGTTCGTTACCTTCTTAACATCTTCTATCGAGGAACAGATCGTGTGGTCAACGAAGTATTATGAAAGGGAATATGTAATTGAGAAGATTAATATTTTCTACAAAAAATGAGAGCTCATATACACTAAAAGCATTAGTTCTAACGATTCCAATACGCTGATATGAGGAGGTGGTGCTGGGATAAAATAAGCGTTCAGTAAAACGAAATTTGAATTCTTTAAAATAAAATCTTGTTAAGTGAATTGACTGACAACACGAAAATGTTATATTGCAAGCCAATGTCTTCCACGAAAGACCAAAGGATCGCAGGTTCGTTGTAGCAGTTTCATTTGGTTAAATTTGTTTTAGAAACTTTGTCTTTATTTCCTCCATTGTTCAGTAAATTTTCTTTGGTTAAACCAACACAATTACTCAATTAAATTTAACAGCATATATATATATATATATATATATATATATATATATATATGTACCTCGGATATTTTCATAAAAAGAAATTAAACTAGTTTTCTTTTAGCCTCATTGATGCGATGCGTGGAGATAAAAATCATAGTCTTGTATATCAATGAGACACTTGTTATATAATTTGTTTTAGGGTAGTTTTTTGGCCATCTTTATTTATCTGAATCTTGCAAATTAATTTGTCATTGTCGCAAACACAAAATCTATAGATTACTAAAATTATTAAACATTTCAGGCCTACCATAGAAAATATGGAAACGGAAAGCAGCGAAACGACAACATAAACAAACGAAATCGCA
This sequence comes from Phorcus lineatus, assembly GCA_921293015.1. Classification (NCBI taxonomy): domain Eukaryota; kingdom Metazoa; phylum Mollusca; class Gastropoda; order Trochida; family Trochidae; genus Phorcus; species Phorcus lineatus. Next base: position 21,082,658 of record OV121095.1, read on the forward strand.
TCACAATGTAGCGATACACATCGAAATGTTCTGAATTAGCATCATTCAAGCGACGATCAGTGCTCCAAAGATGCTATTTCGTAACTTTTCTATTCGAATTGTTAATTTGCGATGAGATTTCAATTTCGTCTGTTACTGTGATCGTTTCGCTGCTTTCTGTTGCGAATCGATTTTTCTTTGGTAGGCCTGCATTTGGTATAATGAAAGAACCACAATTTTATTTGAACTCCTGTTTTATAATCAACATGAGTACAGTGGCCCTACCTGATTTGACAGAAATTAGCACGTGCAAAGACAATACATTCTTATAGGAATTTCGTAAAGGAAAGTTACATGTATGATAAAATTGACTTTGCTTCACGTTATCCAAACGACCTTACTATTAGCAAAAATGGAGGGAAACATGCACAATAACATGTAAGAAACGTTATTTTGTGCTAGTTAACGTTTTTTTTTATATTGACTATTAAATTTGATTGTTTTGGCCTCATTCTCAAGTTAAAAACATTGAAGAGAATAAATCCCTTATTGAGTTTATCAAAAAAGTTAATTTTATCCATATTAATTCGATGTCGTTTAGTTATCTTTGATTTCTTAACCTTTCTTTATTCAAGAAAGAATGTTCGCTCTACTCCAATGTGTTTTGTAATAAAGTATAGTTTAGCGACGAACTATTATAGTAAAAGCACGGTAGTAATAGAGTGAAATAAAAAAGAGACACCAAGTGCAATGAACTAGGTATATGAAATGATGGCGAATTTAACATTGATCTGATTGAATTATCAACGACAGTGTGTGTTTTGTTGATATCAATTCTCTCCCAAGAGAGGTAGCTCCATCGTAAATTTCTATAAATACTCTGTCCTAATACGAACGTTTCTCGGTCTAGAAATACTGAAGTCTAATTGGATGCAATCAAAGTTATTGATGCAATCAGCGACGTCGTTTCAAACGTTATCATACAAAACGCCTCAGTTATTTACTTATGCTTTCGGAAAGCTAAATCTTCCTCGAATATGCACTTAGCACCTTGAGTCTACTTTACAGAACAATTTTGCCTTATTTAGCGACTGCATCATTGCATATTCCTGTGTGACAACAAATGTGCTATCCATGCATGTTTTCTTTGGCTGAAATATTGCAAGGTGGTTTATGTACGAATATTTTGCTTCCAGGGGAACCTGCAGAAAGCCCGAGTAGAGGCAGTTTTAGAACAGAGGTTGTATAGGAATGACGGAGCTACCTCTGTGGGGAGGGAAGGTTGATATCAGGTGTTCACATTCATTTCCTCTCATGAGAAATAAATATTTAATTTGAATTGCAATAAATATTTGTTTGCCATATATATATATATATATATATATATATATATATATATATATATATATATATATATATATATATATATATATATATCTTTTGGAAACAGCACATTTGAAATTGATAAACTCATGGTTTAATAGTCTCTCTTAAGCTTTATTAGTCATTTTGTAATCGCCCAAGAACTTACTGTAGATTGACAATGATCTTATAGATCTTTTAGACTGACAGGTGATATTTAATGCAAGGAGAACATGCATATGTCTAATGATTGTCCATTCAAAATGATGGCATGTATTTGTGTGCATCGTTTACGTTACCAATAATTTACATTTTGTCAATTTAATATTACAATATAACATAACAAAAGTACCCCAAACTATCTAAACATATACAATTTATAAGATGTTTCTTTAACTGAGCAAACAAAACACTTCTAAATAAATGTTATAATGTTTCACACAATTATCCCAATTTGCAATTTCACTAAATCCAACCTCTTAAAAAAACAAGGTTAATAACTGGTTAGATATTTTCAGACTTTCTCTAAAAGAGTCAGTGACACTCCTACTTGATTATTCATACTTTGACCAGATTATAATCATGTTCTGTATTCAAATCTACTATAATTTCATTTACTCCGGGCTGTTATCAATAAACATCCACTTAATATTACCATTTTCAAATGGGTTCGAATTCGATGTTACTTGCATTGCAAAGGGTGACAACATTATTCAAACAACGGATTCTTTGAATTGAATAAATGGCATAAACATTGCAAGACAGAATTTTTAGATTCAGATATACACGCGCAATGACCATAACTCTTCAGTCTGGCAAATGAGATAATCGCGTGAATCTTTATGAAACTCAAGGCACTTCAGGGAATATTTGTACAAACTTCTGTTTCATATCATGTCCCTTTGGTATAGCGAACGCTTGTGGGCTGGTTCACATCAATTTAATCATGAAGCTCTTTTACTTTAATGTGGTAGCACGTTGTTCTGTGCACATATTTCAACTGTTATCAGTGACAAGCTTGATCAGTTAGAGAGTTAGAGTATATATCCATCAGCAGCCCTTCTTAAGCGTTGAGAGGAAAGTGGTTTTACACCATCTTGCTACAGAGAATAGTGGTTTTAAACCATCTTGCTACAGGCGTGTTATTGTATCAACGTACATGTACACATGAAGCTCCCATCATACCCTGAGAAAAATTCAGATATGTTTGAAATGTTATCCGTGGCTTTTTTGTGATTAAATAAACTAACACGTGAAATGTAAAGATTTCAGAAGCCTGAAGTAAAACAAGGTGAGGTGAGGTGAGTTGGTGTTTAACGCCGCTTTCAAGATTATTTCATTTATATCTCGTCTTTTAGTATTATTGCAGAGAGAAAGCCCGCAAAACCATTGTGGCTATGCATTGCGGTGAAACTTGCAAGCATCGGCTGTAACTAGCAAACCATGGGTGTTACTGCACTGAAATTCAGTGTAGCATTGCACCCAAACCTGACTGCGTGTAGAACAGTTATCTACTGCAAACAAAGTTGCCGAGCCCATGGCGCTGAAGTAAAACAAACTTAAACCCCTGGATGGAAGTAATTTTATTGTTTGGTTATATAAAAGGCTATATGAAGCATTTGCCTGAGTAGATATCATGTAATGGTAGAACATGAGCGGCTACAAATGTGCTGACGTAGCCGAACGAAGTGTATTTGGTTAGTTTCTTTATTTACATTGTGCTCCTATTTACTTAGCGATTTCAATCGGTAACTGGTAAAGCTGCAGAAAGTGAATGTGTATCAGCCCAGTTTCGATCAATTGAGAATGTAGGGCTTAATTCCACACGTTGAGGTTTAGCGTTTTATCGATTCTATCCATGTATATTTTACTAGCGTTAAAACAGGTTAACTGGGAGTAATAAACCAACCGTTCAATTAGAAACCAGAACCTTGTAGGCATATTTTATTCTTGAATAAGGTTATAAAGCTCATAGATGATGAATACAATATGCATGATATACATGTAAAACATTGTACCACTGTTACAAATGGCGTCACTGTACTGCTTGTTGATTTTTTTAATTTCGATGAGGACATAATAATAATCCCGGAATAGACTTGGAATGAAAGTTGAGTTATGCCTTTTGTTTATTTTGAATAAGGACAATATGTATATTTAACAATAAACTGTATAATTTGTTGTGTATTGTAAACTTCAAATTATCAAATTGTTCTAAACAAATGTTAGACGGTAATCAGTCAGATATGATTATTGGGAAATTGAGTTTGGCTTAAATTACTAATAAAAAATGCCTGTAAACAACATAATGGTGACATCTCGAGTCATTCCAAATAATCGTAAAACTGAAGAAAATTGCTTGCGTAGATTTCATTACATTAAAAATTGACTTTATTAACTCATTTTTAAAAAATATTATTTTTATCAAAGGCTAGTTATCAAAGATCAGAATTATTCGCTTATTCATTTATGTATTTGATAGATTTATTTCAATATGAAATGATAATATTTCATCGGCAAATATAACCAGATAAAGCTGACCTATGTACGGATGCATTTTAAACATTTGATCATTTTCTTATTGTTTTGGGTGTCAAACTAATTTATGTAACAGTTAAATAGAAAGAAGCTTAACAGAAAATTTTGTCGATATCTTAAGTGTACTACAAAATAGTCTGACAAGTATTTGTTACTCCTCATTGATTCCTTATTTCGATGGCGAGAACATTTCAACATCTATAAGTGTAGAAAACGATCTTTATGAGGTATAGGAAATCAACAGCAACAGTTAAATGAAGCAATATACTTTCATCAGAAAAGAGTAATTTCAATACAAAATAAATATCAAAATGTGGTCATTTACAGAGAAAAAGACATGTTGATAGAATCTCAGCAAAATTTCACTTTAAATATGTACCAATATTCAGCACAATTTAACTGTTTGGTTGTTTGTCTTTGTTTATGAATACTATAAGATATTTTGGCGCTTCCTATTTTTCCCCAAAAAATGAGTGAACATTTACGTTGAAACAAATATTTGGCCAATTTCTTCCATGGATCTATTATTTGTACATCATAGCATAACATCGATTCGATATACTACCTACAATCGAATGTTTACCTGATGAAATGAATAAAGTAACATACTGAAGATCAATATTGTAGAACTAATGTATTGTCGACATTGCCCTTATTATTACCTCAGCTCCAAGACAAAAGTGTCCGAAGTTTGGGCGACCTCGGGTGGTGTCCGAACCTCGGTCAGTCTGCCCTATACGATAATGAATGACGATGTCATGGTGATAGCCACATTTGCAACTGGATGACCCTTTGAGAAAGCAATGCATTTTATTCGTTTTACTAAATGCGAGCTTAATTATTTTTTCAAATACCATTTTCTATAGTGTATGACTATCAAAATCCCACAGACATTATTATAAAAATGGAGAAATGTAATTCCTTGACAACATATTCTGAATAGGTTTTACAAAATCCAACAAAGAATTAGAATTCATTCTATGTATTGTAATTTTTTAAAAACTTTCAACCTTTTCAAAAGGATAACCACCGAATTTGACCAATTTTAAAGACTGTCGTGGAAGAGAAATGTTCAACGACTTCCCTCTGACAATTTGCATCACCAGTATAATGATTTATTTATGGTTATAAGCCAACAAATATTAAATAGTATCGGTAGAAGCTCATTTAAACTCATCAAAGCAAGTTCTTAATAAGCCATTGATAAATTAATCCCCCTAGAGTAGTATATTCAAATGCAAATTCGAGCTTCCCATAGTTTTATTGCAAACGTAAAATGCTACATAATTTGTACATTAATGTTTAAGCTTCAAACACTTTCATCAAATAAAATCGTCAACGCATTGAAATATCATTAATGAAATTACCATTTTATTCATCAATAATTTCATGAATATTGACACTGTGGATTTCAATAAAGATGTCTGTTAACGTGTTTGACGTTTAAAGTGGCAAAGTAAAGCGAGTAAAAGATGTGGTTATTAAGATTGAAAGGAGAAAAAAGATAGTCTCAAGTCTTAAAGACTTTGAAAAGACATGTTTGCGTGTTTCAATCAAAAGAGTGTCTTGAATATAAATTAACGCAAAATAACGCAGGAGGAGGGGGAATGACGGATTATGTCAAGTGAATATTTTCTTTCAGCCTGAAGATGATATTTAACATTAAATGAAAATTCAAATTAGTGAAAGATGTTAACAAAAGCAATAAAAATTTAGAAACTTTAACTACAGCATTAAAGTACCCACATAATTTGAAACAGTAAGGATGCATTATATATGAAATAATATTGCCTTTGTAAAATCAATCTGGCAAATATGATTATTCCTTTTGCACTGTTTACCCTAAATAATTGAAATAAACAATCTACACAACCAGAAATAAATTCCTTCATCCATATGTTGCTTAATATAAAGGAGAGTATTGTTTTTATAATCGCGATGGTCTGTAAAGGATTTATTTAAAATGCTTATTTCATGTAAAAGCATTGTGATGACCTTGGTAGCTGCATTCGACGTCCCTGGATGTCATTTCTCGCAGAAGTGATCATGCCGGATTTTTTAGGAACTGATAACACCCACCTTTTCTATTCACAATAGAATCTCATACGACAGTGTCCATGACAGTGTCCATACCATGCGTAGCGATAACAGCTGCATTTTTACAATAACTAAATAAAACTCAATACCAACCTAAACTATGACCAACTTGAGCCATATACCTCGATTATAAGGCTTGTTTGTTTGTCTTAATATTTATGCGCAACATGTACTGATATAAAATTCGTTTTGCACATTGATCAATGAATTCATAAATGAGACAAACACACGTGTTTTTTAAATAGCTTTATTGCCACAACACACTTCACTGTGATATTTAAAGTTAATATATTTATTTTTTTATTCTAAAATTGCTAAGGTTACAGTTCGAAGGTAACAAAAGCAGATTTGACGAAAACTATAGTTTGTACAATATGATAAAACCCTCAAAATTTGTCGATCCTTCAGACACTAAATAACTAGATTTATTTCTGTAGTGAAATCATATGATAAAAGAGAAAATAACAAAGCAAAGTAATTATTTCGATGCAGGTACAATTAATTTATTTCCTCTCTACCCAGCCTCTTTCATCCCCGTCGGGCAATTTGGAACAGCATGGGTTTTCAAAAAATCTGAAACAAATATGAAGAACATAACTATACAATGATTAAATTATATTAATATTATCGTCAAAGTTTGGACCAAAAAGTTTTCATTACTTATCAAAACACCAATGTGAAATGTACTTGAGTGAAGAGACCAAAAATCTAGTACTGGCGACTGATGACAATTAAGTTGACAAATCCTTGCTCGTGAATTATCTGTAAATAAATATCCCTATAATTAAAACGGTGTGAAATCATAATCATATATAAACAATTGAAAATATCATTTCAGATGTGTGTGGTTGTTAAGGATCGGATCTGCTAAATAGGCCAGAATGGTACATGTAGAAGCTGAAACGAAACAATCCCTCGCTCTAAAACACTAATTAATTAGAGTAATTGAAATATTTTGCACACTGGACATCCCCTTTCGGTCGTAACTGGTGACGACGATATGTGAGCTGCTTGAAAAAGCAAAAAGCTTTGTCATTTTGCCTTGTATGAGGATGTAGGTGGAGCAATCGATCTCGACACAAGGCTTAAAAGATGAAATAAAATTTCTGATGTTTGGATTTTTATAATCTCGATTCAGGTTCTCTCTATAATCGACGTGTTCTAAATTCGAATTGTTACTAAAAACCTAACATCTCAGTTACTTGTTATCACAGAATAGACGAATATATATATGCATCTATCCGACATCGGTTGTAACCCCTTATATAACGGTGTCTCGGGAAGGGAACAGCTGACCATCGTTTATTCTTGACACACATAGCATCGACAAGGAGCCGTCATGGAAACTTGACATGATAAATATTAAAGCATATATAGCTATTCACTTACCGAAAAGTACCAATCTTGATGACAAAGTTTTGAAGATTTCAGCACAACAGCAGTATTTTTCCAAGGTTTATTGGGGTTCAGGCGTTTTACTTGTCTGCAGCAAGACAAGTATATGATTAACACATTGCGTTTTTTTAAATTTTTTGTTGAATAAGTAAAATAATGGCAATTATTCACTCAATCAATCACTTCTACGACTTGTCACACATACAGACACATACCGTCATATGTTTGACTATGATGCTTTTAATGTACTATATTGATAATTCTCAAACCTTACCCGGATACATTCCATGCTTTAAGATGAATTATAAACATTAATTTGCATGGGTTTACGAAAATTTTGGTTTCTACTTTGGGTAGTTGAGTTCACTGACTATGACTGCTTTATTAACTCACTTCCACCGGATGTTTTAAAATTGCAACCTGGACCCCTTACGCAAAGGCTGGATCTGAAAATTGTCAATAGGAGGACTAGGACAAGGGCGTTCATTAAATTCCCTTGCAGCAAAAACCAAGAATTGATAGAGGATATAGTGCCCATTCTTTAGAACGCTTGGTTATCGAGGATGACTTCGCAGACTATGTAGCAGATTGTCCTTGTATCCATCGAACCGCGCTCACAGTCGCTGAGCGGTCCCCATCAGATCTACCAGCATGCCAACAAGCCCCTCTACAGGAAAGTTGAGAACCCTTTTACGATTATCATATTCTTGTAAACTTATGCCTTCCATATAAACGGCATACAAATCTGCAAAGCTGAAGACAAATGTGCCCAGAAAGGAAAACAATCGTTTTAAAATTGAAAAACTGAATCGATATCCACTAACAAGAAACAAACGCTGGCCTAATAGGCAACACAATGGCTCCAAAGGTAGGCTAATATGGTCAAACGATGTGCCAATCACCCGAAGCAGTGACTAAATAAACTCAGTCGCAGTCTAGCAGCATAGCGATGAAGGACTGCGAACAGGTTCCTCGAGTCTTGGTGTCAAAATATCACATCGAGATAAGGCACAAAACGTTGCATTACTACATTGATTTGAGTATGTCAACTCTTTAGCGTTTAGTGACAATAACTGTTTCCCCCTTTTATCGTCATTGGGCTTTGTCATATATTGAGTGTGTTATTGAGCACAGGAAAAGTTTAATCCTGCATCTCAACTGTAAAACATTAGATACCTTTCAACTATAGTTGTGTTTCAAAATCTTAGTTTATTGGTAACAATGTGAATATCGTTAAAGAAGGACTAATCTCTATTCGACGAAGGACTTAAGTTTTAGTCTGTATTTGTAGCTGTTCATCAATTTTAACACGCGGGAAGAAGATGGTGCTTAATTTATAGATGTATTTATTGTTTCGGACAATGTATACCTATTGAAGTTGACCAAAAGTCAGGCAAAACTGACAAGCTCCTCATTCTCAAAAGCAACTTAATGTAATCACTAGGATATTTAAATGGGGAAACCTACCTTTTCTTTGCGTCAACCATGAATAGGTCAGTTTCGATTAAAAAGATGGGTCCAGATGGAATACTACACGGAACTATTCCGATTAAGGAAGATCTACTGATGTCAAATTTCATAAAACCACCATTCCTGATAATATGATAGAAACCTGAAAATATAAAATATAATTCTCATTGTAACACACGATATATAATGTAACGAAAATGGTTACTCACAATATACCTGACTCATAATACCAGGACGAAAACTAGTGACACCTGATTTCCAAAGCGAAAGCACTACTTTATGCCATAAAAACTAATGGCTGGAGGAGAACAGGGAGAAAGTGAGATAAACTTACCCATCACTAGAAACACAGTGAGAATAATTAACGTGGTATTAATAGTTACAAATTGGAACCTTTTTGTAATTGTACAAGCATTATCGCTTGGGAAAGATACTAATAATAACTCGCATGCTCGCATGTACAAGTTATCAGTTATCCTGTAATGTCGCCACATATTTAGCTGATGAATCATTTATAAGGAAAGAAAGCATGACGTACTTATTGATATAGGCATTGTAGGGAATTGTATGATAACGTCACGATAAGAGTGTATCCTTTTTCAAATTATTGTATTATTCTGATGTAAACTAGATAACAAAAACTAAAGAAACTTTTGATTCCGTGATGATGTTTTGTTCTCCCCGTCATGGAGTTGAATGCATATGGCTCAGGAGAGTTTTATGTTTGGAAGTAGTCGCAAGTTTTAATTAAGATTACCGTATGTAGTTATAATAACATCGCTTATTGGTTTCTCTTATACTTGTCCGTTTCTGTTTTTGCAAACGGTCAGAATTCTTTCCTTTGAAGGGACATAAACATCCGAATGATAAGCATATTTATTTCTCTAAGACGCTGTTTGATTTATAAAGGTCCCTTTTTTGATAATGTTCTCATATCAGTGTTGGCAAAAATCATCTCATTACTCAAACCAAGTGTACCTAGTCAGGTGATCAGAGTATCACGTATAAGTTGAAACTATATACTACCATTTAAGTGTGAACGCCTTTGCATCTTTTGAGAAAGGGAAATGAATTCGCGTAGCCTTACTAAACTGTGTACGTTTTGTAAAACCCTTGTTTTCATTTTCAAAAAAATTACTGTCTCCAAATGTGTGAAATTATTTCATTATTTTCCTTTTCTTTAGATTGTTTTATGTTCCTCACAGGACGTACTTCAGTGTCCATGAAAATGGAAGTGAAAGGGCGTGCATATGTTAGATAAATACGAAGAAAATAGCCAAAGGGCATTAGCTTCATATTCTGAATTTCCCCAAATCGCATATGTTACTTATTTGGTTTTACTGCGTTCTTACATATTTTCACAAAGGCAATGCTGTTTCATATTCTTTTCTTGCAAATCCTCACATTTGCACTCCTCGTCTCGACAATTTGATATCTACATACAGGTTTTAGTAACAAATAATAGGTATAAGCCTGTTAAGGATTATTAAAAACATCATAACAACGATCTATAAAATGTATTTGTAATGGACAGGTGAAACATTGTAGATGATGAAATTCAGAGAAAGCAAATGTGAATTTTGTAGAAAAAAATATATTCAATTAATATCATGGCCTCTGGGATGATAACAGGAGCAAGGTTAAGAGAGGTGCAAACTGACCAATGCTCGGACACCACCCGACCACGAGGACGAATGATGGGAGCCATTTCTGTCATTTCTTTTTTATGGGATGATCCCTGTCAACAATCTATTTTATATTTTCCATTGCATGGAAGCTTGATTGTCGGTAATAACTCTAATCAAAATTTTTCTTTAAGGTACAATTGAAAGATTCAAAAATGAAATTGGCGAAAAGCTCGTTTAACGTAAATGCTAATTCGCAGTTAAAGAAAAGAAGTAATCGCAAAAATATCTCAATATGTGCCTTTTTCAGAAGGAAAAAAACAATATAGTCTCTAATGAGAAATTATAACAATCGGAGACGTGTCATGTGACTTTTACGAAACTCACGCGAACTTGTGTATAATCCTCTCTCTTATTCGGGTACACAGAACTTCACGCCAGTTTCGTATAATTCATATGACACACTTCCTCTCCACTTATTTTGAGATTTGGATGCTACATGTATGTCAAAATAACATTGGTATAAACAGTTTCGAACATGGTTGGTACACTATGTATATTGTTTCAAGAAAGACTTAACATGTTTTAAAGAGTCAACACAAAAAGCTCAGGAGACATAAAAATATGAAAACATAAACGTAAGTAATGACCACGTTCCTGCGTCAAATGCATTCAAACTGGATTGCGATGTTTTTACTCTGTAACACATGCATCAGTGTTGGAGATTTTAACATCGGCAAGCATGCTGCAGTGAGTCAACTTTAATATTTATAAACAAAATTATTATTTCATTATAACTGGAAAAGATTTGATAAACACTTCAAGCCAGGGATGCATGAAAGATAGTAAGGTGGAACTCTCCAAAGTAAATATTTCCTATTCTCCGGGGAAAACATATTCGCAAATGTAATCGTTATGGTCGATTAATTTACCAATAATTCTGCTGATTAACATTAATATAGATACATAATTAACTGTGTTAGTTTGGTTTGATGATATCGCCTTCTGCTTTTTCACTTTAGAAATAAGAACTAATTAATAAAAAAGCATCGTAGAAAATGAAATTGAGAAATTACTTACACTGATTTTCTCCTTATGTAGTGGTACCATAGGTCATGTCTTTCTTTGCTTACCTCTAATGTATTGCAAGCATTTTCCGAGGAAAAATTGACAAGTGGATACAACCTTCAGGTGTACCCTTAAGATGCCGTTTCAAACGAAACATTAAAGCAGACATCTGTTTTAGTAGTATTTAAGTAGTTTTTTCGTTGGCTGAAAGTTTGCAGATAGTTCGTGTTGTAGGGGGATTCGGCCTCATCCCCAGAGAGTGCACGAATTAGAACAAAGTTTAGCGTAAGACGATATGACTTAAGCTTTCTTTGTTGGCAAGGAATTACTGATATATAGATTTGATTGGAATTGTATACATATCAGGTAAACATAGTAGAACTTTATCGTTACCATTTAGCAAAAAGATTGGTCTGCAAGGATCCCCCATTTCATACACCTTCCTTGGTCCACCGTTGACTCCCATAACTAGATACTTTGCCCCTCTTGGTTGGTAAGCACAAAGACCTATTCATCTGCAAAATAGAAACAAGCGAAGATTATTCTATTGTTCTGTAACGTTACTAGCTTACAGAAAAACTACGCACTGTAATTTAAGGAAGGGCAGCCTGGATGATATTAATACTTGACTACCAGTGCTTAACAGTGCTAGTTTAAAAGTCCTTGAATTTGCATTTCACTACCTCATTACATTACAAATTACAAAAACGTACTTGTTATCAACCCACTACTTGGTTACAATATTGTATTGATCAAGAAATGAAACATTATTATAACCGAGTGTGTGTCTGTGTCATAAATATCATATATTAGCTATAAGATTTGTATTATGCAATCGTTTCGCATATTGTTATTGAGACGGAAACACGCGAGGTTATTTATCTAGTTATCATATAATGCCATTCTTAAAACAAGGATTTAAAAGGTATTACTTATTCCTATTACCTAGATTATAGGAAGTAATTTCATGAAAGGTACGCCAAGGGGAAGGTCACAAGGCCAGCAAATTTCCTCCATGAAATACAATGTCCTGAATTTGAATATTTTCTACATTTTACCTTAATTTACAGTTCATAAGCAAACAGTTTAGTAAGTCTATTTAATAATTTCGTGAAAACGTGATTACAAAATGGGAAGTAATGTAATTTTACTTCATTCTTAAAAATGAAGTTGCATTGAAATGTTTTTTACACAAGGACGGCTGGCGATTATCGGTTTTCTTAGACTAAACTGCGATGATATGCAAAGGTTAGGGAGGTTTTTTTGTTTTTACGATAAATCTTCTAAAAGTACATTGCTTAATATTTTCAATTACACTAGGATAAAAAAAGTAACTATGAAATGTATTTATTATGCGAGCATTGAAAGCAAAGAATTCAAAGCAAATAGTTCAGTGTATCAATCTTTAGTTTGTCGACCCAGGTTATTATCAAGTAGTTCATGCAAAGAATAACAAATTCTCAATAAAAGTCAACAAATGCATAACGTTGCTTGTGGAGGATAGGTTCACACATTTCTTTCGCAAATCAAAATCGAATGTGACCATTGTGAGCATCAACACAAAATTTACATCTACGCCTATTGGACGATATTCAGTTCCTGAAAAAGGCTTGTGGAATCTCATCCCGAATGTCAACCAAGGTTTGCCTCAGGTCGTTGAAGGTCAGGGGCTGAAGTTGATGTCTTCTCAGTGTCCTCTCCATCTCATGCTCCAATATGCTTAATAGTCTTAAATCTGTCACGACTTCTTATGCTTATCTGCAATATGAAGTTGAATCACTCCAAAGATGCGACTTTGCGTTCTCATGAACGGGTAACATGTGAGGCAGAAAAACTTCATTTCTGTACCGTATAGCCATTTGAATAACCAAACAACGAGCAGATTTGTCCTGTAATTGGCGGAGATGTCTCAAAACTAAAAAGCTTCCACCGCCATAACGATTGCTTTACAAAATGCACGCATCAGTAAAACGTTCACCGGGGCGTCATTGAGCACGAAAGCACCCGTATCTACTATGAAGATGAAGACGAGACTCGTCTGTGAACAAAATCTTACCCCAGTCTCCGAATCAGTACCTCAGATGCTTTTTACACCAGAAAAAAACGTAAATCCCGATCGCGTTAAAACCGAACTGGACGAATTGCTTGACGACGTGGCCTGATGTTTCAATCTCGCAGACGATTCCTGAAAATTCTTGCACTACAAGGTCTCATGCCTGGATTTATGAGGGCTGTAAATGCTGCAGTTTGGAACCTATTTCTGAGATGTGTGAGTCTGATAGGGTTCATCTGATTTCATGGCGTAACGCGTAGATTTCCTGTACGTGGGTGGTTTCTGTTGCTGTAAGTTTCATGGTTCCATAGAGAAGACAACATATTTCCGTGAACACCAAAACATCAGCTATGGCATTCTGTGATATCCCAGTCTCTTACAGGCCAACGGTGTGTAATTAATCGTCTTGAGAAAGGCGCCACCTCATGTAATTGAATAAGATGCGATTAGCAGGGCGATTATTTTTGTTATCGCTTCGTCAAAGGTCAGAGAACGTTCAACTGAAATGAGTTTTATATCTCTGGTTATACAACTTTGCGACTGTTACGAGCATGGACATTTCTTCACGTGTTAGACGTATTCCACGTGAAATGGCCGTGAGGGTGACATATCGCATGTCAAACACATACAAGCGCAAATGTTAATACCGAGTTATATAATATGTATCACCATTACCTTAAAATCAATATTTATGTCATGTACGGTTACTTTCAATATCACCAGTATGCAATATGCTATGAGATTGTCGCCCTGCCCAGATATTTTCCGAATTCTGAAAACATTGTATTCCTTTCCATGGAAATGTATTAAATTGAATATTGTATTGTATTTAATATACATGGATAGATTCGTTTCTGGGGCAGAACTCATCATATCTATCTGAAACTTTGCATATTTACAGCTTTCGATTCTTGTAGAATTTAGGACTACAGAATTAAGGAATTGATACGTTTCCGGATAACAACTAATAATCTCACCATTATATCTTTCTGAAAGTTTGCATAAGGTTACCGAACTACTTAGGTGGTGCCTTTAGATATTTCTAGACTTTTGTATATTTTTAAGATATGTGTTACGAATTATTCAGGAATAGTGGGATATGTTATCATCTGATGATTTTTGTGTCTTCTGCTATATATTTGGAAAACTCGATAGACAATGGAAAAAGAAAGGAATTGAAATTAATATAGTATACGTGAGTTCCTGACAAGTAAGAAGGAAATTAAAACTGATAAGTTTTAAAATATATCACCCATAAAGAAAATATAATGACGACAAAAAAAATGTTTTAACATTCAAGAATAATTGGTGATTTTCTCATTTGGTCTATTTCGTGGGGGTGTTGAATTGTTTTATATTAGTTATTTACTTTTCGGGAAAAGAGAACTCCAATTCTTTCACTCCTTGTACTGGCACCCATCTTTTCACCTTTCTTTGTTGACCAAAACCAAGTTTTAATGGCAGCACGTGTCTTTTGGTGGCAACAATAATGTCGTTCTCAGAAATTCTTAGGATTTGAGCAACGACTGAAAAACAAGAACATTATGTAAGTGTACTTACAAACAGAAAACTACATAAATAAATAACTTCGTAAACTCTTGGCAGATGTAACTTAGCCTGAATATTTCAAAAAGCTGTTTTTTAAAGGCATTCATTTTGTATACATTTGTCGATGTAAATTTCATTTAAAGATATCAAATTTAAAAAATACCATAACAAGTTTAAAGCCGACATCAGTAACATAGACACGTTAAATGGAAATATAGAATGACTATTAATTTTAGGCATAGAAACATCTGCACTGACGATAACTAAATCCTTTTTACATTCACATTAAATATGTTATGAGGCATCATAGCTTTTAAATGAAAATACGTTACACTGTATATTATATATGTCTATCATGATGAGGAAGGGTCCTTAGGGAAAAGGCACTGTGGAACGTTTTGGAAAACCGAGTTCTTTCAAAATGTTTTATCTGGTCAAACATCTCTTTACTACGCTTATTATCCTTCATCGTAGAAAAATTATGAGGCATAAAGCGAAAACTGAATACAGCTATTTTAATGTGACTACTATTTGACTGAGGGAAATTAATCAAAATAGATTGACCGTACGTGGTACATTCGTATAAGGACTCCTGTTTTGGTTTAAAGAATTTTCTTTCAATTGGTAAAACTTGTAATCCTGTTCGAACGTTCGCGTTATTTCACTTCCAAACATACTACAATAATATCAAAAGTGATAAGGAGACATAATTGAACAATAACACGAACTTGATCAAAATACTGTTATCGCGTACTTTCGCTATGTTCCAAGTTAATATTAAAATGTTGTATGAAGTTAACCATCCTGCTTCATCAGCATCCGCCTATAGAGCTCCTTCCATATACCCTGATCTCCTTCGAGCCATATCCCTCCTACGGCTGGCTCAGCTTGATGTCCGTGGCTGTGCTCACCAGTTATTGATTCAGCCAATGAAATGTCGTTATCCAAGGAGCTTCACGCTACTCTTTTTAACTTTACGGAATTTTCCATCCGTGTTGTGCCGCTGTTGCTGGTTGCGAGTCGTCTCATTGGCTGGTTAGATAGCTAACGTTATGAGGCTTTTGGCCTAAAGGAGATCAGGGTATATGGAAGGAGCTCGAGCAGCGGATTCAATTACGCTGATGGAGCAGGATGTGAGGTACTCTTCGCTTACATCGTATCATTAAGACCCTTGCATCCTACATCAGCATGTGTGTATCCGCAAAATTCCGACTTTGCTCAGCTAACTATCAGTACATATGCCTCCAATCGCTGATAAACAGTTTTGGGGCTCTATGAAATATGTAGGCTAGGCGTATATCCAGATGTATCATCCAAAACTGTGTTCCACAGGAGATATCACTTGTGAAAGATCAAGCGATATCTCCTTGGAGGTATCGTTTTGACAGTAGATTTTGAACGATGCCCTTTTACAGTCAAGTTCATGACATTACAATTGTTTTACATAATCAAGTAATGACTTCATAATGCTATGGCGTCATAAACATGATGACGTTACAGAACAGAACAGAACAGAATTTTATTTCTCATAATTCACAACAGTGACATAGAGAACAGTTGAATATATTATAATAATATATACATATATGTATTTATATATACATTTAAAAATTGGAGTAATAGTGAGCCGTATACATAGACATGTGTTGTGCATAGATTAAAACTTACAGAGACCTTCTTTAACAAATTTTGCCAAGTTTAGTAAAAGTGGTTTATAAGTAGTTTTCATGAGGGCTATATACTTTTCAATTGAAGGGTACTTACAGTAATACGATGGGAGGTATTTACATCTTAATTCTGATAGAAAGGGGCAGGCCAAAAGGAAATGAAATTCATCACCGGTGGAGATCTTACAGAGTTTACAAATTCTTTGGTCCTTATCAATTTTACTCCACCGACCAGTTTCAATAGGTAATCTATGGTTTGAAGTTTTGAAGCGGGTAAGCCAAATTCTTAGATTGCTAGGGAGTTCTAAAATATATGAGTCGATATGAGGTTTAATTTTGTAAATTTTGTAGTATTTAGCTTTTGATGAATCAATTTGAGAAGCAGTCCACATTTGGAAAAATTGATCAATAAGGACTCGTTTAATAGATGATTTTAAAATGTGTGAACTGTTAAAATTTTGATTTATCCATACATAAATGAAACCTGTTTCCCGCAATATTCCTTCAATTGAATTTATTAAATTGAAATTAAATTTAGGATTGGCATTTTGTAAAGTATACATAAGAAGGTACATTTTATATGATAATTTGTTAGTGTTTTGCAACATTTTACACCAGAAAGAAATAATTCTGCTTTTGATACAAATACTGAGTGGATAACGGCCAAGTTCGCCATAGACCATATAATCTGGCGTAGACATTTTTACTTTCAGAATATTTACAAAATTTAAGATGAAGCCGTTCAAGATACATAATATTTTCAAATCCTCACACTTCAGATGAATATAATAGTATTGGTTGTACAAGTTGATCAAAAAGTTTTAACTGACAATCAAGGGGGATATCTAAAATATCAACTTTACGCAGTAATGCGAACATTGATCTTGAAGCTTGCCCAAGAAGACTGCGGAAAGTAAACAATCGCTAGGTGGCGCATTTCGATGGACGGCTCGCGAAAAATGACGTCACACGGAAATACCACGGAATGATGAGTACCACGTAAACATATGACGGCAGGTAACGGTGCTCAGAAAACAATTTTCTAATTTTTTTTCTGGAAACCTATTTCTCAGTTTTGTTTCAAAGGAAACAGACAAATTCAAAGTTCTTAAAAGTTGAACAGCAGAAAAACACACATCTTCTTTAAATGACGATTATTCTGTGCACCATGTCTTGTTAATCGAATATTGATTTTTTGGTTTTTTTATTTCTGTTTTGGGAAAGTTGCGTTGCAGTGGAAACCGACAAAATAAGAAACTTGAAAAAAGCTACATATGATTTTGGTACCATATGCGAAGAATAGCTAACCTTTATTTGTTCTCCCCTGAAAACGCATTACTTTTTTTTCCATGGAAACAGACTTATAAAAACATATGAAAAGTTTTTTAAAAATGAGGCACAATTCTTGTGATGATACATCAACAAACAAATAACTTTTAAACTAAGCCTTACATTGAAATCGGTTTCGGAAAGCATGTGATTGTGATCATTGATGGACAGACGGACAGATGACGTAAGCAACATTATATGCCATTCACTTTTATTTATACTCGAGAGGGGAGGAGTTAACTTTTATTTATACTCGAGAGGGGAGGAGTTCACTTTTATTTATACTAGAGAGGGGAGGAGTTCACTTTTATTTATACTCGAGAGGGGAGGAGTTCACTTTTATTTATACTCGAGAGGGGAGGAGATTTTTATCTGTACACGAGCCGAACATTTCGGATGTGAAATTTTCTACAAGATATATTGAACACCTCCAAACTAGCTGCGTATTTGATTTGAGTACTGCTCCATAGGTATCTTGTCCATTGGCAATGTCAGTGACCTCTTTTCTTCCATAAATTCGAAAGGTGGTCAGCTAACATATATGAAAGCGTACAACAGATAATCGGCCGTTGTTGATATGTCACCGGGCACTACGTCAGTTGAGTAGTGTTCAGATAAAAAAAAACGCAGCTCGTTAAGAGTTATCTCTTTCATTTCATTCAATGAGATTGGTAAAATCTGAAATATGGTTTATTTCTTCATTCTCATTATTTCAAACCACTTACCTAAATGTTTTATTGTGTTTTGTGCCATCATCCTAACGATATGGCCTTTACTTGGTGCATTGGAAGGACCTCTATATATGTATTATGAATCTGAAATATAGAGCGATCATAGGAAGGATATGAACACTCAAATAATTCCATGAGATTATTAATAAATGGTTGAAGCAACGATTATATACAAACTAGGAAACCTATGGTGTAGAATTAATGAAACCTTTCTCCTTTCGAGATGCCTGCGGCGAGTTGAGGTGATTTCGGGTTTAACGTAGCTTTCAAGAGTATTCTATCGTGGCTGAGAGTATTCATGGGAACCCCTTCCCCCCCCCCCCCCCCCCCCCCCCCCGGACACACACACACACAAACGATAGTGGCTATGCACTGCGGTGAGACCTGCGAGCATCGGATGGAAGTATGGAACCTTGGATGGTACTGCTCTAAAATTCAGAATAGCATTGCACCCAAAACTTACTGCATGTATAACAGTTCTCTTCTGGAGATAACGCGCTAAACCCATTGAGAAAGTTATCAAATACGATGACGGAACACATTTGTAATAGTCATATTCGTTTGAAAAGTTTTAGATTTCCATGAAATCGCGGTACTTCAACATCAAACTTATTCCAAATGTATCATACTCATATGGTAGGAGTAATGTGCAAGGTTTGATATTTGTTTCTAAGAAACAAGTATCAACTTTTAAAGGAAACATCTGTCCACTTTAAAGCTTTGAAATGATTAGATTTATTCATTTGTTTTTTTCTGGTTGTGTGTCAAATATTGTAAATTTCGAAGGGATAATTCAAATATTTGACACATGCCGATTTATTTATCTATTTCGACTCAGACTATAACATCTTGATATCTTTTAATTTATGAGTACACTGAATATCAAGAAAATCCTATCACTCGGAATACATTAAGGGCTCTGGTACACGCTTTTACGGTTTAAATTGGCTATTATAAGGTTTACGAGGACTTAAACTTTCTATAGATGCAATGAAATACTAAACGTTCTTTACAATTTACCTGCAATTAACAATGATAACGTTAAGAGAGCCGCTGTCGGCTTGGACATATAAAAATCTATGGTTAACTGTGCACAAAACGGATAAATTATTGACACTTGGAAACGGCTGAACTAGGATTGTGTGCAACTATTGAATTTACCTAAACTCTGAACTGAGAACAAATCATGAAATATGTTTTATGAAATCAATGTTGTAAATTAACCGATTCAATAACACAACACTAGCATTGTTATAAAATGACCAAAACGGCTGCCTTTTCCGCTTTACTGGTTATGAGCAAAATTTTAATATTTCCGAGATCGTAGTTCATGCGGATTTAATATAACGTAACATTAAATACTTCCGGCCTTTAAAAATCCACTTTACTACCTGAATACGTAAATATTTGTTAAATAACTTACGAGGTAGATTACTTGAGTGAGGATAGTGAGTAATATCGAGAGATATGCAGTATCTGTGCATTTATTGTGTTTACGAAATATTGGCGTGCACTAGTGCGTTTAAAGCCACGTGTTATAATATTTGTTGTTTAAAATATTTTCAGACATGTTCTGCTATATATACTTTTCTATTGCTACTTTTAAATAAATTATATAGATTGCTATTTGATATAAATTGAATAGAAAAATATAGTGGCAAACGACGACAAAAGGATTCTGCGCTTAAAAAGTACATTCAGTACATACACAGTGATGTTAGCAATCAACCCTGAAAGTTAGCTGAAGCATTAAGCTTCAACAGCATGCTTTGTGTCACCAAGTTTCGTAACCAAACTGTTTTTATTTCAAAGAAGTTGATAATGCGAAAAAAACATGACACTTACGAATTCGGCATGATTTACTTTCTTGTTGGAATTGTAATAAGCTTTTGTTCAAAACAAGTTTCAAGTCTCTAAGTTCATTTTGAAAAATTAGCCCATGTTAATTTTGAAAAAGGTATTTTTTTATGATTTTGATAGTTTATTGTGAACGGAAATGATTGTTCGCGAGCAATGTTTTTATTTATTTGTAAAGTCATTATAGTGGTCCTACATTCCTGCAAAAACGGTTCAATTTTTAGTTCAACTTGAGTTATTGCCCTTTGGACATGGTCACATGAGATATGTCACCAAACTTTGAAGTCTTGTAAAAAAAATGTTTAGAAATTTGCAAATATCGAAAAATCACGTTACTCTCCATTACTTTAGCTACAATTATGCGACTTACAGCTTTTAGATGCAAGTATCTTTAGAGGAGAAGTTTCTCAAAGGTGCATGGGGTCCGGAAATTGCAAAAAGTCAAAAAAAGCAAAATGGCGGAGAAACAATTTATGCTACGAATTAGCCATGATTTACTTTGTTGCTCCATATGTAATTGCCTATCGTTTAAAAAAAATGCAGGTCTCTATGTGCATTTTGAAAAATAATTCCCATGTTAATTTTTCGAACTTTGAGTGGCACTGTGCCTTTAACGCTAAACCCGATTTGACCCAAAAGATTATAAACACCCCTTCTTGTAACGGTCTATCAGTCTACAAAATTTGGCTGTAATAGCAGTAGCAGTTTTTGCTAAATCATGTCCCACAAAATCGGTGGGGGAAAAATAATAATAAAACACAACAATAAGGATTCAGCATTTCTGCTGAATCCTTAATAACCCCTCGTTCATTTCTTCTTAACGGTAGGCAATAATTTAGCAACTAACCTTTGTTTTTGTAGTTTCTTTGTGTCCTCCAAGAGTTATATCAGTCTTACAATGGTAAGATGAGGAGTATCTGTCAGATGTTTGGCCTGACCAGTTCAGTATACATGATCCTGAAGTAGTGATGATAAAGCCTTTTGCTGTTCTGTATTTAGCAGTAACTGCACACATGCAGTTTACTCGATGCTTGATCAACATCGGGTCCATACAGTATGTTGTTTATAATACATTTGAATAAAGTGTATTTGGCAGGAGATTGGCTTTGGGACGGCGAAATGTTCGATATGAAGCCTGAGAAGAACATGAAAATCAAAAGCATTTCACAAAAGGTTGGATTCCGCTGTGTGTTACTGCGAAAGAAAAACTTCTATTCATATGAAAGGAAAACGTGTCTCAGAAGAAGTTTCGTTCTCGTAAAAATGAACGTTTGAATATTGATGTAGAAAAGGTGATTAAAATAGACATCCGTACTAAGATAAAAAGAGATAATAAATGCTACTACTGTAAATGAATTATAAAAAACCGTTCAAGATCTATTTTAACGTTTTCTTATAAGATCATACACAAGACACGGCGCTTCAATCAAAGAGGGCTTTTATCAGATGCCAAAATGTTATAACGTTATCATTTCAACTAACATTTCCCTAAGTTAGAAATCTGTAGGTGATTACAATAATTTTTCCTGTAAAAATGTAACTGTAAATGAAAAGATTTTTCAAAAGTGATATGTAAAATGAGTTCTCCAAACGGAAAAAAACTTTTAGTAAAACCGAATCTGTTTCCATATCCGATAAATGCAATAATCTTAAGCTACTTTATAGGCTTCTCTTTTGTTCATCTATAAGATAATAGCAATTTTTATAGATTGTTTCTAACATGATATCCAACAATTAATACTGACAATAAGATGATGTATTTCCAATCTCAAAAAGGCACCTATATTATATTTTTATTTTATCTTTCATTAATCTTAACTACTTTTATAAATAATTATAGTAAAACCAAGGGTATAAATTAAATTTGATAGATTTTACATGTTATATTTGTTGCAAGGGCTATCTCTTTTAACTACAGTGCAAGGTTATATTTATATAAGTACTTGCAAGAATGCCATACCTAGACACTTCTGCCACACCATCGATATCTTTACAGAAAGGGTCAGTGCTATCTCTGAGAATGATTTTGATATGTTACATTATTTTCAAAACCATAGTTTTAATGAAAATGTAATTCGATCACTTTATCTCTATAGTCTCCCACATATGACAGATAAATTCACATATTCTCAGTGATTTCATGAGAAGATTTTCGGTATTTTAAGATGGTTGCTCAAATATAAAAACTTTGAGTTTAGCATTAATCTGAGCCTTGAGCATAAACACTTTACAACCCCATCGTTTCTTTGTCCAATTACGCTTTCAATGCGAGCATGCACAACTAAATATAAATAGAAGTCGCACATTAAACATAAAAAACAACACTCACCGAAGCTGGAGACTGCTCAATCCGAACTATTTTTAAATGCGTTTGCTTCTGCTGTCGACCGATAATTCACAGATATTACCAATCTTCCTTCCCAAGTGCACCGATGTTCCTTCAAAAGTGGTACGATGTTGCTTCCGTTAGGGACGAAAAATCTCTGTTATTACCATTTTTCACCGATGTTTACGTGTTTGGTTCGCGAGTAAGCTGGTTTCCTTCCATTATGGAAGCTTTTCCTTCTATTAGGCACTGTTTTCCTACAAATTTGATGTATTTCCTTCAATTACTTAGGAGGGCCTGCATTTGTGATATACACGTTGATCCTATGATTCGGCTCATCAATAAAAATCTACTTTGCTCATTTTATAAAAACTGAAATATTTTACTTTTTTTTCATTGTTTCGTGACGATGGTGTCGAATTTATCTTGATCGTGCATTCTTTGCTTGAAATTCAATATGTGTATAAGTATTACATGAAACCAATTATCAGAATTCTGATATCTTATGCAAGGAGTCTTTTGAAAACCTTTTTATGCACACCTCAATGAAACGGGGTCGTACCTGGAGAGCAACATTTCTTATTACAGTAGAAAACCTTTGAAGATTCATCGAAGGCAACTTATGGTGTTTTGATGGATTAAAACGTTGGGTTATACAGAAATGTCTCAACATCACAAATGTTGCTTTCCAGGTAGTGAACCAATGAAACATATCACAGTTAAAGATATCAACACTTACATGTAGCATAATGTTTGGGTAGCTAACCTCACGAAGCAAGAAAACTAATTTTAACTCTTGATTCACCGATACTGCAAGAAGAAATATATTTTTAATTAACTTATTGAATTAGCCGGAAATGGTCATTGAAATAAGAGAATCGACAAGTAGACCTGCATGTAGATTACGATATACCTTATAATACAAAACATCGAAAATCAGTATTAGAACATCAATAAAAACAAGTTTGAAGATATTTTCAAAAATAACGTTGAATTAAACACTTTTTATAAACGTTTAATACTGTTCAGATTACCAACGTATTGAAAAGCCGAACAAGTGTCATCCTATTTGGAAATTCAACTATCAACAATTCAAGAGACAACTTCAAAATCCGGCGGAATCCAAATGAAATGGACAGATTGGAAGAAGTCGTTGCAAAGTACCAGGATGTGAACGGCTGCACGGACTGCACGTGCTAAAAACATTAATTGGCTACACGGAATGCACATGCTAAGAACATTATTTCGTGTCTCGTTCTCAAAGAACGATATTTTCATGGTTAGAACGCTCAGTCGGAAATCCGTAACACTAAACAATTCATTAATTACTAAACAAGTTCGCACTTTGAAGTTTACAGATAATCCTGTACGTTGATTGGTGGAGAGCACGGTCATGTGATCTAAGTTTCAAAGGTTCATGTCCCACGATCTTTAGTCTAACTCGTACTTGTGTGAATCTTTTCTAACCGGTCTATGTCGTGTGCACGTTTACCGGAACTACTTTCTCGATTGCAATATCGAATCTAGCGCGACGAATTTAATCTTATGAAATCTCTCCTACCACATTCGTCTTTCTTTATTCAATACAGAATGTAATTATTTGCAAAGTTCAATATTGTCCATGGTTCTTGAGCAAGCATCGCTTCATTTGAACTTAGGCGAAATAAACGAGATGCATTTACACAGTCGCAAGATAAATTTCCCATTACGATCAATATAAGGAAGCATGATGTACCAAGCCCGACCTAACACTCACGTTATATCCATACTTAATAAAGAAAAGAAGGGGCGGTTGCATTTTAATCACAACCTTACTTAATCAACTCTTTTTTTATACATATTTTGGCGAAAGCCGCAAAGAAATGTCAGCTCTTGACGGCCGTCGTGACATGCTAATCATAAGGAAAATCTCTTGTCCCTGCGTGGATTTTATTTCTTTATACGCTTCATTCACTATTTTAGGCGCTGCTCTTAATGTCATGAATTTCATGGAATAAACGTGCAGTAAATTTTGAATGGAAATTATTTTCGTTGCATAATGTTTCTCGTTCAGAGGCTAAGACAAAAAAGTATTAATCCGCTGTAAAATTCCTAATTTGCGAAATTAAAAGAATTGAATGTCAGTTTTTGTGTTTGTAATGGCAAGCTAGCTTAATTCACAAGAGTTTGAATGTAGCTTTGAAGTCGTTCATTTTCGATTGCAAACACAAAAATTTGACCTTCATTCCTTATGAAGAGGCACATACAGGGTTGTGGAAATTACATTTTCGTGTCTTCTTCACTCGTAGCAAGTGTTATGTGAGTCATTTACTACCATAGATTCCGAATTGTATCGATACAACTCTAAAACTATTACATGTTTGAGAGGAGTATTATATTTGAGTTGACATGTGACAACGATAGCATTATTACGCTAAGAAAGATAAAGAATTTAAGCCCTCAAGATTTATATCTATTGACAACGTCTCGTAATTAAATTGCGCGCAAGGGATTTGCCTTTTTGGCAAAGCAAACTTTGACTATCATAAGTGTTCCAAATATAAAGGTTAATAGTCGTCAAGTAAAGCATGATAGGATTGATCAAACAATGTTTTAATAAATAACGAGCAATAGCGTGTTCCTGATTAATGAGTAAAGTTCAAAACTTATTCGTCGGCGTCTCAGTTTAACGCTTATACAAGAAAGTCCCCTTCTTCCAAGTGTGTACCAATATGCTCATCAATTTATATCTGGATGACCGAGTCATGACGACTTTAAATACATAACCCATTACTAAGCTACAGTATTTGGCTGCCAGTGTCACTGTCGAGAAAGATTATCACTATGTTGAAGTAACAGTTTATAAATAGATCATGTAAGGGCGGCTGTCGAGTCTACTGGTAATCTTCACCAAGTTGATTGAGTGTTGACCTACTTAAACTGCAACAAATTCAGCAAGGGACAATATGCAATTGCGCAATATGCCTTTTGTTGTCACGTCACAATGTAGGGTGATGAAACGATTGGTATATGGGACTAAGGGCATTTTCTATCGTTTAGTAAGTATATTTCTTACATGTTAACACCTGCATGATCCCTTTAAGCAGAGAATTTATTTTAAAAACTCCTTTGGAATATCAAATTCTTTCAATGTTTGTCAAGGGATTTTCATGTATTTCCTCTACTCTGTCAAATTGTATTGATTTTCCTTTTTTCAGTTTTCAGGAAAAAATATATATGACTGGAATTTCAGAAGACTTAAACGATGTGAAGTAAAACAGGTGTTTAACAATTTGAATGAGGGGGGTAGAAAGCACAACCTTGCCTATCTCCAAGCTTGCTATGACCTATTTCCACAAGGATGGTGGGGAGTCGTTAAAGAAAACAAAGTTTTAGGTAAAGTACGTTTGCAACCATTTGTTAGTTTTAAGCAAATCGATAATTTTGACAATGTCAAATTGACCCAAATTAAGTAAAAATTGTGTTGGGCAGGAGGAAAAGTACACAGATACCGCTAATTCACGGTCACCTAATTCTTCTCAAATTACCCTCGTACAGCTTGATACAATAGAAGGATACAGGTGTTTGGTAAACACTGAATTTAAAAAAGTCCATTTCAGCTCTTTCTCAGGAAATTGAGATTTAAATTGAATACATCCTACCACATCATCGTATTTCACTCGGCGTGTGTCCCACCATACTCCTATTTATATCAAGGTTAAAGTCATATACTCACTTTTGCAAAGAAATTAAACTGAACTAATTATTCTTTACGAGCAAAAAACTGATCACTTACACAAATCTTTCGTGTCGCGTCTGCGAAGATTTTCCTTTTTAGGTCCGATATTCAGTTCAGGGTGACGCTACTTATCGGTACCAGCTGTTTCATCTCGGAGTACAAGCAAATCATGTGTACCCTCATCGCGAGTACGGTATATGGGAAATCTATTGGTTGCATCGCCGATACTTATGACAGACGAGTTCTTTATTAAGTTTATCACTGAAAACATTAACGTGTTCTACTTTGTGGTGTTTTACGAAATAACTTGTAAACCCTGTCGTAAAACAAGGGCGATGGGTAGGTTGTTTCGAATTTCAATATTGAGGTCTAGAATGCAAGCAAAGTCTTGAAAATTGTTGCAAAACTCATGGGAAAGATTGATGTGAGTGATAACATTTTGGCTGGTGTAGATGAAAATTGCCTTGCAAAAGTGAGCCTATGACTGGCGTGTTCCATAACAAGCTAATTGAATTAATCTCATCAAGCATTATCGACAGTGCCCGGATGCTAGGATACAGTGTTTTGAGATACTTTGCTTTTAATTCCTAGAAAAACATTGCCTGTTTCCAAAACGCATCACTAAAGCATGTTTTGAGAGATCACATGGTTAATCTTCAAATCAAAGACTGGGTATTTCCAGTTCAGATTTTCTTGATGAAAAGTTCCAGGGTTGACAAAGTGAAGAGCATGGTAACATTCAGCCCCCCAGCAGAGGATGAGCTACCTTACTTACTATCTTATTATTTTCTAAATCAATGATTGAGAATCGTTAGGTGTAATTAGCAAGTCTTATGTTTATCATGTTCCCCAAGTCATTCTAACTTGAACGTTAATTGTAGCAATATGACATAGAAAAAATAAATTGATTTGCTGTATATAAAGCTTTTCAACTGGATGTTTGTTTCCTTCAATTGAATTCTTTTATTGCAGTAGTTGCGTCCTTTTCTTTATTCCCATAAAGAGTCAATCAAATATAACAAATAACTTAAATGATCTATATATAAATTATAAATCTTGCTTTTGATTACAGTTATCCATTAGTAATAATGTTCACAGCAGGTGTCTAAAATATCTATGCGGTCAACCGTTACAACAGATTCGCACCCTGTATTTAACTTTCTTACACTACCGACGAAGTTTTGGCAGAACGATTTCTAGTTTTTGAAGATTAAATAAAACGTCATCTGTTTTCGAGTGTATACGTGGAAAAATATAATCGCATAACCTCAAATGTAAGGATAGCTCAGTGGTTAGCGTGTTAGGATTCGGATCGAGGGGCCCGTGGTTCACATCCCGCCAGGTGTTCTGCAATTTTCTCTTCAGTAGAGAACTGTTCTACATGCAGACAGGTTTGGGTGCAATGCTACACTGAATGTCAGTGCAGTACCACCCATGGTTCGCTAGTTCCATCCGATTTTTATCAATAAATCATTCAGTAAACTATCATGAAGTCTTTTTATACATATTTGAATGTAATTTTGATAATTCCATAATCAAAAGAGGATTGTATCTTGAATATTTATCTCGGCTTTCATCTACAAATGTAAAGGTGTTTTTAAAAAGCGTTGTTTTAAAATAATATGAAAATAAGGTAAAGGTAATTGAGTAGTCCGGTATCAGCAAAATGATCACAAAATGGAATTACAAAATGCCATATGCACACGTAATATCTTCCCTAACGACCCTTAAAAGTGTTATCGAAGGTAAGTTTAAAGGAAGGTTGAGGAATACATTGAACTCTGCGGTGTTCTTATGTCAGCTATAACAGCAAGATGTGGAAGTCTTCTACTTGCTGTGATCATGTGATCTAGACACACCACTTTCTTGTTGTATCTTTTTTCACTATTAAATCTTATTTATCAAATAGCATTTTCAGAGGATAAAGATTTCATCACATGCCTATGCTGGTCATGTTCTTATGAAACTAAGTTTTTAAATACGTTAACCTTCGGATTAAATGAACTAATAATGCAATAAAAATTCATATTTATTTTTCGATACATTATAACTTGCAGGTTCTTTTGCGATGCATGACTTCGAAGACAATGCAACGGCTATGTCAGGACTACTGATGGTTGATAAAGAGTATAGAAATTCGGGAATTGGTAAATTTCTGATTGAATTTAATACTTCAAAAGGTAATTCTAAGAATGCATTTTTAATGTCAGCTTCGCAAAATCAGATGATTAAACAATCTTTTAAGTTATCTCATCAAATACTGGTTTCGGTACTAAGGAAAACTTTTGACTATAACTTTGACATGAGCTCACCCTTCAAGATTGTTCCCATGGAGCAAGGGATTATCCCTAAACTGGAAAAGTATGACTCTTGCATTCACCCGATTCCAAGGACCAAGTTCTTCCACAACATTATCTTAGGGTGTGCACATGTGGTCTTCGTAGCCTTGGATAATACAGATAATGTGATTGGGTACGGAGCACTACGGAGAGCCAATGAGGGCTGGAGGATTGCTCCTGTCTACGGAGAAAATAATGACATAGGGAAAAAGCTGTTCTTGGTGCTTTTAGATCAAGTAGAAAATGATGACCTCATAACGGTTTCATCTTTTGTAGAGAATCACTTCTCCATAGATTTACAAAGATACATTGGCTTTGAAGGTATTAAAAGGCATTTCCTAATGTACTCAAAACATCCTCCTGTTTTGCCAATAGAAAAGGTTTTCACGCTTGCAACCTTAGAATTTACACTGTGCTGAAATTTGATTCATCTTGCTGTGAACGTCCATGAGGCATTCGTCAGTCACCAAGTGCTTTATATTCCCATACTCTTTACAAATCAAAACTTGTCCTCAAATTACCAGCCCTTCAGTCTTGTTTTGAATCAATTACCCAATGAAACAGTTTTATAGGAGAAGACAGACCCGGTAGCGCTAAATGCATTCAGCCTAGGTAAGAGAGCATGTCATGAGATGAGGTTTTTAAAGAGAGGAATAATTAGTTTGACCCCAATTGTTCGACTCACAAGAGAATGCAAAACGACAGTTCATACACCCAATAGGATGGAGTTCAATTGAGTTATTCTCACGTTACAACATTTATAGATAGTTACACTCTAGAGGGTTGTGAATGTTCACAAAAAGGATATTAACTTGTTATGACATTAACTGCTGAATGAAGAAGAAAATCATTACAAGCATCTCAATGGAGATTTTTAGGTATGACGACTGGATACTTGATTAACTGGTTTAATGATGCAAATTCTATTTTGTTGGTTATAATTATTTTCGTAAATGAAATTATGTCAAAGTTCCTTATCCTTAGACCTTTTTGTTTCTTCAAATTTTGTTCTTTGTTTTTGATCCGCATGCATATTGCATTGTGTACATATTTGTGGCATTATCAAAGGAAGTATTATTGAACCTTATGTTTTGTGAAGAAATTCTAAAATAAGTTTTTAAACTTAAATACTGAAATTGTTAACTGTCTGAATAAAGCAGGACACATTGCAATTTTATCATTTTTACATGTATATTAAATGATTGACAATAGATGAAAATTTTACCCTTTCACTGCAATCTTTTTCATATCCTGAAATAGGTTACTGCTTAGTGAGAGTTGACAAGCTACATTTCATACCTACGAAAACGAAATTTATAGTAGATGATTTTATAATCTTTAGATCGAATATAACTGCATGTGTCTTAACGATTACTCAAAAAAAATATTTTGTGTACATTTCAATTTCTCTAATGTGAGAATTTTGCAATTTTATGTGCTTTAAATAAAATACACCAGTGATGCTTTGTTAATTTTGTGATCTGAAGCTAACTGTACGTTAGAGCCTTATCAAAGACACATCTACATATTATTAGATACTAAAAGCTGAATAGTTGTTGATTCTGTCAGAACAGATACGAGAGGAAGTCGCAAGAGTGTCATTTGTGTTCTTATAGATTTCCTCAACCATGGTTTCAACTAATCAACAAAATAGGCCCTCTGCCTCCATAAGCTATTGATGGCCACCAACCGTTGAGAAGTTGATGAGATTGAGGCACAGTCACTATAATTTGTCTAGACATTGTTCTAAGGACACCAAGGTGCTTCAAACTTTATTCGGTATGGAGAATTTGCTAGACATCCATCTGCAATCAGTATTGTTTGGGGCCACATTCTGACAGGGAAATCTTTAAAATTATCCCAAATTATCATTAAATTACTATTTAACGATAGATTTCTTGTAAATGTTTTAATTGACTTTTGAATATTGAACACATTCCTGACGAGGTAAGACTATGTTATAGATACAGGTTTGTAAATCCCAATAAGCTGGAAAATATTGTAGAATATGAAATGGAAGATGCATATAGGCAAGTGTGCCTATCTATTGTAAATTATTCCTCAAAGGGTGTCTGGTTAAGTAGATTTATGGATATTATAGATAACAACAACTGAAGAGTTTTGCTTTATTTCATAACAGGTCGTTAGAATAATATTTCAAAAGTTAAAAAGAAACCTTGGATTTGATTGTTTTATATATCTGCATATCAATTGTATCAATTGTTATCTTGTAAATATGTCTTTCGAAAACATGATTACATATTATCATCTTAATCAAATTATGTTTTATCTTTTGCATGTATGTTTCGTATGTATCCTCATATGCCTAATATGATTGTCGCCTGAGTGGAAATAAATTTCAGTTCAGTTCCATCACATATTAAAAAAATGTGTGTTCATTTTTCTGAGATGAGACTAAATAAGATCCATAAATTTGGTTATCATTCATTTAAATTTAGGAGCCATAATAATTAGCGAACCCGATGTGTAACGATAGGCTTATGGCATGAAATTCTTCCTTGTGTCTGTCAATTCGTTAGTTTGTCTGTTAATAATCTCTTAGCTTTTGTGGTGCCTCTCCTATTCTTAATACGATCAATCGGTTTTGAAAAAAGGTTCAAAATATTTATTCTACCAGGATACCAACTTAAGAGTGGTTCCTCTCCACAGTAACCTCATTACCAATCACATCGTTCTGTACACTTAGTGGAAATATGGCATTCATGGAGTAACGCGTTTGGTTCGAATCAGTTACTTACACAAATACCATAATTTTTTTCAGACCAAAATACCCGTATCGTGGACAGCTTACATTGCTATGGTGAACGTGTATTTTTACACGTACATGAGTCACAAAATTGTATCCATATCATATTCTCAACAACCTTCATCAAATATGATACATATGTCTGAAACGATATAAGGTAACTTCATCAAGGTTGATACAAATAATCATGTTGTTCCATAGGGGGCCTTTTGAAGACGAGTCAATCTTAGTTTTAATTTTAGCGGTTTCCATTGAAACATGATTGAATCTTTGTCTCTAAGAGAAGGTCATTTTGTCAGTAGTCTCAATCTATACAGGTTATCCTTATCAAACTTACTATCTTATTCATGATGTATAGATAAAATCTTTATAGATGTAAAAAAATATATTTAGGCCAGTTGACAACAATAAAGATATCAATATTAAATGGTTCCTTTTAAACAGAACTAAATGTATGTGTAAGGATTGCAAGATTGATGAACTCAGTGGATTTGTCACTGGGTTTGTGCCGGTATTGCTGTGGCTGATTATATACCTAGCGATGGGTGGGTTGTTTTCCTCTATCAGATCAGGGTTTTGGAAGAAGCTCTGCCAACTCAAAAATACTGGTCGAGAAGGATGTTAATATTTGGCGAACGGTCACTTTTAATAGGGCTTCTCCCCACAGAAAACAATATCGTAGTTTTAACAACCCTCGGAAGATGTTACTTACTGTAGGGACTCTTTGGCCATTTAGTACTCATTAACACATAGGCTCCTGGAATTCTTAACAAAGAACATCATCATTTATTTCATTCTTTTTATTTCACTTAAAACAAAGACAGTAATCCCTTTACCTGAACTGGGTTTCAGTTTTGTAATTTGCCCATCTCCTGTAATGGATAATAAACTAGTTATATTGGATAAACGAATCACCTATCAAGTACCACATATATTCTATCAACAGAAACGGAAGAAACGTTTAACGAAGTTATTGATGTCACAACATACGAGCAACAAACACGATATTAAGACTACCAACTTACCTGCGACGCCAATTGTTTCAAAATGGAATTTTAATAACATTTCCAATAGAAACGTTAAAGAGTTTGACTCACGTTATATATCTCAAATGCACTCAATAGTTTCAATAATAATAACAATTTAATCAATAAGCATTAGATGGAAATCGATGGGATATGATACCTTCTGGTGACTGATGTTAAAAAAAACTTGTCAGAGTAAATGAGGATATATATTACAATTCATTCAATATTACATCATTGTCTTGTTGATTTTGTTTAATTACCATTCGATATTTAGAATTACATTTTTGTTACATGGTTTGACTTTATCTCATTTGCATAAAGAAGTCCTCAATCAAAGTTACACAGAGTATGTTTCACGATTTTAATGTGGCTTTAGTAAGAGTCAAAATACCTAATGTCCTGAGTTAAGTTAAAATTGCCTCAAGAAACGGAAACGGCCCTCTAAATGTTAAGAATTCGAAATTATGTGGCCACCTAACGTGTATATTAGTTTAAAGACCTGATAAATACAATCAACCAATGTTTGTCTTTGTTTCTGCTGTAAATAAGTTTGCGAAATAACTTTTGCATCATTGGCGTGCGCCACTGTCCGGTTTTCGATCACAAATTACAACACTTACCCGTTTATCGTCACTTTACTGAACTGATAAACAGTAGGATGCCGATTTCCTGAAACAACCACTACATCTAGATAAAATAAAACCATTTATGAAGTTTGACATATTTGACCCCAACAACATACTCTGTGCCCCTTTAAGGTATTCCTTCAAAGCACTTTAACCTGGTTACATAAGCCGATCTGACAATAAATATGGCTGGCATACAAAAAGCTCTCGGAATGGTATCGTTTTCTTCAGGTATAACATAATCATATAAAAAAATCTAAAGAAAACAAATACATAAGTGACGACAAAGTGTTCTATTTATACATGCAAATGCATCTGACACATATCAGAATAGACATTTTTCTTTCTTGGACTTTTAGTATCCTCCAACGATGATAATGAGCAACTACTTTGAAACCGTTCAGAGTATCTGAAACAAATATGGAGAATTTACAGATAGATGAAACGTATTTCAAGATTATCTATTGCCAAATCTTGAAAGCATATCTTTAAAATAAGTTTTTAAACTAATGTGGCAAATACGTCTCTGAAGGAAACTGTTAATCTAATAAGAAATGAATGATTTGTGACATGTACGATGGCAGAGCCATGCTTGTGAATATCCTAAAGATCCCAAAAGTGAAACGATGCGTTTTAAGTAAATATATCTCTTCAGATACGTGTGCTTTTAACAAGTGGCCAAAATGCTTTGACTAACAGAAGCTAAAAAATCTATACAGAAAAAATTATCAAAAATAGTATAACTGTTTGCACGACAAAAAAAATCATTTTCTCCAAGATGCTACACTATTAACGTCATTAAAATAACTAAGTGTGAATTGAACATAAGTGCTCTAAGTGGAAAAGGTAAGTAGCCGAAATACTAAAAATTTTAGCAGAATGCTCTATAACGGGACCAATAATGTCTGGTTGAGATGCGGTGTTAAGTGAGGATAGGTGGATATATCAACACAAGGGTCTAGATTTTCGAAGCTTTCTTAGTACTAGGACTGTCGTAAGTACCATACATTAACGTTAGCTTACGACAATCTTAGCGCTAAGAGAGCATCGAAAATCTAGACCAAGGATAATAGGGGCAGTAACACGCTTTTAGAAAATTTTTATTTCTACGAATTTTCCCAACTAAACCTTAATTTACATTTGCTTCTTTCAAATCAAAAACATCGTCTTGAATTTTGGTAACATTTCTGTGAGATCAGTGTATTCATCTAAACGTTCTACTGCCCTTTAGTAGGGAAACTGATCTAATTTTTAAGATAATTTCAAAAATAATTCATAAAAACATTTATTCCCTCGTGAGTCCATCGTTCATATTTGAAATTTAACCTTTGCGAGCGGATATAGTTATTCACTTACCGAGAAGAACCAGTTTTTATGAGAAAATCGTGGAGATTTTAGCACAACAGCAGATTTAGTCCAAGGTTTGTTTGGGTTCATACGTCTTATTTGTCTGAAACAAGATAACCTGACTTGTGTTTATGGCCAGAGAAAACATATGTTTATTTCTGTATTATTTGAGTAAAACAACAATAACATTAATCACCTACCCATCAGGAGGCAAAAGTGTCAGCTCGGAGTACATGTTAAACAAAAATGGATAACTAGAATTTACTTTCATTGCCTCACCACTAGTATCCAAGGCGTTTACTGTGAATGTTATAAAATAGTTTGCATGGTGATGCATAACAAACAGTCACAAATTTAATTGCTGGTTTAACACCACACTAAGGACCCTCCTCTGTGACATTGCAGCAAAGATCTTTCAGACAGTCTCAATTGTTTGGAAGCCTACCACGACAAGGAAATGGGTACGTAAATGTTTAACGTTTTGTCACCATTAATTTCAGCTGTTTCTGACATGGATGTATGAAGTGGAAACAAAACGCAAACCCGGCACAAAAGTCAATCGATAAAGGTCGCAGAGTGTGAGAAAAGGAGTTTGATATTCACCAAAACAGTGAACAAATCAACTCAGAGTCTCGCTTTCAGTCAAACATAAAAGCGCTGGGGGACTGCGAACAGAGATTGCTAAACATTGTTTCCCCAATTTCCATGTTAATTAAAACATAACACAAAATCCTTTACTTAGATACCGGGTACTGGTACGATAATAGGAGTGCACCCCCTCTCACTTTTAAAGCTGAAAAAAAAATGTACCACCCCTCAATTAACATTCAATTTTCAAGTTACATCAAAGAGCTGCATGAGTCAGATTATTGTTCATGTAACTATATGACGTGATCTTGAAAGTACTCTTAATACATGATATGCGAGTTCTCTAGCTTAGAAATTATTCTTGTCAATATGTAGTAGTTGATGTTTTTTTGCTTTCGAAATTTACTTTTTTCTGCAAATAAGGGAACTTTGTAACGTCCCGAAAAACACTTACCTTTTCTTTGAGTCCAACATGAATAGGTTAGTTCCAATCAGATAAAAGGGCCCAGAAGGTAGTCCACAAGGCACCATTCCAATGAATGAAGATTTGTTGATGTCAATTTTCATAAATCCAGGATTCTTAGCAATATGAAAAATACCTGGAAATACAAAAAATAATTTTCACTATTAGACACGATAGACTAGGTTATTTTGATGACTTACTCACAAATAGCACTGCACATTTCTTTTAGACAGAAAACAATATTATCCCTGCTTATCACTATCCAATGCGATATGACAATCAAGTACAGTACTAAAAGGCGGCCACGAAGGTGAAGGTGAGCTCAAAATAACAATCACCAAAACACAAAGAGCTTAGGAAATGTTTGTCAAAGCCAACATTTGTAGTAAAAAATGGAAACAAGAGAGTGTTTAATGGTAAAAAGATATTCTCCTCCTTCATCCAATATTCAGATTAGTTTCAGAAAGTCGAAATTGTTTCTATGGAAACAAGCAAAATAATAAAAAGGAACCTCTTCATGACATAGAGAGGTAATACATAAATTCTGTTGATGATAGGTCTGCTAGAGTCACGATTATGCTTCGAAACAAACACTATCCCAATGAAAGATGTGACGCAAACTAAAAAAAAAACCATTATGTCTCCCGATCCTTGGGATGGAGACATAATCAATCTGTAATTTTGAATTAAACTTCGCTCTATCCTAATGTCTAAAGAATAGTAATTCCTTGAACGATTAAGGCACGAGTACGTCAGTCAGTTG
Source organism: Phorcus lineatus (assembly GCA_921293015.1). Taxonomy (NCBI): domain Eukaryota; kingdom Metazoa; phylum Mollusca; class Gastropoda; order Trochida; family Trochidae; genus Phorcus; species Phorcus lineatus. Next base: position 21,119,342 of record OV121095.1, read on the forward strand.
TTACGCCATCAAAAACCTATACTTTTATTGTCTGATCCAGTACTTTTTTTGATTGTTTAAACCATAAAGCATCTTTGAAAATGTAATATTCGTCTCAGCAATAATAATATTACGGAAATGTGTAGGCAAACGATCTTTGACATATTGAGTTTGGGTAAATGATGTCAGCAAGCCTCCTTGTTTACCTTAACAAATTGTAATGAGACCATTGTAGAGTGTCTCGAATCGAAGAATTGTTTTCATCGAAGTTGTTCCAATCATTTATCACTTAATCGTCTTTATTTTATAATGTTTATATATATACAATATAAAAGGTTGTTGAGATTCGTTTATCATTTTTTCAAATTGTAGTAATTACATGAAATGGGGCACTTTAATCCCTCGTCAAACTTAGTCTTAGGGTGATATATATAAATGACCGCCGTCCGTCCGTGAAAACTCTTTCCCGGTCCTTATGTCAAAAACCATAAGGACTGGCTTATTGATACCTGTTACGTTAATTGAAGTGGTGCCTTTCGGGGTTTTCACTTTGTTCCTTCATTTATATTTGGTAATTGTCATGGAACCCCAACTTAGAATTACGAACAAGAACGTGCACCATAGATAGAAGGAATTATCATCGTCTGTTGTGCATTTTTGGGGTTTTCAATTTCTTCCTTCATTTATGTTTGGTCGTTTCAACGGAATCGCAACTTGGAATTTGTTTCCGGAATAGAACTCAAAACCATAAGGGATAATCAATTGAAACTTGGCATGTGGAATAATCATAATGTGTATTGGTGCCTCTTTGGGGGTTTTCTGTTCTTACTACATTAAATTTTGGCAGTTTTCATGGCAATGCAACTTTGAACTTGTCTTCTGAAAAAGTACTAAAAATAACAAAGGCCTACCTCATTAAAACTGCCTAGAAGGATAATCATAGTATGTAGTTGTGTCTTTTGGGGTTTTCAATTTCTTCCTACGTTTATTTTTAGCCGTTTCAAAGAAAACGCAACTTAGAATTTCATTCTCGGACCAAAGAAATCCAAAACTTGAAATTTCGTTTTCGGCCAAGAAATGAAAAAAAAAGCAATAAGGAATTGCTCTTTTGAACATTTTAGTTAGAAAAACTTCTTGTCCAGTGGTGCATTTTGAGGCTTTCAGCTTATCCTTCTTTAGGTTATCGTTTCCATTGAATTTCGATTTTAGACGAGATAAGTTCTATCTCATTGGAAATTGATGTGTAGAACAATTTATATATTTAACAGTGCTTTTTGGGTATTTGAGTTCAATGCAATTATTTTTTATTTTCTTAATTATTGTTCACTGTGTTCCACACTTTTGCGACTTAGCGAGGGATATGGCCGATTCTGTTTGCTTGTGTGATTACCATTGTGTCTGCAGCTTTCCAGATCATAAAAAAACCCAAATGATTTGACTAATGGACCGCAAAACACATTCATATTCATCGTTTTGTTATATTTTGTTATATATACTTGAAGTAAGTTTTTTTTAAAAGATACAGAATTTTCTCACCCTAGAAATTGTATTGAAAACTCTGCAATTGACCAAAGTACGTTCGACTCAAACGATATAAATAACTCACTAATATACTAATAGTTTGCGATTTAGATCAACAGCAATAAAAAGAAATTACCATTCAGCAAAAATATAGGTCTGCAAGGCCCTGTCATCTCATACACCTTTTTTGTTTCATTTTGGAAACTCATAGTGAAATATGTTGCTTTCGTGGATAAGCAAGCACAAATACCTAACAATCTGCAAAAATAAAAACATACTTAGTTTATTATTCAAACAAATATTATCAAACGCACAAAGACATATCGACTTTTCTTTCATAATAATAAGTACCATCTAATCTATTACAAATGTTTATTACTCAACCGTGGTGAGATCACTCATTAGATAACAATGAGGTGGTAACGCACATGTGTGATACCATCTCGCGCGAACAAACGGAACTACTTTCGAACGTCAAATGACATCGTCCAATCACGTGACTTGTATGTTAGAAAATGGCGAGTTTAAAATTTTGCATTCTCAACAAGATGTGAATATCCAAAAATATAAAATATCCAAGTGTCAATGATCACTCTCATATTTCTGAAAACCAGCAGTATTCGCATAGTCTTTTGATCACTCGCCCAACTTCTGTGCCGTCGCAAGTTGTGTTTCGTTTCGTCCCCCCTCTGCCGGTTTTTCCACGCCATACATCCTGGCCCTTCCATCATGTTCCATCCAACCTGTCGCTTCCCCCTCAACAAGCACACAATCTGAACATGACGACATCTTGCAACTACCGTTCCCTTAGTTCAATTTTTGCGGGTCCTATCAACAATTCTGTTATTCATGTTAAGGTATCAATCCTGCTCAACTGCTGACGTTGTACGTTACGTCAACTTTTTAAAACTGACTGACCTAGAAAGAGCACAGGCCCTCGGATCATTAAAAAAATATATAAACACATTTTTTTTTAAATTTGAGAACACCCCCTGAGTAGAATTGTTCCTCTGTTAATAGTATATGGAAAGGCCAGACACTCCATTCGCCCCCACCCGCTTTCTTGACCGAATGCTACAATAAATACGCACGCAATCAATATAAAATCTATGCAGACATGATGTCAAATGATTTGCCTTTCTACTCCAACTCACTTAAACAAATTAATCTTTGGGGTTATTTAATGAGGACGGCCGAAAGACGATTTCCACGCCCAACTTAATGCTGATGGGACAAATGGCCGCCCGTCACCTTGACCTTACGGGGTGTGTGACGCAGCGACAGATCTCATTGGTTTGATGCAAAGTTAGGAACAGATAACTCTAATTCTCCGTTCTTGCAACCAATGAGATCTGTCGCTGCGGCCACATACCTGATGAAGTTACCATGTGCCCTGAGCAGTCATTTATATTCTCAATGTAAAATGTTTTTAAGCCTGCGTTCAAATAGACTGTCCACTTGATCAAAAGTAATTGCACGTCTTGTATAGAATAAAATGGTACCAGTTATTTAAATCCACAAGAACACAACATGTAAGAAATAATATCATAACATGGAATGATAATTGTATCTCCTGCACTCGAAAATTTAAACCTTTTTGCTTCACCCAATGTGTTTAACATAAGTTGTCAAAAAAATACATATATCCTTATCCCCAAAATTAAAAAGTTGATATCCAGAAATATGTTATAATTTCATCTAAACAAAGTTTATTGACAAAATAGAATTCGATAATGTTGTAGGCGTCTAAGAAAGTGTGAAATAATAGTGTTATTAGAACTACTCACTAAAGTTAAACATTACCAGATTAATGTAAATTTTTTCACCATATAGACGGTTTTCATGTTTAAGTCAAGTTTTATAATAAAGCTGATCACGTGCCTTGACTCGCGCATGTCTATCAGTTAAAGGTTAATTTAAAAACATACCGTAACAAGATAATTTTGGAAATTTAGGCTTATTGTGTTCCATGACTAGTAACATAGCGGTGAAACCTGCGAGCATCGGCTGGAACTAGCGAACCATGGATGGTACTGCGCTGAATTTCAGTGTAGCACCAAAACCTGACTGCGTGTAGAACAGTTCTCTACTGCAGACAAAGTTGCCGAGCCCCCGGCGGGATTCGAACCACGGACCTCCTGATCCGAAGCCGAACGCGCTAACCACTGCGCTATCCCGCCCCCGTTTTACTTCGAAGATATGGAAATAATTCATACGGGGTCATACAATGTTGAATAGTATTAGGTTACTTATTTACGTTTGAGGAACGGAAAGCTCCATTTCTTGCACCCCTTTGAATGACGTCCATCTCCGAATCCTATATCCTTGACTGGAAGCTAACTGATATGTTAGCAAATGTCTTTTAGTCGCAACAAACACATCTTTCCTCGAAATTCGCAGAATTTGGGCATCAACTGAAAACCAAGAGCATTGCGTATGTGTATTTGTCCCCTGAAATCAAGGAAGGGCAAGATGAGGCTTAAACAATCTGAATATGGTGAAATACTTCAACATTATCAGCTTTTTATCAGCAGATTTCCCATAAAATTTTGAGTTTATTTTCACCAATTGGTTCGTAACATACAAATAACATAAATTCCGTTAGTTATTTTCATTTCGGAAACAAACATGAATAATTCTAACACCCGTGCACAAGTGCTGTGACATATGTAAATTTGCCAAAATGTTTTATCACAATCTTCCTTCATTTGAATTGTATGCAAAGTCGGAAAAATCTTTTTACTATGTCAAAGTGATCACTTCAGTAATATCAACACGTAACATGCATATGGGGACACAGTGAGTCTTGAGACTCAGTGACGTCTTCACATATGTATACTACATGTATGTTAATTGTGTTCATACGGGCTATAGAGAATCAAGATTAACGCATAGCTTCTGAAACTTATTTAATTACATTGCATTGCATAAATAAAGTATGTATTTTAAGTATAAGTATTTCCGTTATTCATACAGCCTATAAACTGATGTCAGGGTATTCATGGAATTTTAAGGATATATGTAAACTCTGATGTACAGGGACGAAAACAAGTTTTGTAACTCACCTCCACGTTTTAATTTTGCCATCTGTTTTATTGGTCCTGATTTCCTGACATTTTTAAAACAAATTCTTTGGATTCCATGTTTTTTCTGGATGAAAAATAAATTTCCATTACCGTTGTTATACTGAATATTTTTTACCAGTGACTTCTCCTTGAAGCACGAGTCAAATTTGAGAGATAACTGTTTTCCGATGAATATGTTCATCCAAGTAGTAACTTCTACCAATACGTATGCTTCATGATTCACCATTCTGCTTTTAGCTTCCCCTTGAAAAATATGAAGAAAATATCATTTAACATGTGCTAATAACATTTTCCATTGGTCACAAGGGCTTCATGATGCGATATTTTACTAACACCTATAAGAATTTAATGAGAAAAATGTGTAATGAAATTACCTGACTTTGTAAAAAAAATTTATGTAATAAGCAACGAATGGGTAGATGCTGAAAAAGTCTAAGGAAAAATGACCCAAGACTATTATAGCAGACAGCCTTCGGTGCCCGAAAATAAATATTCTTCATTACCTCGTGTAATGATTGAGAGCCAATGACTTACAGAAATGGTAGCGCACCTTCAAGATGAATGATAACGTATATCCGTATATCTCTTATCAATTCTCATATATACACGTCTTACCTTCGAATGTGGGATGTTCTGTTGTGTATAATGTCAGTGATGTTGGTTTTTGATTTAACCACTCTGTTCTTTCTCTCTTGTGGACATCTCTATTTTGTGACTTGATCAAATCTTCATTTTGATTCAAGATTTGTTCCCTTTCGTTTTTAGGTGAGTCGGGAGTGAGATTCCTGGAAATGTCTGAAGTGTGTTCATTGGATAGGACTTGGGTGACTTTCATGAATTGTGTCACATTATGTCTCATGACTAGGTCTGTTGTGTTCTTCATGGACATGCCTGTAGTGTGTTTGTTGGGTGGTTTTGCACTCTGCTTTCTCGAAAAGGCGACAGTGAAAATATCCTTATTTACCATTGATGCTTTCTGTTTCGGGATCTGACTTGTTCTCTGCGTATGTAGCTTGTCAGTAGTTGGAATCTGACGATTTCTTTCAGTTGGGATTTTAAAACCTCCAGAAGTCTGCAAAAGATCAAATAAAAGTTAAATCAAGTGTTTTTAGAAATATGTGTCATTTAAATCATGTAAAATGTAACATTGTTATCTTTGGGATCACAAAATCTGCAATTGTTGGAATTCGTTGGGTCGTATCCCGCAAGGTAATGGACTCCACAACGCCAGATTCAAGTCAGACCGCCAGCTCGGACCTTACCAACGGCTAATAATATCGCCTGATAAAAACCGAGATTCATGAAGGGGCCATTAACTACACTCAGTACCCATCTGATAGATGTTAATTGGCACAGTTCCGTAGCTTTGAAAATACATACGATTTAGATAGCAAACAAAGGTAACATTATTATCTTTAGGATCCCACTATCTTCAATATTTTTAATGCATTCAGTCGTTGGAGGTGTTCCTGCAAGGAACTCGACACTAGAATGTATACCACTTCGGAAAGTGTTATCCAAAATATAACAATGTGACAATCAAGTATCGTTAATTATGAAATAAGCTTTTTCATGTTCATGGTTAAAGGAATCTATAATCCAATCAGATTATTACGGAGACTATGTTCTGCAGGTATCAGATCCGACCATCCGTTCATAGGAATGTTCAAGACCGCCCAACATCGACGTGAGAGACTACGATGGGTGAGACGAGTTTGTGTCTGGCAGGTCCGGGAAATGCTCAGAGTGTTGTTTTCGGATGAATGTACGTCGTTTCATGTTGTTAAGGAACAATTGCAGACAACGATGTTTTCAACGAAGAGGTGACCGTTTGGCTCCAGTATACGTCCAGGAGCATCATCAAATCGGTATCGGCATGATAATGCCAGGCCCAATTCAGCACGATTGAAAAGGGACTTCCTGAACCTTCGTGAAGAGACGTATCACTGCCTGCATTGATGCACAGGGTGGATATACACGCTACTGAAACCTTTGCTGCAATGTTTGATAACTTTTGCAATCAAGCTACAGGATTTAGATGTCACTGAACAGTCCGTATTTTGACCCTTCTATTGTTCAATGAGATCCAAAATTATCATGTATTGTTTGTACAATGCTTATAATCTTTGCATGCTTTGTCATGGATATATGCGCGGGATAAGAATGCTATTATATATTATTTGCAAAAATCATATTGAATGCAGATTTACTTCATCTGAGAAGGAAATTAAATCTTGTCATTTTGGCAAGCAAAAACTCATCCACATAAAGACATCCCAACATCAGCAGTCAGTATCACACGTGACCTCCATCGGCCCGGGCACAGGCAGGGAGTTGGGACAAAAAGGTACAGAGACGAGTAAAAAGGGCTTTAAGGATACACTTCCATTCAAACACGTTAAACCTCAACTCACTCACTCACTCACTCACTCAAGCTAGAGGGGCAAGGTCAAATCTGCTACGCCAGCTGGCCGTATCTGACATGTGTAAACAGGCCTTCAAAGTTCGATCCAAAGTGCTCAATTGGGTTTACGTCCGCCGAAAAAACTGGCCAGGCAATTACATTGAATTCATTTGTTGAATGAAGACGTGTATGTGGACGTGCATTGTAATGTTCCATTGACGACGTTGGTGAAAGAGGTGAGAGGTGAAATGGTGCTTAACGCCGCTTTCAAGATTATTTCACTTATATCGCGGCTGCTAGTATTAGCGCAGGGAGAAAGCCCGCAACACCATTGTGGCTATGCATTGCGGTGAAACCTGCGAGCATCGGCTGGAACTAGCGAACCATGGGTGGTACTGCGCTGAATTTCAGTGTAGCATTGCACCCAAACCTGACTGCGTGTAGAACAGTTCTCTACTGCAGACAAAGTTGCCGAGCCCCTGGCGGGATTCGAACCACGGACCTCCTGATCCGAAGCCGAACGCGCTCCTCACAAGAAGCGAACAACGTTTGTCAACAGAAGTGTTCTATAGATTAAATGAAAGATATTGAATATATAGGCAAAGCTATATAATAAAAGATTTTAATGTAATTTGTTGTAAATATAGCTGATTAAGGCATGTTTAAGTTAGATATAGAGTTTAAGTAAAATGATAGCTATTGTATTATTTTCTAAAAAGATTAGAAACATCAAGCAATGAATCATTTAAAGAGAGTTTTTATCAGATGCCAAAAAGCTTTTAACATGTACGTGTTAACTATGTCCATGAGATTGAAATCCATAATAATAGTTCTATGCTCCATTAGTCATAAAATAAATCCTTAAAAAATTGATTTTGTTAAACAGATATGTAAAGCAAATTTTGTAAATGGAAGAAGATTTCAGGGACGATTTTAGTGAAGATTTTCAGGACGATTTAGAGAAGTTTTAAGTGCAACCTGATTAAAATTGACCGTGCGCTTTTAATCAGACTGTTTTAAATGATAAATTTTATCATGTATCAACAATGTTTTTTAATCATTTTTAAAAAGAATTAAATACTTACATTTGAACCCAAGATTGTGAGAGAAAGCCTTAATGTTTTTGAATTTTTAGTATTTAGAATGTTGCTTTATACCATGTACCTTAACGTCTGTAGTTGAGATATTCAACACTAGTCCACATTTATACATTTTCAAGATTGTCAAGAAGTGACATTTAGCTATGTGAAATAGTGCATATGGATATCTACTTGCGAGAGAGCGCCCGCCTCTGACATAAGGGTTTAGGGACGAAATGGTCGTAAATAATAAATATTTAATTGTGTAATGTATTAAAGTATAAAAGTGAAATCAGGACTATGAAACGATTTATGTTACGATTTTCTACCATTGAGGGATTTATCTTATAATTGCAAAGCCAGGTTTTTTAGTTGGAACATAAGCATATAAATAATTAGAAGTTGGAACCTGTACAAAATTAAAAATTTAACAATTTCAATTTTCAAATTCATTGATTTAGTGTAATAATTCAAAGTTGTTCTGAAAAGTGGTGATAACAGTCGGTGCAAGTCGGTTCATGCTGCTTTATGAATGTTCCCAGACAGAAGCTAGTATTTTATTTCAAACTAAAGCAAGCTGATTCGACTACATCAAGACCAACATATATTTAACAAAAGCTTCCCCCTATCTTCCATTACTCAACCATTTATAAGTCAATTATCTTGTTGCAAATGACATGATCATATATACAATATTAGAAAAGCAATGTAAATCATTGGTAATTAATTAATTATACAGTGTGTTTTCACATCCGCCATTACAACATTCATGTTATCTCCTTGAAACAGTGTAGCTGGTGTTTCAATAGCAACAGTAAAAAAGAGATACAAAGAAGGTAAAAGCTCTTAAAGTCATAGTCTCATTTTTGTAAGGCAACTAAACTGAACTAATTATTCTTCACTACAAAATCTGATCACTAACACAAATATTTCCTGTCGCATTTGCAAAGATTTTAAATTTTATGCCCGTTTTACAGTTTTGGTTGAAGCAGCTTATTGGCGTATGCCGTTTCAGACCGATGAGGTACCGAATCAAGTGCAATCCCATCGCGAGTATGAAACACCGGAAATCTAGTCATCGCAGCGCCGATACTTATGACAGACGCATTCTTCACTGAGTTTACCACCTTTTTGTTATTTCTGTATTTGAAAAAGCGTGAGCTATTAGCTATTTTCATCGGATATTCAGCTGGGAAATTTTATGTGTTCTTCGTCACGGCCTTTGCGAAATGACGTGGTAAGGACTAACGCTCGCAAAAACATAATATTCGGGTAGGGTAGGGTAGTTCGAACTTCATTATTGAGGGCTAGAATGCCTGCAGAGTTCTGAAAATTGTTGCAAACGTCAGGGGAAAGATTTCTGTGAGTGGTGAACTATTTGTCCGGCATTTATTACAATTTGCCTTGCAAAAATGAGACTGACTTTAAAGACACGTCCACACAATAAAGGCTATATTTCAATGCAAACGCCAAAGGTTAAAATACGAATAAATTGAAACACAAATACTTCGAAATCGAAAAGCGCACAATGACTTTTCTATATACAGAGTTCTTAGTTGTATTTCCATCGCATCAACCTATTTTTTAAGTCGCGGACGAAGTTGAAATCATAACAACGCAGCACTAGACTTATCAGATAAGAAATTTCAGTTGTCAGCCCGTTTATTTATACATGTACCAGTTATTTCCGCGATGTTTTGTCGCCTCCAAAAGGCTCTCGCAGTACAGCTGTTCTCGTATGTCCCGTAAAAACTTCCTTCCCGCTTGTGGTATTAATTAGCCAAACTCTACGCACTTATCTTTCTTTCTAAATAGAGCGCCGTTTGAAATTCTTGTTTTGTATTTTTATTTAGGTTCATTGCGTGTAATTTATAAATGAACATAGAAACAAGGGAGAATTTATGGATGGTTTAAATAGTTACTTCAATTCAAATCAAGTAAGCTGATTGAATTTCACATTATCACCTGTTCTTTTGCTGGTTGGATTTTAAATGTTGGAATCACTAAGCGATGGATCACTTACTGTCTTTCTAGATCAGTTATATTCTTAAATGTGCTACAGGTTTAACATATTCCAGTAGACTTGTGACAAAGATAACACTTTGCCAACTTTAATTAATATAATTTGTTTCACCTTTTTAAGATATACACCATCCTGCTTCATCAGCGTATCCGCTCCGCTGATCGAGCTCCTTCCATATAACCTGATATCTTTTAGCTATTTAACCAGCCAATGCGACGACTAACATTCATCGTGGATAAATCGAACAGATGGGTTTTTTCGTTTTGTAAGTAATCTTTTCTCATATCTCATTCTTCACGCATGAAAAATTTCATATAATAGTGTTCCTGCTCTTTTGAGATGCGTTTTCATCGTTGTCTGTGAATCAATTAACCTATGTTAGGGAGACGTTAAAGGTGTTAGGTAAAGTTCTGTCAATACCTATTATTGCATGGCTATTTTTAAGCGAGTGAGTGAGTTGGGGTTTAACGTGCTTTGAACAATAGTTCAGTTATTAAACACGTGGATGACATGCATCCAAAGGAGAGTGGACAGATAAGGGAGAAAGGGATCGAAAGGATGAGGGAAAAGACGGAATGAAAGGCATAGTGAGAGATAGACAACAGGTTTTAGAAGGACTCAAATTTAGTCAGGCTTCTACCCGTCGACCTGTCCAGCTTGGGTGTCCCTACCAAGAGCATGAAAGCTCCAGCTGGCATAGCTCTTGGGGTCACGGAAGCACGCAAACCACCACACCACGTTACGGTAACGAGTCCAGTGGTGGGGCTATTTTTAATGTTTAAGAACAAACCAATGTGGTAGTTGTGTGAGATGTAACTTTGTTGAGATACAAAATACTTTGTAAAGTTTAAATATTAGCCTCCTTCAAGCTTGTTATTTGTAACCAGATGATTAAGAGTCGTTCAAACTTGTGCTTAGAACTGTATTGACATTGCCAGCCATTTTCAACATAATTTACAGTTGAGATGAAACAAACTTTTAAAGTATTAACGATCAGAAAAACGTGTCACTGTTCAATATATTACTAAATGCTACCAATTTTAGCTTGAACATCTCTTAATCATCTTGATTTGGGAAATTGATTTACATGTAAACCGAACTTGGCACGTTTGTTTAAGTGCTCATTTAATTGATGTTAAAACGCCTCATTGTCCGATGAAGACATGATACTTTGCCTTTAGGAGGGAAAAGGCAACAGTGATATAGTGTTGTTAATGTAAAATAGTTGAGGTAATGGGAATGCACGGGCATGACATACGTTCAACCTTATAAACAAGCAATTTTGTATTCAATAAATCTCAATTATTGTATTTATTCATCCTCTCTAATATTAAACGTACCATTTGAATGTAGAAAATTTAAAAAGAGTATTCAGCCTTGTAATTTTGCGTATTCGTTACGATAATAGGACACACGATGTTATGAGGGACTACAAAAGCTCTGCAAATATCATTGTGTACATGCCCTTAACAGTGACTGAAAAAACCTTCATGAGTGACTGAAAAAACCTTCATGAACTATTAATTTCACTGCCGTGGATGACTCCTTCATCTGATAAAAAAAGGAAAGATTTCTATATTACCCTTTACCTAGAATGAATGAATAACTAACAGGAAATTGTTATTAATTTTTGCCACACACTTATCTTTGCAGGTTCTTTGGCAATGCATGACTTTGAAGACAAGGCAACGGTCATGTCAGCACTCGTTTTGGTTGATAAAGAATAAAGAAATCTAGCAATAGGTATATCCTTTAAATATTTCTAGAGGTTACCCAAAGAATGCATTTGTGGTGCCAGGTTCCCCTTCCCAGATGTTTCATCAATCTCTCTCATGGTTTCACATGAAGTTATGCTGACGGCACTTTTAAAAACTGCTTTCGACTACAAGTCAGGGATGATGTAACCCTTCAGGATTGTTCCCTTGGAACCGGGGATAATACGTAAGCTGGACAAATATGACTCTTTTGTTCACCCCAAGGAGCCAACTCTGCCATTACATCATTTTAGGATGTGCCCATGTAGTGTTGATAGCTGTGGACATTACTGATAATGTGGTTGGCCACGGAGCACTACGGAGGACCAAGAAGGCTGGAGGATGTCTCCTGTGTAAAGAGAAAGTGATGCCATATGACAACAACTCTTCATGGCGCTTTTAAATCAAGTGGTAGATTGTGACCTGATAACGGTTTCATCTTTTGTGGATAATCAATCGTCCTTAGCTTTTCAAAGAGACAGTCTTTAAAGCTATAACCAAATATTTCTTCACGTATACAAAATATCCTCCAGTTCTGCCGGTAGAAAAGGTATTTACAAGCGCATAAGTAGAATTTAATCTTTGCTAAAATTTGCTGCAGTTTGTCGAGTAAGTCCATCAGATGAGTACATACAGCAACACAAGAGCTTTATGCACAATCACAAAGTCCTTTCATCTTAAAATTATAATACTCTTCAGATTCAAAATTAAGTTAACAAAAACGAGAGTTCTGATGATAAACGCTAATGTCATAATATTGGTAAATGAATATACTAGCTTTTGGGCGAAATCAATATTTCAATATATTTTAAAGACATTTTTATTTAGAAATGTTAAAGTCCAAGAATAAGGTTACACGGACCGGGCAAAAACGTCCCACATCCGTTATAGCGTTGCCGCTTTTTAATCATTTAAGTTTGGAAAGTGAATTAGCATAGTTTCACTGAACATAATAATTGTAATCAATGCTCAATATGATTAATATGATTCATTTGTAGTTATTAACATTTTGTAAATTTTTCTTTTTGAAAGATTAACCAACTACACCATCAAAAATGTGCTTGAGCATCTTTAATGATAGAAGTTAAGGTAATGTTTGTAAAGGCCATCCTGAGTATTTGTCTCCGTCGAACTTCTACGCATACTCTGATATCTGAAAGCCAAAAGCCTAAAAACCTCAACACTAATTATAGTCTTTGATTTGTCAGCACCAAAAAATATAAATCTCCATATATATATCCCCATTTACATGCCTAGCAGCAAAAACGCAGGGCCTACGAGTGTAATAGATTAAAAATAAATCAACTTCGTTATACATTAAATAGTGTAATTGTCAATCTCTAGAAAGTTAATACTTCAGAAATGATGCTGCCATATGTTTCCAACCAGCAAATTGTCAGTAGTTAGCAATGCTCTCTTCGTAACTTGAGAGAAACTCGTATAAATCATCATAGGGATGTTGCCGATTTCACTAGATGCGCGTCATTTCATCGGCTGGTTATGTATATATCATTGCAAATATCTGAGGGTATGTGTGGGAGCTAGGCAGAGGCTAATAAGCTGATGAAATAGGATGGGTAAACGTAACTCTTCAAAGCAGCTTCAACTGTCAATAAATGAACTTTAATAGCCCCGTTTCATCTGTACTCATATTTCTTTCCTTAATTGCCTCGTATTTAAGTCATATTGCGCACATATCTATCCGCATCAAATGACATGTTAACATCAAAGGGGGGAAGTTTGAGTGTTACGCTTTGTTAACAACTCTACAGCTGCATGCCATAAGTTTGTTCACATACCTGACTGGAGCTAATATCATGTAATTTGAGAAGCCTTTGAGGTATTGTAGCTTTGCGAAAAAGAAACGTATAATATTAAATTTTCAATACACATATGCAGATCCATTCTTCTTTAAGGCAAAAGTTTATCGTATCCCATAACTACCCGTAACAGTTTTGGCAGGTCATTGATTCCGAAAACACTAATTTTTATTTTTCTCCATAAAAATCCTTTATAAGTTATCAACTCCTTTAAACATTAGTCACGTTTGTTCATTATGACAAAGTCAATGTGATTATGTTGGTTTTAATCTCAGAGAGTCGATATGGAACATTTTATTCGATATTTCACGAAATCGAACTTTCGAAAATGTGACCCCTTCTGTCTATGTCAATATGCCAAAATTCGAATTTTTGCACGGGTGACCAGACATTGCCAAATGAGTTCAAGAATGGCTATTTCACACATGAACAGTGGGTGCTCCATTGTCAGTCACGCTGAAGTTTTTCTATTGACGTTGAAACGAAACCCAAATTACATGATATTTGCACTACGATTCAGTGGTAAGTGAACAAACTTTCGGTATGCATATGTACCGATGATAATACTTAAGTAAATGCAAAATGTTGTGGGTAATAATCAAATCAGTTGTGTGAATAAAAAAAATGATATTAAAATTGTGGTTAATATTTACATGAAAAATGTTGAATGTATGAAAATTAAGGATATTAAGCCACACATGGCACAAGAACGCTTTATAGCTGGGAAACCAAGCTAGTGAATGAAAGTTACCAAGCTACATATTTACCTTACCGAACTTCGATACTTTTTTCCCCGATCAAAGTCGTTTCCCCTTTATCTATCTTAAAGATCTATCTAACGTTATATCTATTTACAAGCAATAATTTGTTAAATAAATGTAATTTCAACATTAGCTTGAAAGAGTGAAATTCTTGAAAACCTTGATTTTTTTCATTTTCGTTAGTTTTTTTGATTTGGTTATCTAAAATAATGTTGATATCTTGGTAATTGTTAATTGAAACTTCACAGGTATGTTCGGTTAGAAAAAATGTTTTACTTTCATGCTTCATTATTTTTCTTGATTGTCGAGGCAACTTTAGATGATAGCAATCTCAAAATGATAACTTCTTTTAGTCTTAAGCTTCATCTCTTGAACCTCTAAAAGAGTTATACAGTAAGTCAATCGGATGTTCGAAATATAAAACAACATTTTATAAAAAAATATATATATGAAACTGCACCATATTTATAAATGGGTTTATCAAGACTGAATTTAACAAAATATATTTTACTGAATGGCATAATTGACATCTAACTATTTCAAAAGCAATGTAGGGATAAAATGAAGTTGTCTACAAACCAGTTATCAAAATATTTCGGCATACAAATTTAGGTTTTATTCCCGGAACAGAGGGAATGTTGTTGGAAACGTGTAAGTGAGTCTCCATCTCCACAGCTGAGGTATGTGGCTGATGACAATCATTTTAATTTGTTGGCATAATTTCAAAATAGTGATAGCGATAGAAAGTGAAGTTGACAAGTATCTTACAGCATTGATTCACAACATGCCGGCTACATGGGATGAAATCGATTTCCTGAAATTATGAATAATTGTGTAAATTAAAGACCTAGATAACTTCCATGTGTTCAATTCAATTCAATTTATTTCCGGTACTGAAAGGCCACAGGCCTGTAGTACAATACTTGCATGTATTAAAATGTACACGCTTGGAAACTAAACCTTAAATTGACAACAATTAAGTGTAATTTACATCATGTTTCTTGATAAATTCTGATCTAATAACATTGCATAGTAAACAAACATGGACAGATTTTGCAGCACTGTATGATTTGTGTTATTCAACAATTCAACGAACTTGAAAAGGTTTGGATGGACAAGGAAATAACTTTTTATGTATAACTTCCTTAGAAAATTGTAGAGAGGGCAAATTAAAACAAAATGATATTCATCTTCTATTTCGATAAGATTACAGAGTTTGCAAATTCTATTTTCATTTTGAATTGATTTGTATCTTCCACTCTCGATGAATAAGTCATGTGAAGAACATGTAAGTCTACTTAAAGCTATACGAAACTTTTTTACATTTACATGTGTTAATAAGAGTTCTCGGTAGCTTCCTATAAATATTGTATCTGTGTTTTTGTGTTCTGATACTGACAATATTCAGATGTATTCTGTACATATTATTTGACCAGTATTATCAACCAGTAGAAGATGATTTACTGCAACAGAAAACCTGCGAGGATTAGGCAAGAGGTAAGTTAGGCTCCATATGTATAACTACCACCTTATAACAGAGTCCACACCGCCCACACATGATTGGTGACAAGTAAGAGGGGAAAAGCAATTAAGTAAGCTTCTTTTCATATTGCAAAGAAGTTTATAGGATTTGGAAATCAATGTATCTTACATATTAAGTAATTGATGGTAAACCTTTTTTGCTTACAGTTTCTAAATTTTCCTTTATCATTTAACGCTACATTCGTCAATAAGCGTGTGGTAATTTTTAGCTCACTAATTACAAACATAACACAATGTTTGGGTTTTTTAAAATGGGTTCCACTACCTGGAAAGCAACATTTGTGATGTTTAAACCAACAGACCAGGGGATTATACCGGTCGACTGCATCTTGCGAACAATAGAGGCTCTGTGTGATCTCAACCATATGGGGGTTACTAAATTGTGAACTGGTAAATAAACGAAATAAAGAAAGTGTTACTAAAATAGATGATGACACCATTTTTTCATTCAGTTATGTATTTATTGACAGCAGCAACATTAACAACACGACCATACATACAAATACATATTATTTATATATAACAAAAATGTATCAATATATACAAAGAAGCACTGGTATATTCCATTTAATTAACCTTCATAAGGTGGGACGCTGCATCAGCATAGACAAATACACTCATGGTTCCATTCTGTAGGCTATGTTTCAGTCTGTCCAATCTTGCGTTCAGGTTGCAATATTTCTTCTTCTTTGGGGTAATCGCTGCCCTGCCCCATACTGAACGAGTTTTATCTCATTCAGTTTTTGCTCGTTCCTTAGAAATGCCAACATCTCAAACACGTTGGGGTGGGCTTTTGCAACAATTTTCTTCAGTCGACCATGCCAACCTTCTAGATGGTTGTTCGTCCTTGGGCCGGTGCCTCATCTCTCAATGAAGATACTTCCTCATTATATAAAGATTGCATTGGCGTCAAACATGACTTCGCTTTGGTCTGCAGGCCCGTCAATGTTTTGCGAATCTGTAAAACAAGACACAAATGTTGTTATTACTATTTTGTTTAGTCACAAATTAAGAAGAAATTATATATATTTGAAAAGAAAATAGAATTTGGAATAAATATATTCTTACTTAGATATTTACTAGATATTTATAAATGTTAGTTCTTAGATAGTTAGAGGATGTCATCAACTGTCGAAACGCTTGAAGTGCAATTCTTATCGATACACTTCCATGACGTCCATGATGCAGCATCACGTTTGGAGCGTCGTCTGAACATGTAACCATCAAGACAAAGATATCTTCCTCCACGTGAAGTTGGAATGAACATGTGATCTATCTGCTGATTTGCCATATTGCAAGGTGACATCCAGATATATTATATACTTCTTATAATTGACGAGATCAAATCAAATCAGTGAATTATCAATTAGTAGTGTGAGTAGCAATCAATAATCACTCCGTGACATCAGTCAGTAGTGAGCGAAAGTTCACTGTTCTCGGCCTAATTACTAAATCCTGATTTCGTTCGGTAGTTCACATTTCTGTATAACCCAACGTTTTAATCCATTAAAAACAACATAAGTTGCCTTCGGTGAAACTTCAAAGGGTTTTTACTGTAATAACAAATGTTGCTTTCCAGGTACGACCCCTTTAAAAGGAACATACGATGTTACATCAACAATTAACGACTAGTACAAATCTCGAAATAATTTTTTTTAGTCCAAACTTTAAACGCAAAATAAAAACATTCAAGTAAAGATTATTCGATAATAATATAATACAAATAATAACAATAATAACATAAATAAGCAACGTTAACACATATGGATTTGACTTCAAACGCATCAACAGAGAAGAAACTGTTAACAAAGATTCTTTTGATCATGTTTATATTGTTTGACATCAAAACAAAACAAGAAACTTTATCAAATGCGCGGATCGCGTTGGCATTTTATAACTGAATTGCGTGTTCAAGGCTAAATATCAAAATGCACTTTGTACCATTGGAAACTGCTCATTAACTGTGTATATAACTTTTCAAGATTATTAATTGTGCAAGAGACGTTTTCATGTTCATACTGTTTAGATAAGAAGCAGCTGGAGACAATTTCTAAAACAGATCTTTTCAAATAATAACATGACACCTTGTTCAAAATTACGCAGCAAAATAAAATCAAACACATGATTTTATGGCCAATAACGTTTCTTTTATTTCATTATAGATATCAAACGCAGACATCCTTAAACCTAACGCCATCAGAGTACAGAAGCAGTAAATAGCAGTTATTAGAAGCAGGCCCACGTGTTCAGTTAAACCTAAGATTTTTTTGCTATTTTCCATTCGTTGTAATTGGTGTAATAAAAACAGTAGTTACTGATTTTTTTCTAAACCTACGTTTTTTTTAAAAAGTGTAAATTCCAATCCAGGTTGACTATGTTCTTAGGTTTCTACGTGGCCTATGGATGAAATTAAAAGTTGTAGAGGAATTTCAGAATAATGTGTGTGCTAAGAATTTTGAAAATTAACGTATGAGTAATTGTTGATACTATTTAACATCTCAATGTTACAATTTTCCTTACAGAACGAACTATGATAAATTCAATGCTACTGAGAAAAAAGAAAACTTCACATGAACTCGTATAATTTCAATAAGCTTTCATAAGTAAAAAGTTATTCGGTATTTACAATGATTAATTTTATTTGAAATGGTTGTTCTTAGGGTTGTTGTGAATGGGAGGAAAATTATATGAGAATTTTGTATTTCATTGACATTTTATGTTATTTTTAACCAAGAACGTTTTTGTTCAATTTAATAAGTCTACAGGGCTTAGGTTGTAGACTTTTATAAAATGCTACGCGTTTATAGACTGAGTTTTCTCACCACTCCGGTTTATCACTTTTTCATCTGAGTTATGATATCGCAGAGGGTGTGACGTAATGTGGCCAATGGTATGACGTCACATCTACAATCAACAAGACGTCATCGCCGTTGATAAGTGACGATGTCGAACGCTTATCATCAGCGCCAGCAAATACTGTATAGTTAAGTATAATGTATTTATATATAAAGTAAATTATTCATTTTTACTTTATAGGTTTTAAAGTTTCTTTCTATTTAGTGTGCATATCGAAATATAATTCTACGGGTTTTTTCAAATGCCACTAAACAATACACTAAAGATAAGGCAAATTATTGATGAATAGCCCCATATCAGACATACCAATAATTATATGATAGTGATTATTTTTAGCGCTTTACCCATATATCATGCATGCTCAAAAAACATTAAAAAGTTTTCTGAGCGCGTGTTTCATTAGCAAATTTTTTTTTGTATACCATTTACATTTTCATAATTATTTGATTGCCAAGTATCTCTTAAATGTTTATGTAAATAATTGTACACTGTATATGTGTTCTTTTTCTGCTTCATGAATGGATGAATTTGACTTGCCCAAGAATGCATCGGGATAATTTCAGAGCATCGGCATAAATTCGGCGTAAAGCCTATTTTAGGATTCACATTGTCTCTTCTCATCTAATCGAACCATACATTAGACAAAGTTAACAGACGACACCACCAAATTCCTTGCGGAAATGGCTTGACCAAAATAACTCAATTAATAGACTCAATTCAATTAAATCAGGTGGGTGAAATAAAGTGAAATTGCATCAGAAGTAGCTGCCAGGAAACACATTACTATTATCGGCTTTAGGAACGCCGACACTGTAAACAATTCCCTGTCTACGAAAATATTGTGAGATCACTGGAGAATTAAGTTTTACTCAAAGTACAAGTATATTCAAAACGGAGGTTGTTGATATTTCCTTTTCTAAAACACCAATGCTTCGTCATGGACAATTTGTTTGGAAGAATACAAAGAAAAAATGTATTGCAAGGGCCTATTGGGGTACATTTCATATCCTCTGAAATGTAAATCATGAAAAGACTATAACAAACATTCATTTCAACCTGATTCAAACTAGCTGTAATATTACACGTCCTACGTCCAGTTATTGCTCGAAGGGATGTTCACAGCTTTCCCATGTCACAGTACTGGTGGAACTCTATTGGAAATTATCTTTGAAACCATCATTTTGCTGTGAAAGAGGTTGGGGGGGGGGGGGGGGGGGGGGGGGCGGGATAGCGCAGTGGTTAGCGCGTTTGGGCTTCGGATCAGGAGGTCCGTGGTTCGAATTCCGCCGGGGGCTCGGCAACTTTTTCTGCAGTAGAGAACTGTTCTACACGCAGTCAGGTTTGAGTGCAATGCTACACTGAAATTCAGCGCAGTACCACTCATGGTTCGCTAATTCCAGCCGATGCTCGCAGGTTTCACCGCTATGCATAGCCACAATAGTGTTGCGGGCTTTCTCCCTGCAATAATACTTGCAGCCGCGATATAAGTGAAATAATCTTGAAAGCGGCGATAAACACCATCTCACCTCACCTCACTGCTTTATTTGTGAAAAGTAAATTAACGAAAAGGGTCAGAAAGTCACAAAACGTATAGATAAAGGACAGCATCTGGCAGAGGCAAAGGTGACAAAGACTGGGTGAGATTGATATAGGATTTACTTGTCAGTCTTGCAACAGGTGGATGAAAATCGAAACACCAAACCAGGGAGAAATTGGACCAAAAGAAGAGGTTAGAGATTGAAAGTAAGGCAAAGTTGAAACATGATAAAACTGATAAGACACTAAAATTTAGTGTATAATCAATCTTTCAAGCAATTCCAAATACATAATCATTGATATCCCTTTTCCTGCTTTGAAACAGAACATATTGTGCCCTCACATGATGTCCTAACATATAGAGATACCACGAACTTTTAAAACAATTGAACAATTCCTACACTTTCTCGGATTAATCTGTAAACTTTTGTTGCGTTAAGTTGCGTAATATTCCTTTATCATATAACGCTACATTCATCAATCGGTATATGGTATTTATATTTTTATTGCAAACAATGCACATTTTAAAATAACAAAGACTGAACGATAATTCCTTTGTTGTTACATTTACAATGAATTACAAACTACTCAAATTATCAAAATTAATGTTTCATTCCACCTAAAACACAATATCAAATATTTAATGTTACAACGATAAAACATTTTGTTAAACAGAGAACCTCTTGATATAGACTGATATATATGAATGGAGTTGTCATTTTACATCGTAACCTTTGAAAAGTGCTAGATTGTTTTTGCGTCTTTATTATGTTAACAATATTTGAATAATAAACAGCTGGTGACAATCTCAACACCAAAGCAATTTCAAAGTATGCTTTTGGGCACTTTGTTCATTACTACGCAGCAAAACTAAATTTTATGGCCATTATCGTATTATTTGATTGTTCATAAATTTCAAACTCAGATATCAATAATGCCCACGCCATCAAAGAACAGAATTTACAGCATTTAGAAGCAGGCCAACGAATAATTGATGTTGTTGATCATGAAAGCCATGGTTTGTTTCGAAAGCGTAAATTTTAATCAAAACAGCTTTGTCATTATGCTTCTGCGTGCCTAGCACATAAGAATTAAAGTTGCAGAGGAACTGCGTACCAATGTGTATTCTTAGAATAAATGTTGGTAAGTTACTTATATTCACATTACTATTACATTTAGATAAAGTTGGAGGAATGAAAACTATAAAACGCTTAACATCAGCACCTTCAAAAAATATTTTGTAAATCGCAGTTACAACAAAGTAAACTAGCTTCAATTACTAATAAACTATTTGATTTATAATTTAAGGTTATTCCTTTTCCTTCTATTCAGTTGATACGTTTCATGATCATTCTAATGGTTCTTCCAGTGTTGTGAATTAATCCCGATCCACCAAACAATATGAAAAATGAAAAAAATTGCAATACCATATATCAAATATTGAGCTTTCAACCTAATGGTTCATTACAACATTAAAACTACAAATGTTTTGCAAACCTTCTTATAATTATTTCAATGTGTTAAACTGAAAGGCACTCCAGTCATATTTTCACACTAAAAGGTGATTACTTCTATTTAGTCATAATACTTCTCTCTTTGTTGATTATATGAAAGTTTTCTGCCAGTTTGAAGCCATATCCATATGTTATAAAATGTAAATGTGTTGATGTTTAGGTAGTAGTTTCTTCTAGGTTCTTTAAATTTTCTGTGCCAAGAGATAAATGCGTAAAAATCAAAAACCTGTATATGTTCTCCTTTCTTCAGGCTGTTTAAATGTAAAATTCAAAGTGTAACTGTTGAGAGAAAAACGGATGATTTCGTTTGCTGCTGTTAAGGCCAGTGCTATTTGGCGATGGGCATAACCACAAAAAGGAAAAGAACATAACTGATGTTATCGCAAAAATGATAATGTTAAATTTTTTCGTTATATTATTGGCATCCTCTAAATTGTAAATATAAACTTATCTGGAAGTGACCAAATTTATGACCTACGCGACTACTTCCTAGATCAAGTGAATGATGGATATCGGATCTTGAGGATTAAACAAGGTTTCCCTGCAGAAGCACCTGAACTTCAAAGAAGTAGCTGTCGTATTTAAGAGGGAGCAGTTGATGACTGTAAAATTCTGAAAGACTTGCGTGGAACTCTCAGGCAGAAATGCTTCGAGAACATTTGCATTTCAAGAAATACATTTCATGGATGAAAATATGTCAGCAAATCTTGGTGTTATTTCCTCAATAAGAATTGTAATGTAGGTTATCTGAAAATACTTGATAATAGGTAAAATCGTTATATATTAATACCAAACAAATAGTGATCACCTTAAAACTGTTTTGACTGTAATTAACGTGACCACCCTAAATATGAACCGAAAAACAAATGGCGTTAAAATTCACATAATGTAAAGATTCAACAAATAGACATGCCTGAGAATAAAAAAAAATATATAACACTGCACGAGATGGATAAAAGGGTTTAATTATTTTGAATTTCCCCCACCTATTTCATTGGATAACTTAGTAGACAGCTTTTGGCGCATTCGCTCTTCAGGAATTAGCTCATTTGCGAAATATGAAACAAGTGATTTTATCAAAATTCAGTTTCAGTGATTATTTGTATGATTACACTGGTAACATTCCGTATCGCTCTGCATATATTTGAAGTTACAAAGTTTGTGGATGTAAATTCTTACAACCTCACGGAAAACTTGTCAATATTAGTCAAATGGTATGTAAAGCCCCATATTTATAAGTGCGACGTTATCATGTCAAATTCGACACAGCCCACACATGAATTGTGACACTTCTGTTAACCAAAGAGAGTAAGTGGAGAAACAATCAATTAGGATTGTTACCTATCTTAGTGCAAATAAGTGGCAAGTGTATAAGGCATGATATGCATTAAAGTATACCTGACATACTTCGGGATTACATGGTAAACCTTTGAGTGAAACAACATTAACAACAGGAATAATCTATCTTTACATCCAATTTTGGGAACTCAATGAAAAGGTATTGTGGTCAAACAGTTATGGAAGTCATCTGATGCTACATTCGTAATAGGGTGTAAGGCATTTTCGGTTAATGACTGACATTACGCACTTTGAAATTTAAAGTAAATAATAAGCAGTTGCATTTACAATTACCATCATTTCAAAGTCTCAAAATGACAATTTTTCATTCCATACTTTAAACACAAAATAAAAACTTTTGATGTAAAGATTTTCATTAGAATAATCAAAGATAAATATCAAATTTAAACTCAAATCAGACAAGCCAACAATATTGTTATGATTATATTTATAGTGTTTGAAATAAAAAACATAACAAGAACATTATTCAAAGACATTGAAGAAGAGAATGACGTTGTCTATTTTAAATTGTATTGTGTGTTCCAAGACTTGATATCATAAGTTTCTTAAATTGCTCGTTAACTGTGAACATAACATTTCAAGAGTATAGATTGTTTCAAAGTCGTTATTATGTACATAATATTTCAATAAGAAACAGCTGGTGACAACTACAAAACCCAAGTATGCTACGCACTACGTTTTCACAATTACGCAGTTGTTTATAAATATCAAACGTAGACCTAACATATACCACGCAATAAACCTTATAATAGTGTTCAGGTAAAGACTTAAAATAACATTTGCAGGTAAATCATTCGTTGTCAATGGCGTCAAACAAAAAGTACTGAATGAAGAAAACCCCCGGTTCACAGAGTGTAAATATAGATTCAAGCGGGCTATGTACCTAGGCTGTTGCGTTCCCCACACATGAGATTGTTGCAAACCAATTAATTATCTATTACATAGTGTTCATTTAAGTATTGCATAATTAGAAACTTGGCGTTAAAAGGAACTCAGAATTATTCAAGTTAAATAAGAACATATTATTTGCCTGCTCGCCCTTGTTAATCTTTGGATAAAATAGAAAAAATTATTACATTTTAAGGGGTGCATACGGAATATCAGTTTTGGTACCAGCCCCCTCTCGAGATGATAGCTTTTGATGTGATGGCTTACTGATAATTGGCATACACTCCTTGTGTCATCATGTATCTCTTACATATATTATCTCCTCTTTCAGCCATTCTCCCTCAAAAAGTATAATAGTAAGAAAAGTTAGTCAATAGCATATTGAAAATATGTTACTTAATTATAAAAAATAGGAAATTATCTTAAACACAGATAAAATTCACATATTGATAAAACAAGCTTAACCAAACGACTGGCGAGATGATAGTGAAAATGTTTATAAACCGCACCAGAGGTATATATTGGTTAACTTAGACAAAATATGTCATTGAATGGCATAGCTGATATCTCGCATTATCAAAAGAATTATAGATCTACCTCAAGATATAAAATAGACTTGTTTAATAACTGAATATCATCATTTTCATCACAGAAGTTTTGGTTTCGAATCCTCTTTTTCCATTTTTGGACCAAAGGGGATGATATTGGCAATGTATATATGGGCCGCTGGCTAACTGTTTAGTGTGTGGCTGATAGCACGGCAGTTTCATAAACATCGATAGAGCTACAATTTGCAAAACTGGTTGCTACCTGGACTGAAGTTGCTTTTCTAAAATTATAGATAATTTGTTTAATTATAAGATCGATATTACTTAAATATTGTAATAGAAAGAAGTATCCCTACTTCAATGTGTGTTCTTTTGTATTCTTACACTGACAACATTGAGTTGTTTTCTGCATATAACAATAAAGCTTCCACGATTGTCGATATCTGCCAATGTCACTGAAAATTGCCAGAGTTAGTTATGAGGTAAGTAAAGCTCCATACTTATTTCAGCCACGCCATGAATTGTGACAAATCAGTAACGTAAGAGGGAAAGGACAAGTATGTTTGTTACTTATCAAATTGTAATAAAACATTAACTACAACTACATGTATACCTCTCATATGAAATTTCGGATTTCATGGTTAACATTCGTTGCTTGAAGTTGAGTTTATCATTTAAAGCTACATTCGTCAATCGGTGTATGACGTTTTCAGCTGACTATTTGCAAACAATACACACTTTAAAATGTACAGAGAAGTTGTTGATAAAGATTATTTTGATGATATTTAGAATGTTTGAGATCAAAACAATACAGGAATATTAATCAAATACATTTAAGAAGAGAATGGCCTTGTAATTTTATATATTATCATTAGAGTGAGTGAGATAATGTTTAACGCCGCTTGGGCAATATTTCAGTAAATGAAAAGTTCTCGTTTGCTAGAAGGTATTCCATATATATTCAACTTCTTTATCAACAGATTTGCGACTGGTTTCCCACGTGCTCTCACTCATCTTTAATTGATGTATTCATCACAACTTACTATGCATACTCTATCTTAATTGCTGCAGCCTTTCGTGTACACCATATTAGCATGTTTTTATCTCATTGTTCATCTCATTTTGTTGTTTCTGTAAACATATCTATACATACAGCTATACATAATTTCTGTCCATATGCTTAAAAGCGGTATATGGAGCTAAACCGACAGGTCGCAAATTTGTTAATAAAAAAGTTGAATATCCATAAAATCGTGTACTACATTACTACTACAACTTCTAGAATGCCTCTAAAAGAGTTCAAAGGTCTTGTTCATGTAAAACATTGTATACATTATTTATTACTTCAGACCGCTCATAAAAATGCAATGTAGCTCTGGGTACAGTTGGTTCATGTAACTCCAAGAGTGTTGGTTTGAATACCGAACTATTGTACTAGTGCAGTTTGTGTGATCTGAAATATGTAGATGTTACATTTGTTTATAATCTAAATGGCATGTATCTCTACAATGTCAAAGTAAGCTTTGGTAAAGAAAAATGTTGTTTGTGTAATATAAACCTACGAATTGAATAATCTTCAACAACCATACATTTGAAACATGATAAATTCGTCATCGTAAAACCTCTCTGTCAGAATTCGTCTTGGACTAAGTTGCTTCTTTTCATATTACTGAATAGAATATTACGACACCATCACATTTGTTACGGAAATTACTTGACTAAAATAACCTCGACTATTGGATTATTTTATTAAATGTTGAGGTTGTCCCGGGGCAATGAAGTCAAATTTGCATCTGAAACAACTGCAAGCACAGACGTTACTAGTATTCGGTTGGATAGAGATAACGCTCACATTAGAAACAATAACATGTCTACGTAAACTGTGTAGACAAGATCTTTTGGATAACAAATTATTTATTGTGAAATTCAAGACGTTTCGGAATATATGCTTACTCCTTCATCAGGTTTGATGATCTTTAGAGAATTAACACATGGTGTCATGATCAGGGGGGAATTGTCTTTAATCAAAGAAAATGTACTCATAGACTGATGTTGACATTTACTCATTGAAAGGTCATGCAAGTACTTGTTATTAAGTACTCAGAAAAAAATATATTGAGACAAAGGCTGTGCGTGAGTGCCAAACACATGTTTTTAACTCTTTAAAAATGATCATTTATAGACAGGTAATACAATCCATTTAATACTAGATGAAACATACGTCCCGAGGTCCAGTTAATAAACCTAGTGATTAACTCATTAACGCCTGGGCACCTGGGCCTGTCGCCACTGAAGCTGTTCGCTCTAGCGAGACTGATGAACTCAATGCACCGCTCATTTAGCGAGAGGTTTCGGGGGCCGGTATGAACTGTCCAGCCTTGATTGTTAATCGTTTCATGAAGATCTAACAGAAAAATCATCACATCATTTTCTTTTTGCCGTAAGTTAAGAGGTTTGTACGTCTCCAATTAATAGTATATGCGTGGATCTTTATAAGTAACAAAATCTTCAATCTTCGTGTTAGAAAATGTCTTTTTCGATTTACCAATCGAGTGATTTGATGACGGCATATTGTTTACACTTTTGCAAGTACCAACACTATTTTCTTTCATTATGATTTGACACGCATTTTCATTTGACAATAGAATTACTACATGTCTAAATATTATGTGTAGCAAATACAACGTTTGGTATTCCAGCTGTAAATGATAATGTAAACGGAGCCATGATTTCAGAGATTGAACGCAAGTAAGAGTAACGAACATATTTATATAATCGAAATGTCGTTCACATGAAGAAGTGACCTATGTTGGACGAGGCCAGATTATCATTATTGAATAATCAATATAATTTGTTGTATGTAACTTTTCGGTCCAATGATATAATATTCACTTTTTTTCTGCTATTGTTACATGACAAAGAATAGCGGCGTGTATACAGGTTCTATTCTACAGGATTCTTATTTCATGATATTAGAGTTGCCAAAATATAGCGTTACTGTATGAACGGATTGAATGAATATTCAAAGGATTATCAACACCGTAGGTAATTCTTCTTGTACTGTGTATTTATCAAAAGAGACTCACTTTATCTAGACTCATTTATTGAATCGAATACGCAAGATCTTGCAGTTTAGTGAATTGAATGATCTGGTGATTTGATAAATAATAAATGCAAGAGAGATGCACGAATTAAAGGTGTGTACATGTAGGTAATTATTCCATAACAGATATGGGCGTAGCTCAATGAAGCATATTGTCTTATAATAAAAAACATGCACCTGTTTATTCTGTTTATCTGCTTATTCTTTTCATAGCCACAAATTATTCACGAATAAATGTTAGTAATAACGCTTCCTCTCTTAGATATTTGATTCCAATGCGTTTAACAGATAAACTATATCTCAGAGTGTTAGAAAAGTGATAAATCTTAACAAGACTACAATCATAACATCATGTGTAAAACTATCTATTATCAACTTCAAATAAATAAATCAAAAGTTTCGCCTCAGTATACATGTAAGCTAAGTAAAATCCTCTTTATAAACGAAATGTGTTCATCTACCAAACGTGTTATATTTTCTAGTAAATACTTGTAATTTCTATAAAAACACTATAAATGATTCCTGTCATGAAGACTAAGTGAATCTTCTCAATTAAGATACGCTAATCTTTGTGGATTGATACTAAGATGATTGCACATATTGGGTTTATTGTAATACTATAGGACGGACGCACATATGCGGCTCTCGCTGTGAGAAACTGCCAATTAACGGACGCTTATATGAGGCTTTCGCTGTGAGGATCTCATTATTTTGACTCATATACGCGGCTCTCGGCGTTAATGAGTTAACACACCTTTTCAGTGTTTTGGAAGCGCCAACTTCAGCCAATCATAAGCACTATAAGTTGTAGGACAATGAAATGGTTTCACCGTGGTTGGGCACCTTCACTAAAAGCTCCAACTGTAACCAACGTGTTATGCGTATATACGAGGTCAACATTAGATTAAGACTGATGTCACTGTACACATGTCTTGAGTGGTAACATTTTCTTGCACTTTCTTAATGAAAATATTTCTATTTACTGTGATAAACTTACTTTGATTTTAATTTGGTTGACAAAAAGTGGTGAAACTGTTACAAGATAACCATAAAGAAACACTTTTCATAAGAATACACATTTTAACAGAAAAATATCTCAAGATTTGTAACTTATATATATTTATATTTCTTTTATCTTTGAATTTCAGATCAGCACAAAAGTGGTAAGTTTGATTTGAAAGTTAAGACCAATTTAGACATGTAAATGCTTATAAATGAAATAGGTTAATGAAATATGGCTACAGTCCCACTTATATATAAAAAGACAGCGGTATTTTGATTAATGTCTATATTTGCAAGTTTACTGAGATCTTCTACCTTGTTTCTAAATACGTATTTGTGTTTAATGTTGCCAATGTTTGACAGAAGTGAAATAACAGCTTTAGTCTCAAGAGGAATATCGTAGGAGGAATAATCGGTACAGTAAAGCAAAGCTTTCAATAGTTTATTCCTTCAGCCTTTGGATAGTATCCGGTGTGATTTTGCTAGGTTTCAAGAAATGAAATATCCCTTTTGTAATCTTCACTGGTTTGGTCAGTGCAGATAAAGACTTGTGGCAAAACGAGAACTCGGATTTTGGTATTCGAGAAGCTTAGCGGTTTATACTTAATTCACAACAAAATCTAAATTGTTTGTGTCATAATTAAAGTGGAGGAAAAAGCCAATGCCCTAGATTTTGTCTTATGTCAAATAAGGACAATTTAAACAAGGCGGTAGTTACTTTTCTTATTCATTCGTTTGTCACTGTCATGCTAAATTAGACTTGAAAACCAATTTACTGGTACAAGTGATCTTGACAATGCGCACTATTGTTCATATCAATTTTATCATGACATTGCTGATACATATCTATCTTTAAATGTCACACGAAAGTATTTTTCTTTTTATTTTATGTGTTTTGCAACGTTTCAAAACCAATTGCTGCTTATTCATTTTAAAATCGTGTTCTTAAAATGTATTATATTTCCAACAAAGATTATCAAGCCATAAGTATTTTATTTTTATCCTGATCACCCCTAAAGGCGCATGTCATTATTTTCAATTATTTTAAAGAAATGACTGTATACAATTTCGATATGAAATAGTCATATGATCTATAGACCTTTACAGCACAGACTTCTCTTTTTGTCTGCTATAGATATGGTTAGGAAACGAGTGTGACTAAATGGCATGCTATCTAGTAATTGGTAAGGTATGTTTATCAATTATCAATTATTGTGTCTAATAGCTACCACATGCAGATTTATAGTTGGTGTAAATGGACTGCTGTCGACTAATTGTATATATATATATATATATATGGTACAGAGAATGTAAGATATTGTAATTCTCAATATTGTAAACGGCAACTGTGACGATCTCGCTATTTAGAACGTCATGAGTCGACAAGCATAACTGAGTAAAATTTAAAGGAACCAATGACCAACATCAGTAATTAACTACTTATGAAACATTTCAAAAATATTTAGCATGTAAATTAAGGTCATATTAAAGTCTTGAAAGGATAAAAAGTACGACGTCTAAATCTATTAACTGAAATAAGACTTTGAAAGCTAGTTATTGGATATAATGAAATTATGTATAATCGGTTACCCATGTATAAAATATTAACTGAGCTTATGAACAATAAAACAGATCTAAGTAATATCATACTCGCAATACTCGTTATGATTATTAAATTTTGTTAATCCGCAATTTTTGCTAGTACTGCTATATATTAGGTGCTTTTAACGGTAATATAAAAATAATATTTGTAAATTTATAAATAAAAGAATAACACTGACAAGATCAGCTGCCATTTTGACCCATCCATTTTTCTAATCCATATTTAAAGCATACGAAAAGGGTCCTCGTCGAGATGAATACGTTACCATGTGTCCGCGAGGTTGATATGAAGATATATCACGTGTTTATCTTACTCGAACACATGATATATCTCCATATCAAACTCCCGTACTCTTTTGACATTTTACTCGGACACATGAGATATCGCCATATCAAACTTGCAAACACATGGTAACGTTTATTAGTAACCATAAAAGTTAGTAAATCTAGAACCATCCGGTATAGCCAAACAAAATATATACCTTTTCAGAATTATAATGGTCTGTCCACGAATTATGTCCTTTTAAATAACCTTAGTACAGGATGAAATATCTGAGGTTTCTCGGTTAGCATATTGATACCAATCCTAAAGCCCAATGGAATAAACTATTTTAAGGTTGGCTTTACTGCACCAAATGATACTCCAGTGAAAAGACTTTTGAGGTCGTTAGTATTTGTGTTAGCTCTATCAGATGTTTTTGCCATTATGAACATTATTCTGCTTTTTTGGATTAACCTTATACCTTGCAGTCTAGCTAGATTTTATTGACACGTTCTGATGGATAAACAAGGTTTGGCGTTTGAGGGGCTCAACTGGCTCAATACTGGAAACCATATCGGCAATACATTTGATTAATATCTTATATATTTTTTTTAAAAATGCATAATTTGATAAAACAAAATCTGTTTAGTATATATAATAAAATATAATAAAAAGACTCCAAATCACAAGTATATTTAACCAATGTGGCAGTTTTCAATCAAATGCTTAAAATATGCAACAACGCAACATTTGAGCTGTCCATTTTCTTCTTAACTGACTTATGTGTCACCACTTTTGTAATAGAAATTGGATGTGTGAAATGATTAATAGCAGGCATATTCACAAACTATTGAAGAAAATGTCTCCTTTGATTCCCTTCAGAAGGATCACGACATGACTTTACAAATGTTCGCAATTTCCGATTCTCTGTCGATTTTAAGCTTAAAGTGAAAAACATGTCAACAAATGTAACTTAGTAAGATTTGGTTTGTGTGGTGAATCGTGTCCATTGTTTGACGAATCTGGTATACTTTATAAAAAGAACTTCCTTAATTGATTATTTTTAGAATTAAATTATTGAAATTCCTTTATACATCATGTGAAATGATTTTCCTTCTTGTTAAACTTAAGAGTTTCCATTTCTGTCGCCAAGGTCTCACAGCTCAATATTAGCATAACCATTATACTTTCGTAATTTTGTAGACATGGAAATGTTTACAGTGTGGTGAGCATTATCGCTGTCTGATCGGATACTTACAGATACCCACCATATGTATTGGAATTGATTAAAAATAATGAGCGTTATTTTGGTCAAGCTGCTTCCTTGAGTTTCCGTTTGCTCATCAATACTGGACTGTATAGAGTGGAAAACTTCAGTATTGAGCTCAAGATAATTTCATTAAAAGGCTAAAAGCTGATTATATGTTCAAAGGACACATGGGATTAAACACTTTTTCCTTTTTTCACTTTTTTTTTATTAATAAATTTATACATGGAACAATTAAAAAGAAATAGAAAATAACGTTTTCTAATTATTAGATTTATTTCAGTAAAGAATGGTGTAAGACCTCAAACAAAAAAAAGAAACAAGAAAGAAAAATTTCATTTATGCTGTAATGCTACATAAAGGCAAAAAAGATAGACACTTCATTTATATAAATTCCCAGATGTTTCTCCAATCATACAATAAGAAAGAGAGTTTTTAAAACGTGCAGTATATCATTACATGATACACAAAAAGAGAAATAGTGTACCGTCGTATAGAATCGAAATGTAACAGTAACCATTTGATAATTTGTACTAAGTCAGCAGATTTAACGATACACTAACTATAAAACGAATGAACTTGTGCAATGCTTGATTACCTAACACTTGTTTTATTAATTTTAATGACATTTGCGATAGAAATATAAACAACATGTCTACTGAATATTATGAACAGTGATTAACAATCATTATATTAAAGGCCAATAGTAAGATTTTTTAAATATGTAATTTTTCATTGAACATTTTATTATGCCAAATGTATTATCTTCTGAGTGTCAGAACATTTAACTACTTAACCGGATATTCTGTGTTTGTAAATGAAATAATCAATCATATTTGTATAAACACCTTTTAATCTGTTGACGTGTGGAAATGGATTCACATTATTTAACTAATCATGAAACCATCGTTTTAAAATGTTTCTTTTGATTTGAAGACATTGTCATGCAGTATTTTCGTTTTCGTGAAATCACTTAATTTCGAAAAAACAATACTACAGTCCCTATAATGTGAGATAATTTTGCATTAAAAGGTGTAGATGTAAGTAACAATACATGCATAATAAATCACGATTTGAGGCCGTTATGTTATGAGGAAATTTGTGCTTTTTGAACAATCAACTCTGCAACAGTTAAACTTACATAATTGCCATTGAACATACATGCCATGTCTCAACTATTAACAATCTTTGCGTGCATAATACAAGCTGGCAAAGTCTCAACTGTTAACATTCTTTTCCTGGCAAAATACATGTATGCCAAGTTAATTCTGTCAACATCCTTTGCTTGCCAAAAAGCATGTTAGCCAGGTCTCAAATGTTTACGTCCTTTGTTTGCCAAATTACATGTATGCCACTTTTCTCATGCAGTGAATCTGTAAACAGTTTGCTACTGCACTGGGGGACGTCTGACATTTACCGTTTCGCCTTTTGACATTTTACTTGTAATTACATAATATGAGTTAGTATATCAAAACAAAGCTGCCAATGGTAGTTCTATTAAGTTTGTAGTCTCGCAAGCTGTTTCTTGTTGACAAATTCTGTACATGCTGACTATGAAGCATATCATACCTTTGATATCTTTTATACAATGTACGTTATTAAATAAAGCCTTTAAGCAAACAATCCGATTAGAAACAAAGTTATGCAATTTACTTCTGTATTGTTTTGATATTTAACACTACAAATGTTATCCTGATTTTCTTATTAATCAAGGCGATGTGTTAAAATTTGACGCATCTGTTATGAATACCGAGAGTGAAATTAACTATGAGTAACATCAATTAATTCAATTCATTTGGTAAAATATCAGGAAAGAGGGTATAGTAAACGATATTGTTTAGATAGTGACGTGATGCAAATTGTCCTAAATAAAGTAATTAAAAATGATTAAGTGTATAACAGAAAAATGTGTAATCTGAAATTATGTAAGATGCATTCACTTGTATTTAAATTGATATATTGCATAAGTATCACTTCTTACCACTTAGTAACAAAGCAATAACAATGTGTTATTGTACTATTCACTTTCATGGACTTTGGAATGTACTTATCATTCATTAAGATCTACTTTCTATTGTAAATCAGTTCCATTTTACAAGTGGATGTTTATCATTTTATTAAAACGTTTATAGTGACTTATTTTAAAAAAACCTTTTAGTTTGGTTGTTGATTGGCATCAACAAGAAAATGGTTGTTAAATATGTTCAGTTGCTTGAGATACAAGTTTGACTAAATAGCAGAAGATAAAATTGAAATATCTAATTCATTGATTCAAATTAATTTATTTTACCTCTTTAAAGAAAAAAACTATTTGTGTTTGTATTTTCATGTGTTCAGAATGTTCAGAGACGGTAAAAACCTGTTTTGGGGTATGGTTTTAGAACAATAGGAAATAGTTTTTTTCTGCAAATGATTTTTTTTTTTTTTTTTTTATTCCACTTTTTTTGAAGTACAGCAAATCATATAAAACGTTTTCAACAAATCATTTCTTTAGTACATTTTAGCATTGTCACGAAACATTGAACAGCACAGTTGATTAGGAATGGTCAATGAACAAGTTATGACAACTAGACCAGAATTTTACAAATTTGTTTGGGTTACAATTAGAAAAGGCTATCGTTTTTGTTACATTATAGTAATTTGCCAACTCTCTCTGAATGTGCGTAAATGATAATGTCCTCTTATTAAGGTAACTTCTGAAAATAACATCTTTAATCACAAGACATATTGCATTTAATGGATCATTACTTTTTGAAAGAAAACCTAGAAGAACATTTCTCTTAGTGAAGGAGATATTTATTTCCGCCTGCGTATTTATCCAGTTTTCAACTTCATTCCAGAGAGAGTGAGCATGTTCACAATTCCATAATACATGACATATATCAGCATCAGAGCCGTAACAGCTTGTACATAAAGGAGAATTCTTATAGCCTATCTTAAAGAGATATTTACTAACAGGCAGGATTTGGTTAATGATTCTATACTGAAGCCAACGCAATTGCACACTATCAGTAGCTCGAAAGGGAATTTCATTTATATTTCTCCATTCTTGATCAGTGAAATTAGTGATGTCAGTTTCCCATTGCTGATTGGCCGATGTCCTCTGAAATTTTGATAGTAATAAAACATTATAATAATATTTCGATCCCTTTTGGTTATTAATGAGTAAGGAGTGGTTGAAAGGGAGTATTGGGGACATCAAAGGGGTATTTTCATCGGATTCTAGAGTTTTTAGATACGCATCTACGTCCTTATACACACCGTAGTACGTTAAAAAATTACAGGAAATATTATATATATTCATGAATTGTTCGTGAAAGAGGAGTTTGCCTTCATTATCTACCAAATCATTGATATATCTTATTCCCGCTTCTTCCCAGTTCCTAATGTAAATGTATTTATTATCAACCTGTAAATTGTCATTATACCATAAGAATTGGGAATAGGCATCCCTTCGTGTTTTCTTATATGTATCCAAGAAGGTACTCCAACATGATAACACCTCCCGCCAGAAAGGGTTTCTTATGGTATCTATAATATGGTCTTTGATATATTTTGCATCTTTTTCCAAAAAAGTTGGTGGAACAATCTTCGCTTCCATAAGAAATGTTTTAAAAGCAGTATCTGAGAGTTGTATACGGCGAAGCCAGGAAATTTTCTGTGAAGCAATGATATCTTTTATAATTGGAACCTTAAAACCTCCATGTGGAATATTACTCGTTACTTGGTCTCTTTTAATCTTATCTGGCTTTTCGTTCCAAATAAATCTAAAGCAGTTAGTTTGAAAGGATTGTATAATATCTTCAGATGGTGCTGGGAGAGTAGAAAACAAATGATTCAATTTTGGCAAGAATAGTGATTTCAATACTGTATTACGTCCAAATGGTGTCAGGATTCTACTTTTCCAGAGATGCATCGAATTTTCTATTTCTTTAAATTTATCATTATAATTAAGATCAACCATATTTTCAAGATGAGTGTCAAATTTTATACCCAATAGTTTAAAAGTTTCAGTCCAATCCATTTTACTGTCCTGTAAAAGTTTCATTCGACAGCGTTTTTTCGAACCAATCCAAATCAACTTTGTTTTATCAATATTTACTCGTAGTCCTGAAAAACGTTCAAACATGTTCAGAGTGTTTATAACTGCTTGTAGACAAGTTTTTGTGCCATCCAGCATCATAGATGTGTCGTCTGCAAACTGAGCTAGAAGATGTTCAATGGTACCAATCTTTATCCCCTTGATAAGTTTATTACCCTTAATCAATCTGGTTAATATTTCGGTACATATGATAAAAATATATGGTGAAATTGGGTCCCCTTGGCGACAGCCCCGACTAAGCTTGAAAAAGGAACTTGCGAAACCGTTGACTAATACACATGATTCAGAGTTTTCGTACAGTATTCTAATCCATTTACGTACTGACGGACCAAAATTAAAGTAAGTTAAAACATTTTGAATAAACCCCCAATCTAGAGAATCAAAAGCTTTTTCGAAATCTATAAGCATTAACAGGCCAGGTATTTGGTAAGTATCAACATAATCCATAACATCATACACTTGTCTTGTTACTTCACCCATATATCTACCTTTAATAAAACCCTTCTGTTCTTCGCTAATAAACGTAGCAAGAGTCGGTTTTATCCTCTGAGCTATAGCCGAAGAAGCAAGTTTGTAGGTAATATTGAGTAATGATATTGGTCTCCAATTTTTAAGAAATTTCTTTTTCTGCAAATGATGGGTTTGAGCTAGGCCTGACTGGCTCTGTCGTTGTCCTGATTTCTTATTAAGTAAATTTTTCGCATGTAATTTTCAAATTATTTACGTAACGTAAGAAATTCTGATGTCACATTTTCTGCAACTAGGCTGCAGTGCCATTCCTGATTTGAGCAAACACTGTGTTCAGTAGTCATGTAACACACATAAGACACATGCAAAGAACGTGGTATTTTCTGATTTGTAACAAAACAATTACATAGTAAGTGTGCCTCAATTACGTCAATCTCAAGCATGGCTCGGCGACCGACTTTAGGAAGGCTGTGGGCCTATTATCTTAATTCAACTTGTATCGTGAAATCGTGTTAAAGGAGACCTACCAGAATGCAAATGACACTTCGATATTTCCTCTTCTTTTAGGTCTGACACAATTTATGTTAGTTCATTGGAAAGACACCTTAGGGTCCAAAGCAGAGCGGATCTTTATGTAGCTACAGTATTAACCGTGACTTAGTGGCTTTTCACATATTTCATATTATATTCAATCCTCAAGTAAACATTTTGGTAATCAGATTGTCTTAGTAGCTGAAAATCATCAATCAACTAATGATTTTAAAGTATGAACATTTTGGCAGTTTAAACTGTCATAAGATGTCTCAGCAATTTTTTAAAGTGTAAGCTTCATTTGATAAATAATGTAACTTATATAATTAAATGTACATATTTTATATTGAATAACTAACAGAAAAGTTGCATATCAAGTTGATATGAATATGCCTATCTTAGTGTAAAATTTGAAAATCACAACTTGATGATAAGATATCGACCAGCAAGCAGAAACGTGCAAAAATAAATACAATGACAGCGTTTGCTTGTAGAAAACATTAATCAGGTCAGAGGTATACAAATACCAAAATGAAAATTAATCACATGTCACTGATCAGTGAATGTGACATTTTATAGCCTGCAGCTATTTTACGGCTGTCTACATTGTGATTGGATTAAATTCCAAGAGTGTTACTCAAATTTAAGGAACAATACAAATCAAGAACTATTCGCTTACAGCCATTCATATTATCAGTTTCTTCTAATGAGTCGAAATATAGATATTGTTTTAAACTATCGCAGTAGTTGATATGTGCTACATTCTACAAAAGTGTAAACCCAAATATAAATTTTACCTAAGAATCTTTAAATATATATATGTATATTAGCACAGATACAATCTTAAGCTGCAGATAGGATACAAAGTGTTTAACCTCTGTTCTGTGAGAAAAACTCTGGTAAGTCACATGGTTTCAACATTTTGAAAATGTTAACCCTACTTTGCCACTGACTATTCATAACCTAACTATACAACATTTTGGAGCAATCCTCCTTCACAAAAGTGTTAAAAATGTGCAAGATGTGTTTCAAAGGGTTTTTATATTACCATGGTATCATAAGTATATGAAAATTTAGCCATTGGTTCTGCACATATCCGTAATTTATCTTAGAAATGGTCACAAGGTAAACAGATAACCCGCCACAGGATCACAAAATTTGTTTATTATAATCCTCATCAGTTTAGGACTCCGTACACATGATTTCGGCTTTTGAGAAGAAGATGAAAATAGGTTATTAGGGTGTTTACAAATGAACGGATGGGCGGACGGACGGACGCTTGGCGATATGCTATGCCATATGTCAAAGTCATACTAGATATAGTTATAGAAATTAAATTGGTTACTGCCAGAAGCTTGGTACACTTTTAGTTATTTGATAGGTTGATAGTTCAGGTGCAGTGGCATCTGAAATGCACACAACTTTCATTTATCCATATGAAAAAGAGGAATTACAGGTAGTATATTGAAAAGAGTGATCGGGAATCTTTGAAACATGTTTCTGCTTATTGTATTCCATAGTTTAACTAAAAGCATACGTCGGCACTGGTTTAATTCAGTTCACCTAGTTACAGTTTCAATTAGTGTGGGTGATATACTCCAAAAAAGGATTGCTATCGAATTCGGGAACATTGAGGGTCACGTTTACATGACACCACAAATAACTATTATGCTGAGTAAAATCGATATGGAACAAGCTTGTATGCTTATTGTCGGATCAACTAGAATAAAATCTCTAAAACATCAATTCATAGGATATAAGTTTACAAGTGCAGTGAAGTCACAGCAATATGGGTGCTATCACATACCATATTTGATAAATTGTGTTCGAGAGAGATACATGTACATGTTCAGCCATTGGCTGTGATGCTCATTGGTCTTTGCGTAAAACACATTATCTGTGTAAAACACATTATCTGTGTAAAACCAACATCAAAGAAAGTTTCTCGAAGCAGAATCAGGGGTTAAACAAAGCTTAGTACCCTGATTGCTCAAAGAGTTGACACACAGCTAAAAGCTCTGTACAACTTTAATGTTATTCTTCCTAAGGCCTGGTTGTAGAAAACGTTATTTGGAGACACAAGGTCACTATATTCATAATTCACAATCCTCAGTGCCAAAGATGTCAGTGTAACTAATCTGTCCGTGTGAAGACAACATAAATACGGATCTTCTTAGTTTACAATTGATATTAAGTCTGTGCATCAGATATGAGCTATGGCATCTGATTTCTACAGGCATGCGTATGACCCTATGATTTATATTATTTTAATACCAATTACTAAGATACTTGTACACAAGATTTGAGTTAAAAAGAGTCTCTGATTATGTATAAGTAAAGGGCGTAAAAATTGTATTGGTGTATGTCAAAATAAAAAAACCTACACAAGTTCATGTAGTACTCCAAAAATCCATCACGTCCATGAGAATTACACTTATATAGGTTCTCAAAAACGTTTTTCGACATACGATTATGAAAAACCCTGTATGCGGGCGGTTATTATATGTGAAGATAAGAAAGTTATTAAGGACGACAAACGCTTTTTATATCTGAAATTGAGAACGCTTGCTTTTTGTGTCAATAGTTTAAATTAAAAAAATATTATCTCTTCCTTTACTATCGACAACAGAGATATGGTTCTTTAGGTTTTTGTCATTTTGAAATGAGTTCATAGTGACAATCAACTTGATTATTTTTCTAGTGCATAGACTTGATTTTTTTAAATTCTTTACATTCTTATGTTGTCAGTGATGTAACTAGCAAAGTGTTTCCCATAAATATCATTGTATTTACAGATATAAAACCAGAAAAGAATGGTAATGGTGCACAGAATAATCATCTTATCAATTGCAGAATGATTACTAGGAACAGCAAAGCGATAGTAATGAATTTACACCACAGATGTCCATGTTTGCACGCGCTTCTATGCATACTTCAGTAAGATCACTATCATTAAGTTCAGCTACATTTGTGGCAGCAAAACGGGATAGACGGACACTTCAATGTACACCGAGAAAAGGTTGTTAGACTTGTGCTGTAAGCTTTTATTAGTGATTTTATTTTTTAAAGTTCTCTTCTTCGTTCAAACGGAATAAATGGTGTTGGTTGAGAATGATTATACTTTAGCCTGGGTTACAAATAAATAAATAAAACTGAGCAGAGAGGTCTTTCAGTTTGGGATTTTGGTCTGTATTAAAGCTATCAATGATTTCAAAAAAACACTACTGAGTTTAATTGTCTCAATATTTATAATGTGAACTGCTGATCCTCAATTTTTATATTCATGCGTGCCTTTAAAATTGCTCCTTCTTTTCGAAAAACAGTGCACAATAATTTGTATATCACCGGATACTTAGATGTACATTTGTTTCCCTTCTACAGAAATAAAAGCTCTACAGAGAGAGTTTAAATCAATTAGCAATAGCGAGTCTTCTTGTGTGGTTTATCTTTTACTGTCTTAGACTTAATCACTATTTATTGGATCTCCTTATGCGCTTTGAATTAAACTTTCATGACCCGTGTTTTTAAGTAGATATGGGAGAGTAATTACAAATAAATTAGATGAACACGTAAATTTGAAGTATAATGAATTTTCTTCGTACTCTCCCATCCGATATTGATTTTGACATAATTCACATTTTTGCAACCAAGAACGATGGCACAGTTATTTATTATTAATAACTTCTAAAATGTTTAAAATGTCACTTTGTTTCAGAATCATTCTAAACTTGTGCCATCATGTGACTTGTCTTATTATGGTTAAGTGTTAATTTCAAAAAGTTAAACACTTCCTGAATGATATTGCAACCATGCTTTTGTAATCAATCAACCAACAGGGACTCAACAGAGAAAATCGTTCAAATTAGAGTAAACTTTCAATCAGTTTGGCTGCAAACGGTTATGCCTCTTTGTACTAGAAATGCATCAGTATGTATTATTGAATTAAAGCGTCAGTGACCCTTACAGCGTATGTACTTAATGAGTAAATATCTGTCAGATAATGTTGGTAGGTTAAATATTTTATTACAATCCAAGTCGTATCAACGATTTTGTATCTATATATAAACACACTTACGTAGCAAGTTGGCAATTTTTCATCTTTGTGCAACATTTTTTTGCTTAATTTAAATCTACTTAACCATTTAAAATCAACTTAAAATATTTTAGTAACTAATATATTCAGATCCAGATTTAGATTTGTTTATTCACTATTTGAGCCTTAATCGCAATAGTTAAAATACAGTTGTTTCATATGGCGGCCGTGATATATTAAAATAAAGATTTTCGTGTGTATGTGGTATTTTTTCAATGAGCACATGTTTTTGTTACTTTTTAAAGGTTATTCTACCATTACTATTTCAACAGACTCAACAGTTTGTTAATCTCTTGCATTTGTTGTTACAAACAATAACTATGTTCTTCTGAATGCGAACACACACAGACAATTAAGACCCTACAAAAGTAACAGAGACATCTGTAAATTCTATGCTAACAAATAAGATAGATAAATAAAATATGGCTAGTCCCACTGATATATATAAACAGCGGTATTTTGATAAATGTCTATATATATGCAAGCTGATTGAAATCTCGGAAAGCCTTACCTTGCTTCCAAATACGTATTTGTCTCGCCTTAAACTACATATTTGTAGTCTATGATAGTAGCTTTAATGTGATGTATACAAGCTGGCAGATTTATGACAGAAGTGCAAAATAAGAGCTTCAGTATCAAGAGGTATTTCGTAGGAGGGACATCGGTGCAGTAAAGCGAAGCTTTTAATACTTGATTCCATCTGTTTTGGATAGTATCAGCCGTGGTTTGGTTAGGTTTCAAAAACTGTAACTGTCTTTTCATTCCTTGACAGGTTTATTCAGTTCAGATACAGACTTGTGGCTGATGGAGGACTTAGTTTGTGATTCGAGAAGATGAGTGGTTTATAGTTAATTCACAACACAGCATAACTTACAATGATATCAACTGTCTGTGTCGAAATTCATTATTTAAGTGATGATGATGATGATGATGATGATGATGATGATGATGTCTTTTAATGTAGCGCCAATGTCCACCCACTAGTGCATGCTCGTGGCGCATATCATAACTTTGTATGGGAAAAAGGCAGATTAGAGTTGTATTGAGGTCAAGTGGAGGAAAAAGTCAACCTAACGTAGATGCCCTACGATTTATTACAGGTTTCCACTGGTTGTCTGATGTCAAATAAAGAAAATTTTAAATGTGGTAGTTACCTTCTTATTCTTTCGATGCAAATTTCATACTTAATATCTGATACAACCTTACTCTTACTTATTATTAGTAATTACACAGAAGCATTTCTTAATCATACAACAAAACAGATACATTATTAATAACTGATTTAACTATGTATAAGCTATAATCCGTCTCTTAATTTGAACATTGAGTAATTATTGCACACAGGCAGTTCAAAATCATACAAGATGAACATATGCATTTCCTACTAATGTAATGAAAGTGTTTTAATTGGTTTTAATTTGCAAATTAACAAAGAAGTAAGACAAGGTATTTCTCTCGAGACCAATTACTCAGATAATATAGTATACCATAGCACCAATAGTGCTTTGACTTAGTTGTATTTGGAAACTCACATCATCTTGTGTAGATTATTTTTGGAGTTTTTATTCCAATTGATTCAACTGTAAGCATACAAGATTAGTACTTACTGAATTTGATATTCAAAAGTCAGCACTAAAGTCCTTTGTGGTTTCATAGAAACGTGACCCTCAATGTTTCCATATTAGAAACAAATCCCTTTGTAGAGTATTCACCCAGACTTGTGTCACCAGCTGACACCAGGTGAACTGAAATGAACCAATGTCTACATACGCTCTTTTTGTTTTCTAATTAGAATATGGAATGCAATAAGCAGAGAAATGTTTCAAATGGAAGATAGAGACTAATTGCATTTCAGATGGAACTGCACTTGAAACTATCAAACTTCAATAACGAACAATATGCCTAGCTTTAAGCAGAAACCACTTTAATTTCTATATCTGCATCTAGTTTGATTAAGAAGCAGAAATATATATAATAACATATATTATCGTTTATTCCATTTTAGCCTATCTGTCCCGATGGACTTATGGAAAGGCATGTCCACCAGTATATGTCCGTTCGTCTGTCCGTCCTTTGTCCGGTTGTTAAGCTTCTCTTCTTCTCCAGAACATTTGACTGTGGAAATCTGAAATCTTGTGTACAGAGTTTCTGGCTAATAAGGGCCACATGGACCAATCCCTTCACTAGCTCATAGAATTATTCATAGGTTTCAAATGCTGATGATATAACACTTGGAGGGACACTTAAGTCACAATTTTATGACCCAGTAATGGGTTTCAACGTGCCTTCATCAATAATTCCGTTATTGAACACGTTAAAGAAGACCATCCAAAAGTGGTGGACAGATTGGTGAGAATAGAATATAAGATTTGAGGGAACACACGGAAAAAGACAAAAGAACAGAAAATAAATAATTCTTATATTTTTTCAATTGACTTAGAATTGCATTTATCATAAAAACATTACTTAATCTCATATCTTCATTCGTTGTCATTGAGTGAAGTGGTTTACATCGGCGTATGGGCTTAAAAATGTATCATTCATTGATTTTGCGTATTATTCATGTAAACAAAATTGCCAAACATTAATTGATGTAGTTTGCCAAACATTAAACACCGTAGTTTGACAACGGCAACAAAATTATTAAAGTTGAACGCTTTTAATTGTTGGGTAACCTCAACATTTACGTTAGATTTAGAATTTCTTTTAAATGTATACGTTCTCAAGTTGCTTTTTTCAACAATGAATGAAATAATGTATTTATTCATACCATCTCTCCTTAATTCTAGTTTGTCAAACCTTTGCAAAGATGAAGTTCTCAAAGAGGCTTAGCAAGGCTCAAAAACTGCTATGAATACATGCCTATTGTCTGCAAAGTAGTTATGGCTATAAGTTATAATGAACAAACGTCTATCTGTTGATGAAAGCACTAAACACTTGCAATCATTTACCTAACTTGCGAGTGTGAGTGCTGTTCATTTAACTTGTTCAGTTCAAAATGTGGTATGTTTTTCATATCTAAAAACAACTATGACAATATTTTTAACGCCATTAATCAATTATTTTTTCTATTTCTTTGAACTTTAACACTATAATTTTTATTTCTGTTATGCCTCATAGGGATAAAATATTGTTTTTAGTACAATTTCTATATCGAAATTTTTTTACTGATATTTTCAAGTGAAAATGGAAATAATCAAGTCAATGTCTGTAGTTTGAGCCTACTTAGAGCTACCGCCAAAATGTTGTCCAAGCAGCCTTCAACAATAACTCACTCACTAAACAAAGCCATAAAGTTTCATAATTTTTAGTGACTAACATAAATCCTCTCAGGTTAGGAGGAGAGGAAGACTCAAATATGTCATTTGTATTCTCGTAGGTTTCCTCTAACACGTTTCACTAACACAAATTGAATCAAGATAATAGACCCTTAGCCTCCCTAGAGTCGGTCGCCGAGCCACGTTTAAGAATAATGTAATTGAAACGAACTTACTCTGTTATTGCCATGGCATTGTTACAAATCAGAAATAACATATTCTTTGCATTTGTCTTAGGTTAGTAATACGACCACTGTTCGCAGTCCTTGATAAAATCATTTCCTACTTTGAAATTTATGACAACAATGTCGATTTTTTAAAAATGAGTCACTATAATCATTTTAATCAAATAATTACCTTAGAATTGTAAATTACAACTGATTAACAGTACGAAATAGATCTTTAAAAAGGTTCAGAACATTCAAAACTCCATGAAATCGAATTATAGTTAATCACTATTTATTTCTCAA
Source organism: Phorcus lineatus (assembly GCA_921293015.1). Classification (NCBI taxonomy): domain Eukaryota; kingdom Metazoa; phylum Mollusca; class Gastropoda; order Trochida; family Trochidae; genus Phorcus; species Phorcus lineatus. Next base: position 21,164,229 of record OV121095.1, read on the forward strand.
TAGCCGAACGACAGGATTTGTAGGATATCTCCAATATGTAGACATGAATGTAGACATAACGCACGTATGTGATTTAATTTATCTAATCTTGGGCTGGTGGCCTTACACACTTCAGTTGGATTGTTGGGATGCGATCAAAGAGAACCAAATTGGAAAATAATTTTTCTGGTACATAGTTTTTTTTCAAAGAATGGGTACATAAGCAAAACTTTGGATACATTTGAAAGCATCTTACATTATTTTGGACTACATGGTCATAATCTCAAATTTAACATTCATTATCAAAAATTCTTGTTTTTAAGACAAGGTACATCAGTTCCAAATCTGAACGATATCATTTGATAGAGCTTCTTTCCTCATTATTTTGAAAATGGATTTAATGTATTAATTTTACTCATAGAGAATTTCAATCTTGATCAAATAAACGATGCAGCCTGCTCAGACGAATGCCACTATCATAAGAATATCAAGATTCCTTTGATGATAATTGGAGTGTTAAACATCAAAATAGTACAAGATGATTGATGTAATACATAACTGGAGAAAATTGCATTACCCTGTTTCTAACTGGATTGTTCGATCCAAGAACTAATGTTACATGTATAATGTATACATTGTATATTAGATATCAAACGTATGATTTGCTTCGCACACGTAAATATGTACATAATATTTTAACAAGATGCAGCTGGTGACATTCTTCAAACCTATTAGCACTGCCAAATTGGGTATTGTGATATGAATTATGTAATATTTAACAGCTTGTTTTTGAGATATCAACTCATATTAGGTATTTATAAGTAAAATGTCATAAATGTCAGACGTTTCCAAGGGTTTAAGTAGTAAATTGTAAACAAATTCAAGGTATGAGAAAACGGCATATACATGTACATTGGCAATCAAAACTGATAATCCAAATCAGAGGAGCTGATTTGTGAAAATATTTAAAGTTCTTGAAAGTAATAACCACATTATGGCCTTTAATCATGATCTTATAAGCGAAACAGATAATACATTTGTCTTAGCTTACAATCACTGATTATATCATTACGGTTATATTTTTTCATTGTGCTTTGAAAATATACATGCATCTTTATTCTTGCCATTCTGCAAGTGTCCTTTAAAATTCATTAAACAAGCATACTCATAAACCATTGCATAATTATATTTCAAATTCATTTAGTATTTGAGCCATTTGATCATCAATACTTTAAATCTGCTGACTACCTCCTCCCTAGTAGAAATTACAAGTGATTGTAGGTTGGGACTTATTTCGTATTGTAACCTATGAGAATTTGTTATCTTGTTTTTCTCCCTGAGGTTTTAAATTCTTACACGTTGAGATAACTGCATGAGAACCATTTGAGAAGTATTTGAGAAGAGAGATATATGTAACCGTTACTTTATCTTATTGTCCAATATGTACATCTGTTTTGTATATGTACAACGAAATTTGAAAAAAGAGAGCAGTTTTAAAACCCGCGTCTGTCTTTTGAAAATGTATTCAGCCTTTTAACGAAATGCTCCTGAGCTCTATATTAGAAACATTAATCATATACTGTCCAGTAACATAGAACCAATGGAAACTGACGGAGCCTAAAATGTGTTAAGGAAGAAAATTGACCAAAATAACCCTCATTATATGAATCAATTGCAGTGAAATGGTGGTTAGCTGAGTGCATTGAAGTGACAATTGAATCAGAAATTGCTGCCTACACTCACACTGTAAGTATCCGATGGGAGAAAGATCTATACCCACATTTCCTTGTCTGGAAAATCTGTTCAGAAGGTGTTATGACTATTAGGTTCAATTTAGGTCCTTGTGTAAATCATTAAGACTCATATATATTTATAAAGGTAAATAAAGTTTTTGCAGATCGCTGACCAATGAAACAATACTTTAGTGATAATGACAAAGCCACTGGTAATTGATGCTGTAATACATTTAAGTATTCTGAGTGATTTAGGACGTTTATTTGTACTGAGTTCATCCTGCTACATCAGCGTGATTGAATCCGCTGATCCAGCTCCTTCCAAATACCCTGATATCCTTTACGCCAAAAGCCTCGTATCGTTAGCTATCCAACCAGCCAATGAGACGACTCGCATCAAGCAGCAGCGGCACAACCCGATGGAAAATTCAAGAGTAGCTTCAAACTCCAAGGATAACGACATTTCATTGGCTGTCACAATAACAGGTGAGCACAGCCACGAACATCAAGACGGGCCCGCCGTACGAGGGATTTGGCTCGAAAGAGTTCAGGGTATATGGAAGGAAGTGGATCAGCGGATTCAATTACGCTAATATAGCAGGATGTACTGGGGAGTACCAAATGTAAAAGAATAATCTATTTTGTCTTTATTTGTTATCATTACATCTTCGAATTCATGCTCATTTGTACAAGCTCGTAATTGGAAGTTTAGATATTATGGACCAAAGTATGGTTAGTTTTTTATGGCATATTTTTATCTGTTTTAAATTTGGATTAGTTATTTTGTCTAACGATTAATGCAAACAAATATCTGTAAGTTGAAAAACTTTTAGTACTGATGTTATCGTCAAAGTTTAATCCATTTACTTGAAAAACCTTGTATCAACTTAAGGATGATTTGTGAGACAATATAATATATTGTAGTTGCTGACATGGTTTAAATGGTTTTGTATAACCGCAAATAGTGACGCAGTTCTCATTCCTCAATGCGTGTTCTCTTCTACTTTACAACGACCTCATATATTATCTAAATGTCACATATCAACGGTATAATAGCATCTGCAATCATGAACGTCTCCATAATTATCACTTCACTAGCAGCAGTTTATATTACACAAATTGCACATTATTGCAAATATAATAACCTATAATTTCGAATTATGCAATAACCTTTCCCAATTTCAAGGTCTGATTTCTGTTTGTGTAATTTTTTATATATGGTGATACCATTTGACGGAGAAATAATAATTTTAAGGTGTAACTTTGAAAGACATCATTATACATGGACTGTTTAGGAGTTTTAATAATTCAATTTCAAATAGGAAACAATAAAGCAAGTATTCTTCATACGGTACAACGGGCTCGGGAAGCAATGTAAATGATTCATCACAAAATCGATCGAAATTAAATGTCTCCAGGTAGCATCTTCCTGAAATTTGAACTGGCTTACAAACTTTTAAGTTTTATTTCCCAAAACAGATAAAGACTTGAACAAAACGAGCATGTGTGAAGCAATGTCATGTTCCTTGTATGGGTAATCATAGAAGACATTTTGATAATATGCAAGCAATTAATCATTTCACACACGCAGTTGCTATAACAAAAGTAATTAAAGGTCATTCTCATGATAATCATCTTGAAATGATGACATATTTGCCTGTTTGGAAGAAATACACAGATCAAATTTTACGTTGAGTAACATACTTTAAGCATTTGATTATAAACAGTCACATCGGTGCTCACATCTTGTTTTTTTAGTGATTTGGAGTGGATAATCTTAAAAGTCTGTTTACTTTTCTTGTAGAATTTCAATTTTAAAACCTAACCATTACACTTTTCCCCTATTTATTAATCCAAGTGATCGTGGACCTTGCTTTATGAAAAAGAAAACGTAAACAGTAATATTTCTTGCCTTAGACGTATATAGAACGTAATTCAAAATGTTAAAGTTAGTGGAAATTGATAAACTTGCAGATGTGTGGCACTGTTGTACTATAGTAACGTCAAATCAACTAGAGACTCTTTATACTTGTAATAAATGATGTCTTCACCCTTCCCACGTTCTCCTCAAGTTTATATATTCAATTAAAAAAACTTGCTAATAACCTATTCTACAGCAAACAACAAGTCCATCTCATAAATCCAAAAATAATCTACCGTTTCTGTGAAAACTCCGAATTTGTTAGGTGTTTTACTGATGTGATTATTCAGAAGTATCATAAATATGTTTCTGTCAGCCCAGTAGTTCTGGTTAAGCCCCTCGACCATCAAACCTTGTTTATCTTACAGAACGTGTCAGTAAATTTCTAGCTTGCCTGCAACTTCCAAATGATGCAGATAACTTGCAGACATCTGCTAAAATTTACAAATATATTGTCAACACCAAGAGTCGTTTCATCGGAACATTTTTTAGTGCAGGAAAACGAAGCTTAAACTAGATTTTCAGCTGAGCTTTAGAAATGTGAGCAAAATGCCAACCGAGAAATCGATATTTCATTCTGTACTAAGGTTATTGAAATGGACAGAATTCGGTGAAAGACCTGGTACCAGCCATTAGTTTTGGAGTAGAATGAACATTAACCTTCAATTTGACATAAGCGTAACGCAAATTTCACGTTAAGTATTTCTAGAAACTTAAAAAGTCTTCTTATAATACTATTTTTTACTTTATGATGAACAGGTCATTGAAAGAATGCCGTGGCAATAATTATTTCTCTGTATGGTATTACCATTGTTGAGAGAAATAACAAACAGTTATTCTAATTCTCTGTCTGATAGAAGTCTCCAGCCAACAAATGTATAACATGAGAATAAATACATTGTCTTTGAAAACAGTTCATTAGGAAATTAATTAATTCAACACTTCTAAACTAAATGTTTGTGTTGACACTACATTTCTCCAAACAATACTTGATAAAACCAACAAAGCTGCGACTTCATTCAATTTAAAGACCCTCAAAATCTTTGTTTCTACCGCTGAATCAGGGGCGGGAGTGGTTAGCGAGTTTGGCAGAAGATCAAGAGTTCCTTGGTTCGAATCCTGCCAGGGGTTCTCTAACTTTGTCTGCAGAAGTAAATGGTTCTACACGCATTTAGGTTTGGGTGCAATGCCACTCAGCCGGTACCACCCATGGTCAAGTAGTTCCAGCCGATGCTCGCAGGTTTCACCTAAATGTATAACCACAATGGTGTTGCGGGCTTTCTCCCTGCAATTATACTAGCAGCCGTGATATATCCTGAAAGCAACGTTACGGATACCTAAGGTACCTGTACATAGGTTTTTACTTTCCTTGAGCCAATTGATCTTTAGAAGAAGCGCCGCAAGCCCATAGGTCAATTGAGGCTCGACGAGCCCTCCACTGAATTCCATGCAACTGGTAAACTAAGAAATTAATAACCAGCAACCACTTATTCACCACCATGGAATTCGATTTATTTGTAGTAGACACATGCCCATTTTCTTTATCTCCTTAATGAAACATTTTATTATTGTCACATAAGGACAACAGTCCGTTCATGTATTGATACTGATCGAGTATTTGAGTGTTGATTAGTGCTTGCAAAGCTCTACTATTGCCTCTTAAATCAAGATAAGCTACGGAGTGAATTAAAACGACTTGTATGTTTTGCGAGAAAAGGCAATCTATAAGTTATATTTTAAAGATATATATTTCAAAAACAAAATAACGGGCAAAAGAGGAGCAGCACTTTTATAAAAAAAAATATTTACGTGTTGACTGAAATCACAATTTTCTATTGAGAAACAAACTGAATGTTGCTATATTTGTTATCCACTTAATGCTAGAATTCAAGACAATAGTGTATGCAGTTCAAGTTAATCTGTATTCATATTACGATGAAATATTGAAATACTTAGTACTCGTATAAATCCATTAGAAAATAATATAGCAAGTCCCAGAAGACACAAATACAACTGTAAATGAACAATAAGCAGATTTCCTGTTACTTTCCGTGTGCTGAAAGAAGCAATAAAAATAATCAACGAATTTCAGACGACACATCTGTGAACTCATGCTTTCATTTTGATGGCATGGTGTAATGTCGTGCTCAACGAAATATTTTTGTATAAGGGTTTTTTTTTGGTATATGGTGAACGTTAGAATCATACTTTGCTACACTTTGCTTCAAATATGTTTCTCCTACACATGAAATTGAAAAATATATACTAAGTGAAAGAGAAATTTTAAAAATGGGTATCGGATAAAAATCAAGTGAACTTTAGATATGATTAAAACATTAAACCAATTAGCTATGGAGGTGGGAAAGCCTAATGGAAGATAATTAATGCCATCTAACTCACCACAGCCGTAAATATCCAATGCAAACAAACATAAATGCAACTGTGCGAGATGAAATATTTTGATCAAAACAAGATCAATCATTTTAATTTAATTGCAGTGCTTGCGGTTGCATGCAATAACTTCCAGTCCCTCAACATGGGAGGTCACTCTCATAGCAATGGAGACCACTAAAGATTTTACCGCACAATACGATACCGTGACAAGTTAGGAGGTCGAATAAAGCATTATAAACCGCACAGAAAAGGCGTAGTGAGAAACTATGTGCACTGTTAAGATTATAATTCTTCCTAAAATAAATTTAAAGATTGTTCATAATCTTATCAGTGTTTCTTCTTGCAAAGATAAGTAAAAAGATGTAAAAAATAATGTAAAGAATTGGAGTCTGCTTGATACTGCCAGGAAAGTGATGAATGTTTTTCTTATTGTTGGCCAAAAATATCCGAGTAGCATGTCATTATATTTTCAAAATTGCTGTACCTTTCTGTTGCTCCTTTGTGTATGTATCTTATTTATAAATAAACTCTTGATAATTCTCTCTCCAAAGTTTAAACATATATCCAGTTGTTTCAATACAATTTGGTTTTTTATTAAGACAAGGAGATTTCGAACAAGTATTGCCTTTTTCTTGTTAGCAAGTACAAAAAATTTCAATGACCGTACAAAAATCAGGTGCACCATAGTTTTTTGTTGGTTGATAATGGGGACATTTCACAGCAATAGCTGTTAAATAAACACAAAAAGAGAGATCAACGTAGTTGTCGACTTCAAGGGAGACAATAGCAATAGCTAATAAACACTTAGGTTTATTACTTCCTAGCTTTTCGAAACGGAAATTGGAAATCGTTGGGAAGCGACGACACGTACCCTCCAAATGTGAAATATCAAATATATCCATAATGTAAACTTCAGTAACAGCTGTCAACATGGATATTATTCAACATTAACAACTGGAATGCAGAAGATTAAGTAGTTGGAATTATGCAATAACCTTTACCAATGCGGAAAATCTTTTATTTCATGTTTGATGTGAGGGTTATGTTCCATCAAAAGATGAAACAAATGCTAATACAATTTACATGATTCAATATTCAATAACATTAGGGATTTTGTTCTGCAATTTGATGCAGCATGAAGTTACTTTATCCTTCAGACAAGGTAATGGACACCGGCTTATAAGACACTCGTGAAGTGGTCTTTCATAATCACTGTTGTTTTTGCAAATGCGATATTTTGTATTATTTAATCTTTGGTCATGAGGGTTTTGCACGTAAACATTACCATGAGTTTTTAAAATCAAAATTATTGTTTATATTAGCGTGAGCTTTATAATTACCATGCAGTGCAACAATTATCCTGCCTGTCTCACTTTAGCACAGATAAACACAATTTTCATAGCGAAGTGCCAAATATTGTATTAATGGATATTATATTATCAATGCAGTCACGTCAAAATTTTAAGAAGCGAGGTTAAGTATAACTAGGAATTAATATAGCGCAATTTGCGTTATATCAAGCGGTGTTGTAGACAGTAAATGTTAATCTAAGATGAATTAATAAGACTCCAAAAAACTGATTCAAGCACAATTTCCTTGAATACTATAATTCCTATTTTTTATTTAGCGACCCTTACTGATTTTTGTGTTGATTGTTATGAAGAATATTGCCGTGAGAAGACATCTTATCTCGTGTATCTTCAACATCTAGACCTTACTTGTCAATCATCAGAACATCAACTATACATTGACCAAACTTTGCTTTTAATGAAAAATGCCATCAAATGTCACCTGAATTCAAATACTGGTGTAAAATTTTTGATTAATCTGATTATTACTGCATTCATTATATGTTGCTTAAAATTTAATATATATGCTTCATTTATCTGGCCGATGTCATGATATAGAAATTAAGTAACAAGTGACAAGGAATGACAGATATCTTTCTTAAGTTAATATTAATTTCGTAAATCTTCAGCCTTATCCGAGAAAAAGATTATCTGTCATTCACCATTACTAGGTATTTTTTTTAAGATAAAAACTAAAAATTTCATAGAAATAAAAGTTTCTTTGTAAAGGATAAGGTTATTGAACCTAATATCCATGTCCTGAGACTTTACTTACAACTTACTAAAACATGGCATAGCTAAAATGTCTTTTTTTAAAGTGTTAAAAATGAAAAATAACTGAATTTATTGTTAAAAGTGTATTTCATATTTTTATTCAAATTGTTTACATTTTACAGTTTTATTTCAATTTAAAGACGCCATACAGTAAGATTGTAAATCGGCTCAAACCTGATTTTCATGACGTAACCGATGACAATATGACGTCATTGTTGTTTGTGTGTATGACAATAGAATGTATAGTATGGAAATTTTTTCGACTGTAAGTTTAATGATGATAAAAATCATGAATTTCTATACTTGATAGACTCATTTATACAATTTGGACTGGTGATGAGGTCAAAACCTGTATTAAAATATGTAATGACCGAATTAATCAGTCCAAAATTGCTTTAAAACGAAAAGAAAAGAAAAAACAACAGCCATAAACAGGAATTTTGAAAATCGTTCAAATTGACGATCAAATGACATCACGATAACAAGAGAATGACGTCATGTAACAACGATTTGACGTCATTTTGTCTATTTTTAGTAACTCAAGTCAATAAAAGTTTGTCGGGCTCGGAGTGCAGTCAATATGCTTTCTATCGCCTCTCGACCAATCGGATTGCTAGAAAATATGCTTCCATAATAAATGTTTTATTGCATCTGTTAATGTGAGAAAGGATAAACTTTTCAGCTGAAAAACCAGAACGTTCATTTTCAAACGTTCATTAGATTGGTTAACAACAACTATTCTCAAACTATAAAAAGTATATATGTCCTTCTTTGATCATCTAAACAATAATTGTTACCTACAAAAATGCCTCATCAAATGTTGTCATGACATAAGTATGTTGTCTCAGATCTTTTAATTTGACCAACTTTGTATTTTGTAAAGGTATGTTTACATTTATGAGAGCCTTTTAATCATTTATAATATAATAAACACCATGTGAAGAACCAATGATAAATTATTGCAGATTTTTGATAGGATTGGAGATCAAAAGAAATAAGCAAAGTTGTATTTTCTATATTTGCTTAATTGACATTGTTTGATACTTTCCTCAAGTGATATATTTACTTCTTCGATGTGTAAATTTCTACGCATTCCACTAGAAATTGAATTTTGAGCTTTGATAATTCTGTTTTATGCCCCTGATTTAAAAAAAGTATGTTTATCTAGTTGTTTCCCTCTTTCCAGATCTGTTCTCTTCTGTTTAATGTACAAATAAGAGAGACGGTGTTTTCATATAAACACTCATTTTCTTATGACAAAAACATGTTTATATCCAAAACGAAACAAGTGAAAAATAGGTGTGTCATTTATTTCCTAATTAGATGTTGATGTTTCCTAAGTATCTTCTTTACAACCTTTCATGCATTCTCTCCCAAACAGAGGTAGTTCCGTCATAAATTCCTATACAAGTCTTAATACGAAGGTTTCTTGATCTAGAAATGTAGAACGCTGAAAGGATTCAAACAAAATTAGTCGTGCAACCATCGACGCCGTTTCAAATGTTATCATTCAAATCGCCTAAGTTATTTCCGATGGCCTTCCAAAAGTCCTCTTTACAGAACACATACGCCTCATTTTGCGACTGCAACATGGCATAGGCCTGAGTGACAACACATATATTACTCATTCATTCGGTGTTTTTATTTGCTGAAATATTGCCAGGTAGTTTACGTTTCAGTATTCGGCCGGTAGGGGAAACTGCCGAAAGCCCGAGAAACCTTTGTATTAAGACAGAGGTTGTATAGGAATATATGACGGAGCTACCTCTGTTGGGAGAGAATGCTTTTCACGTATCTTTTATGATTTGTTGAGTTGTATTTAGGGTAAAATGTAGGATGTAGTTTTCTTACAATTTCAGTTGTACGATATACACTTCATCAATTTACAAATTCAACTCTTTTTGTAAACGTCACAGCTGATTAAAAAAATTAATTTCACTTCGTAAATGAATGGATCTACAAAAGTAATAAACAGTCGATTTATCAACAGAAAAGTTATCACTGCAGTTTGAGTCATTCATTAATAGTAAAGTTTTCAAGAATTTAGCTTTGGTCATGTGAAACATTCGCTTTCTTATCAATTGAAAAGGTAAATCAAAATCGCCTGGCAAACCTGTAATTTCAATTCAGTTCTTTTTAAGCTTGATTGATGGACAGATTCATTATTTATAAATCCCTATCGATAGTGACTTTATTTCTTGGATTGAATGCTGATCAATATCTTATCTTAGTTTTACCTGTATAATCCTTTGGGATTAAAATCCATATTTAATTCGTAGTTCAATCTTACTTTAGTCTTACTAAGATTAAGCAGCCTTTCATGATAGAGCAAAATACATCAAAAAATGATTTTTAAGAATCTGAATGACTTTTTAAAAAAACAACTGATGTTACAGTGCAGATAAGCAAATGGTAATTTCATTCTGTGAATAGCCATTGACAGCTACAAAAATACAAGGATAAATAATTTTCAGTCAAAAGTCTCTCAAGTGTTTCATATTTGGCAAATCACACAATTCACAGATTGTTTTGCAGGTTTGAAGAATTTGATGTTTGAAGCAAGTTTTCACAAAAAACACAAAGCACCTCATAAATGTTGATCAGTAGTTCCCATTATTGTTTTAAGCAATAATGAAATTTTACACATATAATGAAATTACTTTTGAATGATAGTCATAACTGCTTTGTTTAGATTTTACTTATGATAAAAGTACAATAAAAATGTGATGCTGTTAAAGACACCGAGGCCAACTGATTCAATGGTAAAAGTTACTGCTTTATACGAACACGGTGGTACTGAAATACCAGCATATCATTTCTGTCAGAGAGGTTCATTTCATGCCATCGATAACTTAAATGTTAGAAAATTGAATATAACCTTATAGTCTCATATGATAATAAGAGAACTATGTGCATCATTTCACAGAAATAAAATCGGAAGTAACAGAAACTAAGTCCTCAATTGGGCAGCTGCTGTTATTTCACCGAATGCATTAGTTGCAACTCATTTATCTCATTAGGTTTTGAGAATTGTTTCTTTCAAAAATTATACATTAAGTTAGAAATCAACAGGAGTGCATTTATAATTGTCTTTAATGACCTTTTTGCATTACTGTGTGTGTCATTTTATGGTCAAAATTTCAAATAATGCCCGATAAAAGCCTCATTAATGAAATTGCCTTAATTTTAGAACTGTCTTCAGTTGCCATTATGTGTGTTAAGTTTGAATTTTTTTAATTGATCTGTTGTATAATGATTATATATAAGAAAAAAATCTGCTTCGACCTGAAATTTTAAAATTCATATTTTGTTGCTGAGTAAGACACAAAGGAATAGTTTATCAATTGCCATGAGAAACAGTTTGTCAATTGCCATGGAAAACATGAGAGAGCAACATCTCTTAGTGCCATGTATAAGCTAGAACACTACGTTGATTGTCCAATTATTAGAATGAATATATGTGTAAAAAATGTTTGTGCATATACAATAAATTATAGTAACTATCAGCCAAGAGTTTTCATACAAGATATGGTCTTTACACTAATGGTAATCTTGGTTAAGCGAATAATATGTTAAGATGGGTTTTTTTCAACGCTGCAGAAGGTAAAAACAAAGAAACTGTAGACACGGTTTTGAAATCTACGTCAAAGCCTAGGATAAAATGTGTCACTTTCTTTGCTGCTATGAACCGTGAATTCTTACTTAGTTGCTAGAGTCAAAAGACAAAACTGACAGCCAACAGGCCTTCTCTTTACCGTTTGAAATGGTGACGTGAATATTGTCATTGCGAGAGTTTTGTCATCAGCAGTCAATTTCTAAAACATTAGCATCAACAATGCTCGCCTGTTAGAAGTATCAGTAACATGTTTGTAAATAATATTGAAATGTGTCATGTGGACCCAGGATGAGACGTGGGTACATAACGTTGACCCTGAAACCAAAAACCAAAGCACCACCTGGAAGCATGCCATTTCCACACCAACAAAAACGTTCAAGCATGTTCCATCTGCTGGTAAGATGATGGCCTCGGGTTTATGGGTTAGCCAGGGTATCGTTATGATAGACTAATTAGAGAAGGGCTAAACTATCAATGGGGCATATTAAGCTAATGAAATGAGGCAAAAATGGGTAGCAACCAAGGCCAAGCGGCAAGGGAAGTTCAGTGCTGGAATGCTGCTCCTTCAGAACAATGCTCCCGCCCAATCATTGCCTATTGCTGTTACTGTCTCGACCCAATATGGGTTTGAAATTCGTCCACATCCCCCCTACTCCCCAGATTTGGTACCATCAGATTTCTTCTACTTCACCACTCTGGAGATCCATACTGAAGAATTGAATATAAAGCTGCACCAGATGGATTGATGGATGTAATTAGTTTGAAATGAACACAAATATGTCACTGAATAGCATAGTAGATATCTTTTAAATGGTCGGTTTTTTTCCTGGAATAATAAATTGTGTTAATTCTACACGAAAATTACTTCAATATATTTAAGAATTCCTAAGTAGGGAAAATGTGTATATCTTTTTTTATATGTGTCCATTTGCATTATAACACTGATGATAATCAGTTGCGCTCTGCAAATATAATGTGATTCATCAACTCGCACAACCCCAGACAACTTCAGGATAAGTCAAGAGGTAAGTTAAGCTCCATTTTTACAACTGCCACCTAATCACGTCAGAGTCGATATTGCCCACACATGAATTATGACAGTTCGGTAAAGTTAGGAAAGTTGTTTTACAAATAAATCAATTATATTTATTACTTATCTTAGTGCGAAGGGGTGACAAATGTAAATGGCATCAAATATAATTGAATATTGCATACCTCCGGGCTACATGGTAAAACTTCATATGATACAGTTAATACCTTTCTTTACATCAATTTTTGGGGGATGCATTGACAGTTATAAAGGCTTCGTTTCTATGAATTGCTTAATGTTTTATTATGATATAACGCTACGTGATAGTATGGGTGTATGGTAATTTCATATAACTTAATACTTTTAATAGAATGAGCATCAAGTCAGGTACATTTACAATTACTATTTCCTGAAGTACAAGATGATAATTTGTTTCATTCCATATATATAGATACATGATCATAAAAAAGCATTTCGGTATAAAACATAATCGTCAACTTCAAAAGCACAAGCAGGAAAGCTGTCAATAAATATCCTTTTGATGATGTTTGTAGTGTTTGACATCAAAAGTGTAAGAGAAATTTCATCATTCTATTAAAGAAGATGGTGTTGCTGATTGGTAAAATCAATTTGCTTGCTACAAAGATGGATGTCATAATGTACTATGCATCAATTGTAAAGTGCTCGTTAACTGTGAATATGACATTTCAAGAGTATAAAATGTCCCGAGGACATAATATTTCGATAAGAAACAGCTGGTGATAATTTCAAAACCTAAAAGAGTTATCAAAGTACGTCATGGGACCTTTGATCAAAATATTATACAAGATCAAATCAAAATCATTCACTTTATTGCCCAACACATGTATTCGTTTGTGGATGTTAAATGCATACACATTAAATTTCAATTCTTTCAATCAATGAGGTCGAAAACGTACATCGATTAGAGGTAGCAGAGACGTAAAGTGACAAAGTCACTTGTGTGTTATCGTGTTATATTGAGGAAGTGCAAATTTATAGAGCAGCACACTTATATTCCTGGATGAAAATCTATAGTTACATCGATGAAAACTCTCTTCCATGGATATTAGAATATTCTATTCATAATCAAGGGTTACTATACTCTATTACTTCTGTTCTATCATAGTCTTCAAATGATGTTAAACAATTCACACAGCTTATGCTTAATGATTATTTTAAGCCATAAATGAGGCAATATTTAGCTTCATGAGCTAAAAATTCATTTCAATACTAAGTAGAGGATACAATATGAGTGTCAATGACATACCATGTTTACGACACGAGTGCCTAAACATTAGGTTTATAACCTGATATTTAAGCACGAGTGTGGTTGAAATACTATAACATGGCCACAAAGATAATATTCTGTTTATCACCGAAATCGAAAAATCAGATCAAATATTCGAAATCAATATTCAGCGTAGGCAAATTACCAGCAATCGGCGATTTGGAACGCAACGTCTTAAGCATTGTTTATGAAATGACGTCACCATGAAAAAATAATATTTTGCCTTAAGGCAGCGTACGATAATAATATAAACTTCCTTATGATAGCCCCCGTAGGTAATAGAGCTACAAAGGTTCTTCTATCTTCTTGCATTTATATGAGTTTAACTAGAATGGATTCTAGTGATATTTACACACTGCAAGTTCTTTACTTTTATTTGCTCTACTTACTTCTGTCTTTGTTGACTATTTCAAAGTGCACTGCCTCTTTTTGTATCTATCTCTAATGAATTGACCAATATATATATATATATATATATGTCTTACTCTTTCAAATGTCGAAGAACACATGTTCTTGTTAACCTCGATTGAGGTCTATGCATAAATCTAAGTCAATGACAAACAGGGGTTAACAATTTCGAAATGTGTAAACGATGTGACTTAACAGATATTTTCTCGCAGGACAAGTGTTATAAACGTCGTATCTCTTTTGCAGCATAAAATTTAAAATTTGCCAATACATAATTTTGAATATATAGGCAAAAGCTAGCATAATTCATTGCTGTAGCCGAAAAATTCATATATTTACTAAAATCGTATTTTCCCACACACTTTTAAGAACATATATATGGGCATTTGACTAACCATGTATTGTTTATGGGATGTTACAAATGACAACTCCTGTGACATGTTTTTAAAAAATAAATCTTCAGTGCATTAGTAGAAACTTGATTATATGGATGGCTGTAGCGAAATAGTACATAGAATTCATTGTCCCTTAAATTATATAACACACTCTTGGACTGTAATTTTATCATACCATACCTGCAGGACACATAATGTCACATTCAATGTTTAGGGGATTATTTCTGTATTTGTATAACGCAGACCTAATTAAAGTTATCTTTCGGCAGACGCTGTCATTATCTTTGGCTTTGCACTTTACTTCCAACCCCCGCTTGCTTGGTGATAAAGACACTTTTATTCCTCGTCTTACATTGCTTGAAGTTTATGGTGGAAAACGTGTACTTTTCAGTCATATTATTCGTCATATATATAATAGAGTCTATAAAATTGCAGAGGCATATAAATCATAACTACATGTACTTGAGACTTGTTTCATAATTTCAATCATTCATACATGACGACTGTGGGTAAATAAAAGTTAATAAGACATTTTCGTTACAAAATGTTTACATGAAGATTAAAAATGTATATGAAAATGTGAAAATGAACTTTAATCTTTGTTGTCATATGTGACACATATGTCTAACTAATAATACAGAAAATAATAAGAAAAGATTGATTAAGTTGAAACAGAATGGACAGTGACTGACTTTTCTGTTTCACAATGTAATGTAAATGTAACGTAAACCATTTTTACAATATTATTTTGAAAGTGTCTCTCTTACAAATTTTTTCTAAGTCAACTGTGTTTGATCAAAGTTGGTATAAGATGCTAGATATGATCATAAATGGTTCTCCTATTTTGCTAAGTAAAGGTAAAATTCATCACAGAGATCCCAAAATACTTGAAGGGGCACGTAAGAATAATATCATAATAATGGTCCAGTGTTCTCTGATACTTTGTCTTTTTGCATTGAATGATTATTATTATTACAAACATGATTGAAAATATCTCCTTTGAATTATGTGAGTTTGTCAAAAATACGTTGATTTTATTTTGTATTTGATCCAAAAGTTTCCGTCTTTTATTCTTTACAATATCGCAAATGACCTATAATTCAGCAAAACGAAATAGAGGAATCTTCCATTTTATACAGTCATAGAAACATCGTAAATTTATAAATTATATAATACTTAAAACAGTGTGCAAGTTGCGGTGGATATAGCTTGACCATGTTAGAAACATTTTGATAAAATGTCGGTACCATTGGAACTTCAGACATAGATCCATCAAAGGTAAACAATACATTTTATCCTATGAAGAAATGTTTCACAAAACCTTCACATCCGCAATATCAATTTTGTATTCAGTAAAATCAGCCAAACTGATCCACAGCATAAACATTGTAGCTTTGAATATTAGGGGTTGCTTAACTTTTCCGTGTGTATAGTGGAGAAGGCACATTCGTTTATAGACAATCAATGATATTCTAGACGAGAGAAAATGCTTAGAATAATGATGAAGATGATCAATGCAGTGATATATTTGGTGATTGAGTAATAGATTTTCTCGTGTCTTCATCAATAATTCAGTCATTCAGTCACACGTTGATGAAGATCATCCCAAAGAGAATGAACAGAATGGAGAGAAAAGGAATTTAAGATTTGAGGGAACGCACGGGTAAAATGAAAATACAGGCAAGCAAAAATTCATAGTTATTTAATTGACTAAGACCTTATCCTATATCTTCTACCTTGTGATTGACTGTGAGTAGAAATGGTTACATTGGCCTACGTGATTAAAATGATATCCTTAAGATTCTTAGTTAATTCATTGAATGTGCTTTTTATTCATGTAAACTAAACATTAAACACCATAGTTTGCCGACAGAAATAATCGTTTAATCGCTTGGTGACAGCAGAATGATTTTCAGCCCTATATTTAGTGATGAAGCATTTCCAAGCATGAACGAAATATTTTATTTGTTTACACCATCAACATTATCATAATTTGTCAAACCTTTACAAAGTTGATCGAGGCTCAGAGACCGCCATAGATGCCTGTCCATAGTTTTGGAACAGGCTACAAGCCACGGTGATAAAACTTGACATGTCCTTGCTGATGACGGCACTTCTCTTAAAGAAGTCACGTACGTAACTCTGTGATTGGGAGTGCGATTGCTTTTCTTTTAACTTGTTCTCAAAATGTTGAAGAACAATTTTGACAATATTATCTTCGAGGCCTTTCATCCATTTTGTCATTTGAAATTGAACATTATAAATTGTACTGAAATGCGCATTTAATCATACAATATTGGTCTTTTAGCACAATTACAATTTTTTATAACGTAAAACTGATTTTTTGCTTAATTTCTGAGATTTTCTTCCCAATTATTAGATATCTAAATGTTCGGGCGTATTGGGAGCCACCACTAAACTATTGTCAAAGCAGCTGTTAACAATAACTCACTAATTAAAATCAAATCTTCATGGTGTCTACTGAACTCTGACTAACATAAATCCTGAGAGGAAATATCGAAAGGGTCATTTGTATTCTGTTAGGTTTCTTTAAACACGATCAAACTAACACAAATTGAGTCAAGATAATAGGCACTCAGAGGCCCTGGAGCCGATCTCCGAGCCACAGTGAAGAATGTTGTGACTGAGAGACACTTACTATGCTACTATCTTGGAATTGTTACCAATCAGAAAATTACAGGTTCTTGGCATTTGTCTTACGTTCGGAATATGGCCAATGAATACAGCGTTTGTTAATATCAATAATGGCAATGGATTTTAGTTGCACTTAAGGTGACATTATCACGTGAATGTTTGGAAATTAAAAGTGAAAACTTATAGTATTTATATGAATCAGGACAACGATATAGCATGTCAGTGCTAGATCTAAACTATCATTTGCAGAAAAACTATTTGGATACAGAAAAATTGCATTCTTCGTTTCTAATTGGATTGATTGCTACCAGGCTTAATTTCATAATGAACATTGTATATTAGATATCAAACGTATGATATGATTTGTAGTCATAAGCATTTCCATAATATTTCATCAAGAAACCGCTTTCAAGGCTACAAACTTAATAGAACTGCCATTTGGGTATTGTGAAATGAGTTATGTTATATTTAGTAGCTTTGTTTTGATATACCAACTCCTAATATGTAATTTTACGTGAATGTCAAAAGCAGACACTATAAGTTTGTTAGGTATGCCAGTGCAGAAGTAGCAAACTGTTTATAGATTAAATGTAGGAGAGAAAAATCTCATACATGACCTACAGCAAGAAAAGAATGTTAACAATTGAGACCTAGAATACATGCATTTTGGCAAGCAAAGAGTGTTAACAGTTTTAACTTGGCATACATGCATTTTGGCAAGCAGAGAGCGTTAACAGCTAAGACTTGGCATACTTGAACATGGGCAAGCAAAGATTGTAAAATGTTTTACTTTGGCAATTTCGTTTATGAATGTTAAAGGTTTTAACTTTGGATACATGTACTCTTAACAGTTGAGACTTGGCATTCATGTACATTGGTAAGCAAAGAATTGTAACAGTTGCAGAGCTCATGGTGAACAATAACTAATATCCTAGTAACATACCAACCTCAAGTTTGTTTAATCGACATGGGTAATATATGTATGTTACACGTACACTTTTCTCATGCAAGATTATCTCACTTTAAGGTGATAGTAGCACGTTTTTAAGATGAATTAATTAATCTCACGAAAACGAAAATATATGTTTCCTGTTGCACGAGAATATCTTTTATCAAAAGAATCAGTTTTAAAATGAACGTATCATAATTGTTTTTGGTATGCGAACCCATTTCCACAACTCTAAAGATTAAAAGGTATTCATAAAAAAATTGCTATTGGTGGTTTTGCTTGATACTTGATTATTTCCTCTAAAAATGCAGAATATGCGGTTGATTAGTAAGATTATTTGCCCCCTTGTGGGCTTATATTTAACAAGAATTAAGTATTTTTAGCCACTTGATCATCAATATTTTAAATCTGCTCATTACCTCCTCAGTAGAAATTATAAATGAAAAATGGGACAAACTTCGCATAGTAACCTATGATTGAAGTAGTTTCTCCTTAGTCGTAAGCTCTTAAACTTTGAGATAACTGCGTAGGAAAACATTGAAATTTAGTACACGTCATACATCTTAACGTCATTCTATAATATATAGAGGATATTTGACATTTCTCGTCGAATACCATGGATATCTCATCGAGTGAAGTAGAAATTTATATTTTCACGAGTGGCGTAGCCACGAGTGTAAATATATGATTTTCTACTTCACGAGATGAGGTATTCATGGTATTCGACGAGAAATGTCAAATGTGCTATTTATTATGTTTCCTAAAAGCCCGTAAATGACCCTAACTATATGAATGGAGAAGCTAAAACGCTTCGCTAGCGCGGCCGTTATATGACGTAATTCAATTGTTTCATGACGTCACAGACGACGTCATATGATTGTTGTGTCATTTCACTGAGTAGAATACCATTTTTATTTCACTCAGTGAAAATAGGGGTTTTATTTTCACCGATAAATGGCATATTTCACCATTCGAAATATAATAATGTCCCATATGTACATATATGGAATGAGAGAGTTGTGAAGAAGAAAACAATTTTAAACCCGCACGCGTCTTTTGGACTTGTATACAACCTTTTAATGGAATATTCCTGCCTCTATATTGAAGCCTTCAACCTTATATGGTCAAACACTGTAGAACAAGTGGAAAATAACGGAGCCTAAAATGTGTTACGGAAGGACATTGACCAAAATAACCTTCATTATGTGAATCAATACCAATAAAATGGTGTTTATCTGAGTGAAATGAAGTGACAATTGTATCAGAAATAGCTGTCTGCACTCACATTGTAAGTATCCGGTCGGAGAGAGAACTTTGCCCACATTCTTAACATTTACTTGTCTGGAAAATCTATTGTAAGATTCAGAAAGCATTATGACTATTAGTTCATTTTCATGTTCATTTTAGGTCTATCTATAAAGTTAAAATAAGTTAATGCAGGTCTCTGACCAATGACAAAATACATTAGTAAGAAAGACAAAGCCACTGCTAATGAAAGCTTAAAATATATAAAAATATTCAGAGTGATTTAGGTTTTGAAGTTTATCTTTTGTTTAAATGCTCAATTCAAACTTAAAAGAAGAGACTACTTTGTCTTTATTTGCAATTATTTAATTTTCATGCTCATTTGTATAAGCTCGTAATTTGAAGAATAGATATTGTGGACTAAAGTGTGGTTTAAAGCAAGTTTTTATCTGTTTTAATTTAGATAAGTTACTTTGTGTAACGTACAATGCCATACAAATC
The DNA here is from genome assembly GCA_921293015.1 of Phorcus lineatus. Classification (NCBI taxonomy): domain Eukaryota; kingdom Metazoa; phylum Mollusca; class Gastropoda; order Trochida; family Trochidae; genus Phorcus; species Phorcus lineatus. The sequence goes on from OV121095.1 coordinate 21,184,487, forward strand.
TAACCTCAAAATGTGTTACGAAAGTAAGTTGACCAAAATAACCCTCATCCTTTGAATCCATTCCAATAAAATATAGTGTTTCAGAAATAGCTGCCAATGTAAGTATCCGGTCGTATGGTGGCAATGTCAACTCTGCAAATATCTTCGTGTCTGCGAAGCTATTGTAAGGTTGCGAAAACAAAGATTGCCGTTGTTTCGATAAATTGATATCAGGCCATTGGGTTAACAATTTGTACTAAAAAAAGGCAAAGGTATGTTGATGAAGGTCGATTTAGCAAGAAAAAGTGTTTTGTTAAAAAGGGCAAGGCCATAGCTAATTGGTGCTGAGAAAACGTTCAAATATTCTTATTGAATTAGATTTGGAAGTTTTAATGTAATAGTGTATTCTCATGCTAAATTTATACTGACAAAAACAGGCTACATTGCTCATTTGTTCAAATTCTAAGCTCGTTATTTTTAGTATAGATAAATTGACTATATTCACCAAATGGCTTATTTAAATGTTTTACGTTGAATTAGTTATTTTGTGTATACAATGCAAACTAAAGTTGCAAAAGTTTTACTTTGATAGCTGATATATTTATAACATTTAAAGCAATATAATTGAAAAATATGTTACCAACTCAAGGATAATAATAAAAAAAATGCAGTTGTTGACATGGTTGAAATGGTTTTGCATAACAAACGACTGAAGCCATTTTCTTTCCTTAATGTGTGTTTCGTCTACTTTACAACGACGTCATACATTATCTAAATATCAAATACCGACTGTATGATTGTATTTGCAAACATAAACGTCTCCGTTATCTTCACATCACTAACAGCAATTCATAACATCATAATTAGCACAGTGAGGCCAATATAAAAACCTATGATTTGGAATTCTGCAATCACCTTTACCATTTTCAAGGTCTTATGTCTGTTTGAGTAACTGTTGATAAAGTGCGATACCATTTGATATAGAAATGGAAATTCCAACGTCAGACATTGGGGAAAATCGTTGCGCATTATTTGTATGAGTGTTTTAATGATCCTATTTCAAATTAGGAAAAAAATAAATCAAGTAATATGTATGAGGTATAAAAGACTTGTCAAAAAGATCATCATACCATAAAGAGATAACACATGTAACAACGTTCATTTTATCTCAAATTTTGAACTGGCCTACAAGGTTGTAATCAATTCTATTTCCACGGAAAGCGAATAAGAAATTAAGAGCATGTGTAGAGCTACGTCGTGTTCTTTTCGGAATGGGGAATCAAAGAAAACATTTTTTCAATATGTTGTGAATATGCTTGCTGTTAATCTTGTCACACACGCAATTGCTATCGGGCAAGTTCTTTAAGGCCAAGGTAAAGCTCACTTAAGATGACAACAAATAGACGTGTTTAGAAATAAATATACTGCTCAAATGTTACGACGAGTTGCATTGTTTAAGCATTTAGCATAGAGAGTGTTTTACTTGTAAGAACAAATGTCTTCACCTTTCCCTAAATTCTTAAAATTGCTATTTTTTATATTGAAATACTTACTGAAACATCAACTCCACAGTTTTATTTTATATTACAAAATTGCATTTTATAATTCTGTAATAGAAACATTTCATTATGGCACAGCTTGCATGTGATAGAATCATGCACACATACTGTTTCACCGGAGAAGTATTTTGTGTAGGAAAGCTAAGCTTAAAATAGTTAATTCCGCTGAGACTTAAGATTGTGATCAATATGCAAACCGAGGAACCTCACCCGTACCAAGGTTATTGAAATTGACAGAAGTCGGTAAATGGCCGGATACCAGCCAGTTGTTGTGGAGTTGAATAACAAAAAGCTGAACTTTTACCATCATTGTGACATAAATGTAATGCAAATATTTCAAATATAGTACTTTGAGAAGTTTAAATCTTGTGTCTAATATAATACCACTGTATGACATAGGTGGTTTATAATGGACAGAGTGGTGATATTATTCTGTTACAACGATTATGTTTTTGGTCAGACGTATCAGCACTGTTGATGGAAATAACAAACAGTAATTCCAATGGTTTGGTTTATAGCAGAAATCTACTCAGGAACCAACATATGTATAGAGTAACAAAAATTCATTGTTTTAGACATTTGATTCACTGCTTAACTAAATGTTGATGTTGACATTACATATCTCTCAAAACCATTCATATAAAATACGTGACAGAACTAACAAAGCTGTGACTTTATTCCATTTGTAGACCCACAATATAAACTTCGATGTATTCTTGTTACTGATTGTACTGTATTCCAGGTGATAACATACTTTGTAACGGAACTTCCAGAACGCATTCAACTGTATAATGACCAGTATCCATATATGATTCGGACTAACCCTAAAAACATCAAAAGGCACTTTTTCAGTGTATAAAGCCAGATATTTTTTAGTCCTTCAGGTGATATTTATTACCTCTGAAAAAGAATTTTGTATGGCTATACCGGTTGTATCCAGATTTGATTAGCTGTATCTTTACTAATGTTAATTTCCGTTTTTTAAAAATAAAAATAAAGCATACAACCAAAATTTTCTTGAAAATAAAAATATAGCATATATAGCAATTTTATGAAGGGCCTGTACTTGTAAATAAAAATACATGTTACCGACCAAATTAAAAGTATGTAAGGGCGGTCACCTATTTTCACTTTAGCTGTATTCAGTAGATTTTAGCTACCCGGTAACCTCATGGAAATATATTAAGTCAAATTTTATAAAAACGTTATCTTGACTGACATTTGTTTTGAAAGCAAATATGTTATTTCAAACATTTTTGTGATATGCTTTAACTTCCAACAGATTGAACAATAAGTGAGCATGGCAATCTTTGGAAATGTTTCGAAGAGGGAAGATGCATTTCTATATCAACTTTGCAATTTACAACTAAGTTATGACATGATAAAATCTGTACCGAACTTTGAAATCATCACGAAGTCTAATAATAACAATCTTGGAATACATATATATATTTCATTTCATTTTCAGTATTATCTTTGTAATGACATTAGAAATAAGCTTGGTTACATACATGTACTTACATAAATCACATAAATAACCGATTACCGAGTACCAACTTTGATCTTATAATTTCCAATAAATGGTTTTCTCAACAATTTTGAAAAACACCTCAACAATTTTGAAGATAACAAAGTCATATTTTCTACCCGGCCTTCAACATTTATATAAGTGTAGTTAGTGTGAGTGCGAGACATAGCTTACATATCCACTTGGAAAAGGAAACGATATGTCGAATTTTTTACTCGCTGAATATGTAGAGGCTAAGTGATTAAGGGTTTGACACTGCTTTTAAGAGTTGAAGGCATTACAATTGCTAATCAGTATTAAAATACTTCAAATAACATTTGAGTTTCATTCTGTTATTTGTCGTTGTTTTGGACATTGCACATTTATTACAATCGACTTAGGTTTTGTAGTCTCTTTGTTTTTGTGATCATTTATTTTTTGACAATATATTTATTTCAGATACCTCATTTTGATATCAAATTTCAATTGCAATTCCGTCTACAGTAGACCATGTTTCTGAAACATACATCTGCATGTGGTAGCGATTTGATATGCATTCCTTGATAGTTATATTATGGTAATGCAACTTGTGCTTTTCACTGAGTAAAACGTAGCTTCTGAACCATATTCATAGCAGACAAAGAGATGTATGGTCTAAATGGCCATATGTCTAGTACATATTCCGCCTTCTGAAGTCGTATAAAATCTTTGCGGGATAATCTTTGAAAACCATCATTTGTCATATATTGTGCTTTTGGGGATGCATAGGATGTAATGAAGGTGATGTGATTTAAATCCTTATGTCTTGTTTATGAATCCCTTATTTGAAATAAAATATATTTCAAACAACCGATATGAACATGAACAAGCAATAAATGTTTTTATTCTTGAAAAGCATGAAATTTTGTGAAACATACTTTCATGTGACATTACAATGATTAGTTTCTTATCAGCAACTTGAAAAACAATCAGCAAATGAATTTAACTCGAGGGCTCGAATCTGAATGATTTCGGATACAATTTTTGGACAATATCATGCATGAAATTAAATCGTCAATGAAAGGAAACTGCTTTAGAAATAAACAGGAATTGAAATTGTGAAATAGCAGTTATTAATGCAAACGAATGCACTCAGTCATTGCAGAATAATGTATTAAAAATAGTGCTCATTGTCAATATCACTTATATCATGTAAATGGCATATGAAGTCTACCTAAATTGGAACCCGTAATCAAGTAAATAGTATCAACCAAAATACCGCTTTCAGCCCTACCTGCACAAGTAAATGTTCAAGTTCAATGATCAATATACAACAATAGTTTCCTGTTGTTGCTGTTAGTTAACCACTAAGAAAACCTCAAAAATAATGCTTTAGTTTACATTACTTAAAGTATAACGTTGATTAAAGTGTCAAATACGACAATAACATTTAATGGCCATGACAGTTCTGGAGAAAGGTAATACTTCTTACCTTATTCAAAATACTTTCCCTATAAAACATGTACGTGTGCCAACTTTCAAGAAAAATAGAGCCATAGGCACTGTAGCTTAGCCATTTTTTATATAAAAAAGATCATGTACGTTGACACGAACATGACGGACTTTTTCTGGAAGTAGAATTAGAGGTTAAACAAATCTTAGTTAATTATTTTCTTTGGTCATAAATTTGACACTCAGATAAATGCTTTGTACATTTTTTCATTTGTTCTGGAGGAGAAAAAATCGCTTCCTTAGGCATTTGTAGCAGGGACCTTATTTGAACACAGAAGGTCGCTATATTTATTTATAAGATCTGTGTAAAAGATTTGTTCAAATCTGTAGAAAGACAGATCTACAAAGTACAACAGAAATAAGCACCTCTGTGGATTACACTGTATAATACCCATAGAGTATGTACACCAAATATTAGCTAGGGCTTCTTTTCACAGAGATGAAAATGATTTAAAGGGCATGAACTTCAATCATAATTTCAGGAAACTAATCACCAGCAGCTACTTATCACCACTTTAAAATTAAGCTTATTCGTATTAGACACATGGATATTTTGTCCCACTTTTCTAAAGTGTGTTAAAAAAACTGATTATTGTCATATGCAGACAAAAGTCCATTCATAAACTGAAACTTATTGAGGGTTTTTTAATAACTACGTATATACTGACAAAGCTCTATTTCTGCAGAAAAAAAGTCTGTAAGTTCAAATATATGCCATTTCGAACAAAAATATTTGAATGATTTTAAAGTGTAATCCGAGTTTTGCTTAGTAGAAAGTAAGTCAATTCTTGGTTGTATTTTATGGTTTCTTCCCATTCAGTAAAGCTATAAGCTATTGGCCCAAAATACCCACAAGGATTCAGAGAGTCTGACAAACCTCAATTGGTATCTCTAATTTATAGAACAGGTATGATGACATTTGAGTGTACCTTACGTTTTTTGTCGTGAAGAGGCAATTAAATTACAGGTAAATTCATTAAAGGATTAATAAGTCTATGGATTTAATTAATAAAGTAATATTGTAAAAAAACTGTACTTCAAAAATAGCCTTCCGACAGAGCAGAATCATTTTCTCTTACACCTTTACATAATGAAGTACATAACAAACAAGTAAAGAAGTGAGCACAGCTCACATACCCCCGCTTCAAACTATAGTCTGGCTTTCTTTGTTGGTCTTACCCTCAAAAAGCTCACTTAGGGATCATGGTTGGTAAGTGTATTAAGTTTGTTGAAGCTAGCATGTATAGTTTAGGAGATATGCTCAGGAAAAAGCACTTTGTCAGATAGTCATTGTTTTAGTAACGTTTCCATGTAAAACGCAAAAAATAAAAATAATTTTTTGGTCTTACCCTCAAGAGACGCACCAATATGGATAAGTGTATGAAGTTTGGTGATGATAGCATGTATGGTTTAGAAGATATACTCCGGACAAAGGACTTAGTCATAAATTCACTGTTTTAGTCATGTTTCCATGGAAAGCAGAAAAAAAATAAAAATCATTTGTTGGTCTAACCCTCAAAAGGCACATCAATGGATCATGGTTGATAAGTGTATGAAGTTTGGTAAAGATAGCATGTATAGTTATGAAGATATACTCCGTACAAAGGACTTTGTCACTGTTTAAGTCATGTTTCCATGGAAACCGCAAAAAATAAAAATAATTTGTTGGTCTAACCCTCAAAATCACATCTAGGGATCATGTTTTATAAGTGTATGAAGTTTGATGAAGATAGCATGTATAGTTTAGGATAAATGCTCCGGACAAAGGACTTGGTCATAGAGTCACTGTTTTAGTCATGTTTCCATGGAAACCTCAAAAAATAAAAATCATTTGGTGGTCTAACCCTCAAAAGGCACATCTAGGTATCATGGTTGATAAGTGTATGAAGTTTGTTGAAGCTAGCATGTATAGTTTAGGAGATATGCTCAGGAAAAAGCACTTTGTCAGATAGTCATTGTTTTAGTAACGTTTCCATGTAAAACGCAAAAAATAAAAATAATGTTTTGGTCTTACCCTCAAGAGACGCACCAATATGGATAAGTGTATGAAGTTTGGTGATGATAGCATGTATGGTTTAGAAGATATACTCCGGACAAAGGACTTAGTCATAAATTCACTGTTTTAGTCATGTTTCCATGGAAAGCGCAAAAAAAATAAAAATCATTTGTTGGTCTAACCCTCAAAAGGCACATCAATGGATCATGGTTGATAAGTGTATGAAGTTTGGTAAAGATAGCATGTATAGTTATGAAGATATACTCCGTACAAAGGACTTTGTCACTGTTTAAGTCATGTTTCCATGGAAACCGCAAAAAATAAAAATAATTTGTTGGTCTAACCCTCAAAATCACATCTAGGGATCATGTTTTATAAGTGTATGAAGTTTGATGAAGATAGCATGTATAGTTTAGGATAAATGCTCCGGACAAAGGACTTGGTCATAGAGTCACTGTTTTAGTCATGTTTCCATGGAAACCGCAAAAAATAAAAATCATTTGGTGATCTAACCCTCAAAAGGCACATCTAGGGATCATGGTTGATAAGTGTATGAAGTTTGTTGAAGCTAGCATGTATAGTTTAGGAGATATGCTCCGGACAAAGGACTTGGTCATAGAGTCACTGTTTTAGTCATATTTCCATGGAAACCGCAAAAAATAAAAATCCTTTGTTAGTCTAACCCTCAAAAGGCACATCTAAGGATCATGGTTGATAAGTGTATGAAGTTTGGTGAAGCTAGCATGTATAGTTTAGGAGATATGCTCCGGACAAAGGACTTGGTCATAGAGTCACTGTTTTAGTCATGTTTCCATGGAAACTGCAAAAAATAAAAACCATTTGTTGGTCTAACCCTCAAAAGGCACATCTAGGGATCATGGTTGATAAGTGTATGAAGTTTGGTGAAGCTAGCATGTATAGTTTAGGAGATATGCTCCGGACAAAGGACTTGGTCATAGAGTCACTGTTTTAGTCATGTTTCCATGGAAACTGCAAAAAATAAAAATCATTTGTTGGTCTAACCCTCAAAAGGCACATCTAAAAATCATGGTTGATAAGTGTATGAAGTTTAGTGAAGCTAGCATGTATAGTTTAGGAGATATGCTCCGGACAAAGATTTGTGACGGACGGACAGACGGACAGACGGACAGACAGACAGACAGACAGACGGACAGACGGACAGACGGACGGACAGAATGAACGCTATATACCCCCGCTTACGCTGTAAGGCGGGGGTATAATAACATAGCATTTGATATGACGGAATGGGCGATACTTTCAGGATGTAGGTGCATTTGGGGACGAGAGTGTAGACATATCAATAATTACATTCTTAACAGAAGTGACATTTCTCTTAGTATCATATGTTTTATTCTAAGAATTGCAGAGAAGGCTCTCATCATCTTTCTATCTTCATTGTTTTGCATTTGCTGTACTTTTTTGTTCTCCTATGCATTGGTGACAAAAATAAAATCTATTTTCAAACGTCTTGAGTACATTAACGCTCCCAAGTTATAAGTATATCCAAATGTATGAAAAAAATGTTTTTCATAAGTGAAATAGATTGCAGGTAACTGCTGCCTTTTTCATTGTTGACAATTACAAAAAGGTTTCCATTTCAAATATCAATGAACGTAAAATCAGGTGGAGTATAGTTATTCGTTTGATGATAATGGGGAAATATAACAGCAATGTTTGTAGAATAAACACAAAGAGAGAGATCAGCGTAGTTGAGGACCTAAAAGTCGTAAATAGTGTTGCATAATTGTTAATGAACCATTAAGTGTTTCACTTGCTAGCTTTTCGAAACAGATATAATACTGTTTAGCATTTTTTATTTGCAACACGATCCCTTCAAATGTGAAATATCAAAGGTGGCAAGTTTTTGTAGTAATGAATATCTCCTTTATGTAAACATGGACGTTGGTATTAAGCGATATTAACGACAGGAATGCTATAGAATAATTAGTTGGAATTACGCAATGACCTTTATTAATGCGGATAATATTTCATTTCATATTTGATGTTAGGGTTATGTTCCATCAGATGATGAAACAAAGGCCAAAACAATTTACAGAATTCAATAGCATATTCTGAAATTACAATATGGATTTTATTGTCCATTTCGGTGATGAGGCGAAAAAAAAGATCTGTTCACATGGTAATTAGCGATCACTGGCTCTTAAATTTTGTACATAGGTATTTGAATGATTTTGAAGTGTTATCCGGGATTTGCTACAGATTGTAGAAGTTCGCAATCAAGATAATCAAAAGTTTACAACAAGAGTCATTTGAACAGAAAGCAAATTTTTTGTTGCATTTTATGGTTTCTTCCCATTCAGTAAAGCTATTGGCCGCAAAAAAAACTACTGTTCTCTCATACTAATCCAGTTTCTGTTGTGAATAATGGCTTCACCAACATAAAATGTTAAGATCCAAGAGTGTATATGTATATATCTGTCCTTCTTTTCAGTTTTCTTAGTTGGTGTTCACCGGGATTACTGCTCTTTTGAAGATTGCCAATGTGTGAAGCCTTACATGTTAGACAATTAACTGCCCCGTGACAGAATCTTGTTTATAACAACGAAATGCAACTGTTTCCTAATCCAATATAGGATATATTTCAGTTTGTAATTTGGTAATACAACACAGACTTTGAAAAAAGGTAAAATACTCGTTTCCTCTGGTTATACAAAAATAGCATTAACAGTCGTTAATAAAGTAAGCTGTTAGTAATAACACCATTTAGTGTACTTTAAGGAATGCATATATCATAATAGTGTACCAATACAGTGAATTCATGGCATGGCTCCTCAATGAAAACTTATTATACAAAATATATGATATATATCAAATATACGTGCATGTTAATTAGTCAAAGGAAATACAGCTGCATGCCAAAAGTTTGTTCATATACCTGAATATACTAGTGCAAATATCATGTAATTTGAGATGCTTTTGAGGTATCGTAGCGTTACGAAAAAGAAACGCATCATAGTGAATTTTCAATACACAGAGGCAGATTCATTCTTCTTTAAGGCAAAGGTTTATCGTACCCCACAAATACCCATAACAGTTTTGGTAGGTCATTGAAGTGACTACCCAGCTAACAAATCTACGTTGTAATGACGTTGTCACAACGTCCACTTTACGTTGTCATAACGTAGATTCATGACGTTGTCACAACGTGATTTTGTAGACTCCCGTTCACGTTGTGACAACGTGGTATTTCTACCTAAATAAGACGTTGTGGCGACGTTGTAACGACGTTCTTATTTACGTTGTCCTAAGGTTGAGTCCTGACGTTGTCACAACGTGATTTTGTAGACTCCCGTTCACGTTGTGACAACGTGGTATTTCTACCTAAATAAGACGTTGTGGCGACGTTGTAACGACGTTCTTATTTACGTTGTCCTAAGGTAAATTCCAAACGTTGTCACAACGTTATTTTGTAGACTCCCAAACACTTGGTATTTCGTGGTATTTCCCTAGATAACAAAATTACGTTGTGAGAACATTGTTACAACGTTACGTTTACGTCCCAGGGACATCAGCATGAAACATCCTCGGAACGTCCCTCTTGTGGAGTCGATAAGTCCCAACAACGAAATTTTGGACTTTAACGCGACCTAACAATAACGTTCCTACAACGCACACGACTTCCAAATAACACTGGAAGTTTAAAGGAATACTTTGTTAGGCTGCACGTACCATATTTGTTTTAATAGACGGTGGTCACTAATAAAAACGAATGGTGGGTAGTGAAATATGCACATTCTCTTCGCACTCAGACTTTTTCTAATTATTGAACATGGAGTCAAGATTGCGAATTAAAGGCGTCGAGTTTCTATTAAAACAAATATGGTATTGCAATATTCGGATAAGCCATACTATTACAAGGTAAAAATCAGACAGGGATAAACTATACAAAATTGTTTATTCAGCCTTAGAATATATAAGGGAAAACGCGTTTCTTCATTTTTCTCGCTTCATTGTACATGTTTCTTCACAGCACTGTTCAGGAACCCAGGAACGTTCTGTAAAATAAAAATGAAAATAATGATAAACAGAATAAACCGTTCCATATAATAAATAAAACACTGTAAATCGATGGTTTTATTTATGGAGCCTATTTTTTATTATCTAAATATATCATGTTGTATCCTTTCAAGTATTTCAATTAGTTTTAGTTCTGCTTATATATACATATAAAGCTTTAAGCGTTCATCATAATATTTATCATTAGTGGGTACCTGAGAGTAAGATGAGTTCCCCTGTGTAGATGGAGCAAGCTAGAACATTAAGATTCATGTTGGCTGTCTTACTCTTCCCTGCCTCTCCGGTCCTCCGCTTCGTCTACCTTGAGCAGCCCAAGAAAAGAAAAAGAAAATTGAGTATTTCATAATACTGACAACACAATTTGATAGTTGTTCGTAAAGATACAATTGACTGATGGGCACTATAGTGTGCATACTTACGAAACATTGGTGACTTCATGAAAAAGTCGTATTAAGGTAGCGATTCCCGTTGACTTCAAATATGTTTCATAAACATAGAAGTTAAATTTTATATGAATGCCTGACATTTAACTAATAATTGATATGAATCAGAATGGTCCTAATCCTTTGGAAATAGATTTATGCTCATTTTACGCTACTCAAATAATTGCATAATTTCAGATGTTCGGAATATTCAGCACTTGACGGGGCAATCATGAATTTCAACGTATCAGTTTTGTTATCACAGAAAGAAGTACAGTGCTGTCGGGTAAAGCTACGCACCTAAGAGATACATGATCATTCATCCGAGAAATATACAATATATTTGATATAAACAACGTCATTGTTAAAGTTCAGAGCTTCGTTGATAATATTCAAGTATATATTGTGAAGTGTTTTTGTCAGTGACACTGAAAGTTTTCAAACGACTAACCCACTAAATATTTCATTGGTCGGCATATGTAGTCTAAAGATATACAGAGTGTTTGAATACACCAAACCTTTCCATCATCATGATTTTCATAGATTTTGAAATTGATTTCTGAAGTTTAGGCAAGGACAAGCCGATATTTGGTTCAGTATTTTGGTTTCTATTGACAATAGTTATGTGAGAAGAAAAATGTTTAAAGACGACATGTTTCCCATGAATTTTGTCAGTTCTTACCAATTTCTAGGTCTTTTTTGCCTCTTATCACCATTTAGTTAGAGAGGCTCTACCTGCAACCCCATTAGATAGTTAGTATGCGGTTCCATTGCGAGAATAGAGCATTCGGCGACAGAACTTTCGGTCTTATCACCATTTAACCTTTTCAAAACTTCATGATATCTTTCAAATTGCCTAAAGATGCAAAGACATCAATGTATTACAAGCTCACACTCATCCTGATTTACAAGGTTAATAAGTTTGTGCAAGTGCGTAACTTTACCCGACACGGCTGTACATTCGGCCTACAATCTATCACTGTACACTAACCATACAGTGTTGTCGGGTAAAGCTACGCACCTAAGAGATACATGTTCATGCTTCAGAAAAAATACAGTATATGGGATAATAACCATGTCACTGTTAAAGTTTAGAGCTTCACTGATAACATTAATGTAAAATATACATGTTGAAATGTGTTTGTCAGTGACAGTGAAAGTTTGCCAACGACTACTCCCCTATTCCCGTAAGTCGACATGTGTCGGCTAAAGATACGCACGCAAGGTTTGACTACACCTAACATTTCCAATTTAATGACGTTGTTAGATTTTAAAACTGTTTCCTTAGGTCTAGGTAAGGATAAACCGATAATCAGAACAATACTTTGGTTTCCAATGACAGTTGTTATGTGGGAAGGCAAACTGTTTGATGACTACAAGTTAGCTAGGAATTTTGTCAGTTTTTCCCAGTTTTGTGCCAATAATCAACATAAAATCTTTGTTACCTTTTCAAAAACTTCATATCATCTTAATTGCCTAAAGATTCATGGACATAAATCAATTACAAGCTAACACTCATCTAATTTACTAGGTTTAGGCCTAGTTTTGTGCGAGTGCGTATCTTTACCCTCCACGTGTCTTTACCCGTCACGGCTGTACACATATTTGAAATATCTTGACATTCATCGATGTTTCCTCACGTTTATTCATTTAGATTTATTATTCACCTTCACTTTCTGCTGGTTATCTCCTAAATGATTTTTACTTCACCAACATGTTTGCATTGTTTATATGAAACACAAATAAATATATTGTGTAATGTTAACACAGTGATCGCGGGTAAAGCTACTTACCCGCGAGATAAAGAATCATTTATTCAAATATTATAAATAGTTAGGTTTAAAAGACGTACTGCATCCATCTAATAATCAATGGAACTGAATGTCAAACACAAAGCCTGCACTCGGTGAACTCGCAAACTGCTGATTGAAATACTTTTCAAACTCCGTGCAGCACTTGTGACAGACTATGCGTCATCAAGCACGAAATGCTATGCCGTAACACTGTAAGGAGTTTGACCGTGTTTTCGGAGCCGAGCTGGCGACAACAAAACTGCCTAGCAATCATAATGTTGGTTAAATGGATATGAAATAACTAAAAATGCCTAAACCATGGAAAACTTGGATAGTAAATTGGCTGTTATATAATGCTATAGGACATACAGCAGTAGTCTATTTACTTCTAATTTTGTATCACATCATCCTCTATGAGAGGAGATCTAGGCCTAAATTATTTATCGTAACGATGATCATAAATCAAAAGTGCGTAAATTGTGTTAAACTCCAATGATACAAAGTATGCATAAAAGTTCTAAAACAACTTACCTCAGAGCTTTGGGAAGGATCGAAGAGACGCCAGTGCCAATAAACTTGCAAAATAAACATTGATTCCCCACGGCGACGTCAAACATGGCGGCCAAGTATTCGTTTGTGACGTAATCGTTACGACGTCATGTTTTATATGACGTCATGAGCATTTGTAATTGCGCGAAACGTACGCCTTGTACAATTTCGTATCAAAGTTGAGAAATTATGATGTATGATAAATAACAAGTACATCGCAGCGACGCCAAGATATCCCATTATGGTTTTAACTTACTGTTACTACTGTTTCTTTTTTCAATTCATAGAACTAATGAATTAATGTGGATATATTTTTGATATCACAGAATAACTTTCTTTTGTTTAGGCCTATATGTTTGGTGAAAGATGCGTGATGAAGACTTTGTGACGATGTAAGAGTGGGCATCACATAACTACGTTAAATACGTAATACTTACAACTAGAGATATAACGTTATATGTTTCGTAAATAATACGTCGCAGATACGTCAGGAAATAACATAACCAGTAAAAGGCTCTCGTTGAATATTTGACCATCGTATATTGTTTTTACTGCTTCTTTTGTGTATTCCAAGATTAAATGTACATTTTTCTTTCATGTTACTGGATAACTTTTCTACTATTATATCCCGTAAAAGGCACGTAATCAGGACGGTTACATTTACGTAAAAAATACGTATAACACAACGTAGTAACAACGTTGAGAAATTACGTTATTTTTTTCGTACTTTGTACGTCGCAGATACGTCAGGAAATAACATTACCAGTAAAAAGCTCTCTTTGAATATTTGAACATCAGATATTGTTTTTGCTGCTTCGTTTGTGTATTCCCAGATTAAATGTACATTTTTCTTTCATGTTACTGGATAACTTTTCTACTATTAAATCCCGTAAAAGGCACGTAATCAGGACGTTGTGAGGACGTACCACTGGACGTGACATAACTACGTTACATTAACGTAAAAAATACATATAACACAACGTCGTAACAACGTTGAGAAATTACGTTATTTTTTTCGTACTTTGTACGTCGCAGATACGTCAGGAAATAACATTACCAGTAAAAAGCTCTCTTTGAATATTTGAACATCAGATATTGTTTTTGCTGCTTCGTTTGTGTATTCCCAGATTAAATGTACATTTTTCTTTCATGTTACTGGATAACTTTTCTACTATTATATCCCGTAAAAGGCACGTAATCAGGACGTTGTGAGGACGTACCACTGGACGTGACATAACTACGTTACATTAACGTAAAAAATACATATAACACAACGTCGTAACAACGTTGAGAAATTACGTTATTTTTTTCGTACTTAGTACGTCGCAGATACGTCAGGAAATAACATTACCAGTAAAAAGCTCTCTTTGAATATTTGAACATCAGATATTGTTTTTGCTGCTTCGTTTGTGTATTCCCAGATTAAATGTACATTTTTCTTTCATGTTACTGGATAACCTTTCTACTATTATATCCCGTAAAAGGCACGTAATCAGGACGTTGTGAGGACGTACCACTGGACGTGACATAACTACGTTACATTAACGTAAAAAATACGTATAACACAACGTCGTAACAACGTTGAGAAATTACGTTATTTTTTTCGTACTTAGTACGTCGCAGGTACGTCGGGAAATTACGTTACCAAAATACGACCTTCTCACAACGTCGTATGTACGTCGTGTGTTAGCTGGGTAGGGGTCAAAATTCCGAAAACACTAATTCTTATTTTTCTCCATAAAATCCTTTATAAGTTACCAACTTCTTTAAAAATAAGTCACGTTTGTTTTCTAGCACAAAGTCAATGTTAATCTCAGAGAGATATGGAACATTTTATTCGACATTTAACGAAATCGAAATTTCAAAAATGTGACCCCTTCTGTCAATATTTATATGCCAAAATTCGAATTTTTGCACTAGTGACCAGACAATGCCAAAATGAGTTCAAGAATGGCCATTTCACACATTGAAAGTGGGTGATACATTGTCAGACTTGCTGAAGTTATTCTATTGACGTTGAAACGAAATCCAAATTACATGATATTTACACTACGATTCAGTGGTAAGTGAACAAACTTTCGGTATGCAGCTGTATAATACTTGTCATGGGCCGAATCTTAGTGCAGACTTGGCTTGGTTTGGAATCATTTGTGACTTTATTGAGGTAAGACCTGTGAATATGTTATTATCCAAATAGATAGGTTAATGTGAGAGAGAGTTTATTTCTGTAAAGTGGCCAACAGCCGATTATACATGTAAGTTGATGACGCAATAAACGGCCGAAGCGCCATAAAATATCATGTACAGACAAAGCTTATGCAATTCGAAGATGGACATTGTTGGGCATCAGCATGATGCAAAATGTTTGTAACGTTTCTTTTGAGCTAGACAAATATATTTTGCAAGATTATTGAGTACAATACTATTTGTTGATGTAATAAGTGAGTTTAGCTAGTTATCAGATGGGATTACATAACACTACTCTTGTATGAGATCTGTTCTCAGGTTATTATAGAATGGACATTCAAGGCAAAAATGCAATTCAGATTCAACAGTAGGTATAACCCATAATGGGCAAAGACGATCTTTATGGTCAAGTTTTAGGGGTCTACCATACTCTATCATAAGGTTATGGTTTGAACAGCGGAATTTGCATAATGAAAATAAGCTAATTTGCTCTAAATATCAATTTCAAATTTCGATACGAAAATATCATTTCCTTACTATCTTAATGTTGGAAATATATTTATAATATTTGCATCAACTTCCTATAAATTGCTAGCTTTCAAAGCAATAAGCGTTGTGTGCACCGTGCGATTATCAATTTCAAAACAAAATTGCAAAGTTTCCTCAGTCATTTTTGTGTTATGCTTTAGCACATTTCTATCTCATGAAAATGGTTAAAGAAATGTACATTTATGTATTTTTTCCTATCGGTCGCATCTCTTGTAGCAAATGCCATGAACAGACATATCTAGGATTTATTCTACATAGAATACTACTCAATGTATAAGAAAAATGTAATGATGGATTTCCATGGAGATATTTCCTCAACATATAGCTATGCTATATTTTGCCAATTTAAAGATGTATTGAAGCGAGTTTGGCATAACCAATATCCTATCATATGCTCCTAACTAGTGTTTGCAAGACAAAAGGAGCACCCCTTGAGTATTAACTTTTGTTTTTGAGAAAGAAATCGAAATAGGTCCTAGTGTTGCTTAGTCCAAAACACTAAAAGTTACAACAACCCAGTACGTATTGCGTTGGTAGAGAAGAGAAGGTGTTTGAGTCATTACTCTCGATGTTCTTAACAAGAGCAACAAAGCAACTTTACCGATGAATAATACTTCCCATTAGCAGGAGAGAGAGAGTCCAAGGGAGTCTGTGGCTCATCAGACTGTGTAATATGTCATATACTGAGCTGAATGATAATAATCAGGGGCAACATAGAGTCGCCAATTCTTATAATTCATAATTTCCCAATTGTTAAAGACCTGTGCACATCATTTTAAGTTTTCTTTAGCATTTTTTCCTATAGAAGATGAAAGTACGTTATCATTGCCTCAAAGAGTCACCGAATCTCCCGTTTCTTAAAATTGTGTCATATTTGGTGGGAAAATGTATTCCTTTTTTACCGTGAACACTATTTTTTGCAATCATGAGTTTTATTTCATTGAAATAATTATTTTTTATAGAATAGTGAAACAGAGAAGTTTTTTTTAAAAATTTAATAGTGATAAAGATATGTATATAAACAATTTCATAGGTTATAAAGTTTCGATTCATCATGTTGATAATTAGAATTTGTCTGATAGTGGCTCAGTGAGCTGTCTAAAGGTCACCATCACCCTTATCGCAGTGAGGGTTAGGAGGTAATACAAATGACAAAGTCTATAAATGCAGAATGTAGGTAACCAAATTAAGTTAACCCCAATAAATGTCCTTCATACTGCACAGAGGTGACAGATGCACCAGATATACATGAAAATGCGAGGGTAACAGATGTTTATCTCTGGTGTAAATATATTGATAAGTAGTGTGTTTTTGGCAGAAATGCAACTCTTACATCAATTTTTAGTCGTCCACGAATTTAAAACTGATAATCGCAAACTCACACAATGAATATTGAGATAATTAGATTCAGTCCTTTGTGTTTATATAATCATTGGTAGCTTTAAGACAGGTTAAAATCAAATCCCGGTTTGAAAGTGTTCTCTTTGCAGTTTAATTTGTTTAACCCAGGTTTATATATAGTCATTCTAAATTTCTAAGGTCAGAAAACGATGAATAATCATATTCATGAGCAGGAGACAGCAAACGGGATTCTGTGACTCATCAGACTGTGCAATCTGTTATGACTGGGCTGCATGAGATTTCCTTCCTGGAAATTTTGTTCTATTTTCGTCTGTTCAATATTTCATAAATCATGAGTTTTAATTTTTTGGAATGAACACCTTTATATTAATCATGTAAAGTTGAAGTTCAAAAACAAGTCCAGCTATGTATATAAGCAATAACAATGTTGTCAAGTTTTGATTTATCGTATTCTCGTATTTCACAGCCGTTGACTCAATAATTAGGATTTGTCTGATAGTGGCTTAGTTAGTTGTCGAGATGTCCCCTTCATCCTCATTGGAAAGTAGGAGTTAATGCAAAATGGCAAAAACTATAAATGCATTGTGACAGAGTGAACGTAACCAAATTAAGTTGGCTCCAATAAATGGCTTCCATACTACAGAGAAGTGACAATTGCATCAGACATATGTGAAACTGCGAGGGAAACCAATGTTTCTATCTGCTGTATATGAATCCATCTGTAGTAGGTTTGTGGGCAGAATGAGCAACTCTTACATAAACTAAAGTCAAGCACGAATTTAAAACTGAAGACAGCAATCTCACATATTAACTATTGAGATGATTAAATTCGGTCCAATGTCTTCATTTAATCATTGGAAGCTATAATGCAGGTCAAAATCTCAATCTGAAAGTGTTCTCGGCACAGTTTCATTTGTTTAAATCAGGCTAAAGTATGGTCATTTTATAACAACCCCTTTTCTGACACCTATTACCATCACTGAATAAAAAAAAGAACTTTTTGGATAAAATTACTAATCTATACAAGTATACAAACTCATTACTGGGCGTTTGGCAGTGAATTGTACTCTCAGCTGATAAAGCAATGAGGCTTCTCTTCTAACCATCTAGCCACATTAACTGTGGCTGAACTTCAATGATAGAGGTCTAACTGAGCTACGCAGAGGATATCATGCCACCATGAGTAAATGGGGTCTCTTAGATAATCTATATTTATAACAATTGACTTTGTTGTTTTGCTGTCTTCTGTATTTTTATTTATTTCGAATATCATCCCCTCATTGAACAGATGTTTATTTATTATCTGCCCATCTTCTTTGTTTATCTGTTGATAAAATGCTTTTATTGGACACCCTTTGCTAATTTCATCATTGGCAAGAAAAAGAAGTCAATAATTGAAATGCTGCATGTCAATGCATCAGAGCAGATATCACGTTAGGTGTAAATATTTCAGTGAAGATGTGAATAACGTATATCACAATGATAAAGGCAAAGAAACAATACCTCTGCTATTATTAGTAAAAAAGAGTTTTTTATTCTAATTTTAACAGGAACAGTGTTCTGTTTTCAAATACAAAATATTATTTGTCTTCTATTAGAAATTCCTCCTCTTCACATTTAAAAACTGTTATTCTGCGTAATTTATCTGAAGAAAACGTCTTGAGCAAAGATTGGTTTATACATGTCATTTATGTTGTCATTTTGTTTTATATTTCACTTTTGATGTGAAAATTACAAACTATATTATCACTCATTGATCAATTTGCAGTTTTGTCAAAATTCATGCAACATATTGAATCTAATCAAGTTAACATATGTTTGGATTCGAATTTTTAACTAGTCATGTTTCTTTTTTTTTCTTTTAATCTTACTTGCTTTTAATTGAGTTTGCTTCAGAGTGTATTTAAATATCTTTTTCTCCTTCAATCCTTTCAATCAGAACGTTTTGGAGTAACACTTTTTACAGTTTATTATAACTTACATTGACGGATATTCTACATGAATTTTATGAATATTTATCGAAACATGTTTTAATCTATATTATTTACACAAACATTGTGTTTAACAAGATAAACACATATTTGTTAAAACTGTTGACGTAGCAATTTTTATCTGTTTTAAGTTTGGTATCATGTTGTTCAGGTTTCAGTGGCCAGATGAATAATAACGTATTTGGTTTAAAGTTGATGGCCATGGACTTGTCTGTTATCAAGGACTTTTATGGGTCATTCCCCATTACATTTGAACTAATTTAGAACCCTAAGTTTACGTAGATCATCTCACTAATGCTGTTGAATGCTTTTTTGGATGGACTTCATATCCTGTTTACGAATATAGTATTCACTTAGAACACCATTAGTACTAAATCAATGTCTGGCTTCCTCTCCCAATTTAGATAAGTAAACAATTTATAGAATATCACCGATCCCTTCTTTTGAAAACGGATAACTAGATGGTTTGACAATAGAGATTTGTATGTATTGTTCGTGGTGCTTTCAATGCCTTCTTGTTTCAATTTACTCTTTTCGGACATACTTTTAATCAACTGCTCACCTAACCTTTGTTTGTAACGCTCCTTTGAATAAAGGATACAATGTATATATTGCACAATTTTCCATCCAAGCTATCGTTAGTCAACAACGGTAACCTTATTTTAATAATAAATTTATTTGGCGACTGTTTCAATAATAGCTACTTCCACGGAAATGTGACTTTAAATGTAATTGTATTTGAAAGTCATTTGATTTTTCATATCAACTGAACACATTTCGAACATAAGTTGTAGAATTTTAATTTTAAAGTCACAATGCGGACCCTTCCGGGTTTCTAACCAACTCTTTTGAACTTAATCACGTTTTGATGGATTCCCTAAAGTTCTATGCATGAAACTGACATGTAACCTTAAATTTAATAGTATAATATATTGCAGGTTCCCATTCTGTAAGGATATTTTCTCATTGCTATCCACCAAGTATCTTTATATATGTAACACTTTCAATGAAATAAAAACAAATGATGGAAATGTTTTTATTATATTTTTTTTTCCAAATTGCTAATAGCTAATATTTGAACAATTTAAACCCTTGCATACTGGCACAATTTCAGAGTCGCACCTTTGATTTGCCATTCATAAGAAAGGTTTTAGAATGATTATGGACCAAGAATATTAAAATATCATTGCAGTTGAAACAATGCAATTTATAGCAAAAGAATCAATTGCTAAAACTTTTGGAACACAGCTATATACCTACTACATAGATTCACAACCGTTCATTGATCACATTACTCTTACTAGCCTTTTTCTGGTTGATCTGGTCCAATACAACCTTTCATTTACACTTTGTTAGTCTGCATTAATTCTTTCACATGTGACCTCACAGGTTGTCAATACGCATCTGGACATAAGTCCTTACAAAAGTGCCAAAGACATCTGTAGAGAAAAGGTATGGCTCAATAGGAAAAGATAGGTCATCTTTAACCAGTTTTGAAGACTAGCACTTAAGGCCAGACTTTTTTTCTTTTTGGTTTACGGAATTTAGAGTAAAAAAAAAATTTCGGTAGGTAGAAATTTTTTTTTTTTTAAATTCAGTTTTCAAATTATTTTTTACAGTTTGGGTAAAGTGAAGGTCGGTAGGCAAGAAAAAAATAATAAAATTTTTCAATTGTTTTTATTCATAATGGCACACTGCTCACCATTCTGATAAATTGTCAAACATTTATTTTTACATTACCGCGTGGCTACAGGCCAACAAATTTAGAGTTACCTCCCTTCCCTAATTCTCGGAACGGGGGATATTCTGAAACGAATCGGACGCGTTTCGATATATTGTATATTTCTATCTGGGTTTTTTTACAGATACAGATCGTGAAATTGGATTTGGATTTATATGATATATTATATTTATTTTTTTACACGCTTTCGAGTCGGCGGTTAAAAAATAATACCGTTATTTTAACTATATTTTTTTCCCCATTTCCACTTTTTAAGGTCGGCGGATCCGTAAACCAATGAAAAAAAAAAGTCTGGCCTAAGTAACATTATTTCCCTTATTTTATACTGGTCTCACCATGTGATTTTATCAGTGTTTCTATTAGACCAGATTCTTTGAGAGGTTGTCGTATTAAGTGTGATAAATGTAGTTAGCATGTTTTAACAGCCTAATATACAAGTGCTAGTCATGTGTGTTACTGTAGAGAAACATAATCCTAATGCCTAACAGTATGAAATAATCTTTGATCAATATTTGATATTGCATGTGATAACAACAATTAAAATTCATTACATCTTAATAGACTTAGTTCAATTTAAAACTCAAACAATGGAATAGAAAAATAGCTGTATATTATATACTTATACTGTAGATTGATGTTGAAAATTTATCTTTAACATTTATGCTTTTTGCTTTGGAAAGCATTCACCTTTGCAACCAAACATTTCCCATATAGGTGTCTTATCACGTTTCATTTCTTGGTAGTTGTTTAACGTCAGGATTGATAAAAATGTAAATATCATTGTTAAATATAATTGTAAATGATTTACGAAGGTTTCAATAAAATTATATCATTCATAAGTGATCAATACATCATCAATAGATTTTGTATTTCAGCCTAAATGACTTATGTTTTAAAGAATCCATTTAGTTTAAATGAAAGTTTTGTTGGAAAAGTAGTTGGAATGTAGTGTGGCAAGCTGGCATTAGTTAACCTTGAGCAGAGGCTTTAAATCGTCCTCGCTGGGCAGAACTCTTGTCTGAAACATCGATCAGGATCGCGTTTGGAATAACATAGAAATGGCTTCAGTTCTTTTTAAAATTTATTGATGGGCAAAATCAATCATTATAATCCTACTGGGTAGCGATTTCATTTCCTGAACATTCTTTTAATGTTTAACAACATTTTATCTTAAATTTATCTCTACAATCTTCTGAGATTTAAATCAATATTACATTCGCAGTTCAATCATACTTAATTCTATTTAATATTTTGCATGCTTTGATGATATAGCAAATTACAATAAACAAAAATGTAATAATTTTTAAAACGTTTATAAAATGTAATAAAAATCACTCCGTAGAATGGTCAGTTGTTGCAGAACAATCCTCATTAATCACTTTATAAGTCCTTTGATGAATATTTCCATTTAATGTCGTGAAATTTGTTAACAATATTTGGAAATCACATAAAAGTATTTTTCGCATTATATGATAAAAAAAATCTGTAAGGACTGCCTGTGCCTAATAGGTGTTTTCAAAAGGTTGCACAAAAATGTCTTTGTTGTCTAACGAAGGTGATTCTTTCGATTTTCAATTTCTGTCTTAAAATATATATCTATTATGATATGCACAAATACATGAAATACGATAAATTGTTATTTGAATAAGTATTGCACACCTGAGTGTAATTTTCTAATCGAATTATGTCATGATAATTTTTTATACTGCATATTAGATTGATGTTTTTCCTTTAAAATTAACATAACCACTACATCCTTTACATGTTTCCAACAAGGATCGCAAGGAACACACTTAAGAAACTATGCTCATCTTGTCCAGAAGCAAAAGGCCTATAAAGCTGATATCTTGTGTGCAGAGTTCTTAGCTGATGAGGATTAAATGGATTTTGGATTATTCTTTCGCGTAGGCTATCTTCCAATTAGGGTAAGAATGTAAATCTACTATTTCTCTGACCCATATATCCAGGACCCTAAAAAAGCAATGTTCCAGATATGAGATAATAATTTCAATGTAATCTGCCTCATTGTGAAATGTAACAACCCCAATATGAGTACAATGGGTATAAACTCTTATTTGAATCAGATAATAGTCGACAGGATAATACCATTACATTACAAATCACCAAGTAAACAGGACCCAATTCCACACTCTGAAAGCATTACTATATATTTCAAAAGTATTATGTTCTGCAAGAACACAGATATATCTGACAAATTCATAGTATTGATAGTGACTTGACAATATTGAGAATCACATCCTTTTCTCAGAATATCAGGGACAACCTGACAATACCAACATATCCATATAATTACATAATCAAAGATTGATCTGTTCTTTAATAAGATTTCCTCTAAATTAGGGCAGATAAAGCATTTCATTTTGGAAGTAATTGTTGAAATGTTAATTATGTATTGCCTCGAGAGTGATTCCCACTATCACAAAATCTTTTCGTCATGATAGAATTTGATTCCAAAATATTACCTGGTATCAAGGAACATATTGTAAACATATGTTTCTTTGATAACAATATTTTAATAATGTGAAACCGAATGATTCCTCAAAGTGTTCGTGGCTCATATAAGTTTGCTTCTAATGTTTCCTTTGTACCTTTTTCTAATGACAAATATTCGCAACTTTCGCATTTTAAGTTCTGAAACAAAAAGCATAATTTTGTTGCAACTGTTGGCATTACTGCACCACGTAATTAATGTTAGATATTGTAAAACGTAGAAATGATGCTTGGATTCTAATAGAATTAATTTGATGTTGTTTGTTTTTGTTGTGATTTTTTAAGGAATTGAAGAAAAAAACAGTGTTAGAATAATGAGAACACAAATACCAAAACTACTAAAAACACAACTACTGTTTATACCACTTAACTATTTTTTCAAGAATAGGGGCGATAATTTCAGCTTATATGTGAAGTTAAAAGGTTAAATATATGTTGCTTTAAGACGGTTAGTGGTTAGATGGTTAGTTATTTGTTTTTATTCGGTTGGTACATTATTTTAGCACAGAAAGTTACTTATTGCACTTCTTCTTACTTCTTCTATACAAGCAGCATTGAAGAATCAAAACTGCCAAAAACAGTTATCTATCAACAAATTTCATCAGTATGACAGCATTAATAACTTATGAATTCCATATCCTGTTATTACATCAGCATGTTTCCAATAATTTTTGTCCTGTGCATAATTCAGTGGACCACTATGAGCATGGATCAGCATTACTGAACATTTCAAGTGTCTCGACGTTCGCCTAACACTCAACCGAAAAGAAACGTCACTTACTACAAATGCTGCCAGATGAAACTTTCAAGAGTCTTTAACAAACCATGGCTTTGTAAAAAGGAAAACACAAGTTTACTTCTCAGGGTATTTATCATAAAGGGGGATACTGAAATTGGACATGGGCGTTATGAAAATACGATTTGAGTTAATGAAGACAATATATCATTTTGTTATTGGTATTTCACTTAAAAGAGTGTTAATCTTTTTTATTTCAATTAGGTTCAATTTATTGACCAAACATCTTGTGTACTGCGAAAAACCTCCTAATCTTTGAAGGATGAGACAAACGGGTGAGTCTTTTACGCTTCAGGCATTGGTTCTAGGTTTAAAAAACATCAGTTACAAGCGTACGCGTCTGCCTTGTGGCACATACGTGTCAACTTGTCACATTTACAAAAAAAATCATCAATCCCAAACGAACTTTTTATACGATTTCAGCCGTTAAAATTAGCTTCAAGCAATAATGACAACACATTATGCCTCGCTCGTTTCCACCTGTTACCTTTTCTGTTCCTGCCTGTTTGTGCCTTGAAGGTCGAACACCATTGCTCCAATCAGTTTGGCGTTGTTGTTTTTTTGGTGTTTTTTCTTCTATTTCAATACATGTTTACAGTTCATATGACATATTTGGCAATGCACATATCATAGATTAACAAAGCTGGAAATAATAATATGATCTGTGAGGGTAGCTATTGGAACTAACATCATTATTGTAGTACGCTGGACACTAATTTTACTTCATTTTAGGAGCGCATTGTATTGGTTTTGTTACTGCATCTGTCCCTGTTTGATGTTTAAATTAAAAAAAAACTACGTCAACAAACACATCATTGGCATTTTACTGAAGGATATTATCATACAGTTAATTAAAAAAATTAATTAAGGACAAAAAATTGGTATCAAAATGTCAGTTCACATGTCTTTCAAACAAACTGGCACGCCAACATCTCTGTATCAGTGAACACCTTGTTTCCCTCACAAGAAATCGAAAATAATCGTTTCTAAAAGTACATACAATGAGAATAGAAGAGAAGAAAGAGGAGAAAAAAGACACACATTAAACTTTGCATACATTTTCTACTTTCAAGCAAAAGTACAGTGATCCAAATGTGTCATAACACATTTTTCAAAAGGGTTAAACTCGACAGATCTCCTGCTGGCAATTATTTCCAAATCTTAATATAGGTCTAAACTTGGAATGACTCGATAACTGTAAACGTATGGGGCTTTATTGGCATTGTAGATGATTTACAATTTAATGTGTTATAAATAATTCACTATCAATTATACGACAACAACATGAACTTATTCAAGATGAAAACAGATTCTAATATCGATCGTAATGAAGAATATCAGTTCATTGCGCAGTGGGGCGAAGCTCTAATTATTTATTTGTAATACGGAAACTAAGGATTAATCCTTACAACAGCAAGCGCTCAAAGGTTTATACAGCACAAAATAAGTCACAAAGGGTAAAACAATGACATCATGTTTAATGTCGTCTTATGATACCAGCGACGTATAAAGTTAAAATTACAGAAGTAAAGTCGATACTTGTAGTTCAAATACTGTGTATGACTATCTGAAATGTGATATTAATTTAGAATGTGATTACATGTAGTTACTCCCTTACAGTAAAACACAGCTTAATTACAAAACAAAATCTGGGATGATGCTCACAAAACAGCATTGAGGCTAATGTTGTTATATTATGCTGTTGTAATGCTGTGCTGCTTTTAACATCAACGTTAGAGAGTAATTTCCTCTACAAGTGATTACAAGCATAAATGTTTTTCTATAACACAACACAACTTTATCCAAAATTAGGAAAAGGTGTATATACAGCATCAAAAAACGTTAATGTAAGACGTATTTAAGATTTAAAACTGGGCGTTTGGCAGTGAACTGTACTCTCAGTTAATAACGTAATGAGGCTTCTCTTCCATCCATATAGCCGCATTAAATGTAGCTGAACTTCAATGATAGGGATCTTACTGAGCTATGCAGTGGAGCTCATGCCACCATTGGTCTTTTTGAGGATGTACATTTGATATTATTGAATTGCTGTTTTCGGTATTTGTTTCATTTCGAATATCATTATTGATCAGATTTTCATTTATTGTACCATTATCAGTCCATCATGTTTGATTATCTGCAGCTATTTATGAGGAACTCTTTGCTAATTTCATCATTGACAAGAAACGGAAGTTCATAATTGAATTGCTTCGTGTCATTGCATCAGATCAAATATCAAATAAGGTGTAAATATCACTGACGATGTGAATAACATATAGCACAAAGACAATCGCAAAAAGAACAATACTTCTTTTATAAATAGTCCCAAAAAGGTTTTTTTATTGATGAAACTATTGATAGGAACTGTTAGTGTTCTGTTCTAGTAGTATTTGTCGTCTTATATAACTTTCTCGTTGTCACATTTAATAATTAGAGAATAATCAACGAGGTACGAGTGATTACGGGATATATGCCCGAGTCGAAATAATGTTCACAGTCGCGAGCCTTGGCGAGCGACTGAACATTATTTCGACGAAGGCATATATCCCGTAATCACTCGTACCGAGTTGGTTATTCTATATATTATCCATCGTGTAGTTTTGAAACAAAACAGAACCCAAAAAAATAAGCATTCCTTTCACTTACAGTGAGGACACGTAACAGCTGATTCGTATTCATGCGCGTACTGAACCTTACTGCTACAGTAGGAATGCCTCATCCGCGCTATAGAATATAGTTCTATCCAAAAGTATGCGTATAACGAATAAACAGATTTTGCGAAAATATTTTATTAACACTTTTAAATATTTGACAAACAATATCTTACTGAAATAATGCTATTCAACTATAAAAGCCCTGAAACGGTATTTGATCAGCTGTCAGTACACAGTTATCGCTCCTTCATTAGGCCTAGAGTCGTGTTTTCGGCTCGTAGCACATTTTGCCAAAAACCTGTCAAATTTTTAAACATGCAACGGTTGAAAGTTTTATGGGATTGAAGTCGATGATGTCACGAATACAACCAAGAAAACTAATGTGTCATGAAATCCAACAATTTTGAAGTTAAACAACATTTTGAGAAAGCAGGGTTACCGCTTGTAAACTGTAACTGGACAACAAATATCGCCAGGTTGAGCCCATGCCTTGGGAGCAACATCACGGGACTGATCGCCTTGGCGTGTTTTTGTTTGACGTTCTACATATTGCAGGAACTCATTATTTTGCGAATCTCTCTTTAGTGAGACATCTCCCCAAAGCATACGCCTGTGAGGAGTAGCAGATCGGAGACCAAAATATATGGTGTTGTTCCACCAGAGTGTGTTAAGAAGACTTTCAGGAGTACCCGTTCCAAGCTGACCACATTCTCTAAGTGTTTTCAATTCGGAATCCGAAAGGGGATCAGCTCTTTGAGGTAGGTTGCCTTTATCATGTTTCTTTAATGCCTTCGCCTTTGATGTCAAGACATCTCGGAGCTTTGAAAAATGTAGCGAGTCAGCTAAAATGTAACCATACTCATGGCGTTTCAAATAACGTACAATACGTCCCTTGATTCCTCTGAGGGAGGATGGTTCGTACTCAGAACCGTCAGATTTCCTTGCGGAAATAAAGAACTTACAAGTATATTGTTTAATTCAATAGGGGGTATATCCTGAAGCTGTCTAGTGTCCTGCAAACTTTCCCAAAGAAATGTGTATACCAAGTTCATGTCAAGCCTTGTTTTTTTCATTGTGTTTTCATTCTCATTGTTTGCCAGAAACTTATCAACGTCCACATCTGACACTTTGACAAACCTCTCGGATGAATTTGGAAGTGGTGGATCCAGGAAGTCCTCTTCGAGAAGAGCATTGACCACTGATTCCGGTAAGAACGTCGATGTTTTCCGATTCCATGGCATCGACGCTGAGGCAGATTCACTTGTCACAGTTTCAGGTAACACTTTAAGCCGATACCTTGCCACCTCCATTTCCCCAAATCAAGTTTTAACAACAAACATGTTGAATGAATTCAAAGGCTGTACAATTCTTAAGACTCTTCCAGTTAGGTCACCGTCAACTTTAACTAGGTCATTGACCTTTATCGGGGTCGGCGTGATAGTGGCCATGTTTGTTTACAAACAACGCAGACGAACGTTTCGTTTAGAAAAAGTAATTTATTTTTTCATATCTAGCAATTAATAACTTCATGAATTTGTAAAATAAGGAAATAATAAAATTATTGATTAATAACTTGGCTATTCGTGTTTTCATTGTAAACATCTCGGAACATGAGAGTACAGAACGTTCTAATTATCAATGAAATGGTTGAAGTTGTCAATGAACTTTGATAATGGAAAGTAGTCCCGTCAACCAATCATTTTCTTCAAATGCAAAGCTGTCCAATCAACGTCGAGAATCACTAAAGAGCACATGTGCGGATATCAGAAAAATATCCACCTGCGTATCCTCGCCCGTATGGGTAATATCTCTTTGTATTCACCAACTCAAGCAGGCTTATTCTGAGTAACATATATGAATAAAATGTATCGAGCAATAACACAATGATCAGTCTAATGGCAAAGATTGATGATATGCAGCAATACAAGTCATCTTAATGTTGTCATGCTGTTTTGTATTTCACTTTTTGATGCAGAAATAACATATTGAATCTCATTAAGTTCATGATCAGCTATGAGCCATGATGACGTAGCTTCAGCTTCGTGTATTTTAGTTCCATTGCATCATATTCGCTTTTAAATGAGTTTGATCAAGAGCGTATTGAAGAATCTGTATCTCCGTGAATCATGTCAAAAACAACAATCCTGATACAGGATTTATTATAAAACTCACAAGGACAAATATTCAAAAAAATTATGAATTAATATCGAAATATGTTTTATCCTTTATCATTTACAGAGACGTCGTGTTTTAACAAGAAAAATAATTAAGTAAGTAATTTGCTGAGATGGCATTTCAATCTGTGTTTAGTTTACTCATTGCCAAACGATTTTGGTGATAATTGATATCCCATAAACGGTCTGTATATAATCTGAAACTTAGTCATTTTAGCTTATATCAGTAGTGTTTTAGAAAATACTTTCAGGAACTATAATGAAACTTTTTTAGGAAATTAAAATTGGAATTTTTTTGGCTGTTAATCATGGGGAACTGGCAGAACTGCAACATCAATCAGGATTGTCTTACATCGTGTTTGGAATAACACAGTAATACGATTCGGTCCTTTTCAAGCTTTATTGATGGACAGAATCAATCATTTAAATCCAGATGGATAGTATATTCATTCCCTAGATTGTTCTTTTGATGTTAATCTATATCTTTCCGAGTACAATCTGTACAATCCTCTGAGATTTAAATCGCTTTGAAAAATATGTTTTACCAACTTTAAAAAATCACATATTTTTTGCTGGTGTGATTAACTGCATGTAAGATTCAAATTTTCATTATTGATGATTAGCAATTGACATCAGTTGTTTAACGGTTGACATAATGATTTTTATTGCTCAATGAATATAATGATAACAAAACAATAAAACTTGTATGATGTTATTAATACCTACTTCTTTGCATTCCACTGATAACTAAAAGTTCTCTTAAATTTGATATCAGTCCAGTAGCATATTATTTTTAAAATGTCAATTATTTTAAATATAGTTCAAAAGAATCGGAATGAAATGCTCTTTTGCACAGCTGCTGTTATTTCACCCAATGCATTAGCTGCACATACTTTTCTTTATCCGATTAATGTTTTAGATTGGATGTTTTTTAATTCACAATTAAGCTAAAAATTCAGCCAGAATGCCTTTAAAATGATATTTTTAATTCGTGTTTTCATATGTTTGGCTTATTCCAATATTTTTCACAAACACTCCAAATGATTTCATGTCAAAACATTTTAATGAGTCGATGTTAAAATGTTCATTTGCTCTTTTCTAGAAAACGTCTCTGTTGTCAAATCTGTCGTACATTAATCTTGAATCTGTAAAAAACCTGAAATATGAAGTTCGTATTTTTTACCACTCCTTTAATTTGTTATATGTACTTATCCAAAGAAGTATGAGGGCGCTCATTTAAGTTTTTGATAGCTCCAACACTTATTGAAAACGAAAATCAACCGATATCAAATGAAAGTTGAAGCTACGATCCATTAATAAGACAGGGTTTTGCGACAGGAAATGAGAAGCATAGCACAATAAAATACATTGGAATGATGAAGTGTCTTTTCTCTCAGAGTCAATAAAATCAGATTTGTGTGTGCGTCCACGCCTTTTTCTTACACATTCTGCAGGTATTTTCCTCATTCTGACAACAGCCTCACCTCTATGACAGCAATGTCCTGAAATCGTTCTCTTTGCCTTCTGAAAACCTGAGCACAACCATTATGAACTTACAATTTGCTTTACACCTCATCGGAAATAACGTTACAATTGACCCCACTTCGTTTCTTGTTTTCATGAGACAAAAAAGTAGTCAGTTATGGATGCATGAAGCAGGACAACAGTTACAAGTCATTTTAACGTTGACGTTCGTGTCATTCCTGAGGTACAGTCCAAAGCACATGTTGTGACAAATCTCTCATAGTGGTCTGAAATTTCCATGGTTAGGAGGCGGCATGGATTACCATCAAATTGAAATGTAGAGTTTAGATATTCGTGTTATTGGTGACACTCAAAGCGTTTGAAGATGTACAGAGAAAAGTAATTTTTTTTAAAACATGTCTAGCAAAGCATTATAATGTCCTCCTTGTCATATCCTTACTGTAATGTAAATCCATTACCTTGTGACCAAAACAGTTGGATTCCTTTCAGAAGTTAATACTGTAAGGATTTAGAAATGTTAATTCATGGCTTAAATTATCTTTCTTAATTTCCTCTTGCCAAATGTAATTAGTGGTGATATTGAAATTGGTATTGTTTGCCCGTGCATTCGTACGTCTATCATATATTTCGATGTTTTGTGAAAATGTTTTAAAAATTGAAATGCAAAAGCATTGGGAAATGAGGCAAATAGTAATTATTTGTTTGTTTGTATTTGTTGTTATTTGCACTTTTTCTGCTATGGCGTTTGGGGTTTATACTTGTTTGTGGGGGTTATAGACATTAATCATGAGCAGCTGTAAAAATCACTATGTCAAATGATGATTAACTTTAATGGAAAAATTAGCCTTTGTCGCAAAGCAATACATTCGATTTGAATTCCTTCTTCCTTTAAGTGTTAGGCTAAGGTATCGGGATGCTTACACCAAAATGGATGATTTCTTGATTTTAAGTCATAACCAGAACAGATTTTAACTTTGTAGTTGCGACGAAAGATAGCCAAAATAATTGATTTATAGTGGTTTCAAAAGTATTTTTAGACTTGAATTTAATTCAGTTTTGCTGTGCCAATATCTTGTGTGTTACAGATACCAACTAACCAATGTTCACTTAGAATTAAGTGAAAACCTCATTAGTCATTTGAGCATAAGGCATGCAGTAGTCAATGTAGCTTCAAGCAATAATGACAACAGCGTATGCCTCACTTGTTGGCAATTGTCACCTTATGATTATGTAACTGGCTTCTTCACCTCTAGATGCCATTACGTCTGGATTTCAAAACTACTAAAGCCTTGAAGGTGTAACACCACAATTTTTGTGACGGCACTGCCCGTCTTAATTTGACCAGGCTGTTGGTTTATGAGGTAACGGATGTACACTTACTTCTCTTAGAAAAAATATTGTTTTACTCATATCAGAAGGAAAAAACAAGTTTATAGAATTCCGATTACATTTCCTCTGAAGTGACAGATTCGTCAACATTTTTGCATCATAGAGTTTAACTTCAAAGATTTCGAAAATATTCATATCTAAAAGTACATTCAATGTAAAGATAAAAATCCCCTCCTCTATAAAAAGAATATCAATATAGTCAGAAGATTATGTTTTCATCCCGTGAGATCTCATTAAGTATCATCATTAGGCTGAAATAAGTACAAAAGTATCCAAAATATATCCAATTTCCTTAGGATAATGAGAAGTTAATTTGTATGATAATTACCCGAGGGACTCATAAAAGATATAAATATAGTCGGTTTCAGAAAAAAGACACGTTGCTACAACTTAAGGATCATTTTGAACGTTATTTTGTTGTGTATGACATTTGACTAAAAAAGGGTCCCTTTATTATGAAAAAGGTTGTATTCTGTTATTAAATAGCTTTATATAATTAGTTCAAAATAATTCATATAATTTCTAAAAACACAAAGTGCATTTTCCTTTGGTGGAATATATCACACAATTGATTCAGACTTCCTCAAAAACATATAAGATATGCCACCAAATTATTTCCAAAATTTAAGGTGACAGAGGAATCGTTATTTAATTCCTAAGTCGATTTGAAATTCAGTGATATACATTGACAGATGAGCAAAATAACAAGACTAGAAAAATAGTTTACAAGACAGAAAAGTTTAACAAAACATAAAAAACATGAATTTTCTAAAAGCAATTATCTTGTACCAGACCTTGAATCAGAAAGTGTACATTTGTTAAGTGTGAACTTAAATACTGTTGACAACTCGCTGAATCATTAGACACTGTTTGACAAACATCCATTTTTTTCATTTCTCCTGTAGTAAACTAATGCTGTTTAAGCCAAAAAAAATATGAAATATTCTATATCATTTACATAAACATCCTGGTTTAAAATAAGAAAAACTAATCGGTTATTTATGTTCTGTTGGCGTGGTGCTTTCATCTGTTTTCGTTTATATTTAGTAGTCTAATATGTTCATTTTCCATTGATCAGCTGAATATTGCCTAATTTTGCTTGGTGGACATCAATTCTCTCTACTCTATCATTAAGGACTTTTGATTCCATTTTCGAATGCAAATTATTTTAGAAAACCGAGTTTTCCAAGATGAATGCACTGTAGCGTTGTTCTAGTTTCATTATGGTTCCATATCCTGTTGACGAATGTGATATCTACTCAGAACTCCATTAGTGCTCTTCATAGTTCCTGCTTTCTATCCAAATCTAGACAAGGTAAAACAGTTATAGAATGTTTTTATCCCTTGTTGTGAATAAGGATGAGTAGCTCTTATAAAATTGAAACTTTGAATGTATAGCTAGTGGTAATGACAAAGTATCTCGAAATACATAATAATTGCATTTAAGTTATTATGTTTTATACCTCAAGTAATCGTTAAGTTTTATCTTTATCATTAATTATTCAAATTGGTAATACATTTCGAGAAATTATCAATTTGTTTCATAAGATGTTTATAATAGCATGACAATATTTATGAATGATCAACTACTTTCTGTATAATTTTTTTATGTTTGTAATATGATAGCACATTGCACAGACTGATACGCATCCGTTTAATACATTATATGAAATATCAGACTTGAGTAAATTTGCTAGAAATAAGTGAAGCAAAGTAGTAGTTTTATTGCAGTTATATTTTCATCAACCAAAACATTTCATTTTGGGTTATGTGAAGAAGAAGAAGGATGGTATTCCAAACCTTTCCAAAAATCTTATCATGGAAAAATCATGTTTATAAATTTCAGAAGGTGTTTTAAAATATAAGAAGTTTCGATGTCCGTCAACATAAATAAAATCCCTACCAGATTAAAAACATTTACATTTTTAACAACTGTACTTTGTGATTTTTCAGTCTCATTAAGGAAATATTAAAACTCCATTCAAAAATAAAGGAAATTGATGCACTGAAAATTGAAAAACCCTTTTTGCTTATTATTTTCAAAATTGGATACACTCACAATAGAGGCTTGACTTTCATTGATAGTTTTGAAAATTATCATTGTACACATAGACAAAGGATATTCAAATATTTGAGCAGTTGAAAATGTAACATGAGTTTAAAGAAAATCCGAAAGGAAAAAATTCAGTAGAAGAACAAACTTTTTGGATGCAGCTGTATACCTTTTACGTCAATGCACTTGAATAACCACAACCATTCATTGATATGATTGTTGTTAATGACCTTATTCTGCTTCATCTGGTTTGATACAACCATTCATTTAGGCTTGGTTTGTCTGAATCAAATCTTGCATACTTGACCTGACAGGTTGTCTGTAAACGTCTGGAGATAAGTCTTTACAAAGGTGTCAATTACATCCGCAGAGAATATCAAATTGTATGTCTTCACAGTGAAGGGGAAAACATTATTGATTATTTTGGGTGACTTACAGTTACGTGGCATACGCTCTAGCATGTAAATTGTACTTTTCCCCCCAATGATTTTATCACGCATTATCCAATTTCATCAAGGTTCTTGAAGAAAAGGAAGAGTGGTTAATGTTGGCTTATAAGTTCACAGGTATTTACAGTTGAATACTAATCCTTTGTGTTACAGAAGTCGAAAAGAGGCGAGAGAAAGCAAGGATTGTGTGGCACTTACTAAATTATTGCCAAATAATTACTAACTTATCACTTACTAAATAGAGGATATTATATGAGTGTCCTTGACATACTATGTTTACGACACGAGTGCTTAATATTAGTATTTCCTGAGCGAGAGCGAGGGATATACTGATATTAAGGCACGAGTGTCGTAAACATAGTATGTCATGGACACGAATATAATATTCTGTTTATTACCGAAGTCGAGAAATCAAAGAAACTAATCAAAATCAACATCCAAGCATAGGCATAGGCGCATTGGGAACACAACGTCGTAGGCGAACTGTGACGTCAAAGCATTGTTTTTTACGTGACGTCAAAATAAAAAAGTGACATGTTGCCCTAGGGCATCGTATGAAAAATATGAACCCCGATATGATTGCCCTCGTAGGTAATAAATGATATTATTATCAATATGTGAGAACTATCAACACTACTGCGGCGAACACATTCCTTATTTGAGAATGCATTTTTTTCATAACCATAACACATTAAAATCATATGCAAGGAAAATCATTTGTTAAGCAGTAAAATATGTTTTCCTTTTAATATTTGAACCTTTATTATATATATCGTTCATAAACACCCATTTTTTTATCTTTAAAAAGGATTTGTTCCAACTTGTGGGGACTTTTGCTGCAGCTATAAAAATAGACTGACATGAGAGGACGTTATTGTTTCAAGAATGACATTTTTAATGTTTTTGTGAACCATTTTATGAGATATGATATATCTATCAAGAAATGACTGTTAACCAAATATTATATATATCTATAGAAGGACTATAAGAAGCCACAACTATGTGAGAAAAATGAAAAATAGATTAAACAAATTTCGTTTTCGTTCAACATTTAACTCGGACGCATGGTAAATCGCCTTATCAACCTCACTGACACCTGGAACTTAGAAACAGGGTCAATAATTGGTACAAACTTCGGCATTAATATAATCATTATTTTGTTATGTTAAGGATCAGACTATATCAAATGGATAAAGTTCTTTTTTTTCTCGGGTCGATCCCCTTATGGAATTAGAACCCACACTCTTATAGTCAGGCAACAATCGCAAACGCTAATCATTTCTAGGAAATCATCTCAACCAACGGGTTCTCACATTCTTCTTTTCTAAAACTATTTTGTCATCACGAAACAACGATATGCTTACTTGAACATAAGTTCACCTCTTATATATCTGATTGACTGTTGTAGTTGCATTATCTTTCAACCAAATGTAGGGAATCTAGGGCATGAAAGTCCATTGGTTAACATGCAAATAGCCAGAGTCGGCAATAAAGGATATAAATAATCGAAATTAATATGAATTAAAAGTACAAAATATATACTTTCGATATATAAAATTTTATAAATGTATTAACATAAAAATGTATACATGTAAAAGTAAACCAGGGTATTATCATAGTTTTCGTACGGTATTGTCATGACTTTTTACCATGTACTCTTTGTATTGTTTTTTTTAATCTGTGTGATATAAACCTAAACTATCCCTTATGAATGATTAAGTAACGCTTTATAGTTATGTAATGTTCTCATATAATTACCTCTCTTTTCTACTCATGGAATCTTTTGTTGGATGAGATACATTATTGTAGTCAGTATTTCTCTTTAAAAGGCAAATATTATTGTATCTGTTTCTTAAGTTTTACGAGTTATCTTATGTCACCTTTTAATCATGTCTCAATCGACATCTCCTTCAGGGGGATTTCCTAACAAGCCTCATCTGAATTCCAATACTGGTCATGCCCTGAAGGCGTGAACATAGTGTATAAATCTGATTGAGATTACATCAGTCCCTGATTCATTGGATGTCATCTAAATTGAAATACATTTGCTTCATTAATCCGACTGATAACCTCTGTTGTTGCAGAAGGACAGAGTTCTCCTGTAAACTATAAAAACGTTTTCAATCCTCTCAACAGCAATTGGGAAATATAAAAAAGATTAATTGTTACAGATTTGCCATTTTTTCTGTTGCCCTGATCCATCTGGTTACAGTTTTGACGATGAGGTAAACTGAAATAACTAATTCTTTCCTTACACGCCGAATATTTGTATCAGTGTCTTTTTCGGCAAAATATTATTTTCATATTTATAAGAAGCTTTTATCAACATATTATATATGTAACACCTGGTAAAGAACCGATGGTAGGTTACTGCAGATGTTTTTAGTAGGATTTGAGATAAAACCTTCAATTAAGCAATTTTCTTTATTTGAACTTTTTTGTAGCGAACCTCTAACATATATATTAAGTAGGAGATTTTTTGTTTTACTACGAATATACCTTCCTCCATAACACATTTACTTCTCTCAAAGTTAGTGTTAATTTTATAAAGATGCATCTTATTTTCACACTATTTGTTACCAGTAATTGGTTTCTTCTTTCTATTTCTGGCTTCTTCAATACATATTGTAAGAATTCATCCGATGTGAAAGGGTTATTTTAGTTGCAATGTATCAATCCTATATCGATGACTAAAATATAAGTAAATGAAATGAAGAAGGTTACTTCCGATCAAAAAGTGATTGCAATTGCAATGCAATCTATATTTTCAATCAAAAGAATTAGTTCTCAGACGGACCCATCTCCCAAACTCAAATGACAAAAGGTGTTCACACTATAATGGCCAAAGGAGTTGGTACTTAAACCTTTTTCTGAAGCTAATGACAATCATGTCGGGAGAAGCAATTGTTGACCCACTGACGATAAGGAATTTGGCATAAACACATATTTATTTGGGAAAATTTGAAGATAAAGAACTTGGGAAAAAAAGTATCACTTTCCCGTGAAAACCAAACAAACAATAGAATAGAATAGTTGTGTATTCACAGAATTTGATTCTCGAGTGAAATGTTAAACATATATCTTCAAAAAAACTTATTTGAATAGATTGTCAAAATTATTTGTGTCCGTCATTTGAATCATCTGAATCTTTTTCATTTCAGCTTATGTCATTCCTGTTTGAGAGAATTCTTTAAGTAATATCAACGCGGAGGACATTTTGGCGGAACAATGTATGCTTGATATAATATTTTCAGTAAAATAACAGCAATTGGTTTTTAATTTGGGCAGAACAATGTGTGATAATTTGAATTTTTTTTTAAAAATCCAATTGAAAAGTTTTTCATCAAACTGACCTGGCAGAATTGTAGTCTGAACATCTATCATTATCGCATTACATCGCGTTTGGAAATACTTAAAAATAAGATTCAGTTGTTTTCTAACCTTCTTAATGGATAGAATCAATCATTATGAGTCAGCGGCATAGTGAATTCATTCCGTAAACATTAGTTTGATGTTAATCAATATTTCATTTACTTTTATCTGTACAATCATGTACAGATTGAACTTTGCATTTTTTTATGACGTTTTATTCTAAAAAGTCATTTTCGAATGCAATATTTTATGAATATGTATCATCAACTAGTGATGGCCTAACTGTTAATTGTGCTTGGTTATAAATCTTCGATTTAAATCATCGTGTAAACTATACATACAATGTAACACGTTCCTTATGGTCGAGTTGAGCCAGAATATTTATATCTGCAAATGTATTTTTTAAATTTCTTAATGCTTTATTGTCAAACTAGTGCTATGTGCACATTATCGCTAATTCATTTTGTATTCATGAGGTTCCTTTTGAGGACCGCACACTGAAAATGCCCGGGTACTAGATATAATAACTGAAAGATGAATTGCGAATGCAAGAGGTTCCGACACATGTAGTCATTTCCACTTTGACAATCACGCTCTTGCCTCTAAGCAGGTGTTCATTGATTTTAAACGACAAAGCCGATTGGCTTTAAGCCGGTTAAACAGAATGCAGTTAATAGTTTGATTCTTTCAAGGCCCTATTTGAGACTGATATGGTCGCTTCAGACTTTGTTATATCCTCTTGAAGAAAAGGCACGTTTAAACATGTGCAAGTGCAGAATGAAGATGAAGAATGCTAGAGATCTTATAAGATGTAATTACAGATTGTTAAAAGTAATGCACTGAATGGTTGCGGGCATCATCTTGCAACTGTGATATTATCCCGTTCCTGAATGAACATTTGTGAATACCCCTTGTGAGCTAATGGACTAATGCCATCATTATATGTGTGTAACAAAAAGCAAGAGTAAAGTCATATCAAAGGGTACAAGATGAAAGATTTTAAGAGATAATGGACTAAAACGAGAAGAAAGCTCCAAGGCTAAAAACTTTTTCCTTCAAAATATTGACCCGAAGCCATGCACTAAAAGTTACATTTTATCCATCTAAATGCAGCAAACTAGTTTCAAGGGAAAACTCTTACGGAACATATTGACTAGATTATTCAGACCTCAGCCGGGTTCAATATGGCTGTGGTGTGTTACAATTTCTTATTCATAAGATGACCCTCGGTAATTTTCACGGCCACTAAACGTTGAAATCAAAGAATGATATTCCACAAAATTACATGGCCAATCAAGGGTTTTATAGAAAGCTAACCAAAGGGAGGGAGATGATATGTAAAAACGAACGAAATATATTCAGAGAAACACAACATAATATGTTCCGGTTTTTAAAAGAATTCTACACTGCAATATGTTTATTCAACAAACCGTCAAAACTGTGAGATCGCGTTGAAAATATGTTGTTGTTTGTCCTGCTAGTGCTAGCAAGTTTAAAAACCTTTTTGGTGTTTAGCGCATTTCATAAGGAATTTATTTCGGATGAGTGGTTTACCTATAATAAAACGTTAAAATCCTACGATGTCCCTTTCGAATGGCGACATTACTCTTGTATACAATGTCAAAGATGGTTTCGGTCAACCGTTTTCTTTGCATGGATATCGCTTTTTTGGTAATCTGTCAAGAACTTGAAGAACAGACTTTTACACGATATGAGTTTCATTTGGGTGTGATGTACATGTATTGTAAGAAACACATTTGGCTAATTTGATCGTGTTACCAGCTAAAATCCGGGATACACACGAGTTTAATTTTGTTTCCAGAAGTTGGGGAAATTATAAAAAGTGCAATCCGCTATGACAAAGAGTTCAGAATTAAAAACACATCTTGACTCAATGCCATATCTATTTTGTGTTAGAGTGAAAATGCTCACATTCTCATGTTAGGGGTAGCCAAAACCAAATTTGTGTCGTGCTAAAACCTGCTGTCTTTCCCCCACTATGTCTTTGTTTTCGCCATTTATCTCAACCTTTCATTTTCTTTCGTAACTGATCCGTCCACCCATTTTTCGGTGTTATTCATCCATGGAGTAAATGACTGACATTTATTTCATGAAGTCAATTATTTTATTTGGGTTTCGGTATATCAGATTCATGGGTATTTTAACACATGAAGTTACTTCGTTTTGACTGTATAAACAACCTGTGCATTACACATGGCTACACTAACGCATATCAATTCAGAATGAATTGCCAAAGAGTAAATTATGTGAGCTTCAGGCATATATTCTTGGTCCACGAAATTCAGTTACAAGGGATTGTCTACAGCACACGTGTCCACTTGTCACCTTTGCAAATACGATTGCGATAGTCAATTTAGCTTTAAGCAATTGTAACATCTAATGCCTCACTCGTTGTCACCTGTCACCTTTTAATTTTGTTACTGTCTACAACACCTCCAGAAGCTTTTTTTTTACGCCTCAACTAGATTCGAACACTGCTTATGCCTTGAAGGTGTAACATCATTGCTCAGTTTGCGGGATATGCTGCTGACCTTGGTTAAAGTTTGAATTAAAAAATAAATAAATAATTATAAATTTATTTTTTTAATCCTAAGATGCAGACTTGCATTCATATTTGCATCACTGAGCAGCCTGAGTTCCTTATTAAGAAAAATCAAATATTGCAATAGAAGGCGAGAGCATAAACGTTCAAATATAATTCTAAAGTCGATTCGTCAAGAGGTCCGGTTCTTTACAGATTTTGATATGGTGAAAATTACATATATTTTTTTTTAAAACAAATAAAACATGAGTTTTCTAGAAGCAATTATCTTCAGTTAACGGACGGACAGGCACACACTTTGTTAAGCTTGAGACCTAAAATTTCGACAACTTACACCTTTTTAAAAAAAGACTCTTTCACAAAGGTTGATCTTTCTATGGAATTCTGAAAGTACTCTCAGGTTGCCAGGGCATAATGAGGCTCGTTTGCTAATGGCCTTGATGTTGATTTCTTCAAATTAGCGAGTTAAGGTTACACCCGGTATGTTCAAACAACCCCAAACCTCATTAAATAGATCTTACTTTTGATAATTCAAAACTGGTCTCTTCCTTGTTTTGTGGGACAGGCTTTTGTGTTATGAAAAGTGGTTAAGCATGGACAGAGTTTCCTCAACATCCCTCTGAATAGGTTTCTGAACCAAATGTTAATGTGAGTCATGTATTATTCTGTGCCTGTTTGTAAAATAAAATAACAAAAGTATAATTTGCCAGTGAAAGAGTGTTTCTTTTCCTTAGACAAGATCCATATATATTTGTTACACTGTACTTTTCTTCTCGCATGGCAGGATAATGTCAGTTTTTTCATGATTGATGTAGTAATATTAAAGACAGTGGAGGCCAATTTCTATTATCAATATCAAAGAGAGCATCTAAATGGAGAGCATGTTTTATATGTTGTATTACATTTCGTACGAAATGATTGGACTTCTAGTTGCGTGCTTCCTTGCTTGACACTCAGCATTTAATGGTTTTAAAACTCTTAGAAAATGCGATGTAAAACCATACGAATATCAAATTTCGTGTATATCAACGATGTCAATGAAAAAGGAAAAATAACGAACTACTAAGCTTTACAAATGTTATTTATAGAGTTTATTGTCTTTGCATGAGGGATGACTGAAACTATAATATATGTATATATTGGTCAATGATGAATAGAATGCAAGGACGTAACAAATATTTCACAAATGTGCATTATGGCTTAAGGGCATGCATGGCGTCCGACTATAAACTGTCGGTAAACTTTTTATTTTCTCA
The DNA here is from genome assembly GCA_921293015.1 of Phorcus lineatus. Classification (NCBI taxonomy): domain Eukaryota; kingdom Metazoa; phylum Mollusca; class Gastropoda; order Trochida; family Trochidae; genus Phorcus; species Phorcus lineatus. The sequence goes on from OV121095.1 coordinate 21,226,374, forward strand.
AAAAAAACACTGACTGTAAAAAAAACTTGTATACACATTGATTGACAAATGAGCATTTAATAAAAAGATTTTATGCCCAAAAATGGTCACATGGACCCAACAATACAGACTTAGTGTCGTGTAGGCCGAACAAGCTCAGGGATTTACCGGACGGAATATATTGCGTCCTTTACGCATAAAATAATACAATGGACGCAAGAAAAAAAATATTCGCGTCCACAGGGACGCAAGGAAAATTCCATTGTTATAAACCAATGAAGGTACGAAAATGTAAGCTGATAGATATAGCATACTTTGCATCAGTTGTGTGCCGTAAATATTGAGTCGACTGTCATTCTTAGTTTCGTTTTGGTAAGGAATTCCAATTCTATTTTTATCTACGGCGATCAGACCATGCGCTTGTGACGTAATCGATTTGCGCAAGCACATCTAAAGTGTAGTTAAAAATAGCACTGGAATCACCTCGCAACGCGAAGCTAGGCCACGCATTATCGCTGTCATTGTCTAAACATGGCGGCCCGTAAGCAAGGCGATTTAAGAAAGTTTTTTAGCGGCAGTGATGCAAATGCATCCACTTCGTCACAATCAGATCGCGAGGTTGGGTCAAATTCTTCTGAAAAAGATCAAACTAAGGTTGGGCCATCTGCTTCGAAAATACAGAAGAAATGTAGAGTTTTCAAAAATGAATGGCTTTCTAAATACACGTGGTTGAGGAAAACTGAATACGATGGCATGCAGTGTGATATCTGTTTGAGAGGGAACGTATCTAATCCATTTACAAGCGATGAGGGCTGTACAAACTTTCAGAATTCTACTTTAATCCGACATCAGGAATCTAAATCTCACATTGACAGTGTTATGAAATTAAAACTTCGTGCTCAACTTGATGTGGCATGTCGTAATGCGGCAAATCGTCGCGAGGAACAGCAAAGTGACAAAATGCAGATCTACATAAAACAACTGAGAACTGTTTACCTTATGGCAAAGAGAGATATCGCAGCAGATGTTTTTCAAGATTTTATGCACTTGCAAGTTTTAAATGGTGTCAAATGTGAGCATTATTACAAAAAGCCACAGGTGATAATGGAGTTCGAAGAATGCATAGAAAGTGTGCTTGAAAAGGACTTGATCGATCAAATAAATCAGAGTGATTTCTTTGGAATCATGCTTGATGAAACGTGTGATATAAGTGTTGAGAAAAAATTAGCAATATATGTGAAGTACGTTCTCAATGGTGAGGCTAGAGTCGCATTTATTGGCAATGAACATATCACAAATGGTACCGCCGCTGGAATAGAAACTGCACTGATTGAGTTTTTAACACGTAAAGGGATATCAGATGAAAATCTCCCTCGTCTATATGGTCTTGGTACTGACGGTGCCGCCGTCATGACAGGCAGGTTAAATGGACTTGGTGCTAAACTGAAAGCAAGAAATGGACATGTTATGCAAGTGCATTGTGTTGCGCATAGACTTAACTTAGCAGTTTCACAGGCTGCTAAAGGTATTGACTACTCCCAGCAGTACCACACTATGATCCACAGTCTGTACAAGTTTTATGCAGACTCATCTGTAAGATATGACAAGCTTCGAGAGTTACAGACTCTTTTACATGGGAAAGCTAAACAGATAACTGAACCCACTTCTGTACGTTGGCTATCAGTAGAAGCTGCTGTGAAAATGGTGTTTGACAGTCATGATGCAATTGTGTTATCTCTAGAGGGAGAATCTTAAGGTGGGAAAGCTGATGGGTTGTTGAAGTTCATTGCAAACAGTTTGTTTGTGTTGATGACAGCTCTACTTATTGATGTTCTAACTGTTGTTGGAGTTTTGAGTCTGACTTTTCAAAAAGACTCTGTGAATTTGTCATGCCTTCAACACAGTGTGAGTTCCACTAAAGCCACCTTGTCTGCAATGAAGAATGGATCAAACAGGGTTGATGAGGTGCTTGGTGAGCTTGGAAATGTCCCAATCCTGGGCAGAAAAATACATATCATGGTGTAGATATAATTGACAATCAACCCATGAGACACTGATTTCAACATATCAGGGAGCTCTACCTAACAAGCCTCCTTGAAAAGATTGATGACAGATTTCCTGATGAAGAACTCAACATGCTTGAGTGCTTTGATAGAGTTCGCAACCCTTCCAGGTACCCAGAATCCCATGCTGAGCTCAACATGTATGGAACTGATCAGTTATATAACTTGTGCAATCACTACCATGCTAAAGTTAACCGGGACAGAGCAGTTGGGAACTCTCTACAGTTCAAGCATCTAGCTAGATCCTACAAGAATATACTTGGTTTTGATGCCTTTGCAAAGCTTCTGATAAATGATTATAAAGATCAATTTCCAGATTTTGTTATCTTAGCAAAGATTGCATTGGTAATACCAGTGTCCTCAGCCCCCTGTGAGAGGGGTTTCTCTGTCCAGAATGCTGTGAAAACAAAAGTGAGAAACAGGTTAAATCCTGTGAGACTTAATAGGCTAATGTTTATAAAGCTTGTAGGGCCTCATATTGAGGACTTTGACTTCCCAGCAGCTGCAAGGATGTTCAGCAACATGAAAGAGAGATACTAGAAGATGAGTGATACCAGATATAGATTTAATACACAAGTGACAAGTGACAATGACATATTGTGAAAACTGCTACTCTGTTCTGGAAACTGTAAGTGCTGCATATAACTTAGTCATCTGATTCTGAAATTTAAAAAGTATACATCATTAATATTCATTATGAGTGACTGTAAATGATATACTGAAGAACAGTACACGACAATGTCATAAATACATGATAATAATAATTTGAAATTGAAAAATTAGTACTGTCACTGACTCCTATCAATTTCACATTAACTCCTGTATCATTTGCTTTATAACAGAAATAAAAACCCAGGTTCATAGAATTGTTCTTTTCTTCAGGTAAATCTTCATGTTAAAGTGTTTATAATAAATCAAAACATTAAATATAAAAAATTATGGGACTCTCATTTTTTAGTAAAGGACCCCTAAAATTTATGACCATGAGTCCTAGGGACCCTCAAATACAAAAGTCAAGGTAAATCCCTGCAAGCTGCCATCTCGTGTAAAGGCTCCTTGGCTCAGACGATCTTTTTTTAATTAGCGATTCTTTTACCCTTGTAAAAGAAATGCATAAAGCATGATGAACGAAAACAAGGAAAATGCTCTTTTTTATCATGATTAGCCTAGAAGAGTTTGCAACAACAATTTCTCTTATTTATCAATAAGCTTAGATTGACACAATATACTTCACGTTTTATGTTCTGTTTCGGTTACAAACAACTAAAAGAGAAAATGTATCAACATTAATTCATTGTGACAAATAAGAATATTGATATCAAAATTTCTACTTCCGTTTGTTCCTAAATTTGTTTTTTAATTGTTTATATTTTCCTCAAACTCCATTGTCATACACTATTATGGCACTTTCAGATTCTTTAAGGATAATTTAAAACAATAAATACTATTTTGGTTCTCATTGTTACATAAAAGATTGATATTAAACGAATAATACATCAGTATATAGTCGATCAACGTCGAATGTTCCAAACCGAAACGATAACGTTGTTTATGGTAAGCACTCCGGATGGCAAAGGATCTGAACTGAAAAAATATTTCAGAATGTTTTTATTACTCTACATTCCCCAAAAACATGACATATACTTAGATTTAATGAATCTAATTTTAAACGTATTTATAATAAATGTAAAAATATTGTATGCAAATTAGAAAAGTTTTATCTGACACAATACAAGGTTGCTTAACAGTTCATTCAAGGTCCCTAAACATAATGTTTGTTGACTTGAAAACATATTCACTGTGATTTGTCTATTAAAAAACGTATTCTGATTTAAGTGTCACTTGCTCGCCTTGCATCCTCTCTTAACACCTTCCTGTGGTGCCATGTTTCTCTGATTTAAATGTGTCAAGGAAAAGGAAACTAGGATTACAGGTATTTTCACAGCTGCGGAAGAATGGTGTTGATTTCACCTTACTTAAAAATCTCCGCCGTATAGCGTAAGTGGCGGTATAATGAGTACATTCTGTCCGTACATGAAGGATTGGACTCAACAATACATGTTAGCTTGACACATAGGTCAAGTACTCTTATTCCTAAACTTTGTATTGTCAGTAAAATATTGTCATATCTATTTATATTTCTGAAACTGTAAGTCAATAGTATATGTCTCTAAACTCTTGAAATACTTTTGGCTTCGGATCAAGAGATCCGGGGTTCGAATCCTGTCAGGGGCTGGGAAACTTTTTCTGCAGCAGAGAACTCTTCTACCTGCAGTAAGGTTTTGGTGCAATGTTCCACTCATTTTCAGCGTTGTTCTACCCATGGTTCGCTAGTTCCATCCGATGCTCGCAGGTTTACCGCAATCGATAGCTACAACTGTGTTGTGGGCTTTCTCCCTTCAGTATTTCCAGCAGCCGTTATATAAGTGAAATACTCTTGAAAGCGGCGTTAAGCCTCACTTCATCTTACCCTATTGAGAATAATAACAAAAATATTTCAGCCGAAAAAGGTAAAATTAATGTCAATTACAAAGATACCAATAGATTAGTTAATACAATCGTTCGTTCATGTAAAATAAGATATAAATATGACGATAAAGGCTTCATAAACAGGGTGGATACATTGTTTTCAAATCACAGCGAGTTTTTATCATTCAACAGTGAAATAATTATCCTTTTCTTAAAGGAAATAAAATGTTAATTCGTTGTCTGACCGAATGTACTTTGTCCATTGATAAAGTTTCTTACGACAAAAACAGCACTGTGGTACTGGAATGTGAACTAACAGAACATTTGTTTTATGAGATATTTTGGAGCAATTTTTTTTCAATGTTTGCATTTACAGAAATATTAAAAGTTATGTTATAGAAATTATATTCATCAACTGGAGAATGGCATTATTCAAGCAAAAGCCATAATTTTCAAATTGCAATAGAAAGTACTTTCATTAGAAACCTTATATTTTAATGCAACTTTTGGCAGAAAGTTTGTCCATAATGTATTTATTAATTATGTACACTAAAATACAAATTAACGAATATGTTTTAAACAGATTTAATATCTTTGCTTAAAAGTTATACTCTTGTTGTAAGATAATGCGTTTTTTAAAATTACCTTAAAGTTAGTTGACTCTTTTGGTTGTCATCAAGTTTATCAAATTGGAATTCATAATTTTATTTTCGTGACAAATGAATAAAGTCTGTTAAGTCCTGAAGGGAATGTGATTAGCAAATGTGATCAATCATTTTCAATTCTTAATAATAGAAAAACAAGACAAGGTTTCCCGTGTATTCAAGTGGTCCTAGCATCGAAGTGATTTCCTGCGATTATTCCGTTCCTATATTTCTGTTTACAACAAGATATCAGTGAAGAGTTTTAACTGGCAGAGTTCACCTCTCTATACTCGATGTTATCTCCGTTAAACACACCATATGTTTTGGCTCAAGTGTTTACAGATTTCAAAGTTGCAAAAGGTCTACGAGGTAAGAAAGTGTGGACTACTTAGAATAGAATATAAGTTGTTAAGAATGATCACCATCATGTTTTTACATTTACTTCTGTTTTCTATTAATGTGAAATAATTCATCTTTGAAGAGAAACTCCATGTTTTTCATGTCATGATGTGTTGTTTTCATAAGAACTTATATAGCATGTGTGTTGTTATAGATTCGAAATCTCATAAAATCTTCTTTACACAAAGCATTGCTAGTTTCAAAGAGAATCGTAAAATATACTGGTAGATGTAGAGAAACTGAAAGCATATGTCCAAGTGAAATGAAATTTGTTTCATATAATCTACCTAATCTACTTAAAACTAGGTGTAATGCTTACGTCCCCTAAATCGTGATAACGGACTTAAGGGACGGAAAAATTACATCTAGTTTTAACCAGACTGCTCGAGTAAATACAGTCAAATATGCCAAAGAACCGACACTGGATGAATAGCATCATTGGGTAGAGTGAGAATGTTATGTGGCGCAGTGGAAATATAAATCTGTAGAGTCTAGATTTGATCTGAAACTGGAAAATTTAGTTACCGATCATAGACGGAGGGAAAGTGAGCAGTATGGTAGATTGTATTAATGTAGGTCTTAGGGAATGTAAGCATTACATCTAGTTTAACTGGATTGTTACTCGTGGAGAGTTGTTTATGTTACCTCGTTTTGATACTTAATTGTTAAACCTTGCCATCCAAGGACAAAGTAGACAGCCAACCATTTCATTCGTTTCCATTTTCAATGATTCAAAATCTTAGCTATGTGACCATTGTCGGTGCGAAATATTCGTCGTCGTTAATAAACTGAGAGAATTGTTTTCACTTTTAAAATTACCAATGATTTAAAACAACACAAGACATATTAAGCTTTCTCACAAACAGGTCGAATTTCACATTTATTTAGAAATCTTGGTGTTATATAAACCAGGTATACATTTAAAACAGTTGGTAAATGAAATGCATGTTATATATTGACTGCGTTAGTTTTTAGCGATGTTGGCCTTTATTGATAAAGTGATTGCACGGGAATGAAATCTTTCTCCTGTTAAGGGTCTTTATGACAGAACATCTAGTTAAGCTTATCTTTTCGTTGATTGTGCTGCGACTATCAGGAACCATCTGAATACTAACTCTTACCTACTTACAGCAATTCTGTTATTTAAATTACGAAACAGAGACCATAAACAATATCCTAATCTCAGCTTTTCTTGAAATTGTTTGACTTAAATGAGTTTATATTTAAAATGGAATTTATTTCATCGGAAATTAGCTGTTTTAACATGAATAGCTAAATGTACAGCCGTGTCGGGTAAAGATACGCGTTGGATAAAGATACGCACTCGCACAAAACTTAACCTAGTAAAGCAGGATGAGTGTTATCTTGTAATAAATTTATGTCTATGCATCTTTAGGCAATTTAGAAGATATCATGAAATTTTTGAAATGGTAAAAAGGACTTAATTGTTGATTATTGGCAAAACATCGGTAAAAACTGACAAAATTCCTGGAAAACATATCGTAATCAAGCAGTTTGCCTTGCCACATAACAAATGTTATTGGAAACCAAAGTATTGATCCCACTATCAGTCTGTCCTAACCTAGACTTCAGAAAACAGTTTAAAAATCTATCAAAATCATAAAATTGGAAGTGTAATGGAGCATTCAAACCCTGCGTGCGTATCTTTAGCCTACACGTGACCACCTACGGGAATAGGGGGGTACTCGTTGGAAACTTTCAGTTTCACTGACAAACACATTTCAGCATGAATATTTTACATTAATATTATCAGTGAAGCTCTAAACTTTAACAATGAAGTGGTTTTTATCCCATATACTGTATTTTTTCTCGAAGAATGAACATGTATCTCTTAGGTGCGTAGCTTTACCCGACAGCACTGTACTTCAGAGATATGAAATTTCCCTGAAAGCTATCCTTTCACTTATTAGTAATGTTCATTTCATTTTGTATGCCACGGTAACGATTTTTAAATGGTTAATTTGTCTGATTACTTGACAGTAAAAAGTGCCTGAAAAGACCAATTACTGCATATTTTCCGTCTTGCAGGAAGGATGGACTGTTTGTTTGGGGGATATAGGGGGACGAAGGATTGCAAAGAATGTCGTTTTAATGTATTAAGATAATCAATTCTTAAGTTCATATTTATATTAATTTATGATTATATTCAAAATAAACTAGTGATTGATAAAAAAAAAGTTGCATGTAGGGCGTATATAAATAACTGAATAGAATCGATTAGCAACAATTTCGTTGGTGTTTAAGTACGATTCTTAATACTCGAAATTGCGATATGTGGTGGGAAAACTTTATCATCAAAAAAAGTTTACCGTTTAACAGATTCATCTCATTTCAATGAACAATAACACGTGTTTGATACCAAATCATTAATGAGTTTTAAAAAAATAGTATTAAATTGAAGGAAGTTTAGTATTCTGTTTATTACTTGATCTCAGTAATCAAGCACGATTGTACTGAACGAACTATTTCCGCGACTTGTGGCCGCAATTTGACGTCGGTGACAAGATTGTGACGTCACAACCACACAATATTATGACGTCATAGTTGCAGCGGTATTACACTAGTTTAATATCGCCGTATAAATATTACACTGCAGTATCTTACACGGGCGAGTAATAAATGACTCTATCCACATGACTGATGTTGGGATGTATTCATTTCTGTAAGTAAATTGTTTTAGACAGGTCGACCTATATTAACTAATTGATTTATGCCATCATGTTCAGCAAAAAACTTATAAGGTCGGATATTCAAATAGTGTTGCTTTTCATGAAAATTACACTTTCACATGTTAGGGTCTAAATGAATCAATATCATAATTTATCTTAACAAAACAAATGTACTTCACTAAAATAATGAATTCCGCTTCATTAGGGAATCTTTCGTACATAAACCAAGTACTAAATCTAGTAGGCAGAGTGGTTGATGAGAGAAACTCAAATTTGTAGTTAAAGAAGTTATTTTGAAAGGCAAAGACGATAATGGACAAACACGTCAAGAGTACCCTAAGGTACAAATTGTTTTTAACTTTAGATCATTGCCCATTGGCAATGTAACTTGCATCTAAAAGCTAAGTGTATCAAAAGAAAATCAAAACAGAAATATAGCTTATGATCAAAAACATGGGACAGATTTTAAATAAGAAAATCGTGTTCAATTCGGTTAATGGCTGGTGAAATTTTAATTTCAGGTTTTCCCTTTAAGAACTTTTCAAGCGTCTTTCTCAGAACACGTGATAACGTTTCCAATTTTTTTAATCAAAAGAAGCAGTTTTAAGTCGGAACATACCATATTCAATTAAGCTATGCCAATCGATTTCCCTACATCAAATAATTAAAGTGTGTTAACACAAAAATGGCCGCCAGTGACCTTTGCTTGATATTTATTTTTATCTTCTACGACTACAGAGTGTATTGAGTACTGATTTGTTTTGTCCCTCTGAAGATGATACATTTGGTATAAACTAACGTTTAATTTGGAAAATCTGAAGAAACAAATCTTTCCAAAAACGAGCTGCTGCTTCTTTAAAAGCGATTTATCAAGCTTCACTTTGGATTTAATGTTTGTGTTTGCAATTAACTATGTTCATATATGTTAAATGAAGCATCACAACGTTTGCATTTGCAAGACACTCTGCGACATAATGGTGCCTTATCATCGAAAAAACAACGTACTGTGGAATTAATCAAATATTTCTTAGAACTTTACTTTAAGCAGATTGGATAATACTCATATAATTACTTTACATAACCGGATGTTTTCTGATTTTCATGGACAAATAGTAACGGCCACATTTTAGTCATTCGGTGATGAATTTGTGTGATATATTTTCATTTATATCCTGTATATGGTATTGCGAAAAGTATCAAAGCTTGAAAATGTCAGAACAGAGCGTCTCTTTAACTCTCTAAAAGCAATCGATGCTTACGATTAAATGTTATGTTTAACTTCACTAGACCCACTGGATATTATTATTATTACTTAAACATAGTGGTACTTTCAAAACTTACAGACCAGCTACTTTGGTTTATTCGTATAAAGTGGTATTGTGAATAGCTGGTGTGTAAAATAGTGACCGTCTGAGATCTAAGGCATGTCTTATAATAGCAGTTTGTGCAAAAAACTTAATCAAAATCAGGCCATCATTGAGTATCAGACACTTATAAAACACCCAACATTTTTCTTGTAATTATCATGTGAAATATTTCAGTTAGTTAAGAACCATTCACCTTCAGAAACTTTTAAATGCATTTAGCCTAATTCAAATATTTTCCGCAGCTTTTGGTTCCTCTAAAAATTACAAGGATTCCAATTAAGGTTTCAAATAAAAAAATGAATCGACGTTAAAATGATCACTTGCATTCCTAAAATTTAAGAATTTAAATTACATTGACGTTTGAAAAACATTTGTAGTTTATCTGTGCCCTTGGATTTTATCATCAATCTGGTAAAATCATAAACTTTCAAAGCATTTCAATTACAGTTTTACTTCGCGTAGCTGTGCTTCAAGCTTTTCCTTTAGAAGGAGATGTGAATTATTGTTCGATTTTCGTAGTTAAAAAGGTATCTTCAACAAGCTTCATTTTCATATTTAAAAATCTATAGTTTACAAATATCAAATTTCCTTTAACATGAACAATTAACAATAATTTGTAAAATTGGCAGTGTATAATGATATGACGGCAGTCTGGACGTGGTTATTGTGGCTTGATGGGAAAGGCTTACAATATTCTATAAGGAATCAGCTCTAGTACCGAACTGCATTAATACTCGTCCTTTAATCAACTTCCATTTGTGAAACAGAGGCCGATGTTTTATTTCAATCGGTGAAGATGCTAGATTTTGTCAATGCATTTTATCATTATTTGTGATTAGAGACGTATGAAAGCAAGATGAAAGTACCATTGCGTGAGTCAGAGTCTCTCATCCATAAATACTTCCTGTGACGCATTTGTTTATGGAGAACTCATTTTTGTGTTGTTACAATATATGAAATGAAACAATTCTTGTCTTAAAAAGACACTGTATTCTTACATTATCTGTGGCTTAACAGAACCCATTTGCCCACATACTCGTTGTTACGAAAGATTTACGATATGAAAATTACAATAATTACATACATAAACAAGGAATGCACGTAAAACGTTTTTAAAATACCAAAAGAGCAGGGTTTCTCCTGTGTTTTACCTTTTCTGCATATTTAAAATGATACGAAATTGTGTGATAATAATTAAACCATCTTTTAATCTTTTAAAATACCAAATAACAGATCAATAAAGTGTTTCCTCTCCGTTATCGGACAAAATTACATTAGCGTACTAGCCTATCCCTTTTTATCCATTGATCAAATAAATGTTAAAAATAAAACAAAGCTTGGTGGCACGTGGCAGTTCGACCATTATCATTAGTATATATCCATTAAGATCTGACAATATATTTCGAAGTCATTATTGAGTAACAAAGCATTTGTTATTACCATATCTCTACTTGAAGGTTCAAAAGCCTTATAAAAATCTATTTGAAAAAGTTGGGGAAAAAACCATGTAACTCATTGACGCCGAGAGCCGTCAAAATAATGAGATCCTCACAGCGAGAGCCGCATGTAAGCGTCCGTTAATTAGCAGTTTCTCACAGCGAGAGACGCTTATGTGCGTTAATTGAAAGCACCTCTTATTCAGCGAGAGCCGCATATGTGCGCCCGTCCTATAGTATTACAATGAACCAAATGTGTGCAATCATCGAAGTATCAATCCATAAAATTTAACGTATCTTAATTGAGAAGATTCCCTTAGTCTTCATGACAGGAATAATTTATAGTGTTTATGATGGCACGTTAGAAAGATGAACACATTACGTTTATAAAGAAAATTTCACTTAGCTTATACCGAGGCAAAACTTTTGATTTATTTATTGGAAGTTAGTAATAAATAGTTTTACACAGGAAGTAATGATTGTAGTCTTGTGAAGATTGATTTATCACTTTTTTAACACTCTGAGATATAGTTTATCTGTAAAACGCATTGAAATAAAATATACAAGAGAGGAAGCGTCATTATTGACATTTATTCGTGAATAATTTGTGGCTATGAAAAGAATAAGTAGATAAACAGAATAAACAAGTACATGATTTTTTCTGATAGAATTACCTACAGTGTTGATAATCGTTTGAATTTTTATTCAATCCGTTCATAGTAACGATATATTTGGGCAGCTCTAACCATGAAAAAACTATCCTGTAGAATAGAACCTGTATTCACGCCGCTATTCTTTGTCATGTTGCAATAGTAGAAAAAATGTTAATGTTATATCATTGGACCGAATAGTTTCATACAGCCACTCCCACTTTCATAATATACGCTGTACCCTCACCTGTAATTCATGCACCTCGCAGTTCTATATAAAGATTATTTACTTTGCTAATATGCTATTTTTATTCGTATGAGCTCAAACAAAAGACTTTTGTTTTATTTACAATATTTGCACATCTTGTAACATCATAGTTCGTGGTGATCTCATATTTAGAATTTTATATTGATTATACAAAAATAATAATCTGGCCTCGTCCAATATACATGTTACCTCTTCATGTGAAATACATGGCTAAATTATCATTTACAGCTGGAATACCAAACGTTGTATTTGTTACACATAGTATTTAGACATGTAGTTTTTCTATTTTCAAATGAAAATGCGTGTCAAATCATAATGATTAATAATATAGTTGGTACTTGCAAAAGAGTAAACAATATGCCGTCATCAAATCACTCGAATGGTAAATTGAAAAAGAATTTTCTAACTTGAAGATTGAGGCAATGTAATATATTTTTTCGTAACTTATAAAGATCCAAGCATATACTTTTAATTTGAGACGGACAAACCCCTTAATTAACGGCATAAAGAAAAAACCATTGAAGAGTAATCACAGGTGGTGTTTCTGTAAGTTATCAGTGTTCAGTCCCTCTATTTCCTGTTTGATCTTCATAAAAGAATAAAACAATTGAGACTTTATGGTTCATGGCTAGACAGTTCAGATCGGCCCCCTAAACCTTCTCTCTAAATGACCGGTGCTTAGAGTTAATCAGTCTCGCTACAGCGAACAGCTTCAGAATATATAATGACAGGCCCGTGTTGAGCCGTAAACCGTGTCTAAGCGTTTATGAGTTAAAGAAGGTCTACTGAATATCGAGAATCGATCCACTTCAATCGATAGTTTTAACATGTAAAACCAGTGTTATAATAAAAAAACGGCAACAACGTTTTTACCATTATGCAATCAAGGAGTTAGAAAACGTACAAATGTTTAGTGTTCATTAATAAAATTTCCTGTAATTATGATAGTAAAAGATACATCATAACACCTTTCGTTATCAAAAATCTCAACCATCTTTGACAACAGTATGTTTTCATCAAAAGGAATGAAATAATACGAACGAAATGACTGTTATCTCATATTATGATCATGTCTAAGGAATTTCCCTTCTACAAAATGTTACGATAATCTTGTCAAGGTGGTTTGTGGCACAATAAAATTCAGATAAGTTGTATGGAGTGTTCACCATTTAAAACATTTGGCACCATTCTCCTTCAAGCTCAGTTCATGGAATTCACTCAAATCAATTTCCTGAAGAAATGTAGCCCGTTAGTGCAAGTGACTCCAATCGTGAAGTGACTCTAACACGATGGTCCTCTATCTAGTCCTTAGTCTGGCCAGAAGTAGCTCGACGTCTCCGTCTCTCTCACATCATAGGGTAATCTATGCACTGAGGAAATATTACACCTCATTGATTTAACTTTCATTTGGATCTGGTAAGTTTTCGTAACGGAAGTTTATTTATCTTAACCATGTTGTGTATATTTCTATTTTCAATCTGCATGGGGATGTGTTGTGTTGTGCTGCACTTTTCCCAGTTCAATCTTCGTGAATCTATCTGTATATGTTTATGTATTTTATCATTTAGTGTGTATACCATCCGTGTGTTATCACTCGCGGTTTGCATGCAATAAGTATCTTTATTTACCAAATGTTTACTCGTGGATTCAGATTGGGATAAAGTTCTGTCCCATACCAAACACGGTTGTGCGGCTTCAAGGTTGGTGGTCTCATTTTCAAATAGAAGGTCTTGCGACTTTAGAAAATATACAGATCATTCCCGGAAAGTTCCTTGTTTAAATCATCTTTAAAGCAGACAAGCATACACTCTTCTGATTCACAATACAATAATTATTTTATCCATCTGATGCTCTCATGACAATATGAATTTTTGAAGGTTTATGTTAGTCCCACGCATTTTGTTAAGCTGTTAAGATTTTACATATAACCTACTGATGGGTTTGGAAACTAAAACAAGACTTTTATTCGACGGGCTCTGAGCATACCATGTTGACTGGTTTCATTTTTTTTAACGAAGATTCGGAAAAGATTGGTGGTGTTGGAAGAATTGTCGAGATAGACAAGTCGAAATTTCGAAAAAAGGAAGTTCAATAAAGGGAAACGTGTCGAGGGACAATGGGTGTTTGGCGGCATGGATAGAGACTCAAAACAGTGTTTTTTCGCATGTGTTGACAAGAGAGACTAAAGTACTCTTATTCCAATAATTCTCAAACACGTTAAGCCGGGACCAACGATAATCAGCGATTGTTGGAAGGCTTATGATTGTTTAAAGGAGGAAGACTTTAATCATCTGAAAGTGAACCATTCTTTGCACTTTAAAGATCCCGAGATTGGCGGCCACACAAATTCGGATCGAATTGTCGCGGCCGCGGGTTGTCCTCAAGCGTTCACTGCCAAGAGTGAGTGAGTTGGGGTTTAACGTGCTTTCAACAACAATTCAGTTATTAAACACGTGGATGACAAGCATCCTAAAGATAGTGGACACAGTAGGGAGAAAGGGATAGAAAGAATAAGGGAAATAAAGGCATAGTGAGAGATAGAAAGAAAATTTGGTCAGGCGTCCACCCGTCGACCTGTCCAGCGTGGGTGCCCCTACCAGGAGCATGTTATCTCCAGCTGGCATAGCTCTTGGTGTCTCTGATGCACGAACACCACACCACGATAAGGTATTGAGTCACTGCCAAGAACAAGTACGAACAAGCAGACTGAGTCAGCTATATCCCCGCCAAAGGGAAAGGGTAATTAAGGATACTAGTTGTGGAATATTGAACAGTGATCATGTTGTTTTTCTACAAACAACCTTTAAGAAATCCTATGTTACGTTTCCATGGAAACGGGTAAAAATAAAAATGCAAAGAAGTTAAAAAACCCAAAAGGCACATCTCCGCATGATGCCCGTTGCACATACCAAGTTTCGTCGAGTTAGGTCTCACAGTTTTGGAGTTGTCCTGGACTGGACTCAATACCTTACCGTGGTGTGGTGGTTTGCGTGCTTCAGAGACCCCACGAGCTATGCCAGCTGGAGCTTACATGCTCCTGGTAGGGACACCCAAGCTGGACAGGTCGACGGGTAGAAGCCAGACTAAATTTGAGTCCTTCTAAAAGCTGTTGTCTATCTCTCACTGTGCCTTTCTTTCCGTCTTTTCCCTCATCCTGTCGATCCCTTTCTCCCTTATCTGTCCACTCTCTTTTGGATGCTTGTCATCCACGTGTTTAATAACTGAAATATTGTTCAAAGCACGTTAAACCCCAACTCACTCACAGGAAACGAAATCCTTTGTTATGTTTCCATGGAAACGAGTAAAAATAAAAATGCAAAGAAGTTGAAAACCCCAAAAGGCACATCTCCGCATGATGCCCGTTGCACATACCAAGTTTCGTCGAGATAGGTCTCACCGTTTTGGAGTTGTGCTCCGGAAACATTATCGGGACGGACGGACGGACGGAGACCATTTCAATATCCCCCGCCAACTGGGGATAATAAAACTTTCTAATCTTATTTTTTCGAAGAACTTTGTGTGAGGAGGAAATATATGTTTGACACTGAAAATAAGTTTTCTCAGTTTTCGGATTTGATTAAAAGAGTATACAACCATCACGGAAAGAATGACGAACGGCGTCCTCTCGCACAGATTCAAGCAACTGTAGCCCAAGTTAACGACAGCTTTGACGGTGACTTTTCGACGATTTTGTTACATAAACGTAAGTTGTCCACACTTCAACCATTGAAGCAAACCCAAAACAAAAATGTATAATGTGGCCAAGGATTGAAGGAAAAGTGCCTAATAGCCGACTCTTAATATTTATGCAAAGCGGTGACCTAGCTAGACATCGAAAACGAGGCTAAGGCCGCAAGCTTCGAAAATGGCCTACGATCATGTGTGCCGTTTTGGTCGAAATCCTTGCATTTTCACCGCATTCCCACAGACCATCTTGCGGAAACTGTGGCTGACAGCTATCCGAAGGGACGAGGGTCAGTTTTTCACGGCAGGTGAAAACTTTTCATTCATGATAATTGTTTTGAAATTTGAAGCCAAGCAAGACAATGTCAAAAAGTACTGTTTAAAAACATAATTTTGTAGAATTCAACCTTGTTAAAAGACATTATTGACCGACTGAAATCTAAATTCCGTGACTATTTTGTTTGACACAATTGGAGTCTCGCAAATATACACAGGTTAATATAAGATTAGATAAAAAGAGTTACAATCTTGACAAAAGTGCATGTAACTTTACTGTTTTATAAACACAGATTAATAGTGTAAAATTATTCTTGACACATATCAAAAAGATTTCGATTGTCGCATAATTATATCATTTTCAAAAATACTTAGCATAGATTGTCATATTTTTAGTCCAGAAAAGAAAGTATTCAGCTGCTGAGTATATTTTTGGTCCTTGAAAACATTCTACCCACCAAATAACTCGTATTTCATGTGAGTGAGTGAGTTTGGGTTTAACGTGCTTCGAACAATATTTCAGTTATTAAACACGGTGATGACAAGCATCCAAAAGAGAGAGGACAGATCAGGGGAACAGGGATCGATAGGATGAGAGAAAAGACGGAAAGAAGGGCATAGTGAGAGATAGAAAGCAGGATTTTGAAGGACTCAAATTTGGTCTGGGTTCTACCCGTCGACCTGTCACACACTTGGGTGTCCCTACCAGGAGCATGTTAGCTCCGGCTGGCATAGCTCTCGGGGTCTCTGAAGCACGCAAGCCACCACACCACGTTAAGGTATTGAGTCCAGTGATGGAATTTCATGTGACTTCAAATTTAATATGAGCAAGATACAAGCAATGTTTAACTGTTCAACCAATAACTTACACCCATCTACAAGCGTTATCATTGATTGTACTGAGATCAAGGTTCAAATTCCATCTGCTCTTGTTTTAAATTCAATGTTCTATTTTCATTACAAAAGTAGTTGTACTTTGAAGGGTTTGATCGGAATTTCTCCACATGGAGCAATCACATTTGTATCATGTCTCTTCCCTGGGGTAATGTCAGATGTAGAGATCACAAAGATTTCAGGGATTTTAGATCTGCATGAGCCTGGAGACAGCGTTATGGCTGATAAGGGTTCCTCAATTGCCAGTATTACAGCTTACGGGACAGGCGTGTAGGACTTAGCATTCCCCCCTTTTCCCACAATTGTGGCCAATTTACATCTTAAGAAATTGAAAAAAACTCAAAAGATTGCTTTCTAAGAATCCATGTTGAACGTTTGATTAGAATGATGAAGCAAAGTCAGTTGTTTGACTCTGCCATATCACTTTCAGATTTGGACCGTAGCATGCATTGCAACTGGCTTTCAAGGACCTCTTATTAAGAAGTGTGTCAAACCACTCATGAAGTAGAAAACATAATTTATAAATCAAATCAAGAATTCACTGATTAGGTTACAGTGCTATTAATTTATTTCAGATTAATTACCTTCAGAAATATAAAAGTACAGTCATGGTATGAGAAATTCTCTAAATCAAATGAAAACAAAAACACAAATGACATGTAACAGTGATGTTTAAATGACAGAAATATACACTATGAGTCATGAAAATAATATATTAAAATTTATAATTTATATCTGCCTATATATAAGAAATGTGTAGTCTCACCTGGAAATTATTAAAGTCAAATGAAGAAAAAAACATCAATGACATGTTTCAGTGCTATTTTGATAGAAAGATATGAGCTTATATTCTTTTAAATTTGGTTATTTATCTTTGCCTGTATAAAAGAATTTTGCACAGTCATACCATGAGATAAATGCTTCAGTGTTATTTGAATTGCAGGAAAGTGGACGAAAAGCATATGAAAATAACTTATTTAGATTGATTATTTATCTTTTACTACAAATAAGAATTGTGTAGCCATACAATGAGTCATCATATTGTATATACATGTTTTAAGTCAGTTTTAAAGGTTTCATTAACAAGACATGAACTAGACAAATGGGGGTTGTTACCGCTAACTGAACCATACTGCAAATTAAAATGTTTTTGTTTTTTTTGTACAGTACAATAGTGTTTAGTGAGTGAGTTGGAGTTTAACGTGCTTTGAACAATATTTCAGTTATTAAGCACGTGGATGACAAGCATCCAAAAGAGAGTGGACAGATCAAGGAGAAAGGGATCGACAGGATGAGAGAAAAGACGGAAAGAAAGGCATAGTGTTTACAAATTTCAACATGCATAATATAATTGTTTGATATAATCAGTTCTGACACTCATGAAACAATGTGTATTCTCCCTATAATAAACAAAATTGAAATTAATGTTAAAAACTTTTAACCTCAGGTGATAGCTAGGGCTCTAAAACAGATTCTGGTTGTGCCTTTTCTGAAAAGATGTAAAGAATACATGAGTCATAAATAGAATTCTTCAGTGTATAATTTTTTTCTTGTACAATACATAATACAGGCAGTATTGTTAAGTAATCTGAGATTTGTGTTTTAGTAAATGATTACAATGGATCAAAACACTAACATGTATTTCATTATTCACATTTTAAGAAGATATAATTGAAAATGAATTGGCCTTGACATATTTGTGGTTTATTCTTACACTTAATGTTAATACTTATAAAACTTTAAATTGTGACCTAAATGCTGATTACCATTAAAATCAGAAGATATGGTCAAAGTACAACTGGTCAGCCTGATCCTTAACTGGCTGCCACTCATGTATAATGAACAAAATCCTTTCCAAATGTGTTGACTTTGTGGACCAAACAAAGAAATCACACCACATTAAATCAGTAACAGCAAGTACGTTGCATTTGAATTTGGTGGTATAATTGTTACTTTCTTTCAAAGATAATGTACCGTTGTTAATATACTTGAGAAAGTGAAGCTGATCATTCTCCTGAGAAAGATCTGGACATTTTGTTTAAAGGAGACCATGAGGTGGTGTGTGGCTAGGGTCAAATACCTTCCGGTCTGGGCTTGCTGCAAGCCATGGTGTCGCTGGGGAAACAACAATGCCAGACGGGTATATATTAATGGCGTCCCCTTTAATCAGGAAATACACACACGTATGAATTATAATTCAATTAAGATATAAACCGATAAAGCCACACCTTCGTGTTGAATCAAAGTTGAGTAAATGGGGTTATACAGATAGCTTAACTACCAGTGGTTTTGATGTAATTTTCATTGAGATTTGGGTAAGTGAGTGCTTTATAAAAGTTAGTTCAAGAATTGTATGTTTGGAAAAATATCGAATAAAACCATCGTTTTTAAACGTAATAAGATTTAGTATCATATTAGGGCTGTAGTTGACAATATGCAAGAACACATGAACAACTTTTGAAGCTGTGACCCGAAGTTCTTTAAGCTTTTTCCACTTAGGGTCCCCCGCCTGCAGCCTGGTTGACTTTTCTATCCCTACAGCCTCCTCCTGACTGACTGATAGTGATTCAAGCATCTGTCCCTGGGCCTCTGTGAAAACCGTGGTGTAGCAATGTGAGCCGATGTTGTTATTGCTGTCAAGAAAATCAGGGAAGCCGGAATCCAGGATGTTGAAAAGGAAGGATGGCGCAAGTTGTTGCTGGTACATGTAGCTGATGGCAGAGCCTGTGGGATAGAGCCCGAACTCTTGATGAGGGGATGGAGCATATTGGTGGTAGTGACGTTAGGAGGCAACAAAATGGACTGACAGTCTGAAGGGCGCAGATCAAGTCCTCCAGGGGTGGGAGTGGTAATCTCATGGTGTTGAAGAGAGTGCTCCTGACTGGCTTGTTACTGGGGTCTTCCTTGCTGTACCCTGTCACTTTGACCTCTTGGACAGACATCCCGTGTATTTTGCTCCCCTCCCCTCCCCTCCCCTCCCCTCCCCTCCCCCCCCAGGTATATGTCATGTCTGTGGGAGGGAAGTCTTGACAACATCAGCTGGGATGGAGGTGAGACCGCTCAGCTTGTAGTGAGCAAATAAGTAGTGTGTTCCAGTGATGTGTCCACAACTCTGTCCTTTCCCAATGGAACCTCAAAGTGTGTGGGGCTTCGTTTTGCCTCTGTGACCTGTAGCACTTAGCACTCAGTCTGAAGCTTGGTCCATCACTATATTCTGAAAAGAAAATCGAAGGTGAAAGAGATGTTCGGGACGAGCGACAAATCGCTTCCTGGTTTTATTTGTCGCGCCATGCGGGCTTAGCCTCGTATATTCATGACGTAATATTAAGATAGGCCCATGGCTAAGGGTAAAGATAAAATACAGATCAAGCGAGAACGTAAAAAAAAATCAGCTGACGCCTGCCGTTGCTATGGGCGTGAACTGCGCAAATTTTTTGCGCAGTTCTAATAATGGCGACGTTCTAAAAATGTATCCGGTGTTCTGTAGTCTTTTTACATATATAAATGTTGAATCATTTATAATGTATCACTTATTCAGTATTTTAAAGGGTCGAACATATATGACGTATATAATATCATATCAGCACTAGCTGGCTAGAGCGGTGAGTAATTTAACTATGATAATATGTAATTGTCTTTAAAATATTATGGTTTAGGGTCTATAAAATTCATCTGCTATAAATCCGGTAAAATCTGTCTCACATCTTCATCACGCCTTCACAGGTTTATCGCCTGACAAATCGATTCACTGTATGCAAGGTGTCTAAGCATATCCAATAGGTTCTGAAGGATAATTGTAGTTCAGACACTGTCAGTTATGATCCGGTTAGAGGGAAACAGAGTAGGTTGTTGGAGTCAAATATGTAAAACTTCACAAATTGTGTTATTTTATCGAAAATAAGTGATTGGTCTGTGATTAGCATCTTAGTGGTTATTAGTTCTGTATAGTGACAATAAACAGGTTAATGTCGTAATTTGTGATCAAAAACCGGACAATGACGCCAATCACACAAACATTCCTTTGGACATTTGTTTATTTTAAGCCATAAAGATTAAGCTTAAAAGGGGCGATTTCAACTTAACAAAGAACATAGGGTATTTTTTACTCTTATTTAAGCCTCAGGAAAAAAGCATTGAACATACTCTGTGCCACTTTAATGAAATAAGCTTTTCTTAGAACTATCCTATTAAGAATTCCTTCGCTCACAAGCTCTTTAGTTTTCATATAGGTAGAAAAGTTACATCCTGCTAAATCAGCGTGTATGATTCCGCTTTCGCTTACTTCCTAATACCCTGATATCTTTCAAGCCAATACCATCGTATCGCTAGCTATCTAACCAGCCAATGAGACGACTCGCATTCACCAACAGCGGCACAACCCGGACGGAAACATCCGTCGTGTTCAAGCTAGTAGCTTCTATCTCCTTAGTTAACGACATTTCATTTGCTGAAAAAATAACATGTTAGCACAGCCACGACTATCGAAAACGAGTTAGCCCTAAAGAGATAAGGGTATCAGGAAGGAGCGAGAGTGGATTCATAAACGCTAATGCAGCAGGTTGGAATAGTTTTATTACTGCTGTATATCTATACAATGCCACATGCAAACAGGTGAATAAATCAGTGTTGAGTGTGTTTTTGTCTTGTCATTATTGAATACGTTCGTATATTCTCTCATGGTAAACACTCAATGTTGAGTGATGATTAACGATTAAGGCGCTGAACATTTGAAGAATTTGTAAATATCAATCAATTTAGATAATCAAAAATCTAGATGTAGGTGGTTAATTTATACTCAAGGATAAATTTTATAGACAATCAGTGAAATCAATCTTCACTAGACAATTCTCCAGCGTGTAACAACCTTAGCCTAGGTCAATTACCATGTGCATCTAAAGCGTAATTTGTTGTCTTCATAATCTTGTTGAAATGTGTAATGATTTTTTATAAAATGAATTAAGATTCATTGTTCAAACAAATCTCATGTTACTTTTGATTAAAAAAATATAATGTATTTAGCTTAGCGATGTGTAGAACATTATAAGTCAACTATCTTCAACAAATGTCTCCTGATGAAAAGATAGATTCCCAAAACATTAATGATGGTTATTTACCGAAAATGCTACATTTCAATGCCGGTGCGGGATAGCGCAGTGGTTAGCGCGTTTGGCTTCGGATCAATAGGTTCGTGGTTCAAATCCCGCAATGGGCTCGGCAACTTTGAAGTAGAGAACTGTTCTACACGCTGTCAGGTTTGGGTGCAATGCTACACTGAAATTCAGCGCAGTACCACCCATGGTTCGCTAGTTCCAGCCGATGCTCGCAGGTTTGGTGTGGTGTTGCGTGCTTTCTCCCTGTAACAATACTAGCAGCCGCGATGTAAGTGAAATAATCTTAAAAGCGGCGTTAAACCCCAACTCACTCACTTGCTCACTACATTTTAATGCCACGTTTACCTACTGTCAACCCCTGCAATTAGAAAAATAAAATTTTACCTGACATTTGACTTTTAACATTAAGGTTCTTGACAAAATACAATAGAAAATATAAACTTGGTTGATTTTATTTTGATGCTCACTAGAATTAATTTGAAACAACATATTTATTCATTAGTATCAAACGAAGATATATCTTAGATGAATAACTAAAATGAGTCATATGATGTATACGATCAAGATGAAATACACTTCTTAATCTGACGTTTTGATTTATCTGTAATCTTGCAATTTGTATTAAGTTTGTTTCGGTGAAAGGTATTAGATAACTCATTGCTCTACACACACACAACATCAATCAATTTTAAATTTCGTTCCGAATTAAAAAAAATGGATATATATAAAATATATATGGATTGTAAAAACAATGTTATGATCTAAAGTTTAATGTTTGCATAAGCTTGACGTTATGTAGACACGACGACTACATTTTTAGTTCTGAAAATATAAACTCGATGAAAACATTGACAAGATTTTGGTTCTATCTTGCTATTGGGTAGGTTCTGTTTTCAAGAGCCTATAAAGAGATCGTTGCTTTGTTCCGACTTGATAAAGACGGACTGTTGTAGGTTGTGAAAGAATTATGAACCCTGATGTGGACTTCCCATTTTAAGTAAATGTTATTATTGTGAAATGAATTGAAGTCGCTGTATTTGCCATTATTGTTAATATGAAATTATTATAATAGTTTCATATTTTGTTAGGCATCATGTTGATTTCAGGAATGGATATCTTTTAATGCGGATACTTGTTAAAATTCATTTTTGTTGATGGATTCTCATGAAAATTTATGAATGGACTCTTCCAGCAAGTAGTAGCTCGTGAAGTGATCAATTCAAAACCATAATTCGAATATGCACAATTGAAACCTCAGGTTAAAGTTGAAAGCATGTGACAGAATCATGTTACAAATGTTATCTACGCTAGATTAATTGTTTATAGTGTCACATCTTTAGCATAATGATAAATTAAGACAAAGATAACAGACATGTTTTCATGATAAGGTGATCCTTGCTTCAATCAAACTGTCCAAAATCTACATAGGATGCATATGTGTGATATGTCGATGGTAAAGAATTCAAATTCAAATACATAATTGTTAGAATTTAAACTATGCCGTCTAAAAACTAATTTCTTACAGCAGAACAAATGAATGTAATGGGTTTTGTGTTATTTTCCATCAACATTTTTATCATATTAAGCTAGTGCTTCTTATAATGGTAAATTGAAATAACATCCCAAGACTTCGCGTAAGTGTCAATTTGAAATTATATTATTCTTTGTTTCAACATTATCACTAAATGACTGTCTTTAATGTACTCTTTTTGACTTAAAGGATTGTAGATGCTCATCTTTTGTTTTTAAATAAGCTTTAAACTTTGATTTTACTCGTGTATATCATATACCTTTCATATTTTAAAACAGTAATGAAAACGATTTCATCTCCTCTAAGTGTAGTCTTAAGTTTTATGAAGCAGCTTGTCATCTTCCATTCTGCTGAGTTTCATAAAACAACAGAAGCATTAAATTAGCGTTTCAGTCAATATCTGACGACCACCCCATCTCTGAATGCACTAGTTTGGGGTCAAAGAAGAATCTGGTGGCCTGGTTTTCCATGATTTAGATCACTCTGCGATTGTAAAGTCCCCCATATTATATCAATTTGAGTGTAATGTGATGTGCTTTCTTTTGGCTCTGGATTACAAGAGGGAGTGAATACGCCAAGAGCACTTTTACTATTTTGGATTGCTTAGTACGAAGATGTTTGAACCAAATCCAAACAATGTAAAGCCTGTTGCTTAGTGTACAAACGCCAGTAGATTGATGAGAACAGTTATTTATGTAACTGTCTGTATTTTCTCGTTATTTCCATTGAAACGCTGTTGTGAACGTCACTCTTAAAGTAACTAATAGAATTAACATTAACAGTCCATCAGGTATCATTTCTGTAAGAAGACCGAAAATACATACTTTAACTGCATTAACTAATCAAGCCTTTGGTTGGGTGGTTAAACAGTAATACTACTCATGTGAACACGCTCTTAAGCTCACTAGGATCACAAGAGTAATCCAACATCGTTTACACCTTCTTTTCTTGAAGAACTTTGGACCATTTTTATATAGGTTACGCGATTACAGAAAAATACTGTGCTGATGTTAAAAATAGCAAACTTGAATTGCCTTAGGGAGTTAGTACTCTAAGGTAAAACTCTTTAGTAGGGACGAGAGGTTGTTTGCTTTCAATATTGTCCCAAGCACTCAACCCGCTAAATGAGAAGACAAAGTACACATCCTTATCTTTTGTCTAGACCTTTTGTAATCCTTGCTTTGTTTGATTGCCATAAGTATTCTGTCATTAGGTCTGTAATTCGATTTTGGCTCCGCCAGTCAACAGCAGTAAGCGTATGTTTTTGTTTTTTTTTAACTTTTTATTTTCAAAGCATTTTACAGTGTTTTTTGAAAATCAACAGATGACATTCCGGTACAGCATAAATAATGAAAAATCACATAAGTACAGTATGGCAAATAGTCAAATTTACGTGAATAGAATATGGCAAGTTGACCAAAATTTATAGAAAAGGCTAATATCACACTCAATGATCGCTGAACATTTAGTAAGTAAATAATAGTCACGCATTTCGTTTTTGAATACTTGAAATGGTGGCATTCTTTTATTCAATTTGTTTTTAAATATAAGGTATTTCATTATTATCAAGATGATATTCAGAGGATCGTTATTCTTATCCGGATAACCAATCAGAACGTGTTTCTTTGTAATGTTTAATTGGATAAGAGCCTTCTGACGTAGCCAGGATTCTAGTTGTTGCCAGATTTCATTTACCTTTTCGCATGTCCAAAATAAATGAACTGGTGTCTCAATTTCTTGAGAACAGAAACTACAGTTAGGATTGTCAACATAACCTAATTTATACAGAATGCTATTAGTTGGAAGAATGTGATGTAGTATTTTATATTGAAACCATTGAAGTCTTGTATCTTTTGTGCATCTGAAAGGGACCATATTGTATTGAGACCAGTTATCAAGTGTGTTTTCATTAAATATGTTTCGTTCCCATTTAATGGTGTGTAAGTTTTTTGTGGTGATTGGTGTGATTAGTATGTTGTAGAAATATTTAGAACCTTTCAAACAATTAAACACATTTAGCAGTGTATGAGGTAGTATTGGATTTTGCAATTTTTCTAAATGAGTCATATTCACATGTTTTTCATGGAAATATTGTTTAATTGCAGCGATAAGGCCATTGTAAGTGACAAAATTTGTTTTGATCTCGAAAGATTTAGAAAATTTCTGGTAGGTAAAGAACTGTCCGTCCTTATCAATGAGATCGTTAATGAAGCGTACTCCCTTTTGATTCCAACCTTTATAGTAGATAGGGGTACGTGCAATGCGTATATTACTATTAAGCCAAATAGTTTCTGATAGTATGTCGTTCCCTTTATGTTCTGTTCTAGAATTGAAGTCCCACCAGGCTGTCAAAATATCTCTGTAGTATTTGTTAGGTGTAAGCGGAAGAAGCTCATGCCTCAAGTAATCACAACTATATTCCAAAAAGTTACCCGAACCTAACTTAGGGAGATTGAGGTTAAAAAGGAAACACCATTTTGAGTCTGAGGTGACGAAACGCCGTAACATTGATAATTTCTGCGCTTGCATTGTTGCTTTGATATTTGTTACATTGAATCCTCCATTCTTTTTGTCACAAATTATTTGACTTCTTTTTATTTTGTCAGGTTTGTTCTTCCAAATAAATTTAAAACATTTTCTTTGAAATTCATTAATACATTCAGTATTTGGGTTAGGTAATGAACTAAAAAGGTGATGTAATTTTGGAATAATTAATGATTTTAAAACAGTGTTTCTTCCAAATGGGGTAAGGTTATGTGTTGACCAAATAGACATTAGCCGTTCACACGTTCTAAGTTTTTCTTGATAGTTAGTGTCTACTATATCTTCAAGATCATGAGTAAACGTTATACCTAGGAGGTCAAAGTCGCCTTGGTCCCAGTTTAGGTTAAGTTGTGGACATAACTTCATTTTTGATCTCTTTTTGGATCCAATCCATATGAGACGCGTTTTTTCAATGTTAACCTTTAAACCTGAAAATCTGGCAAAGAAATTTAGTACAGTAAAAACAGCGAAAAGACAGCGTTCTGAACCATCTAAAATGCATGATGTATCGTCTGCAAATTGATTCAGTAGAAATTCCATATTACCTATTGTGATCCCTTTGATGTTTTTATTATTCTTGATCATTATCGCAAGTATTTCTGCACATAATATGAATATATAAGGCGAGAGTGGGTCGCCCTGACGGCATCCCCTTTGTATCTCAAACATAGATGAACCATAACCATTTACCAATACATTTGATTCTATCCCATGATATAGCGTCTTGAACCATTTACGTATCGATTGCCCAAAATTAAAAAAGGCAAGTGTTTTATCTTTAAATGACCAGTCGACCGTGTCAAATGCCTTTTCAAAATCTATAAGCAAAAGGAGTCCAGGTATTTGGTGAGATTCTGTATATTCCATAAGATCATATATTAACCGCGTTATCTCGCCAATGTATCTTCCGGACATGAAACCTTTCTGGTCCTCACTAATCAATGTCGGGAGCACAGATTTGATTCGTTTAGAGACTGCAGCTGAGGCTATTTTATAAAACACAGATAGGAGAGAGATCGGTCGCCAATTTTTCATAAACATCTTGGGTTTGTTACCTTTTGGTATACAGGTAATAAGTCCCCGTTTTAAACTAATAGAAAGTTCCCCTTTATCGTATGATTGATTTAGTGATCTGATTAAGAATTTATTGATATCTGACCAAAAGAACTTTAAGAATTCTGCAGTGAAACCATCAGGTCCAGGGCTTTTGTCATTTTTCAGGCACTTTAATGCTGTAAGTAATTCTTCGTATTCAAGTTTGCCCTCTAGTGATGTTGACACGTTTTGATCTAGCTTTGGTACAGTGTAGTTTTTCAATAGTTGATCAAGGTCGATATCGCTAACATCATGTTTCTTACTGTAGAGTTTGGAATAAAACTTTTTAACTTCATCTTGAATTTGCTGTTGATTTGTCAGTATGAGTCCATCATCACTTTGAAGAGATGAAAATGACTTATTTAAAAAGTTTCGAGATTCTAATCCGAGGAAATATTTTGTTGGTTTTTCGCATTTTGCTAAATTGTTGACCTTTGATCTAATCATGAGTCCTTGCGTTTTAATTTTATTAATATTTTCGAGTTGTTCGTTCAAATCATCAATTTCTTTTAGTTTTATAGATTTTAATTCAATGTCATCAGTTTGATCCATATCCTTTGTAACGTGATTGAGTTTAGATATAAGTTCAGTTTCATCTTTTTCTCTTTGCTTCTTTTTATATGATGAATATTTAATTGTTTGACCTCTTATTTGAAGCAATAATACTTCAAAAAGCATCTGATCATCGATAGTATATTCGCTATCTGTGTTGCCATGGTTTTCATATTGCAAAATAGTTTCCGAAATAGTACTTTTGACAAGTGCAACATAGTCTTTGTCCCTTAAAAGAGAATTGTTGAATTTCCAAAATCCTTTTCCCCTGTCTAATTCTGTCAGTGTAAAGGACATTGATATTGGAGAGTGATCGGACATGAAGCTTGGTTCTATTGCTACATCAATTATAGACGGGATCATATTGTGGGACACAAGGAAGTAATCGAGTCTAGCCTGTTTTAATGGAGAAGGTTGACGCCATGTATAACGTTTGTCATTGGGATACCTCTCTCGCCAGGGATCAATTAAATCAATTTCGTCTTTTAACTTCATTATTCTATCTCTAGCATTTGGATTGTTATGATGTTTGTAGTTATACGTATCGATATAATAGTTTTGTACTACATTCCAGTCCCCACACATGATTATGTGGTCACTGTTAAGAGTCTTAATGGTTATTTCAAGTTCATCATAGAAATTGGGGTCGTCAGCATTTGGGCCATAAAGATTGATGATCGCTAGTTTATACTTGTCTATAGTGATTTCTATTATTACACTATTGCCATCACAATCTTTTCTAACGTTATCAAGAGTATAATCTATGTATTTAGAAAAAAGTATAGCAACACCCCTCGAGTTACTGCTGTAAGAACTAAAATAACAATTTTTACAACCCCAGTCTTCAGTTACCGTTTTTTCCATTTCTTTAGTAAAATGAACATCTTGTAAACAGTATATCGAGGAGCGTTTCTTTTTCAAAAATCTAAACATCTCTTTTCTTTTCTTCTTATTATTCAGACCTCTGCAATTCAAAGATGTTATTTTTACCTTAGTCATATTCTGATTGGTTCTGGTTAGAAACCGGGTATATACATATATATAAGAAATATATTACCAAATTGTTCGAAGGAATAGTTATATAGTGCATAGTATTGAGTGTAATATTGCCTACTGTTGAAAACATTTGCCATACCAACAGAAGAGTTTCAATGAGAAAACAAAAAGGAAAGAAACAAAATACTGTAGCAACTGAAAAACGCTTAGATGTCCGGCCTGGAACACTCATGGAATCGAGTATATCCACGGATGATATAAGTAACAAATAACGATAATGTCATACTCATACTTACACGTTCACACATTGTCCGTGTAGTATATCCAAAAAACGAAAATCCATAAGAATATAGTTCCAAAACGAGAATTACACGAAGCACAGCACAAGACATCACAACACATCACATCACAGTACACTACATGACAACAGCTCTAGGTACAATGCGACCACGTGTTTCGTCTCTCGTGTGTCCGGCGCGGAAAGCACGTGCAGTTCATCGTGTGTATCTGAGTGTGTTGTCTCAAGAACTTATGGTTGTTTCGTGACTTTGTCGAAATAATAAAATTTTCAACATATACAAAAGGAACCGATATATCATTTAACATAAAAGGGCATCGAAAGAAAATTAAATCTTATGTAAAGAACTTGAAAACACGTTTGGCGGGAAACAAAAATTGAGCTAACACGCTGATTAGTTTTGAGATGTTTATAAGTTGTTTGGAATCACTTTCGAATATAGCAAAACAACCGCACAGTGATACGACATGAAATATGGAGTTCTCAATTGCGTGTTTTCCACAAAGAAGATGGAACAGTCGGGTCCCTAGTTTCCAGGACTACTTCGGTGCCAACTACTCGCACCCTTGTCCAGAGCTTCTCCTGGTCCCGAATCGAAGTGGCTTGGCGTCCGAGGATTGCTCGTCTCTTCTTCATAAGAGCAGGTAGGTCTGTCTGGATACTTTTTGATGTTCCCTTCAAAAGTTTGCGGGCCCCATAGACTGCATCCCTGTCTACCATGTGGATGAATGTGGCAATAATCGAAGGAGGGGCAGAGGGCTTGTTCTGCCTCTGGTACTCAGACTTAGGTAGCCTATGTACGATTTTGAAGAACATGTTATCGACCTGGTCCTCGCTAAACTGGAGTGTCTCTACAAAAAAAGCTCTGAGGACTCGTTCCGTATTTTCCTGAGGTTTTTCCGATATACCGTAAAACAGGAGATTTGTTTTGCGGTCATGAATGTCTTTCAATATTACCTGCTTTTCTAAGGTAGATTTTGATTCCTTCAGAGCCGCTAGTTCTTTCCGGAGAGACTGTATCTCCTCCTCGTGCTTTGAAACCACGTGTTCAACAGCATTAACAGTTTGCTTTATCTCGTTAATATCTGATTTTAACGAATCAATAGATGTCTGCAGTTCTGTTTGACAGTTTCTAATTAGTGCTGCTAACCTTTTTTTCGGAGTTTTGTATGAATTCCTCCGTGTTTGCCGAAGCACGTGTTGACCTCGCCGTCTCGGACATCTCAGAAAGTCCAAATGTTGGGCGAAAAATACAGCAAAATATACGAGAAGGGTTTATATATCAGTCCGGTTGTGTGTTGCAATGTTACTGACTATTTTATAGCCTTTTCAAATGTTTTTCAACAGTTTGGAAACAAAATCATCCGTGGATAGAGAGAGCGCCTCAGCCACGCGTCCGACTCGTATTCATGCGCAACCGGAAGTAAGCGTATGTTGATTTCAGTTCATCCAAATAGACTGGTCAACATGAATAAGGCCGAATGAACTCAATGGTGAACACATCTCCGAGTGAGTTTAAGAAGATTGTCTTTACATCGTGTATTAGTAAATCAATAAACTGACATTTTAACGAAATGGGGGCTAATAATTTCGTCTTATTTATTTTGACTTGACGAAAACATATTTGTGTGTTTCGGAAAACATAATAGTGTGTTTCGGTTAACGGTCAGTTAGTTTAGATGAAATATCAACCTGACGTTGTTCTTCAATGCTATCAATTATGTTATATCTAATAATACAAAAGTGGAAGACGAATTTATATTGGTATGTGTCTTACAATCTAGACATGAATTTTATCTAATAAAATATGAAATTGCCAAAGATTGAAATTTGATAAACGATTATCAAATACCATCCAATACCATCCGCCTGAGACTTTGCAGAAGAGGTTAAGTACGAGCCGGTTAACTTTTAAATCTTATATTATAACCTTTCTAAATGTTTGTTTTGCTGGAGTCTCATGGGTGATTCAAAGATGTTTTCACACGATTTTTATACCGCATGTTGATAATCCTACACTGATGTCAAGGTGTTTATTTGTCGAAGTACACCACTCACTCCGCCCCTCCCCCTCTACATCGCTCTTTTGCCGTGAACAACCATATCCATCGTAATAATTTTAATTGGTTGATTTATTTTTGAAAATAAAAAAAGTCTAGGTCAATGATACCAAATGTAGTTATTATTTAAAGGAAAATGATGAAAGGTTCAGGAGATAGTCAACCAACACGTAAAGAATACCCTAAGGTTGAAATGTCTTTTGAACTTAACATTATTGCCCCTTGGACACATACAAGATTAAGGTTACTTTTATGCACTTAAAAGCTGTTTCATCAAAGAAATTAAATAAAGAAAATTAGTTTATGATGTAGAATATAGTCTTAATTTAGTTAAAGAAAAAACATGTCCAATTTGGATGCTGACTGATGTGATTTACGATCCATGTGCTGCCTCTGGGTTTATTTTCATCTTTTTCACCAAATACGTGATATCAAACTATC
Source organism: Phorcus lineatus (assembly GCA_921293015.1). Lineage (NCBI taxonomy): Eukaryota > Metazoa > Mollusca > Gastropoda > Trochida > Trochidae > Phorcus > Phorcus lineatus. Next base: position 21,257,821 of record OV121095.1, read on the forward strand.
ACAAGGAGCTTTTCATAAGGAATATGTTTCTTACATAACGATATATCCCATACTTGGGAATTGTCAAAATCGATATTCCTGGCTTGTGTTGTTGCAATACAACCAACTTCAAACAACACATTATGTCAACTGATTCCAGAATCAACATGGTTTGCTTTAACCTTTTTCATCTTTGCATACAAAACCTTTATTTACACCATACAAAATTCAACTTTTGGAAGATCTGAAGGTGCATGAAGAATATTAAGATTCACTTGTTAGTTGTTGTAACCATCATATTACAATAGAAGACCTGTTCTAAAGCAATGCAATTAAGAACATCTTTTCTGTAACAAATGTATTATATTCATTTGTATCATGGGCCTTTGGCCTAGATACTTTATGCAAATGAACAACTACAATAGAAAACCTGTTATTTCAAACAAAATTTAACACATCAAAGATCCTTATCGTTAATCTGTTTCAAATGAAATATTGATGAAATTTTCCTTACATTGGCTGTGTGCAGTTAGAGTTATTACATGAAGAATCACTGCTAGAACGCAGCTTATCACGTTCGGATGAATGAAAATGAATATCATCGGAAGTGGTGTTAAGATAGGTTCGACAGATGCCAAGATAAACAATAACTGTGCTGAAATTGAAGTATCGTGGTTCTCTATTATCAGGTCACTCAAAAGAGTATTAACAGGAACAAGTGGAAATAAAGATTAACCTAAAATGAAATTAGTTGACTTAGTAGAGTTAATTTAAATAAGTAACGCAGAGAAAACGTAAGTAAAACACAATTAAGTATTAATATAATTAAGTATTGTTCTTCTGTTTCAAACTGTTCCTGAATAGTGCAAATGATTAATATTGTGAATTATTAATTTAACACCAGATTAATGTTTTAAAGAACCAAGGACAAGGTCTATTTCGTACGTGAGCTCGGACGTTTAGAATAGTAACAGCCAGCACTGGACTCAATACCTTATCGTGGTGTGGTGGTTTGCGTGCTTCAGAGACCCCGACAGCTATGCCAGCAGGAGCTTACATGCTCCTGGTAGGGACACCAAGCTGGACAGGTCGACGGGTAGAAGCCAGACTAAATTTGAGTCCTTCTGAAACCTGCTTTCTATCTCTCACTATGCCTTTCTTTCCGTCTTTTCCCTTATCCTTTCGATCCCTTTCTCCCTGATCTGTCAACTCTCTTTTCGATGCTTGTCATCCACGTGTTTAATAACTGAAATATTGTTCAAGGCACGTTAAAACCAAACTCACTCACCCCAGTAGAGCCGATCTAACAGCAGAGTAAGTTTGTTAAACTCCTGGTTCAGGGCAGTTTGTTCAAAAGAGAAGATACTGCGTTGGAGAATGTTTTCTGGTGATATGCCACAAGGTTTACTCTCTCTTGTCACACGAGACAGGACATGGAATACTGAGCAAGGTGATCTATGAGGCACATCAAGGTTTAAGACATTCTGACAAGCATTAAGGAGCTGTGATTGAGTGTCTCTTTCAGGCGAGATATACAAGTTCGAAGGTGATTATCTGCTTGACAGGAAACCAGCGATTTTCCTTCAGTATAACACACCAGGTTTATCCCTGATAAGTCGGTTGTATGTATGCAGACGTTTTGCCCGTCAAATCTATTCTGGGAGACAGCTGTTTAGGCGGATGTTTTGTTTAACTTTATTTCAACTCTAATATGAGTGATGAATAAACCATTGATTGTGAAGATTGAGCATGTTATCATACTGCTTTTCTAAGGAATATAAATCCAATATCACCATATTGTTTATTTTTTTTAAAAACTCATACACACAAGCACGCTGTGATATGTACCGTTCTGTGGTCAATTTGAACAATAGCAAATGTTATACCATATCACATGCTATAAGGTTAGTTTTTACCATTAATGAGTAATAAATAGAAATGATGAAGGAAGATAAAATTACCTACAATGCAAAATATATCCCCATCTATCTTTTATCGAATGGTTGTACCAATTTATCGGCTGTAACGTGCTTTAAACAATAATTCAGTTATTAAACACGTGGATGGCAAGCATCCAATAGAGAGTGGACAGATCAGGGAGAATGGACGAGGGAAAAGACGGAAAGAAAGGCATAGTGAGAGATAGGCAACAGGTTTTAGAAGGACTCAACTTTAGTCTGGCTTCTACCCGTCGACCTGTCCAGCTTGGGTGTTTCTACCAGGCGCATGAAAGCTCCAGCAGGCATATATAGCTCTTGGGGCCTCTGAAGCACGCAAACCACCACACTACGTTAAAGTCTTGAGTCCAGTGGTGGCTTATAGGCTGTGATATGACAAAAAAAAAGATCGATGTTTGGATTATACTGATATGAGTCATTATTTCAAAATAAACATAACCTAGCTCCCTTGTCCCTCTTTCTGCACATCTTTGATCTAGGTTTGTGAGGCCTGCGCCATTAGTAGTTGTTTGGCAAATGAAGTTGTAAAAACAACTCGATAGGATAAAATAACACTGGAAATCGGTCAGGGTGTATATAATATATCTTACCATGAGTGTAAAACTATAGAATAGGTCAACACTTGTATTATAAACTGATCGGCCTATTGTCATTGTAAAAAATCTTTCAAAAACTAAAAGAATAGAATGTTAGCATATCTCTATGTCGTTAACAATTATATTTCTTATAGTTTTGCCTTAATGACATGCGATAAAAGATCTTGGAAAACTGTTTCATCGAAAGAAAAATATCTAAACATCGAGCTGTTTGTTTCTTTCAACATTCTTTTCATTATCAATTTCTATTTTTGGTAGATGGTAGATAAAAATGGGTCACCTAAAAAATCTTCTGAAATTTTATACTAATACAAATTCAACAGTTCAAGAGTAACACAGTTTTAGATAACAAAAGTTGATGTAAATTAATTTTGCTCTTTTAAATTATCATTGTCTCGTTGATACACACGTTAATTTTTAGCATTCACTGTCTTTTTTACATAATGGGTTCACTAAGACCAGCTCAGACGGACACTGCAGTGATTTAGCACCCAGGGATTGATATTTGACTCGGATTGCCATATTTGTGCAATTCAAAATACATAATTTCCTGTTTGAACTTATTAGTATTACCGGAAATATGAATGAATTTAATCTCAAAAGGTATCAACGTTCCATTCTTTTGTAATGTGTCTTTTTCTTCTGAACAGCAAGATCAACCTCTTTAAAGTAAGTATCGAATTTTCTACAAAATACGTAGTCGTCCATGCAATGTCAAGCTGCACTATGTTTATTCGTAATTTGTTTTGGAATACCATGCGTCGGTTACGATCTAGTAAATCATGTCCCTGATTTTCCAAGGCTTATCGCCTGATAAATTAATAGCTTGTATGCAAGATGTCTGAGCTTGTCAAATCAATTCTTAAGGACAATTGTAGATCAGACACTGTCAGTCATGATCTGGTTAATCATATCAGCCTATCCTAGAACTCTCCAATTAACTATTCTAACATAAGCTCTATCATTTCCTTCGGGGAACGAATCGTGATGCAGAGACTACTGTTGTAGTTTGATGAAATGAAGCACATAATATAGTGTACATTTACGTGTTCCATAATTATATTACAGCAATTCGTAGTTTGACTTTTGATTTTATTCAATTATCTTATGCACTCAGTACAGATAAGATAAAAACAGTTCAAAATCTTCAATACTAGGTTGAGTGTTCAAATTTTTAAAACTTAATTTAAAGCTGTATGATAAAGTCCATAGGCGTCGATTTTTCAGCTTGACGTGGCAATGCTGTTTTTAAATGCGTGGTCTCGCCCTATGCGAATCTCCAAAAAGGCTTAGAATCTTCAATTTAATCTTTAATTAAATTTCAAATCTACATTTGACAATGCAAATGAAGAACGTCATGTTAAGCCATCGTCTAACACAAAAGAATACACAATTTCCTCATCTCCCTATCTGCACTATCTACCTTCACAAGATTTTTGTTTCATCTTGCTAATGGGTAGAAACTATCGTTAAATCATTGCTTTGATCCTACTTGACAAAAACAAACTGTTGTAGGTGGTTCAGGAATCAATGAAACCTGCTGTGGTTTTGAAAATGATAGGAAAATAAACGTGTGTAAAACATTTTATAATAGCTCCAAATAAAACTACTCATGATTCAAACTGAGTTCATCTGATTGATGGGGATATTGACCAAGTCCGTCATCTCGCTTAATACACTGACATATTCACCACTATGGAGAAGTTCTTTGAATATATAAATCAAGAAATACCTATCAGACATGCTTTCTAATTGACAATTTTTTTTATTGTTGCTGTGCTAGAGTAAACGATTTCCTTAAATAGAATAAACAAGTTTGTGATATTTGTTCACAAACAATAGAATTTCAAACATAGAATGGATACCATCATTCGTTTTTAAGTGCCAAAGTTAAACAACGTATTTCGTACAATATGTGATGAAACAGTTATTTGCAAGATGCATTTACATTCAGGCCTATAAGGAAACAACTATTTATTGAAAACGCTGACCGCAACTACAATTTAATCAGTTTCACAAAATTATTTACTGGTTCATTACAAAGATAAAGACACGTGTTTCCTTCAGTAAAGAAAATATATATAATATTTAAAGTGTATCGAATATATAAGTTTCTGTAGAACAAATATTATTATATTCATTATGTGCAGTTTGAAAATGTATTCAGACAAGTGCATTTCATTTATATAATAATAGCTGCTGAACAAAAGTTTGTTATACTGTTCATATTTTTTATGTAAAATCATCAATATTGAAATTGTCCCATATTCCTAGCAGGACATACATATTGATCAATACGGTAAGGATCCTTATCATCACATCATATACAAGGTACATATATGTAAGAAAAGTTTCATATTTCTTCATTAAGACTCATTTCAAGAAAATTTTGACAAAATACTTTATAATGAATAAAGTAATGAAATATATTACGTCATTTAAAACAAAAATGACCCTTTAAGAGAAATTCATAAAAATTTTGGATTTTTGGACCCCAGGGTTAAGAAAATCCAGGCCAAATGTGTTCTGGTGGGTAATTATGATATTGATATGATATAAGTACATGTATGCCATAGTAAAATTATGTTTCTTCCTGTCCTCTACAGATAAGACGTTTAGCAGAAAGATGATTGAGTTGCTCTCAAGTGAATACCTGTCTACGCGATATTAGCACTAAGTTTTAAAGTAAGTAATGTAGCAAACGTTTTGTTCTGCAGCTGTTTTCTCATGGACATGATTTCAACCCAAGACTTTCCCCTTTAAAGGACACTGTGGCAAGATTTTTAGGGAAATACTGACATTTCAAAAAGGGAAAGCAAATGTTTAACTTATAACAACAGATAATATCGTTTTCTACAATTCTAAATGTTTGTCAAGCTCTCTGAAGATGATGTACATGTATTTAGCATCAACTTCTATTCATTAGAGAAAGTTTTAACAATCAAAACATCACCAGTGTGCCCTCAACATTGAAATCATATTTATTACTCTCCCGTTGAAGATACCGCCGTTTAATAAATCTACAAAGTTATTACACATTGTGTAATAACATCGCGTGTTGATTGACGTCACATGACGTCACAATCGTTAAACATGACGTCACAATGTTAGCGAGGCAACGACAATGGCTATCCTGGCGATCTGTATGATTTTTCTTTGATATAATTCAACGAGTAATAAATAAAATACTAAACTCAGTCCCGTATAATTACATTTTTATGAAACTCGTGAATGGTATCGGTATCTAACTCGCTTTCGCTCGTTAAATACCAAACCATACACTCGTTTCATAAATATGTTATTAAACGGGACGTCGTTTAGTATTCTCTATATATTAGTGATGCCTAATCATACTTCACCTCAACGGCTCGTGAGTCTTTATGACAAGGATTAAAGAAAGTTTATAACTATCTTATTGTAGAAAATATAAATCATGAAACCTTAATAATGCATGACAATAATTGTATTAACAATAACAGTAATTGTGAAATTATTCTTATGAAAAAACAACAACTAAAGTAAGTAAAAGCAACGTCAAGAGGTCATTTAATTTTTTTTATTCCATCCCGTTTTAAAGCATTGCCACTGAGATACACTTAAAACGATACCTTAAAACGTTTTTGTAGCACTTTTAATCTTTGCGCTACTGACTATGATCCTGATGATATAGAATGGAGTTTTACTTTGATCTGTCAGATCTGACGTAGAAAAGCAAACAAAATTTCTTTTATGGAGATTTAAGTTCCAGCAGGGTTTGATCTATACATATTTTTCTCTTTAACGTTGCTTAAAAGAATCTATGTATTACTAACTCCTGAAAGTGACGTGATGAAAATAATCATCAAAGGATCAAAGTCACTCAGAACTTCACTAACCTACAGCACAACGAGATCCAAAGGGAATAATGTGCCAAAAGGGAAGTTAAGCACGAGGGTTATGATAATATGTTTGTGGTGGTTTTAATATATATATATGAAAAGAGGTGGCTAACTGATATAGCATATACAACAGTTATCATTTAGTTTGATTTGATTTTTGTTGAAGTTACATTTGTTGCATCTGTTGAGGCTAAAAATTAAAATGTTATTAAACTATCCATCCATTCTAAAGAATAATTGTGAATGAGATAAATCAGTAATAATTCGCACTGCAATTTTTAAAGAAGTTTCTTTTTCTATTTACATTTATAATAGATTTTGTTGATAGAATCACTGTTGCACAACATTAACATGGCATATTGCACTTTAGACTTGAAACCTTGAGAAATATTAGATAGGTATTTTGAAATAGAAGTGAAGAAAACTGGCAGGGGAATTTAGAAAATATAGAATTCATGTTCACAAGGTCATGCTTAAAATACCTTTGGGGAATTTGTCCTTTAAGGTAGAATTTTTAAGTAAGACATGAGGTTATTTGCTGTCAATGTTGTCCGTTATACTTAACCTGCTTAATGTAAGTCAATGTACACATCTCCATCTTTTATCTAGACCTTTTGAATTCTGTGCAATGGTCGAGGGTGAATCTTTTTCTGTCATGAAATCTATAATAAGATTTTTGGGTCAGCCAGTCAATAGAATAAGCCTAAAAGGATTTCGGGACATTCTAATGGATTTTCACTAAGAAAGGCGAATGAATTTAATGGTCAACACAACTACACATAACATTTCTGAGAATTTGTTTCTGCTTCAAACCACCTTAGGCAGATTTTCTTCAGATCTTGTTGGTGGGAAAAGTCCAGGCAATAGCTCCTAGTCATTAAGTTATACTATTTGTATCGACTAGTTGAAAGCAGACTGTTGCATTTGGTTGTAAGGTGGTTGAAGGTCCAATTACTCTGATAGTGATCTTAAGTTCTTTGAGACTACCCCACTGTAAGGTGTTTTTGTTTTATGTATGACTTATTAATGATAACATCTGACTACATCTATCTACATTAAACTTGTGTTTCTTGCTTATCAATGGTCAGAGATGCTATAACGTTAGCTATGTAAAGAAGTAGCAATTGTTTGTTGACCACAAGCTTTCATAGCGACTGTGTTTATGTTTTCTTCTCGTATTTACAATTGGATGCTTTCTTTGATGAGTTATTTCAATATTCTTCTTTCAAAAGTATGTTAAAAATCATGAGGAAAGGTGAAAATGTCATATGTGAATATTTAGGAAATACTGAAAGTGGTAAATTTAGTTGTTTTGTAACAATGATAGGATAGATTCCCCTCATCTTGAATTCAATGGTTTTACAAACCCTTCTTTATAAAGACACGGAATAAGATTATTGTTCGTACTGCTATTTGTAGGTTCATTCTATTCTGCAGTCAAAATCATTTCTTGTGCTTTTAATCTGTCCACAATGTTTACTTGTATCACGTTTTGCCCACAGGCTTTTGAAAACAAACGTGTCAACAACAAACTGAAAACACTATATTTAAGAATTACTATAGAAAAAATTGAAGCGATACCCGAGACTAAATCACCTTCCAGGGTGTTAATGACCTCAATTTTTGACGAGTAGTTACATAGATAAAAATCTAAAAACAATGTACAATATATAAACGGGGAAACCTTTGAGACCCTATTGATAAAAAAAGATTAAACTGGAAACTATTTAAAACAACTATGAAAACATATTTAACTGTTTTAATTATTCAACTTAGAAAACTTTTTGGTGAAAGTCATTTCAAAAATTGAGGCGGAGCCAAGCCGTTGCTGACAAAGACTTCAGAGGTCAAATAACATCAAGGGGTTATGACTTATGACAATATTTGACGGGTTTTAACATATAAACAACGCTAAAAAATAAAGGAAATAAAACCTATATGGAGTAATTCCATCTCTAAGCTTGTAAAGTATGTAGCATCAACTTAATCGTGAGGAGACAGATACAAACAGTATTTCTAAGCTTACCTTTTATGTTTGGAGCAAACTAAAGGGAGGAAATCTGATCAAAATAAACATCTCCCAACTAACTAGTCCCTCTATAAGCTTTCTATAATCTAGGTGTGCGAGACATTCGCCAAATTTCACCAAATGAATGATGAAAAGAAAACTTTCGAAAACTCTAAGATCGGAAGACCATAATCGTATACAATTCAATGTGTTTCTACAAATGTTATTTCATTGTTCCAAATTGTAAAAATCAAATACAACCAAAATCTATGTAATTGATCTTGAACATAAAACAATATCATGATCATATCTTCCAATTTGAGCTGGGACTGATATCATCCTTTAAATTTTGGTGTTTTCTAAGATACATAATTCTAAGGAAATAATTTTCGATATAAAAGAATTATCACTTTCTGTACTTTTTATGGTAGATCAGTAACAATCACTTCCACAACATTTTCTTAAATATAAAACTAGTTTATTGATCACTGGACATTAATGCTTTTTCTTTTTTAATAAATGCAAATCATAGGTTACATGGCATTTTCAATATCAATACAATACATAACAGTGCATTGAAAAATTTAAAGAGTTTATTGGAAAGTTTATGGCACCATTTCCTGAGTATTACAGTTTTACAGGTTGAACCTTTATAACTGAAAACAATTTGAAAAAAATTATTGTCAAGGTTCTCTCACTATTTCAAACATTCACTGTCTTGAAAACATAACATGAAATGAATTTTATAGTGTTCACAATGACCACTGCCAGAAAAGACAACGATTATTAACAATTAGTGTTTGGCATTCGACATTGATTGTAGTTGTACGTTAGTTACCAGAAATGTAAATCAAAACGTTTTGAAAAGGTAAGAACAACATCATTCCTTTGTTAGCAAGCAAAGATTAACTTCTTTAAAGAACCATCTTACTGTCAACAACACAAGACTTTCGATTGTTTTGTTTCAATCTTGGATTCATTTACCTTTAACCCAGTGTAAGCTGTCTCTGATATTCACACACACTAGGTCTAGCGTCGAAACTATGTATGCAAGGTGTGCGAGTTTGTCAAATAGTTTCTGAAAAATAACTGTAGATCAGACACTATCTCAGATGACAATTATATAAACTTATCTTACACCCCTCAAGGTAAGGATACCTACACAAGCTCTATCATTTCCTACGAGATAAGAAACATGAGTGACCAATATTTTAGGTCAATAAATGTCAAATCTGTACCGCATATTGTCACTCATGAACACTCGAAGAGTATGTACATGTTCATATAATTTTCTTTGCATTATTATGGGTTTGGTGTCGATTAAAAATTAATTCGCCATTGTTCCTGTGTAAACGTCTCTGTTTTTCAAGGAATCGCCTGATAAATCGATATTTTGTATATAATGTCAAAATTAAAAAGGGTCATTCTTTCTATACAGTCCATTGGCCGCGATCTATCGGTTAGATGTGCTATTGATATTTCGAAATGCAGGGTGAAACCCAATGCGTATCTATAAAATGGTTTTAAGAACATACGAATTGACAAAGCAAATGTAAAATGCCAAATAAAGTCAGTGGTCAACACTAACCAATACACCATTTCCTTATCGGCCTATCTGTACAATCCACCTTGACAAGAATTTTGTTTCATCTTGCTAATGGGTAGAAACTGTGTAGCAGACAGTTTAACGAGATCGTTAAATCGTTGCTTTGTTCCTATTTGACAAAGACAGACTTGCGTAGGAACTGCAGGAATCAATAAATCAGTGATCCCTGCCCTCGGTCTACAAGTCGATGATACTGATTTACAGTAAATGTTTGTGTAAGAATTGTTATTATATATCCGATGTCTTACTTATTTTTTAAATAGAGTTAATTTTGATTGGTTGAAACATTGACAAGTACATCATTGTGGCTTATTGACTAACATACAAAACATATCCCTGAATATATTAAACGATAAATACCAAAACAGGTTTTCTTATCGTTAAAAAAGAGAAAACATGATTGCATAATAATTTTTTATATTTGTTACTGTCAACAAATGAAATCCTACTATTCAAAATGGCTAATACTTTTATTCAATCGATAATATCCGGGCGTTTGAATGTTATTTTTTGTTCTTCTGTATAATTCTGATTAAATCATACTATAAGAATTTTCTCTTTCAAAGCTTTCATTTGAATTTCTACCTGCAAATGTCTTCCGTGTACCAGTAATATTGTGATTTGGTTAGAAATAGCACTACATTGAAACAATTGTATCTAAACGATTGTTTTTCACGTCATTAGATACTTTAAATTATTCATCAAAACTATTTACAGTTTATGATATTATATTTATATTCTTGAAGAACATTTATGAATTGTGAAAATTTTAGTCATGTCGCATCAAAATCTGATCTGAAGACACAGATACAAGGGAACTCAAAAAATGTCAACGAGTTCAACCTTTAACCTTTTTTTCCCTCTGATAGACACCTTCTGCAAGATAATAATGTTTTACGCTTTTTGTATCAGTATTTTTTGAATATTGATATGATAATTGCACTTCTAATTAAGTGCTCTGGCTTTCTTTGCACAGTTGCGCATATAAATTATACATTCTGTAGTTCAGTTGAACTGTTTAACTATTAGCTTCACTTGGTTAATCAGTACAGTTATTGTTAGATCACTATTGTAGCTTTCAATATATATATATATATATATATATATATATATATATATATATATAAGTGTATAATATGTATAAAAGTGGTTGAATTCAGGCAAATATAAATATTTCTACATGGTCATTGAATCATACATTACAGAAAGACTTTTTCCACCGAGTCAGGATGAATTCGAAACAAAACTGAATACCTTTACGCCTATTTGCTAATCTATGTTTAAGTTGAAGCAGGTGATAGACTCATATTAGGGTCTGTGATGATAGACAGACATATTAGATTTATTATAGAGTCACAAGTTCGACATAAAGACATATAGGACATGTATAAAGACACATAATATATTGAACATCATGTTAATTTATGGTCATCTGACCTTTGACTCAGTTGCATTTTACAGAGTTAACATTTAATGAAAATGTGAATCATTTCAGTAGTCAACAAATAAAATCAAATGAATAAGTGTCATAAAATTATTGTCATCTGAATATGGGTATATCTGTAAAACATAAGGTTGATAGCTATTCTGGTTCAATATATTCATATTTTGAATTAAATTGAAATGATGTTGCAACATTATTACAAATAATTAAAATATAGAGATTAGTCTTCCGTGCCTCCTTATATCTATGCACGTAGGGAAACCTCCGCATCGTTTAAGAGTAGCCTACTCTCTGATTTCTGGATTAAAATATTTTTGCATAACATTCAGGCACCAAATCTGTCATGGATAAAAGGGATTGTTATTAATTAATTCCCTCGTTTCTACGCTTATAATGAATGTTCTGTATTTCACGACGTTCTCGGTACAAAGTCATGTATATAATATTCTGTAAATGTGTTTAAACAGTATGTAGAATCGATTTTTTCTTATATTTCAACTCAAACTCTGTTATATTCACAATCTAACGCATTCAATCCGCTGTCCAACAAACACAAAGGCCATCACATTTGGCCTCTAATTAAAAGTAGACTCTGTCCTGTATATTGTTGATCTTTCTGTCATTGTAGAGTCAATAGATTGGAAATTACAAAAAAGTAAACTGGGTCGTGATGTTGTTTCATAGAGGTTAGAGAATCGGCTGCAGACACATCATTTATAGTAAAAGGAAGTAAAGCTATTTTCGCGATATCACGATTGTCTTTTTTTGTGATATGATGTTCTTTGAATCCAATCCTTATTATTTATAAGCATCGACTATGGGTACACTCAGATCAGTTTCCAACATGCGAAGTGACTACATTGAATTTTCCCAGCATTTTTTCGAGATCTAAGATGACAAAGTTGCCAGCATAGGCTGGTATAAATAAAATAATATCATCCATCATGATCCCAACGCCAAAGTGTTTGAAATCTGTAACGGCCAAAAACGTTGGGACAGCAAGAGACGACTTCATTTTATAATGACAAATCTTTTTCTCCAAAATATTTTTCATGCTTACAACAAACAACTCGACAAAATGAGTGGGACAAAAGTTATGACATCGTTACCTTTTGCTGAATGTTTCCATACAATTCACTTTTGGTAATGCATTTGTAAGAAGCACGTTTCTTAGATAAATCATGTGATCTGACTAAAAGAAAAAGAAATGTTTCCAATTGAAACATTTAAGAAATTAACAGTTTTAAAACGAACACACCATGATTGATTTAAATATGCGAATCCTCAAATGATGGAAAGATGTATAAACAAAAATGATCTCCAGGAGTCTTTTTATACTTAATTTTTTCCGCTACGACTATGTATGCTTTGGTTGAGTAATGAGAAATTTTGACCCTCTGATTATAATTTGAAGAATTTGAAGACATTGACTTAATCTTAACTAATTTGGTCGAATTAGTAGGAGTATGTAGTTTAAGTAACATGTGTTTAACAATCAATATACTGTCTTTCGGGTACATTGACATTTAGAAGACAATAGATCACAACATACATCTGTGTAGATTTATCAAGACTTTGCTAAAATTTGAATGTAATGTAACTTAAAATCGATTATTTCCAATGCAAACACGCAAACAGACATTGAATTCATACCTAAGGTATAATTGTATTTCGGTGAAAAGTATTAGGACAAATGGTAGAGGGGAATTGAAAAATACTCAATTTCCAAAGGTAATGCTTAAAAATGCCTTTAGGAACTAGTGCACTAAGGTAAGGTGAGAGGTTATTTGGTTTTAGTATTGTCCCTTTCACTCAATCTGCTTGATGAAAGTCAAAGTATATACGTCTGAATATTTTGTCTAGACCTTTAGTAATCTTTGCAATGGTAAAGAGCAATTCTTATTCTGTCCTGAAATCTATAATGAGATTTTCGGCCAGCAAGTCAATAGCAATAACCTTAAATGGATTCCAGGACATACAAAAGAAAGGAGCTTCAAGAAGAAAGCCCTATGAATATACTGGTGAACACAACAACCTCATAAATATTTCTGAAAAGGTATTTCTGCGCCAAACCACCTTAAAGGGGCACAGAGTATGATGTTGGAGTCAAATATGTCCAACTTCATAGATGGTGTTATTTCATCGACAAGAAATGGTCGTTTCTGAAATTTAACATCTCAATTTAGGAAACGCACCAAATTAAGATATTTATGTTATTTCTCACGCGAAATAAACATCTGACAAATTGATGTAACTGTTTTAAGAAGGTTGATGAGTTGATTTATTATTTTAGGAAATTTGTCTACATCGAATATTTCTATTTCACTTTCTTTCTAGATGATGTAACGATATAAATTGAAACAAACGTTGTTCATAATGAACATTGGTATATGAGTTGCAGTAACCTAATAATATCGGGATTATCTGCTGTGAATTAGTAAATGGATTATTCGATGAGCCTTCTCCACCAAAAATAAATTTGAAAAAAGGTACCAACTCCCTTTAAACATTTTTTTATATGCAAGTATAAGAAAATCTTCAGTGAAATTCTCTTAATTCAAAAAAAAAAAATTCTCTATGACGTATAAGTCAAATAAGGTGCTGAATGAAAAAAATCGTAAAATTAATAATGTTTAGTAATTCGGGAGAAAAACACTTCAATATTTTTTATTATTGCTCAAACTGGCTGGCTGAGATAACTTTATGAACTTTTATTCACAGTTATGTTCAGAATGGCATGGCTTTAACTCCAGACATCTTTGCCTTAGGCATTATCTTTCGGTCTTCTAAGTTCATTTAAATCCGCCTCGGCTCATGCCACACGAGTGTCTACTTGGCACATTTTAAAAAATATGTCATTATTCACAATTAATCGGTCACTGCAATTGAAGTAGTCATATTTGCTTCAAGCAAATACGCTCTGCCGCGATCAGGCAGTGTTCTAACTGACTCACTTACATATCATGTCATGCGGATTGACACTTCTGACTTGTTTACCATTTGTTATCGTTCAAACAGAAAAACATGGAGTCATTGTACGTGTTCTGTTTTACTCACATGTGACATATAACCTTGATTACATTTTCTTTACCGGTATATCTCAGTAACCCCCAAACGTCAATCCTACATAAGTATATTCATCTTATGCCGAAAACGTTGCCACATGTCAGATTGATCGCCATTGATGTCACCTTCAAGGAACTTTTCTTTCAAGCGTCATCTGAATTCTAATACTGCAGTAAATGCCTAGAAGATGTACCGTTGCAACCATCAGACTGAGATCGATTATGAGACTGCAGCTGTCCCTGATTTATTGGATGTTTTTCAAATTGAAATATCTCTGCTTCAATGATCTCTTTGGTTGTTTTTTGTGTTGCCCCAGGGCGGACTATCCCGTGAGAATAAAAGTACATAAACAGTCCGATTAAGTCTTAAAAAGATTAAAACTGCGTAACTCTTTATCAACAATTATTGGGAAAACGATGAGATATATAGATCTAAAAACTATGATTATTGTGTTGAAAATAATCATTAGATGCAACCTTTACAAGATAACAAGATAATTGTTGTACATTGTTACTTTTGTAGCCATAGTTTTTCAATTAAGTCACTGAAATTAAACAAAACTCAAGAGGTTTGAAACCTCTTAAAGCAAATCTACTGATTGTTGATTGATCTACATATATCAAAGTTCAATGAAGCAAGAATTTTGCTGAAAAGTTGTAAGTTTACATAATACAGACAGATCATTTTATTTCCTTGACATTTAAATGAATTAACACCATCACCCATTCTCTCCCAACAGAGGTAGCTCCGTCATAAATTCCTATACTACCTCTGTCCTAATACGAAGGTTTCTTGTGCTTTAGGCATATGCCCCTACCGGCGCGATATTGCAACTTAAACTACCTGGCAATATTTCAACCAATGAAAACACCGAATGCATGAATAACATATTTGTTGACACACAGACCTATGTAATGATGCAGTTGCAAAAATGAGGCGTTTTTGTTCTATAAAGAAGACTCAAAGTGCCATTTGCTTTTGGAAAGCTTACGGAAATAATTTAGACGATTTAAATGATACATTTTGAAACGGCGTCGCTGATTGCACAACTAACTTTGATTGCATCCAATCAGATTTCTACATTTCGTGCACAAGAAACCTTCGAAATGGGACAGAGGTAGTATAGGAATTTATGAAGGAGCTACCTCTGTTGGGAGAGAATGACCATCACCATAACGATTGATACCCTGGTTGAATATACTATATGTCACATGTATTTGAACATCCTGTACATGTGTGCAAAATCAGCTATCCCCCCGCTGTGAATGAACCGTACCCATCTCCTGTATGAGTGAGCTTGAACTAGACATTGTTAACTATCTAAACAACGGCTTGGTAACATTTCGTCAACATTGACACACTGGGCATCTGATATAGAATTTAGATATTTAGTCGCTTAAGTTGTAAGGAATAAGTTTCGAGAGATCCACAATGGGTAACGCAGATGATAATTTATGAAACAATTTTCGTCATGAAAGAGTTGCTGTTATACAATAACCTACATTCAATGTTCCTTTTCATGATTACAGTGTACTGTTGAATTTGAAATGTACTCATTCCTAGTATTATATTATATTGATAACAAATAACGCTTTTTCTTGAGACTACAATCACATAAATGTTCAGTAGGATTGAATAAGCTGATCGCTGATGCCGCTTACGTAATTTATTGAAAATACGATAAATTTTAATTTGTGGCACTGAGCAACTACAGACAGTAGAAACTTTAAGGCCAGTGTATAACTGATAAATTCAAGTAAGAAAATATTTGTGTATATATGTTTTCCCTCTGCAAAGGCTTTATTTCATAATGAAAAAAAAATATTGAAAAAAGGTGTGGAACAATTGGTGAGTGCAAATAGATGTTAACAATGTAAAAAGATGATCACATCGAACGACCTCTAATCAATACTTTGTAAACACCATGTAAACTGTCCCTTAACTCAGAGATATAAGGCGACGGTTCATGAGATATTGCATTAACAAGATATTCAAAGGTTCTAAAAGAGCCGTGGTAGGAGAGGTTGATGGATACGTGGTTAAAATGTTGTGAGGTCAATGTCACCACAATAAATGGTGTCTGCGTAATCCCCAATTGAAGGCTGTGACCAAGTTTGAAGACTTAAGGAAAAACGGTTCTTGCCGTACGGTGATAACAAGAGTTTTAAAAGTGTTCAAAATGCCGTAGTGACCTTGAGAAAAAGGTGAAGGAGTCTTATACAATTGTAGTCCTATCCAATTTTCAAAATCCTCGTGACAAGTACCCACGACCTAGTCTTGGGAAACTATTGCGGTCAAAAGTAGCTTTAGTGGTAAAATACCTGAGAGGTCCATAATCACGACTGAATTTTACAATATACATCTTTTCATATATCATCATATTTCATATACAACAATTCCTTTTGTGAACTGTATCAAACATGCAAAGAAGTAAGCAATATGAAATGATATATACATTATGATGACTTGCACGAACTGTTTAATTGAAGTTCGAGAATGACCTGCTCATTTCTTTAAACATGGACATCCTGGCTTCCAACAAGACATAAAAACCTATGAAAACAACAGAAAAAACATCCTGGACATTGCTTGAATGAGGTTCCAAGTTTTTCCCAAGCTTAAAACTACTAACGTTAGTCTTCAGACCAGTTTAAAGCTTGGGATGACTTAAAACCGTACTTCAACAGAAATAATAAGCAATCGAATTAACTGCAGCTTTCACAAAAGCCTTTACAAAACCTGCAGAGAATTTGCATTCATGTTAATGCTACATGTTCCGATAATTCTCTCTGAAATTTAAATAATATATCAGAAAACTTTAGAGATCACACCTCAAAGCCTCTGATTCTTCAATTCTTGGCATTAAATCAGATTTGCACAAAAATATTGTATTTATGGTTGTATGAAAACCAACATCTGAGAGACATAGAGATAGGCATCCAGACACAGAAATGAATAGTTTAAAGAGGCATAGAGTAGGTTGTCCAGGTCAAAGTTCATAAATAGTGTTCTTTGATCAAGAAGTAGTGAATGTTCATGAAAATTAGAATCTTAATGCTGATGATTTCAGTATAGTGAAAATAAACAGGTGAAAGACTAAATATGTGATCAAAATCAATGATAATGGCGCGCACATGACTCAAACGTAATTCGGATACGTATTTACAGTAGACACAACGACAAATATAGGTTGGTGACGTTTTCAAGGACGTCTTAACATATTATAGCCATTTTATGATTACGTTTGAAAAAAAGAGAATATGCTAATATTGGCATTTTAGAGATAAAGGTGTTAATTTACAAAAGCAAGACATGTGGCTTTTTGGCTTTAATGTAACGCAAAAACAAAATCTACTAAAACATTTTTTTTTGTCACTTCTTCAGTTCTTTGATAGAACCATGTTAAAGAGCAGGAGCAAGATTTTAAATGTATTAAGTGATATCACGAAAACAAAAATTAATGTTTCCAATTGCAAGTAAATTGTTTTCATCAAAATAAAGTAAAAATCAAACGTACCGTTATCGGTTAACCTTGTGCGAATCCATTTCCCTACCTAAAATGATTTAAAGGCGTTCACACAAACGTGACTGCCAATGGTTTTTGCTTAATACTGGATTATTTTTCTACGACTACGGATGAACTGATTGTCATGAGATGTTTTGACGCTCTGCAGATAATACATTTGGCACAAACTAATGATAAATGAGGAAAATTTGAAGAAATAAATCTTTCAGAAAATGTGTTACTGTCCCTTTAAGACAAACATTGAGCACTCAGTAAGCTTATATCTAACCTGTTCCAGGTACCAAGTCTCAGTAGACTTCAACTTCACAAAGAGTGATCTCGGCTGTGGTGGACGAGTGTCATGAGATCATGAGGTATCTTCCAATGGCAGTGTCGTCCTGACACCTCACTTCCTGAGTTGGATATGAGAATTCAGAAGCAACATACTTGCACACAGCTGGTTGGTGACTGTAGATCAGAGGAACACCCATGTACATCTCAAGGATGTCGTTGAGTCGGACTGTAAAGACCGATGATGATTAAGTTATTTGAATATGATGTTCAGTTTCCATGTTGCGAAAAAGGATATGACATATTTGCCAGATATATATCTACAAAAAAATAATTTAGATATCGATATTCATTCTACACCTTTGATAGATTCAGAGCAAAAATTGATGTTGATGATGAAAATTTCTGAATACCAAAATAAACCATTTGTCTATATTAATACAAGATTTTATCTCGAGGTAATGGATACCCGATACTGTAGTGCAAATATTCAAATAATTAGTAAATAAATACTAGGCTTGACTCGATAAGTTAATGACATGACGCCCCGCCTCCTCATAATAACCAATCAGATACCTTGATCGTTTAAAAAATGCACTTCGATGCCCTACGGTAACTTTAATATCGCTGTTTCCTTATTCTGCCATTAAGTGTTCGAGAGCATTTTCAAAGCACCCTACTAACTTCAATTGGACAGATATGCACACAAAAAACAAAATTCTGAAATCCATGAATGAAGGCGATCAAAGCGAGTACTCTATCGGGAAACCCCATCACTAAAGAAAATGAAAAAGTTGCTTCAAATTGCTTTCACTAAAGATAAGGAAGAAAGTTGTCTCAAAGTGTTTTCCTGAACAAAATTAACATTTTATTGCTAAAACGATAACATAAACCATCCAAATCCTTTTCTGTTTACCGACGATGGCGATGAGTGTCATGATGAAATCTTTTTGGTATGCTTGACGTCACAGCATGTTCAACTGGATAAACGACCAGCAAGAGAGATGATACAATCATCGTAGAAAGAATACAAGGTTGTACTGCAGAAATGTACGGAATTTTTCCTTGGATTTTCGAATATGAAGGCAATGCGATACAGTTTAATTTTGCGGAATCAAAAGTGCTGTATTACATGGAAGTCACATTCTCTCCCAACAGAGGTAGCTCCTTCATAAATTCCTATACTACCTCTGTCCCATTTCGAAGGTTTCTTGTGCACGAAATGTAGAAATCTGATTGGATGCAATCAAAGTTAGTTGTGCAATCAGCGACGCCGTTTCAAAATGTATCATTTAAATCGTCTAAATTATTTCCGTAAGCTTTCCAAAAGCAAATGGCACTTTGAGTCTTCTTTATAGAACAAAAACGCCTCATTTTTGCAACTGCATCATTACATAGGTCTGTGTGTCAACAAATATGTTATTCATGCATTCGGTGTTTTCATTGGTTGAAATATTGCCAGGTAGTTTAAGTTGCAATATCGCGCCGGTAGGGGCATATGCCTAAAGCACAAGAAACCTTCGTATTAGGACAGAGGTAGTATAGGAATTTATGACGGAGCTACCTCTGTTGGGAGAGAATGGGAAGTCAGGGTACCATTATCAAGCGAAGCCCATTGTTCAATATGAATTTATATTCCATGCTAAACATTTATATGATTAAATTCTTAAATCTGAAATCACTAACAATGGGTTGTTCTCCTGGCAATGACAACGTGAGAAATGCGGTACACATCACCAATGTCCACAATCCACCAGGCATACGGTTGGTCTCCGGCAACTGTGAATGTGCAGGATCCTTGATAGAAATCAGAGTTGTAGCCCCCGTCGTTAGCTCGGGTCGAGTCTCCGCCGGCTCCATCTGCACTCTCCATTGATGGTTTATTCAGAGCAATATTTTCGTTCTCTGAACCTGTTTTGATAAATACATTCAAGATACATGTTTACTTATTACATAACCTTTCAAACACAAATTGTATCGTCTAACTTTTGTTGATTAGTGTTTGAGCCAAAATATGGTGGGTAATATAATAATAAAGCAGAAACACATGATCTCGATTGGACACAAAATAACAAATACTGGGTAGGCTTTGTTTTTTATAACTCATTAATTAATTAGAAATAGATATACTATATAAAGGCTTAATGTATGTTTCTTAAAAGTACAGCACCTGTGTTTACCTTTGGTGAGAATGTTTCATGCATGAATAATAAGATAAATTCTAGATAATTCTATACACCGCACAACTGAACACGTGGTCCACTGTACATATGCCAAGCGACATACAGATGTGAATTTGAAAACATGATGAAATTGACACGCTAGTCATATCATTTGAACCAATCTAGTGAAAACAAGATGTATTGATCCGTCAATACATCTAGAGAATTACTGATTGAGGTCATATTCAGCTGACCTTTGAATAATTTTGAACCAACGAATAAAAGAGGACAGAAAGACAGCTTTCAACCAATCAAAGACGGGTTTCTTTTGCATCTTGGTTAATGTCACATGCTGACGTTTACCCTAAGTTTGTCTATATTTATCCTTTAAAACTTATTGTCATTGTTTGACCTAATGTGTTGATTTGTTTTTGCACAAATTACCAAATAAATAACCCAATAATATTCCTTCAACATTATCAGAACAGAATTTATGCTGTCATCATACTTTTCTACACAATTCACTGCGAAACATTGGTAAAATTCGGATTTTGTAATCGAGGTGCTGAAGATCGAGCGGCGAAACAATCGCATTGACCAGCGATTCGAAGAGCTGGGCCAGCACTCTTTTGAGTGTCTGCTCGACATGGAATAGACCTGTAATTCGCTAGATGTAATAACGGACTTCGGGACGTATTATATTACAGCTAGTTTTATATAACATTGCATTTGAACTGGCTTTCAAAGATATATTTAACAAAGCACTTGAAAATCCATTATTTTTCAATTTTCATCAAAGGAATACTATTTGAAGCGCCACCTAATGTAATGTTAAATGTTAATCTGAATGAACAAATGACTGAGCAAAATATACCATTCAAGGGTTATATTGTTAATTAACTTATGGAGATGTACAAATATTCATTTACCCCATATAACGTTTTTAAAAACTACAATAATTTTTTAAAACACGTTAATTCCCAACTCACTCGCTCATTTAAAGTCTTTGTATTAACAAAAGATATGTAGATATAATGTGTTAATTAAAGTGTTTGTATAGAATAATGTATCAATGTATACTTAAAATGTGTACATAAGGCAAGATAGAGTTACATGTATGTCAATTACATTTGTATTCTTATGTCATAAGAAAGTAAATTTTTTCTAGGTGAATCTTATAAGAACGGCATGACTGACCACGATGGCAGACTTCATTGATCACCAGATGTCCACTACAATAGCTCAATATTCTTAGCGATCAGTCTGAAAAGTCCATTGAAAAATTCTGAAAAAGTAAGCAAGACGCCTGGTGTCTTTTCAGTGCGAAATAATAAATTGGGTTTTTTTGTTCAAAGGAGTTTTTGGAGAATGTAAGGATAAGTTATTCATCCACGAAAAACATATTAGATGTACGCTCTCAAAACAAACTGATTGTTCACTCAAATTATTCTGTGTAAGTCAGCTCCGAAACAAATCGTTACTGCCCGGCATACGAGTTGGACATTGACTATGTCCTGACAACATATGACCTGTAACCTTAACAAGCATTGGCCAAGCAGTTTTCTTATGCTTAAATGCGAAGGACCAGGTCTTTTTTACTTGACCTCTCTAGAAACAAATCCTGAATACTTCCTCTCCTTCCCCTTAAGCTTATGTGAAGCACAGTGGTGTTAATGCTAATAATAGTCCGGGTTTGAATCCCGATGGTGGCACAAATTTAACATTTTACTGTGTTATTATTATAGGCAACGCACTTCATCAACATTGCACTCAGTCCAACCAGCTGTACAGAAAAGTACTATTCCTTCAGTATGATAATAGATGTGTGCGCTTTGACTATGCTTATGCAATGAACAATTAACTATATAAATGGTTTTATTTTAGATGAGTCGTATTCAAACAAGGCGGCGTATCATTTTCCAATCCAATTGCAGGGGCGAGGGGTGTTTCAGACTGAATACGCGTTTATTTTATTAGCAAATAACTATATGCTAGTGTATATGATTGTATATATAATAGGAAATGTCAAACAAACACACGTTCCCTATTTTTACGAATTGATTAAAAGAAATTACAAAATTATCGTTTCACACACTTTCAGTTTTTAGCTTGTAAAATTGTATAAACCTTGACCTTGGCCCTATTGTGTCCGAAAACATAGGCTTAAGGAAGAAAACCCTGTAACAGAACTGGAGATGAAAAAAACGATTTCAAATTGCATTAACTCATTCTCTTCACACAGAAATAGCTCCGTAATATGATTCCCATCCCTGAGTCTTCTTTATAAAATAGAGTCGCCATATTCAGCGACTGCACCATTTCATAGGCCTCGATGACAGCAAATAATTAAGTTCTCTATGCTATACATGTTTTAATTGGCTGTAATATTGAAATATAGCCTATGCTGAAAGATTTTACCGCGAGGAGATCTATCGGATGACAGAGAAGAGTTTTACATTACAGCAGGGGTAAGTATAGGAATTTATGACCGGGTTACCTCTGTTGGGAGATAATGGTATGAATTAATTTCAGAACCTATATCAATTGACACTTGGAATATTTTGATATCTTAACCGAGACCTCAGAAATACCATTTAGATGATCCATCTCGTTGCCATGGACGTCCTCAGTTCGCTAAGCAAACTTGAAACTAAATCAGTTTGGGGGTTTTCCTAAGTACAACTTTAAAATGATCTCGAGGGTCTTTGAACGTACTCGCGTTGCCGTTTTCAATTTGGCAAACCTTACTGTCCGATTGAAACGAGTCACAATGAACGGTTTGTATCAGCTCGAGCTTACTCTTGAAATCTCTATTGATATTGAGAATTTCCTCAACTTCAGGGAACAGGAATGATAATGACGTCATGAAATCGTTTACAAATAAGAAAACCATTTCTTGATAACCACTTGAAGGACCAAAACTCAATGACCCATCACAGAATGACATTTCATCTCGGTTTAATAGTTAGTCAGCAGTAAAGTTACACACTTGCTCCTTTCGAAATAGAATTGCTATTATCAACTAAGGACTGGCACAGCTACTGGCAGTAGCACCAGAACACCAGAATGTATTTTAATGTTTTCATATTCTCCTAAACCACCACTTAATCTGATCTTCAAACTGTCTCACATACGTACCGACTCATTGGGCGAGAGACGTAGCTGTGTTAAACGTTCAAATGTCAAGTAAGTGTAGATTGTGACTCTTCAGGTGTTATTCGATATACGGCATCTCAGCTGTGGCAGAATGACAACATCCAATCCTAATCAATTACCAATTCTGAAATGATGGCTGCCATTTTTTGGTTATCAGTATGCTCGTGCTCTTACTCCCATGTGAATTTCGTTTTATGTGTTTTCTAACTTACGTTTCTTCTGTTTCTTCAAAGATTTTTTTTACAACTTTATTGGTTAGATAACCTCGTTTATTGACATGAAGTGTTAAACAAATGTACAACAATGACGGTTACAAGAAAATATATTGTTTTATTGGTGTACCGATTTTACATGAGTCAAACAAACTCATGAGCTTCTCTTCTTTTTTTTTAAATTAATGATAAATGATGTTTAAGTGTAAGAGATTATACTCCGTACAATGACAGTACATGTAAACAGACGCAAACAACTATAAAGTCTGATAGTCGTAACATGTGACGTTTTCGGATTTCGGCTTAATTGACAAACCATTCCATTCAGAAGTTAAAGTAAGTTTTACATAAAAAAATGATTAAGGGGTTAATGTAGACTCGATTGTTCGTGCATTACATATTCTATAGCTTTGTCATATATCTGTTTTGTATTTCGTTTGAAAGACATTTTGAAAATTATTCTACAAATATTGTTGGTTGTAAACAATTGTTTTGAAAATAACTTGTCTCATTAGAAAGTTTTGGAAAGCATAAGACTGATCTACGCTGGCTTAACTTAATGTCGTTTGTCTGTAAAAGATAGATATGATAACACAACAAACTTTAATAATTCAGTATTCATGTTAACGGAAACGAAATGTCATTCGAGAGATGCAAACAACATGAAATATCTTCCATGAGCTTAACAATCCTTGGAGAGAAGTCTAACATAATGGTTTCATCTTGTTACAAGAATAACATACTTGGCTCAGTCTGTAACTGGGGTTATACCGTTCCACAACGGATTATAATGATGATGAAGTAGTGTCGTTGCGAAGGATTTTATATTCATTTTCATCTCAACAAAACTAATTAGGTCTACAGTGTCTCCCTTAAGGTCTTCGATTTATTCAAAACTTGATCTGTGACTGAAGCCATACATGCAAGTGGCTACATAAAGAAACATTAATTTTCTTGTTTTAGACTTAAGTAGGACATAATTGGTTCGTTAAGACGGAAGGATGACAAGATATTCACAGGAAGTTTTTATTTCTGAATAAATGTACGAAAGTTTTGCTTTAAGCTCAATGTCAAACGTTATTAGGAGGTTTCGCAAATAAGTTAGTTTGGTATACGCCATATTTCATGCCATTCTTTGTAACAGCATGTGTGATAAAAAGTTTTTTCAATTATTAATTGTTTTCAAATTTATGCTTAGAACATATTGACGTCAGTTTAAAATTTTATTTCAAAATATCCCGTATACAAATGGCTGCACCTCATCGTTCTCTTAATCAAATCTCTCATGAATAGTGAATTGGCGTTGTTTAGACATGAACAACTTCTTCCTAAATATAACACAAAAACAATCAATTATCAGATCAATGAGGTAAGTTAATGTTGCTTTCGTCATGTGTAGTTGTATCTTACAGAGTTTGAAACTTTTTGGCTTTTTCCACTGATCGTGATTTGTTTTCCCAACCCAGACCTCTCTAACCATCATGGGCAGTGATACTTTGTGTGAGATATTGTTATTACTTTAAGGATTTTTAGGATTAAATATTTCATTTTTTCTCTTTCCTCTCTTTTATTTTCGACTAATACTGTGAAAATTAATATTTGCCTATTACCAAACATAAAGCTAAAGTTAAGTTAGCTGAGAATTTATTTGATAAAGTTCTTTTTTTATAGTTTAATGTTTCCTGTTCTTCATTTCACTATCATGCTTCGATTCGTCATAAAATTCGTACTGAAATTTTCTGGCCTTGATATGTGTAATTATAAGCAAATGAAAATGCTGCTCTAATTGGACATGTGAATGTGAATTGTTACAATGTTTCGCCTTAGTTAATGGGATTAGCTCTTCCCTCATACTTTGTTTTTAGTTAGAAAATTAGATAATAATGTATCCGTAAGTTAATAAACATGACTAGTTTGAAAAAAAGTATTAGTTTAAAAAATACAGTCTGGGTTGGTGGCCTTTTTAATAACTCAAGGCACTTTTCATGGTTTCTTTCAGGGTTTACAGGGCATAACATGTTTTGGATTACATTGGATTTGATTTGCTATCAGTCTCATTGGGAAATCCAAATTACTCCTGTACCGAAAATAATGAAGTTCTATTATCAGTGCACGGTGATGAAAATTAAACAGGAATATTTTATCAATGACTGATTTATTGATGTATGATTTTAATTCATTCATTTTTGTTATTGTATTTGATAGGCTTTGTTGGCGTTTGTATATATATCATATATCAATATAGTAGATTTACCACTATATGTATTCTATTTATATTTTGAAACGGTATTCATATACGCTTAAACCTTATTTACCAATCTAATTCTTCATGGATATAAATAAGTTTAAACCACTACTTTAAACATTTTTATACCAAAACATATTTAGTTGTCTTATCATTCATCTTATGTAGGTGGCATTGGATATCTTATAACAATTTTCAACTAAAACTTTTGAAATACTAAGACATGAACGAGACAAAGAATACGTCATTATGATAATTTTTTCCTCAATTGTATTTTTCAGTATTTCAGGCAATATTTCTATGTTTTGTTGCTGCTTGTTTTAGCGATTCCATGATCGAAACGTTATTTCTATGTGTCACGTAGGGACTTGAGAGCGACTTGTCATCAACATCTTGTTAATGTTCAACAATTGGCTGTACCTTAAAGCACCATTGTTATTTAGTCTGAATGGAAATTGACATTCAATATGATAGCTTCATTATTTTTTCAAAGGCTGCCATCAGTTGAGCGGTCTTATAGAACTTACCTCGTAAATAGTTCCACTTGATTTGATTTCAGTTGACAGCATTGTCCAGTTGACATTTCTAGTTAGCGCACTCAGACTGAAGGTAAAATTAGCTTATGAATAACAACTTCTTAAGGTTTCGTTGAAGCTCAGTCTTATCATCTGTTACGTTTGAATTTAGAAATGTAATATGTCCCCAGCAAAATATAACAAGCAATTGAGTATAATGATAAAATGTAATCAATAATAAACAAAGGGTTTAGAGTTACAATATAGACTAATACAAATAGGTAAAACAATATTAAACGAGTCTCAATGAACTAGTAAATAATATGAAGACCAGAGACCTTGTCAAACAGCAGTTGAGGAGATTAATATTGCCTCTTAGTCGGAAAAAGGTGCAGAAGAATGCAGAAAACAGAATGTGAAACTTAGATTTGAACAATCACATTCTCATAGCACACCGTTGCCTGAGAGATTTAACTGCAACGTCTGGTTTTTATTTGAGCTGAAAACATAAGCATAAATGATTGTGTGGGAAAGATTTTAATAACCAGATGATTGAGAGGTGACAATGGGTTTTCTATTTTTACATTATCAAATAACGTACGACTAAGTCTGTAGAAGCTTGATTTCAAATGAAGTACAAAAAATCTAGCATGTATTTACTTTTGGTACAGTTTGACAAATACATTCATCCTAACGGTAAAACATTAAATGATTTTGAAATATTAAGATTGTTTCTATAAATGTATTGACCAAATGTATTGATTGGCTCCGTTTGCTTTTTTGCAAGATTCGAGATCCGTCTTGTATCGAATTACAGCAGACAGTGTGATAAAAGAGTTTATTACGTTGCTGGCCATTAATTATAAGTTTGCACAAGACAAATTGAATGAATGACACTCAATATGTTTTCAAAATATCTTATCCCAATTTAACGTTTTCATATTTCATTATACTTTTGTTTTATTTTATGTTATATTTTCAGAGAGAGAGAGCTCCTATGCAATCTCTAAAATAAGTTCCTTCGGAGTCACGTTGTTATAAGTGGTGTTCTTTATGATTTACCTTTTTGCTAGAAACATCATTTCATAAATCAATAATACGTTAAAGTAGATATCCATTATTCCCTTAGCCAGTTCGCGGCTTCTGAAATTAAATTGTTAATAGATCAAGAGTGCATACCATAGGTTTCAATAAAGGATATTTAACAGCGAGTCATTGTTTGAAAAAAACCCAATAAGGACCATAAGGTCAATTTTCATGACAATTTTTTAATTAAGATGGATTCTTGCAGATATTTGACAACAAGGCGTAATTTATGGTGTTGTCTTGAGTTATTTGTACTACGTATGACTGCTAAATTAGATATAAAGGTGTTCTGTGTTTTGGATGATTTTTTTCTAGAATCCTCTTAACGCATCGGATAAATACATTTAACATAAGTTATAGTTGTTCTATGGAAAAGTTCAGTCTGTTAGAAACTTTAAGTAAGCCTAATAAATTAATCAGTCAACAACTCTCCATGACAATGAATTCGCTGTGCTCTTCAGTCAATTCAATAATGGTCACAAAGAAATATTTTGACTCATTTTGAGAGGTTTTTTTCACTCTAAAACATATATAAAGTATAATGTTTAAGATAAAAAGCAAATATGCGCAATTAAATCAACACATAAAAAACACTATTTGAAAAATATACTCCTGCAACAGCACTGATATATAGATGGGAGGATTTGGTTTGATTGTTTTGCAATGACAATGTGTAATTCAATCAGCAACAATCCGTATGAGTAGTACTATCACTTGAAAAATCAAAAGTAAAAGGTGTTCCTGCCATAAAATATTAGCTATATTGCAAATTTAAGTCAAGAACATATATCCATCGTCAAGCTCTGATTCAACTTGTCAGCGGTGTTAGTGTGTGTTACCCAAAAGTAGTAAAGTTGTCAGTGGTGTAACAGCTTACAAGAGTCTCCATACCGAACTTATACAATTGGTTTTCAAACGATTCTTAATTCTGTGTGTAAATTTTAAAGATTATGACAAAGGAAATGCACGAACTATTGCAATTTCCTGAGGATGGTAAGCGTGGAAATATGTTTTTGTGGCGCCGTATATTATGTAAACTCTTCAAAAAAAGAAACTTGACAGTCATGCAAAATTGATTTTTTCGAAACGGGTCAATTTTTTCATGATACATACCTGTAATTTATAGAAAGGCTTGCTCAAAAGTGTAATTTTACCAAAAACAATGGCCCAAAAAGTTTACGTTGTGTTCAGGGACGAAAACGAGCGATTAGTCCAAATGCATTTTATGCCAAAGCACGTGCAGAATGGGATCATGAAGGTTTACATGCAGACACGTCTGCTTTAGGGGTATAAAAAGCCATATCAGCCGCTGTTCATTCAGACTACACAACATCGGTACAGCGACCTGAAGAATGCCAAGACTGAACAGACCGCAACGCAACAACACTATTGGCAGACTGCAAGCAGGAGCGACGCAGCGAGATGTTGCAACACACTTTGGCGTGTCCAGACAGACAATCTCTTCATTGTGGACCCGTTTCAACACCTGAAACAGCGTTGATGACAGGCCAAGGTCAGGCAGACCAATGGTGACTACTCGGGCCCAAGTTCGGTACATCTGACTGCTCCACCTTCGGGAACGCACCAGGACAGCAACGTCAAGAACATCGCAGATACCAGGCCTGCGTCGAATTTCCGACCAAACGGGCTGAGAGAGGCTGGACTTTTTCCACGATGACCGGTTCGACGTCCCGTTTTAACGCAACGTCATCTGGCGAAACGTCTCCAGTGGTGTCAACAGAGGATGAGATGGGCACCTGCAAGGTGGAGAACCGCTCTCTTCATTGATAGTCGCGTTTTCTGCTACGACGAAGTGATGGACGAGCACGTGTATACCGACGTCGTGGAGAACGTGCTGCCAACTGTGTTCAGGAGGTTGTCCCATTTGGAGGTGGGAGTGTCATGGTGTGGGCCGGGATTCGTCACGGTGTTAGGACACCCCTTGTGCATGTTGTGGGTAACCTCACAGGAGTACCGTATAGGAACTTGATCCTACAGCCTTACGTTATTCCTCACGTCAACGTCCATGGTGATCTCTTTCAGCAGGACAATGCACGACCACATGTTGCACGTGTTTGTCAAGACTTTTTACAGCGTAACAATGTCCAGACATTGCCATGGCCAGCCAGGTCACCAGATTTGTCACCAATTGAGCATCTCTGGGACGAACTGGATCGACGCGTGCGCAGTATGAATCCACCACCCCAAACACTTCCAGGACTTCTTGCAGCACTTTAGCACGAATGGCAGAACTTTTCACAGGCTGTGATTGACAACTTGATTGCATCCATGGGTCGTCGGTGCCAAGCAATAAACAATGCCAATGGTGGCCATACCCGATACTGATATTTGTGCACCCCTGTGATGTTGAAACACTTGTGCACCTATGCATTTCAAAGATCGTGTTTATTCTGAATAAAATTTACCGAACAGAGATCTTCAAACAGCGTTTTAGTTTTCCTTTCAATGTTTAACTTGCATCTGTGGTCTTTATATTGAAAACATCAACATTTACTAATACGTCTCCTGATGCAAGTATTGAATTCATTTCAAACCATCACATTTACTAGTCATATCATCAAAGATACCACTGACGTCTGTGAATGGAAGTAAGTTTATCTTAACTATTCCTATGAAAGAATATGAAAGACCTATATTGCTCAAATGCCAGAGTTGATCGTACATATTCTTAAAGTTATACAACATTTAATATACGCCAAAGCTTATCAGTTGTCTCGTTTTATCGCAAAATACCGACTATTGTTGCAAAGTATCGTCTAAAAGTTAAATAATTTTAAACCAGTGTCGCTAAGAAGATGTGAAGTTTCCAGATATTGGCTGTTATTTAAACGTAACTTTGGAAACATTTTTAAAGCATTCACAAGAAGAAGTGGGAACATGATAATGTTAAATATATTACTATCAGTGATGGAAATGTCAAGTATAGTTTCAGCTTCTGTATATGAATAAGGCTGCTTATCGATATTTGATTGTTCTTCTCGGCAACATTTTCATTTTGATCTTGATGTTAATGATTATTTTATAGACAACTAAAGTTCACCTTTGAAGTAGCATTGGGATTTTTCGTTAAAATATGTTTATTAAAGAAATTATTATAGAGGGGAAAAAATATTCTTGATTACCCTCTATAATAATTTCTAAATTCGGTTGTTTTTTTCATCGTCTTCCACTCTTAACAACATCTAAAATGTTTTCGTCTGGGAAACATCCTGGTGAATATGCTAAGAAAAGTTTTAAAACACTGTTTTCCTTCAAAGAATGCTCTTCCTCAATATGTTTACAAAGAATACGCGCTATGCATCGCAAAGCGGAATAAATGTGTATCTGTTAAATTTATTCGTGGAAAGAGATCAATGCAAGTAGGAGTTTAAATCGTTTGTTAAATTTCCTTACATTTTCAGAAAAATTATCAAACTTAATATTTTGAAAACCAATTAATAAAATACATAATTAAATCACTCCTTAAAGTTTTTAGAATCTCCGTTCGAGTTTTAAATGAATCCTGTAGATACCTGTATTTTTATAGGGTAGGTAACTCCAAATATTCTCATTTATGCATTTCATTAGGATTTTCGAAAATGTCAACTAAATGTTTCATATCAGTGAATCAGTAAAAGCCATGCAGCAATAAGTGACAATTCTTTTCGCTGGAGGCTGTCTTGTAACTATCGATTTAAAAAACTTAAAAGACACGTTCTGTAGAATGATCTACAGGTCTACAGGAAAAGCATGTCTTTACTATAAATGCTCACTTAAGCTACTATGAAGATAGATTACAAATTTTCGATACAAATACGTGTAAGGAGGAGGTAATTTAACACCCAATATCATTAAAATCAGATCTAACATATATAGAGGATATTATATGAGTGTCCATGACATACTATGTTTACGACACGAGTGCTTAATATTAGTATTTAGATATACTGATATTAAGGCATGAGTGTCGTAAACATAGTATGTCATGGACACGAATATGATATTCTGTTTCTTACCGAAGTCGAGAAATCAAAGAAACTAATCAAAATCAACACCCAAGCATAGGCATAGGCGCATTTGGAACACAACGTCATAGGCGAACTGTGACGTCAAATCATTGTTCATTACGTGACGTCACAATGAAAAAGTGATATGTTGCCCTAGTGCATCGTATGAAAAATATGAACCCCGATATGACTGCCCTCGTAGGTAATAAACATATGTAATACGTAAGTTATCATGTTTCATAATCTGACTTCTGTTCCATAGGTATCGCAATCAAGAAATGATATTTTAGCTGGCCTATGATTGAAATTATGGTAGAAGAAAGATTGCAGATTAGGTCACCTGATGATCAATTATGTTTGTCGTAAACTCTTACATTATTTTCTTGTGTGACTTTAGCAAAGAATAGGATGTACTTTTGTTGCATGATATTATATAATATTATGCCTATGTGGCACATTCGTTTTAAACATAGTTTAAATTTTACGATCTAGAATTATTTATCATAAACTGATGTTTAATCTGTCTGCCTCGCCAAAACTATTTTGAGGTTAACAAGAAAATCATATTGGATTCCATAATTGGAAAGAATATTTCAGTTCTGCTTTTCAATTTATTTTTTTCCGATTCCAGTCGACATCCATGACGAAAATAATAATCAACCTGTGATCCTGTCAACTTGTCAATATTACATAACCTTTAACAATATCATTATTTTTCAATGCTTGCACTATTAAGCGGTTAAAAAGCAGGAATCAAATAAGAAAATGTATGATTCTTATTCTCATAATTTTTGTCAATCATCCTTTCTCTTCATTCTGTTGTGAAAAATGGTGGAAATCTCTTTGCAATCCACCTTTTAGAAAATATTACAGATGTGGAACAACATTGCAAAGTATACTAATGTTAAACATTTTCACATTGCCATGTACAAGAAATTCAAACAAATGCGTTGTTTTGTTTACATTTCACTCATGGCTTTGCAGAATATATACTTTTCTACCTCTTAAGATGAGATAAGCATGCTTTTTGCTGTAAAAACTATTTCAAATATATTTTTATAATATATTTATTTTTATCGTAAGTTGAAAATTTACCGGAATAAAACAAATGCAGAAATTATTTATTTAAACTAAAAACGATATAGAATTATTTGGTTTCTCGTTATTTCAATGTTTTTACATTGGTTGTCGTCAGTTCTGCTTTACAAATAATCATTTCAATTCCAGTTGACATCCATGCTTAGTGTTACCCAATCTGTAAAATGTCATTTAGTTAACATGAAAGCATTCTGACATACAATTCATTCAACCTTTCAACTGTATTTCAAACAAGCCCTGGTCGCTTGTAAAGCAAAACACACAGTAGGAGTTTTTACAACTGGGTAGTACAAATGCCTTAGTATGACTTTTTTGGCCGGCGTATAACTCATAAATAACTTCAAAACAGTTTCACAAAATCTTTGATAAATCGTATATATGGAATTAAACACTTAATAGTTTCTATGCGTAAGAATACTCAAAAACGTCTAACTCACTCTATGTGTCCATGTGTACAGTGTCAGTGACAATAGTGAACAAAATCAAAAGAGCCTCACGTTACAGATGAATGATAATGTAGTTCGATTTCTGCCTTCTTTTGAGCACTTTGGAAGTCATATGATCGTCTTAATAATCAGATGGGGCGGGGGTGAGATAGCGCAGCGTTTAGCGAAGACGGCTTGGAATCAAGTGGTCCTTGGTTCGAATCCCGCAATGGGGTTAGCAACTGTGTCTGCAATAGAAAACAGTTATACAGGTAGTACGGTTTGGGTGCAATGCTTGGTTTCACCGCAATGCATAGCCACAATCGTGTTGCGAGCTTTCTCCTTCCAATAATACTATCAGCCGTAACATAAGTGAAATAGTCTTGAAAGCCGAAAATACCTATATGTACCTTTATATTCAGTGACCGACAACTTGACGATAAGGGTTTGTAGAAATTTAGATTAAACGTCAACTACTGTCAGCGTAGCAGATGTGTCTTTTCTGTGTCTATTTTGACTTCGGGGAAATGAAACAGACATTTGGAGTAAGCATCTATCAAGAGCTTATGATAAGAATTTGCATAAATTAAGAACTTTCCAAAGGCAAAACTCTTTTTATGAAACTATTCTTTAAAAAACGAGATAATTCATAATTAGAATTGATTCATAATTATAATTTAATATGGTTCGAGCAACTCATTAAAAGTTTGGAAAAGTCAATATTCAGTTCCAGTGCACTTAAAACTAATATTGCCTATTATCTCCTGAAATTGAGGCTTTATACCTTCATAATTAATATACATCTACTGTATAAACACTTGCACTTGTGTCAACATATGTGACTGTTTAGTCGTTTATTCAGAAACGACGTACGTATATCTTTTATTGTACGGTTTGAACGAGGGAATCTCTATATAATGGAATATAATTAGAACAAACTAGATGTATTGAAACAAGTCTGAGTTAAGATTAATCTAATATTTGTTCTTAAAAATCATTGAGAACGTGCAGGACATTAAATGTTTAATTTTTCATAAGAGTTTGTAAATCTAAATTTGCAACTACAAAACTATTGAAATGTTCATTTTAAAACGGGAAGCCCTTTCAAAATGTGACACGATTTTGAATATTTTTATTTATTACATAACGGTAGGCGGTAAAATCCTCCAGAACATTTTTCATATCCCGTCAGGTTTTTTTGTAAAACACCATAGCAGTACTCTATATGCTGTTATAGAACTTCTTAGCAAATGTTTAAATCTGGTGATTAAGAAATAAAGTAGCCTAAACCATCATTTTCATAAATACATATCATAACAACTGTAATACAGCAAGTACTTTCCTTCAATACTACAACACAACTAGAAATATCAAAACTTTGAACTAAAAGCCGCAAAAGAGAATTTCAAGCAGAGTGCATCTCGGTCATAAACTTACTTAGGGCATTACAACTAAATGTCACATAATCCATGGGGAGTGAGATATAATTGTTCAGTCGTTTTAAGAACTCAAACATAAATGCATCTCTGGTCAACCGGGACTAAATCTTTCAAAAACTCAACGCTGAAACACCCCAGGGACTTTTCATCAGGAGAATTTGTACTGAAATTATCCCTTGATTCAAGTAAAGCAATCTTATTGATCCCGTGTGTCTCTTAAAAGACTTTTGACATTACCCTTTGGTGTACCATTAAGGAAAATGGCTTTAATCTTTTCCTTTTTACGTCGCTGAGTATGTGCAGACTAGGTTGATTCAAAACCGAACCAGCAGGGCACGTGCCTCAATGATCTGTAGGCTTTGGGTCGTCTGTGTCCTGAGAGGAGTAAAGGGTTGATAATGTGAGTTCGGACTTTCATGGTGTATTTTGCGATGAGCCCTTACTTTTCACACAGAATGTTATCCAAGAAACATAAACAGTCATTCCTAACTTCTGTTTATGCTGTGTGCGTAGTTAGTTGAAGGGTATCCAATTATAGGGGACGAGGTTATTATAGCATTACATACAGCGTATGAGTGCTCATTTAATTGACATAATATTAACGTTTATACACGGACACTTGTTTGAAATCTAATTCTAACCTGCCAATAGTCAAGTGATATAAGTAATTTCTTAACTGACGTGTTTCAAGTATATTGCTTTATCGAGGATATGACAATGAGAGTTCGTAAGTCGTAGTACGTATGTCATTATTATTGCAATAGTTTACATAGCAAAATATCTATGTATGTATGCAAAGGTTACCAAAATAAATCGAAATGTCAATAAACGTCCATCAAATCCTTTATCAAACTTTCACTTGTTATGAAAATTAGATAAATGTTTGAGAAAGGAAAAGGTGCTAATTTTGTTTTGTGTTGTTATTTCCTTTGACATTATTATATGTGATTGACAAGGAAAAGGGTGTACAATTACCGTATTGTTTCAACTGAGATTAATGTTATGGAGCTTTAACTTGTAAAAATATCGCTAAATTGATTAATTAATTTAACGATCTACTTATGCTAATATCTACTAATGCTGCTTACCATTTCATGATGCATGCACAGATTAAGTTTGAAGGAAGGCATGAACGTCGCAATTCAAACGTCATATGAATATAAATTCCTTTTGCAGTAACCATAAAGAGCCACTCCGTGATTTTCATAACATATTACTTACCTCTGATACGAACCTAAAAGTCATATGTGGTGAAATAAAATCAAAACATCCTAACGTTTCACGTTCAAAAGACATATATTTGACAAATACTGGTTTTCCATGAAAATCTAAAAACAGTCTTATAAATGCACAGAGGCGTGGATATCACGTCCAATATACATGGATACTAGTTATATAACCTAACAAACATTATAAACTCCTAACTGTCTTCCTGACTGTTTTCGATGAGTCTCCAAAATTACGTTTGACTATTTGACGCGCGCCACTGTCCGGTTTTCGATCATAATTGCGACGTTCTACCTTCATATTGTCACTGTAAAAAAAACTTAGCTTTAAAATGTGTCTTTTTGGTAACAGTCGATCGCGATCAAATGACACCATTGATTAACTTTAGCATATATGACTCCAACAACTCACGGAGTGGCTCTTTAAAGTAAATTGCATTTAGCCTTACTAATTCGTTCTTAATCTTCGGGGTTGGCATCAGACACGTGAGGCAATTCAATAGTCTTACCCTACTACAACATTGTGTAATCGGACCAATTTGTATGTCAAATAACAAATACAGCTTGACGGTTTGAGGCTTTGTGTGAATTTCTTAATTCATCTATTTGTATTGGATCAATGTATATTTTATTTCACTTATTAATTCAACGTCGACCTGCAAACATTTTATTAACATCTGGTATGTGTCAAAGATGAAATCCAATAATAACCATCATTAAAAATGAACAGATGACATTAATAGTACAAAAACGTATCGTTAACTGCAATACTGAATTTAGTTAAGACTTTAACTGCCATGAGCTGAAATTTGTTAAGAGAGTTTCCATGTCATTTGAAGCTCAAACGAATGTCAAGTTGATCGCTCTTGGTATTAAAGCTCTGACAACACTATTTTCATGGCTCTGATGAATACTGATAAAAGAAAAAAAGAAATGCATATGTCCAATCTCATTTTCTTTTTTGACATCTTATGTTGTAAAGAAGCAGACGCTTTTTACATCTTTTAAATATCTAAAAGAAAATATTTATTTTAAAAATTACTTAAATAAGACGCTGATATATTTACGTAACACTAAAGTAGAGCTTTAGGATAATTCTTCAGCAAAACGAAAAGAAACCCATATTCTATAAGTGTAACAATGTTTTTCCGGGCATTGACAAATGCATGGACTTCAATCGCCTGCCCGGCGAAGGAAACCCGCTGAATAGATTATGGACTTCTGCAGATGATAATACCCTAAACAACGCTACCGTTATTAAAGCTAAAATTGAAGGAATTGGTTACAGCCGAAACCCACCATGACGTCACAAGTGAAAAACGATGTCATAGTCGCTTTCATCATCGGAGTGATTCGAACCAATTTGGCATGGTTGCCGTTCGTCGAGAAACCCGAGGCCCTCTAAATCCCGTATTTCAAGAATAGACGCAAAGACGTGTCTTATCACATAACACAATAAAAAAAATTATGAAAATCTATTAAGTTTCAACCTTTAGAAAAGGTATGGTAACCGCATACTATCTCAACGGAAATCTAATGCTGAAGTAAAAACTGTATTCTATATTGGACAATAATCTTCATTTAAATGACAATTGGGCCGACATGATACATCATTTAGTATATTTTAGGGCAGAAATTCAAGTCAAGATAATTCCATCATTTAAGGATGTTCGCTCCTCACCTACTGCGCATGACCAAATTGTCAACTTACAAGTCAAAGTTGCAAAACCTAAAAAGCCTGAAATCATAATGTTCTTATATTATAAATCAAAATGAAGCGGTAATTTCTCAATTTTGATGATTTCTGATTAAATATTCATCAAAATTAACAAACGTAGTATTTTTACGACAACCGAAATGAAGTTACGGAAAGTGGTTATTTCGGCCGATTGCGCATAGTCAGTGAACAGTGGAAATAAACAGAGGCGGCCCAGTCTCATGTTACAGTCGCATGTGTTTACATTCGCCCTCAAGTTTAGTTCCCGATGTATACAAGTGTTGAAACACAAGATATCAAGTCAACAAATCTCGACACTTTACATGGATTTTCTCGATTTACTTGTTGAAAGTGATGAGGGAAATAATCAAGCTTTCCCTATTATATACTGCCCGACAGTGACAGGAAAGAATTCGACTAAAACCGCTGCCACTGAAAACTAAGAGTAACAGTAAACACATGTCATGCTTGTCGGCTAATAGTACCCTGTTGAAATTAGGTCATGCTTGTCAACTGATTCCGATGCGAGCGACAGGGCGAGGCCAACAAAAAACAACAAATCACTGGCACCGGTATGTAAAATGTATTATGAACTCTAAATCTTCTTACTTTTCTGTCAACATCATTTCAATTTATGATTTAACTTATCTAATTTCATTTCATAGTGATTAATTATCTATTTCTGTATCTTATTGTAATTAAATAACCTACTCTCTTGCTGAAACAAATCAAATAATACTTATATATTTTTTGTGAATTTTAGGAATGGGTCATGACATTTACTAGTATCTGTCACATTTTTCTCATTGAATGCACTGAATGTAGACATTATTGTAGACTTAATATTCATTATTCTTGTCATTTAGAACCTGAGATCACCACTGAAAAAGATGCTGTCAGCTAAAGCTGCAGAAATTGAGGTAATAAATTGATAATTATCAAATATATAAAGCAAATAAACACTTTTGATTCGCTGATTGTATTTGATTTATTCTGATCATTGAAAAAATCATCATTGATGAGAATATATTATTGAACTGAAAACTTATATATGTTGTTGCTGCAAAAAGTAGAATGTATAAGCAGAAATGATGAATATTTAAAAAAGTTTTTATAATTATTTGGCGGCCAATGACTGAAATATTGCCTACGCCCTAGCAGCATTAGACAGCCTACTCATTTGAATAATTAATTCATTACATAACAATAAGTTATATTGTTTTTAGGTCACAATTATATATGTTTGAAGTATCATACTAATTATGACAAATCAAGAAGGAAAAATCCTTATTTGACCATTGTCAAGAATTAATTACTTTCATCATAGGTATTTTTTGTAATAATAAAACCTTTGTATATTTCTGTGTTCATGAATGATCATGTAATATTAACACAATGAGAGAAGAAAGGTCAAAAAGGTCTTTGAGACTAGACACAATCAAATTTTAAAAAAAATTAATTCTCCTTAAATTCATAAAATATTGTTGGGAAGTTTTTTGAGGCTAGTGATTATGTTATGTGAGGTGTACAATGTTCTTTAAAACAAGATGACATTGAAAGTCACATCTTTCCTACAAGCTTGTTGCTCTTATTCCAAAGGCCAAATTATCAATTATGTTTATCATTGTATAAACTGTAATGGATTATTAAAAAGATATGACAATATTGGCTGTTTGCCATTATGAAATGAAAAGGAATCAATTCTAATGAGTGTAGTTAACAAACTTATTCATCTTTTCAGGTAGATGTGTACTTTCATCCGATGCAGAGTAGAGGATAAACCGTTCTAATGGATGCTGTGACATACAGATCATACAAACCTATGATTTCCCAGTGTGTCTGTGAATCTCAGTTGGAGAATAATGACTTGATACATTCCTTTTTGGACAACATACACTAAACAAGGATTTATAGTTTCTGGTTGAGTTAAATTAATATTTTGTGTACCTGACAAGACACATTTCTATAGGTATTTTATGTGCGCTTCAAGTTGACCAGTTGCTTCCCTTTATGATTTTTTAATTTTCTGTACCTTTTGAAATGTGGTGTGAGAAAAGAAATAAATTGTATTTACGTGTTATTTCTACTGTTTTGTATTTTCTTCATGTTGATTTATTATAAATCAAAGACATATGGTGTGTTTAAAGGGAAAAAACGTGTCTGATGTATTTTGAATTAATTCATAATTTTGCTGACTCATCAATTTTCAATTGTAACTATCATTTGAGCCAGTTTTATTAACTGTTTATCTTAGCAAGTAGATGTTGTTGAATGAATATGATTTGTATGTATGCATTCAGGTAGATTTTTAGATAATGAGTGGAGGAAAGCATGTTTTTAGTACAAAAATAGCTTGAATGTTGTTTATTTAATTGAAATGTTTCAATACATGTTGCGCCGTAGTGGCTAAAAACCCACACTACCATATATATTTTTTACCTTTTTCTGGAAGAAAATTATGTTAACTCTAACATATTTTCATATTAAAAAAAGTTTAATACAGGAAATAATTAAAATTTAAGATTTCTCAAATAAGGTCAAGATCTCTCCATAGACTCCCATGTTAAAACTGTGACTCACAAAGGGATCTTTGTCTTAGAATATTTCGAAAACACCCACACTAACCCCTATTTTTTTGGGTTCATATTTCAAGCAAATACACTTAACTTTTGAAAAATACAAGTTAGAAAAAAAGTTTAATACTTTAAATTTGAGGAGCGAACATCCTTAAGCTAAAATTTATAACAAATGTCATATGACCATATAAATGGTTTAAATTGCTGTGAACTACTTTTGCTTAAAGAACGTGTACTGATCAAATAATCCTATGTCAATTAAAAGAAAACCTAAAAGCTCTTATGGTTTGAACTAGATAAAAACCAACAGGTCAGTGACTAGTTTGCATAATATGGCCATTATCTATAGCAACAGGTATTGTTTGAACACGTGCATCAACACGTACATGTCAAATAAGCCTTCAAGAATTCAACCATCTATATAGCTACGTTCCTTGCCCACATGATAGCTGGA
This sequence comes from Phorcus lineatus, assembly GCA_921293015.1. Taxonomy (NCBI): domain Eukaryota; kingdom Metazoa; phylum Mollusca; class Gastropoda; order Trochida; family Trochidae; genus Phorcus; species Phorcus lineatus. Next base: position 21,298,470 of record OV121095.1, read on the forward strand.
TGAGTTCGATATAAAGGGAATGCCATACAATGGTCCATTTATACCACAATTGTTTATAAGGAGATACCATCACCATTGAGGATTATCATAGAAAATGTTAGCAAAAGAGACTAAACAAATTTAAAAACCAAGCTCATTCGCAAGACCCTCGCAGAGATAGCTCAAATAATAAATCATACAATTCTTAGCCATACAACAGATTCCAAGAAAGTACACCAAGAGTGCTATGAGAGTAAAGCATCCTCTGCCAAACTATTTACCTTTAAAGAAGCATTTCAAGTGGCCGTGTAGTGAAGGCGGTATTATTATTAACAGGAAAATCATGATTATAAAACTTTAGGGGAGTTGATTTCGCAAGGGAGGTAATCTATTCGTGTCGGAAGGACAATCCGACCACGCCACGACTATATGCCCTTTCGCTTTACGTGAAAGAAATACTACCCAAAACAAATTTTAGCAAATGACAACATGGAAAGGTTGCTGACCGTCACCGAAGAGGATGCCATTATTCTGTCGCCAAACATAATTAAGGCTTTTTGTCGAGAACATTGATGAGCACAGTTAATGCATTATAGTTTTGCTTCAGAATCAGCGTCTCTGATTACACAACTATATTTCATTGAATCCAATTAGGCTTCTCGCTTTCTAGCCCGATAAGTGCTCGTATATGAGGAAAGGTAAGTGGAGGGTGTTATGACTTGAGTCACATTTTGAGGGAGAGAATGGCTGATATGGTGAAAACCGTACTTTGTGGTGTCAAATGACTTTGTAGGATTGTAAGTGTTTGTTAACATTCTTAAAGGTTTGCATGTAACTCTTAAAATTTTAAATTGGGCGTTATAATCCATTTGTTCCATTTAGATCGATTAACAAGACAATCCTCACTTACGTTAATGTAATGTGTGCGTCAATCAATATGTACATTACCATCTCTTGTTCGACCACTCTTGTTGAGTTATTTAACTCTTATTTAACATTCTTCTGAATTCAAATTGATGTCACAAACGTATTTGAAAGGTTATTGTCTGGAAATGAAGATTTAAAGGGTTGGCTGAATCAAACAAACGTTAAGCACTGGTTTTTATAGTCATTTTGTCAAGCTTATCATTTTTATACTTATATTCTCATCTTTTATAAATATTATTTTCATGTTAGCAAAACAAAGAACATCATTTACACTAAATAAAATAAATAATAAATAAATTACTTTTCTAATAGGATAAATATATTGGATATACATTTTTTAAAATAGAGGTATAACATTTGTGTGCATCAAAATGCGCTTTTCGTGTGGAAATCGTCAACTAATTCAATTAAATAAAAAAATTATTCTTAATATAACTTTGAAATAGTAGAATTTACAAATTTCAAATATCTGTATAAGTGTTTTATTACATCTTAAGCTCATCCAATGAAATAAGGGAAAAGCTGTAAAAAAAACAATCAGTGACACGAAGAATGCTGATAGTTCTTCAGAAATTCAGAGAGGGTTAGACGAACTATTGTTACAAAAAATGTTGATTTTCCCCAAAACAAGCGATACGCTTTCCTGGGATTACCTATGAGGAAATGTAATTTGTATTTTTCTCAAGGAATCATTGAACACACTTGTTGTTTGAAATCCAGTGAGAGTTCCTGTTAATTTTGATAGATGAAAGTAAGTCACATTCATAATGATTTTATCAGGACAACTAACTCCTTCTTTCTACATGAATGTTTTCATCATTGTAATATTGAAATCATTTAACACGACGGGAGATAAAAAATATTCATCTACCTTTTGTTTGTATTTTCCATCGTTTTTTCCGGTGTGTTTGGTTTCCGGTTTGCAAAAAGGAACTTTTCAAGAGAATTGTAAATCTTATTTCCTGTCGACCTTTAGGAAAATATTATGTATGCAACAGTTGTGGCGTCAGATTTCTCTGAAAGAAGGTAAAACATGAAGCGAGGGATTTTTCTTATCAGGCAAACAAAAACTATCCTATTTGATGTTCACTTGCATTTTTGAAACATTCTAACAACAGTTTTATTCATTATTAACTCTGTTTCAATAATATTCACAAAATTTGCCTTCAGGCAATAGAAGTAAACCATTACCAGTAAAACAAATATATCTCATCCCTGCTGATTTCAATTCCCCCAATTCTTCTTAAACAGCTGCGAGTTTGTGAATCATATTGAGAATTCACTGTGGGATGAGAGTTATAAAACTTTTAAATGATTTGAATGGAGACTTCTGTATAAATTAAGTATATATGATTCTACAATGACATGGTAGACATTAAGTTTCTCGGCTGAATGATAATAGTTTGACACCGATTTGCATCAGATTCTTCAAGTTATGTTCTTTCTAATCTCCTATACTGTCATGACTTATTCATTTTGTTCTTGTAATACAATTATTAAGAAAGTTACATCTCTATTAGAAAATATGGTACATAATAATGATGTTATTTATTTGATACCAAGCTGCCATAAACCTTACTTGAGACATACATTTAAAGAGAATGTGAAATTGCGTATATATTATCAGAAATATGATATATTTTCGGTTTGATTAATTACTGTAAATTTTCCAAATTAGAATTTTATAATTTCGGCTTATAAAGGTATCTGTTTAAAAAAACATTGTAAATAATATGGGGATATGTTGTCTCAGTTAGCGATATATCGATGTATCATAGGTCCTGACGATATAGATATTCAGATATATTGTCTAAATATGTGATTATAGATGCACTCGTATAGTATAGCAGACGATGCAAACATCAATACTATCAATGAATCGTGACACAAATAATTTACACTAATAAGACATATAAGTACTAATTACCAGCATTAACAGAAAAGATATCATCATTAAACGTTCAATTACACATTTTAATTTTAGTTTTGACTCTATAATAAACATTCACATTATTAAATACGCAGTCTTCTCGTGAAAAATATCATCTGTTGCATGAACTTCATAAATGGGTCAATAATGAATATGATTTTTCATTCTTAAAAATGTTTCATGACATGGCACACAGAAATTTAAGGAATATTTAACGTTTACGTTGAAAAAAATATTTCTCATCTTTTCTTTTCAATATACAGTTCAGTTATGGTGACAATATTTTTAAAATCCGCACGTACAATAGCTCTCGGGGTTTTCTAATCTAGACATACATAAATAGTATTATGACTTAAAACGCATTAGAGAAGAATTGTTGTGTCAAACATTTATCAACAATTGAACATTGATTCGAATAGCCTTACGATACATTTGACTTTTACGAACATAAGAAATAGTCTGATAAGTAAATCTTTACACAAATTGTCACAACATTTTTACATAAAGCTATTAATCTGTGGATTGTGGTCTAAGATAGCAGTGATCCTCTCTCCTAATACAGCTGAATACCGAAAGTTTGTTCACTTACCACTGAATCATAGTGCAGATATCATGTAATGGGTTTCGTTTCAACGTCAATAGAATAACTTCAGCAAGAATGACATTGAATCACTCACTCTCCATGTGTGAAATAGCTATTCTTGAACTCATTTTGGCAATGTCTGGTCACTCGTGCAAAAATTCGAATTTTGTCCTATTGATAAAAATAGAAGGAGTCGCATTTTCGAAATTTCAATTTCGTTATATGTCGAATAAATGTTCCAAATCGAATATCTGAGATTAAAACCAACATAATCACATTGACTTTGTGCTAGGGAACAAACGTAACTAATGTTTAAAGAAGGTGATAACTTATAAAGCATTTTATTGAGAAAAATAAAAATTAGTGATTTCGGAATTTTGACCCCTGGTCACTTCAATGACCTGCCAAAACTGTTACGGGTAATTATGGGGTACGATAAACCTATGCCTTAAAGAAGAATGGATCTTCATATGTGTATTGAAAATTCAATATTATACGTTTCTTTTTCGCAACGCTACGATACCTCAAATGCATCTCAAATTACATGATATTTTGCACTAGTATATTCAGGTATGTGAACAAACTTTTGGTATGCAGCTGTATATTACGAGGTGAGTTGAGCTGATTTGGGGTTTACGCTGTTTACTAGAGTATTTCACTAATGTCATGGCTGCTAGTATAATTGCAGGGGAGAGTTCGCAGCACCATTGTGGCTCTGCATTGCGGTGAAACCAGCGAGCATCAGCTAGAACTAGTGAACCGTGGGTGCTACTGCACTAAACTTCAGTACAGCATTGCACCAAAACCTTACTGCGTGTAGAAAAGTCCTGTACTACAGAAAAAGTTGCGGAGCCCCTGGCAAGATTCAAACTTCGGACCTCTTGATCTGATGACGACGAGCTTACCAGTGCGCTATCCAACTCCAATTTGATGACGAGATGGTTCAGCTGAAAGGAGTCTTGATTTCTTCATTTCATATGCTTTACCTGAAAAAAACTCTTCAGTTATTTCTTGTCACACTAGATTGTTGTAACTGCTTGCTGACCGATGCAACCACGTCCGAGATAGATAAAAGAGGCTACAGGGAGTGCAGAGTGCAGCAGACCGTATTGCCATCACTCGAATCCTCTACTCTCAACAATGGTTGCCCTTCGACTTTAGATTTCAGTTTAAACGTATCAGCCTTGTCTCCCTCTCCAAACTTATCAGGTCTTCTTACCTCATACAGAATCCTTTCTAAAGACAAAAATCTGCATTTAGTCCCAAGATTAAGAACATTACAGTTCGGAAATAGATCTTTTACATATATAGCAGCAGTGGCTAGGAACAAATTCAGAGACTGTAATGAATTCTCACTTTCAAGTATTTCCTTAAACATCTATGATAGGGAAGCTTTCCATTAGTGACTGATGACAATGTCTTCATTGAATTCATTGAATTTGTGATGCTCTTTTGTGAATTAAAAACCGGGCATCTTATTAAATCATGACTCACGCACTTTGAGGAAATTACTATGTATTCAAATTGTATGTTGCTTAAAGGATCGCAATAGAAAAGAGTCTTTTGATAAGATTAATTAAATTGATTAATTAAAAACAGATTAATTATTAGTTGCTTTTGGTTGATAAATATTTTTCTGTCACCGGAGAATTTGAAATAATAATTTAATCACTCTTTTACTTGAATGAAATGGAATGAAACAATAGCGTTAAATATCCATAAAATATCAAACTCGTAAACCACAAAAATATACATATGTCCCAGCTGTTTTTAGAACAAACACACTTTGTCATCCACAGCATTATGTTCTGAGCCATTACGTTAACCATGTTAGACGGGGATACACTTGGGTTTGTGTCAGTGATGGAGAATGTTGTTTAAATTAACATGTACAGTTCTCCTTTTGAGAAAGCTGAAAGAATACTTAAATAAAACTTCAGGAAGTTGAGTGCTTTGCTTGTTAAAAAATGCATATGGGAAGCAAGTTTTCGTCAGTTTTATGACATAACATTTGTTAGTTTTACAATTGCCATATTTTTTATGAGAAGTACATTTTAAACTGTGCTCCTTTAAGATATTCCATTCCAAATGTAAAATATCATGGTAGGTTTATATATACGGGGTATGTAAACAGTTAAAAAAAACTTTGCTACATACAACTTAATTATATATGAATTGCAATTTCATAAAATCAAATTATGTTATGATCTCTCAGCAAAACAGAAAATGAAAATCAAGAAGCGTCAATTTTAACTGAAATTCATTCAGATGTATTCACTATTATGTCGTCTTAATAACTTTGACATTCAAATTGACAAAATTATGAAAAAAACAACTGTGAAGTGAGTATTGGAAATTGACAGACCGAAACAAGATACCAACAGTCTGATTATCCAATTTGATTTCTGTTGAAGCATGATAACATTATATTAATGTTAAATTCAGTAACTAAAACATTTTAGAAATTATTCAAATAACAACTTCTTGTTTGACATCAGGTTAATGGTGCGGGACAAAGCCATTACGCAAGGAAATAATTAACCAAATTCTAGATGCACTCATAAGTAGGAGTAGCAACCTAGAGTGACCTTGTCTTGTTTTTGTAGCAAAGGCCCAATTCAACCGAACCTATTGATCTTGTATCAAATCGTGAGGGGATCTAACTACTTCAATGAGTAATGGCGCAGCACAGATCTAGATAACGGTCAATAGGTTTACTACATTATTTTGGATGCAAGCAAATGTGACCTAGTTACTAAGGTATCGTGTATGTTTCATAAACAAATATGACTAATTGAAACTTCATGTTTCTATTTGCGAAGATAAATGTTCCCGACGAAAATTCTTCTCTGATCATGTTTCAGATTCATCTTTAGCTTATTTGATTGTTAAATCAATTGCGAATGATAACCTTAAGGGTTGCCATCATAACAAATCTTCTCTAAAAAGTGCAGCCAATGCTATATTGTTATGAAAAAGTCTTCTTTGAACACATGCGAATCTAAGTTTATTGAATCATAACATTTCATATACAGTTGAATTTATATTTTGGTTCTTTTGTTTTTTATTTGAAAATAAAGCAAAGAATAGCACTGAGAATAACATACATTTTATTAAATTATTTAAAATTTTATTAAATGAAATCGAATTCTGTTGAAAATTATCATTTCAACTATAACTGTTTATTAACTGAATGAATACCATACATAACATTGATTCTCTAGGTCATATAATATGATGTACAGTAATGAGTGTATTTGTTAATATATTATTAACATTGTTTGTGTTATATGTAAATAAATGTAAGATATTTTCTGCTTGAAACCATCTGTATGTGATACAATTTACGTGATGCAACCTGTTAATGCCATAGTAAACAAGTAAACAAATTAACTTTAAGGCTGTTCAACATTTGGAAGGCGCGATTTAGCAATTAATTATAAGGGGATGTTTATTCCATTTGATGCATTTAAGAATAGTATTTGATGCGATTAGTAGCGCAATGCACAGTAAGTGAATTCAAACATCACGTGTAGTAAGAGACGTTAAATTTAAGTCTATCATTAGCATTTCTGAATTAATACGTTTCCAGAGCGAGTATCTCATCCCGTGATTGAAACAAATGTATGTATTCTTATGATACTATCTCTTTTGATTTAGACTTTTATTTCAACACGAACTATGACAACCATCTACAGACACACAAAAATAAAATAAAAACAGTAGGTTTCGGTAGGTTGATTACAGAGTATGATATATTGATAAGGTATCCTCAAAAAATAAGATCATTTTTATTTTCTATAGAAATAGAGAATACAAAATATGAAGTAAGATAAGGTGGCAAGAACTTATGTTTTTACTGTTTTTGTATGATTTTCTGAAACACAAGCGGTAACCTTTCCTGTGTTTTCCCAGAGACGACAATATTTATTTTTTCACGCAGAATCATTGAAAACATTGTCGTATTAAATCATCTGAGAGTTCCTCCTCAAATTGATTCAAAGAGGAAATATCATGTAAGTAATTTTATAATCAGCACGTCTGACTTCTCGTTTGTACGTGACTGTTTTCATCAAACGACTTAAGTAACATATTGAAAATACCAGAAGGCCCCAGCAGGCACACAACGTTGGATCAACGTTGATTCAACGTGAAATTTAGTTGTTTGGTTGATCAACCTTTTATCAACGTTGATTCAACGTTGGGAAAGCGACGTAAGAGATTGGTTTTAGGGACAACGTTGTTTCATCGTCTGAATACAACACACTTCCAACTAATTGATTCCTGTTTACATTTTGTTTTAAATACATTGTAAATTGGAATCAATAAATGGTCCTTCCCCTTTTTATATGAATTAAACAATTGGAAAATAATTTAAATGTTTTTTTAATAGATATATTGCTGTTTTTTGTTACATGAAAATTTTCAGGCATCTTTTCATTTTAGAAAAAAAACTACAGTTGAAATTACCTGTATTTATTTAGCCTTCTGTCTTTAGTCATTTGACATCAAAATATTTCACTAATGATTGAATTAATATCTTTTCTGGATTTAACAATACAACATCATTTTTCTTTGAACATCTTTGTACTTTTTTTAATACTTGATCCTTTTCCGCATCGTAATCCCACTTTTTTAATTTATGTTTCGTTTTAAATTCACTATGCAAGTTTTGATGATAACCAAGTGTCGTCTGCTCCAGTCGATGTTACTCAAACTGCACCTAGTTAAAAGTAAGTATTTAAAAACTTTTCATTTCTTTTCATTGTCTGTAAAGTAAAATCAGGACTGATATACAAAGGTTACTCTTTACTCTTGCTCATGTTTTCTGTTGATGAGTATATGTTTAAGTATAACCAAATTACAGTTGACCTTCATAGGCTAATCAAGTCAGTGTGTTGGCTTGGTGCACATTGCATAAAAGAATTAGTCAAATGAATTCAAGAATTTGTAATCGATCAGTACCTAGGCTTTGAAGATTTTTATAAAATATTTTAATTGCTGTGTGGCCGGTAACTGAGGCATATGCCATGATGGGCAACGTTTTAAAGGTCAGACAAAACAAATGATCATCACTGAATTGTTTTGATGGTTGAGTGATAACAAATATTATTATGACTGGATGTTCGTGTTTTTACTGCCACCTGGATTCTTTCCCCAAAGTTTCTGTTCATAAGACAGTGAAATTTAAACCTAATTGGCGTGAGGTCAAAGTTCACTAACGTTGATAAAAAATTATGTCAACTCGCACAATATGTCTAGGCCTAACTTTTTTCTTTGTTATATAAATTTATAATTGAGGTAAATCTTGTTGTAATAGTACAAACTGTCACTATGCAAATTTTCAAAATTCATATTGAAATAAACATGACAGTTTTAGATGGAATATTTTGCAACACTTTCAGGTCCTTGAAAAAGTAGACAAAACTAAACCCGGGGATAATAACTCAATGAAAGAAATCAAAAGAATATTTTTAATTGCCATCAAAATTATGTGTGAGTTAATCAGATCACAACAATTGACATTAAATGGATTTTTATAAAATTAATGGATAAATGATCAAACTACCAGTGTATGTGAAACTTTTAATTTCAGGAGGGGTTTTGCTTTGCAATCCTAAATCAGACTACACAAGTACTATTACCTATTATCGGTCCAAGAATACAAATGCCAGAGAAATATGTGAGTAAGTATCACCTTTAATCATTAAATTTCCGTTTTTCGTACATACATATGTACTAGAATTAAATTCATAATATCTAGTTGTAATATATTTATCTTATAAGATTTTAATCACTTTATGTAATATAATTCTTCATAGGTTTTGTAGATTTTAGTAAAGGTAACTAGTACTATTTTGTTTTCTTTCATTAAATATTATCTAAATGTTTTATTTTTTCAGGAACACACTTTATTTAGGACCGATGGGATCATTATTTTCAAGGAAACTTGAAGATTCATTCAAATTTAATTATCAGTGTATCAGTTTTGTTAATAAAAATGCTGTGCTAAAGGAGTTTTTTTCTGAATTTTGAGCATGTCTCGGTATGATGTACGTGTACGTTTTTTAATCCAGAAAATTACATCCAGGAATTCAAATTTGATATTATCAATCTCAACTGTAAAATAAGCAGAGGGTAAGATGTCAAAGAGGTGACAGTTTACTAATAATTAGTAATTAACTGTAGCCTACGGTATGCTCGAGCTCAATACCCGTGAATAAATACTAATTAAAACAAAGCAATAGTTTGGGTAACTGGAAGAATTACTGTCAAATTGTATTACCATTGTATCAGTTTTGTTTATAAAAAAAAGGTATAGTAAGAAGGAGATAAATTAGTAAATCAAAGATTGACCGATGCTCAGCCGATTTCATTTGTCGACGTCCGGCCAAAAAGAACCAATGAGCAAAACTTCGTCAGCCCGATGAAGTTAGAAGGCTCTGGGCCACTCAAACTTCAATGTTGATGTAAGGTATAAGTTCAACGTTGATTCAACGTCAGATACAGATGTCTGAAAAACGTATATTTTCAACCTCAATGTTGATAAAAGGTCATCTTCCAACGTTGAGACAACGTCAAATTTCAACGTCTAAAAAACTTACATATACAACCTATTTTCAACCAAGTTTCAACGTTGATGACAAACCAATTTTCAACGCTGAAACAACGTTGTTGTGCCCACTGGGGCTATGGTACTAGCAAACCATGCAGAGTACTTTGGTGAAATTCAGTGTAGCATTTTCCCATTTCAACTTTATTGTATGTACAACTGTTCTCTACTGCAGACAACGTTCCCGAAGCCCTGACAGGATTCGAACCACAGGCCTTTTGCTCCGAAATTCAGCGCGCTAATCAATGCGCAATTCCTCCTTCTTTCCTTCGTGTGTACATGCATATAAATGTTTACGGATTATCAAAAATCTATAATAAGGCATCATAATCTCTTTTCATAAAACCAATATTTGAGTTACTACAATCAATGATATATTGCAGGGAATAAATCCGTTGAGATATTGATTTTTGCATTACAGATTTATGTTTCATGATATTTCGCTTTCACGACTACAATTTGGTTACTACATGTACATGTTAACTACATGTGATTGTTTTTTCAACAGTGGAAGTAATATTCTCGTCATTTTTTATGCAATTCAATTCCACGTAATTTCTCTGGTAATTTGGTACCTGTCAGAATTTCTTCTAAGTTAATATGAAGGTCTTCAGACACGTTATACATTCAATTTCAAACCATCACTCAGGATTTCGTTCTTAGGATATGACAAAAAAATTGGATACCTTATTTCAAATGTAACATTGCTGATCGATAGGAATTACATTTTACTAATATAAATAAGAAGTTTTAATGAACTTAAATCTTTATTTCAACACATTAAACCTCTAAATACGTTTCTTACATATCTAACAAAGGAACATAGCATAAACTTTTGGAGAAGTTCACTGTGCAATGAATAATTGTGATATACATTTCCTGTATGTTGACAATGACAGGGAAAGTACATAACCATTACCGCAAATAGTCGTTGTGATAAGGTCTTAATAATTGTTGAGAACGTAATTGAGATTCTGTAATATCTCAAGCACTTAAAAGTCATCTTGAATGTCCTGGGCTTCTTTTTCCGACAATTTGACAGTAGAGGCTTTTCCAACATTAAGATATCAGTCACAGATAACAGTCCCACACACGTCAGGTTAAAACTTATGTCGTTAAATACAGCCTAATTTATTTAAAACTTCACAATGTTTATGGAACAAAAATACGATTAAATAAGAGGATGCTGAAAAAAGTATATATTTAAGTCAATATAAACATCATGCATCTTGCAGTACTGCTGAAACTTGTTTTTCCGTGCTGAATTTAAAGTAATTTTATCAATGCACGTGCATTTAAACGCACATTTCTTGACAGCGTAAAATGAATTGGAATAATGGAGACACGAACGACAGTTACCGCCATAGTAGGTTGGATGTAGACGTCACGTATTTTATGACTGACAGACTTTACTTTAAAAAAACTTGCACCAATATTAATTGCTTAGTAAGGAAAATGAGATGCACCATTTTGTATGACTTTGAATATTATCATTAACAAGTGTTTGCCACTAACATGGCAATGTCCCCCGCCGTTATTGCATGAAAAATGTATTACACAGTGGTCAAAGTGTCATGGTGACCTTGAAAATGAGGTCAAGGTCAACAATGTCAACTGGCGTCTGAGTCTTCCTCCCTTGAAGGCTGTCGCCAAATATGAACACTCTAGGTGCTAAGCTTTAAAAGATATCGTGTTAACAATGTATTACAAAGTGATGACAGTCCATTGGTGCCTGAGTCATCTGCTGTTGTAGGCTGTCCTCAAATATGAAAACTCTAGGTGCTAAGCTTTACGAGATATCGCGTTAACAATGTATTACACATGGTCAAAGTGTCGTGGTTACCTCGAAAATGAGGTCAACGTCATCAAAGTCGACTGGCGTCTGAGTCTTCCGCCATTGAAGGCTGTCAACAAATATGAACACTCTAGGTGCACGTTAACAATGTATTAGAAATTGGTCAAAGTGTCATGGTGACCTTGAAAATGACGTCATGGTCACCAATGTCGACTGGCTTCTGAGTCTTCCTCCATTAAAAGTTGTCACCAAATATAAACCCTCTAGGTGCTAAGCTTCATGAGTTATCGCGTTAACAAGAATCCGGAGATACATGGTGTCGTGGTGACCTTGAAAATGACGTCAAGGTCACCAAAGTCGACTGGCGTCTGAGTCTTCCTCCATTGAAAACTGTCACCAAATATGAACACTCTAGGTGCTAAGCTTCACGAGTTATCGCGTTAACAAGGATCCGGACGTACGTACGTACGGATGTACGGACGTACGGACAGACGCCGCTGAATTCATAGTCCCCCATTCTGCGTTGCAGCGGGGGACAATAATCACTTTAAACATGGTCGACCCCGTGTAACTTCAAATTTTTCAACTTTTCCACTGAAAACCTTTACTTTCGATGACGGTATGGCGGAACATTTCCGTTACCGTTTATGCTTTGTAAACACCTTCTTTTGGTTTGACTCCTATCAGGTAGACAGAGTGACTCACTGGAATTGAATTGATTTAGTGATGAATCCAGATTTGCGCTGATAATCACTGATTTTTTATTGGGCTATGAAAGAGAGGTTGTCAGTTACGGTTAGTGTTGTGTGCAGGAAGCAGACAGCCTTGGCGGCGGAAATGTCATGTTTTGAAATATTTCTAACCAGGTTATCCGGAGAATCTTACACAGCTGCAAGTTACAGTCTGTAAATGAGGAGGCTTTGTTTGGTAGTTTAAGCACAGGGTGGTCTTGCATACTAGTGAATAATAACGAACTAACAAACTTGTGTCTGTTTGCTTTCTACTATATGGTGCCTTCCCGAACCCTTTTGCCAGTAATCGAAAGTTAATTCCCATGGTTCCTATCATAACAATTACATTAATACTCAAAACCTCACATCCGTGACCTTGATATTATAAGTCAATGTTAAATCTTGGCGTTTATATTTTGACTCGGTACATTTACACTCGCAAAACTTGATTTGTTTCTTCTGATTAATTAAGTCGTTTCTTTCATGACAGATTTTGCCTTTGAAATAAAATTCAGATATTAATTTAAGTTTGGAAAGTCACTCAAATACATTGTATTTACAGACAAATTGTTTAGCAACATCCGCTGTTATCAAAACTATTGTGAATATGGTTATATATCCCAATTGATGTAGACAAACTACTGGCTTATTAATGAAAGTTAATGAAATAGAAAAGCTATATTATTATGATTCTAAATACAGTCATTAGACATTTCAGTAATCACTTTGAGTAAGTACTCAGCATAGGTATCTAGATTTATTTAACTATCACTGTTTAACTACCGAATGTTGTAAGTTTGGTTTTCATTCTATACCTGTTCCCCCAACCTATCAATCCATTTTTGCCTGAAATTTGTTGAGCGCACACTAAACTGAATTGCTCACTCACTTTACTAAGACAAACTATGAAAACAAGTAGCAACGTTTTTTTCGATCATACCACCATTGCATTTATGGTTTGTGACGTGTTGGAGAAAAGGCAAATCTGATATTACTAAAATGCGACTTGATAATCTCTGTAAATCTGCAAAATACCCGTCAGAATCTGGAAACAAATACGATCTTTGCATCCATCTATATCTAAATCTGAATGGCTCATCACTTCAAAAACGTACATGTATATGCAAATTCTGATCTATTGAACAACAACGCTACCATAATTGATGTTGATGCCCTGTATTCCAAAAATTATGTTAGACTCTCCAATTACAGAAATTGAAATAAGTGGAGCTTCAGGACGTCTAAAGCGGGGGAAAGGAGCTGGAATAGATATCATCGTAATGTTATCCAAGGAGCTTGAGGCTACTCTTTTGAATTTCCCATTCGAGTTGTATCGCAATTGCTTGATGCGAGTCGTCTTAATGGCTGGTTAGATAGCTAGCGATACGAGGCTTTTGGCCCAAAGGAGATCAGGGTATATGGAAGGAGCTCGATCAACGGATTCAATTACGCTGATGTAGCAGGATGCTTAAAAACATTAATTTTAATTAACATTTATGGATTTTAAAAAAGTTTGATAAGGTTTAGTCTCAGCGCTTGAGAAATACTGGTTTGAGGGGAAAATTGCACGTTATGTAAGGGGAAATGTATTCGAATATAAAATCCTATGTTCGTTGTGAGGGTAGTGTAACATACTATTTTGATTGTCCTCTTATTTTGCGTCAAGGTTGCATTCTCAGTCCCGTTCTATCTTCCTTGTTTAGAAGTGATTTATCTCATGAAATTGCATATCATGGAAAACATGGTATTCATTTGTCTCCTGAAATATGCATGCTTCCTGTCGCCGGCAATGTGATTATAGTATGAAATACAGTGAGGGGTTTACAGTGACGACATAGCATTTTAGATGATTATACCACAGAGTGGAAACTTTCAGTACAAACTGATAAAGTCAATGTCGTTATATTTCGTAAGGAGAGATGGCTTCTAGTAAATTACCTTCAAACAGTAGATATTTACATACATCTTGGCGTTCGCTTTTATCATACTTTTAATATGAAGAAAAGTATGTTTTTATGATCTTTACATGCGAGCTTAAAAAATCTCTTTTTCAAGTGTTATCAATTAAATTAAATATTGGAATGTTCATATCTGTTCTGCTCGTTAAACTTTTTGATGCCCAAACACAAGAAATTTCATATACGGGTCATACAAGTAATTCAAGGAATCACTTTACAGATAACTATTCACCATGAACATCACAGTCAACACTCAAACCAACACTGACACAAGTGCGTAATGTATTTTCACACAAAAAAAACTTCGACATCAGAATTTTAAATCAAATCATTTTGATTGATACAGTAAAACTCTTTTTCTTTAATAAGATATTTACATCAAGGATTTTACAAATATATAAGTATAAAAATATCTAACATGTTACCTGTCTCCTTTCTGAACATTTAACCATTTTTATATTCGTGCTCTATAGATCTATGATACATCTATAACTCAACAAAAGAGTTAAATATCACATCAACCTTGAAAAAAAATCCGAATTATCATTTTGACTATTTAATATAAAATTAAATATATCCCACATTTAAAAGAATTGCAGGACAGCTAAGAACATTTGCCGTTGTTAACAGTTAGATCACCGCTGGTAGCACATTACAATAACATTAACGGCAACTTGTCCTATGATTTGCTAAGGGTATACAATTTCACCCCTCTTATGAAATTATTTCTCTTCATGTAACCCTCTGAGAATTTCCCCTCATATTCGATAAAAAAGAAATCCTTAAGTTGATAAAATCAGGAAGTCTGATTTGTCGTTTTTATGTGTTTTATCATGTTATCTTTAACAAAAATGTCAAGATGCATTCAACAATATCATGAAGACGTGAGACGAATGGTTTATTAGAAATTTTCCCGTATGCCGATGAAGATGTTTAAAAATACACTGTAATGAAAGTTTAAATGGGATGGCAATCTGAATTTCAATTTTATACTTATAAGAATGTAATGTATGCAAAAGATTTAATTATGTTGTCCGCTTTCTCCAAAATATTATTACAGAATACTTTTTAAAAGCAAATTATTAAATCAGCGACAACAGAAGGATATTATTTACAAAGGCCGTTTTGAATTATGTTTCAGTGATTGATACAACTACCATATTGTTGTTAACTCTGATTTCCCGCAATTGCTTTAATTTTTTAAGTTTATTGAGAAAGCGCAATGATTGCTGTAAGACATCTGGCGTGTCTTGTATTTCTTTATTTCAGTTGATATTTAGGCCATCGGCCTATAACAACATAGAAAACATAAATATTAACAAAAATAATGCACATACGTATACATCAAGACATATAAGATGCTTATGTAAAAATTGATTCTCGAAATTCCATAGGTAACATTGCAATTTTTGTAATGCATTCATCATTTATATTTAGAATTAATTCAATGAAGTGGTGTTTTGACCTTATTGCAACATTAATGTACTGCTTTCTAATATGTGAAAGTGATTCACAATAGAGTAGAAAATAATACTCATCTTCGATCTCTCCTGATCTACTTAATCTGCATATTCTATTTATGCGCCGACATCTGGCGTGTCATATTCTGCTGATTGGAGAGTTTAAAAAAATATCGAACACACTTGGATGATTTTATCTTCCAAAGCATTATACTGTCAGTCCCATTTAAGCAAAACATGAATTAGTGATTTCATTTCGAAAATAATGTTCATATCAGCCATGGATCAAAATTTCTTATTTGCATGACATTTACATTATTTTGAAAATAATTTCGTTCATTAAGATACCTTGTTTACACAGATTTTCAACAAATTCTTGTCAATATAATTTAAACTATTTGCATGGATTGCCAATTCTGTCTTGTCAGACAGATTTTGTATCAAAATAGTACTAAACCCTTTCTATGAAGCATATAGCATATATTAGCTTAAACATCACCAGACGAGAAGTCAAATTGATGGGACTCCCTGCCTCTTTCTAAGTTTATGGAAGTTCTGTCAGCCAGGACACATCAGATGGTATAACTATATCACAGACTGCTGACCTACCCACCGGGATGTAATTTCGAAATATCTCTCACATGAGCTAAAGAGCTTTCAGCATAGCTAAGTTATTATACTTTTGTAATAGCATGACGAAAAATATATCTTGAGGACTTGAATTGGAAATAAGTGGCCAACAGTGTGCGTTACATTATGAAACTTATGTTTTAGACCAATTCCATGAATCTCCAATACCTTCATAACGTAAATCATGTTTTGGTTTTGTCAAACTGATTTGATAAGACGGTAATAAACGTCTTATAGCCCTAGACATATATCTATCTATAAAATATATTTTAGAAACACATCAACTATTGTAAGTCATATTTGCTCAAGACGTCAGTTGTAAACATTATCAAACAACTTGATGTTAAATCGATGGGACTCTCTGCATCTTTCGAAATTTATGGAACCATTGTCAGACAGGACTTATCAGACGGTATAATTATATCACAGAATCCCATTCACCCACTGACGTGCTTTATTTTCTGCTCTGTGCATTAGAGGTGAGACTGGCCGTTTGCTAGACACTGCTGTATCATTCAAATAGATTTCCAATTTGGATAATGAAAGTGATATCTTAACTTGTATAGTTCTGAAATAGTAAAATATGTCATCTCTTATTATCACAACAAACAACTTTTGTAAAATCAAATTCTGGGTAATAAGAAATTATAAACTTTCAATCAGAAAAGAGGATAGCTTACATAGCTAATAATCATGCATTCGATCCTTAGCTTTCACATTCTGGTATTAAAATGATAAACCGAACATATGACAAAAGCAAAATTCATAGAACAAAACAACAAAATAATCATTCTTCTATTTTGAAAAAGTGTTCATTTGATTAAATTATATTTGTTGGTATGTAACAAAGCATGTTTTTATTAGGAAGTGATATTCTTCCAAATGATGTATCAAAAAGATAAACAATCACATTTAAAGTTTCCTTCTTATTTCCTACAGTAAAAACAAGTTCCATTTTTAAAAAAAATATGAAGTTCTAATTGATTTGGACCTTTAGCAAAGAAGATAATGAATGTGAGTGTTGCTTTATCCATTAATCTTATTTCAGAAAATGATTTCAAAGACGAATCATTCGAATAAAAACTAAATTGAGCCAGATTAAATTTGTAGAGCTCGTGGGTCCAATCGACCCAGCTGGTCCAGATTTCTTGACTCGTTCAGATTTGATAATATTAACACTTGTAAACACCTTTAACACTTATTTCACATCATGTCATGCACATATATCTAATGCATGTGTAAATAAGTGCTTATTAGGTTTTAAAAGGAAACTTCCTTTTTAGGGGACATGTATATAAATGCATATCAATTACATGAACGAAGAACTATAGATATCCTAGTCACGTTTTAGATTTTTGGTATTTGTGATACTACCAAATTGAAATATCAAAGAGACAAACCAATTAATTTATATATTTTTGGGACAGAGAGTGGAAGTAATTTTCGCATCGAACTATAATTTTTAGAAATATAAATTCAATTTCAAGTCAATTTTCATTGCAAATTGGTACCTGTCAAAATTTCTTCAGAGGTAAAATGAGGGTCTCCAGACATATTCTACATTCAATTTCAAACCGTCACTCAGGCAAGATCGCATCCCAGTTCGTAAAATATGAAGAAGAACGAAGACGCCTTATTTCAATTGTTACAGTGGCAATCTATGGGCCTTAGCTTGGGAACAAATGTAATTAAGAATTAAGATGATGGAATCTTTATAGTCTCACATTAAAAGTCCAAATGGCGTTTATTAATTTCTTTCAAGAAAGACAGCATCAACGTATGGTCATACTCACTGTGAATTGACACATGTACATCAACATGTGATATACACATCCTTTATGTTCACAATACCATTACTGCAAATAGTCTTAATGATAAGGTCTTAATGATCGTTGAGAACGTAATTGAAATCCTGTGATATCTTAAGCACTTAAAAGTCATCTTGCTTGTCCTGGGCTTCACTTTCCGACAAATAGACGGCAAAAGCTTTTCCGACATTAAGATAATCATCATAAAGAGATTAGAGGATCGCACATGTCCCTTTTTATTTTCACTTTAGGACGTGATAACTGAAACGAGAACTGGTGTAACTCATACAGCCTGATACATCGAAAACACAATAAGTATGATTAAAGAAAAATAAGCTTTGTTAAAGTAGACAATTGTCCTGACTTAATTATTTATATAAAAAAATCGTCACAACACATTGAGGTCATTTCAAATTATAATGCACTTTCAGCATTGCTGGAACTTTTTACTGTGCTGATGGTACTTTGTCACTGCGCGTGCATTTGAAGGAACATATTTTTAAAGATAATATATCCTCATAGGGGATACGATTAGCGGAAATACTTCATAACACAGTTAAGAAAAAATATCAACAACTATTTAGGTTCACATCCATCTGAAAATAGCAGAAAAAACGTGTTTTATGAACACTTCCGGAAAACAGACGCGAAACGTTTTATTAGCTAATCAGGTGCTAGGGGGGTTGTGACGACATAGACAGGACTCGTTAACGACTGGCTGATCTGTGTCATTGTTTACATTATAGATTCCAGCGGTCGTGAACGTATATATTTTCACTGATTGTACTTATAAAAAAGCCCTTAAGTCACCAAAGCTATTAATATCAATACATCGACATATTCTGTTTGACATTAATTATCTGTTGTTGTTGTTGTTTGTTTGGGTTGTTAATCTCCGATAATGCCGATCGAGTGAACCCAAACTGATATCTGCCGCCATTGTGACTGTTTTTTGTTTGAACACCTCGACAAATCGACTATACCCCTGTGTATGATTGACCATTGTATATGTAGAATACTTGTTACTACTTTGTGCCATTTGTGTCAACTCAATATCGCAACTCCGTGTTTCTGCTTTGCATGAATGTAACGATGAGATCCCGCTTTCGATGGTCTGTCTCTCGGCAACTTCCGGATCTCGTCATTGGGATACGAGGTTCCGAGCAGCTGTTTTTCGCCTTATTACTCAGTTATTAGTGATAATGAAGATCAAATCTTTGATGTGTTTAGTAAATGTACCTCTTGATTTGCAATTTGCCACCTTCATAAAAACTTAAGAGTTACGTACTAATGTATTTTTCATAGTAAGGATACAGATTATTGTTCTTTTGTGTGAGTAACGGTCAGTGTTTGAGATAAAGAGTCTGGTACTAATCTAGAGTGACGTAGGCCAATATTGTCAATAATAACACAACATTTATTGTTGATTGTGATGTAAGTTAAAGCCTGCTTAGAAATGTATCGTAAATATGAAATTCTTTTTCAGTTTTAACTATTTCAACCAAATAAAAATATTAACGCTGAAAAGCATATTATTTCCATTTCCTTCAGTACTTTAGTACCGGTATTTTATCAGAGAGAGGTGTTTAGTTCTACTACTTTTTCACATCAGACAATATAGTCATAAAGTTATTACCTAACAGTCTACATGAAATGCCACACACCTGTACATTATGGCAATTAAGCAATAAACTTATTTACCTCAGCACCTGGCACATTTCCAATAGGTAATACACAAGGCACTGATTAGTTATCCTGTCTTAACTTTATCCTCACCCATGATCAACAGCCTTTATTGAAACTTAATTAGGTTTGTCAATACACGTGACACATGACAATATATTAACAAATCTGTATTACTAAATATCTTATTTCATTCTGCAATGTTTATCAATATATAATAGGTTATAAGTTATCCACTGTAAGGCTACATAAAATGGTAAATGTTTCTCCGGGGCAGCTCTTTTACTTTAATTTTACTTTTTGTTGCTTCTAAAATGACGCTGTAGCAAGAAATTTAAATTTTTCATAAATGTTATAACCCAAACTGTAGTGTCAACATACAAACATAAGTGACTTGCCCACATTTTTTTATGTATCCTTAGAGTAATCAGCACCCAAAAAAATTATATCAACCCCAAAACTAGTAATGTAACAAACTACAAACCTGTCACTGTGTATAATTTACAGATCCATATATATATATATATATATATATATATATGCAAATTAGTTCATTATAGTCTCCAACATGTTGAAATAACTATTTAGTTCAACCCGATGCATTTTTCAACCCTATATGCAATCAAATACTAAAAATTCAAACAGTTAATGGGGTTTGAATTAATAAATTCTGCGACTAATCTAAAGAGACATAAATTCATAATGCAGATAAAAACTCAACATTCGTCTACAAAATCATCAATGATAGTTAAGTCCCCAAAAGTTTCATGATTATTTATCTCACCTCCCCCGGAGTAGAAAGGAATTAGCCTTTCTTTCAAATTCCTTACCCTCTTTCGTTCCCTCTTCTCAAAGTATTCCGTCCGTTTTCTCTTCCGATATGGTTGACTGTCATATCTCGCTGGACAGACGGGTAGCGGGCATGTTCTCATCTTCATTTGTTTATTAACTGTTTGTACGGCATTTTTGACGAGTCTTTTCCTTTGTGGGGCAAGTCCAAAGTCCGCTTTGAAATCGTAGGAAAGATCATAACAGTCCTCTGCGAAATGATCGGAGCAGATAACAGACCTGTCATTGGGACTCCACTTCGCTCTTTTCTGACTAACAAACTTTGTCCAATTCGCGAATTTGACAGGATCCTTCGGAAACCGATGCAGTTGAATGTCTCCTGATTTCTTTTTAGTACAGTTGGCAGCAACGCAGGAAGAAGGCATGTCTCTATCGCAATGAAAACGTCGACGAATGCGACCCATATCGCATATATACTTGTTTTCAAACAAACTCGGAGCGAGTCCTGTCTATGACGTCACATCTGCCGAGGAAGAGCCACTCTAGGGACTTTTTTAATTGGGCTTTTGAGATGGCCAATTTCTACGCGCTTTGAACCGTTATATCTTTTTAATTAAAGGACGCATCGAAACTCTGTTTGGTGTTTTATTTACTTGAATGTATTGTCTTTATGAAAATGGGGATTGAAGTCGGATACAAAACTGGGATATAATATCTTTAACAGTCAGTTTTGATGCCCTCCCTTCCAAATATGCAACGTGAACATGTGATGTTATGCCGTCGACAGGAACATCAATAACTGCCAACTCAAGGAAAGTTTGATGCAGTCGTCACATGTTTACGACTTACAGACAATGTAGATTGCTCAGCAAGGAAAGTGAGATGCAGTCATCACATTTTCATGAACTACAGACTCGATCACTATCACTGTCAACAAATGATGTCTAAAAGAACCATTAAATTGTTGCACGTCACCTCAGTAATGATCGTTACAGTGATACAATGACGTTTCCAATAAAAGATAATCAGCCAAAACCTTTCATCCACCTAATGGACCTACACAACTTTGTAGCGGAACACTTCTGGCACAATTTATAGCATGTAAACAATTGCTTTTTGCTCACTACAACCCAGGAGGTGCAGGAAGTAACATTTTTGGTGACGGAAATGCTACTAAGGTGCTTTCACAACTTCACAACAGAAAGAAAACCCTTACAGTTTTCAATAGAAGGTAATCAGCAAAAAAACACCCATCCACTTCATTGACCTACACAACCTCAGGTTCAATTACGGTATAGCGGTACCATTCTGACACAATTTACAGCATGTAAACATTTGCTTTTTGCTCGCAACAACTCCTTTGAAAAGACAAAATGAGTGGAGTTGAGATTTACGCTGATTTATTCATCTATTTATGGCAGAATGAGGGTGTGGAGATGTCACCATGGACATTTCTTTCAGTGTTGTGTGCAGGATGTAGACATTTTGGTAGCGGAAATGCTAAAAAGGGGCTTTCTATGACGTTGTCCTTTAAAAATTCAGGCTATCCAGAAAACCTTACAGAACTTTGCAGGTTACAGACAGTTAATGAGGAGGCTGTATCGGGCAGTGTGTGCATAGAGTGGTCTTGCACGCTTGCGAATAATAACTAACTTACAGTCTTGTGTCAACTTCTTTCTTCTTTTACGGTGTCTTCACAAACCACATTTAACTTTTTAATGCCAATTATCGATAGCCACTCCAAATGGTTCCTGTGATAATATGACCTCAATAAAACATTCCTCTGACTTTGACAATATATCTCATAAATTTAAAATCTTTGTGTATTTATTTTAACTCAATACATATACAGAGTAGTAAATATTGATTTGTTTCTCTTGAGTGAGAAAGTATTTTCAATGAAGGCAGATGTTTATATACTCATTGAATTCAAATCTCATTTATAAGTTTTGAGAGTCTAGAAATAGCAACGAATGCATGGGCAAATGTTCATACAAATTTTAAAACTAACAAACTTTTATCTAAACCATTCTGTAATTAATCAAGATGTGGAAACGTGCTTTCCAACTTTGATGTTAAGATCCTTGTTGTATCTCATGTAATGATTGAGATAAATAGCCAATAGCAATTCCTATCCTGCAGTAACCTTTAGCTGCTTTGTGCTTATAATTTAAGTTGATAGTGTGATTTCGTTTGTTTTTTTCTTAAATGGACTATTATCTCCCATATTTTTTTGAAATCATACAAGTGATTCAACAAACCACTTTACACATAGGTATTTATAGTTACCATTATACAATTATAGACTGGTTAGGAGGCCAATACCTGTTTTTATAGACCCGAGGAAAGCAATATTGACAGAGGCCGAAGTCCGAATTCAATATTGCTTTCCTCGGGTCTATAAAAACAGAGGACGAAGTCCTAGGTCAATATTTCCTCGGGTCTTTAAAAACAGATATTAACCGAATTCAGCAGTCCATAATTGTTTTATTATGTTTCGAATTTGATACGAAAAAGAAAAGAAAAACTACAAACATGAACAGCAATTTGGATCAATTGTTCAACACCACGGTAAAATGACGTCACGATAATAATAGCATGTAACAACGGATTGACGTCATTATGTCTATTTCAAGTCAACATCACTTTTGGTCGGACTCGGAGTGAAATTAATATGTTTTTCTGTCGACTGACAAGTGACCGCTTCTCGACCAATCGGATCGCCGGAAAAATAAGCTTACATAATAAAAACTATTATTCACTAACAAACACATTCAAAATTTTTTTTCTTTATTAAGAAACTAAACAATTTAAAATGTTTATGTGTCACAAAGCGTTGAATAAATTCTTTGGTAGATGTCAACAATACTCAAATATGATAAGAAGATTATTACGTTAGTGATTGTAAACTTTTAAAATACCAAACACGTTCCCACTCCCCTTGATTAAGATCTTACTATGTTTGGTTTCGTATTTTATGTTACACATGTAACTGAATGTATGAATATGGGAAATATTTCACCTTGAAATGAATAATCCGAGGTAAAATAACATATTGCCGATTCGACTATTATTATAACACATGACTTTACATATAGAATTGAAGGACAGCTAAGATGGCAAGCTAAGATGACCTAACTATATTGGAAAATATTTCCTGCTTTCAAGAAAGAGTTTTGCTTCACGAAATCTATGTTTCTCATAGAGAGAGAAAAAGTCAAACTTGTCGGGGGTTTTTGTGGTTTACATAATTTAATCTGATAAAAGTGCATGTCACTACATCAAAAAGACGAAAGAGGTATTTGATATGCAAACAATGTTTGGAAAATTTCCCCAACACATACAGAGCGTTTGAATAATTTAATAATTTCCAATGTGTTAAACTAGGTGTTGAAGATTACCTTGTGATGTAGTGTCAAGGGGAGAGTAAATTGTATTTCCATTTGTAAATGTAATGAATGCGTCTGATTTCTCCATAAATGTTATTAGTAATAACTTTCAAAGGCAAATGAATAAATCAACGACAAAAGAAGCATTTTATTTTTTTTTTAAAAATTTTAAATTATATTTAAGTGAAGGATACATCTTGCATATTGTTGCTAGCTGTGAATTCCTGTAATTGCTTCAATTTTTCAAGTTTTAATACAGAAAGCACAATGATTTTAAATACAATTTGTTACTTGGGCCGTCTTACATAATGTTTAAGTTAAGGATATGGCTTTCATGTTGTTTACTGTGCTTTCGATGTGTTTATCTTTGAAAGAAGGCTCATTGATTGCTATCAGACATCTGGCGTTTGTAGAAACGTATAATGTCCTATTCTGCTAAAACATCTCAAACATAACCACTTAGCTTAGAAAATTTAGCTTTAATTCACATTAAAACTAAAAATCTATGATATCATTTCGATATATTTTCAGCATAGCTAGGTTATCAAAGTTTTGTAACTACATGATAAACCTGATTTGTTGTCAATATAACTTGATGACCTGAATGGGTAAAAAGTCAATGGTTTGCGTATAAAGACCATTAACATGAATCTCCAATACCTTCATAACGTAAATAGAGATTATTACCCGAGGAAGTGTGTCATATGACTTTTACGAAATGAGTGCGAATTTTTGTATTACCCGAGCGAGAGCGAGGGTTATACACAAGTTCGCACGAGTTTCGTAAAAGTCATATGACACAATTCTGAGGGTTATAATTTCTTTATTACCGATTCTATTTCATTTAAAACACACGGAAAGCGGCCTGCTTTCTTTGCGGCGGCCCGCTTCAGTGACGTCACGAACAATGGTTTGATGACGTCACAGACGACATAATACGGTAACTCGCACTGAAACAATCGTTGCTAGGCAAAAGTGATATGTGCACATGTGCTCATATTGAAAATATGTCATCACTTATGATTAACCATATGGGTAATAAATCATGTTTTGGTTTTGTCCGACAGATTTGATATCAAAATGGTTATATACGTTTAATAGCCCTAGATGTATTAGACAAATTTCTATCTTTTTTCGAAACAAACATAACGTACAGTTGTCAAAACCGAACCTGTTCGTCAACAACAATAAAGTTTGCCTACGCAACGTTGCTGCTTTAAAGATGCATGTTCAGAGTTCGAAACACGTTCAGGTAATTTTTACTTATTCTTTGTTTATTTATTAAATATTTGTTACAAATAAAACAAAACACACATACGTTTAATGAACATACAGAAAAAACCGAAAAGGCATCCCCGTATCAGTTTACTGCTTAAAATAGAAAGGGGTTATTAATTGTAGTGCAGCGCAAATAACTTTTGGACAAAAACATATTTAGAAACATGATTAAACTTACCCTTCAATTAAAAGCGGATCGCGCAACAGCAACTGTGCAATTAACAATCATTGCCGTGAATGAACCCGCAAGGATAGTATTTCTTGACAAGTTCACTGCGATATCCAAAGCCTTCGTCGTCGGACACCGTGGTGATAAATAAGTATGTAAGGGAAATCCAAGAACAACAGTGACGTAACGGATTGCGGTTTCGTCTTTAGCTACGACAAGTTTTATTGCGTGGTATTCTTCAAAATCAGAAAAGCATACTTTGTCATTGATCAAACCTTTTGATGTTGTTGAATGATTTTCCTAAAAAAAACTATTTAGTTGGTTGCACATTTTTTCTGCATTCATCAAATGATTGCATGTTTGTAGCTCTCGTCCAATCAGAATTACCACAATAAGTGTTACAAAATAGGTTTTTAATTACAATACAATGAATGTCAGCATATTTACATGCAATTGTGTTTTAAGGGTTCCCCTGTGTCATAGGACTATTACTTTGACGATTTCCAATTACATACTTGAGTTAGATTCGGGAATATGTCTTTAATTTTTAATAAGGCTAAATGGAACTAAATATATGTGTAGCTGTGTTTAAAACTTTTTTAGACTCAAAATTTCGTACAATTAAGTGGAATTGGTATACAGAAAATCATATTGTAAATGGATTTCAACTTCATTGAATCAAATTAACAGTTTTTACATGAATAAAATTTTCACAAAATAAAATTTAAGTAATTTAGGATTTAGTGCAAATTACACCTTTAAGATCATAAATGAAATATGTCATTTTCATTTGTTGCCCACTCATCTTCTTGTAGAGAGTGAGTAAGTATTATAATTCGATCATTTTGATCTTTTTTAAAGGTAAAATGAAACTTTTACTTAACGTAACAACGCATTTTATTTCTGTAAACATAGAAAAACCTTTTTTCTGACATAAGATCTATCTTATTGAATGTCAAACATTAGAAGTGAATGTTACACTTATGTCAAATCTTGAGTCTTCTCCGCCACTGTAGATTTTTTTAAAGGGAAAAAAGTGATCTCGCGAACAAAAGAAGAACATGTTTTTTAAATCAAGTGTTTCTAAATGAATGTATCAAGTTCGTATCAAAGTCGCACTGATTTACAGTTTACAGATTCTACTTGATTTGTGTAAATTTGTTTTACTATGACTACGGATAGTTGCATTGGTTAATGGGATGTTTTACTATTCATAAACTTAACACCAGGAACACCCCAGGAAAGCACTTGATGTATAAGAGAGATCATCACAGAATGGTGTGTGTTGAGCTACATTCAACCTTATGTGTTGAGACCTTGGGTTTGTCCAAATTTATTCTAAGTAATCTAAGTAATAGCATGATTAACATGGGTAAGTGTACAGAGAAATACTGTCTCTTGGGTACTATATCTAAAATGAAAACTTGGAAAAGACAATTACACATAAGCAAATAATCTTTGTGAAATTGTGATTACAGTACAATATAAAGCTATTCTTTACCGACTTGCTGTGTAATGCTCTAAATTGACGTTTTCATTAAAGTATATTTATGTTTCAGGTTTTTAATGTCTTCTTTGTTCTCTTCAATTTTCAGTTTTTCACGTTTGCCAAATGGGATCTGCCATTATAATGAAATGTGAATGATGGGCCTTCAACACAAGCAAACATAATAACTCTTCCCTGTGGGCCTTTCTCTTGTGGAAGATAATCAATCAATTTCTAAATAGTTAATTTCATTTCCAAAGAAAACAAAAAAGAACATTTTTGCCACTCTAATATATAAGATTGGGTTTGATAAAGTTAGTATCGTTAAATATGGAGAGAACAATTTCAAA
The DNA here is from genome assembly GCA_921293015.1 of Phorcus lineatus. Classification (NCBI taxonomy): domain Eukaryota; kingdom Metazoa; phylum Mollusca; class Gastropoda; order Trochida; family Trochidae; genus Phorcus; species Phorcus lineatus. Next base: position 21,326,028 of record OV121095.1, read on the forward strand.
CCTTATCCCATGGCTCTCCAACACAATGTTACAAGAACTCTAGTTCAATAAACGAAGTGGCAATGTGTCTTGAGGGATTACACAGCTTTTGAACATGTTCTGAAAGTGTTACATTGGTTATTATATTCATATTATATAGTTCTCTCTCTGTATGACAAAATATTATCAATACCAACTAAGTCAAAGATAAGTATTGCTATGGAACTTAGGTAACCTTATTTTACTCAGTCTAATAACACTATATTTGTTTCCTTGGCCCTAATAAAAGTCATTGTCTGCCGTTACATCACTGCTACATCGTGAGAAATTTGTTTCGAGTTGGAGACTGTTACCAATTAAAATTTTCGTGTTTGTTTTTGTAATTTAAACATTATAGGCGATGTCAATTTTGTACTTTCTGTTATGTCTTTTATAAGCTTTCTTAATAGCATTTCTCTTTTATGTACAACTACTTTATAACTTTTTATAGTTTTGTGTTAAACCAACACATCTGTATTGATACATGTATTCGTAACTTCATACATGAGCAATTAATCTTAATATATGTTATAAACAGGTACCCTTGCTAGCGACTAGCATGTACGTAAACTTTTAAAGGAGCATGTATCTGTGAGTTACTCTTCACTGAATGTTTGTATCGACACTTTCGATAGCTTTTGACATTTAAAATGTATATAAAAACTTTTTGAAAAGAGGCAAATCTAGACAATCTAACTAATGATAAGTGGCTCTCCCTCAAAATCCCAATTTTTCTAAGATCTAGGTTAATGTGAGCCCGTCTCATATCCATTGAAATACCCTTAGTGATACACTTCTTATAATAAAACCTGTCAATGCCAAAGTAATCAACTTGATAGTCGGATTACTTGGCAGTAGGTACTACGAACTAAATATTTTGGTCGCTTATTCTTGTAAGAGGCTTGCGCTATATTTCATATGTGAAGTGAAGTAATGACGCAACCAAAAAACAGTCATAAAAACAGTCATCGAACATCACAGTATAAACGTTCTGTAAACAGTCATTTTATGTGTCCTAGTGTGTTTTAGCATGAAGCCTTTTTCGCAAATGGAAAATGATATTGCCCTATGATTAGAAGAAGATGAATGTGTATCGACAGCTTTATGTGTATTCTGATGTATTTCAGGATACGCTATCAATATATAAAAAAATTAAAATAGACATTTCGTTTGTAAGGAAAAGAAAACGCCTTATGATTATTTTGACCAGACAAAGACCTCTTATACGTCAGTTATGCCCAATCGTATAAGAGATGACGATGGATATCTTAATGTTTCAACCATGACAAATGTTAATGTTAAAAGTTGAATACATCACAGTATCACAGAGGCAAGCTATGATCAACTTGAAAAATGCACATAATTCTCGATCCAGTTAAAGGCTTTAAGTCATTCGTAAATCTTTATATGACATCTATAAAAAAAATCCGACATAGCAATGGCCAGACAGGAGGAGTTATATTGACTCTCGTAAGCGAGGGCGGGGGTGATTGTGAGGGATTGGGTTGTTGTCTTCTTTACTTTTTAAAAATACGTTTTGCAAATCTCTCATTTCTCATTTCAATTTACACTCAATCCTCAATTACCTCAATCCAGTTTGGATATAAATTTTCAAAGTCAAACAACGAATGTTTTATTAACTTACCTTGACGCATTACATTTATTTAACGTGGTGGCCCACGTTTGAGATAACAATTGGGATCGATTTTTAATAATCTTTTTATTACAGTATACTTGAAAGAAATTGCAGCCCAAACATTCGTCATCAGTGACAACATTTTTTTTATTGAGTAATAAGTAACTAGAGGTTTGTCAAATGAGATGTCACTGATGTTTTATGCTTTCATTTAAAACTTTATCATGAAATCTTATCGAATAACAAAACATTAAAAAGTTTGACAAAATGAGAAAGACACCTTTCAAGAATGTCAGATCTGGAAACTTGGACTACCTGAAGAACACAAGAATACTTTCTTATTTCATTTATAATTAATGAAATGTCACTCGAAATGACATAATCCTAGTGTTTTGTACAATTGAAAGACATCTTCTATTCAAGGGAATTCAACCACAGATTGAAAATCTAAAACACCGCTTACAAACCAGTTCAAAGAACGATCAGTGCAAGAGAAAAGTAAGGAGAGAGAAATTATCATTAATTAACCTAATAATGTATAGCTATGTCACTTGTGACGAAATGTTATAACGAATATCTTACCAAATTTTTTAATCGACTCATTAAGTATAGAAACTTGAAGCTACAAAATCCTTTCAGGTAGCTTCAAAGAAACAAAGGTAATCTTGATGCTTTCAATGTGATATACATTAACAGATACTCACTCTACACAATGGCACGCTTTGGTATTCGGGGGTATAAATATGTACCACTGATATCAGTATCAACCTATGGTCACCTGGAGCAATTGGTGGTTGATATTCGTTCATGAGGAAGGATAATGTGACTTTGGTGACCAAAATTTCATTTTTGAAATGGTAGTGTTGTTAATTTTACCCACGTCACTGTGTAACAGTTACTTATTCATTTTTCTTTTAAAATTTACTTTATTTTCAATAAATTACAATTGGTAATATCAAGTGGAATTGCAGTTTCATTTCAATTACAACAACATTGTTTTTCTAATTTGAATACATATGGCAACTATTTTGGAATCTGAAACCAAATCGATGCTCAGAACGGAAAGGATTGTTAATAAGTTGTTGTATTTTTGGGAAGTTTTTTGTTTGTTTATTTCTTTTTTTTTTTTTTTTTTCTTTTGTTATTTTTGTTACAATTTCACCTTTTTAGTGTACGTCGAATGTCTCACAAGGATGTTGATTAACTACGTTATTCAATTTATTCAAGTACATAAAAGGCTTTAATTCTAAGGGAAAAAACATTGAACATGAATCTCATCTAATGATATAACTTGGCCTAATATATATAGGCTTGATGACATATGCATATGTTTACTTAAAAAGACCTTTTACAATTTAAAGTAAACACCATCATAAAATGTCAGACATCGTTAACTAAACATTGATCATAATTAGTGAAATTCAATAGACTCTCTTGGATTGTTAACACAAAGCACTATAAGGGCATATGCCTTCAAAATGTCAGTATTTCAGATTGACATCGAAATGCCATACAGGAAGCACTATTGGATCTCGTGTTTTCGTGTGCTTTTAGATTGTTATTTGTTATCAAATGTTTTATTAAGTGTGAGTGTAACAACCCTTTGTATCCATACAATACAAATAATATAAAATCTAAAAAGGTTATTTCATTAAAGGCATCAGTGCAGAACAAAACTTAAATATTTTATTATTCTTGCCTTAATACTTGGTCACGACTCCGACCGTGTAAAAAAGGAAAAACAAAATATTGCAAAGGAGGTGACACAGAACTGATAAGTCTACTTGGATGTAGCAATTAAATATAAACTTTTTTCTGAAGCCTCGAAATCAAAGATGTCAAACCGATTCATCAACTTCTTATCATGTATAAGACGTAATTCTCATATTAAAATTTTCGTTTCAGGTGAAAGCAGAATTAGAGAGCGAGTCAGCATTATTATTCACAAACTTTGATCCTTTGTTAGCATCAAAAAACACTTTGTATAAGGTAACAACGCAATTGATTTTTGGTAAAGTTATATCCACTTCCACAATTCTAAGTGAAACATAAACATAAATGTCAGTAGTTTTTCTCTAATGAAAAACATTATAACATTATATCATTGGCATTGTGATAACTGGTCAGTAATCACAACATTAAGGACTTTTTCGTCAACAAAAAAAACAGGGAAGTTTAGATGGCAAGAACAAGAAGTATTGCTGTTCTTTTGTCATTTTCTTTATTATCAACAGTAATATTTCATATGATTTCCTAAACAATTCTTTCTTCTTGGAGACTCATTGGGAAACGTCCTGGTATGCATCCAATCAGACTTCCTGTTCATGCTGATCGATACACCAAAGTCTTTGCCAATTATGGTGTCTGATTGTGTTTCAATATAGTGTAGTTTTTCCCGAAAATGAAAAACTGTGTCATTTAAATTGGAAAAATTAGATTATGAATACTTAATTAGAGAGGAATATTGTATGAAGGAATGTATACTTAAATTACATTGTCTCGAATTGTTTGGTAAAGATATCAGCTTTGTCGGACCCTTCGATGCTTTCGTAAAATCATAGTCCTGCAATGAATGTGTATAGATATAGAAAACACTTACAATGACCAGATCATGAACCATGAAAGTATACAAGTATGTACTTGCCCAGTTCGAAATGACAAAAAGGACCGCAAACGATTATATATTAGTTTTTAAACAATGTTTTCATTGAGAATGTGGTTTTTACATGATAAAAATCGTATAATAATAACATGACAAAAACTTTAAATGGAATTTTAGACAGACATATATATGGTCCTTGTACATGTAATATTCCTTCATCTTTTCAGTAATGATTCTATTATTGTCTCGCTGTTTGGGCCTGTATCCTTCTCCCATCTCTCCCAATTTTTTCCCATTTTTTGCTGGTAGTTAATCTGTCACTATTTGCTGCTTAAATTTGAGTGAATCAGTTCTGATATAACAAGGAGTGTCATTACGTAAATTTTGCTGTCCAAGACTTCATGCAATCAATAATATCGATCTGTGACCGAGTGCTTGAAAAACCATTTTAGATCCTATGATGGATACAACGAGCTTATTATAATGCTACAGATGGCTTTCAGGAATTTATCCTCTTCGATGGAATGATGAATTGCGTCTTGTGGTCTAGGGACCACTACTACGATTAAAAACCTGTTTCAGTATGCATATTTGTTAATGCCAAATAACTCTCAATTCCTTGGAATGAATGAAACCGAGGCTCTTAGGACCAAGCATTTAAAGTAGGAAGGACGTTTAATTTTTTCAGTCCTACTTTAATAATAGTCAGATTTCTGCTGACATCAATTCAAAACAGGATTTCTGGCAGTTTCACTAGGGAATTCAAATTGCTCGTTCTGCTCAACGCTTTTAACAAACTGAATGTTATATCAATTAACTAAAAGAAGAAACAAATTGACATTGGAATTGTGGAAATGAAACGAAACTATATTGTTTATTTTCTCGATAACAACCCCGGGATTGTTGTTTCCTGTCGCTCCCTATATGAATCCGTCTACTCTATTACAGATGGCAATATGCACGTGATAGAGAGCTGAAGTAATGCTGACAGTCCCATAAAACTTCCTCACTCACTAATTGAATACTGCACTACCCCAGTGAAGACCGATATAAAAATGATATATGAAATATGATTCATTAAGATTGATGTAATGAACAATTTTCTTTGAAAATAATACAAATTCATTCAGATGAAGTGAATATTTTACCTGATCATTAACTTCCACCTTTTAAATCTAAAACAAAATATCTTTGAAGAAAGTGAATATCAACGTGATTATTTCTCTTTGTTCTATTTTAGATAGGATATGTAAAAATATGTTTTGTTTTCAGTGTGATATCACTAATCACTCATCAAGAGACTGGGGATAGCCGATTTGTTTCACAAGTGAAAGTGTATGATTCACCCCATCACGAGAGGAAAGTGATGAAGTGATGAAAAAAAGTGTGTGAACTTAAATAAACCTTAATTATTAACGATGAAACTCCCAATTGCTTTCATGGTTGGGTAATTCTCATGCAAAGTGTCCGAAATATATGATTTATAGATTATAAATTATGCTCCGGAAATAAAATTACATGCGTCCATGAATTACAAAATATGACATGCACAACTTCAGTAAGTTTGTATTGCTCGTAAGGTAAGTGATTACCTGTTGATTTTTTAAATAGAACACTTGTAATTATTATGAAATATGTTATGAAAGTTATATATACAAATGAACATTTCAAGAAAGATGCAAAGACTATCGTATGTCGTTTCTCATTTGAGAAATGTACATGAGACATCTTGTTGTAAATTGATAATACATCAATATTTTCATTTTAAATAAATACAAGCACAAGCTTTTGATATTGGTATCGACAGTTGAAGTTTTAAAAACAACTTGAGTGATTTTATAAAGTAAATGTTTAGGCCATCATCAGCCTACTGAATCATCTCTTACTATTTACCTTGAAAGCAATGTCCCAGTATTTAATTCTAAGCCTATCAGGGCCTTATTCCATCCTTCCGTCCTACCATAACTCTTTCATGACATGATCACAAAACATGTCATTGTATTAAATCGGGTAAAAGGATTTGATGTTTGGATTGTCTATGTTATGTGAGCTTTGGAAATTTTTTACTGACTTGAATCTATCCCTGAGGCAAATCTACCCCTCGGGCAACCTTACAAAGAAACAATTAAGTTGGTTTTTTTAAGATTACCGATTCGTCCCTCCCTCCATCCATCCATAAACTTAGAGAACTGTATTCGACGATTTTAAAAAAAATCTAAATATTTCATTGTCATGTTAGTGTTTTTGTGAGTTATCTTTCACGAAGTTAATACTCATACAACATATGGTTTACTACATATTTTAAGGAATACAAAATGTCATTTCAGTGGAGGCTATTGTCATTACAATTCTTTAATGTTCAGACACGTACTTACAAATTACTAAATACCTTTTCAGGTAAATAATTTGCTGTTAATTTGATTCCTATGATTCCAGAGGGGAAATAAAAACGAGCATGATTAAAACTCTTAAGACATCAGTTAACAGATGAACTTAAGTGAATAGAAAAACTACTTTTCAAAATGTAGAATACATTTTTTTAAATAATTTGTTTCTTTTTTGTTTTTGCAATGAGAAATGTTTACATGTGTAAACAGCCTCAGGAAGTTGGATTATGTTTGAGAAATTAAATTTGAAAAAAAGGAGATAAGATACCAAATAACGAGCAATTTTTTTCAATTATTTTGTGTTATATTACTTGTAAGGTTTGATCAAAAAAAAAAACATTTTAACATGACTCAGAACATGAAGGTGTCACATCAAACAGGAGCCATGTTTTTAACAATCCTTACCAGTGAACCTGCAGGAAGAACATTTAAAGTCCAGTACTTTTAATCCGACCGTATGCTTTTAAACCGTGCATCATTATCAAATCTTTCTGAAAGATGGATCACTTCATTTCTGGAACGACACTCTAAAACTGCCCACCATATCTTCCTGAAAATTTGCAAGGGTGTCTTTTGATTATTTTTTTTATAAACAACATTCTTTCCGTTTCACGGAATCAAGCAGAAATTCACTCTACATTCATTTCTTAAGCAGAACTGAAATATTCATCAACTCTTCCTGTATCTCCATTTAGTGGTTTTATAAGAAATTTGTATTTTATGATTACAAAGACAAATATTACAAATTATTGGAGACGGTTTGATATGACAGCTTCTGATGATTTGTTGGTTAAAGAACACAAGTATTTACAGATTTGGGTTGAGAAATATAGATTTACGTTCCGTCAATAATATCTCAGTCATTTCACATGTGAATGAAGAATATTCAAAGAGAATGGATACAAAAGGGAAAAGGGACCGAATTGTTGTGAGTACATACGAAAACAAAGGAAAACTAATAATTAAACATGAATGACTAATCTATCTAATCTAATCTCCTTTCATGTTATGTCTTTATTTGATGTTCGAGAAAGCATAAACATCGTGTCTTTTTAACATTAAAAAAGACCCATCAAATATTCCTGTTTCAAGTCCCCTGTAGTTGTTGTTACCTATTGAAGAATTTATAACCGATTTGTTTGATGTATTGTTTGTAAGACTACCCGGGACTCTTCTTTTTATCTTCACACTCTACAAACCATCATTTCAGTTTAATTTTTTTATTTGTGTAGTCTATTTTTCATTCTCCCAATTACATTTTACAACACACCATTACTTCTAATATCTTTAAAAGTCCATCTGGGATTAAAGATTTTTGTCAAAAGTATAAATTTCTTTGGTTTGCAATAAAACTTGTTTGATATGTGTGACAATAATAAAATAATGTAAGAACGTTAGCGGGGAAACCTTGAAGTCGATTTCTGAATGATTATGTGAATGTAATCTTATGTGGATGTTTTAACCTTTAGACAAACTGCGAAGTAACTTTTCTTAAACTTTTATCACTTTCCAGAAAATGACATACGCCAGCAAACGAGAGTGAAGGTTAGATCCGTTAAACGTTAACGTGATGAAGCAAAAGCTTCAAACTGGGTTCTCTACCTGGATATCAATATGCGTCTTCCATTAAAAAACAAATGAACTTCCATTTATCATTATGAAACATTGGTCCTCGATATATAAGAATAAAATAACTTATCAATTATCATAGTTATGGCTATGCAAACATCTTGTAGATTTTGATTAGATAAGATATCTGTAATAATGTATTAAAACCTTTATTTTAACAGACAATGATACATATAAATGTTTTATTGTATTTTCAGCAAAACCCCCAGGAAGTGTGACTCGGATTTGCTATTTCCTATCCTTATCTCCGGGATTACCCTCAAATATTTCAATTTACAACTTTGTTGCTACAGTGAATACCAGATTATTTATATTATTCTTTTAAAGTATTTTAATTTTAGCAAAAATATTGTTGATAAAAGCTATTGGGTAGGTAGCTTATTTAAGTCTCATTTCAAGAGACACTTTTAAAAGCGAATACCATCCATCCAGGCAACAAGAAATATTTGATATGACAGTTGAACACTGAAAGGTTTTCATCCAAGGCGAATGTCTGCAAAATGGCTTTTAAAAAAAATCGAATGACTAAAAAGTCCCGATAACGTAACATTCCCAGTGTGATCAAAAGCTACGGTCCCTAAAGGTTTCATATTGAGCTAAAGAGCCAAAACGTTTAATGTATTCTGTGTCAAAAAAGGCCAAGTGTTTTGACAAGACGCTGAAAATAATTTTGCAAACCATACAAGTTGTGTCATACATTAGTGTTCATAATGCAAACCAATTTCCAAAGTTTGTTTGTTCTACAAAGATAAAGTACGATTACTTTAAAAAATCTTTTTTGTAGCTTAAACAAAAATAAGTGAGTTATTTAAGTTATATTTATATATATATATAAACATTATGTTAAAACCTTGCGTTGAAAATCCACTATGAGTTAAAATCTTCCTTTTTCTTATTTCTCCCTCTGACCTTTTGCAACTTTTGACAAATCTGAATTTTCCCCCAGGGCAATCGTATCAGAAAAAATTAGGCTTTTCCTACCTTCAATATTTTCAAAATATATATTTATATTATATATATATATATATATATATATATATATATATATATATATATATATATATATATATATATAACATATGCAATGAAAAAATAAATCTTGAGTTGATTTGTATTGGTTTATTAACCTACAACCTCTTGACTTTAGTCAAGAAAGGTTTGTGATTCCAATCACATCAAGCACGTTTATTGTAATTACAAGAAACATTGTAGGTTGTAGATTACCTTTGTAAACAAAAGATGTAACGTAAAAGCTGTTTATGACATGCAGTCACAAAATCACTAACGTGCTTGTGAAGGGAATGATAAGAAATGCAAATATTTCAATTTAGACTCCTTGTATTTGATTAGTTTATTTGTTCTCCAATCGGTGTTCCAAAACACGATATTGCGATAACAGAGTTGCTGCGTTAAAATATATCATTAATGGCTCGGTGCACAGAGGGACGGAAGAGTTTGATATCCAAGGGATGAACAGGCTAAAGTAGGGGTAAGTCAAATGATTTTATTAATACACAATATTTTAACCACACACTATTCCTTTTAGGGATAAGCAAACAAAGAGCAATATAATAAATGCTGGTTACATGAGGAGGAATGAAGTCTGGAAAAACGCCTTAAAATATATGATAAATGTCTTACACATTCCCTATTAATCATTGTTTCTCTTGCAAATATCTTGTGAAGAGGATAACTCCTCACGTGGACATTATTCATTGAATATAGAAATTTAAAAATGTAATGATTTCACCAAATAATATTGCAATTGTTGTTCTCTTTTTAACTTGAAAAAAAAATGACATTCCTTAACATTGTATTTGCCAAATTGATGGTTTTCAAATTCTAAAAGTGCGTTTGGGTTTTCAATTCCTTTTATAAACTAACTAATAAGCTCGTGTTTTTAGTATAAGGTATTGTTTGATCTGTTTCACAGTAATGAAAACATCTTAAAAATAATAAAGTTAAAGTCCATTTATGACATAACATCATTTTATAAATGTAGTGTGATGAAGTTTAAGAACTTTAGATAATGTGCAATGTAACCTTAACAGCATAAAAGCCAGCTATTTGTATGGTCGGAAAAACTGTTTTAAAATGTCAATATAAAGAAGATTGGGGATATTTTATAGACTTCTCGTTCTTTAAAAATCGAGAGCTTTAAACAGGATTCTTTATCTGTATAGAAAAATGGGTGATCCATGTTTGTGTCTTTTTATCATAGGCAAACATATTGAACTTGCGAAACGCGTTATGAAACAAGTGGGTTCACAATATATAAGACTATAATCATAAAAAATCTTATTTATTTTATAACGGGCTAACTAAAAGTATGATTTGACATGATTAATTAAAACACATTTTTTTCTCATCTGGTTAACTTCTTTTCTAATTTTGGCTTTGTAAACATCTGCAATATTTTATGAAGTTTTTGCATAGAAGATTTTAAGAAAGTGTCTCTCGCTGACGACAGATGAACAACGTATATACTAAAGGCATCAGTACATCAAAAATTTTCATTTGGAACATTAAGTTTTTCAAATTTTAAGAGTTTAGTTTGCAGAAAATATTGATGTTTCTTGAAACGTTGAGAACTTAATGGCATGGTATCATAGCAATCGATCTGGAAAGAAATATCCAATATCAATGTCGTTTTAGGACTCAACGTCTCATTATGAATGTTTTTCTACCACAAATTTCATCCATGACATTTGGTAATGAAAAATCAGATTTAAGTTCAAATATCTCTGTTGATAACTGGATTTTGGAGTTTTTTGTTTTCTCTGTAAGGCACCATAAAGGTTAACAGCAAAATCAAATAGTACTGCCTTCATTCTATGACAATTTATACCTTTTTAACGTGTTTTTAATTTATATACAAGAAGTTGTTTCTTTTTTAAGAGTCACTGATATCTCTCTTATGAATGACAATTTACATGTAACTTGCATAATGTACTGTATCAGGGAATTGCGACATTGATTTTGTCAACACATAATAACTAGAGGAAACAGTAAAAGTAGTCATTCCATCATCCTATATGTACTTGCGTCGTTTTCCTTATGTACATGAAGCTCACAGAAAATCAAAGACACTTCATATCCATATTATATTTTAAGAAAGATAATAAACTGTTGTGGTGTAGTTGTTTATGGAACGATAAAAGGAACATTTTGGTAACAGTGTTACTTCTAATTTTTGCATCTATAACCTCTTAATTTATATTCATGATGGTTTTTTTAAGCATTGGAACAGTAAAAACCAGTCTTGCACATGTAACTGAATGATACCGAATGCTTTCCTTCTCAACTACCTGGAGTAATATATTATCCAAGGGTTTAATTACAAAGCACAACCATCTGAATCTAATCATTGGTTGCTTTAAATTTCATTTATTTCAGATATTCTTTTCTGTTTCTTATTTCAGGTTTTTACTAGAGCAAAATTAGACCTGAGCTTTTGTCAGCTTTATCCTTTTAGATTACTAAAAACATTTATTTTTGGGGCTTCATTTCATTAGGTGTACGACCTTTTCCTAAAGAAAGTTTGTGCACATAAAACCAGGACAGGAGAATTTAAATTTTTTATCATTTCCTTTGCAAGGTCTGCAAACTGCAAACCATTAAAAATAATTTCAAAAATATATCTCAGAGTGATGTAACTCACTTCACAACATTAACACCAAAAAAAATATAAAAACTTTTATACCAATGAACTAAGTAGTACATACATGTATATATATGAATCATGCCAAAACATAAAAAAAATACGCCGTGACCAAGGTAGAATAATTATTTATATTTTTTTAAACCATTGAGTAAGGAAATAAGAACACAAAAATATATGTGTACATCAATGAACATTGTTTTAGCAAGATTATTAGGTTTTTAAAATATAGTGAGCAAGGAAACTTCATCTTAGATCTTTTGAAAATGACTAATATAATACACTGTATGACAGTCAGAAATGTCCTTAAGGCACTGAAGTATTATAGAAGATATCATCCTATAGTTACGGATGTTGGCATCTTCAAACATGTTTAGGTGAAATATCGTTTGTTTGTAAAAAGGGAAGGCGATTGTGTGGTTGTACATAATGATTCGCGTAGCCGTGAAACTTTATGACCGACTTCTCCTTTTGTCACATAAGCAATGTGACCTGATGTTGGTTTAAGAAAGACAGCTCTTGACAGATTAGGAAAATTGATTTATTCTTCCTCTTCATATTTGTTAACCGTGCTATTCAGTACAAGTGTAGTTAAAAGGGTTTATCCCTGAATTCATGAATATAAGACTTTCCTCGCTAACGCATTTGCCATTTACTGGACACGGTTTTTATCCATATTTTGTTTGAATGTCAGTCAATATTTGACATATCTCAATTTGTTATGTGATAATAGAAATTTCCAACATTTTCTTGTATTTGAGATTATTAGCTATTTGTTATCTGCGTAAATTATCTGGCAAAGATAGAATTTTGCGTCTTTCCAAAGATCAAAGGATTTAAAAATAATTTTTAATGTAGATTTTTAAAATGACAATGACAAATATGAAGGATAACTTTTATCTTTTAGTAATTTAATATATCTAAGATCTAAAGCCGATGAATAAAAATGTTATCTCTTTGATAGAAAATTGCAATATATGAACTTTATTTATAATGCAAGATATGAATTATCTAACTTTAATTAGAAATGACATTTTTGTAATGTAATTTATGTTATCATATTTATTTAACATAAATAAATATGATTTGTTATAAATTACAGATTTAAAGACCATAACAGTCGGTATTGGTAGTTGTGTCTGCTGTCCCTGTTGAGAAAAATTGAAATTGGTATCAAATAAGTTGATTTTACCAGGTGAATATTATTTATATATGAATGAATAATCCTTTATATAACAAGCCATTACTTCTGGATTTATAGACATGAACTAAAACAAAACAACAACAGTGATGTTTCTAATATTGATAGTTCTAAAAACAATATAGAAAATAATAATCTGCTATGAACATCAGAAAATTACCCTTCCAAAAACAAAACTTTTAAAAGAAGAAAAGTTTAATGTGAAATGTGTGTTCTTGGGGAAAATCAGACAATTTTTCTATTTGTTAATACAAGTTAATGCTTGCAGCGCATATCATCTGCATAACAAAATATAGGCTCAACAACACAAGATCTGCATTCAGATACTTACTGGATAGAATGTTCTTTATTATTAAAATATACGAAATTTGCTTGTTTTCCAATTCGTTCGATCAGCACAGATTAGAATAGAATTTCATTTCTCCCGATTCCCACACCGTATTTAACATCATAAGCGCCCTCTCCCTTTAAGCATCACTCAACAGTTCTTATATTTCAAGCATAATTTATGCCCTACTCCAATCCGAAAACTTACATGTCATTAGATATCTGAGTAGCATCACTTACATTAAGATAGTTTTCTTTCATTAGTACAGTGTATAACGAAGTTAGTGTGTGTAAGTTCTGTCCAATACATTTCAATGACAGGATTATATTGAAAACAGTGAAAAGTAAATTTTATTCTGGCGTTTAAATACATTGGTTTAGTAAAGAAGATATGAGCTAGAATATGAAAACAGTTTCTCATTAAGAGGAGCGTTCCGTCACAGATTGGCAATTTATTTAATTCAAATTATTTATAAATGAACAAACATGGAAAATAAAGTCATATAATGAAATAAATAGTGTTTTTATTATCTATTTTAACCAAAAGCAATAGTTGCAAGCCAATAGTTTATAGCAATCGTCACTAAACATAGTTAAGAATTTTGTTTTTATTGACTTAAATCCGCTGATGATCTTTGTTTTGATTTTACAAAAGGGTTATTTGGGTTACGGAGATTATCGAAAAATCGAAAGCCATATGATCAAAGGGATTTCTTAAAGCGGTATTAAATATGATTGATTGGTTATTCAATGAGGGTTTCCAATAGCAAACGTTGAATAAGCAAGGAACACTGTCTTCATACGGTTTGTTATTATAAAAATAATTATACATGTTACCTTGAATAGAGGATAACAGGAGGAAACGGATGTAATAGGTGTTAGTAAGGTTATGGATATACATGTAATCACAAAGATCGTAAAACCAAGTGAATACCTTGAATAGAGGATAACAGGAGGAAACGGATGTAATAGGTGTTAGTAAGATTATGGATATACATGTAATCACAAAGATCTTAAAACCAAGTGAATACCTTGAATAGAGGACAACAGGAGGAAAACGGATGTAATAGGTGTTAGTAAGATTATAGATATACATGTAATCAGCAAGATCGTAAGACCTCGTGAATACCTTGAATAGAGGATAACAGGAGGAAAACGGATGTTATAGGTGTTAGTAAGATTATGGATATACATGTAATCACAAAGATCGTAAAACCAAGTGAATACCTTGAATAGAGGATAACAGGAGGAAACGGATGTAATAGGTGTTAGTAAGATCATGGAAATACATGTAATCAGCAAGATCGTAAAACCAAGTGACAATTTGACAGCCTCATGAACTATCCAATTATTTTAGTTTTGCATACTTTTATCACATTATCATAAACTTATAAAGCTAAAGTACGCATGTTCCCGATGTGCCAACAATGGGCAGCAAATCTGAGAATTCTACAATTGAATCTATACGAGAACCGTGTCATGTTCGATTTCGATATTATCATGTGAAACAAAGAGGCAGGTGTCGGGAATCATTTGGGCTAATAGTTATTCATCTAAAGGTTTCTTATGTCCTACACTCCATAAAATAGTCCCCTTATTATTATTGTCAGCAAACGTTTCAAACACTTTGACTTATTTATATTTTGTCTGAGAACAATAATCCATTACTGTTTAATTTGCAATAAAACTTGGAGGTTTTCTAGAATTAGGGACTTCTAAATGAATAGTTACAACTAAAAACATAATTTAATACTGTTTTACTTAGATTCTTAGCGTTTGCTGGAACGTAATCCTAATGGATCTATTAACAAAATTTTAAGTGATCAGTTAACCCAGATTTTGATACCAGCAACTGATTTTCAACTCAGGGTAATGGAGCTGTTTTCTGATACAATAAACACATACATATTATCCTTAAATTTGTGCGAATAAAAGCTATTCTGATTTTCATCATTTGTTTATCTTTGGAGTTGATTTGGTAAGTTTGTTCCTGTATTCAATGCAATTTATTGTATTATATACTCGGTGTGATGATAAAATTGAACCAATTAAACAATTTTATAAGTAATCCAGTCAATCTATGGTTTAACCTTCTAAACTTTTGGTATGTTATCAAGTATGCTTTTGCCTGTATAGAAAAGTAAAAATAAATTGTTTTGCAGTTTTTTGGAGGTTGACCCTATTTTTCAGCTAGATTGACTGGACTAAAGATGCTTGAAGGTTAATACTCAAATGACGTTTTCACTGCATTTATCAAACTTTAGCGGTAATCAATGGCACGGTGTTGTGTATTGCCCTTTCGGTGACATTGTTCTTTTCAGATTTGATATAGTTCTTTTCTTCTTTCAATGGACCAAATTAATCAAATTCTATTTAAGTCATTTGAATGACAGGCAATAGTTTCTTAGAAAATAAAAATAAATGCTAAGAAATTGATTGATTATCTTTTACGAAAGAAAGGCCCAGAGGAAGGAATTGTGTTTGCTTCTGTTGAAAGCTCATCTTCTACGTTACAATCTAATGGCAGATCCCATTTGACTAAGTGAAAAACTGTTGATGGAAGAGAGCAAAGAAGTCATAAATAACCTGAGATATAAATTAATCTTTCTATAAATTCAGTTCAGAGCATTACAAAGCAAGTTGGGAAACAATAGCATTCTTTTATTGCTAATATTAATTCAGATTAAAACCAAATATCTATCATAACTCTTTTAAACACAAAGTTGACAACTGTCACCATTTCAACCGAAATGACCTATTTCAATAAGAGTTACACTTTAATTTCACCATAAATTTGGTCACGAACTTTCATTTGGTTTCAGGAAGCGTGTCGTAACCACAACAATGTCTATAGACATGGGTTTATATCATTCATGCCTTTAGTTAAAGTCATTATCAAGCTTTTGCTGACAAATCGTTTGTTCAACAAAGGAGTTGTCACTAAGACCAACATCGTGTCACTTGACTGTAGCCACTCATAATAATCAGATACAGCAAGCCTGTCTGTCTATTCCTATTGAAAAGTTAACGAAAAGAACAGAAGTCATGATGTTAGCCATGTTACGCTACGGTTCAAGATAGTTTATAAAATCCAAGATGAACATATTTAGCCATACTTGGTATTTAAAGCGTTGAAAAATGGTAAAGACACAGGTGAAAACAACTAGGAATAGAAGTCCTCGACGTTCCTCGTTAAAGAGATATGTATTAAAAAGCAGGCTGTCACTACGTATTCCCTTTAGACCATATTTTTCCTATATAGATATGTTTTCAGTCATATATACTAAGATTTTTTATTCCATCATAACTACAGATTTAGGAATCATTTCAAATTAATAAAAATCATTTCTTTGCCATGTCAAAATATAGTTAAATATATATAATATCAAAGAGTTAAAACTTGAGCCGTTATTTGTCAGTGATGTTTACTTGATATATAATTATAACACACTATTCAAAGGACACCGTAGCACATTTTGAGGAAGTTTTATGTTATTTTTTCCAAATAAAACTTATGCATAATATATATTTTCACTGGCATAGATATCTCATTACCCAACCCGATTTTCTACAGTAGTAACATAATGTGTAACTTATTAAACACAATAATTGTGAACACCAACAAATCAGTATGGTAGGAACATAGATTTTCGTTAGAATCTTTTATTAGCTAAAATCTTTCCACAGTGAATGTACTCAATTTTCGCCATAAGGTAGCATTGCTTTTCACTCTTTGACATTAGATTTTTTGTCGGGGAGTTTACAGATATAAAGTGCGTTGTTACGTTAAGCATAACTTAATTAAAGTTCTCATACCTTAATGCTGATCTTTTGATCTTTCTGCTGTCACATGATACAAACATCTATATCTATTATTTGAGAATTACGTCTTATATTTGATCATGAAACAATGAATCGGTTTCAACTTCTTTAATTGTCTAGCTTATGAAAAAATATTTTATACACATAAATACACATATACACGAATAATAAAATCGAAAGTGTCGTTCTCTGTTGAATTTTATGTAACGCTCATCTTGTTTAAAAAAATTTTTGTTATTCATATTCATAGTTTATTTTTCCACTGCAACATACAGTGTCTGTTAAATTCTGCTAAAAATGACACTGACATCCATTGATCAAGGATCATAAATCAAACTGTCAATGCTGATTTCAGGAAATAAGGTAAATTTCGAAATTCCAGTTACCGTAGTTGAAAATCCCCCAAGACAAAGCTTTAAATGATGATTGTATTTGTACAAAATTTCATAGTTTCCTTGCCAAGGAACTAATGTGTACGACGTTTTCCCAACTGGTACATCAAAGTCTGGTAAGGTTTTACTACACTTGAGGATACGATTATTCTCATTATGTTTTCAGGATCTATTCCTAAATGAAATCCAGTATACGTTTCAATGGGAATGCATAAATTTAAAGTCCCACAACCAAGGAAAGTCTTAAAAATCTCAACTTCATATGACATTCATTACAATATGTTTCAATCATTTTAAGTTAAACCATCCTCGGTCCACTTGGGCTTACATTTTCTAAACTTTTTACAATCACTTCTGGGATTTTTTCTTCAGAAATTTTTTTATTCAAATTAACCGCCTTTTAATGTAGTTAGAGAAAATACTATGTAAAATATATTTATAGGAGAATAGGAGAAATGGTTAAATGTGTTTGTTATAAAAAATAATTTAAAAAATAAATTTTTTAAAAAATGTGTTTGTTATCATAGAGCTAATTAGGTTGAGAGGAATTCCACACCGAGTCCATGCCCAAGAAAAACCTATTCGTCTCCTTCTGCAGCAAAAACATATCAGTTGAATCTTGTTTGCAAATCTTTGGCAAATTCTCTTTTAAAGATTTGGTGACCCTATGGCCGTTTTTAGGCCAACACTAAACATCTAATATACCTTGTTAAAAATGTAACCAATATTATTTGTACAAACAACGAAGTACTATGTACACAGAGTCCAAAGTTGTTGATTCATCGGCTATTAAATCATTTTCTGTCGTCATACGGATGACTTTTGAAATTTCATTTCAAAACCGCCTTTAAATGATATTTGACATTTTGAGAAATGAAACAAGATACGTCTTAAGATAAACGTGAACTCTCGCTTTGTTACTTTTGAGAAAGCTTACCTAAGTGATCATCGAAGTATTTTTCTGTAAAGACTGTCTTTTATTTGTCAATCGTCGAACACACAAAACAGCAAAACTTACATAGAGTCAGTATCAATCTTAAAATGCCAAGACAAAATGTCAAAGCTTAAATATACTCATTGTACACGTTTTCAACAACAGCATATTGCCTTATTTAACAAATATTATTTTAACATGACCTGTGGGGATTCTTAAGATGATTTAAAATATAAGTTAAAAGTTTTACTGTTTTTAAAGTTCAGTAAACAATCTTGGATTCAATTTTCCCACAAAGTCAATAAAGAAGTTTGGTTTAAAATGTTTTCAAAGTTTTCAATTGAAATGTATTCGAAGTATAATTGAAAGATTAAAAAAGCATAATGATTCTTTTAAACGGATCCTTTTTATTTCTTAAACCGAAAGTTTTAGTTAACAAATGCACAGCCATATAAGTTTTTTTTCATTTTACGAACATAATAAGCTTTACTAAATCAAAAGGTATGCTAAGCCATAGAGTTTATCTTTATTTATTTCTATGTTTTTTATTGTGATTTAGATGGTATTTTAGTAATTTTTCAAAGATTCAAGCACATCAAAATAAATGGATTTTACATTCGAAATATTAAATAATATAATATCATCTTAATACACAATTTTAACAATTTTAAATGAGAGAAATAAGTAAATGTTAAATTGATCTGTGGCGTAAGTCACATATTTAAAAATATTTATAATTATGAGATAGCCTTCTATCTCCCTTTCTGTTCTGAGAGTTATTACACTAAAACATACCACAGAAATATATGGGGATAATCACTACGCTAAGTAGATTTATATTCAATGTCAGTGATTACAACTCCTGTAATACTTGCATAATTACTAAGTATAGGATTAAGATCTCAGTTTAACAAAGGAAAAAGTATCGAGACAGTTTGACAGCTTTCGCTCGTTAATGTTATTAAACTTGTTTAGTATTCTCTATATGATATATGTTGGATGACACGAGATATTGTTTCAATAACTGATATGTGAATCAATCTCATTATTTTTTTAAAAAAAGATTGACAAAACTGTGGAAACTGTGTCTAAAGTCTTTTTACTCAAAATAATACAGCATCAATTTTTTAGACATTTTTTCAGAGTAATATCTTTTTATCTTTTCATTTCAGGTCGGACTCAATATAAAACCTAATTGTAAAATCATAAAATAACGAAATCAATAATATTTCCGTTTTTGCATTAATTAATATTTATTTTGTCTTACAAACGAAATTGCTCAGTTTCAATTTATATTTTTTCCTATCTTAATATTGGCTAAAAAAACGTTCGTTATTTAATAATCTGTTAATAATGTTAAGGCAAAGAAGAAGCATGCAGTAATGATTGATTGACTGTTTCTCTTTTGTTATTAGTTTTTGCAATTATTGATTAATCAAGCATCAATTATATTTAAGAAATATTTTTTGTACTTTCTCGTTACAGATAATTTGGTTTCAGATTTCAATATAAATGCCTTCTGTATTCAAATAGGAAATAATATTGTTGTAATTGAACTAAAACTGCAATGCCACTTGATATCATTTTGGAAATTAAGTAAAATTGCAGGAGCACTATTCTGAAATTGACATTTGTCACCAAAGCCACATCATTCTACCTTATGTGAGAATCTCAATCACCAATGTGTCCACGTGCCTCTCGATGAATACTGATATCAACCTCTTCGGCAGGGACATAGATATTTATTCCCCTCCAAGACAAAAGCGTGCCATGTGTAAACCGTGCAGATTTGAACGTGAATGCTACCTCGCATTGAATATATCAAGGGTACCTTTGATTCTTCTGACTCTCAGAATAAGTGAGTTATTCGTTAACGCTGCATTAGCGGCGAGGAATTTCATGAAATATAAATGATTGCAAAAGCAAAACGGTGTCACCGCACGAAGGCTGTAAAAACATCAGCAAAATATCACAGAGTTGGTTACAAGCCGATATAGAAAGTTTAAAATTCTATAACTTATCAAACAGAATAGTTGCCTTTAGATAATCTAAAATACGGTGTTCACCGAATAGATTAAAAAGTTGTGAAATAGAAATATTTTGGTAACATGTTTCCCTTACTTGTGCAGTGTCCTAGCACTCGCACAGGATGTGCATAACTGTGAGGGGACACTGACAGGGAATAATACACACAGGGGGTCTTCCCCCTTTAAGAGATGTTAATGAGTGAGATGGATGGGTCCAATGCTGACTCTCCGAAAATTTAAGTTTCTATGTTTGATGAGTGTGATTAAAAATTTTGGTAATATAAATATGTTTTTAACATTCCGTCGCGGGTGACATAGGGACATATTTGTCCCATGTTAGGTTTTATGCACTCTCCCCAGCCCGTGAAAGTAAGGATAGTTTCCTTGTCCTAACCATTTATTGCACTAATCGTTCTCTGAAGATCAAGTCAATATTATCATGTCGAGTGACATTTCATTAATTATGATTGAAATAAGAAAGTACTCTTATGTTCTTTATGTAGTCGAAGTCTTCTGATCTGATATTCTTCAATGCATTCTTACTTATATTGTCGAACGTTTTTAGTTGTCTTAATTCAAGATAATATTTTAAAATCAAAGCATTGCTTACAGCTCATTTGATAAAAATATCCAGCGAGTAAATTCTCACTGAAGATAAATGTACATTTTTCACTGTCAAACGGATGTTTTGTAACACATTAGACCTGTTTTGCTTTCACAATTATTTCTAGAATGACAATATACATATAAAAATCGCCTGCACTCCATTGATATTTGGTAATCATATAAAGTACATTTTCTGTGTCATGGTAGGAGTAGATTGGCACTTGAGTGTAATTGAAAAGTTAATTATCACAACGACAGATTTGCAAAACTCTCTTCAAAAGTATTGAAGGGTCTGACAATCAACCAACCCCTCCAATTCACCCCTATTTGCACATGCACCCGAAAGAGTCTATTACTCCTCCTTTCTGACCTATCAATATCTTTCTGTAAAGCTGTTATTTAGGGAGAAATCCATTAAGTGTTCATTATTAGCAGTGAAGGTTATGCGTCTTGCTGAAGCGCAATAAGATACCTTATGTCAGGATTCGCGAAATATATTACAAGTAGTCATAAGAGTACATAGGCATCGAATTTCACTGATCTCAAATGATCATTATATAGATAACGATATCTCAAATTTGCCAGTGGTATATTCCTGACATTTTAGAAGTTAATTACGTTTTGTTACTAAGTCTGACGAGACGAAAACATGTTCATTGTTACATAGTCAGAATGGTTCCATGAATCTAATGCAAACCAGCGGTAACTTCTTTTGTATACAACTTTTCCACCCCTCTTTGTAAAAAAGATCATGTTTACAAGGTACCTACAAAACTGATAGCTTAAGTTATAAAGAAATTATAATTATAAGAGAGATGTCATAGAAACATAAAACATATATCTTAAAGACTTGACTGTACTGAGAATTAATTCAATTCTCTATTTGATTAAAGTATGCTTCTGTGTGAGGAATTAGTGCACACCAATATTTTTGTAATTATATAGGTAATAAGCTCAGTATGTAATTTTGATATGAAGTGTATGATAATCAATATGCTATGGTATTTAAGTTCTAAAGTGTGCTAATGACCAATAAAAGACATACAATAAGGTTTTAACCATGACTTTTTTGTCCTCTTATACCGTTTATAAATAACAAAATAATTGAGCTTCATATTTTCTTTTTTGCGTTTAGGTTTTGTCCAATTGGTCTTAGCTTTTTCTCAGTAGTCTTTGCCCCTTTAGCAATTGTCAAAGTATTCTATCTTCTACGATATCATTTTACAAATAAACATGACGTACTGAATGGCGGTTTTCGGGGGGAAAAACATTATGTGTTTACTGAAATGAACATGATTTGAAGGAAAAAGAATTAGATCTGAGATGGTTGGACTTTCAAGAATGTGATTCATCTGTAAACGTAAGTTTTGAAAAGTTGTTAAAGCATTTGAAGTGATATGACATCATGAATTCCCATGAGATCAAGTTATGATACCAGACAATATATATAACCCAAAATTGTTATTGCAAGAATTAATTGAAGATGTAAGGTTGAAATAAAATCTATGTCTATATCGCCAGTGATGGTATCATTTATATTAAGTTTACTAGTTATAACCATTTATGTATGTCAGTCAACTGGTCAATATACTGCAGTTAAAAAACACATGGTTTATTTTTCGAAATTTTGTTGGTAATGTATATTAGTACATATCATTAATAGTGTCTCACATTATGTCAGGATTTTGTTCGATTCGTTTTCATTGAAATCGTTCAGATAGAAACTGAAACATATGTAGCAGGCGTATAACATTCATTTTACAAACTGAACATTTAATAACTTTCATTGCGAACCCAGTAAACTACACACATTACAATCAAGTAGTCAAATTATAAGATATAAATAATCTCAAGATATGTTATGTTCTATAAGACTGCACTTTATTGCGTTAATGGTCAATCAACTTATATCTTCATATATAGAACACAATCTTGACAATCATTTACTGAACATAATTTGCCATAGCATAAATTTCAAAGTTGCTTACTCTTGCGTTGTCAAGTTTCAAAATATGTTTTGTATTAATAAGGAGATTTGAGTGGGTTCCAAATAAAGCTGAGCTTACACTAACCTATTGGAAACACTTCGGAGATTTCATGGGAAAGTCACTTATCATAATTCAATTATATTTGTCAAGATTACACTTGATTTTAAAACATTTTAATCTTAAGAATGTAATGCTGTAAATTGCAATAGCACCAATTCTGTCTTAGGCTGACGCTCCACCCTCTTACCGTGGTCCGTAACTTCTCATAGTTAATCAAATACTTCTATTTCGATGATGTACGATTACATTTAAGGCATTCATAAAAGAACCTTTCAAACAGTTTGCTTTCACCTTAAGCAAAAAAGGCGAAGTTCACAAATCATACATATTTCCCCCATAAATGGTATTTAATCGTGGCATGTGAGCAGAATGTTTGATGAACGTTTGAGGTAATTTGTCAGAGCACTTAGCTTTGAGCAGCGTTTGAACCAGGGCAAGAGTGTGGAGCATTATCGCATATGTTTTACCCTTAGACAGGATGCGTAGCTCATTATGGATGTTTGATTATGAAATTGTCATACAACTTCACGTTTTTGTGTAATATGATTTATCTAGAAGGTAAAACATCTGATTACCCAATACGATTATCCGTAGTCGTAATTAAAGTATCGCATATCAAGCAGAATACTCATGTGGTCAGTTTAATGTGAATACCTGTAAATCAGTGAGGTAGGAAATTGCAATGGTTGATCTTAAACGAACGTGAGACATTTGTTTAAGAAATGTTTTAATTGATTTTAAAACTTTGGCTTGCAATTGGTAACATTTTCTTTTGGTTCTTGAGATCCCCCTAAAGCGTCGAAAAAGAGGTACAAGATATCCAAGTTTTTTATTATTGTATTATAATACTGACTGACATTCAAAAAGAAAATTCTTATTTTGGAAATTATCAAAACGTTTTTCTATGTTACAGAAATTAAGTGTCTTTCATTTCACTTGGTGTTTGGAAACAATAAAATAATAACGATAAAAGTTGATTCTTAATGCTCACTCGCTCTCCATTTCTGGTGTCACAAGAAACCTCACAATGTCTTATACATGATAATAAAACAATAAATCGTATTAAGTCCTTATCAGGAAATAGGTTTTTATAAGACATGATATTTATTTGCGTAATGTTGGCAACATTATGATTGTGTTTTGATTCACCTCCTTTGCAATACATGCTTCCTTTATTCATTTTTTCTTTTAATCACCATTCAGGCATGAATGATTAAATGTTGAAGTTCTGTTGAAGTTTTACTTCATGTTGAATGATAGTTTTTAAAAATACAATTTAAATGTTGAATAAATCATTTCAGTATCTTTTTTTCAACTTCTGAGCATTTAACTACTTACTGAATATGGTCAGCTCAGAAAAAGTATATACTTAAAAACAAAAGGACTGTTTAGAGAATGCTTCTATTAGAATGATATCCAATTTATCCGGCTCAAGGAAACATGGATTTTATGGATTTGATAAAATAGTTTAAGGTCCTTTTCAACATTTTACATAATATTTGCAGTTAATTTCTCACTCTCTTTATTTATGTGTGATCTTTTGATGATTCTATTCAGAGTATTCCAGATATCAAATTGATCAAGATGGCTTGTGTTTTATGGTAAAGAATTCATGAGTCCTTAACTTTTGACTTTTTGATGAATAATTTTGGTTCATATAGTAATTTCGTAATGTTATTTGGGAATACTTCATTTGGTTTGTAATAAATTTCATGCTTTCAAAACGTCATGCAAAAATGGATTTTCAATCTGCAATTCCTAAAGAGCTATAACTTCACAAGCAATGAAAATGGCGTGTATGCGATTGTTTCAATATTTTGTTAATACGTTTCTACTTTTTATGTAAATAAATGACGGAAAGCCTTTTCAAAGAAATATTTCTTGCACTTTCTAATAACATATAATTTGTTTTGGGATTTCAGACATGTTCAATCCTTCCTTACTTTTTTTTAAGATGCTGAAGTTTTAAACACGATCTCGGCAGTAATAATGTGTGAGCTTTTTAGATTTTAAAAATATTCAGCATTCAGTCGAAAATAAGGATTCAATTTTAAAAACTCCATTATGTCCATTTTACTTGTTAAAAGTTTTTGACGAATTCCTTTATTGTCGAGTGATAAATTTCCGCCTGATAACATTACTTAATCTAAAAAATCTTGTTGCAATTACAGAATCCAGGCTACCGTAAAACTTGTCCTCTTAGAGCAGTCATTTTTTAATGACAGAGTTCTCGTGATACTTGATGATTTCACATTTCATATTTTGAATCCAAAGTCTGTTGTAAAGCGTAGGCATTTTCATTAAAGAGACACTTACAGATAATTTTTCAATCGATCAGTCAATTGATATAAATACAGGTTTAAAGTTGACGGACTCATTGTTTTTTGTTTTGTACTTTTCGCCAAAAAGTAATATGATAATAAAATAAAATAAATAATATCAAAATGGTTCATTTTAAATCAAATTTCCCGAGTAACATTGTGTCCTATTATCCGTTCTTATAACAAATATAATTGCGTTATGTTTAGAGATCAAGAGAATTAGTTGTTCTTGAAATGACATTTGCGTAGATGAAAATCATCCACAAGAGAGTGGAGTGAAAAAAGGGATCAAAAGGTCGAGGGACTGGACGGAATGAAAGACAAAGTGAGAGGCTGACAGCAGTTTTAGTGATAAAGTAACAATACCATTTCGTAAACCATATTTTTCAACAAAGTAGCTTTATCTTGACATGAAGTTATTGGGTATGTTTTGGGACGGTCAATATCCTGCATTAGAAATAAACATTGTATTTTGCGAGCACTTGACCTCTGTAATTTGCATCGGTATCCGCATATGACCACAATGGATATAAAATATCTGTTGACTTTATTATGCCGAGAACACTATCCATTGTATGATAAAGAGAGGGGATTCGGTATATTTGATTTGTGATAATCATGTTCTAGCAGTGATAGACATGTTGGCTTTCTCTAGAAATTTGATTCTCTTATTGAAACCTCTCGGGTAGATATTATGTGTAAAATGTATGAAACACTTAATCCATACCATGTCGAGTGACATTTCATTAATTATAATTGAAATGAGAAAATACACTTGAGTTCTTCATGTAGTCCAAGTTTTCTGATCTGGCGTTCTCGACAGCAATCTTACTTAGATTGTTAAACGTTTTTAAGTTTTGTAATTTGATAAGATTTCAAGGAAAAATTCTGAAATGAAAGCTTAAAACATTTCTGACAACACATTTGAAAACCCTCCAGTGAGTAAATACTCAATAAAAATACATATTACACTGTCAAACGGATGTTTTGGATTACATCTTATCAGCATTTGCTTAAAAAATAAAAAAAATATCGTTTTTAAAAAAAGACCTCACAAAAAACGAAATGATATAACGGAACTGTTCAGTACATTAGTTACATTTATCATGTCGTTGTACTTGTTGTCCACCTCATTAGATATTCGTTTCATAGATTCAATTTTCGAACTTGATGAAGGTGGGTTGTCAGTTAGTTGTTATTAAACGATTCAGTTACAAGAAGTCAACAGTGTACATAGCATTGCACTGAGTATTTCAATTAATCTTTTAATGGTCAGTAATGTCAGACATTCAATATTGGCGTTCTCTTTATTTTCTATAATTTCTTTTTTAGTTAATTGTATGTATATCGTTATATAAAGATCATTAACGTTACGATAATTAATCTGTCTGACAATACGAATTTTTTTTATAAATTTATATTCAGGGTTTCATGGTCATTTTTATATGGAAATACTGCGCTCTCTCTCTTAACATATATATGTCTTCCCCCCCCCCTTTTGCTGATCTGTCTTCTCTCTTTTTTTCTCTCTTTCTCTCATTTCACATGTTAAATAACAAAATTATTGCTCTTAGCAATATAAGATAGAGGGTATAGGTATATAATGAAAAACAATTTGACTTTAAGGTTTTACCAAACCACAAATTGATTCTTATTCTAAAGTTGATTAAAGCTTGCTTTTGTGGTCAAGACTCTAGTACGCACTAATTTTATAAAATAATGAACAAATATGTTAATCCTATGATATTACCAACGGCCGCACACCGGTAATCTGCTATTTCTAGTTCATCTTTTAATATATAAATATTCAGGTTATAATGTTTATTCCAAATTGCCGGAAATGTTTAATACAATGTTGCAGGCCTTAAATATAATTCCTTTAAAACGCAGGTGGTAAGGTTTTGCTTGATCAACATAGTCATCAAAAAATTATGTTGAAGAAAAAACTTGATGTGTTGATGGCTGACCAGTTATGCTATGGTATATTTAGGTTCAATCATAACACAATTCTGCTGGTTTCCTGAGACTCTGCATTTTATTTTGGTACGGTTGCATACAGTGTGTTGAGTAGAATATCTACAATCAGATTTGAAGTTTGCAGGTTCAAGCTCAAGGTGTACAACAATACAGCTTAGACGAACATCTCACACAAAAAATTTGTACAATGTATATATTCACAAGTAGAACATTATCCAATTGAATTAAAACTCAATTGAAATTGAATAGAATTTAACTAAATGAAAGATACATAGTGCTTAACAATTGATAATTTTAAGATTAAAACAGGCAGAAAGTTTCTCGAACGAATCACAGTTTTTTCAATACCTTTTCATAAGGCAGGTGTTTTACGACCTCTAAATTATCTCCCGTTAGCCCT
The DNA here is from genome assembly GCA_921293015.1 of Phorcus lineatus. NCBI lineage: Eukaryota > Metazoa > Mollusca > Gastropoda > Trochida > Trochidae > Phorcus > Phorcus lineatus. The sequence goes on from OV121095.1 coordinate 21,354,016, forward strand.
AACGTAAATAAAAGAATTAATCATCGAAATTATAGAGCTCACAGTATATGATAATCAGCTAGGTTTTTCAAAAAATCACTCATTCACTTAAATCTGGTGCTTTTATTATTATTAAGTTATTGTAGTAATCTTAAATGACTTCAAAATATATAAGATATAGAAACAAAGTCTATCTAACTATAGATTAACAATTTTATTAAAGGATTACGTAATTGCTTTAAACGAATGAAGTTAAATGTTTAAATGTCATATATTTACGGAAACAGATACCAAAGCACCAACAAAATTATGGAGAATACATGTATTTGTTTTTAAGTGAACTATTCTCATACTCCCATGTCTGCAACACTAAATTCGATCCTTATTTTTTACGATTTGTATACGACTGGTGAATGACTTGAGGTTGTTTGAATGACAGTTCGAAATTGAATCAGCAAGACTCGGAAAAAATTCATATGAACTTACTAGACATTTTGACATGTTCATTAGTACTGTGAATATCGATGACATTTGGAATTGGAATCAAAAATTGATGAGCGGAAATGACAAAAAAAGTTTTTCACAGAACAATAAACATTATTTTTTGTGTCTAAGAATATCTATAAATTGAGAAAGTTTCACGTACATGTAGTTGCTACATAATTCAAATATGTAACGTAAGAATTGTACATATTTCGCTCTTTTTCATCTATTAATTCCTTTACAATGATATGGTCGTTTTATCAATTTGATACTAACATGTGCATAGAGGATACTTACCGACCTTCCATTCAATACTATTTTTATTAAACGAGTTAATGATTAAGTATAAAACGAGCGAAAGCGAGTTTCATACCAAATCATTAACGATTTTAATAAACATAGTATTAAATGGAAGGAAGTTTAGTGTTCTGTTTATTACTTGACCTCATTAATCAAGCATTATTACCGAAAGTATACTGAACGAAGCATTTCCACGACTAAGTCGCCATTGAGACGTCGGTGCCAAGATTGTGACGTCACAACCACACAATATTATGACGTCATACGGGGAGCGGTATTACACTAGTTTAATATCGCCGTATAAATATTACACTGCGGTATCTTACACGGGCGAGTATTAAAAACTCATATTGAACTTCATTTAAAATTAATGATTCAAAGTCTTTCTTCTGTTTGAAAGCAATGTTTTAATACCTTTTTCCTAGAAATCCATCTACAAGAGGTTGTTGACAGTATTTCATCTAAATAAGAGTATTCCCACTGCTTAAATGCCGATATCTTGGAATCCATCAACAATGTCTTCATCTTATGCTCAGAGAAGGAAACAAAGACCGTGAGTAGATTGATCAGATTCTGTGAAAAAAGTCTACCATCTGATTTGTTCCCCTTTGACAAGTTCCATGAACAGTTAGAGAGTCCCTTTAAGTTTACTCCTTGTCTGATGAAATGTTTCAGCTAACAATTGACTTCTTTATCAAAGTATGTCTTACAATACATCTTTATCTTAAATATCCTCTAAAGATAAATATATGTCTGGGTCTTTGTATCGTAAATTAACTTATTGATACCATTTCATTCTGACAATACCAAAATATGATAGATCTATAGATAGATATTCGTGTTTATAATATAAACTGAAGAATCTAAATCCTACCGGTGAGAACTTAGTTTGTTTTTTATTTCAGTAAGATAGCTTGACCAAAAAATGCATTTTCAAGTTATTACAGAAGTCTGTTAATTTAGCTATTTCCGAAGGTTACATAGATTATTTTAGAGATTGTAGACAAAAAATTATTAAAGATTTCTGTTTTGTTCAATTGTGAGTTAATGTTTTTTAGTTGATAACATCTTGCAAGTGTGGAAACCTAAGTGTAGTTAAAGAAAAACCAAGTAAAAGTTTCTCGTATTCAAACTTTTTAACTTGAAATATTTGCAACACGATTGATGGAGAAAACAGACGCAACAACTACGTTCTTCAAAAATATAAAGAAATACAATCTGTCCTCCTCTTTTTCAAAACTTTTCAATATTCTAGATCTTAATCACCTCGAAACGTGAAACTGGAAATAACACCTTTTTGTCCAAACAACATGTACTTTTGAAATAAAGTTTTAATGCAAAATCCTCTTGCGTCTTTTTCATGATGTGACATGCATTTTAATATGGTTTGCCGGATCAAACGTTAAAAAGAGGCAAAAAACCGAGTCCGATTTCTTGATTGTATTCAATACATGATTTCTTTGGACGATTAAGAGAAAGAACTCTCAGTGGATTTCAAAAAGAGAAATACTTAATAATTGCTTTCGAACTAGGTAGCGGTATTTCTTCTTGCAAAGATGTTTTTCATAGTGTGAAAAACTTTCAATTGTTATGGTATCGCAAACTCTTGAAATAATTCCCATAAAAAGCATTTTCAAAACAGATCTTGAAGAACATTTGAATTGTGGTTTCAAGGTAGGAAAACAAACTTACCCCTTTAACAATTAGGTTTATCTACATTAACGATTCTTTGCAGATTTGAACTAAAAATGTTCAATAAAAATTGCTATTCCTGAATGCTATTGCTGCTATGCTAATTCTTTATCTTGATAATTACAATCGATACAAAATGTATTTTCAAATCAACAGGATAGTCAGTTCATGACTTATTGTTAAACGCTTTTTACAAAGTGGTTGTTAGTTTTAAAGAGTGTATCAACATGTGTCTGCACATTCATTGTATTTTAGAGATTTTCAAAACTTATATTTGATATTTGAATTCCACGTGAATTGAAACATCTAGCTTCACTCAAAATACCTACTAAATCAAAAGATAAGTAATGTGTGCGAGTCCTTATACACAGAGTATAAAAACACCACGATCTTAAATTCGTTGAGAGATAATATCAACGCAACAGGATTGAAGTTTTGGGTTATGAGTTTCATGCGGGGAACCAGAAGGATAAACCTTCGATAATTGGCAAAAAATGGTTAAAATTAATCCCAGAAGGCGCCATAAAGGAGGAAACACGTTGACACAGTTGTCAGTTGGTTGTTATTAACAAGCAAGGCAATCCTGTACACTAACTTCCAAACAAAGCCTCATCATTAACTGTCTGTAATCTCCAGCTGTAAGGTTCTCCGTCTTATCAGAAGTCTTGCAGGGCAACCCCGTAGAGAGCAACTCAAAACATGACACTTCCGCTGCAGTTAGATCCACAACCAGCACAGAACACTGAACAGAACATAGCCTTGACAATGTTGTTTTCACCTTTCATCCTGTGATTGATATTTAACGCAAATCTGAAATCGTCATTAAAACAATTCGCCTTCAGTCTGGTTTCTCTGATTACTTGTCGAGATCAATGTCATGAATTACATCGTTAACAAATTATTGTATTTGTTCTAGTAAAGGGTCATCGAACATACAGGGGTGCAGTCCAAAGAGGGATTCATATGGATTTTACATACAATCTTCTGAAAAACTTCTTATGCCTGTAGCGATAGCAATACGAGTATTGAAATGACGTTCAACAATTTAACGGTCCAAAATCGTTAACATCACGTGTGGCCTCCTATGTTAAAGACAGTATCAGTGGTTTGGATCGAGTCTCCAAGTCTGAATGTGAAGAGTAAGAATGTAATGTAGCTTTTGTAATAAAAGATAAGTCTGATAGTCACAAAACATGTGACGACTTCATCCAACTTTTACTTACAATGGCAGTAATTCATGTCTCCAGCATGCCAATTCACGTTTACGCTGTACATTTGAAAGGTAGTGAATAAAACCTGGGTATTCAGAAATGTGCAATGAACTGCGCGTGCAATAACAAGATTTCTCTGTCGTCCTCAAGAAAAAACAAATTCCAGAAATACAGCAGAATGCAGGATGCGGGATGTTGATAACAACTAATATGCTAAATAATGTCATTTTCCATCAACCCATAGTCCAGTTATTAACGTATTTCAGTAAATCATACCCTCCTTAATAATTAGGATTTGGAAGTTTATTAGACTCAATATATTGGGATATGCATTAATACATCAGTTTTTAATGAAAATAAGAGGGGACGTGCGTGCTCTTCTTACCAGTTACTGGTGTTTATTTTAATGTAAGAAAAGCCTTAAATGTCAAGTTGTCGGGAACTGATGCCAAGGACGATCAAGATGTCTTTCACGTTCTCAAGATGTCACAGGATCTCAATTAAGTTCTCAACCGTCTATAAATCCTCGTCATTACGACTATTTGCATCAATGCTGATACACTTTAGCTGTCAATGTTAATATAATTGAGGTGTAAATCACAGGCTGTCAGTTTTCATAGCCAGTGAACATGTCCAGTATTTGATGCATTGATTCTCTGTAAGACATGTAGCAAACGCTATTTAGAATTTTATTGTAACTATGGTATTTAAGATTTCAATTCATTAGAATTATTTCATATAGCTTTAAAGTAAATCCCTATTATAAATAACTTTAAAAAAGAACTTATGACAGGTTATTAAATACTATTGGAATCGACTTGAAATTGAATTGCAATTTGCAAAAAAGAAAATTTTTCTTTCAATCTTGAAATCAAATATTTACACGTGTTAAGGATGTAGTCCCGAAAGTACATCATAAAAAGTCAATGGTATGTGTTGAAGTGCAGTGCGTACACTGATGAAACTCTGATCTATTGAGATGGAACTATGAACTTATTAGATGAAACTATGATCTAATTAGAGGAAACTATGATCTAATTCAATGAAACAATCATCTAATTATATGAAACTATCTAACTCATTAGATAAAAGTATCATCTAATAAAAACTTTTGTAAATTTTTCTCACTGCCGGCAACAATGCAACAATGCAAACAATCATACCTCAAGGTTTTGTTCTCTTTGAAATTTTTTTTTTTTTGGTAATCACTCACATACGGCTATAATAAACAGTTATTATGAAACCTTAGTTATTTATATCTTATCAAACTATTAATCATATTTATATACTTGTATTGTACCATTGAGAACCATATACGCACCTAACTATTTACGAATGTATGAAGATAACTGCATGATATGATAAGATATTCAAAAGAATCTTGGAGTTCTTTAATAGATGCATGAATATTTAAAAATGTCGATTAATGTTGAAATGTCCAAGCCTAAATGCAACTACATAATAAATTCAATTATTTTCAGGCTTCCAATTCAAACAAGTTACTGACTACAAGCACTTTTGATGATGGTTTTGGTGACTATGGATGCAGAGGTGTAAAGAAGTGTTAAATTAATTGTCAGTAAACTACTGCAGATATGAAATCTGAAATCTGAAATCAAATTGCCCGTATTTGATCACGACAGGTTGATCTGACATGCGAACCCTATAAACATTTGATCATAGGCTTTTGTTTTTGTTGCAATCATATGTATTTGAAAACTTTTTTACGAGATACGTTTCTTGGAAAAAGCAGACACCACAGGCACACAATTACATCATTTGAATAACTAATCGTTTTTGCTTCATAGTAACCTCAACCAGAAGTTTCTTGACAAGGCACATTTAAACACCGGAAACGGAATATTGGAAAGGATAAAGCTTGTTTTTACTGTAGAAAGGAACTAAGGAAGCTCCTGTACCAGGGGCGTCTCTCGTCATTACGTCATGCAGCTTCAAATTGTTTGTTGAGAGCAGTCATGACAGAGGTGCTGATTATGAAATTACATACATGTTATTTCGTCTGTGGATCAATGTGATTAGGAACTCTCAGCTGATTTAATACAAGGTATCAAGTGATTTGTCATGAAAGAAAAGAATGTTACCCTGAGGAAATCTTAGGGGAGGTTACCGCTGGTGTTGTAGAAAATCATATAAAAACCGTAATAACATTAGTTCTTGCCTTGTGATCTTTCCTGGATTTCTGATGAAGAAAACCCTTGAACAAACTGCTATTGTTATATCAGATAACCTTTCAAAATTTCGTCTACACACGAGGTGTTACCGTGTAAATAAAAACACAAAGTAAGACTGAACGTGGAGAAATTAAAATCGAAAACAGTTATTTGCCTATAAGGATAAACATTAGTCTCTAGGCCAGACCCTGAAATAACGTAGAAGTCTAGACAAGTCTTGATTTTAGTCTCCTTTTCATTTCATTTAATATTTTTTAAATTTGTCGACCAACTGATGCATTTTTCATTTCAGAGTCTAATTGTTAGACTATACAAACATGTGCTTTTATTAACTTTTAAGTGCTGATTTAACATTAAAAATGTCAAGCAAATCTGAGATACATAATTTTTACATGTTATTTGTTCAAATCCCAAGAATCTGATTTTATAATGTGCGCCTGGGCTGTCTCTGCTGTCATTAATTCGATTGTATAAAATTAGTTTCAGCTAAAGACAAGCTGGCATTCACTTAGGGGAGGTAATTTTAGTAAGACGTTCTTGTCATTGGTGTACATTAAAATTGTGTTTTATAGATTTTTTAAAAACATTAGGAATTGCTGTTGTCATTTTGATATATGTTGATGGTTATTTTATAATCATGATAAAATAGTAACTGCACATTAAACCACAGATATAAAACAAATAAAGTTTTATTCCTATAAATGAAAGTAGGAATTCTCAAAATGTTCTTATAACACCTCATTATCAATTACTATTTATTTACTGACTTATAGGTAATCTCAACTACAGATCATTAATGACATGTATGTTTATTCAATCAATCAAAATGCAATGATTTTTTAAATCATAAGGTTAAATCAATATCGATAAGTTATATATATTGACATATAGTTTATATAATATTGTGAATATCAATATGTAAATTATTCTCAATTGCATTATTAGTTTTCCTATTTCAAACGAACAAAATTTATGAAATGAATGTAAAACATAATTTTGAGTGGAGTTTGTTTGCGACATAAATCTTCACAATGTGAATTTATCTTGACAGATGCTCTTATGATGCTGTTTATGAAAACATTTGTGAAACCTTAGAAATAGTCCGACTAGGTCATCTTTGTTTGTGTCACTTACAATCAAGTGCCTCTATAGACTTTTCACCGCGCTGAGCTATTAATTATTGAAGTACACAGAGTCCCTAATGAATTGCTATAGGATAAATAAGTTTGGATGAAGCAACATAAACCACAGGAGGTCAACTGAGGTTGTTACTCGTTGTCAACACCTCATTTATTTGCCCAATGGTTTATTAAAATAATAGGCTTTATCTTAATGAATTATGTCTTTATTTGAGAGGATATTTTACGCCAATTAAGCATGTAACAGAGCACGGATTAAATTGCTACCAAACAGTGAATAGATACTTTCACGCTTAATAGTGCAAACATGTAAATTATCTGTATTTGCGTCATCGCAGAATGTAAAAAATTAAAATGTAATGGTTCTCATTTTTACATTCAAATTGGCGATTATTGTATGATTACAACCTTCAGTGTCATGATTAATTTTATATATTTCTTTGTCTCATTTCAAATCAGTAATCAACAGTTTAAAACATAAGTAATTGTGTGTCATTTATATTCATTTTTCGGTTGAAGAGGTCCGTGGTTCGAATCTCGCCGACATACTTTGAAGTAGATGTAGTAATGTTGTAAGGTATTTGTGCAAGACTACACTGAATTTGTGAGCAGTAAAAACCATGGTTTGCTAGTTACAACCGCTGCAAACAGGTTCACCGCATGGCAAAGCCACAATGGTGTAGCGGACTTTCTCCCTGCTATAATACTAGCAGCCGTAATATAAGTCAAAGAGGCGTTAAACCCCGAATCCCCTTACCTTACCTCCAACACTTTCGTTCTCATCCCCTCAACTTCGTTAACACAAGTAGATTAGATATTAACATTGCTGCCTTTCAGGAAGAAAAGGTAGGTAAGGCCATATTTGTTTCACATCTTATTTCACAATGTGTAGTTGAGAACTAGGTTAGTGAATGCATCTGTTAAGCACATCTTTTTAAACGTTAATGGATTCCTCCTGATTTACTGTCTTTGTATACCATTAATGTATAACATTAACTTGTTATTCTTTCAAATGTATTCATCAATTTACTCAATTCAAAATAGAATTGTTCAACTCTTGGTAATCTTAAGAAACCAATACGAATTTTTATGGAAAGAGACAATAACTACCTTATATAAGACAATGTTGAAAATGCTTAATATTTCATTAAAGGACAAAAATAAATAAATCAATTATACATAAGCATTCAAAATAATTACAACAAGGCAAAGATTCATGTGTACATTATGTATATGATAAGTACATTTTGAAGTTATAGTGTACATGAATATGCATTTGTCTTCTGGTGTGCTCTTATATTCATATGCAAGAAAAATTTAAAACCCGATAAATTAAATGTGATGGAAACCTAAGCTGACAATTTAATAATATCATTATTTATTAGTAAAGAAACGCTGCATTTTTCCCAACTCATCTTTATAGACATTCCTGTTAGACTTTTCCTCATCCTGGTACATCATCGTATTTGAATCCGCTGAGCTTCTTCCAAATACCCTGCTCGCCATCAGGCCAAATGCATCGTATGGCTGGTATCCAATGAAATGACATTATGCAAGGAGCTTGAAGCTACCATCTTGAACCAAACGCATATGTTCATCCGGGTTGTGACGCTCAATCTTCTCATTGGCTGGTTAGATAGCAAGCAATTGCGACTTTGGCTTAAACGATATCAGGATATTTGGAGGGAGCTCAACTGATTCAAAAACGTTGATTTAGCAGAATGACATTTCCTTTGAAAGGATATTCTGTGAATACATCCTTATGCGGCGGTCACGATATTCAACGCCTTCTTTTATTTTAGAATGATAACTTTCTTAATGAAAACATCAAAGTCAATACACGAACGTTTCCTTAGTAAGAAGTAAAAGTATTTTGGTGTCAGCATGCTAATATGCTGTTGTTTTGGCTGCCGTAGTCAAGTCAAGTCAAGTCAAGTCAAGTCAAGTTTATTGTATTCGAGGCCTCCGGCCCATATACAGTTAACACATTTAGTCATTTCTCTAAAAAGTTAAAATAGCTGATGCGATATTCGCATATCGTATATATATTTTTTGTTGTTAGAAGGAATCTCTTCATATTTATAAAAATAAAATTAAGAAAATGGATGTGCTCGTGACATGTGCACTGACAAACACATGGTAAGTTGGTCAACATGTTCATGGCTAATTTCATAATCGTCGTGACTAAGATACTTTCCAACATCACGAATGAGGGCATTGGGAAAGGCCTGAGTCTGATAAGAGCAGTATAAATGTAACTTCCCAACGTTGAAAACGTAGTCCAGCTTTTATCTTCCCGCCATGAAGACTGCATTGCTTGTAGCTGCGTTTTGTACCGCATGTGGTGAGTTTGTTATTTAACCAAGTTAACTACTTAAACATTGGAAAAAATTCCAGCCATCAATGAGTCAACATAATTTCCAAAAATCAACGTCCTGTTATAAATAAGTGTGATGCTATACGAGCTATAGTGAAGAATCAGTACAATTCCTCCCAAGGGGTAGATAATGGTCGTATACGGTAATAGAATATTTCAATACGCTAAAGTTTGATAGTGTGGGCTGAATACAAGAGCAAAAAAGTAATTTAAATATTTCATGTTTAAATGGTTTGTTGATAAGTGATATTAACATTCTTGTACAATGCATCATTATTACCCTGAAATAGTAAAGTTTACGTCACTCATTACTACTCAACTAATGTTTTTTAATTCAACTTACCACCAGCTCTTTTTGTGATTTTATTTTAAAATTTCACAAGAGCCCGTACGAATCTTTTTTCTTTTTCATCTAGATGTTATTTATTATCAAACACTTTAATTATTACCACTGTTAAATTGTCTCATCGCCAATTATACGAAATAAACTATTCTGTTCTATTTCAAAGAAAGTTTTTAATTTGTGTTTTTCATTTTCTACGTACTGTCTCACTTTAATTTAGATTTTCAGTGAGGACAAATATTTGTAATGTTTCAGTTCTCGTCTCATCTGAGAATTGCAATCGAACACGTGACTGTCAAATCACAACATGCGGTGCAGGTGCACACATTGGGTGTGTCGAGGGAAAATGTTCTTGTTTAGACGACCATGCCAGCTGTCCAAGTAAATGTTTTTATTGTTAAGTCCAAAACAACAACAATAATAATAACATTGATAATAATAATTATAATAATGACTTACTCCTTTGATAATTAACAGCGTTGTTTAAGGGTGGTACGCTTCCTCCCTCTTCTCTGCTTACAGAAATTAAATGCCAAAACGTTGTTCTAACATAATAACTCTACAATCTGTTCCATGTAAAAATTCACTCACAGGGGGTTGGAGCAAATGAGCGGAGTTGGAGAGGGGATGGAGGTTTATGAGTATTTGAGTAATATGAGTACTTACAGAGAGGATATTGAAACCTTTCAGCCAGTTGTACAGCACAGCATGACTGCGGTGCCTGCAGATGCCCTGACCAGAGGGCTGAACACTGTGTTGACGAGCGCTGTAGATGCTACCTCCACGGGCCTGGAGGACCTGTGTGAGTATACTTAGCATATTTACATCGATAAAACCCGTGTTCTCGGTAACGCAAGATACACATCACCTGGGTAATTAAAGTGGTTAATTCCTCCCTTGTAAGGTAGAATGTTTGACAGTTTAGTAAATAGAAAAAAACCAAACCCTTCTGGATAAACAAAGCCATACTAGCATCCCTCTCAATCAAGTTATTTATACATGGTTACTAATATGGCTAAACATAGCCTTTCAAAGGCTCCTTCTTTGTTAAAGAAAAATGTATAACAATTTCCTTGTAGATTTTTATCGTTTAATAGGTACTTTAAGTTTTAGTACGAATATATTTACATTTTGTTTTCAACGAAACACACTGCAAAATTATTGTATATTTAATGTAGTAGCAGCTTTTATTGACAATCAATACAGAAATAGTTTGCAATGAAAATAATGTTCTTAACGGGAACCTCATAATCATATGCTAGTATCAATACATTTATCCAAAGACTCAGTGTAGTCTTGGTTCAAGGCCAAATATCTACACCTTTATCAAAAATCTCCATTTAATTCTAAACTCCAGTCTTAATGTAGGAACAAATAAGCATGCATTGCAACTTAATTTGTTTTTACTGTTTCTATACCAGTAGTGTGGTCTATAAGAATTTGCGTAGTTTTATTCGGATTCTTAAGCCGTACACCTATTCAGTATAAAATGCACAACAAGCTTTGTATGGCTACATCTTGATTGAATAGCTTAGTGTGGTGTGGTGGTGTGCGTGCTTCAGAAACCCCAAGAGCTATGACAGCCTGGTAGGGACCAACCAGGTAGACCAACCAACCTTTCGTATAATCCAAAATTGTTTGAATATAATTAATAATATTTGTTGTTTTATGATCACTTCATTCACAAGCATCTATGATTTTTTTCAGGGGCAAGTAAGTTCTACAGGGCGATGGTAAGAAATCATGCGTGAATAAATAATCCTGATTTTCTGAATATTTTCTTGTTAATTCCCCAATGAAGACACTGAATACATGCGCCAAAGATGACTGGTCCTCATAATCGTGTTTCCGATATATGAATTAGTAAAAATTGCGTCAAACTACTTTCAGGATGGGACAAAGTCTTCGTTAATATCCAAGAATATCCAAGAATACATCTCAAATTCTGTGGTTTTTTACGGCTGTTTATGAATTTTGTCTTCTTGAAAATAGTCGTCATTGTGTAACTCTAATCAAAACCGGAAGCTGGCTACTACCATTTTGAAGAGGTTTGACATGTGACGGGTTGTGGTCACAGGAGAAATCTGTTGAAATGAACCGTTGACTGATGGCCAATTTATGGAAGACCAAATCCATAAACAGAGATATTTTGACGTAAAAGACCAAGGAGAAGCTACAATTTTTAAAATGGAGCCGGACGATGCTAAACCTGTAGACTTATCAAAGAAGGCGCCGACATCAAGTTAAAGATAAACGCTTCTTTGTGAAAGGAAATATGAATTGCCATTCAAGAGATATAATCTATGTAAACAATTGTGGGGGTGCAATGAATTATTCACAGAGAAACGTTTAAGTGAAAGAATGATTCTGCATCGTTCGTAAATCAACCGGTCCGATAATAGAACTATCTCTTTAAGCAGTCACAGAAAGTATTCTAGAGGAATATATAGATTGTTTCCATTTAATAAAATGAATACGATAATCTGCGACTACTTGAATTGGTGGAAAGTGAATTAATAAAACAAGTTAAGCCTTTACTGAACGCTTTAATGTAAATTTTCCTTGAATTCATGTTCATGACCCACCTACCTTTATGACGTCATGAAGATTGTCACGTTACGTCACAATCAACGTAAATACATACACACATACAAACGTACATAACACTTTTCTTTTCATTTAATACTGATTTGAACTCTAAAATTACCAAAAGTTTGTATTGTTATTATCATACTTATTATTCCGTTTATTATGTTGTAATGAACGAGATAATCTTAGCAAAAACTATAAATATATTTTCATAAAACAGGAGGACAGAAATATACAAAATTTCAATTAACATCGACAAGGTGCATTGAATGAGTTAAGTAAATACGTGACTCAAATCTGAAGTTGTTGTGCAGTGAAGCTTGAGAAAAATATATAAGACAATTTAAAATATGTATAAATACTTATTTCCATTGTTTTTATTTTTCGTATGTTCGCCATGAAACGATTCATCAAAGATAGAACTCATTTCATGATATCTACTAAGATGTGTGGGTATTTGAGCAAACTTTTGCGAAGCGGCTACAGAGATGTCCATTTTTAACCCTTATATCAGATAAGTAAATATGTTCACTCAATGAAGGAATAAGTGGTTTAAACAACTTTAATACTTGTAATTCAATTTCTTACATCAAAACATTAACTGCCATGTGATATTGTGTACAACATTGTGTTTGCAGAGAGAGAATATAAACTTTCCTTTGCCATAAAAAGAACCATACATTTTGACATGTTAATAAGATAATACTGCTGCAGAGTAAAATAATAACTCTCCGATTTTTAATGAAAATATTATTCCTTTGTCATTTTTCTTCAATATATTTTCAAATGAAAGCATGATCAGAATGCTCAGGGTATCCAGAGTAAAAGGTTATATATAATTTGTAATCAGTTTTTTACATGTATCATGACATGACATAAAATTAGAAATCGTTATTGCTTGATTCAAGAACATCTGCTAGTCGTAGAATACCTTTTTCTCCATACAGCGGTAGCTCAAGAAGAAGAGATAATTAGAACTGAGGTTAGCGAAGGTGTTTATTATAAGAATAATCAACAAGATGCGAGAAATTACGGTTTGTCTGTCCTAAATGGATTATTGTTATAAGTTCCGAGCTTTAGCGAGTAATTTATCACTATAATTCATGAAGGACAGATAAATCGTAATTCCGAGCTTCGAGTCGGTTATTCTTTTTCTTACCAAAGTCAAATCTAAGAATATCTACGGTACTTTTGAAAAATACCTTCGTGAAGGTGAGTTGCAAGTAAACTCGGCCATTGTGTTCATGCGCGACGAACAACGTTTGTGTCATGGCGCAGTTAAATGTAGTCTCTGCAATTCGTTACATGTTTCATATGGATCATATATTAAGCAAGATAATCCTAAATGAACGAAATAGTAACACAAACCACATTTAAAATATTTTATGTTTCATATCGTTCCATACGAAATTAAAACAATGTTTGTTTTGAAGTCTCTTTGAAACGGGTACGCTGGACTCACTGAACGAATGAATAGAAATAGTTCTGTCAGCCAATCAAATCTCGAGGTTTTTTTCAGAAAAACTGTAATTCCCGTGACCATTATGAAAACTTTAATACCCGGCATATTTTTAATTATATTGTGTTTCTTTACCGATGTTCAGATGTTATACCAGCATATGTTTCTTGAATTTAGTGATATAAAACTTGCTTATCTATACAAAACTTCACTTTACGTTAACCGAGGCCGTCGAGCTCTGATCCAAAGACTAGAAAAGCCATCTAGGAAAGGAGTTTGTAATGATAAACAATCACTAAGTGAGTGAGAGACTCGTGTGGTTTAACATGCCTTCAATAAGATCTCAATCATGCAACACATTGATAAAGATCATTCAAAAAAGTGAATTAATCAGGATAAAGAGGAATCGAAGATTGAAGGTATTGATACAACATAGATTCTTCAAAATAAGAGTAGTAACATAACATTGCTGTTACTGAACATCTGTGGAGCAATTTGATGAACACAATCCCATTGTCATATGGCACTCTTACCTCAAATGTTCAAGGCAGGAAATTGCCCATGACCCAAATCTGTCATTATGTGTCCGTAAATGAGGTCTGTCGACTGCATAGACACTAGATGAAACTCATGAACATCACCGTAAGGCTTCATTTTGTTATAACCCAACCTTTATTGGACTGCCTGTGCAATTCCAAAGCTCTATTGAATAAGAGCAATTACAACAACTGAATAAAATATGTAAAGGAATCGTCTCTGCCTAGCGATCGTATCGATTTTTACAAATTTGATAATATTAATTGTGTGAAACGAAATTGTTAATGAAACATTGATAGTTGATCAAGTTTGAATTCGTCTTGATGATTTTTCCCGCAGCAAATTTATTCACGCGATTATATCAAGGCAAAATAACATTTCATGAAATATATAGGTGCATATAACAATTGAAAAAAGAAAGTTCTATTGAAATCATTTTCAGCATTTTGATAACAGAAATCAAAAATTTATTTCTGGCTTCTAGTTATCCATGTTTTTAGTAAGGAAAGTAGAAATACGTTTTCAAATAGTTTTCAAACCCACACGGAGCAAACATGAACTGATAATTTATTGAAATGTCTTAGATTTTGTTAACACTACTCTAATTGTTCCGACCATCATTGGCTGCCTACAATGTTTAACCGTTTAACGACACCATCGAGTGGTCATTCTGACAATTTGATAACATTCAGTGAAATATTAACCTTGTTCTGACCTTAACCTGGCTTCGTAATGTAGTTTTGCCCTATTTTATACAACTTTGCATCACCCAAGAGAAGCACAGAGGCTAATATTGCAGAATAAATGGGACAAGAAGCGTATGTGTGTTTTATTGATAAAGGAATATCGTTTTATAATGTCATTGTTCTACTACTTGATACATGTACACAAACAAATTTATTACCTACGAGGGCAATCATATCGGGGTTCATATTTTTCATACGATGCCCTGGGGCAACATATCACTTTTTCATTGTGACGTGACGTAAAAAACAATACTTTGACGTCACAGTTCGCCTATGACGTTGTGTTCCAAATGCGCCTATGCCTATGCTTGGATGTTGATTTTGATTAGTTTCTTGGATTTCTCGACTTCGGTAATAGACAGAATATCATTCGTGCCCATGACATAGTATGTTTACGACACTCATGCCTTAATATCAGTATATACCTCGCTCTCGCTCGGGAAATACTAATATTGAGCACTCGTGTCGTAAACATAGCATGTCATGGACACTCATATAATATCCTCTATGAATGTTCCATTAGTTATCTTTAAACATAGGACAATTAAAGGCTTACATTCAAGAGCTCCTCCAGTTTCCTCCGCTTGCCTTTCATTTGCACCAGTGTCTATCACTAGCTAATTTAAACCTTGCTGCCAGCCAGTCACAATTTGATTTGAGTGCAGCACCCAATTGGCGAAAAGGTTGCAGTTCTCGTATGATTTCTCAACAAGCACAGAAAAGTACGGGAAATGCGGCAAGGCCTATCTTAGCAAGTGACTGGGGCTTGCACAAGTATAGGATATGCACGGGATGATGGAATATCTTCAAATTGACACCGTTGCCAAGCTCACCTTTTTCAATGGAAACCTTGATAAAAACTAGTTTTAGGGCAAAGAGAAGACTCGATAAGGAATACTGTGAAATTGGCAATGGTTGTCATCGTTAAGAGGAATCTGACGCCACATTACAACTGTTGCATCCGTAATTTTCAAAAACAGGTTGCCAGGAAATCAGATTTACCATCTTCTTGAAAAGATCCCTTTCATGGCAAACATGCACACGGGAAATAAAATAGTTCTTTGATCAAAACGATGTAAAAATGCAAACAAATTTGAGATGTAAATTTTTGTCTTTCGCCTATTTAAGTATGTTCCCCATACGATAATGAAAAACATTATGTACAAAAGAGAAATCAGTCGTCCTGATAGCATCGTTACGTACGCGATTTACTTTTATCGATCGATATTAGTAAGAACTCTCAGTGGATTTCACACAAGTGTTTTCAATGATTTTTCATGAAAGAGGTTCAGTTTGTTTCCCCTTAGGAAAGGATACCACTAATTGTGTGAAAATAACTTAAACTTCTAACAATGGTTCTTGTCATCTGACCCCCTTTGTAGAAGTAACATTTATGTGTATTGAGAATTGGTATTTTACTTATCTCCGGTAGTTTGCCTCCGTATTTCATGTACGCAATGTAGTAATGAAGCGCTACAAAAAAACATGAGAAGATTGAAGTTTTAGAATTATATTTGATTTAGATATGTGTATGTAGATACGTTATGCTTTTACCCACAATATTCTATTTTTGAAATGGCAATTTATTCTTATAAAGAACTTTTTTGACGCGTAAATATTTACACCAGTTCGTAAGTAGTCTCAGTGCACACACACACACACACACATGTACACAGTTATGTAATATTTACATGATATATGATCGTGTTCTTATAGCATCATAAGAACATAGATGCAATGTGAATATATGAACATTTTTAATAACAAAATAAAGTAAAAGCTTTAATTTGTTAAAAACAAATTGGGCAAATGTTGTTTTGATTGTTCGAAAACAGAAAGCATAAAAGCAGAAAGATTTTTTTTCTTGAATTTCTATATCACTGTGCCTCAAGTTTACACAAGTTTAGTTTACTTTACTTTTTACTAGTTTATTTTTGGTTTGGAACTAGCAATAGAAAATGTGAGATATTAGATGAATTTTATACTTTGATATAAACATAACTGTTTTTAAGTTTATAAAGATAAATTCTTGATACTAAAACACTTGCCTGATATTTCTTCAGGAAGGAACTTTTCATGGACATCAAATTTAATCTAGATTAAGGTTCAGCAATTGTTTGAACATTAATAAATCGAGAAGATCAAACAGTTAAACAATTGACACTGATTTTAGGTCAGAATGGTCATGTTAATTGTGAAAATTTTATGACAGGCTGATGAGGTTGAGCGTCATATAAGCCACTTACCTCTGTTCTCATACGTGCACTTCTCGGGCTAAAAAGCAAGACGAATTAATGAATGAATGGAGTCAAATATAGTTGTGCAATCTGAGACGCTGATTCTTAAGTAACCATCTGCAAATCCTGGGTCAACTCCATATCCTGCGGCACACTAATAACTTAGCAACTGTGAACTGTAACTGTCTAAGTAATGGTCAGCCGTCCTTTCAAAAAGTGCTTAAATTAGTTGAAATTTCGAAGGCTGTTTGTTTTGTGATTTACGCTTTGGGAAATTTTATTATCGTATTAGTACAAATGTTATTTCCTTACGACTTAGGCTACCTCTTTGGCAAGCTTTAACATTGCACTTCGTTAATACATTGTTAGTATTTCCCTTTAATGCCAATTGTCAAGCTATTATCGTTTTATACAGACTAGTAGACAGGAAAGATAGATATATATATTCTTTAAGAATGATTTTAAACGAACTTTACCTACAGATCAGTAAAGTGATTTGATCACAATCCATTGATACTTGTATCTAAATTATTACGTTTATGTTCAATACGTGAGGTATTTAAGTATGGGTGGTTCCATCAACTTGTAAGACCTGTAAACGTTAATTATAACCATACTATGCATACTTTTCACTGACCTATTGGCTTGTATCTAGGCCAAACCGTCACAGCATTTAGGTTTTCTCCTTTGTGACTGTAGGATTAATTATCAAAAGGTTAAGCAGAATTGGGTCGTAGCAATTTTAACCGTTTAAGGCCATTGATGAAGGTTGATGAAGCAAGTATATGGGTTCCTTTTCATTTGAAATAACCTTTAACCAAAATTGGCTTTCTGTACATAGATTAGCTTCACATTTGTGTAATTCTCTAAACAAATCCATTTCAAGATTGAAATGTAAAGGGAATCTGCTTCGATTCAACATAAGATGTCAGAAGGGAAAATAAAATGGAGATGTGTAATATATTATCAAAAGTTAATATAGATGATCATTACCGTTTTGATAAGTTTAAATCCTATGTTCCCTGGAGGGTTAAACAAAGCTGTGAATAGAAATTTTAAATGTAAGCCTACATGCTCTCCCAACAGAGGTAGCTCCGTCATAAATTTCTATACAACCTCTGTTTTAGTACGAAGGTTTATTTTGCACGAAATGTAGAACGCTGATTGGATGCAATCAAAGTTAGTTGTGCAATCAGCGACGCCGTTTCAAAAGTTGTCATTCAAATCGCCTAAGTTATTTCCGTAAGCTTTCCAAAAGCTAAACTTTATTCGAATATGCACCTGATGTGGTACATAAGGGGATGCATAGGGTAGGTATTTTCCATGAGGATGTGTTGGAGCGACGTAATGATGTATATATGCTTTCTCTTATTCCCTGTTAAAAGAAACAAAACATAAACTTTGCTTCAAGATTTCTAAGGCCATATACAAAATCAGAGATAATCAATCTTTAACCATTTTTAATTTTCGGTGCAAATATACTATAGTGTTGAAATAACATTTACTCAAATACAACAATACAGAAGACATTAGTTAGTTTGAATCTGGCGTGTACTCAATGTCTCAAAGTCTCTATCAGAATAACAATTCTTGTAAAACGTCAATTAATTTAGTGAACCAGAATAAAACACATGTAACAAATAATACATAATAGCTCATTATTTCCTTGTAAGGTTGCACGTGTGATATTTTAAGTCAAGCTTAGATAAAGTGAAATATACAAAGTAAAACCCGTTAAACTTATTAAGTATGAAGACAAATAATGCAAAATCATTTTGCATAGTTCACGACAATATTCAGTTTATCAGTCTTAAACCAGTATTTTAACCAGATGAGAAACAAATGGTTTTAAAAAACATCATGTGAAAACTAACTTTAAGATAACCAATAAAAAGTATATAAGATTTTCATTGATTACAGTCTTGTTTAATTTGAATCGTTTCATAACGCTTTTCGCAAGGTCCTATGATCCAAAGACACAACTTCCTAAACAATTAAGACTCTAGTTTAAAGCTAATAAAAAAAACCACACATTTTATATTGATAAAAAGATTTTTCAGCCATACAAAAACTGGCCTTTGTGCAGTAAAACTTACTCTTACATTCTCTAAAGTTTAAAATACCAGAACACAACTTTTACAAAAGTATGTAATTTCAGAAATGGACTTTTATCTCTATTTATTGTAAAGATATTTTTTATAAATAAGACACCGATCAAACAGTACATTATATTAAAACATGAGCGCGTTATTTAGTTTTTAAAAAGAATCGTAAATCCCAAACGAACTTATGAAAACCATAAGTTTGGTAAATACGATCATACGAAATGTACTTATGTGTTAAAAAAGAGACGTTCTCAAATAAACATACCAAAGATTATTAAATTTGCAAATTCAAATGTAATTACGCTATCGCTAAAATTATTTCTTATTTTATATGTCGTGTTATATGTTAGTTAGAACTTTAGCATAAAAATGAAAATGAACATGGACACATATTTCATGCAACGTTTATTTTAAAAAATGAAATTGATAATTGGACATCTTTTAGATCGATAATTTTTCGATAATTATACTACGATACGATATTCGATGATATCCATGCCATTTTGTTCATAATGTGTAATGAAACATCAAAGATTTCTGCACTACAATTGAAAGATATAAGCTCACACAAAGTTAGGGGGAAATTATTTTTTTTCAAACCAAAAGGTTTCATGTTCAGTGAATTAAGTCGTCTTGAGGACACACCCTCTTTAAAATTAAACGTTTGGATATGTTAAACACTAAACGACAGCATGTCTTATTCCTTGTAACATTGCGTGATAAGTGACTTCTTGCCTTTTCATGTTGACGAGGGAGTATTGTTGTACCTTGATTATTTATCTTTACCAACTATACTTGTATAAATAATATTGATTTATGCAAATTTCTTCCTTTAAGAATGAAGTATGTATATGTTTTGTAATAACAAAAGCATCATATATCCCCTCTCCGTTTAAGATAATCTGCATATTATTAATTATTTAGATTCAAAGGAGAGATGTTTTCATGCATGATAACGTTTATCATCCAAAACTGTGTTCCAAAGGAGATATTGCTGGTGGAAGATCAAGCAATATCTCCTATCTCCTCCTTGACAGTAGATTTTGAACAATGCCCTATTACAGTCAAGTTCATGAAATCACCAATGATTTACATCAATGACATCACAATGCTATGACGTCATAAACATGATGACGTCACAATGCTATGACATCACTCCACTTAGAGTCTTAGAGTAGTGCAGTGTTCAGGCATACACATTTTCACGGAATCGAAATGAAAAATGATTTTGGATGTTAAATAGAATCTCACCTTCGTGTCTTCTGATATCAAATATATCAACACTCGTTGATAAAAGTAAAATATCCTCGGCAAGCCTCGGATATTTGTCAACTCGTTTCATATATTTGATATGAGAAGACACTTGGGTGAGATACTCTATTTATTCACAAGCAGCATGTGTCATGGTTCACAACCTGGATTACTGCAACTTTAAAATCTTGTAATGATCTTTCCAAACGCAAGATCTTTATCTCGATAGAGCATCGATGGATTCAACTTGATAGATGTGAACGTCAACGTCCCTCCTTGACTGACCGCTGCAAAATAAAGTCGTAGCTCATTAAACTTGGTGTTACTCGTATGTTTTCCACGACAAATATGAGTTATTAGGGTTTTATTAAAATACACTTCTGGCATTTGTTGGGGGATAAGCTTGTTTATTATTTGCGCCAATAAATACGAAAACCTGTCCAAGCCGTCTTTCCTTCTCTTTTCTTTGAGCTCATTAGCCACAGTCGCAAACTTGGCAACTTGGTTTATATTGTCCTAAGGACAGAGTAGAAAATCTGAGAAACTGTAAGTCGAGCTTTCAGTTAAACTTGCAGTTAAACAATGCTACATAATGTTAATTGACAATCTTGTTTGTAAAAATTCTTAATCTGGGAAATTAAACACACTAATAAATTTCTAAAGCTGTTATTTGAAGGAACCACGATTTCTCATTAATTGCATCATTTGTTCTTTGAAGGAATGCCAAGAGATATTATGTCTTATTGAAAACTTGCAAATTGTAAGAAAAACAATACCAGACGTCATTTTTAAGTATTACATAACAGGATCATCAGTGCAATTAATTTATCTGATTGAGTATTGAAACAACTCAATAAAATTTTCATATATTCGCACTAGATGTTTTTATGAAGCTTATTTCACAATATTGTACTAAACTTTCAATGAGGTTTCCCAAATGATATAAATCTTGCCACTTGTTCTTTTGTAGAGACACTCATTATCTGTGAACGTTGAAATAAACCTTACAGAAAAAGAAAATTTCAACTCCAATCTATCATCAACGATGAATAATGATTTTTATTTCATTCTAACAGCTGAACGAACGTGAAGTCGTTGTTCATAGTGATACCTATAACAGGAACGTTCAGGCGTACAAATGGATTACTTATGAATTACCGTATATTACAATGTATTAGACGACCCAGTGGAGAAGGTGACCCCCAATCTCAGCCCCCTAAATTGCTGTCAAAATCATGTACCTCGTATATAAGTCGACCCTCCTACTAGCATGTCTTGGAGGCAGGTCCACATGAAGCAGGCGGCACTTTAGAGATTTAGTTGCGGTAATTTTCAAAATGAGTTGTAACATATCAGTGTTTTGTAATAAGCATTTTTTATAAGGGATTGTTGTAAATTTACCATAATAGAATAACGTTTTTGCTGATGTTTGTATTTATTTTAAGAATTTTACGTCATTTACTTCTCGGTAAGAAACAAATCAACATTTGACAAATTGCAAATCGGTTCTAGATTAAAGTTTCTAAGAAAATCAGGTCATGTGACTACACTTCAGTTGAACATGTGACAAATTACTCTTTGGTTCGAGATTATTAATTCTTAGAAAACAAGGTCGTGTGGTACTATCCTGTAATCCAAATAGCTATCTTATCTTAAAATTGTTTTTGAGATGAAGGTAATAATTTGGAATGAATATGGAGAGAAATACCCTACTATGGATGCCTCATGAGCACTTAAGGAAATTCTAAAAGTTTAGAAAGAATTATTATCATTACAGACAGAATATTTTTTTGTAAATTCTGGTAAATATGGTCTAACTGAAAACGTCACGGTTTGGCATTGAAATTGGAATGGTACTGAAATCTCAATATACTTCTATTACACTTGCCATATGTAAATATTCACTCCTATTTCCTAAGCTTCAACGTATTTTTGAAAAGTTTGGTTATATTGTTTTACAGAATTCAAGGATTGACTTGAAACATTGAACAATCTATCTTATCTATTTTTTACCTATTCGTTGCCGATATTGCTGAGGATATAGCCGGATATTAAAGGATTGTATGCATTTTTGATGAAAACAAAATTTAAGCTTTGACTTCCAAAGAGCACCACTCCTATGAATAAGTGTTCATGTGAGGTATTTGACTCACTCTGTCACATTTTGTTAACAAATTACAAACATTCATTTATAGGAACAGTGCAAGACATAAACTTCAACAAAGAATGACATTTTTCATTTGAATTACTTTTGTGTGAATATTTCAGCTTATTCAATATTTCACACGACATGACGTCAAGAATTGTTTATTTGAAAAACTGGAAGGAAATATTCTAAATATATGAAACAAATCCCAAAGACTTTTTTTTGCTAAATAACGCAAATAAACGACCATGTGTTTGAAACTTGAAAGCTTGAGGTTCGAAAATTGTTGTCATGTGTAAGACACAATTCTCAAAATAAAGATCTTCGTTTAAAGTGACAGCATATAAGAATATGAACTTTGATCGTTTTGTAGAGAAACTCAAAGCTTTTTCTTGAGGACACAACGCTCTTCATATGTATAAAAATTCTCTTCATAACATCAAACAGTGAAATTGACATGTATATTTTAACCAAACCTTGTATGTCTTAAAATCACTGTAGCAAGATTTATAGACAATCAAGTGATCTCTCGAAAACGAATAAGAATTTATTGGGGGGAAATTACAAATCAAACGTTTTACAGTTCCTTTTACACTATTATCTTACAATGACACATCAAATATGCACCTCTGTGAAATGATACGCCTACAGTTGTAACTATTGAAATGATTGTTATATGCTTCTCAAGAGATTCCTATTCCTGAAACTGTAGTTATGCTTGAATATAAAAATCTACATAGTAATGGCTAAGTAGGACAAATCGGTATCAAGTGAAAACATGGCAACATCCTGCTTTCTACGACTTTTCTTATCTCTCTCTATCATTTTAATGATGACTGGATGCGTCGCATTTAGACTTGTAAACAAGTCTTTTCAATTGCGAAAAACTATGTTGAAAAGACTTGTTTACAAGTCAAAATGCGACATGAACATTTAGACGTTGTTTAAACAGTGACATTATGTTGAAAAAACTTGTTATCAAGTCGAAATGCGACGCATCCAGTCATCATTAAAATTATATCTACAGCAAGTGTCGTCTGAAGTATTTTATTTTCAAATGTATATATTTATATATATATATATATATATATATATATTATTTTATATATATATATATATATATTAAGTACCTGAAAACTGCAGGGGTTTATGATTGCTTTTCTCTCTTCCATTATCAGCTTTTCACTTTAATCTAATGGGATCCTTACAAATGGATCATAGAGAAATGTATAAGATGAGTAAAATAAACAAACATAAATTTTCCAAGAAGGCTTTCTTTCGTAGAATATCATCAATAAAGTTTTAAATAATAACTTTCATTTTCTAAAACAAACTCGAATAATTAATTGGCTGTCATTCAGAATCAATATGTCCCTTGAAATAACAACAGGTTTATGCCAAATCTGAAAGGAACTATGTCATCGAATGGGCATGTCATTGATTACCACCAACGTTTGAGAAATGCACTTACAATGTCACTCGAGTATAATTGTTTGATAATCTTATATCATTTTGAATTGGTTCAGGTAGATAATCATTGAGAGTGACATCACAATCAAACAATTTCGTTATAGAAAAAACTTCCGATACCTAAATATTAAGAGAAAATAACTTACATTTACCCTACGGCTATACACAAAATGAGATATAAAATCATTAAAACTGTTTGATAGTCGACTTTTAGCCATAAATCATAATACAAAGTGTGAAATTACATTTTAAGTTGTAAATATTCACGTACAAGTAGTCCCAAACCCAAACCCTTCAAGTATTTATTGCAAAGTAAAGAGAAATGCTTAATTGTTCTCAGACAAAATATATCAATTAGTCAAAGCTGAACACACACAAAAATAATTGGATTTTGATGCACTTAAATAGTTAGTCTGAGCGAGGGACACCTGAATAAAAAGGGACTCCGTGCTAAGAAAATATATACCCATTTCCCTCGAAACGATATGGGCCTTATTTACAACCCGTCATCTGACTGGCTAAATACCTCTACAAGAGAAGACTCATCCGATTGTAGGTTATGATGTTGATTTGTTCTATATATGTTCTATGTTCTATGTTCTATAATGGATGGGGGCGTTGTTCCGTTGTGTTTCTTCCAATCCTTGTGGACCCTGTTGTTTGGAAGCTTTTTTTGTCCTTTGTGTGATGTATCCGCTTTCCTTCTCTTGTCTCTTATGGTACAGTGTACCATGTACTTTCCATTAGTGCCCCTTGATGAACATTTGTTATTGCAACCTCTCATGATCATTTTGTAAACAATCAGACTTAGTTACAATTTATCCCATTTTGGAAATCTGTTTGACCTTATGACCCTATATCCTGGGACTTCCTCCTTTGAAATATCGAACCAAAGATAACCATTGAAACAGGTTGAGTAAAATGAATAAAACAAAAGAATTCTGACGCTATATTCAGTAATAAATTCCATTTCCTCGGATGAACACTTTGCTTTTGATTAATAACAAAATACCGTTGTTATTTCATGATATGAATTCATTTCATGTATGTACATAAGATAATATTTTAATTTATTCAGTTGATCTCTATTTCTCCATAATCAGATTTTACGAAGCGATCTCATCGTACCAATCAATTCAATGAGATGATAATTTGATATTCTAGCTCCTAAAGGTTATAGTTCATACTAGAGAATTTAAGATAAAGGTCAAAATCGATTGTATTTTTTCAATGTTGCTTATGAAATCCTGGTATTTAACTGTATTGGAGAGGGCTTCTGATACACGTTGTACTCATGAACCAAAAACATCTAGAAGTTATATCAGTGAAGCTAATTAGATATTTGATATAATCGGACTTTAGGATTGGTTAGGATATTTTGCTTAGAATAATACCATGGTTGGGTAAAGCTTTAAGGTAGAGGGCGCTTATAACGTGAAATACCGTATGTGAATCAGGATAAATTAAATTCTATCCTGTTCTGTAATGATCTGATCCAAATGATTGGAAAGCAAGCATTTGATACCAAATTCCGTATAAGTAAATATAAAGAATATGCTTATCAGTAATAATATATGATGATTTATCTAGTGTTGTTGAAATGCCTTTTTGTTATATAAATAATATACGCTGCAAGCCATGACTTCTACAATTTGCAAATATGATCTCATTTTGATTAAAGAGTAGCCTTGGGATATATGTAACAACATTTCACATTCAAACTATTCATTTTTTTTAAAGTTTTGTTTGTGAAGGTTAATTTACTCCTTTTTTATAGAATTGAGAATTTTTATATTGTTTTTCAAATCTTTTGACATCAATATCAGGAAAAGTGTGCCCGTTTTGCTTGAGTTCACGTCTGTAAATCAATAAGTACATGTAATATCCTTTCATATAACAGATTATTTTTATAGGTTGTTTTCATTATTTACAGAGGTCAATTATCAATTGATACCACTTTACATGTTTGTAGAACATGAAAAGCGATAAAATGTTCTTACATTGACTATTTTGGCTGTCAACTATGTAAATGGTGGTAAATCATAATCAATTTTGTTACATATATTACATTTAGTTTTAAAAAATGTCATTTCTTTTAAGTTAATATCACAAATCCATATCTCGCAAATTTAATCACAGTTGACGAAGGGGAAGAGGAAGACTAAAATTGTTTCTCAATCTGTAATGCACTGGTTAAAAAGGTCTTTCTAAACTGAACTTAACTTTAGTACACTCAGACTGCAGACAGCAGCATAAGAGGTATAATATATAAAAATATACATATATAAAACGCACAATACAATACAAATATTGTATACATAGAGTTGATTGAATAGAGGTGTATTTGAAGGTTATGGACACTATCTCTTGAATAAAGACATACTAATTTTACAAAACATTGACAGTTTTCTTAAAGTTCCTAGCTTATTGGTTTTAGAAAGGATGTTCATTTGGAACACATTTGGTATGATATGATAATATTTTTGAATGTAGTTTTCTTTATCAAACATCCATGCATATGGCTTATGAGACACAGAAGAGGTTGGCTTCACAGTCACGCGACTCAGTACCTAAAAACTTAACCGCTCTCCCGTTATTACAAAAAATATCTAAGCCAACCTTGTTTGCAATGACTGCAAACACCTGTTACTCAGGGACAAGTCTCACTTACATAAAATTTAGGATCGTTTCCATTTCAAAAGATGTAAGAATTTTCGTTTTAGCTTGGTATCATAGTCCTCGAAACTTTTTCAAACGTTCAAGCATAGGAAGGAAATAACTATCTTTAATAATGCATAAATATGATTTAATATCAAATATCACCTGAAGTTGTTTCTCTTGTTCCATCTCTTTAGTTAAAATGCTTTATATTTAGATATGATCCCATAAGTAAATGCTGTTAGGTTCCTGGGTTCTTCTAATTCATTATTCTGAAATAGAATATGTTTTATTTTTTCTCATATTTTGTTTGAAGGGGATATCTCTGGATGTTTTACAGTGAATTATAGCACCTTGGGACATATAATTATTTTCAATGCAGCTTTCACATCTTGCAACAGGAATAAGAAGATGTTTTAATTTCTACTGTCTTGGTCTTGGTTTTCTCTGCACAAAGCCTTTGGTGAAAGGTTATGCACTTAATGAAATAAACTAAAAGTTAAGTTTTTCAGTAATTCTTATAGATTATTAAGCAAAAGCTAAATGTAATTGTAGGTTAAATCCTGGTCATTGCATTATATAAGATAGAAAAGAATATGTAAAGTAATTGAAATTTGAAGGGGTTGATTTCAGATGGTTCTTCTTGTAATAAAACCCTTAGGAAATAGATTAGTTCAGTTTATTGAGAAGGGAAGCGTTCTTTATCACTAGAAAGGCATAATTTCAAGACTTTTCTTTACCCTTACAATGCGTAATATTCAATTTAAGAATCCTCAAATTGGAATAAATTTAAAGATTTGAAGTAACGATGTTACCAAGAATTTCGCTTTCAGGCTCCATATTAAAAAAATCATTGATCTAGTTTATTGGCTTACTTAAAATATTTTATGCATACAAAATGGTTTTGATATTCTTTGAGGTAGATGTTCATTAGAGAAAGGAGCATTACTATTTTATATTTCATATTCATGAAACATTCCGTCGTGCAATTCACATGTAAATGGTCATATTTTAAAATCAAGCTTTTTGTATATGGTTTGGCGTGACAAAAAAAATCATATAAAAAAAGTATAATTGGTTATAGGAATAACTGTTTCATTTTGTTTTGTTTTGTTTATGCGATAAATCAATTTTACATAGAAGGACATCCATAATGAGACATTTCTTTATTAAAATATTTCTTTCAGAAACAATGGCAGGGTTGGAGTTTATCGACGCAGGGGCGAGCCTCTCGCGACAAACTGTGTTAGAGAGGTTCACTGGTTTGGAGGCAGAGGCTTCACGGTGTGGGGAGGGATTTGTTGCCAAATGACAACGCCGCTGGTTGTTCTGCGAGCGAATCTGATACATTGATGAGGTACTGAGGTACTGAGACTAATGTTTCGCTGTGGCCAGCCAACAGACAAGATATGAACCCCATTGAACACCTTTTGGATCACCTTGATCGCCTTTGAGACAGCTGGTGCCCCATCCAAGCAACCATCAGGAACTTGAAGAAGCTCTGATAAACATATGGAACAGGATCCCTGCTGACGTAATCCGATACCTGACGACTTCAATGAGGATGCGTGTACTTGCATCCATTCATGCCAAGGGCATCCATTGATGCCAAGGGGGGGGGGGGTCACACTTGCTACTGATTATAGACTCTGTGATTCCTGTGACTCCTGAGAGCTTCTGTGCACTTGTCTTATAATTCAATATTTGTGTTATATTTTATATTGTCTCTTTCCTTGGGGCAAATTGATGCTTTTTATAAAGAATATTGGAAAATGATTTGTGTTGATAAACCAATTGTCTGTGTTTGTTTTTATTTCATAGACTTGAAAAATTAGTGAAACCTTTCTTTTGCCTGGTATGTTCAACTATCTCTTATTTAAACAATGTCAATGAATTCTGTATTTTAAGCTTTTCCGTGTGATACATCAAGAACCATTCATTACAATCTTCTTATATTTTGTACCAAGCATCTTTTTTTAAAAGAAATCTACATGTAGAGTATGTCGGCGCCATATTTCAAAGACTGTTCTCAATGTTCTCATTGTATTTGTACACAGCTTCTTATTGAAAAGAGCACATCGATTTTGGTGACAGTGAAGCAGTGAATCATCGAGTCAATTACTATGGAAATGTGCACATTTGATGGACATTTTCAAATGAACACATGATGAAGTAGATTTTGGTGACTTGTCGCACTTGTCACTATTTTTATGTACACTGGGAATTTTAAAGATATCCAAATGATATAAGTCCCAACCACTTTAACGAGGCATTACAAGATACATATTTTAGTATATATATTCTATATACATATGTAAATATTCAAATGATAATTTATGTCGGCTATACATGTCACCATAGTAAAAATTGCTTTAATAAGTCTAACAATATAATAAAAAGTCTGGTTCAATCAAGTGGTTTTCAGTCAATTAATGTGTAACAATTAACATGTTAAACAGAAAAAAATCTAACTTTCATCTAAAAGCACTTAGCTTCAATACTCTCAAATGTGTCATCAATATTGCCTTAACCCTTCGATTTCCTTATCAATATAAGAAGATTACACTACGTATTATACAGATTGAAAGCTAAAGTGCGTTTTTTATAATCATCATAACTCCAATAAGCAACAAGGCTCACGATAACGAAAGCCAGATAGCAAATACTTTACATTACCCTGAGATTAATGTTCAGCGCCCTGTGCTCTTTCATGAGAAAATGGTTTATTGTTAATTTCATTAATGAACATATGTTTTAAATTGTGTGCTTCGCCTGTCAAACAGCTTCCTACATCGATGATATACAATTAAAAGGTTTTTTTAAGTTTTTATTTAAAATGTACATGTACATCGTTTGACTACATACAGTTATTTCTACTGCCAAAATGTTTACCTGCATACCTTATACCTGCCCCTTTTATACGCAGTGTAACAATTGATTCCTTCTCGAAATGATCTAAACGTTTCGATTGTAAAGTATTTTGGTGTTAAATGGTAACAATTTCAGAATTTCAAAAAAATAATGATTTTACATTGAATTTCTTACACAGCAAAGCAAAATTTCGTTAAGCAGCTGTATATTGTGAACAAAATTTGATGTTTCATAATGTTTACTCCAAGATCATTATTTTCCTTTACATAAAAAGATTGCAAAATCGAAGACACATATACTGATGATATTACTTGAATGGACACGCTCAAAGAAACGAAATGTCAACAACAAACCTACATTTTCTTTTTCATATCTGAATTTTGTTTTCAATCATATAAATAGCTGGCTTACTAATTTTCCAGAAAGTGATAAAGCTTTAAGTAACTGACATTACATTACATTACATTTCATTCATATAATTATTTTTGATAAAGTGATGTTCCTTGATTACATCCAACTAATTTTAACCTTTCACTGTCAATCATATCATCGCTCTGAAACTGTTTTTGAAATATTATATAATTAGAACTAAATACCATCAAAAGTTTATATCATTAGAAATTGTTATTGATATGTAAACAATCTATATCTATATCCATATCCTTAACCCTAAAAACAAGTAACTAAAATAAACAAACAAAATCGCTTTTTACTTTTTTCCGTTGTCGAATCTGACTGATTGAAACCAATTGAAAAATTATCACAACTTTCGTTTCGTAATCAGGTTTCCTGTGAGCAATTATCCTTTATAAATTACTATACTCGAATGTTTCGTTCTTGATTTCATCTGAATAACGCATACCATATGATAACCTATGGCCCGAAACCAAATCTAAGATAATGGTTGACTATCCATCCTGCTAAAAGGCATGTGGTTTTGTTTCGTTTCATTTAATTTCATGTTTACTTTTCAAACATTAATGTTCATCAAATATACACCTTATAGTGGAGTCATAAGTTAAATATAAATTGTAATTTGGCTTCAACTATCTATAGACTCCTGTATATTTCACATCTTTCTTAGGCCTTGATCAGGTGGAATCTGTTCAATACATGAACTCCTGACGCACATGCATTAGTCACAATGATTGCTACATAGGATTTTTTCGCCATTATAAAACGTTCATACTTCATTTCATTACCTTATCAAATAGATGGACATGCATAACTACAACTTTAATTGGTAAGCTGGTGCAGTTTAGTAGGTGCATAATTTTTTTTAAATTGTAAAAGCGTTTCTTTTGCAATACATTGCTAGTCTGTATTTTGGGGAATATAAGAATAGATTCCTTACACATATATTTTTAAGGATCATTTCTAAAGCGTGAAATCTAGATTGTTTATTCATTAGTTTTGAAATGTTATTTAGATAAATAAAAAATGATAGTATTTACTTGCCATCACTACTGACTATTTTCAAAAAAAGTAATTTACTGTAAATTGATATAAAGAGAAGATGTTAAAATTACAAATTGCTTTTACTTTACCAAGTGAAAAAATGCACTATGAAAATGTATCATCTTACCATACTTATTCGAGTCAAATTCTAAAAGTAATTTTGAAGTTATTTTCCTACATCAATTCTAGAAAAATATGCTGATTAACTTAATTTAGTATATTATTTTGACAAGTAAGTTCTTCTTTTTACACATTATTAGAAATATAAAAAATTCAAATAAGAATGAATGATCCAAAAAATAATAATTTATCTAACTCTTAACCCTCTCTACCTAGCTCTCAATTTGATACACACAACTAATGCAGGTTTTTATATACCTCGTACGTTTTTTGAAATAATGTCACAGGCTTTGGTAAATGATATCTTTTGGAGACAATATTTCATTTTATCATTAAATATTTGCCTGTGATTTAACCTACCAATATTGAATGAAGGAACTGAGATATGTAAGAAGCGAATCATTACTTTAAAAAGAGGCAATATGTCTTGATATTGCTATTAAATTTACAGTTGCATTCAACCTGAAAACAAGATGGCATAATCATTCTTCCAAAAAGAAAACAGGAATGCCCAGCCATACAAATGGCTGAACTTTATAAACTATTTTTTTTTAATAAAAACTTTGAAAAAAGTTAGTTTGCACTCCCATTGAAAAAACAAACACATCTACTCATAAGAAATGACTTTCATTTTAGAAATACACTTTAATTTTTTCCTTCACTTCTTAGCAATGTTTTTCTGACGGATACAAAGTTTACATAAAAGAAATAAAGGTCATCAGAATATTTTCAAATTAATGGTAAATATCACAGAAATTTTTCTAATATTCGAAACCAACGATGTGACAAAATTGATCTTTTAAATTAGTTTGCAAAGAGTAATTCTTATTTTAAAATTATCATACAATGGTTAATCTCATTCATACATACCGCTTACAAGAAAGATTAAGTGTTCTTTAGTATAAGTTTAGACAAAAACATACCTCCAACATTTATCACATGTATACTACCTAAAACCCATAAGAAAGTTAGAGAACAAGCCAAAATAATTTGTAAGAGGTTTATCAAACTTATGTAATAACACTCTTTAATAAAAATTGGGAATGTAAATGAAGGATTGAACAAAATACTAATACTTGCCTATAAATCGCTTAGTTTAGATGGAGATTGTCATTCAAAAATTTCAGTAAGAGAGAGGAAGGGATGAGAATGTCCATTTATTTAGTATTAATGTCAATATTTAAAAGATTGTTTGTTCAAAGCCTAAACATTCAGATGAAATCAAAAAGCGAATTGTTACTGTTTTATTTGAAAATCTAAGCAGTCATAGCAGATATTTTGTTTTATGATGAAGTCTCCATTTTCTGCCGACAGAGGTAACTCCGTCATAAATTCCTATACAACCTCTGTCTTAATACGAAGGTTTCTTGGGCTTCCGACAGTTTCCCCTAGCGGGACAAAAGTGCAACTCAAACTACCAGGCTTTATTTCAGCCATTGAAAACAACGAATGCATGATTAACATGCATGCATGTCACATAGGTCTGTGCAATGAAACAGTCGCAAATGAGGCGTATGTGTTCTGTAAAGAAGACTCAAAGTGCAAGGTGCATATACGAATAAAGTTTAGCTTTTGGAAACCTTACGGAAAACACTTAGGCGATTTGAATGATAACTCTTGAAACGACGTCGCTGATTTCACAACTAACTTTGATTGCATCCAATCAGCGTTCTACATTTCGTGCAAAAGAAACCTTCGAATTAAGACAGGTTGAATAGGAATATATGACGGAGCTACCTCTGTTGGGAGAGAATATGAAGTCTCATAAAACAAGTATTTAAGTTTGACCATAATGAAATGCTTTTTCTCCTTGTCTGAATTTTAAAAAATACGTTAACTTTAATTGACCTATTGCCACAAATAAATTGAATTTCTGGATGTGGATTAATTCAGAATGTTGAACATTCATAATGTTGAGGGAACAAGTTGTCCTGCTCTTTGCTTTCATTTAACATACAATATCCATCACCCTGAGATTGATATATTAAATGCCTTTAAAATTTTCATTTAAAAAGACAACGACATGCATATGAATGTTTAGTTAAGAAATACTAAAACATGTATGGTTAAACATTCTAATATATGATATATATATATATATATAGAGAGAGAGAGAGAGAGAGAGAGAGAGAGAGAGAGAGAGAGAGAGAGAGAGAGAGAGAGAGAGAGAGAGAGAGAGAGAGAGAGAGAGAGAGAGAGAGAGAGAGAGAGAGTTAAAAAAAATGTCAAGTCTTTTTTAATCCATATTAAGGATTTTTATTTTTGATTCTTGTCTTAATTTGAATGTCATCCTCAATTTGTTTTTCTACATTTCTGTCCATAATGACAAAGAATCCCTATTTGATAATGGCTTTTGGACAAACAATAAACTATAAACAATAAACTAGTGTTTATATTGTTTTCATATTACAACAAAATTTCCTGGCCATGTCTTGCTTCATCAATTGATTGAATGAGATGCAATGATTTTCCTCGCAAATTGCAATTTCTGTGAACCAATATATTCTAGATTAAGTCCGAATA
Organism: Phorcus lineatus; assembly: GCA_921293015.1. Classification (NCBI taxonomy): domain Eukaryota; kingdom Metazoa; phylum Mollusca; class Gastropoda; order Trochida; family Trochidae; genus Phorcus; species Phorcus lineatus. Next base: position 21,387,902 of record OV121095.1, read on the forward strand.
GAATTTCAGTGACAAAATCAAAGTATTTTTCTAGTTTAAGTTGTAACTGAAAATTATGTTTATAATGTCCAGCCAACTTCCGCCTTCAAACGGTTATAACACATTTATAAAATATAATGTCTCCTTTCATAAATAGAAGGAAATGATTATCTTCGCTGCTGGTATCTTATATAGATTGACTCAATAACTGACATACATGTATAAATATTTGTTCAAGTTACTTTTGTTATTCATGTTATTTTAGAGCGGTTGGAAAATTTTGTACACTGATGTATGTTATATGACTGTTCCATGAAATTGTTCGCAAAACACTGCCAAACTGTCGTTCTCAAATCCCTTAGCCATTTTTGACACAAAGGGGTTCAAACGTTTATGCTGTAAAAATAAAAATCTTATTTTCATATTTATGAAATTTTACGAAAACCATTCAGTGTTGAATGCACCTTGTTTACATTACCAATTAAAAGGTTTTTTAAAAATATTTGCCTTTTCTCTGCGTAGCCAATTACCTGATATGCTTAAAAACAACATGATTTTTTTCTAAGAAAAAATCTGTTTTTCTCGTTTGAATAAGAGCAGAAAATGCGGGTGGCAGTTAACACTTCAATAATTCCATTAATAGTATCTTTATTTTCATCACTTTACACTGAGAACAAATGATTTTACAGATCATTTTCATTTAAAGAAAAAAGAATCGGGCTTAAAGCAAATTCAAATCATTTAAATGATTCAAAGGAAAAGACATTCAGTAATCTGATATCAGAGTGATCTAAACCTCAAGCAGTACAATTTAATCAATAACCAGGAGAGTCGTCCCACAAATCGAATTTGCAATCAATCACTTCACAGGAGCGTTAATGCTGACATGTCTTCAAGACATAAACCCCTAATTCTCTCTTAATCGTTGCCCCTAATTCTCTCTTAATCGTTGCCCCTAGTTCTCTCTTAATCGTTGCCCCTAATTCTCTCTTGATCGTTGCTTTAAGGTTTTTTCACAATTGACAAAGTATAACATCTAATAGAAGCACAATGAAGGTATAACCCTTTGGATTATAAATATATTTGTCATAATCACAGATATACAAGACTATTTCTGAATTACTGAACATTATACCTAAAGATATGAATTTGTAGTTGGAATGTTACCACAAGGACTTTGTAAACCAACACCTGCTATGATATTATACCCGATGCCTCGGCAGCATTTAATAAAGATGTCTGTATTTAACTGCTTGAATGTTTTAAAAATTCATCTGTAAAATTGACGGCAATAAAAGTACATTTAAAAACACAGCACAGAGTGTTTTCGACATCGCTAAGATGAAAGAGATTTTATTTTTATGAGTTATACAATAAAATAGAATTTGTCGTTCCTTTAAGAACGTCTGTGCCCATTAAGGTGTAACAACAAACTGTATATGAATGAGGTTAGGGAATTTGTTTGAACTGGGACTTAAACTGATCACACAAAATATCATATTCATCATAAATCTTATAATCAAGCCATCAAAAGAGCTCTTAGCTGAAATATGCTCTATTTTGTCATCTTTAATGCGTTATCCCCCTTTGATCCCTTACTAATTGTGCATTACAGATTAGATGGTACAATAGAGATTGAAGGATGAAGTTGGGTTTTTTATCATAACGATAACGTATTTAAAAAACCGAACTCCCATTAGCGAATTTGGCAACGATCTCATGATAACTGGAGGCCATATAGCAAATCGGAGATAAAAGTTCATTATCCTGAGATTATGGTTCATTAGCATGAGATTATATGCTCTGTTTATGGTGCGTAAAACCATTAAAAACTTCAGTTATGATGTATATTGATGATAAATACACTACACATTACTCAGATGAGAAGATAATTATGTTAAGGATAACATACAAGTAACCGTACATTCGTGAAAAAGAATGTACGAGCCGCGAAGCGGCGAGGACATTGTTTTCACGAATGTACGGTTACGAGTATGTTATCTGACTTAAAATACAGCCTAGTTTAAAGTGTTTTTTGTATGACCTGCTTTGGTTTATGATAATAACATTCGTATTTCATTGCATAATTATAACACAAAAAACGTTTTTCAATAAAACAAAATCCTTTAACAAAATTTGAGATGGTCCCAACTGGTTCACCGGTCATTCTTAATGCACGTGCAACGTAACCATCTTGCCGGTACATTCTTAATGCACGTGCAACGTTACCATTTCGCCAGTACATTCTTAATGCACGTGCAATGTAACCATCTAGCTAGTACATTCTTAATGCACGTGCAACGTTACCAGCTTAATTCACGTGCAAGACGTTTGAAACCGCAATCAGCTTGGGATTTGGTATAAAAGGAAGGTGGTCTTAATTCAACTTAGACATTATGTATGGCAATTTTGTTGTTGAGTGGGAAGACATGGCCGAGTATCCACACTTCGAAGACATTTCTTCAGAGGATGATGTTGTGTTATCAAATAATGAAACCAGTTCCCTTCCGGGGACCATCTCAAAATTATTATTGCTCAATTGTCCACATAGAAGCAGTAGATTCTTGTAGGATAATGTATGATTGAAACAATACAATGACGTCACTGCTGTATTTTAATTTTTCATAATCATCAAATGTTCAATTATAAACTCTCCAATTACAGAAATTGGCAATAAGACTGTTGATTACCAAGGGCAAGATAGCAAATCTGAGATGATGGTTCATTACCGTGTGAATATGGTTCATTATCATGAGATAATGATACATTATTTATTTTATTTTTCTGCTTAACATGTCAAACAGCATCTACTATCGGGGATAAACAATTCAAAGATGTTATAAGTTATAGTGAAAAGTGTTAATCGTGTGATTTAATTACATTGCCTAGATTGGGGAAATGATTGCAAAGAAAAATGTGAAATTTGTCTATGAAACAAATTTAGTTAGGGACCGGTCATTTATTACAGGACTGGGTTCAGGTGAGGGTCAGAATAAATGTACAAGCACTAGGGGAGGGTCATGGAAAATAATACAAAAGGTTGGGGAGGGGCATTTTAGAAAAATTATAAAAACATCTTTCTTTTGGAATTGAAAGAGGGGCTGAAACATTATCATAAAGCCTTTTAGATGAAGAAAAATCCAGAATTTAAACGAAGACTGTTTATCTTCTTTAAAAATGCTGCTTATATGAAAAAATCACCATGAATTCTCTGCCTTACATATAGTTCTTTATACTTATAATTATAGAACAAAAAGTAGAAAAGTAGTTCCCTTGGAGTGAGAGGTTATACATAGAGAATACTAAACGACGTCCCATTATGAAACGCGTGTGCGGTTTGCGAGTTAGATACTGATACCAATCACGAGTTTCATAAACATGTAATTAAACGGGACGTCGTTTAGTATTCTCTATGTATAAGTTGTATGAGTTTATTATCTTATTTATTACTCGCTGTATTATAAGAAAGAAGAAGCATGAAAATCGCCGAGATTGCCATTGCTGCCGTGCCGCTAACATTGTGACGTCATGCTTAACGATTGTGAAGTCATGTGACGTCAATAAACATGCGATGTAATTACACAAATGTAATAACATTTTAACCCTAAATGGAATGATTAACAGAACTGTGAAATATGTAAGACTGGAGATGAAGATAGCGTTTGTCTGTCAAACATCCATCCTAGTAAATGAGATGACTCGCATTCAGTAACAGCGGCAAAACCCGGATGGAAAACTCCGTTGAGTTCAGGCTAGAAGCTTCAAGCTCCTTAACCAACGACATTTCATTGGCTGAAACAATAACAAGTGAGCATAGCCACGAATATCAAGCCGACGGTCATACGAGTGATGAAGCCCGAACAAGATCAGGGTATTAGGAAGGAGCAAGAGTGGATTCATATACGCTGATTTAGCTGGATGTCAAACTTCCTGAAGGATTTGCTGATAAATACACAAACGTTAACATCCTTGGGGGTTTTTTTAAATTAGGACATGCATGTCCCCCAGCTAAATACACTGATAAAATTCCTTCAGAGACTGAGAGCTTGTCACAATGGATGTGCAGCAGTCAATATATATTTTACTTAATGATTCATTTACTGCCGTGTTAATATTTTCGAAAATTATCTAGTCGTCATCAATTACATCTCTTCTTTCTGTGTTCAAAATTAGAGTAAATGACATCGTTTTTTCTAACATAACACAGAACGATGGCCCATTATATGTGCCGTGGCTTGCAAATTAACAATGTTTGACAACGAACATTCGCTTTGATTTTATCTGAAAACGCGAACGGGTATATTTTTCTACATTTTTCTACATTATATAATTATAATTTAAAAAATCTTTATAATTACATTCGTACAAAAATTTCGTATTTACGTTACTTATAAACTTTACAGACGCTGCAGTAAATATAGATCGACCACAAACGTGATAGATCAACCATGTTTCCATCTAAATATGCGCCTGAAATTCCACTTGAAATTAATATTTTCAGTGGTCCTCTCTTCAAACGCGATATCGGAAGTTCATTTTGTTAACCGTCTTCTGATTGGCCAGCACAAGGGCCCGCAGTAGGCTAAAATTTTAGCACAGAAAATGTGGGCCGTGATGTAAAGGGGAAAGCGGGACGAGTTGGAAATCTTTTCGTTTCGGCCGCGAGACGTTGTGAAGATGAGTGAAGTAATGCCTGTATTTAATTCAAGGTCATTCAAGGTGTCCATTTTTATCTTTTGACTTCAAGTTAGTGGTTAATAATTATTATTCTCAATTTGCGTCGTTTTCTCACACCATGATGACATGAAAATAGGCCAAGCTAATTACTACTGTAAGGTTTGTCATGGGTACACATTCATAGCATTAGTGTACACCAATATTTCGTATATAGAACGAATGCACAGATAATGCATATCTCTTAATATTACTAATGATCCACACTCAGGTAATCTATCTCCTAAGGTATCTAACAAATATTTGTATATTCAGCTTGAGCAGTTGATTCTAAAACACCTATAGCTATATTATACCTTAAGCTATTTACAGTATGAAGTTTTGGTGCCTTGACCTCAATATTGATACAAATATGCACAGAGTTATGATTTCTGTGAGCAATTTGTTTTTTTATGCCCTAAGGCATTTAAAAAATCTTAGAGCATTGACCTTCAACCATGTATGAATACAGCATGTTTTTCTTCCATTTTCCGTGAAACAATGCTTTGAAGTTCAGCTTCAGTCAAGTTAAAGCAATACAGAATCATGTAGTTAGTTTAAATGCTGTATGTACAATAAGTTCATTTTACGTTACTAAAAAGCTTTTTCATCTACCAAAACAATCATCTCAAATTGAACACGAAATTAGCTTCATGTTATAGCATATACTTCTATCTAAATACAACATATGTTTTCTGCTACGTTTGGTCAAACAATGCTTTACCGTACTTACACATCATAAACCAAGATAAAACATCAAAGAAACCAGTAGTTAGTTTACATATTGCATGAACATAAAGTACATAAATGCACTTCCAGAAAAGGATACACATTGTCAATGTGTTCATGTGCGAGCTTCCCTAATGAATGTAAGTTATGATGGAAAAGAAGCTGCCATTCCGGAACTTTACTTCATAGGCTTTAGTTTAACGTTATTGGCTCTCCTAAATTATAGAATACGATTGTTCTAATGAAAAATCCCAGGGGTGATAAAGTGAAAACTAACGGAAAGTTTAGACCTTGGTAACCGAGGATTCATGATTGGTCAATACGTATCTGTTACCATTGTTTTTTAAATGAAAATGGTTAAAACATCATTATAAATGTCAAAGCTCAAATCCCCAATAGGTTGGTCAAATTGAGCAAAAGTGTTCTCGTACAATCATGTAAGATCTTTATTGCACAATTGTCCCTTATGAAATAAAGCAGATTTTTCATTGATTATGGTCTTATAGGTTGTGAACAAACTTTATTGTTGTTTGATTACATAACACTTATTTGCAAAAGCACAATCTCTACCTATGATCAAAAGAATGCAAAATCGAAGACGCATATCTATAAACCGATGGGGAAATAACTGATTCAAGAAACGGGATGTCAACAACGAACCTCTATTCTTGTTTCTCATGACATGATAAAGCATCAGCCATTCATATACAGTAATATTCCAAAAAGTGATAAGCTTTAATAACGGTTACTTTGCACTTTATCTTAGGTTTACAACACCCACACATTAAATTTGAACAACTATTTCAGAAATAGATTTTCTTTTTTTATGAGTTTTTAAGTCGGGAATTACCATCCAACTGAATGTAACTTTTCGCTTCTAATTTACAAGTAGAGTCTATCGGGATGGACTTGTCTGAAGTGCATCTTACTCCTTTGTACATGGCAAAAATTACGGGGAATTTGAAACAAGAATGATCGATTAAATCAAACATCAAACATCTAGGTAGTGTTAAAGATAATTGCATAATATGATTTAAAGTTAGTCAGGAGTCGAAAGTCTGTTTATAAATAAAGAACATTCAATTTGTCAAAACATGAAAACAAATAATACAAAATCGTTATTGTGCCATTGGAACTACGGCTTATTTCCTTCTTTTTAATTAAAAATTTCATACCGATCGATCATCTGCCATCACAAGAAATCCAAAAGGAGAGATTTTGGTTTCGAATGTTAAACGCTTTATCTCAATGGCAGATCAAATGTCCGAAATGATAATTCTAGAAATCTTAATGAAAGATTTCATTAAAAACAATTGGTTAATCAAATGAACCATAATGTAACTGCATTTATGAGATCTTGTTCGTTTTATTGAATAAGCACCCCTTTTGTCCTTTAACTTGTTAACACCTCGTCCTTCTTGGTTGCATATCGTTAAAACTATTTCCTTTACTGAATTTATTGTGATTCATAAAATTGTTTTTGTCCCTTTTTTACTCAAAACGCACTCAAACATTTGGGCTGTAGAGCCTTATGTGAAAGTTTTTGAGATGATGTCTCTAGATAAAAGTTACTCTATCCAATTTATTCATTCGTTTAAACTAACTTGTGATTGCTAAAATGTAGACAGGAAGTTGACGAAAACCATCCAGTGTTCTGGTGTTGTAGTAGATTTCCTTTGGGAAATCCCAATTTTGGATTATATGTGCTTTTAAAATCTGATTTTGAAATTAAGAATAATGACACAACGGTCTTGAATACACATCTATTACTGCGGCATTTACAAACTCTCTGACATTACGGCATTTTCTCTGCATTGTCAATTAACTGATTCGTTTAGCAATTACATGACATGATTTCTCAGCAAAAGTCTGTATTCTTCATCTTAACTAGAAATGGTTGACAGATAAAACTTCAATAAAGCCTTACTGACACCATTATGTTAATCATTTTTCATTTTGATCAAAGGATTTTACAGATTTTTATTTTCAAAAAATTAGAATCTGGCTTGTAGCAAACTCCATTCATTTGAATGATTGAATCGAAATGACACTGTGTTTTATTTCAGAGTGATCAAAACTCAAGCAGTGATAGTTTCTTAAATCTAATCAATAACCAGGACAGTCGTCCGCCAAATCGAATTGGTAATCACTCACGTCAAAGGGAGCATTAATGGTGAAATGTATTCTAGACAAAAACACCTTTCTGTCTCTCAGCTGTCGTATTTCGTTTTTGTACAGTCTAGAAGTTATAAATATCTTAAAGATTTACAAAGTAGTAAGCCTTGACAACATTAATCATATTTATTATAATATATATATATATATATTATACAATATATCCTTGTACATTGTACGTATATTTTGGATTAAAATGATTCTTCAAACGACTATGTGAAGTATGTTATATTTAATCTATATCTATATATATATATATATATATATATATATATATATATATATATATATATATATATATATATACTATACATATTTATACTGAACTTCACTAACTAGGTACTGCTGTGAAACAAAGTGAAAAGTCAACATTACGATAGTGTAAAAACAAAACCTACAATATTGATCCTTATGCCTTTGCTGTATTTGATAAAAATATGTGTGGAACCGTTTGAATTGTTATGAAATACAATACATGAAATAGACAGTGACACACGTCACCTTTTATTGTGTAATATGTGTCAAACAAACACAAATGAAGTGACTTTGTTTTTATTTTTTTATATTCTTCAAATCAGATAATTTATTTCATAAAAGGAGCTATAAGGAAAAGGAAACATTTTCTTCAACAGTTGGTTAATCCCTTAAATAATTTACTTTTCTACATTTTAAGAAAGGATGATACACTACATAGTATCCAGGTTGAAAGTTATAGTGTGTTTCTTATAATGTTCAAATCTTCAATTAAAAGAACCATTGACGAAATTTGGCAAGAAGGCCCAAGATACCCCATGGTTAGATAGCAAATCAGAGATAATGGTTCATTACCCTGAAATTATGGTTCATTATCCTGAAATTATGGTTCATTACCCTGGGATAATGGTTTAGTGTCATTTATTTCTTAAATGAACATGTGTTTCTAACTTTCTGCTTTACCAACATCTCACATGGGGCTTATATCAATACTTAAGAGAAAACTATTATTGAAATTTAATTAGAAGACGAATTGATTTTAGAAAAGCTTAAACATGACGTTCACCGAGAGTAAGCTAGCAGGTATAGACATGATAGGGCGTTTCTCTGCCAAACTGTGAGTTTCATTGAAAATACACAAGAGCAGACACCCATTTTTGGTAAAATAGAACACACCGAGGATAAGATACTAACAGGAATAAATATTTGCCTCATATCCTCAACATAATATACATTTACATGAATGAGTGTTAATTTAAAAGTAACGAAGTTTTCGTTTGCCATTTACAAAATAGGACATAATAAATTATCTTTAAATCAAACGTGTTTTTTTTCCATTTTCACTGAAACAATGCGTGGTCATTCAACTTACACCTCTTATCAAGGTCAAGCTGTACAAAATCAAGTAGACAGTGTTAATTATGTGTTTAAACTAACTCAAACATTAAATGTTGCAAAAACATTTTTCCTAAAAATTCTTTCATCTCGTGAAAGAATCATCTCACAAATGTAAACCAATAGCAAAGCTGATTTTCCTCTTTAGTAAGATTACACGAGGGATATCAAAAGTCAGTCAAACTTGTCCAAAGCTCAGATAGAATAGATTTTCTTTTTAAAATCCATTTACCTGATTTATTACTTCACGTATTTAAATGCCATGACCTACATTTATTAGTAGGAGTATTAGTATTTAACATTAAGTAAAGGTGAAAAGCGCCCTTCAGAAAAGAATAGACATTATAAACACTTAAAAGAATAACCAATGAATGTTTGCAAAAATCAAAGAAAAGCTTGCGGCCATAGTTCTAGGCTGTAATGATACTCACATAACATGCATGGAATTATGCAACGAAAACGTAAGATTTATCAAGATTTTAACCCAAAGTATCCTTTTTTTCTGACAAATATTTTGAAAATTTCCGTCTATAAATATTTATTACAATCTAAATTGTCTAACTTTGACCCCATGCCACCTTGGGTAATGCCAAATTAGTTCCCCTATTTCCTGTTTCTTTTACATTTAATGTAACTACGACACTCCATTAAAAATTAAATACTAATGACTGTAAAGTATTTTGGTAAGAAATGGTGACAGATTTAACAAAAGATTAAGTGATGTTATTACATGGGGTTTCTAACACAGTGAAACAAACTTTTGTCCACTGTATATTATGAACCAGCTTTGACGTACCATAGTGCTTACTAAAAGATCATCGTTTTTCCTTATGATCAAAAGAATTCAAAATTGAAGACGCAAATTAAAAAAAAAACTGTTTCAAGCGCTCGATTAGTCACGATCAAAGAGACAAGAAGTCAACAACAGATCTCAATTTTCGTAATAAAGATCTAAGAAAGGTTATTTCGCACTTTTAAAACACCCACTCATAACAATCATATAATAACGTTAAGTATGAAATAGATTTTCATTTTTTCCTTCTTACTTTTTAAGAGTTTTTAGTAATTACATATATCCAACAAGAGGTTTTTTTTTACAAACACTGGTATTTACTTATTTTTCAAAAGGAATCGCAATTACACTCTTAAGATATTATAAACAACGATTTGACAAATACGATGTTATTGAGAGAAAGAAAAAAGTTATGTTTGTAGGCCACTGAAATTTACTTCTTACTAGAAGATAGCTACTGTTTTTTTTAGATTAAAATAACCTAGCATGATGAATGGTTGAATAAATGTTGTGCGCGTCGAGTTACAAAGAAGAGTTCTAGGTAGTTTTTTCAATAGCACATCTAACACTTCAGATATATTTTTTCAACACAATACTAATATGATATGATCATGAAACAGGAATTTAAGATGGTAGCTCTTGAATGTGAAAATACATTACGTCTCAGAGTTTGGTTTCTCTCTCATCCGATAAACAACATCACATAAAATTAAATTAAATAAACTTATCAAAATCATCACTTTCACGTTTTCTTACTTTCGTCATCCCACTTAACATTTCTATTCCTTTTCTCTCTTTTTCTCGCGGATGACCATTCACATGTTTAACAACTGATAATGTTAAGGGCACGTAAAAGTTTTTTCTAAATTTCTACAGATTTGTACAGTAACGTTATTCTTGTAGTTCATTGGTAAGGATGGTACAAAAACACGGCTTCTGTTTACTTCAATACCCTGACGTTCTGAGTCATATTCGAAAATTATTTTTTAAAATCTAACTATACATGTACAAAAGCCTATCATATTTCAAAAAGGCGCTCGTTGTTGGTATCTTATCGTTCTTTTTTCAAATTTAACTTATGTAACTTTATCCAATTTTCCCAGGCTTTTCCCACATGCGAAAAAAATATTTTTTAAACAATTACACTTGTTTGTTATACTAAGAATTAGTTTCTTTTCACTAAGGCTCAAGTATGATTGTTAAATGCCATTTTTGGAAGTTTTAAATCATGTTAGTTATCATTTCCCCTTTGGAAACAAATGAAACGAATAAGTCAAAAATGTTTGTAATAAGTAATTTGCGTTAAAGAGTTTCAATTATAGTATCCTCCTCTTAAGTGGCATGTGGGTTTTTTTCATTTTTTCTAAAACATATAAAGTATTTTATGTTGCATGACATTCTACTTCAAAAGAATTATCTCCAAAAACGAAATTTGACAATGAAACATCCTTTAATGAAAAAATTAATAGAGTAAAATGCTCTGAAATATTTTTCCAAAGTAAATAAACATTTATAAAGGTAAATTGTCGTCCTTAATAATTCAAAGTAAGATCAAACTGAAAGGAAAATCTATTTTTCCAAGTTGTTTATATAACTTCGAACTGTCAACTTTAAACATAAAAAAACTAAACAACAGACTCTTTAATGATGTGTCATCAATTTTCAATTAAACTTTTCTTAGCAACTTCTTGTCCGATGCTCGCATGAGAAACATGGCATACTTATTTGCCTCCCACTTGACATATATCTTTATGTATGAATTTATGTAAAATGTAACAAAATTTTGCAAATTCTAAAAGGAAAGTACACGACCAAAGATCTTCGTATGGTGATATAATATTTGACAAAAATAAATTTTTAATGTTTTATCCTAATGTATCAAATTGAAACAATGAAAACATATCGCGGAAACGCAACTGAGAAATATCATTTGCCGGAAAAGTGATCTTACACGTGTACTGAAGCCTTTCCCTTCATATTTTCAGACTTCACTGTTTTTATGGAAGAGAATTGAATTTTTATTTCCCTAGCAGACCCCATAATCTTTGAATCTTTATACACAACATAGTATAGTATAGAAATGATTTTTTTCATATCCATGGAAACAAGAATAATGACCAAGTGCACGAATAACTTTGTTTCCGGAAAAAAACTAAGAAAATATGCCCACCATATATTTCTGATTTTGTGTATTTTACCAACATTTTGATATTTTCAGAGTTCTGAAAATTGTTATTCGTTACCATGAGAACAAGTTAATTGGACTCGTTTCAAGAACAGAACTCAAAACTGCTCATCACATCTTTCTAAACTCTTCTCAATGTTTTATTAGACACTGTTCTTTATGATTAGAAAGATGTATGTCACGAATAACTGATATCAACTTCTGATAACTCTTGAACGAATCACAAAATCAAGTTTAGCTCATCTGGCCTGAAAGACCCGAATGCCTTTTGGTATGGCATTTCGTCCGTGAACTTTTAAATAGTTCGTCTTCCTCTCCAGAACAACGACACAGGAAATAGGAAAGCTTGTTTTCAGATAGTCTCTATCAACAGAGGTAGCTCTGTCTTAATTCGAAGGTTTCTTGGTCGCAAATGTAGAACGCTGATTGGATGCAATCAAAGTTAGTTGTGCAATCAGCGACGCCGTTGGCTGAAATATAGCAAAGGTAGTTTAAGTTCCAATATTGTGCCGCGAGGGGAAACTGCTGGAAGCCCGAGAAAGCTTCTTATTAAGACAGAGGTTGTATAGGAATTTATGACTTATTGACTAATTTTTTAATATATAGATTTCGCTCAGCTCCTTTCTAATACACTTGTCTCCTTCAAGCCTCCAAAGCCTCGTCCTGCTATTTATCTAACCAGCCAGTGAGACGACTCGCATCCAGCAACAGCGGCACAACCCGGATGAAAAAATCTGTTTAAGATGTAGCTTCAAGCTCCTTGTATTACGACATTACATTGGCTGAAAATATAACAAGTGAACATAGCCAAGAAAATCAACACGACTGAGTCACTCTTCCTTTTTTTGATAATTCTGCAAAACTACGTGTAACAGTGTTGCGTATCGAGTGTTTCATTTTGCGCTATCGCATGTTTAAAGTGCTGATCAACGCTTGAATGATGCTATAGCTACAATGCTGCGGTTTCGCCTGTAAATATGGTAGTTTTGCTCTCCGTTGCGATTCTTTTTTTTCTTTGGAGGGCTTTATAGGGTATAACACAAAAGAACGGCGATGGCATGAACTTTATCTACGTGCGACATCACAGCAAGTCCCACACAATACCAAACACGCAGTAAGGTTTTGGTGCAATGTTACAATGAATTAAAGCGCAGTACCACCCATGCTTCGCTAGTTTCATAATATTTTACATGCTATGACGTGGTAATAATTTTTTTATTTCACTCTTCCTTTTAGTTAATGTCATTCTGTTTATATATTATTCATATTATTAATTAATCATATCATTAGTACATGGAATTGCGAATAACGAATCATGTTTGTCAACTTTTGTACAGGCAATAAAACGATCTTTAAACTGTCTACCGCCCCAGACTGGCCACGGACATCCAGGCAATAAAAATTGGTAGAGCTTTAAACATAATTTCACATGGAAAACACTTCTAATTTATGTTTAATTCTATTTCAATATATTTATACCACTTGCAGACCAATGGCAAAATTCATGGACACTCAACGCCAATATTCTGTGTTTATCGAGACTAAGTCAATAATTCCCATGATATGATGATGTGATAACTCGAAATTGTCTGGGACAGAACGTCTACAAGCTATTTGTACAGAAAATCCGTTTGAATAACACGCGACGGTAAGAAATTGGGCTACACATGATCTCTAATTTTTCAGTTCCAAATTTTTTTAAATCATTCTGTGAGAAATGCATCAAGACGAGCGGGAGTTTAATTGATTTGTTAGTTTGAGGTTGCTAGTATCTTGGTCCCAAGTTGGGGTTCAATTCTTAACATGGAAAAGACCTATATGTGTACCGAAATAGATTTTTAATCATAGTCTGAAGCAGGGACCACACGACATAATTCATCTTCATCTTAATTCAAATTCTTGGAAGCCACCAAACCATTCGATAAATTCAATAAGATGATTACTGTCATCGTAGGATCTTAAATGATTCTCTTAAAGTATGTAGTAGTTCGATGTTACTTACTGTATATAGTTGGGACATTGGTAGTATTTCCAAAGTCTCAATCAAAATATTTTCTAATGTGTATCATATAACTTAATTTACGTTTTATCAACGATTATGATGGAAAATGTAAACAACGTTTATGAATACATTTATTCTTTTGAAATACCGATTCACTTTTGTTTTAAATCGGAGGCAAATTGAGGAAAATATTATTAGTATTATTAGTGAAATAATCTTTTGAAAAGATAACTACTTTGCTTTTAAAGGCTTTCTTTAGAAACAGTATCAATTTAATGCGACTCCAATATCTCAGTTACGTTTAATTCTATAATATCAATCTTATATTAGCGGTACTTCTCAAATTCTGTTTTCGAATATCTCTATATATATAACTTTAAATAAATGAAAATAATGCAAAAACCTAACGCAAGACTTACAAGAACGATATCTGCGAGGAAGTATATGCATCCATGTTTTTTAAACGATCCGATGCACTAAAAGATAAAGCTGCAGCTCCAATGAGACCTGCGGATGTGACAAAAGGTAAGATGAGATTACTACATCAAGACTAAGATTCCTGTAACTGTATATTTTTGCCATTTAGCGATGCCAAATGCTTCTGAAACTTCATAGACCTCACCTCATCGACTCCAAGTAAACGTTAATATATTATCCTATTCCTCGTCTGTTCCACATTGATAGGCCATTTATACAGCCGTGTCGGGTAAAGATACGCGGAGGGTAAAGATACGCACTCTCACAAAACTTAACCTAGTAAATCAGGATGAGTGTTCGATTGTAATAGATTGATGTCCTTGCATCTTTAGGCAATTTGGAAGATATCAGAATTTTTGTAAAAGGTAAAAAGGACTTAAATGCTGATAAATCTCAAAGACTGACAAATTTGATAAGAACTGACAAATTCCCAGCAAACATGGCGTCATTAAACAGTTTGCCTTCCCACATAATTAATGTCATTGGAAACCAAAATATTGATCCTACAATCGGTTTGTCCTTATAAACTAGAATTCAGAAAACACTTTAAAAATCTATCAAAATCATAATGTTGGAAATTTTAGGTGTGTTCAAAACCTGCGTGCGTATCTTTAGCCTACACATGCCGACCAACGGGAATAAAGGGTAGTCGTTGGAAAACTTTCAGTGTATTGTCAAAAACATTTCAACATGTTTATATTACATTAATATTATCAGTGAAGCTCTAAACGTCAACAGTGACGTGGTTTTTATCCCAAATACTGTATTTTTTTCGGAAGAATGAACATGTGTCTCTTAGGTGCGTCGCTTTACCCGACAGCACTGTAATCTAGTCTTGGCTTTGATTACAAGTCCCTGACACGTGACGAAGAACAAATGACAAATCCGCTTGTTTTAACAGTATTGGATCGAAAAGCAAGACCTTTTGGGAAAACAACGCCATTGCTACCACGTTTCGACTTGGGAGTAGCTGTTTTTAATGAATTTTCATTTCTTCTAATTTTCCCGAAATATATGTTTGTGACAAAAGCATTACATCAGAGGGTTAAAGACTTCATTGCTCAACCCGGTTATCCGTAGTCGAAGAAGAAAGTATGAATTATCAATCGAAAACAGCATATGGTCATTATAAGAGAACATCTATAAATCATTTAAAGAGCTAAGCCGAACATGTAATGTTCGTTTCATAACTGCTATTGTTCATGGGCTTGCAATTGATAACATTTATTTTCATTTTCTTGCTATCCCTTTCTTAAACTAAAAACTTACAGCTGTCCCGTTCAGTTCTTCAACAGGGTTTGGTTCGATATAAACGAACAACCGATACCCTGAACTCAATTTGTATTCAATTTTAACATGGCTTTTAATAATGTCTGTATACTGGTTTCGAAACTCAGTTTTTCCAATTTGACACTTTCTAAATATGCTAACGTCACCATCACAGACATCGTCAAGACACTCTGATGAATTACTCTGACGCGGGACTCATTTCGCAATGTACTCAGTCATGTTACAGCTAATCTTGTTTCTTTTATTGCTTTGTTGATGTCACGGAAATTGTTCTTGAAGTCTAACAAGCCAATTAAGAATGGCTGGCAGACCTTTAAAAGTTATGCCCAATTAAACCACAGAGACTATCCTTATAATCAAACAAGCCAATAAAGATTGGCTGAAAGACCTATAAAGCTTATGTCTGTATTTAAGTCACTGAAATCCTGAAAGTCGAACAAGCCAATTAACAATGGTGGGCTGACCTCTTAACTTTAATCCCACAATGACGAACTACTTTTTCTGAATTTTTAAAAGTGAAGGAGACAGTTTTGGACCTAAGCTTTAAGGGAGATTAATATTTGAATTTAAGGCGACATAAGTAAATCTTACTTTGTACTTTGAATTCAAGCATGATACTGTTTTGCGAGCAGACCAAACGATCAGGATTTTCTGCATTCTCTCCAAACAGAGGTAGCTCAAGTCAAACCACTCAAGGCTAACCTCTTCTTTAAATTCGAGGTTTAAGGTGATAGAAATGGAGAAGCATTGTTAGATGCATTCACAGCTAGTTGTGCAACCAACAATGTCGTTTCAAAAGTAATCATTCGAAAAATCTCAGTCATATCTCTGATGAACCGTACCATCCTGTAGTTTATCCAAACTAAAGAATCTGAACGTATGAAATATATTCGATATTTCAACAATATTTCATATTAAAATATTTCCATTTTGTAAGTTTTAATACACCTATAGTATTACAGTTTTCTATTTTAATTTTAGTATAAGTATTCTGTATCCCATTTCTTTTGCTGCATTTTCAAAATGTGTGATAATCAAAACGGAATGTGTCTTTTGAGTGTTGTGTACAAAAAAAGACCAAAATCCGTATTTTAATCAAAACAAACATCAGTTATCAGTTTTTAAGCAACATTTAAGATAACAAAAAAGTTAACAAACAAAAGCGTTTCAGAAAGAAGTCTTTTGATGAAATAAACAATTTCTTTCATCATTTTAAAATTCTATATCCATTTCCTTCTCAATTGACAGTTCATTTCACGGGAAAGGTTGGATATCAAAGTAAACACTTTGGACAAAATACTTTACTTTCGTCGGATTGTCCTTGTTGAAAGTAAATGCACAACGCTTTAAGGCAATGTAATGTATAAAACAATAACTTGTCGCAACATTGACTTTTCTGGAAGTGACTAGTGCTGTTAACGTATTTTTGTTTTTGTTTACAGATTGAAATTCACATGTGTGGCTTGTAATATTTTTTAAACCAGTACGTCATCAATAAATTGTATTGAGTTTATCATAGCGTTTTAAGAAAACATGGTTAATTTTCCATTAATAATTCATAAGATGTCCACGAACATTTTCATTGTAGGAGTGTTTGACATTAAATTCATTTAACGGGCATCCTGTTTTTAGCTCACTAACATTTCGGACGATTTCTATAAAATGATTATGCCGAAGACACCGAAGAAGGAACGAACGAGTGCTCCGCCAGGAAGCACTGTGACTTAAGATACCCAGTAAATTTGTTTCAATATCTTTTCTGAACATGAGATGTATTATTTATGCTTAAACCTGGGACAATGAAATTATTTCGCTATAGTCCTCCTTGCAAAACTGATGATATACATTATAGAAACCAAATCCCGCCAACGCCTATACTGTTTAACTAGGTGAGGTGAGGTGAGTTGGTGTTTAACGCCGCTTTCAAGATTATTTCACTTATATCGCGGCCGCTAGTATTATTGCAGGGAGAAAGCCCGCAACACTATTGTGGCTATGCATTGCGGTGAAACCTGCGAGCATTGGCTGGAACTAGCGAACCATGGGACTGTTTAACTACGAAGCGGAGGTGTGTCATGATTGAAGTCCGTTGATTGGTCTGCTGGTTATGCCAGCGGAGACAGCTGATTGGATTAAAGCCTCTCACAGGTAGATAATAAAATCATCGAGTGGGCCTGCGATGGATATATAGTATAAAGTGTAGAATTTTCGGAACTTAAACTCTGTATTATCGAGGATGTCAATATGTTCAAACTAAAATTTCTGCTTGTATTTTAAGCTGGTAATATCTTCTACAATCGGATGATTCGTTACTAAGATGTTTGGCCTTATTATGATAATGCATTTGGCATAATCATATAGCTATTCTGGAAATCTTGATTAATCAAAATTTCAAAAAAATATTTTCTTCAATGCCTTTGCTTCAATGCCCCTCAAGCTGTAATTGATATGGGGGAAAGAGGGTAATAAGTACGTTTATATGTATTGAGACCATTTCGATAAGAAAAACTTTAAATTCGAAATGGCTACACCTGATTTAGACAAGCCCATACCTGTTTATATAATTACTTGTCATAACTTTATCATGTTGGAATGTATGTTGGCCACCTATTATTTGACGCTGCATACACTTGTCTCATAACACTAAATGGAGTTCAATCACTAAAGATATAAATTCTTGTTGCCTTGAAGTTTCATTCTTTACAGGGATATGTCAACGCACCAGTTTATCATTTTTAAACCGGAACAAGATGTAAAAACATATCTTAAAGCTTTGATAACGTACTGACCTTATAGAACGTTTTTTTTAGAAGTTAGCAGAAAAAAATTCCTTTTAACGGTTCATCTCTTATTTTCAATCGTCATATCTAACAAAAAAACAGTCATTTTCCACAAACTGCGTTTTTCTTTTTGCTGTAATGACAGACTACCATTCGTAGAAATTCCAAACACTTTCTTAAGCCTGAACAAAAAGCATTAAAATGGTCTAAAGGGAAAGAAAAAATCTTTTTAAACACATGACACTTGCAAATAAAATGATTGACCTTTTGGCTACACCAGAACATAAGTTTGCTTCTTCGTATATTTTATTTTCTGAAATGGTACGGTATTCTACGAGATTGGTCAGTATTAAAGTATTAAAGGACCTTTAACTATTTACAGGCATTCAATCGACGTGTGATTAGTATTGTAGTGATAAATTTGAATGCCTGAGGTCAGAACTGAGCTTGAACTGCAAGTCAATTACTCAAGGAAAGACTAAAGCAAGTGATTCACGGATTCCACATTTTAATCATGCCTTCCTGGTAAGAATCCGTCACTATCCAAGTCAGCTGAACCTATTACCCACGAACCAAATAATCCGATCAGTATAATATTCATGCCATTGAAGCACATTTGGCTGTAATGGAATAAAAAAAACACTGTACATTTTCCATTAAGCTATTCACATTTGTTTAATGGTTTCAAAGTTTATTAACTGATACAGATTTTAACTTAACACAAAGGTTTGTTTTATGGATGATTACATGAACTTTTAGAATAAGATTAAAAATATAATTAACGGGTTACAAAAATAGGACAAGAATATTTCAAAAGTTATTTCAAAAGTAAATTTTTTAAATGTCATTGAAATAAGTTGATACATAACTACAGTCTGTCTTTTTTACGGTTAGTTGTAAAAGTGTTTGGTAAATGTTAGTGATGCACAGGTAATGTATTATATATGTATTACTCACGATTTTCACTAAAAAAAATAAGGTAATCTACCATTAAGCAAAACAACCACCATATGTTCATCAAGTTAATTCCTAAAAGCGATCAAAGAGAGGTGTTATTTCAACATTATTGTCGTGTGTTGCATTATTTGGTCAATTAGGGGGTGGCTGAATCTGACAACTAAACAATTCCCGGATGGGATACATGACATATAATGAAAGCTGTCAGCATCAGAGTAAATAGTTTTGAGATGGCGGTCGTATGGTCTGTAGGAGTGGGGGGAGGTGTAGGTGCAGAAATCACGACTACCAAAGATTGTAACCTCGAAAAGGAGGGAATAACCCGAAGTCCCTAAAGCTTATATACACTTTGTTTGAATCGGTATAAAACGTCAGTTAGGTTGATTTATTATGTTATAAAAAGCTTATAACAAGTTCATCATCAGATAGTCATAATGTACCAATGAAGTTAATAAATATGTTATTGAAACAATTACCTTGATTAACGATCCCCAAATGTTTTTTTACAAATATATCAAAGAACATATTAGACATGTAGATAAATATATTAATGGGAGGTTCTCGTGTGAATTTGTTTTTATAAATATTTCAGTTTTAAGGTACGAATTGATTGGCGGCATCTGATTCCAACCACATACATAAGTATGAATGCATAATGATTGTTCGGAAAGCACAGACAAGTGTACACTTTTGATGCATTGTTGCTCCAATCCATATGCAGTAAAATCCAATTATTTCAACAAGGGATCAAATCTTATAATCTTGGTATATATTTCAGATATAATGGTCCCTGGATAGCTTGAAATGGAAACAAATGTGACAGGCTATTTTTTACATATTTTACAAGTAATCATCACTGACTATGGTAAAATCGGTATCTTTAGTAGTACGAGTCTGTCATTATTCTGACCCTATTGATAATTTCAGTGATACAAATGATACCGAATTACATTGAAAATTGAGAAGTTAATTATTGATGTTTATACAAATAAGGAAAATCGAGTTTACAAGAGTATGATATAAATGCTTATATATCTGAGGCGTGTTTCTCAATGGGTGATTTAAATATCATGATGGTGATCAGTGGTTTTCAAAACTTATAAACGTTGTTTTCATGTGCAGTGTTATACAGTATTTTTCCCAAGATCAAAATCCCATAGAACTTGTCACGGACCAGTTTGCCCGAGTTGGTTGAACTTTTTAAACTTTGGCAATAGTATGGATATGGTAGGAACAATGCGGATGATGCACAATGCTAAAAGTAGTGTAGCTCATGTATGGTTGTGTCATTAAAGATTCAAGAAATCACATTTTTTCAATCTTAGACAAAATGAAGCTTGATAAATAATAAATTCACATCTTTCATCTGCATTAGTTAGCAACATTGGTCGTGTTAGCAACACTGTTGCTGAACAAAGGACATGACAAGTGTTGCATGTGTAGAACATAGATTCAAAGAGATGAAGAATTATACTTGAAATTCAGATTCCACAAGGTGCTCGAAAGATTTTTTTTTCGACATTCTTGAATTTTTAAAAGCACCAAGCAACAAGTGAATGTTGGTGTATAACCGTTGGGTGACCCTTAAAGGGGATCAAATACCCTTAAGCGTGACCGACCTACCTAATCATGGGATCATAAAAAAAATCTTATGCACATTTACCGATGCAACATACAAAGTTTGCCATACAAAATGTTTATGCATTGAAAAAGTTGAAATAGAATGATATGTACTCTGTTTAGCCCTCGCTTTAAAGCAAGCAGACCGAATAAAAAACTATTTGTCTTTGATGATCTCTGAATGTGAGTCTGAAAATGTCAAAATGACAATGAGGCTTTTGATCTTTGTTTTTATGCGTACATAATATTGCACTTCATCACAGGGGTCTGAGCACACTGCGTCCATCTAATCTATCACTATGCAAGATTACATGTTGTACTCGTAAGATTCACGTCCATTAATGTGACACAGAGTACGTTGTATGATTTGTCCATGTGGCTGAAATAAGAGGCATAATACCACATGTTCTGAGTCAAATCATCTCTCGACTTTCATTTCAAAATGTCAAACTTATTCATTGATATGCTTTGTTGAGGTTGCAAACTTACCTGAAGGTTATACAATGTAACCACCTTATTTAATAAGTAACTAATAAGTACTTATATACTGATTTTCAGAAACAACAAGTACTTCTACACTTCTAACACCATATACAGCTGCATGCCAAAAGTTTGTACACATACCTGAATATACTAGTCGCATATCATGTAATTTGAGATGCCTTTGAGGTATCGTAGCGTTGCGAAAAAGAAACGTATAATATTGAACTTTCAATACACATATGTAGATCCATTCTTCTTTAAGGCATAGGTTTATCGTACCCCATATTTACCCGTAGTTTACAGTTTTGGCAGGTCATTGAAGTGACCAGGGGTCAAAATTCCGAAATCACTAATTTTTATTTTTCTCCATAAAATCCTTCATAAGTTATCAACTTCTTTAAACATTAGTCACGTTTCTTCCTTAGCACAAAGTCAATGTGATTATGTTGGTTTTGATCTCTGATAGTCGATATGGAACATTTTATTCGACATATAACGAAATTGAAATTTCGAAAATGCGACAACTTCTGTCTTTATCAATATGCCAAAATTCGAATGTTTGCACGAGTGACCAGACATTGCCAAAATGAGTTCAAGAATGGCTATTTCACACATGGACAGTTAGTGATCCAATGTCATTCTTGCTGAAGTTATTCTATTGACGTTGAAAAGAAACCCAAATTACATGATATTTGCACTATGATTCAGTGGTTATTGAACAAACTTTCGGTATTCAGCTGTATGAAGTTTGACACATACAACATACTCCAAACACCTTTAAGTTCCTTATATGCTAATTCGTTCAATATTCGGAACGATACTCCTTTAAAAATTTACTATTTAAAGGCATTGGAATATTTTTATGAAATTTGAATGTGCAACTTCATTGATACGCTTCCTTTTGGTTGCAGACTTAACTGAAAGCTACACAATTTAACCACAATATTTGATGTTTAAAAAAATTACCATTTAGTCTCTTCTGGCGTGGCATTACGCAGTTTGAACAAACAAAATAAGATCTTGTTGTGAAATGAGTTAAGATACATTTGATATGGTGAATATTGTAGTCTTCCTTTGCATGTACCACGTTTTACTATAACCGTCACATACTTGTAACCCAATTGCCTTATCATAACTGAGTAAATAATAGTAAATAATAAGCATCATCATTTGAATGTACTGCAAATTAAAAGTAGAATTAGAGTAGAAGTAAAGTAGAATTTAAATTTACTAGATTATACTTCTTTTTTATATTTTGAGATTATCAACGGTTGAAAGGTTCAAGTTTCTGTGTTTAAAAATGGTTTTAAGAAAAGACAAATCTCGATCCGTCCTTTGAGTACATTAGTACGGTTTTATGGCCGTGAGCTGTACTATACATATGCTGTATACAAGTTATATTATTTAGTTTATTACCATGTTTGGATACATTTTATGAGTACAGAAACAAATTACATGTTATAATAATATTGACTGTTTTCATTAATTAACATACAATTTAAGAATGTTAAATATCATATTTCAGGTATTAATCAGTAAAAGTACAGTAAATAGAAAATAATCCCATACCATTTCTATGAAACAAGTATGGAAATACGAAAATTGAATTATCAAAACTAAATCCAGGCTCTTTTAAATGAATCAATAAGTGTTAATGAAATTGTAGACAAATGAGATAAATAAATCTTCATGTTTTATATCATTTCATAAAGACGATGACGTTAGCTTTAAATTGAATGTATACACTAACTAGCAATCTTATGAATAAATGCATACTTATTCTCTTTGTATATCCTGAATAAGGCAATCAATGGAATGGTACGTGATTCAGTTTGATTGCTGAATAGACACTGTAGCCGTCTGCCCTTTGTTTATCAGCATACTTTATCGCCCTTATCTACATGTCTGTCAGTTGGGTCGTGCTTGGTTTCACGTTCATAGGCTTTGTCAATAATATACATCCCAGTCTGAAACTCTTCAGAGAAGAGTGCATCCACGAAATCGTGTGAATAACGTTGTTGCCAGAAGCCTTCAAACAATAAAAGATCCCATTAAGACCTTTTGTCTAGCAGACCAAAAGAACATAACTTGAATAATGATGTAAGTACATGTTTCCTCTGGCAAGGTTTTTGGGTTTAGGGTTTTTGAAGAATCTGGACAAAGATATTATATCTTCAATTCGTCCCTCGGGAATCATCAGGGAAATCGCATCGAATGTTGAGTCTTTGATTCTTGTTAAATCTTACCTAGTAAAGGCTTGGTATGAGGTTGTTAAAACGTGTTGTAATTGGTAAACTCGCCGACTGATGGAATGGCAACAACCTAGTCTGGATCAAGTCTTTGATGTAACAAATTCTTTGTCTAGTGACCTTAGCTAATCTTAAATTGCTTTTACTTGGTTCGCTGTCGTTGTCAATTATATCTAAGCTATCTCAGAACAGAATCCCCTTGTTTTCCAACTCTAAAAGTTAATTGAGGAGTGTTTTAGAACCAAGTACTTGGCTAATGACGGAGTCAACCTCGGTCACCCTTACTCTTCACAAGTTACCCAAGTGAACCTTCGTCAGAAAATTTGTACCGAAACTACCCACCCTTCACTTGAATGAGCAAATGAAATTGCTACATCACAAGCCCGTCAAATGACGTTTCACAACAGGCTTTAGTCATGCTTTAGGGAAATTACGTTGTTATTCCAGTTCTAAACTCACACTTCCGTGTTTTCAGCCAATGAGAAAAGGAGGTTTCCTTTTAATTGAAAAAGTCAAATTTCTTAGCGTGCGCTCGAGTTTTTTACCAAACACATATTTCACCAACACGTAAAACGCAGTTTCATTGCATTTTCTTTTCATAACAAGGCTAAAGGAGAGTAATTAGAATCAAGGTTTTCCTGTTGAATTGTGAATAGTATCGGAAGATTAAACCCCTGGGAGACTGCGGAGACTGAATGACTAGCAAAGAATCTAATTTATTTCGAAAAACCCGAAATAATTCAATACACTATATATGCATTGTCCAAACCTTTGTGTTTGTTTGTAAGTTGTAATGTGTGCAATTGTGTCTCGTATGTTAGCAATGATCAAATGTAACGGTATGCTCGCCTGCTATTTCGTCATATAAAAAGTAAGAAACTATAAAACATCTTACATATAGCTTTTACAAGAAGGCACTTTCAAGCTTTCCTAACTCCCATCAATCTGTCACATAAAATTATATAATCATATTGTTTGCTACCAGAATATGAACCTTCTTAACTAAACAAGTGCCTCTTTCGTCTTAGTATCATAGTAAGGGAATAAATAATACTGCACTTTTATCTGTTATGCTATTCATTTCAGTTAAGTGTATGGTAAATATTTCCTACCTCCCCAAAGTATTCATGTAACTTGTCCAAACACAATGACTGATTTTTTTTCTGAATTGATCATTTCCCTAACTTCACTGTATATGTTTGTTAGTCTGCTAGACCGGAGCCCAGGAGAGGGCGCTGCACACACGCCACGAGTTTTGCGCTCAGCAGCAAGGTTTAATTTTGTAAGTGATGGACTTGTGATATTTATACATACATATGCTAGTTTTACTCCAAACCTTAATAGTAGTCATTTCTAAACCATTACCATTTATTTATATTAATGTCAACCATAACTTTCTAAAGAAAATTTGAACATGTCCTTGGATGATTATTGGTTGCACTCAAGAGTAACTTTGAAATAAAAACTTTATAAATATATTCAGTATATCTATATCGCGCACATACCCAGACCGAATACATACCGTTGTCAAACCTAAGCTGCCAATTACAACGCTTGATTGGCGTCTCGAACACATGTTTAACCGGGTATCCACTTGTACTGCTCGGTGGGCAGGTGCACATTTTGAATGAGATGACAAGCAAAAGTTGATACAACAAGATTTAACTCGTGTTTCAGTGTGTGACCTGGATCAACTTTCAACTCTCAGTTTACTATACTTTTACTCAATTTTTTTTACGACAAATTGTTGCTGAATTTCACGGATAGCGGTCAACTGACCTATGCACAAGACAACGTGCAACGAGTTGAGCAACGTTATTTCAATCTGAGCAACAAGTTCTTCCCCGAATGCATTGTGCAGCAGACATTAGATAGTCGGAGATGTAAACCCTCATGTGATTGGTTCAATGTGTCCCACAGTATTTGCGCTAATACTGTGACAGTGGTATAAGCCTTGAATGCTTACAAGTATCAAAATAACATGAATAACTTTAGTTAATAAAGACGGGATAAGTCTTGGGTGAGGTGATATGGGGTTTAACGGCGCTTTCAAGAGTACTTCACTTATATCGCGGCTACTAGTATTATTGCAGGGAGAAATCCCGCAACACCATTGTGGCTATGCATTGCGGTGAAACCTGCGAGCATCGGCTGGAACAAGCGAACCATTGATGGTACTGCACTGAAACTCAGTGCAGCATTGCACCCAAACCTGACTGCGTGTAGAACAGTTCTCTACTGCAGACACAGTTCCCGAGCCCCTGGCGGGATTTGGGATAATTCTTGCTTTTGAGGTTTAAAAGACTTCCTTCATGGAGTTGTGTCACTTTTGTGTGATTTTAAGGAATGAGGTTCTACTCACGTTTGATTGTTTTGCGCCGAGTTGTTTTTGGTTTTTTCATATTCTAAAAGTTAATCCGGCTTTAACGAATACCTAGATAAAGATAGTGGGCTTAATGTAAAATATTAATGCCTTTTCTGAAATGTGGGAAACATCTTGAATACAAAGAGTGCTCGTTTTTTATAATATATTTATAATTCGTATGACCATTAGGTTAAACGTATTGGCATTGCTATTTATGAGCTACTAAAGAAACAGACGCGTGCTTTGTAAACCTGCCACGATTGATTTTATCCATGCATTTTAATAAAGTTTACAACACTGATCTCAATGGGTATGGAATTTACGATGTCATTTATTTTCATTTTACATCCTTTTAATTTTTTAAAATGATATACATACTACTTCCGAGTTGTTAAAGCATAAACAGTGATGTGAATGCCACTTATTTTCAATATTGATTCCACACGTCGGAGCTAAAACAAAACTGTCGAGATCAAACCAGTATATTTTCATTTTTGAATCTGTGATAATTGCTTTATCGCTCTTGTCCATTTTGTTAAAGCGGTTATTCTCATAATTCAAGTGAGATTTTTGCGATACTTTTCTACAGATGTTTTGCATAGGAGTTGAAATGTAGAAAGTGAAAAACAAGAATAAAGTTTTACTTGGTGCCTAAAACCAATTTATAAAACTCATTGAAAATTTAAAAATAAATAGGAATTATGGTCATTAAATACATGTATAGCCGAGCCTTAACGTTTTTACTTAGCAGGTATAAGGACATTTGCTATACCTTAAGTTATAACGATAAAAATACTTAATTTTCTTTATAATTAGTGTGCATTCAATGAAGCCACAATTTAACACAGCCGACGGTACTGAAGGGTCTGAAAATAGTAAGAGGCGGCTG
This sequence comes from Phorcus lineatus, assembly GCA_921293015.1. Taxonomy (NCBI): domain Eukaryota; kingdom Metazoa; phylum Mollusca; class Gastropoda; order Trochida; family Trochidae; genus Phorcus; species Phorcus lineatus. The sequence continues at coordinate 21,414,956 of OV121095.1, forward strand.
TGCACAAAACGGACCCATTCATCGTTGAAAACGACTGAACCAGGTTTGCGTGCAGTTTTCTATATCAAACTCAATCTCCTAATGTGGAACAATGAAAACAGATTCAGCATTTCTGTTGCATTTACGATAGCAGTTGCCTTTTTTGGTCTTTATTACAAAAAATGTTTAGTTCCCTCAACGTTCAATTCATTTCTTCCGGTCTTTAAGAATGATCCTTATATCCTGAAGAAATTCATCTTTGACCATAACTTTATCTCACCTGAGGTCATCCAAGGGCTTCCATGACTTGATGTTCCGATACTCTTCATGATAAACCCTTTCTCCAAGACCATATCCATGAATGGGGTTTTAAATGGCTAAATTTTGTGGATAGTTTGTGTTGAAATATATTGCCGTCAGGGGAACATATCGGATTGCGGAGAAGAGATCGCGTTACAACAGAAGAAAGTGTTATTTATGACGGAGCAACTTCTCTGGTGAGAAAATGGAGAACCAAGGACGTACGTTGATTAATATACACATGTAACCTGGATTCGCAGACAGTGTCAAAGCGTAGATCAGGTCTTAAATTCCAATTTAACACAGCGGCAGAGACCCTCACACGCAAGGCTTCAAAGACCGACATGATGGGCTACTGTCAATTATAAGGCGTAGTGGTGGTCATAGCATTTCATCAATTTTAGTACTATAACTCTTTCAACCTATCGATTCTTTGAATCCAAGGTATTAGTGGTGACTTATGTCATTAACTTTGATTTATAACGTGTTGGCCTTGACTTAAGCTCATCACTGCAGTTTAGACTTCATGCTAGCTCCTATTTAACTTTTAAGCCCTCAAAAACGGTCTGCAACTCAATTAATTCTGATGTAATGTGATCTCTGCGGCTGCCTTTTAGTCTTGATTGATAGATTTATTTACTCCCCAATCTTCCACAGATAATGTTAATCTGCCTTCACGTATTCTCTGATCCACTGACCCCCCCCCCCCCCCCCCCCGTCCCCACCCCATCCCCACCCCCGGCAACGGCATCGGTTTCCAAAATGGTTATTCATGCAACGAGATCGTCAATGATTTAACAGGAATTATAGAATTAACGATGGTACCCTGAATGTTCAGGTAGGTGTTTAGAGAATATTCATTGTAATCAATCAATATACTGATGAGGTTTTTAGTTCGTTAACAATCTAGGATTTATTTTACTTAAAAAAACCTTTAATGAGCTAAATCTGAACTCCTATTCTTTAAGTTGTTGCTTAGATTACCTTATTAACCTTCGATTACCTAAGTATGCTTGAAAAGGTCGCCATGACCAATATTTTTAAAAATAAAACAGCTGAGTTAGTTAAATGATATCAAATGTATTTAAGCTATCAATTTATCCTACGACAGCTTATTCTTCTTCTATTTTCAATCGCGGTGAGGTACAGTTTTAACGAATCCATATACTGGAAGATGAGAGGTCAATCCACTGGACAAAATTGTATAGCTAAGGTTCAAAATCGCAGTGGCAAAAAATAAACAAGGTACAGTAACAGTAAAATATTAATTCTGTTCTCTATAAAAACTTTTTAACGTTTTTAAATCATGTCATTGATTCTGATCTTTAGAACAAATTATGCATTATAAAAAGCTACTTAACTGTCATAAGGTTTATCCAGGATTTGGTTTAACTTTATACTTACTTGTACATATTGTTTGCAGTCTAATTTTTAATTTTTTAAAAACTTAAGCTTTAAGGGAAAATTAGATGAAATTAAAATATGAATTTTTGTTTGTTTAGATTATGTTCATAATATACTAGAAAAGATCATTTTGATGCAGCCTAAATAACAACATGATTGTATTATTTGGTAAAAGTATTTGATCGCATTAATGAATGAATAATACAAGTACTGCATAGGAGTAGCGTATGTTTTCCAATAGAAATCCCTTCACATTTACTTTAACATATGCTTATAGTTCATTCTGCATTATGGCTCTCCGTGACGTAAAATACAAATCCTTACGTAAAATGTCTTTTATTCTCTGTAAATACAAAAGTTCTTGAGTCATATCATGATGATAAACTAACAAACGTGATTTTTTAAAAAGGAAATTTATAATGATATATTTCTCCATTAACTTCCAAATTTAACGTCAAATATAGAAGGTCCGTACATATCCCTCAACCTTTCGAAATTCAACCACGACAACTATGACACTCTAACTCAGCACTTAACAATTTATACAATTGTAATATAGATTTGCAATTATACAATTTTGTATCGCCAGGCATCTTAATGTAATTATGATATATTCAGATCATATTAATAATTGCGCTGGAGGCAATCGTGAAGTAATATTAGTAAAACGTCAAAATGCCAAATGAAACAATTCAAATTTCTAATTAGCAAAACATAGCATCACACGATGCTCATTATTTTTTTAATTCAGCAAAAGGACAGGATAAATGATAAGTAGATTGTTTTTTATATACACGTTTTATTTGCAAAAGTACAAACATTTTCAAGAAAGAGAACCAATACCGTTTTTATAGAGTCAAATATACAATGAATCACCAGTCATCAGCAACGTAAGTTGATTGAAAGATATTAGGTATTTTAAGAGCTCCGAAGATACAGATAATCAGATGAAGTTATCACATGACTCACATTTGAGTCAAGGAATAAGATGAAACAGTTTTTTGCAAGATAGGAAACGTTCCATTCATAGTCTTTAACGTTCAATGTCATCCCTAAAGATCAAGCAATTGACGAAACAAAGACCCAAACGTACAAATTACATCATTGCAAAAAAACACTGTACATAACGAATCATTCTCAAGATATTAACGTTGTCGTTGTAGCCAGAAACAGCACAATCCATAACCTTTGGTAGACGTTGACGGCATCACTACTAGCTAGAGTTCTTGGGACATTTTCACAAAACTCAACCATCTCTGTCGTTAAGTCCTCATTATTGATAACCTTTACCCGATCTCCTGTAAAACCAGTACCAAATTCCTTCCAGGGTGTCACTTTCGGTCGTAGAGTCGTTCCACTCCGCAATATCAGGTAATTCTGTAGAAGAAATGGTGGTGATTTTAATAATTGTATGTGGAAAGAACACCAACGCGTTTTTGCCAAATGCTTTTGCCTGATACATATGTAACTTGAATTTGAACATAAAATCATAAGAGTTTTCTATGAGGCTTTCATAAACTAATATGAAATACGCTTAAAAGGTAGGAAGGGCCGACCTCTAGCGTAATTCGATATATAGAACATAAGACCTTGAACTGTTCGAGAGGTCTTAAAAATTGAATCTTTGTTAAAGAACTTTAACTGATTTTATTTGTGTCTAATACCAAAAATAAAATTCGCATATATTAAGATTCAGACTATACAAACACATCATCATGCTGAGAACTTTGCCAAAATTCTTGGACTTGATTTCAAAACATGAGTAAACTTATTCATTAGTTTCATGTGCTGATGTACAGCAAGCCTTAAGCATCAATTTCAGAAGTGAGGGATCCGAAATTCCAATGTTGGGTAGCTCAGTGTGTACGTGTTGAATTATACCATTTGTTATTATTATATTACCTTCTTGGCATATCCAATAAGAGCCTCATTATCTATAGAAATCGATATCTCATATCATATTAATCCGCTGCTAAGGGCGAAATATCTATCGAGAAACATTGGATGATTTCAGATTGATGCTGATAAGCAAATTTCACAAAACAAGAAAACCTCATTCTATAAACTATCACTATTAACTATTAACAGTGAATTGTACATATCAAATGAGAACATGTGAAATTCATATTTACATTCAAACTTAATAGTATCTCTTTTCCTTTCTCTAAACGTTGGTGTTCATACCTGCCCTCCTGAAAGGACTGTGTTGGAAAGTATTGCTGTGTTGCCAAGGAAAAACGCCAGATCCTCTGTTTGCAGCAACAACACAAAATTCAGATTAACAGCACAAGAGATAAATACAAGTGAGGATAAATATAATTTTTAATAAAAGTCAAGTATTAATTGCTCGTCAAAACTCTTGATGAGAAATATAAGAATCCAATAAAGCTAACTTCAAATTCAAACATCAGTTAAACTGAAAATTCAACCAGCATCAACGCAATGCACTGCGAAGCCTAAAACTCTGTATGCAATTTCTAGCAATGTAGGCTGATGTTGTTAACATTAGTAAAAGATTGAATTGCCTTGATAATCACTAACAGAACAAAGGATAGATATGTTTGTAACAACCTAAACCGGAATTCATGTTTTTTCACAGTAGGTAAACACAACTCAAGCAGAGCTTTTAAAACAGTATCATGTCTATTAGTGAAGGTATGTATTGTATAATGATATAATGTATAATATAAGTAGCAAATATGCGCCTAGAGTGGCATCAAAACAAAAATCAATTAACGGCAAGTAATTAGATTAAACTGCTTCAATAAGCTTATCTAGAAAATGATTTCGTGACAATGGTTAGATAATGTTTACATTTGAAGAGTAACAAACTGTACACAACAACTTTTAACAAAATTATTTAGTCGATTAATTACGTAAAAGCAAATTTACATAAACAGTAAATCTGAAGTGATTTCAATTATCAACAAAGTAGGTTAACGTTGCACACTCATCTGGACAAATGTATTGCAACAATGGTTAGGTAAGTTAATAGTAGGAAAGTATCAAACCCATATACTAATAATTAAATCAAAGTAACATTCAATTTATAACGCACCAGATTACACCACTCCAACGCACTTGGCTAGAAAACTTTGTTACGACAATAGATCAATAGTTCAATATCACGAAACTTATTTATAATCTCTGCAGTGCCAATGGTAAATGCTTATCGGATAGATTAGAATATTGAGATGGCGGACAACAGGTCTTGACCTTGTGACATTACAATACTAAAGGTTAAGTTTCAACGTGACCAAAAACCTGTAAAATATGTTGTCTTGTTATTGAAATATTCTATTAATAAGTTGTAGAAAAATAGATAAATATCTCATCAGTGTTACCTTAATACATCACGAACACGTAAACGCTGTTAAAGACATTTTGGTATCAAACAAGGAAACACAAACAAACAACTATATACAATTTAAACATTGCAGTAACTGGTCAGTGTTGTAATGACCTTGTAATTGACTTTAGGTCACCCAAATTCCTAGTCACTGTATCCCATAAGAAGACTTGTATAAAGCTTGAAGACTCCAAGTGCAGTGGTTCATGAGATATCGCGCTAACAAGAAAAGGCCGGACGGACAGACATTATGTCCCCTCAACCTCCACCCCCAAAACCCCCCCCTCCTCAAGTATTTAATGATAAGGGTGAACGTAGGTTATGAGAAAGGTCACCCAACATATAAGAATTAAATGAATTATACGTACAACTGATGGTTCTCTTTAGTGTTAAGAGATCTAAAGTATAGTTAAACTGCTAGTACATATCAGTTAGCAGGACATTTACAACGACGGCCAGACGAAATAAAACCCATTGTACTACCCGAGGCTTTTAACGTCTCTTTCTCTGAATGGTTTAGGACATTTGAAATGAAAGAAACTGAGGTTTTTAATTGTAATTTATCTCAGAAACGATTTCACGTAGTGTTATTATGTTGTACATTTGTAATAAGGAAGATACTTAGGTCTTTATGTCTAATAAAAAATAAAATAACTGTTCAATCTTACATAGTGACCATTCCTTGTTGTTATGTCTTCTTAACGTGCAATCTCAAAGGGCCATGTTGTTGGAGTCGAATATTTCTAACTTCATAAATGGTGTTATTTTATGGAGGATTTGAAGATGGTTTTGGAAATCAGCATATAAGTGCTTATTATTTATACAGTGACAATACTCAGACTAAAGTCGTGATTTGTGGTCGAAAACTGGACAAAGGCGCGCATAAATGACTGAACCGTATTTTTGGAAACTTATTTACAGAAGACACAAAGTCAAATATTGATTGGTAGTTTTTAGTAGGTAAATAAACTAATATTTATGTTAATTTTGACACCTTGACATCTATATGACAATTTTTCATTAAATTTTCAAAAACAGGAAAATATTATGATTTTGGCATTTTAGCAATACAAATGGGGCTTTAGAGAGGCGAATTGAACGTAGCGTAGAACGTATGGTATTTTTGCTCTTATTTAAGCCACATCAACAATCATAAATCACACTCTGTGTCCCTTTCATGCACACAAGACATGCAGAAGGGGTTTTGCCAGTGATGAAAATGAAGACTAAGTAAGAATGGTTTTGTATATCATGAAAGATTCGGGGTTCGGGATGGGGTTATTATTACCAAAGACATTGAATTACCTCAGCTCAGTCAGAATACTTGATTAAACAAAAGAAATATACAACTTCAATACGTCAAGTATCAATGTATTATTAGTTTTTGTGGAAATGGCTATCGAGGGCGAGCTACAGTTAGTGATCTTGTATAAGGTAGTGTATTGACTGAAATCATTCTCCATAGATTATCCTAAATGTAGCCACCTTGTGGCTTGCTTGCTTTTCATACTTCATATTACAATTGACAAATACTTCAGCTTATACAACACCGTGAAGGTCAAATGCTTGTTCCTTAAAAAATCGGTGAGCATGATCATCGGTCATGTCTTGAAAAAGTAAAATATGAATCCGAAATAATTTCCCTTAAAGTTACTGACTTACACTTACATGTATATCTGAAGTATACCCGGCTGAAATAAAGTGTAAAGAGTAGGGAAGAGTGCGAAATCTTGTCTAATAGATCAAAATTAGAAATATGTTATGTTTGAATCTGTACTCATACATTGTCTTTCTAATTTGAAAAGATAAACTATAGGTCGTGTGAAAAAAATGGAAGCAAGCATCTAAACTACCAGAAACGAAAAACCTCCAAAAAAATCAATTCAAAGAAATTGTAACAGTTTTGAGTTTCTTAATAATTCCCACAGGCGTTATTACTGCCCTTACATCCAGGCACGGTTTTATGTCAATCAAACGAGATTAATCCATGATATGGAAACCGACATGTTATTCCTGATATCGAAAGTCTAAGATTCCAATGTTTAAGGGACAACGTTTTTTCCTTTTTCAACAAATTTCAATATACATTCAAGTTATAATTCAATTAGTTACTATTGATTTAAAAAGGACCAAATCATTCGATATTTAAATCAAAACTTATATTTACGACTTCACATTTTGGTAAATAATATTAAGTTCCTGAGCGATCTAAAATAAACATATCTAAATTAAAGTTTTGGTATTAGATATATGTATTATTAAGAGGTTGGCTAGATAGTGCCTTTAAATGATTAGTTAATCTGTAAATTCAAGTTTTTGTATCAGCATATATTTTACTCACCAAATATTCCTCTCTCGAAGAAGTCGGAGAACTGTAAATTTTCTATAAGCTTGGACAGATTCTGTGAATAGAACGCAAACAGTAACAAGGAGTTATTGAAGATTTTACGTTCGCTGTTTTCAGAAAAAGATAACATGTTAAGATAATATATCCACATAGGGGGTACGATTTCCGGAAATACTTCATAACACTATAACACAGTTAAGAATAAATATCAACAACTATTTAGGTTCACATCCACCTGAAAATAGCAGAAAAAACGTGTTTTATAAACACTTCCGGAAAACAGACGCCAAACGTTTTATTAGCCAATCAGGTGCTAGGGGGGTTGCGAGGACATAGACAGGACTCGTTTTATTAGCCAATCAGGTGCAAGGGGGGTTGCGAGGACATAGACAGGACTCGTTAACGACTGGCTGATATGTGTCATTGTTTAAATTATAGATTCCAGCGGTCGTGACGTATATATTTATATATTTAATTGGGCTTTCGAGTAGCCAATTTCTACGCACTTTGAACCGTCATATCTTTTTAATTAAAGGACGCATCGAAACTCTGTTTGGTGTTTCATTTACTTGAATGTATTGTCTTTATGAAAATTGGGATTGAAGTCGGATATAAAACAACTAGGATATATTATCTTTAACAATGTCTGTCTTAAAACAAAACTACAAACAAAAAAGGATAAGTTCTGAGCTCTTCGTAATTCCCCTATTCTGTATCAGGCTATTGTATCTTTTCGAATAATCTCACAGTGAATTGTATCACGAATTTGAGGTTTTCCTAACCATTGAATTGAGCCACCCTCTAGGTTAAGTTTCAGTCATTAGTGGGAACTACAAAGTTATTCAAAATTACTTTCACTATATATTAGATACGCTACTCCCTTCTACAAATGCGAAGATTAAAATCTTCATAGTTTTAGACGTTTACCTAAAACAATTACAAAAATGCATCGTTTAATTAAATATGATATGGTACACCGTATTCCATATGAAAACAAAACGTGAAACACGGTATTAACGTCAGAGAAAAACCTCGTATGGAATTTTTGTAGACATTAAGATACTTAATGAGATAACTATAGTGTAAGTTAACACAAAAGTCATATTTTCGTCTGAATTGTCGTATCTAAAGGTCAACCAAAAAACAAAAGTATTTTATTCAAATCAATACAATCGCATGATTATTTTCATTTCAAATTTCATTCTAGATTTCTTACCTTTGGTTTCCCGATAAGGGATTTTCTAACAGCCACTTCCGATCTGTTAATTATAAAATAAAATTCAAAAGTAAATTTTAAGAATTTAAAATTCTTAATTTCCTTGAATTAACCTCAACATGTAGGTTAAAATTTACATCAAACCAAGACGTTTAAGTCATGTTTTCTATATACCCTACCATTTCTTTAAAACTGACATTTCTTTAATTAAACAACGTCAATTACATGAATGAAGATAACATTCACAAAGCAAATGAAGAGCTGATTAAAACATTCACCTGATATCATCGCCCCGAAAAAACAAGCTCTGGTCGTTGTATATCATTTTGAACGAAATATCCAGTTTCTGTGAAAAATTGTCATGAAATGCAAGTTAGAGTTTTCTTACTTACTTGAAAAGAAATGGCATTTACAATTCCAACATCTTACGCGTACTTTTTTGTTTGGAACACGGTTCGTCTGATACAGAAGGAAGTGCGTGATCAATACCTCATGTTCTTATCATAAAACACATCATTCAAAATCAATGCATCATGTTCTAACAATAAAACACACCATTCAAAACCAATGCATCATGTTCTTACTATAAAACAGAAATCACTCATATAGATATATTATTGTTTTGATTATCTATTATTGTACATAGTTGAATGTTACATTCGTGTTAAACATCAAAATAACCTTTACAAAAATTAATCTAATTATTTAGTCGTACTTAACAATTTTATCGAAAAGCACGTCATACACGAATTGCAAACTTCCGAGTAGAATTGAAAAGCCCATCAACTTATTTGAATTGTCAAATTTCACTTTTAACATGTATACTCACCAAAATAATTCAAAGACCTACATGGTTTTCGATAGTGATTTATTATATTCTTATCATAATCCATTTGATTATCAAATATATAATATTGGAGTGGTCCTTATGGTAAAACTCCTATAAATACATCGCATCTCGGTTAGCAAAGGCCGAATTTTCCAAATGCTCTTCACTCTATCATCCCTTCACATTTCATCAGAAAAGGTCTGTTTCAAATTACCCGCCCTTGGTTTGAGTAAGTCAATTCAAGTGTTACGGCGATTGGACTGTGATTAGCTCACACTTTCATATTCACTGCCAGTTGGAAGAGAAGATTTCCTTTCGAATTTTAATTTCAACTTTCCATGTACCTTGTTAGGGTTCTTTTAGAATCAGTGTTCCCAACACTTGTTTTAGCTCTCTCGTATCAAGGCGTCCATGCATCGGCTTGTAGTTGAATAGTAAGAATAAGGAGCAGATGATTGAGTACAAATTGTCGTGACGTAAAGCCCAAGGGATGCTTGTGAAGTGTATTGGAAGATTAAACCTTTGGTGACCGAGGGTAATCACACCGTTGACAGTTACAAGAGATTAACCCAATTTATCATATAAAATCATTAATTACATATATCAATTTATTGATTATTTACCAATTATTAATGTTGATCAATAATTCAACGTGTCGTATGGTAAAATTTATCATTTTTATTTTTATTTTCAACGAAGTTCAATTTTCATGGACTCTTTTTAAAACAATTCTCATTGTATACATGTGCTATATCCATACATGACGCTTATGGCTTATGATATCTTAATAGTCCGAGTTTGTTACTTTATGTTGTCACTACCACCGTCAAAATGGTACAGGGTAAAAGGAAATATTTCAACACAACATCGGCAATTGCAATTTTTTTATGTGGGCGAGAAATAAAGAGAATACTAAACTCTCCTACATGTGTTGTAGGTTTCATCAAAGTTGTATACGGTTAGGTGTTGACGTGCTTTCGCTCGTTATTTTTCCAAAATATAAACTCATTTAATAAAAATCGAATGATGGAAGGTCGTCTAGTGTTTATACGTGTCTGGTACAAATTAAAGAAGAACTTTGAATTACCCAGCCAAGAGAGAAGAGGTTATAGTCTCCACATTCTGAAGAAACGTTGAAATGAATAGTTGAGGCTATCGTGGACATAACCCGGTCCTTGTTGATGATCAAATCGTGACCATGAAGATCAAGAGAGACGGAACGAGTGAAGCCCAGTTTGTCTTTGAGAACTAAATCTCCCTTGATCAAATGAGATATATTTTTTTTGAAAAAACTTGTGTTAAATGTGCAATTTTCGCTCTAAATCTTGGGATTTTTCTTGATATGATAAGAATTCTTAGTATGATAACAATTATCATTTAAGGATAAATTGAAATTGTTATTTGAATTCTACTTGTCAAAAGGGGAGACATGTAAGTATAGGTCAATAATTAAAGAAGCATAAGGTTTTTCCATTTTCCTTCTTCAGTTAGGAAAATTCAAATAACAAATATTTACAAACATTTTGAAAGTAAATATCAATTTAAGTACTTTCGTCGCATGACTTTACCCTGTTTGATTATACAAAGGCAAATTTGGGACAACATTTATGACAGACCTAGTTTTAACCCCCTGAATCCCTGAAGAAATGCTCTCAACATATATGATTGTCATTCAAAAGTCTATAACATGAAAATGTTTTTTCGAAAAAATATGATTAAACTGACGTCAGACAAAACATGTAAATCAAAATTTCCTTTTTTTAGTTAAATAGCTTATATAGTAATATTACCCGCACGTACTTAAAACGAGCTCCTATACACCGTAAATATATATAGGTTTTCATTATTATCTTTACAAGAACTGTTCTTAACATGATTCCAATTGCCATTGCAGTTATATATATCGCTCTGGTAGATGCAGTTAATTTGCAGTCATACGATTCTCCTTAAACGATATTTGAAGTGACATATTTTGCAGCCACATAACTTTAGCAAGATCTAGTAAATGTCATTATTTACTAGCTTTAATTACTCTTCTTATAGGAAACTTAACAAAGACTTGCTTAAAATGATCAAATGAAATAGATTCTTTGATCTTGACATGCTGGCAAGTGTTTATGGTCAATAAATGCCTTCTCCAATGGCTCTCTCAAAGAAATGATCATTTATCAAAAGTGCATAGCACGATTAGAAAGAACTATGACGTTACAACATTACCATTTCGAAGTATTCACCAAGGTCTCCGAGCTTTATACGCACACTGATGTTTTCTGTAAACTAAAAGAAAATGGACATCATAGAGAGATAGTTCGTAGTAACGAGACATCATATCTTATGTTTACAATAATCATTCTTTTGATCATAAATGCTTGATTTTGTACTGCGGCCTTCCTTTGATTTTGATTAAATAGATCATTAGTTTTAAGCATTTAAAAAATATTATCTTTGATGTTTATATCTTTTGTAACACTTCAATTGTAAAATTTGCTTTGATATTGGCAGTATGTTTGATAAGACAATTATCAAAATCTTCATAGGCAAGGATTCTGTCGTCCTCGCCACGCAAAAGACAATCTGCACTTTAAGACTTTGATTGGATAAAAATCGTTAGAAGTGTATGTTGAAAGTTTTCACTGCGAGGGGTTCTCTTAGAGTATCAGCCATAAACATCGGATAAAAAGATGGAGTGAGATTTTTTAAATCGGTTGAAAATTATAGTAAAAATCAGACTTTTGAATCTGTAGCTTATTCTTAAACTCAATTTCGCTTTTTTAAATCTCTTACCCTCCTTCTATATCTTCTAATTTTCGTTTTCAGCAATTTAAGGATGTTCGTTCCTCACGTTCCGCGCATGTCTTAATTGCCATCAATGAAATGATAACTTGTAAAATATTTCTATGAACTATTTACTTTTATCTATTTTCATATCATTGCTGTACATACTAACACGATAAAGTAATTCATGTCGAAAAAGGTTTAAATGGTACCTTTCTTTAGTAAAAAGTCCTAATTTCCAGTGAATAAAACATTTTATCAGCAAAAACAGTCCTGAAATTGCGAAAAAATAGGTATATCCTCAATTTGAGTGTCATACCTAAAACAAACACACACAAAATGTGTTTAGTTTTTATCCTAGTGCTAAAATAACTCCTTATTAACATATCTTAATTTCAAACGAAGTTTAATACAGGATATATTTAAAGTTGAAGATTTTATGATATACCGTTAATTTTTCCATAGATTCCCGTGTTAAACCAGGTTTTCCAAGCAATTACTTATACGTCATTATATTTGAAAATCCCACATTAACCTATCTTTTTTCAAAAGTTATCAACGTTATACTGTTTAAACATTATATACATATTTCTGCAGAGACGATGTTAATCAATTATTGAAATAGTGCAAATCCACTCTCAAAGGGGTATGACTATGTTACAAAGATAGCAAAGTACTTGCAGTTCATAGCAAAAATAAGGCAAATGATCTTAAGTTTAACTCAACTGGCACCTGCTAGTGTGATGTCACCGATGCAAATAAAATGATAATGTAAGGTCTATGTTCAGTGAAAAACAACACTATGAGGGAAATTATCACTTAATGGTAGAACAACTTTATTCTGTATGTGCGAGGTTTCCATAAAATTGCTATCATTCTCCTCCCTTCAAAATACCTTTCAAAGATAGCACTGTGAGGAGTTTGACGCGTGAGCTATATCATTGTCATCGGTGAGCCTAACATGGTTCACTCGTGGCCCACGCTTATAACGAGTTAGCCGGTATCTTACTTAATTACACGACTGTACATTTGTCAGGTGCTGCATCGTTATGTAAAAAGAAAAGATCACTCTGTTTTGGTGTTAGCACTGCTTCATGAAGATATTCTTTTCGTTCACATTTGGCGAAAATAATTATTGCAAGAGCCTGTTTTACCAAATGGAATTCAATGTATTATTTGTTCAAATTTTAATCTATTCTAGTGTTAACACCTGCTTATTATTCGACCAAGGACATGTGCAGCTGCTGCAATTGTTTGTTTTCAACATACATGTGCAATAGAAAGTTTTCAACTACATTTAGAAAAAGATTATCAACAAAATTACTGTCACTGTATCAAATTGAAATTCAATTTTAGAAAACTTAAAAGAAACCATCGCTGACACAAAATTATATTATATCATTAAAGTAAAGAAAGTTAATGAAGAGATAGCACATCTACAAAAACATAATTTTGAGGAATCCCACGGTAACAAAATGAAAACTTAAATCTATAATCATATCTAGGCCAAAAGGTCGTAGAACAGCGAACTCAAGGTGAAACTGTAAACTTAAAGCTATTGACTTCTTAAGGTGAGAGATCTTTATATAAAACTTCCCAGACACAGTGTTGTTCTTAATACCGGAAATGGTCCCCCGCGCGCTGACCTACTTGCGACAGAAGGATGTCATCAATCCCAGGATTGACGAGGTCTGCGATAAACCCCTGGGGGAAGAAGACGGTCAGCGAGGTCGGACTGTCCAGATTTATATCCGGAGGCGACCCCGCGCCGATCACTCCAGCTTCCGTCCTTCGTCTCTGTAAACATATGCAAGTGAGAACTGTCAGAACTTTATTCATCAAAAAGATTTAGAAACTCATCGGAATCTGAACTATTTTATCTACCACAGTACACCCACTGGTCGCTATCGGTTTAAAAAGCCGTAGACATGTGGATATGTGGGCGAATCTATGATTACTTACAGTTCAATTATCGATCTTGGATTTAATTATCACTTGACTAAAAAAAAATTGCGGGAACATTTTTTCGGAGTAATTATTTTGGTTAGAGCTTTTCAAAAATTAAATCAATGGTTTACTATTCAGAGAAAATACATGTTGGACATGTACATGTTTATAGGTTAAATAGTTTGTTTGTTTTTGTCCTTTATACCAATCGTTATAAACGGTGTAATTCTATCGGAACGTACTTACTGATTCTGAAAATCTTCATTTCAATGCTCCACGATACTACCGTATATGTCTACAGCTGCAACCCGAAAGCGTGTTTCCATGCTTGTTTATATTAGTGCAAATATCATGTCATTTGGATTTCGTCTGGACGTCAGTTGCTTCATTCCCTTTGCACTTGCAATAAACCTTTCATTTTCCACAACATTACCATTTTACAACTTGTCATTGGATTGTCAGACTGATAGTGCTATTTTTCAATCTTTGGCACTACTAAACAGATTTCCTAAATTTTGAAATGAATTGTCCTTATCGATTAGGTGAGGCAAATTGCACCATATCTCATTTTATGGACATCATTTAATGACCAACGCAAGTCACTGTTTATCTCCTATCATAAATTTTACGAGGCGAAATGAAAAATTGTGTTTTCGAAATTTGGATCCCTGGTCACCTAAATGAGCTGCCGAAATCTGTTAAATTGTATTTTGTAGTATATAAGACTTTAAAATATCGTCGTTTTTACGGTAAAAAATTGTTTTGCTGTGACACCTGGGAAAAAAACCCAAAAACATAACACTAGGATAGGCAAGCATGTGAACTAACTTTTGGGATGCAGCTTAATAGAACTATGTACCGGGACTGCCGCGCCTACTATTCAAATGCTACGTTGGATTATCCAAAGAGTCCAGGACCGGGAAAGGGGTATTTATCAGTTTCTCTAAATCATCGACGTTCATGGGACGTTTAACTAAGGTTGCTGGGCTTTCACAGGGCTATTGATGAAAGCAAACCGAAACAATTATCATACCTCATGTAAGAATGCCGATCTCTGATTGGTCCACGTGACCCTAAACAAATATCCATATTCACCGCCGCCGAGGGATGATAAATCCCTTATACCCCGCTACATGAGTAAAGCGTGCTTCCACGTCAATCAATCAAAGTCACGTGATCAGGTCATAGGTGTTGTTCATTTCTGTTTGTCTTTTTACTAATAGAGAGCAAGTTTTGAATAATACATTAAGACATTCGGTATGATAAATTCGTTATAATATTCCGTCCCGGGTAACATAGGGATATATTATTCCCTTGAAAGGTTTTATGCAACTCGCGTTCCGCTCGTTGCATAAAACCTTTCGCGGGAATAATATATCCCTATGTCACCCTCGACGGAATGTTATTACTTATAATATCCCTCCTTCTTCCGCCCCATCTCTGAATCGGATATACTGCAGATATAAGAAATATATAGGAAATGAAATGACGTTGAATTCTAGAGAGTCGGTAGTATGTTAGAAACCTTTGTTTCCGGTCACCAGCTTTGAATATTAGTTATCAGTTTACCCGGAAACGTATTGCTAATATAGTACAAACTTTGAAATCTTCTTTCATTTCTTGAATACAGGTTAATCCACTCTTGTCGTTTCCGTTTCCGGCTCCCTTGTCGCAATATAGGGCACACGGTTACCCGGTTGTACCATTAAGAATAAGGTATTTACTTTGAAGAACCCTTTGATGCATTTCAGATAACGGTAAAGCCGGACACGCTCGTTTCCTTCTTATTTCTATCACCTGTAGATGTCATACGCGAGTTGATCTTACTAAGTGGAACAAATGTACTTATCGAAGTACATTCAAGTACTGTACGTACCGTGTTTCCTTTAATGATGACTATCCGTAGGGTTATTGATTTAAGAGGGGCAAAGAATCTTCTAGAAGTCAAATACGTCAAACTTCATAAATGGTGATTTATGATCGAAAACCGGACGGTCGCGACCGTCAATGACTCATACGTAACATTTATTTACAGCAAACACAACCAAAAATATAGATTGGTAGGGCTTATTGGATCATTTAACTAACATAAATGAGCTGTATATCTCGTTTAACAGGTGAAAACATTGCACGTTCAAAATATAAGAAGATAAAAAGTATATTCTCATATTCAAATTCAGACGCAAATTATGTATTTTGTATTCAAGTTATATTACGTTCATTCAATATTTGTGGCTCAAAGGCCCATAATACAAATACAGTTGGTACATCTTATGGTTCAGGTGCGGGTGAAATTTCTTTGAACAAATAATTTATTTTCAGTAAATTGCAAATAACTTCTTATTAGCAATATTCGTATAAATCTTAGAGGTAACGATACAAACAATAAATCGCCTCTGATCGAGAGTGATTCCATTTCACATACAAACAAGACATGAGGTTTTGCCTGAGTGACAAGTTTACTTTAACTATATTTTAAGTTATCCCCAATCGAACTGCATACTTCGAAAAGAATCTATTCTGGATGAACGTTAAACTAATTTTAAATTTTCGTAGAGCTGGTGTAACGATTTTTTAAATAATTTATATAACAATTACCGTAGGCAAAGATATCTTCTTCAACGTGGCAAGATTATATTGGGATAGGTAATTGGACATCAGATGTTAGACAATGACCTTTTTGGACTAAATTTAGTTAAGTATTGATTTTGTAAAATATTGGCAATGAAAATAGATTTTATTTTTTCAGGCAACGCCTTCAAGATATTCATTACCAAGACAATGTAAATTATAAAAATCCATGCATGTTTTATTCCATTTATTACCATCAGGAAGTTCTTGAATGATTAGAATTTAAGATGTAAAACTTTGAGGCATGCGATCCATTCATAAACAAAATAAGATAATAGCCCAAAAGAATAAAAACTAGAAAATGATTTGAATGTCTAATTGAACATATTTCAATGAAATAGAATAAAATCAATTGGGATTTAAATCAACAAATTGCCAAAGCGCAACTAAGAATCACTATGTTTAAGGCCAAAAATACAACCAAAAAAACTGTATCTTGACTCTTAAGGCAATAATTTCCGTCGCAAAATGCATTTTCGCAAGTTTTGTAAAAGAAAGGTTTGACAATCATTATATATGGTTTTCGTTGACACATGTTTATGACACGTTTTCTTGTTCATTTCTTACAAATTGTCGATAACAGCATATAACACTATAAATTTATCCTTTTTACATTCCTCGGAAAAAGTCCTGTTATTCACGACACCGAAGCTTGTAAATAAGAATATCTGCATTAAAATAGCGTTAATAAATGTTAACTGCACATCGTAAAATATATAAAAATTTTGTAATGTACTCAATAAACTGACAATTCTAAAAAAAGGACTCGGTTGAGATATATATATATAACTTTCCTAAGAGTTTAGAAGCTTCAAAGAAATGTCCTTTTTAAACCTGATTTCAATATTATTGTCCCAGGATATGTACAATATGCGAAACAAGTCAATTGTAATGGATTAATCATCAATACATCACGTAACTTATAACCGTACAATTACAATGCGTGTCCTTTTTCACATATTTTTGTTAACCTTTTTTAACAACAAAAAAGACATTGTTTTAATACACCACATGATTGTAGTGACAGATCTCAAATCATTTGTTTCAATTAATGATAAGTTAGAACTACTGTAACCTACTGTCTCGGCCCTACTGATCACCACTACATTTTAAGGGGGCAAGAGTAATCGTAATGCTTATCAGTTTAGTATAGTGACAATAGACGGGTTAAAGTCGTTATTTGTGATCGAAAACTGGACAGTGGCGCGTGCCAATGGCTCAGACGTAATTTTGGCAGCTTATTTACAGCATACACAAAGACAAACATAGATTAAAAGTGTTGAGCAGGTCATTTAACTTAAATACATTTAATTTTGACTTTTCAACTTTTGTAAAGCCGTTTTTTAAATATCATTGAAAATTTTAAAAGAAAACGATGCAAGCTCTGGGAGGTGATTTGAACTTAAGTTAGGTCGTGAGTAACTTTGGCTTTTACTCAAGCCACATATAAAAAAAATCATGAAACATACTATGTGTCACTTGAGGTATTATTGTATGCGTTTTGGTGCTTAGGTTGGCTAGATCTGTGAGTGAGGACACATGCAAACACTTAAGCTTTCTGAAGAAGCATTCAAATACTTAGTATTCATAACTGTTTACAAGCAATCAAAAATGAAACACTTTAAATACTACGGGATACCAAAACTTGTAAAAAAGTGGTTGAGCATAATTAGAGAAATATTTTGGAAAACTTTAGCTTGCTCTCGATGCATTCAAATACTAAATAGTAATCATTTACCAGCTATCAAACTGAAAACAATCTAAACACAATAAGATATCAAAACTCGTCGGTTAGGCAAAAAAGGGGGCAATTAATTGTTGAAAACCAATGTGTATTAAAGGATTTGATTGATAGCTTATTTCGGAATAATGTTGTAAAAGTTTCGGTAAGTTTACCTGAAAGGCAATCCATAAAGCGAAATCTTTAAACGCTACTGCTGCAGGCGCCATTTTGTTCGATCGGTCCACTGACAAAAACATGCATACACATTTCAAAATAATTTTCAGCTTCATCCAAACGTGATAATACCCTTAACTTAAATAACTAAAACAACTTGAATATTAAAAACACAGATTAAGAATTTTCTACAAAACTATTTTGACAGCTCTGAGAGGGTTCTTTCAATCGTTTTCAACGTCTTTTTTTCACTCTATTTTCCTAAGAATCAAGTTATCAGTGTCCAATGTTATATCGGTATGATAACAACCACAAAGAAATTCTTAGAGTTCTTAAAGTTCGGATTAAATTTTATCTTTGAACATATAATTGTCACCTGCACGTCATGTAAATATTTCAGTCTCATTCTATTTATGTTTAACAAACCAATAAAATAAACCGTTAGACATAACTGAGTAGATCTAGAAACATATTAATTAATGATAAACAAAAGCAATAGCAATAGAACTTTACCAGGAATGCCAAATAGATATAGGGGTTGCTCTCTATGCAGTATACCCATCCGATAACAGATCTGAAAACCAAACAAAACATGCAATCAAACATGAAGAAAAACTTGTATTCTCTATATCATACTTCATAATAGCATACTAGCATGTTGTATCCGTTTATTATATATCATACAATTTTCTTAGAAAATTTACAAAAAAGAAATTATGATAATTAATAAAGTATGCGCTCCTTTTCATAGTAATCAATTGGTAGCATAAAACGTGTTATGGTTGAATAGAAATAAGGGTTATTCTTCATCAAGATCTGACTTTATGTCGGTTTTGTTGTTCAACGGGTTTATTTTGATATGGATTTAAGGACTTGAATTGTATAGCGATTTGGATTATTAACAACATACGGCCCTGGGAGGTAAAGAGAGAAACTGCCTTCTCCAGATGGAGACAAATGACTGTAGACTCCTGTCTTTCATCGTGATGCTTTCTATCTGGAATGTGAAGCCACAGCCTGCTAGTTTCAGCAAGGACACATCATCTGTAACAGTTCCAGAGACATGCCATGTATTCTGGAAATCATTTCCTTCTTTCACTAAGCTATGAGACGGTCGTCACTCAAGTCGCCTGACAAATAACAGTTCCAGAGAAATGTCATGTACTCTGGAAACCATGTCTTGTTTCACCAAGTTCTGAGACCGTCGTCACTCAGGTCGCCTAACAAATAACAGTAAAGAACTGTCCACTACTTTTTTGGGAAACCATTGCTTACGTTTACAAAGCTTTGAGATGATCGTAAGTCACTAGGTGTCTATCAAATAAAAGTAATGAAGTGTTTCCTTAATTTTATTCTAGAAACCATTGCCTTCCTACACAAAGCTCTAAAACGATAGTAAGTCACTTAGGCTGCCTAACAAATAACAGTAAGGAACTATATTCTTTTCCAGAAACAATTGCCAACGCTTACATAGCTATGTGATGATCTTTAGTCACTAAATCTGCCTCAACAGCAAGACAGGAACTGTCCCCTTCAATTTATTCTAGAAGATTTGAGACGATCGTGTCTAACAAATAAGAGTAGGGAAGTGTCTATCACTTTTTATTTTGGAAACCATTGCTTACTTTCACAAAGCACTCTGACGATTGTAAGACGTAAGGTTGCCTCACAAAAATAAGTAAAAAACTGTCTACTCCTACTGTTCTATTTCATTGTTCTTAGAATATCGTAAGTCAATTAAATAAATGAAAATATAAATCCTTATCCTAGTGAAATAACAATACGATTCTACTCTGTGAAATAACGCTACAATCATATACCGTCATCTATGACGTCAAGAAGCATAAATAATTTCATGAGATGGCCATGATCTTGCTACGCCTTCATAAAGTTAGGTCATTTACGACATTTCGGAAACATAATGAATAGAATATTTGATATTTCCCGTCGAATACTATGTATATCTCACCTTGTGTAGTGGAAAAGTATATATTCACAACTCGTGAAAATATAACTTTCTACATCACTCGATGAGACAGTGATGAGACATACGTGGAAGTCAACGGGTAATGTGAGATATCCTCTATGTATTTCATTTTTTTTAAGTTCTCCTTACCTTGTCTATGTGTGAGTCGAAGTGTAGAATCTTTTATAACAACACGGGAGTCTATGCGAAATGTTCGCCTAAAATGTAAAAAGCCATGTATTAATAGCGTCGTGTATCAACGTTTTTAGATTGTTAAAACTTTTTTTTTTAAAGAATTACCCATGCTTTACCTGTTGCACTTCCTATGATTACGGAATTTCACATTCAAAGACCAAGTAAACATAATCATCAAACAGTGGAGTCTAAATTTATTTGAACTCGTAATGTCATCGCTTATTTTCAGTTTCAAACATCCCTTTTTAAACAATTCGAAAATGAAATATTTATTTTATCAACCTTCTTATTTCGAAACTTTCAGACATCTAGCTTGCAAAGGGTGGGTATGGTGAACAGGGATGGATTACAATGTCAATTATGTAAAAATGAAATTTCAACACATGTCAACTTTAAACCAATATTTTGCACGGAGATGTATGATGTGATTATCAATGGTTTAATTTGAATAAACACCAAATCGTTACCTTATCCCGATTTTACCTTAGTATATCAGGTTGCCTTTGAAGAGACACATAGCATGAAGCATCAGGAACAGAAAGCATCTTTATCTAAAGTATACACTTTAGAGAGATACTATCCCCTATCCCATATCAATAAGCTGTCATGTTACCCACAGTCCCTTTAAAACGACCTAGTCATATTGCGACGGTCAGTCCTATAACAAATATATAGGAGGCGGGATAGTTAATCTCCTTTTGACATATAATCTGTTATATGATAGGTACTAGTTTGAATGTTCTGTCTTTATGAACCTACCCAATAAACGAAGCTTGTCCAGTCACATCAACAATGAGAGAACTAGCTGTCCAAGTTCCGTTAAAGAATCCATTGGAAGCTCTTGACACTTGTATTTGTGATGTGATGAAACCGGGAGAGTGCACAGCAACACTGAAACAGCGAAAGGTAAAAAATAATAATCTAACTATTTTAGTACGGATAATTAATATATAACGTTATCTGCATAAACAGAAAAAACACAAACATTTGCCAATGCTCTCAATTTATAATTATCATCCTCTATTGCCGAAGGTATAAGAATATCGATCTCTGATTGGTCCACTTGAATGGTAACTGGTATCACAATACTGATTGGAGTGATAAATGTTTATACACAGCCATGAAAAAAAGCGTGCAATGATATATATTTACTGTTATATAATGATGAGTATGATATTTCATGAGCTGAACTAAATATTAGGTACGATCTTCGTTC
The DNA here is from genome assembly GCA_921293015.1 of Phorcus lineatus. Classification (NCBI taxonomy): domain Eukaryota; kingdom Metazoa; phylum Mollusca; class Gastropoda; order Trochida; family Trochidae; genus Phorcus; species Phorcus lineatus. The sequence goes on from OV121095.1 coordinate 21,437,007, forward strand.
TAACATTCCGTCAAGGGCGACATTCAGATGTACTAGTTCCCTGTTAGGTTTATTGCAACTCGATTTCGGCTTGTTGCACAAAATCTAACTCGGGTAAGGTAAGGACAGAACTTCACTTTTTGATCATCAACAAAAGTTGGTCCTGCTGAACTGAGTTTTTCATCTTTTCAGGCTGAAACATCATTCCTGGTAGTTTATCGAAACCGCAGCAAAATCAGATTTGAATATTGGTTACAGTGGACATTTTGCAGAACGTATGCCCTGGATTATACACGACGACAGTTCATTTGAAATCTTTTCTTCACTGAAAGTTAATAAGCAGTTAAAAACAAGTGACAACCCTTTGGAATTAAAACAACATACATGGTCGGATTGTCTCTTTAATAGGCCTGAATTCTGATATCATTTTATATTTTCATTGCTACGTAGGAGTTGGCTTAAAAAATATGAAACATTTATTATCAAAACGCAGCAAAATCTAATTTGAAGACAGGGTATTTTTGCTTATTAAATTGAGATTTGGGTTATATTGGACGACAGTGTTCCAATGATATTCTCAGTTAGTAATAAAAGCTGTTACTAAAAAACACAGGGAAAACCTTCGAATTGACGAATATCCCATGCCAGATTGTCACTTAATTGAATTGTCAAAGACACCACCATGAGCCAGGAAATGGCTTTAAATGAACCAGATATCCTTTTCAACAAAATTGTTTCAACACGTAAACTATTTTAGGCGTAACCATATATTCTGATAGTATTAATTGGGCACTAGCCAACACAATGATATATTTCCTTAGATAGATTTAGTCATTATTGGCATTGTAACGTTTTGAAAAAAATGCTTCAATCGGATGTTATAAAACAACGTTAATAGATTCTTTCCAAACCGAGGAAACACAAATAGACTTAAGTAGAAAACGATCATAATCCCTCATTTCTAAATTGACTGTGGAAATCAAATACCTCTTTGCAGTCCTGCAACATAAAAAGACACAGGATACGTCTATTTTACGTTAATTATTTTTTAAATAGTCGGCTTTACTATTCAACGGAATTTCAATTCGATAATGACTCAAATTCAATATTCTGAAATCGACCGATAAAGAACTGACACCAGGCTTTTAATCACATCGATATCTTTTATAATTTTTATGTGTCGATTTAACATTCTTATTTTCATTAAAAGTTTTCAAATGATTCATGGGTTGATAGCTGAATTACCCAACTGCCTAGTGACTGTTTTGCAAGCGCAAGACGCTGATTATATAAAACAAGTGTTTAACGGGGCAGTAGCACGTTCTGCTAAAGATTTATTTCTTAATTGTTTTCCAATAAACATTAATGTATGCCAAATGTATTATCTTCCGAGGGTAAACATCTAATTTTACTCAACCCGACCATCCGTATTTGTAGAGGAAATAACCAAATATCAACTAAAAATCACTGGCGGCCATTTTTGTGGGAACACATTGTCATCATTTGAGGTAGAGAAATGGGTTTGCATAGCTTAACCGATCGTAGTACGGTCCTCAACTGTTTCTTCTGACTGAAAATAATATTTTCTTTCAATTGAAAAAATTAAGTTTCTTTTATGTGAGTGCACTTTATTTATCTAACAAAACGTGCTACAGTAGGGGGCAAATAACACTCTTGTTATTGAAACAAAGTGATCGAACGAAAACTTAAATAAATGCATCCGATTGCAAGGCAATATTTTTCAACAAATTGTTCTCAAACGAACGTTACCTTTTCGGTTTAGCTAAGCGAATCAATTGCCTTCCTTGGTTGCAAGGTGTTCACACTAAAACGGCAACCAGCAGTTATTGCTTGATACGTGTTACCTTCTTTTAGTACAAGAAGGGGCGGGATAACGCAGTGGTTAGCGCGTTCGGCTTCGGATCAAGAGGTCCGTGGTTCGATTCCCGCCAGGGGCTCGGCAAATTTGTCTGCAGTAGAGAACAGTTCTACACGCAGTCAGGTTTGGGTGCAATGCTGCACTGAGTTTCAGCGCAGTACCACCCATGGTTCGCTAGTTCCAGCCGACGCACGCAGGTTTCACCGCAATGCATACCCACATTGGTGTTGCGGGCTTTCTCCCTGCAATAATACTAGCAGCCGCCATATAAGTGAAATAATCTTGAAAGCAGCGTTAAACCCCAACTCACTCACTCTAGTACAAGAATAATCAGGTTGACTAAAGAGATCGTTAACCCTCTGAAGAAACTACTTTCGGTATGATGATATATTTATTTGAAAAAACTGAAGAAATAAAAAGACCGTCTGACCATTTTCAAAAAATATCACAGGTGACGTAATAGTCATAGGTATGTGTACATCGTCCTATTGTTATGCTCTTACATTAAATACATACATATACTAAACTGTCATTAATAAAAGTAAAGCAATACACTGTCTCTTTTTTTAAAGTTTTGCAAAAAGTTTCATTTTAATTCATGAAGAAAGAAGGCGATCCTGTATTTGATCAAGCCCTCAAGTCACATTAATCCTAGAAAACAATGCATTGCAGAATATCACGATTTAACAAAATGAGCTAATAAAGTTAATATTGGATATTTGTATAATTGATTAAGATGTTAATAATAAAATTAATCACCGGCCGTAAGTGCATATGTTGATTGGAGAGATGTTATCATTAATTGACAAACAAACATGTATTCACTCGTGAAACCAAACCACGTTATTATTACCACCTGATGACGAAATACCTTCATGAATGTTTGCCAAAGACATCGTGTTCTGAGTAATTACCTTGTTTACTTTCGATTTCGATGTTTTGACTCATTTGTCATGGCATAATGATGAAGAATGAATGAATTCAGATTAAAAACCTTCTTTTTGAATGTTTTCGCAAACATGTTGGACGGGGTTGATATTTTGTTTTCGATTTTGATGTGTTTATTCATTTGTCAATTCGAAAGGTTATATACGGATGTTTCAAGAAAATAAAAAACACGCTATACTCCGAAACATTTATAACGTCGATTCTATCAAATATTTCCTGACAATTATCTTTTGAAAGCATACTCCAAGTAAAACGAACTTTTATGATTTGAGAGATTCAATAATAAATTATAATGGCCCCCAAGCAAATTAAATGGTAGCCGTGTCCTTTCATAAGTCTCTGAGACACAGACTATACATTCCAAAGATAATAAACAAAAATATAAGGTTGCCTTAAGAATATTTCTTTATTAACAAACGACGCAATTGCACGTGTGTACAGTCATTATATGGATAATACGAGAATTGTTTCCATCAAATGAGTCTTTGTTAATATCTCTGCATTTAACAAACGACGTTCTCTTAATAACGTCTTCAAACATGTTCCTTAATGGAAAACAAAATTAGTAGCGATGACGCTAAAAGGCGTATGACCGACTGAATCATTAATAACACGTGTACTTCCCTTGCTCATCAACCTCCAAAGCCACAAAAGTACACATTACAGCATAAACAGAGAGACAAATATCATTTAAAAATAATAATGAATGCAAATCAGGTACATTCTCTCCCAACTGAGGTAGCTTCGTCATAAATTCCTATACAACCTATGTCTTAATACGAAGGTTTCTCGGGCTTCCGGCAGATTCCCCTACCGGAACAATTTTGCAACTTAAACTACCTGGCAATATTTCAGCCAATGAAAACACAGAACAAAATATTTGTTTTCACATAGGTCTGTGCAATGATGCTGTCGCAATGTGAAGCGTTTGTGTTCTGTAAAGACGACTCAAAGTGCAAGGAGCATATTTGAACAAAGTTTAGCTTTTGGAAATCTTACGGAAATAACCTTTTTGAATGATAACTTTTGAAACGGCGTCACTGATTGCACAACTAACTTTGATCGCAGCCAATCAGCGTTCTACATTTCTAGACCGAGAACCTTCGTATAAAGACAGAGGTTGTATAGGAAACGGAGCTACCTCTGTGGGGATGAATGATCAGGTAAAGGTGATTTTTTCTGAAAAATTCACGGCTATTTCCAACCTGTCAAATGTACGTTTCTGAAATAGGGATTTCGAGCTTATTCATATAGCTGGGATGAACAGAGAGGAACAGTGTCACACAAAAAGATGTATTTTGTCAAATTGATTAAGTACTTAAAAATCAAGGCAAAAGTAAGCAAAGCTCACATACCAAGCCTACAGTTTGATTGCTTTTATGCAATGTTAGTTATTTAAAAAAACATGTGTAGTCATCCATATCAATGATTAAAGGATCACATTTAAAAGAAGAAGGCGATGTTACATATTTGGACAGTAAAAAGCTAAATATATAGGACAAATATATTATCTAATTTGTAGTTTTTACTTTTTTGGTCATGACTTCAAAGACAATTTGCGCCTAGGAGTTATAGCCACCAAAAGACACATGTTCACCCCTTTGGTAACATTCATACCAAATTTGAGTATAATGCTGTAGACAAGAAACAAAGTTGTAAAAGTTTACCTTGGTAGGTCAAACTTTATAAATTATTGGAACCCCAGAAGAATGGCACAGCAAGACACTATAGAAAAAATTCATACCAAATTGGAAGAATCATAAAATGAAAAGTCATAGAGTTTCGAGAAAAGTTCCGGGAAAAGAAACAAAGTCATAAGATTTGGCCGTTTTTGCTCCAAATTAAAAATCATTACTGGCATCCAGATTATAGAGTTAATACAACTCATTGATTATTTTCTTTTTGGGAAGCTGTTTAATTTACTGAGCAATGAATTTTCCGTAAAAATTCAAATTTATCCCGGAAAATAAGCAAATCGAAAATATTTGTTTTCCATTTGTTTGGTAATCAACGTTGCAATGATGTTAAACAAGGCAACATTGACTTAGGAAAAGACGAGAGCAAAATCTGAGTGAGTGATGTAAACTGGAGCGAATTTGCATGGAAAATAAAAAGATAAAAAAAATAAAAAAGGAATTTGCCAATCATTTGTGCTAAGAAATATTTTCTGAAAACATGTAATTTGAAGACAAACATAATTTTGTATAATAGCATTTGTACTTCAACTTAGTTTGCTTTCTATCAACTTCTGGGATAAGTATTGATGTTTTCTTTGTAATAATATAAATATCAATCTATTTGAATAATCTTAATATTCAATATCATTCCCATTGTGAAAATGTGGAATATTTTCTCAAGGAAAGTCATTTGATGATAAATATCGTTTTGTATAATCGCGTTTGTATTTCAGTCTTCAATTTCTATCAATCTTTTTATGAGGATTGATGTCGACCTTGTCATTAGTAAAATATCAATTAATTTTCAATATCTTTACATTTAGTATCTTTTATCGTGTGAAATGTCAATATTACATTTCCAATTCATTTCTTACGAAGGTAACCTGGTTTAAAAAATCAGTCATTTTTTTATTTAGGAAAAGATTGACATTAATATGGATTGGCTCAACAAGTTATAGCGTTAATCATAATCAGATACAATCAGTAATTAAATCAAACTGTTAAAGTCTATAATCTAGTATTACAAAAAAGGCGAAAAGCAGAGAGCAATAGATGCAGAAAATATCAACAACAAAACATATGATCAGTAAACGAGTTATATTATTAAATAAAACTCGTTTATGGATGGCAACTTCTTTATTTTACAGTTTTGATACAGATTCACTGCCATTCACGCCTCACAACGATATAAGAATCTGTATCGAAACAAATCTCAGAATATAGAAGTTGTCATCCATAAATATATGTACGTAGTTGTAACCAAATTCTAAAATGCCACTCAAAGGAATTATATGGTGATGCAAACTTTTTTTTTCGAATCTTGTATTTATGAACAGATTAAAGAATATTAGGATAAATAATTTTTTACTAAAATACTCATTAGCACAAAAATAGAAAACAGATCAAAACCATTTCTTAAAAAATATCTTCTTGACGGAAAAAAAAGTAATGTAGAAATCCTCCCAGGGATGCCTAATAATTAGTTCATGGCTTCCCAAGTATCATATTTTACAGTTGATTACAATTGGTTTTCAGCAAAAGGAGTTGTGATATCAACAACATTTTTTTAAAAGTTACGTCCATTACCTAACGGCCTTGAAGATCGGAGTTCATTTACATGTGCGTTGTACACATATTTTTAACAAGATCGTATATTTTGCAAGAAACGACATTTTTGTCTTTGTTCCCCTGTACGAAGTGCACGCATAACAATTCTACAACAACTTTTACATTAGTTTTTCATTTACAGTACGGTTTATAACTCAGAGAAAATTCTCGGGCTGGTTCAATACACATTTCAATGATGTGGTTCTAGTATGACCAAAAAAGGTAAAATCGCGCAAGTTCATATTATCTTTCATTCCAAGCCACCTTCAGGTTTACAAAATATCAGGGAAAACCCAAACCTCGTGTTTTGTTCTTTGCCTGAAATTATTTTAAACGTACCTGTATATTTCGAATTGCGCTTGCTTCATGACTAGATCAGACAGATCAAAGACTTTATCAGGTTGCCTCATAACAATGTCCGTACTGGCTGAAAAACAAGATAATATTCGTTGTAAAGTATCACATCTGTCGCTAGTGTTCAAAGTCGCGAACATCTCAAATCAGTGTAATCCCAAAGGGTATTACGTTACCGTTGATGGTATTTTCAATAAACATTATGACAACGATGACGACGATGATGGTGAAGACGATGGACAAGGAAATGAAGACATCATACAGCTGCATATCAAAAGTTTGTTCACTTACTACTGTATCTTAGTGCAAATATCATGTAATTTGAGATTGGTTTGAACGTCAATCAAATAACTTCAGCATAGTTAACAAAAGATCTCCCATTGTCAATGTGTAAAATTACCATTCTTTAACTTATTGTTGGATTGTCTATTCTTTTGTGCAAAAATTAGAATTTTGGCATTGTTAAAAAAACAGAAGGGGTCACATTTTCGAAATTCCGATTTCCTTAAATTTCGATTAAAAAATTACATTTTGACTCCCTGAGAACAAAATCAACGAAATCATATTGACTTAATGCAAACGAACAAACGTGACTTGTGTTTAAAGGTGATTTTCGCTTATAAAGCATTTTGTAGAGGAAAATAAAATTTACTGTTTTCGAAATTTAACCCCTGGGCATTCAGTGACCTGCCAAAAACTATTACGGTTAACTGTTGGGTATGGCATATGACAGTGTTACGGTGCAATGGATCTTCTCTTCTGTATTGAAAATTCAAGATCATCCGTTTCTTTTTCGCAGTGCTACGATGCCTCAAAGACATGCCAAATTACATGATATTTTCACTAGGATACGCAGGTGTGTGAACAAACTTTTGGTATGCAGCTGTAGATGAGGTTACTGGTGTGCGGTGATGATGACGATGATGTCGATGATTATTTTTATTGGGCCGATAATGGTAATAATTAAGATGACAGTGGTGATGGTGATGATTCTGATGAGGATAATGATGATGTTTATGGTCGTGGGTCTTTCTACAACATTTTGTCAATGAAACATAAAATGAACATTTCCGATGCACATGCATAGGCATTCCAAACATGCTGAACACAAACCATCCCTTTGCATTTTTTACCGATGTTTTGGCAGAAATACTCATCTTTAAATCTAATTAAACGTATCCAATGTTATGTAACACCTGTTGTTTGTTTTGTGTGTGTGAATGGAATATTGCATGCTTAACAAGGGAAGCTTATGTAACATACTTGTACATATTGATGTATCTTGGTTTTGCAAAGGTTGATGAGAGATGGAGATATAGGGTAAAACGCAAGTAATTTATTGTATTTCGTTAGAAAAAGTAACTGAGTAATCAAATATGAAATTAAAAGTATAATCAAACGATAAAACAAATTGTAAAGATAAAAGAAATGCTACTAGTTTAGTTTTGTGTGACCTGCTGCAGATCTATATAAGAAGATACATTTAGATTGTTACAAAACCTTAAAGATTGTTAAAAGAAAGAATGAAGCAATTTTACAAGTAAACATAAAGTAAAAACTGTGTAACGATCTACATTACACGTGGCAAATGCGAGTAGCTCTTAACAAAAGAATATCTTGCATTGCAACATACAACATCGCACGTGCAGCTGATGCACTACCTAGGTCTCGTGGTGTGAAATACGGATCGCACGTGCAGCTCATGCAATACAAAGGTATATATCGTGGTGTAAATACAAATCGCACGTGCGGCTCATGCAACACTGCGTAAAGGGGTGTGAAAAACAAATCGCACGTGCAGATCATGCGGGATTAAGGTTTCGATAAGTAAAACAAATAAGCGCGCATGCAACTTAATTGCACATTTAACTCGTGCAGTCACTAAAGTCTTTGAATAAAACGCCCGATATCTCACGTGTCACTCATGCTGCCCTGAGTGTTTATGAAATGTTTGGAATAATCATCAGTTTTTGGAAAGTAATCATTTGTACCCATGGTAGTTATGACATGGGTTATTGTTTACAAAATTGCTGAGAATATAATTACGTCCTAAGAAATTATTTTAATCAATTAAATTCAGTAATCTATTAAAAACTCACCAGTATTCACTGCTGCGTCCGTCATCTTCAACCATACCACGCTGTCTGACCAGACCCGACTGACCAAAGCAAAAACGATAATGCATATATGTGCAAACACCATCATAAATACAGAGCAAAATTTAACCGGCATCTAACTTCCAAAATCCCTAAATATAAGTTCACTTCAAGTTAATAGATCACAGTACCCTTGCCTTGGCCGGGATCGAGTAAACCCTATGTAAACTACGACGCCCATCCTATGTGGGAATACATCAACTGTATACCATTAAAATGAAGTTTGACGTAGAAACCTGTTGGCTTGAGCTAATGGGAGCTGGAATACAAAGGAGTACAGTTGTCTGTCTTCATTGATGAAACCGACTTTGAAGGGTCGAGGGTGATTAGATGTGAAGTAAAAACTAAATTTAGTTATAGTGAGTCATCATTGGCTGTGGTAACATAAATAAAGATAGATGTGTCGTTTGTCGATACGTGAAAAAATTATGGAGGGTGTTAGGTCATCAGTTATAAGGGAAATTATACAAATACTGTTCCCCGTGATCTTTTTCTAATATATGTCAAGATAAAACATTCCAATTAGGCACCAGAGTAAAATCAGAAAACAATAAGGCAAGTTATGACGTTAAGATCACCCCTTCCCTTATATCCATACTATATTAATTGGTAAGGGAATAGGCCGAGGAACCAATCATGCAAGAGATCTTGTTTGTGATTTTGGTCAACTAAGAAATATATAGGCCTACATTATTTCGGGTCTTTTATTTAAAGCCTTTTATATTTGCTTTCATATAGTCTTTAATTCTAATCCAAGTCGTCAACTTAATCAAATAACCCCAAAAAGGGTTTACCCTTATAACACAGACGTCCCAATAGTCAGACGAATCAGTCAGGTGTGACTGTGATTACACCCTAATACCCATTGATATAAAGGACCTAACCTAACAATATGTTTTTCACGAGTGGATAGTGGTAGAACTTTGTACTTCTCACAGTGTTTTCAACATATTCTCTTTGATAAAACATGAGTATGACTTCTCTTTTTGTTTTCATTGTGTTCACTTAGATACAAACAGGAGTACGTATGACGTCTCTCTGTATGAGAATATGTCAAGTCACAGAAGGGTATGCCTCTAATTAAGTCAAACATACTCCAAGCAATTATTGAGGCAAAGACACATAGCTGCATGCCATGGACATCACCGCGAACGTTTCTCGAGCCGAGGAAATGTGTGACTTTGTTGTAGAAACGTTGATGGACTGATTCCAGATTCCCGTACACTTGTGGAAGCAACACCGGATGGCCTGTCTTCGTACCATCAGTGAAATAGAGGACTTCAACAGTAGGATGAAGATCGATCTTCCTCACCATCATACAAACATCTTCAAATTTGTTGAAAAATTCCAGAGAATCAAGCGAAACTTCGAAAAAGCAACTTAAGTGCTGCTACCTGGAACAGACTGCTCACGGAGTGACTCGCTGACGCGCTGGGTACCACACCACTGTTGAGTTCCTAGATGCAGTTGAACACTTGTTGATGAACACTTGTTGAAACTGAATTAAAGCTTATTGAATTGTGTACTTAATATGTGCATCCTTATACATATTGCATTATATACTCAGAATAATGTGGTGCTGAATTGTGTGGCCTACTTATTTATGTGAATTTTGTGTCAAAAGATTTTTTCCCATTAAATTCAATATATAGCGTTTAGGTTAATGTGACCAGTTAAGTGGTGTATACGTCTTTTCAACTTGAGACCTTTTATCACTAAGATTTCTCTATCTTGCAGGCATATGACAAGAGTCACTCTCTGACTGTCCTTCATGCTTATAAAGGCCCATATTCATTAAACAGAAATAGCGTGATGTACATTGGAAAAATGCTTCTGGCGACTAACGTTATGACCCACGAGATCACTTGTCTTACGGGTTATCTCTAGTTTTTTTTTTCTTCAACTTATTTTGAAGATTTATGTCATTTATAATGTTTGGCGACATAAGGTTCAACGAACAATTCGAATTTATCAGTTCTGAAAGGGGCAGTAGCATGTTTATTTCATAAATAATATGATGTCACGCAAAAGAAAATTAATGACATTTTTTTCTCGAAAGAATCACTTATAAAACGAACACACCGTGATTATTATCGAATCTCAACTTCACTTCTGTTACATTTACGACTATGCATGGTTGAGTTGAGTAATGAGATTTTACCCTTGGTGATAATATATTTGGCATAAACTTATGTTCATTGGGGAAAATTTGAAGTATTCGAGATAAATCGAACATAATTAATGTAAGGAATGATGCTTAGATAATCGATAGTATGATTATTTAATTCAGAGAGAAGAATTAAATCATCATCCTAGAAACGTTACTCCGATATTGGCCAACATCTTGCTAGTTACGGTGATAAAGCCTTTGAATGTTTCTCCCATTATTTCTCTCCACAGAGGTAGCTCAAGTTATATCTTCCTACGCTCACATCCGTTTGATTTTACCACTGATGGAGAAACCTGATAGGACGCATTCAAAGTGAAATTTGTTATCACCGTATGCTTTTTGAAAACTAGTGTTTATGCGACTGTGCATTTTGCATAAGAGTCTCCTTGACAGAACAATGTCGCGTAGATGTTTATGTAATATGCCGAATGAATCATTTCATTGGCGACAATTTTGCACGTTTGTCTCGCAAATCTTTGTTTACCGCTAGACGGATATATGCCAATTCCCCATAATAGTGCTCGTGTTAAAAAAGAGGTTAGCGTAGGATGATAGGACATAGCATGATGTTAGCTACCTCTGATTTAAGGGAATGGTTTTCTCATATAGACGCGGGTAGTTTCTTGTAAAATGATTTTCCCTATGTGACCGTTATTTTTATTTGTACCGTTAAATAACAGTGCAATGAACAGGTGTTCAAATTATTTATATTTTACTATGACAATTTCCTTCTAACCTAACATGATGTAGCCTATTTGTTCACAAATCGTCAAACAAGTTATCAGAAATCATTATATATGTATGGCTCCACATGAACTATCATTCCATAAGATAAAAACCTATGCAGAGTTACTCATCGAATATTTATGATTATTTGGATTAAATAAGTCAATCCTTTTCCCCATGCAAACTCAAAGATTGCCAAAGTCAAAGATTGCCATTTAAACTTTCTTAGGGAGATTTAAGGACTTTAGTTAAGAAAATAACCCATTTCGGGTAAAAGAGGTATAAATCTTAACAACTATTGAAAGGGCTAAATCGAAGAGAAAAATTAAAGGAAGTTTTTTTGGTTTTTTTGTGAAAGCTTGAACCTGAAAAAATGCATTTGGAACGTTTTTATAACAATCTTAGGATTCTGTGAATAAATTAAACGCTGTCCTAAGTTATAAGACACATTTTTTTTTAATAACAAAATTCAGAGTTTGCAATTTGTTAAAGAAAAGTGGACATACATATTTTCAGCATATCATATAATTCATATTCAGCACTCATTCAAAATGTATGTGTATCGTAATGCAAGTTTTGACAGAAGCATACGTAAAATGTCTAACAGAGAATCGTTGTCGTGAAAAGTGCAAAGGCTTTCTAAGATGTATATGGATCAATACCAGAATATTTTATATGTTTCTGATAAATAATGATATTCTATGAATAAAATATAGGTGTAGGTTACACGTTCAAAGCAATAGGACTGTCAAAACATCATACTTCCACGTGTTGATATCGATGTAGCAGCCGACAAAATAATGCTAATAACGTGCGACAAATAAATGTACTTCATTAGAAAAAACAGTACTTTTGAATTTTATTCTCCAAAATATTTAGAAATATTTATCCTCTTGTCAATATATTTTAACCATATCAGAATATTATTTCTATACGAGAATATATTTTTATTGTCCATTTCACACATTTTATTTTATAGAAATGAAATAATATGTCTTGCGGAAAGTATTTTCTCCATCAAATGGGTCAAAGGCAGGTTAAACGACAAACTTCACAGGCATGTAAACAAAGCGGGCGACTGCGTTTCGTAGGGACCTTTTCATGTTCTAACTTTATTTAATTATGTTTCATAAAGTCCAGTATAAGAAGATTCGTTTCCAACTGTAAGAAATGCCGTCGTTTGGATATAAAAGACTTGGCGGCGTTCCACATTTTGTGGTAAGTTTCAACAAGTTTGATCTCAGAGAGAAATTGGAATGAAATATGAAAACGGTCTGAATTTCGCAGACAGCTTTTGATGATTGAACCTATAATTACAGGTAATCCGGAACTTGTAAGAAGAATGAACGATTCTCTAGATCTTAAGTGCAAAAACATTTATTTACAACTCCAGAAAAGTTTCTCTTTATAACTTCCTGAAACTTGATAATTGGGAGGAAAATTTGGAAAGAGAAAAGGCCTCTCTCATTTCCCATACAGTTATCATGTATAGTTTGTTTAATTCATTAAGAACACAAACAGACTTACATTTGACACTGACCTATTGTACTATATTGTATAATGCTGAAAGAAATCTTGTTTAAGTATACTTTGATAATAAAATAGGCCTAGTAGTGTCTATAGTATATCTGAGACCGAATTTTCTGTGGAGGAATGCTCTATTCTTGCAAGTGAGCCACATATAGTAACCAAGTATTTCTAGACACATTTTTTTCTTCCAAAAAACTAGTGTCTAGACCTTTGCCAGATTTAATAAGTATTACTTATACAAACAATCAAAAGAGGGTATTATAATCCCATCTGTAACTTTCTTTTAATGTCAACAAATTTTTTTATTTGAAAACCAACTTGGAGAGTATTTGGTAAGTGGATGATATGAATAGTCAATTTCTTCAAATTAGATCATATGATTTCTGAACATCAAAGATTAATTAACTATGTGTTTAGCTGTAGACTAATTATATCTATTATACTGCACACTTGAAAGACATGACACTCCATAATCACATGATGATAAAACATGCAATGTCACAATCATGAATGTGAAATGAGGATATTAGATATCACATATTCCTAGAAGGAAGGTGATAATTCTTATATTCTTAGTGTTTTTCTCCTCAGTCATGTATCCGCTGTTTGAACGGTTGATTATTGGCAAAACATATAATTTTAAAGTCAACAACACTTGCATTAGACATAGCTTTTTCACAATATTGGGATTTTTAGATTTAGTATTACGATTCTCGATACTATGATATATCATCACAACTCTAAAGCCAAACATGTTTAAATAATTTTCTACAACACAATATAGTGACATCGTAACCCACTATCTCATTTGTTCTGGGGAATACTACTAATGAACTATGGCCTACATAAAGCTTATTAAACTCAGGTCTTTGGAAATGATTTTGGAGCAGTTTCATATTGTTGATTATATTCCTTTATTAACATTTTTGTTGACATGCCAGAATATAATAATAGTAAATGATATATTGAATTGTTTATTCAGTGACAGAAGGTTATGCTAGAGGGTATATGCATTTATACTATTCAAACCAGATATAATAGATGCAATTTTATAAATTATAATCATTGGAATTTTATTTGATAAGTTACATTGCAATTTCCGCTTGAAAGCAGGTTTTATCTATGTGTGTTATGTTGATAAATCTATTCGCTTAATGCAGGCCTTTAAAACATTTCTGCCCCTAAAAATTAACTGGTAAGCCTAAGGGATATAAGAGTTCAAGGATATAGGACATTTATCATCCTACTTCCTTGTCAGTTGTATGACCTGGTACCTGTTTTTCCTCCAAATGGTTTTTACTGTTTATTCAACCGGTAAAGAATTTAACTGCCAAAAACTGTGTGTTCTCGATTATAATATCAATAACAGAATTTTATCAATTTGATAGTGCTCGGCAATTTTGTCTGCAGTAGAAAACTGTTCTACATGTAGTAATGGGCGCAATGCTTCACTGAATTTCAGCGCAGTACTACCCATGATTCACTAGTTCCAGCCGCTGTTTGCTTGTTTTACCGCAATGCATAGCCACAATGGTCTTGCGAGCTCTCCTTCCAATAATACTTGCAGCTTTGATATAAAAAGAATACTCTTGAAATCAGTGTTAAACCCCTTATCACCTCACCTCAGTGTAAAAGAAAAATAGTTAAGGAATTTTGCAACACAGGCCTATACGTTTATTATCATGTCTCAATTGCAACAACCTTCAACCATTACCAAATTCAGTTAGTTTTACTTTCAGTATAATTTTTAGCTGTAAATATGCCTACATTTAATATATATGCATTTTATATCGATATTGTGAACCATTTACAGCAGCTGTTACATTATGATGACTAGATCAAATGCATTAATTGGCTGGAGCTTCAAGTCATTATGAATCTAAACCAGCTGCAAACACATGCGATCATAATAAACCTTAATGTAATCCTTTATTACTTATATGGACAAAGACAACCAGTTCATTAGTTTGCCATGCAGTTGATGATCTTTCAAGAATTTGAGTATAATTTGTCATCTGCAGCATTATCTACCCTTCATCACACGCTCGAGGAATCAAACCCCGATCTTCTGGGTGATGTGCTGACACTCTACCAACAGAGCTATATACCTAAAAGTCCCTAAATATCCACTTTACTTATAATTAACACTTGATGAAAAAACATTTTGTTTGTTATTGAGAACTCATTGATTTAAACATTGATACTATCAATGAATTGTTACACAACTTGTTACTCGTCCCGAAAACTTTTCCTTGGATTATAATCTACTTTAATGATTTCATTTCAGCATAATATGTGGTTGTATGAAGTTAAGTGTCAAATAGATATTGCTGTACCAATTCTGTAATCTAAAAGATCTGTAGGTTTATTTGATTACAGTCTTGTCACATAGTTCAAAGTCTATTCTGGCGTGTCTTAAAAAATATAGTTTTCATTTCTGCTATTAAAGTAGAAACTTCCTTGATAATATCTATAAATGGTGCAGTCATTCATATCTAAATGCATACCGGTAAACTTGCTCTCATCACAAGATATAATATATTACATGATGGTCATTGATTTGGATGGATGGGATTTAGGTCACCAGATGTTTCAGTTGAAATGATGTTGCCATAACAATTGAAACTGCCAGATATCATTGTGTCTAATGATAAACAGCTCAATGGGAATGATTGAGATGGAAAACAAAATTTAGGAGTTGTTTGCACCTGTTTTCCTGAGTTTTGACAAATTATATTGAAAGGTAGGAGCTAAAGAAATATAGTTGTGGTGATAAAATAGTATTGTAGATAGAGCGAACACGTTTAATAACTGAAATATTGTTCAAAGCACATTAAACCCCAACTCACTCACACACTCACGTAAGAGCGAAAGCCAACTCCTGTTCGAGAGGCTCTCTTTGGTTGGCTGAAATTTAATCGCAAACCATCGCGATAAAAGTGTTTGATTGGCTGATTCGTGGGTTACGGTGCAAAGTTTTTGCTGGGGTTTACACCCAGGGTCAGAAGAGTGGAGCGTCAGCTATACGTCTTACCCTGTGACAGGATGCTATCAATTGTGATTGATATTAACATTAGAAAGTTAGAGTTGGTGAAGAATTGTGATTTTTATTTTTTTTAAAAGCATATCTGTATCATTATTTTTCCAAATATGAGATTTAAGAACCATTATTATTACATACAAAATCAACTATTGGTTCAACATATAAATAATGTTCAACAATGTGTTGGGTGAAGTTTCATAAAATCTCCATTTGCCACCTGACCAACAATCAATTTAGAAAAACTAAAGCTTGCATGGATATTTTCAGGTTAGATCAGCTTTTCTCTAAATGCCTTCCCAATATAGATTGATTTCTAAATATTAGATTTTACAGCACTAATGACATTATGATCCTAGAAATCATGTTACTTCATCTTCATTAAAGGCTTCGGCATGCTTTTCCCCTAAAGTCATAAATGACTTCTGGAAAGAATTTTTTTTAGAGTAACATCTTTGTTACATAGAAACTGAAGTTTGTAGATTTGGTCATGACCCCCTTCAAATAATGTTGTGGTAAATTGTCCTCCCTCAACCATCTGACAAACTCTTAATCCAGAAACAAACAGAGTTCTGAAGCTAAAACTTTGAGAGAATCATCTTTTAAAGATATAGACTGTGATTTGTAAATTTGATAAAACACTCCAAATAATATGGGCATAGCTATAGCTATAAGTGGTGCACTCCTTGTGATGAGTTTCGATGTTATCATTTTAGTCTCGTAATAAGCTTTCAATGTCTCTAGCACCAATGATACAAAATATATATAACAATATGTAATCTCACGCACTAACTTAGTGTTAATGTCTGCATTTCACAATGTAACATAAGGCAGACCTTACAGTGACCTGTGTGTGTTTGTGACCATTTGTCTACCAAGTGAATTAAATCTTGTACTCGATAATGCAGTGTCTGATGAACTACAGAGCCTGTGGCTCTAATCTAGAAAAGAATCTGGATGAAAATTATTCTGTTTCACACAGTTATTGTTGATATTCATCAGCCAAGTTGTTAAGATTTTAGATACTCGTTACTTTGTAGAATGTAAATGGGTTTTTTTTAAATATTTTGATTGATTAGTGGCTTTTGTAATTCATTCTTGCTTTTAGTAAAAGTTTTAATTTGTATCATTTTTTTATTTGTATTTGTAAGTAAATGTCTAACAATTTCCAGTCTGATATTGCCTTTACATCTTTGGAATGTGAAAACATTTTATAAAACCTTATATTCAATCTTTTGATGACTTATTTCAGCCAGTACACAGTTCATCTATGTTCAGAATGTCTTCATTGCATATATAAAATGCAAAAATGTATGAAGTGCCATAAAATCACAGCTCCTGACTTCAGTAGTACTCTGCTAAGTGCATATTATGTACGCAAGAAAAGTTAGCAATTAAAATATGTAGTTACATATAAAATCTTCCTTTGATAAACTTAAACATAATAAAGGATTGGGGTTTTCATTATTCAATTTCACCCATATCATTTGGGCGGTAGAGACGATGATTTAAAAATAAGTTAGTCATGTACCTTGAAAATCTGGCATGATTTTTTAAATTTCTTTATCAATACAGCATGTGATTGCAATAAATTACAATAAAACTGTCATCCTTGAAAAGGCTAAATGAAGGTCCACCAGGTAGATATAGACCCTTATCAAGGTGGGGGGATCATTTCCTCAATAAAGACAACTTATCATGATACATGTCCAGAATTCTTTAATTCTTTTTAGTAAATCAGGGATGGGGAAAGATGCCTTTGAAAAAGTGTCATTTTTAGAGCTTTACTCACATTCAGATTTATGAATGAGCCATTTCCCTTTGTAGCAACTTGATAAAAAACTTAATTTAAATGGGTCATTTTGTCGTCATATGGGCAAAGTGGTATATGGCCCCTACCTTTCCTGATCTCCGGTAAAATAGCCCCTTTCAAAGGTTGCTGCCAAATACCATTTAGTCATGGTAAATCACTATCTGATAAATGTTTCCAGGGTTGTCACTCTTCACAACTTGAACTATACATAATTTAGCAATGGTGCTTGCAGAGAGGTTACAATTGTATGATAGCTAGGCTAAATAAAAAAAGGAAATGTTTATCAAGCTTCAGTGCATCATTTTCTAAATGTGCAAAATCGCTTTTTATTTTCATTCAGAAAATATTTTTATCATTATCCTTGTCACAACTTTTATCAGTTAAACTTTCTGTAAAAAATATAACTATTAAACTATTTTGTATGCCGTCAACACTTATAAACTGTATTTCTGACGAAAAAATAAAATGTTATTGTTCATAGCCCTACTGCCTTTGTCCCTTTTGAAAAAAATATGGCTGAGAAGCATTTAATTATTTATATTGCAGTCTTGGCGATTTAGCATTCCATCATTATGTTATTAGTCCCAGATGACCATTTATCTGATCATCTAATAATAACATTATGAGACGTACAGTTTGGTAGATGTTTATGTCAAGCTCAAGAATGACAACCCCACCTTTGAGAATGTTCATCATCCTGTTCCCTGCTGCCCCATACCTGCTTAGTTTGCTCTGCTCTCAAGAGCAAAGATACCATTCCTTATCTTTCCCTGATATCTCTCTGTAACAATCCAGGAACGTTTCCAAGGTTTCCTCCATAACAACAACTCACCCATGTTTGAACAGCAAATGATCAATCTCACCTAACCCTTTTACAGCTGATTTTGTATCACCTGAGATTATTGGAAATGAGAAGAGAAATCGTCGTTTTCATTCATTTTACCCAGAAATAAACCTGGACAAATATTCATGCTCTAATACAAGGAGGTGTTGGTAAGAAGTGTCTTCATAAGCTGAATAACTTTACTAACTGTGGAAATTTGTTGATATAGTAACATAAGTGGTTAATTCTGATATCTTGAAATTATCGACAGTGATTACTCAATATGTTCATGTCTCATTCACGTGATATGAAAAAATGGCATTTTTCAAGGAATATGTAGGTCTTTTACATAATCGTGGAATTTCTCTATAGAATGGCAGTAAGTACTTGATATTCAACTTTTCAATACTCAATTGGTTTTCAGATGTACTTTAGTTTGAGCAGATATTTGTGATTTTCAAGAATAAAATATGTTTCATTCTGCAGGAAACATTTTTCTGTGATTGAAATTAAATTGTAACTCACAAAATTATCTTTTATTAGACATGATAAGAGTTAAATCAAATTTGTCATAATTCTAATCTGTGAAATGAATCAAACCAAAATTTATTCAAAAGTTTATTCCAAGACAAAATTAATATTTTGTCAAAACACATTTTAATGTGCATGGAATGAATTCAATGGATCATACAACTTTAATTTGTTATTTAGGGTGTTAGTTTATCTTCAAACATCGAGCATTTATTCAGTGCATGAAAGCTAAATCCATGATAGGTATATAGGTATTCTTTACATGCTTTGCTGTATGTACATGCTTTGCACAAAAATTATGAGAATGTGGTAGCGAGTATAGACATACTGTTGAACTAATGTAGTTAATATGTATACCATAGTGGAATAATCAGTTCACTGTATTTGCAATCAAATTATCAGTGGAAAAAGCATATTTTGATTTGGGAGGCATCATTAGGGTTGCAGGTAACATAGCATTGTTCCTAATAAAGAACTTTACAAAAATATAACATTTTAGATATATATTCAGTTTGTACACAGACATCATGTTACAAACAACAGTTACATTTATACACATGCATGCATGTATTTTTGTCATTCATTAACTCCCCACACCAAACCTGACTCCCTCCCCAAATCTTCACACAATGCCAACCCATCTGAGATAGAATACAAGCTCTTTGACAAATCAACTCTTGTAGATACCATGTTAAATGTAGAGTCAGTTATAGTTATTATGATTTTTAAATTCGTTACATAACATGGTGCAATTGAATATCCATTTATGTAATAATTGATAACTGGTCTTATATATTACATATCTCTCATCCTTAACTCTTTTACCTTGGTGGAATATAGAATTTATGCATTTTTACCCAGACACAATTTCATTGTAAAATTTTGACTAGTTATACTTTTATGTTGAAGTGAACTTCAATGATTTATCAAAGTATTTCGTACTCTTATTTAGCATTTTCTGATCCCTAGGTAGAAAGGTGCCCCCTTTGCAAAATGAAAATGTACATTTCTCAATTTAATGCTTATGTCATTTCATTTCATACGCATTGAAATAAGCAATCAATCATAATTTGAAAATAAGCATGAGAATGTCCTTTATGAGTTAATAATTATGGAATATATTTCAATTGATGAATATGTAAATGTCAAAATGCAATATTGTGGTATTATAACTTTCATGATAGTTACATGCACTTTGATCTGATAATTGGATGTACTTCTTTGTTTAGTTTGGATGTTGTAAATATCACAAGTTTATCAACTTATCAACTCTCCTTTAATGAAATCTAATCTGTTATTACTTAGCTGTTTTCATCCTTATTTGCTTATGTTGATCTAAGGTCATAATAAATACATTTTGCTGATACTTACAATAAGTTTGCAACCTTTACTGAGAATATGTCATGGGGACTTCGTCATTCAAATTTGCATTGTTATCGTTTGTATAATTAGTTTATTTAAATGGTGTAACTTGGTGTTAATATTTTCACATATCCATAGAAGTGTTGTTCCTTGGTAAATAAATCAGAGGGTCATCCTTGCCAATTCTGAAGAGAAGACCCTTGTAAGACTATGGTAAAGGTATCCTCCTGCTCAAAATGTTAAGGGACACCAAGCCAAAAGGGTGGGCTAATTTACCAAGGTCCCACTCTAGGAAGAACACTGCACAGTTCATGACATAATTTTGTCAATAAAACAAATTGAGTGCTGAGCCTTGCCTTACAGTTTGACCACCTTGAGGAATTATGCTTTGACTTAAATGTCACCAGTGTTGTTCCTAAGGTGATGCAATGGTTTTATTATCCTTCTCAAAATTTTAAGGAACACGAAGTGTAAAGGGTGGGCAAATTTCCCCAGGACCCCCTCTGAAGAACACTGGGCACCATGTTGTAACTTACGAGGTACCCTGTAACATTATTGGAATTATGTGAATTTAACAAATGATTCACTGATACTGTGACAGCTAGTGTAGCTGTGTTTCCATGACGTAGGGTTAAGTTTCTTTAACCTCGGTTATTTCTTCACCACCCTCAGTCTTTATTTTCAAGGGGCGAGAGTCTGGCCTAGCTAGTCTATTTCTTCCCCACCCTCAGTCTTTGTTTATAGGAGGGAGAGTCTGGCCTACCTAGGCAATTTCTTCCTCATCCTCTGTCTTTATTTATGGGAGGAAAAGTGTGGCCTAGCTAGGCTATTTTATCCCCATCCTCAGTTTTTATGTTCAGGGGGGAAAGTCTGGCTTAGCTAGGCTAATTCTTCCCCACCCTCAGTCTTTATTCATAAGTGAGAGAGTCTGGCCTAGTTAAGCTATTTCTTCCCCACCCTCAGTCTTTGTTTATATGAGGGAGAGTCTATTCTAGTAAGGCTATTGCTAAAGACTGAGGGTGGGGAAGAAATAGCCCAGCTAGGCCACACTCTCCCTCCTATAAATCAAGACTAAGGGTGGGGAGGAAATAGCCTAGCTAGACCAGATTTTCCCCCCTGAAAATAAAAACTGCTGATGCGGAAAAAATAGCGTAGCTAGGCCACACTTTTCCTCCTATGTATAAAGACAGAGGATGGGGAAGAAATAGCCTAGGTAGGCCAGACTCTCCCAAGTATAAACTTTCCCCTAGGGAGAAAATAGCCTAGGCCAAACCTTCCCCGGGGAAAGTTTAGACTGGGGAAGAAATGGCCTGCTACACCAGGATGTGTTCTATATGCCAAATATCTATAAAAGTCTATCCAAATGATATAGATTTTCATGTGTCTTTCAAAGTAAAAAAATTTAAGTATCTATGGGTTAATGTTTTATTATCTCAAGGAATGACGCTGCCTGGTATGGAAATCAAGGCACAATTACTGTTAATCAAGAGCATTAGTTGAAGTTGTGGTTGTATTCTCCACTAGTGTTGATTATGAAATAGAACTTTTCTTACAATTACATTACTTATGTAGAACATCTTTATTAATGTCTCATGAATATGTACTAGTCATTTATTCAAATCATTAAAAATAACTTTACGCAATTTAAGATAAACATAGTTGGTAGATGATATGTATATGATACCAGATCTTAATCGGTGATACCTGTCCCTCGCCCCAAATTGGGTACAGGTATTTGTACACAGTTAGTGATAGCTGTAATACATATCATCACTGCCATGTGACTTGCGGCTTTATCATTGTTTGATAACAAAGCTCAAACTTCATTCAAAGAAGAGATGGCAAGTAGTACACTTCAATACGACAAACTACTCTCATCAAGATTTTCTGATTGGAAAGAAATTTACCAAAGGAATATTCTTGGATCATTTAATGCATTATGGGCAGAAAAGGTAGAAATATTTATTAACACCATCTTAAAGAGACTCTAAGATCTTCATGACTTTAAATTTGGCTTTAATATGTTCAAATAACCATAGTTATTGATGTAAATTGAAGATATCTCTCATTTTCATTCGTAAACACCATATAAACCATATCTTATTAAACCCTTTGCATTTTCATCTCCTGAATTCCTATATTATGACATTTTCTTGTTTTATATTTTCAATTAATAACAGCCACATAAATGTTATGAAGTCAAAATTCAGTGTCCCATTTACATGTACGATTGTTATATTGACTTACTAAGAAATACCAACCTATATTTCTTGTTGTGTCTGCTAATAAAAAGTTTCCAAAATAACGTGTGAGTCATTGGCGTGCGCCATTCTTCGTTTTTTAAATCATAAATCTCAACCTATTTCCTGTTTGTCACTATGCTAAGTTAACTGATAAGCACTGAGATGTTAATTTTTAAACACAACCACTACTAGTCAATGAAATAACACCATTTATGGAGTTTGGCATATTTGACCTTAACAACATACCCTTTTAGTAATGTTAATTTTAGCATTTGTTAGATCATTTTTGGTTTGTTAACATATTTGGTTTTACATTTTGTTGTATTGGCCATTTAAGTGACTCATACTTTTAAATGATCAACAGTTGAATCTTCCTCTGGATTTTTGTCATTGCTCATAAATTAGGCACGATTTTATCAGTCTGATGTCTACAAATAATTCTGTAATGTACAAATAATTGACCACAGAATTTGAAAATAATTCAGATAATACTCTTGCCCTCAAGATCTTTGTTTTAGTGTATAAAGATCTTGTAATAACTTTTTGAAATCCTAACAATGATCTTGTCAAGTCCATGTTGTTCTGAGAAGTTTTTAATGAAGCAATTGCAAGAAGAGCCTATTTCACTTTTGTGTTTTGATATTACATTTGAGTCTCTAGCTATTGTAACTTGTTACAATAACTTTTATTATTACTCGCCCGTGTAAGATAGTACTGCAGTGTAATATTTATACGACAATATTAAACTAGTGTAATACGGCTGCGTGTATGACGTCACAATATTGTTGGGTTGTGACGTCACAATGTTAGCATCGCCGTCACAATGGTGGCCAAGTCGCAGAAATGTTAGTTTTAGCACCCTATCAGTAATTATGTTTGAATTATGTTGACGAGTAAGAGGCAGAATACTAAACTTCCTTCCATTTATCACTATTTTCATTAAACTCATTTATGATTTTGTATCAAACTTGCTTTTGCTTGTTTTATACTGAATCATTAACTCGTTTGATAAAAATAGTGTTAAATGGAAGGTCGTTTAGTATCCTATATGTACTATATTTACCTAGGTAAAGGACTACACATAAAAACCAGTAGTGAAAATGGCTGTCATCAACAAGAAATCACTCATTCATTTACAGATTAAACAGTCAACATGTAACATCGAAAAAGATGCTAACTTGGAATGAGGATCTGAAAACGATCAAACTTGATATACTCCTAGTTTTTTCCATTTGGTAATTTTTTGGTAAAAATACACCTGAGTCCAAATAATTATGTGGAGCCCTGAGTATTCCACTTATATCACAGTAATAGAAGATCTAGAGTTATACCATGAAGAATTATCATTGTGGCCCAAAGCTAGTGCATTGAAATACTGCATTACGTAAAAGAAACTTTAGCTCTACAACAACCCTTGGTGGATTTGAACCCTTTCTCTTGATCGAATATAGTCGGTCATGCCAAACACTGTGCTATGCTCTCTGCTATTAAGACATTTCTTTTCATAGACATTTTCCCTTGCTAGTTTCATTAATAGTAATATTCCCTATCATTATTTGTTATCCTGTTGCAAACACTGTCACCCAAATTTTTCAATGTTAGTTACAGACTAGATTTTTATAGTGGAGTGGTCTTCTTCAATAAGAACTTTTTGAAAAACATTTCTCAACAGTGAAATTAATAATTCCTGAATTTAGTCTTCTCTGAATAAATATTCTTTTCCTATGAGTATGTTTAATTTCAAACTTGTGTTTTTTCTTGTAGTCATTTCAAAGATTAAGCTTTCAGGTTTTTAAATAAATGAGATTATACACATTGTGTGTCATAAAATTTTTCATTTCATTATATAATGATATGGAAAATCGATTTCTTTCTTATGATAATTTTAGCTCCATGAGTCATTATGTGTGGTTAGGTTTATGATTATTTGAACCTTATAAAGTTTGCAGTTGGGTTGTAAATGTTTAGTAGGGTCAAATACAGGTTGGTTTAACAAGCCTTGGTGAAAGTATGCTCGACTTTATTCATGTACGTTGAAATACATGGGTTTTTTAGTCACTGTAAAACTTCTTTCCTGTTGATCATGCAAACAGACAATGAAAATGTGGACAAGGAAATATAATCATTTCTATATTTAAATTCTAAAAAATCAAAGTCCATTATTATCATTTTGTGCTAGCATTTTATGTCAGATTTGTTTTTCACAACGCTGGTTTTGCATTTTTTATTTTATTCAGATTACGGTAAAGTAGATTTTGAAAAATTGATATCAAGTTAAAAAGTTTTAAATAATCACCATTTTCATTCTCATTTGCTAATGTCTTGCTAAAATTTGTAAATTCTCTCTATAGCAATTGGACTTAATTACCAAATCATGGAATAGTATTAAAAAAAGGTCAGTATTTCTCTGGTGCCAATTACGAAAAATTCTAAAAATATCCTGAATATAGGAAAATCATGCCTAACTGAAATTACTCCAAATTTCCAAAATAACAAAATTGTAGTAAACAAAGCAGATTATGACTTGAGTCATATGGTTGCAATAAAGGTCATATATACAATAACAGGAGGTCCGTTAGCCACAGGTAGGCGGGAGAACATGTGACTGTAATCATTGCCCAAGCCACGTGGGAAGTCCTATGTCCAAAGCCCGCGAATATTTTGTCAACAGGATCCCAGGCTAGTATTTGACATATGTAAGCAAGTCAGGTTGGGGTGTGACCCTTTAAACAGGCAAGGGATACAGAGCTTGGCGGATTAAAAATAGCAGACCTATTTTACGCATGATAGATTCAGCGAGTTTGTAAACATCGCCACATTTTTCAAGCTAACAGTCTTTTGTCTTGCTGTTGTGCATTTTGTCGTTTGGTATTTGAGTGCTCATCAGGGCGTGGAATAATACCTGTGTGTTTTACCCGAGTTAACAGGATATGAGGACAACCAAGATAAGATAATGCCGGAATTCAATTGGCCCGCGTCTAGCTTTGGGTGGTGGCTTCATTGAGGAAATCGAGACTTGAATACATTACAACATACTGTACATCTGAACAGGTGAAAATCTTTGGGATTACACCTGTTAGATTTTCATGCTAATGCTGAAACCTGGATCAGTCTTTCAGGTATGTTTTTGTGGCCTTTGATTAGATTTTTAGAGAATATATAAAGAGCTCATGGGATGTTTATCCTAAGGAAAGTTGTGAAGAGATTTGTAAAGATGATGTTGATTTGGATTTGAAGTTCATGTTCCTCATCTACAATAATGGTTTATCAATGAATGATGAGAAGTTTGTTATGATCTTGTTAATTGTTTGATAGTGGAAAAGAATATGGTAAAAGTATCTATTCAAAATTTTTTTTTTTTCACAAAAGTCCTTTATTGCTTGAATTTTCAAAAGTTTTGTCATTTTGAAAACAAAACTCAAAGTTGTACTATATTTGTCAATCCATTAATAAGTTTATATCAAGTAAAGCAATGTAAAATCCACCGTAAGAGTTTGGCGTTAAGCACAGTCATAAAAGGTGTAGCTGTCATGATAAGGTGTCAATATCTGTCCTAAATTATCAAAATATTTTATCATCAGCATCTAAACTAAATGTTCATAATAACTTTTTATTATTGAAAAATAATTTCTAATAAGATCATAAATCATAGTTCAATGAAAGATCATAGTTTTCATATTTGGTATTATTTAAGAGGTACTATATAAAAAAAAAGCTTAAAAGATGACAGCTAAAGTTTTCCTCATAAAATCCTATTTTACTGTTAAACAAGATGAAAAATATTCAATTTGAAAACAAGACAACATTTAATTTTTTTAAACTATATTTTACAGTGATTTTCATATAAAGAGATAACTAATAAAAAAAATTGAAAACTCAAATTAAATATTATAAAGTTAATTTCAACGAAGGGTTCACATGATATTACCTATATATGATATAGTAGCCATTTCAGAAATCTAGGTTAACTTTGAAAATTACCTTTGATGTCATAGATTTGGTCGGTGTCAGCTGTTAGATAAATACTATCTGTAACAGATGTGAATAAGATAAATGGAAGGATTTTTCCACTACTAAATTACAACTGTTCAATGCAACTTTCAATCATATAAAAAAATTTTTAGAACACTTAAACTTAAGTATTAAAAAGACAAATGATTAACTTTATTATTTCTAATTATCACAGAATCTAGTAACTCTATTCATATATCTATCATCATGTTTTTCTCTTTTAATTAATCTTAATCATTTATATATTTTCAGATAATATCAAATGAAAAACCAAATGATTTTGTTGTCAATTACATTGTCCTCACATAAAAGTGGATAATCTTCCTTATGAAAATTAGTTCATAAGTAACAGTAGAGCAGGTATGGGAGGCATACTGTACATGAATAGACGTAGATAAGTATACGTAGAACATTATCACTGATAAGAAGAAAGAGGATGTTGACAGCAAGGTAATTTGTCAGATTAGATCGGAAACCGGTTTTGAAAGAATGCTGTCAATATTTCACTTAGAGTAAATACACGTTAACGTTTCACATCTTGAATCTAGAAACTAAAAAGCCGAGATCTTCTTCCTCTTGACATTAGCAAAGATTTATTTTATGGTTTTTAGCAACCGTGGAATACCATTACGAAGTTGCAGTGATCTTGCACAATGATTCGGGATGTTTGTAAGTATCTGTTGCACAATTTCATCCTTCTCAGGTGCACTTGTTTCCTAGTTGGTTATTTGATACAGTTTTAGTTAAAAACAGCTTGAAAATTATAATTACCATTTTTGTTCAGTTTGCACCTTGTGCTCGAGCACATTCATCCTGGTTTATTAATGATCGAGTGTTCTTTTACAAAATGCACATATTTGTGACTGTTCAAAATGTTTCATGTCATCTAATAAGTAAAACTCGACAGCATGATGGTGGATCGATACGTAACTTGTCCAACATGTTCAATATTTCATCAAGCAAAGCATTAAAAAAGATGAATTGAGGTTTTTAACACTGAAATCTTTTATTCATGACGTTTTACATGATACTTGAAAATCTATCATACACAAAGGAATGGAGGAATAAATTTCATGCTTTGGTGGACTCAAGAGCGTTTTGTTGTAAACACTTGAAGTCATCTATACCCACTTGCCTTGCTGCTTCAGTACACAAAAACAATTTTCTTAACATATTTCATATTCATTGCATTCTTGTTCATTTAAAATATTTGATGTTTCTCAAATGACCTTGTAAGGATAACTGAATTTTTCATTAGAAGCTATCTAAATTTGTTAAAAGACAAACCTGAGAAAATGTTTGTCATTTTTGCAAAAAACGTATATGGTTCAAATAAACAACATGACCGAATAATATTAATAGAGAAAAACAGGTTTGAATAGTATACTTCTCTTGTATTCTATGTGATACCATTTGGTAAGTTTGTTGAAATGAAAACTTTTGAATTGACACCAGAGCTTTAAAGACTGAGTCTTCATATCTTTTGAGCATTAAGCTTTGTTGTGTCTTGTCCATGCTGGATAGTGTAATGAAGACAACTGAGAAGAGATGTTGGTTATCATCCAGTAGGGCAGCGTCACCAATCTTTTGACCTCAACGAATCATAATCTCTTACACATCAATACTTCTGCTCAGTCATCTGTCAAGGAGGGACATGCTCTGGTTGTCTTGTATAGTTCTCGCTGTTGTTCCAATGGCTATCATCTTTGCTCTGACATGATAGGAAAGATTTGTTGCATTCTTGGTATTAAAGTTAGCAGCGTTGTTGGATTGTTTGTTTTCTTTCTTTGTCCATAAGGAGGAAGCTCTATCCCTTTTGCTCGGTTCATTGATATGTTGTAATGTTATAAATTCTTTGTGATAACCTTATGTATTGTTATTATATCCCAAAATTTACAAATGATAATTCTTTTGACCAATAAAAAAATATTCATTGTGATTCATATTTAATCCAATTTAATTTCCATAAAAATATGCTGATAAAACTGTCCTTTTGTGGCATGTGTGATTCCTCAAATTGTAAAAGTAGTTTTAACTTTTTCTCTAGGTATTTAGGAATCTTAATATTTATGCAACCTTTGTGTTTAAACATTAGCCAAAATTACTAAAACTAAAACATCTCAGCAAGAAAAACAGGTTACTCTCATTGCCATTTGACACTCTTGTTCATGATGTTAAGTATTGCGTCAGCTCTGAAAGAATCAAAGAGTATTGTATCTAAAAATATGTGATACTGCCATTTTATACTATAACATAAAACTTTTGTAACTGGAGCTCTGAAAAAGTCCACTTGAATATATATTTTGAGCATAATAGTATGTCAAGGAAGACTTCAAATATTAAAAACAGAAGAACTTATTCCAATGATATGTCATGCAATTATTTCAGGTTATGGTTTATATTTTGTACAAATTACAATAGATAAGTTTTTGAAGAAATTAAGTGAAAAAGTTGTTCATGATGTATAGAAGCTAATTAAACAGACAGAGCATGATTTATAATGGGTTTTAGCTTAGTTCAGTTTGAACTCTTTGCTCCCAAGAATTCTGTTTAGCAAGCAGTTCAAGTTGTAAGGTATTATAGTCAGATATGTGTTTGTGCAAGAACAGAATATATTTGGTTTAAATATGTAAATGTAAAGTAAATGAACAATCATTTGGAGCAGAAAATGCCTGTCTCAGCAAATCTATAAATAAATAAGCTTTATGTCAAAATATTGAAAAGAATCAATTTTGCTTGGTTTCAAATTCTTTTGAATGATATTCATAACCTTTTTGTGATATTTATGAAACTTATTGTATCTTAGAAACTTTTCATGATAAATACTGAAAAGTGCCTTAAATACTTAATGAAGTTACATTTTGTCTGAAACGAGTGAGCCTTTGTTATTTTATAAGAAAAAGTGAGTTAAGTACCCATAACATTTGCAGGTTTTTAAGAAATGTTATCTATCATAGAAAAATGAGTTTAGTATTTTATCTATAACTCGTAAAAAATAAGTTAGTATTGGTGTCATATAACTTTCTATGTTTATGACATGGCGTTCGATCAAAGCAATGTGTAATAAAATTGTTAATTTATTTTACAACAATATCTTCTACAGATGGGTACATTAATAATGTTATTTCCTTTCATTTGGTTTTTAAATTGTCAATGCTGTACCATTAATATTTGAGTAAAAAGACCTCAAACATCCTGGATATTTTTGTGGAAACAAAAAATGTATGAGTTGTTCCTTTGGTGCATACTTTATCCCTTATAAAGTTACTAAAAATATATTCTGAATCATTTCTAGTAGCTAAAGTTGTCATTTAATAGCCCATAATGTTTTTAACAAAAGTGTACCCATCCTTTACCATATGACATGGCATTTTCATCTGGATATTTGATCTTATTTGATAGACCATAACATGAGGACTAAGTTGACAAATTTCCTTAAGTGGCATTTTAGAAGCTGGGTTGATGATGAAGAACGAATAAACTTCTTATGGATAGTCAACTTCTTTATTGCAGGAATTGCGACGTTTCGGTGTAGATAATAACACCGTTATCAAGCAAGTGATACATATGATTCGATGAAGGCAAATGTATACATAAAAGAGATGATGTTTTTACAATTAAATGGTTTCATGTACATATTGTTTTGATAAGGAGTGCATGTTCACAGTGGCAAGTAGTTTATACAAGGAACAAGGTTGATTTAAGTTGACAAAGTTTCTTTAATGTACATTAACACATCAATTTATGACAACATTTATATAGTGTGGATTTAGATTTTAGTAATTGGCTATATTATGGTTGAAACGTTCTTTTTTGTGTCCAGAAAGGCACTGTAACATATTGTTAACAGAAATATAAATGATTTATAAAGGTAACCCTTGAAAAAGAAAATTTATGTTAGCAATTGTAAACTTGCCATAAATCATTAAGATATATTTTTTTTACCAAAAGTTATAAATTTGGGTAAGCTACAGGATTTCATTTCTTTTTTTATATTGATAGAGTTGAAGTTTTCACTTGAAAAGTTACATCATGGTATTTTATTACTCATGATTAATCGGTTTGAGCAAATTAAGTAATGTTTCCGTATTGGCAATTAAATCAGCAATCAAATTCATAACCTAAAAGAGGGGTTTATGACATTTTTATTGTTTAAATGGTTTCTTTTTATATGGGATCACATTATTATTGTATGTAAAGTAATTTGAAAGAAATTATGCTTCTTCACTGTTGATTCAAACCAGCCAGGTCCAACATGTTGAAGTTACTTGTGTTGACTTATCCCTTTACATTCAAAAGGTATATTATAAGACCCTGTATTATCCTTTTCAGTGAGCAATCATTCAAATGATTCTCCAAAATAAAATTTTTATATTCTCAGTTGACCAAACAGTTTAGCAGGTACAAGGTTACATTGATGAAGAATATTTCAGTTCAAGGGATTATTATGCAGAAGATTTCTTTATTGTGGTAATATTGAGATTCAACTCAAAAAGCCAATCCTTTCAAACAAACTAGGACTTGTATGGTGTTTGTTTGGTTTATGATTCTTTTAACTCTTTGCAACAATGGTACTTTCCTTTTTTTCAATCCTGTTATGAGACTTTGGCTTTAATATCATTTTCAATGAGCAATGATTCAGGTTTTAGTAATATGAAGTTTAAAATTGTGTTATAACCAAACACGTTTTGAAGGTATAAGGTTAAAGTGTCTAAGAAGATATCCATTTTTAAACAAGCTAGGACTAGTATGGTGTTCCTTAGGTTTATGACAATAGATATTTTTCTTTTACACTATTTCAAATATCTTCTTTTGAGTGACACGTTTCCTGTTCATTTGAAAGACCAGCATTAAATTTTTACCTGTGAATAGAAACAGTTTGATGTTGTAAGAAGGAACTCCAGAGATTATGATGGTTCAGCGGTTATGAATATATTATGTTGTTGTTATTTCAATGAATAGCATTGAGTATTATTCTGCATAAGAATACATTGGCAGGAGAGGGAATGCCCCACTCCCCCCTCTTTTGGAATTTAAAAAAAGGAAGCTTATCCTATACTTTTCAAAAATATTTGATCAGCCACAATTTGGGTCTGAACGCAGATTATGAAGGGACAGTATGATCACTGTAACATCCCTGTAACTCTTTTCGAAATAGGGTTTGTATCAAGTACTTGAACACTGCAAACATTTGTCACATCTCACAGGTATGACCTAGACAAGGATGTCAATCACTCCAGCAAACACAGACTCGCTCACTCCGTATCAGTCAATGAGGGGTGTGACACTACTAACACCCCACTGGGCATCACAGCTGGAGTGACACGGACAAATGACATTGCTATCGAACATATTTATGAATATAGTTGTCCTTTCTTTGTCAGAGATAAAATTATCATTCCTCTCTGGGTAAATAGTCCATAGCAACTGTCCTTAGTATATTTATCTAGCTTATTTGTTACACTATTTATCGTATTCAGGAACAGCCCTATAATATTTGCATAGCATCCTTTAGATAAACCGTGTACATTTATTCTGGGTAACTTTACTCTTATTGTTGAATTTAATGGATATTTTTAGCGTTTTATTCCTGTATATTTCGGTTGAATTTATATTTGCTAGAGTGACTTAATTGGTCAAATTTATTTCTCAAATTTCAGGTGAATCACAAAATTTCTTCTTTGATTGAATTTGGGTTCAGACTTACCTACACTCATGAATATATTTTATTATTTGTTGTATTTATTAAAGTTGTATTTATAGGTCAGTGTTTAGTGTCCATGCATTTAAACTTTGCTGTTATACTCTATAAGCTATTAATTCGCTAAACTTATTTTTAGTGTCAAGAATGATATTTTAAAGTCATTTAATTTATTAGTGTTAATGCATTTACATTTTTGTGTGTGGAGGAAATATGATATTATTCTTTATTAACTATTAATTAACTAACCTTATATTTAGTATCAAGTATGAAACATTAATTTTTTTTATGGTTTATATTCTATTTCTCTCTGTAATTAATATTAATAGAAAATATTGAATAAATTTCTAAAGAGGTTGTGAAGTCATTCAAACTTTGGGTTTCAAAATACTGATCACTTTACGTTAAGTATAAAAATTATGGTTAGATATTTGTCCAGATTTTTTCACCAAGCAAAGCATCAAGGACGATTAGTCTTAAATATAGAAGTGAAAAAATCTTTACTTTTTAAAAGCTGATGGTTTTTACCTTTGCATTTGGATATATATTCATCTATGAACAATCAATAAAATTTGTAATTGAAGGCCTGTCTGCTAATATAAGTAAGTCCATGTAAAATATGATATTACTTATAATATATTACTTTTTTTAAAAACATTAATCTATTGAAAGAATACTTCTTTATATACACAAATATGAAATTGTAAGATAAACAGATAAAGTAATCAAGAGAATGAAATGATTAATGCTTTCATAGAATTTGTTTTGAGAGCCCTACACCTCATGTTGGTGTTTCACGATATATGGTAATCTCTTAGTTGTAGGTTTGAGAGGATTTTATGGAACTTCAGATCGTATTGTATGAAAATAACTGTCAACTTTTCCAGGAAATAATATGACTGGACTTCCTAACCTTTTGTGGTTACAAAATATTTGGTTTGTTGAGTTGGGTTTTTTTTCTATCATCAAAGTGGGGTTTTTTAAAATATCAACAAACGGTGATTGAACTTATCTTTACTATCAAATTACCTTTGTATGAAGGTCTTTAAAATATACAATGGTTTGTTACATCATTTTCCTTTGATTTGAATCATGAACTTGTAAAACATGATGAAATATGGCAGCTATATGTCATTTGTCATTAGGCAAGCTTGATCAATCCTATCTTTTAACCTTATGAGAATGCAATCATTAAAAAGGAGCTATTTTATTATTCAATATCTAAATAATCTTCCAATTGTTAACAAGAAAAAGCTTGTTCTACTGAATGTTTTTTTATGAAAGTGAACAATATTGCTTACTTCAAAAAACAAAGAAATAATGTTTTAACGTTTTCCTTTAATGACTTGATTATATTTCATATTGTTTTACCCTGTGTACACTGCAACTTTATTGTTTAGAAATTAAAATAAAGCATCATTAAAGTACTTTGTAGAGAGCAAATTACTGTGTATCAAAAACCAGTTTTGTTAATGGTTTGTTTTGATGCTATATATGCTTCTGTCTATCAAATACAATCTATCTATATTTGCATATATGCTCTTATCCTAAAAGCTTAGTAACTGCCTAAAATATGACTGCATATATCATTATAATCTTCAGTTTTCATCATAGGTTAGATTTTATCTATTACAGAGATTGCGCATAGGATAAATTTCAATAATTAATGATGACTTTATGATTCTACAATCTGATCGTTAATTTAGATGAATTTAATCTTTATCTTAACAAATTTGATGTTAATCTTATTTCCATTAGTAGATTTGTTCAAATCTATTTAAAACTAGCTGTAATATCTTATGTCCATAGGTCTGTCATTACATCTAGAAAATAAAATCAGCGGATCATATGAAGGATGGCCAAGCACTTTGAATCGCGGGTTAATGCCATTGATAAGTTTTTTTATACACCTCGATTACAAAATCCCGTTGTAACCTATGTTTCGTGGTGAATTATGTTGACAGAAGTTATGACAACATCAAACCTGTGCATATTTTGTTGACTGAATATTAGTGTGTTGTGTATTTATTTATTTTTTGCAAACGGAAACTTACACATGAAGTTAGATGATCATTTTATTGGTGAGTTCAATGCTTGTAAAAGGTCAGCTGAACATGAAAAAGTAATTCTCTATATACATGTAATGACAGGTCATTACAACTACTTTTCTCAAGATTAAAATTGTACCAAAAGGATAGAATATAATACATCATACAAGCAAATATATATATGTGAATAGCCCCACTTTCTGTAATTACTGCCAAGTCAAATTGAGTTGATGGATTTAACACTGCATTCTCTGGAATCTTTAGTATAGAAATAAAAGGCATTAATTCAATAAAGAACCATGTTTCTCCCTCAAATAGCCATAGATCTGTTGCTCTGTTTCCTGGCTATAAGCTGGTACCAAGTTCAGGAAATAAATCTATTGATCAGACAAGGATATAATCTCCAGCCAGTCTTTTTCCATTCTGTTTTGGGCTGTTGTCAACTGTAAGAAAATTTTAGCAAAGATATCAATTATTGACAAGTTATTGAAGTAGTGACAAGCCAATTAATAGCCCCAGAACATTATTATATATTAAAAAACACCAACTGTCGAATGCCTTTCAAAAATCTTACTTCAGTATTGCCTATGTTCAGGAACAGTAGCTCTCCAACAAGGGAATTACCTAGTATTAAATTTTTTTACTCTAGTGATTAGCTTACCGAGGATATTATTGACCAAGCAGTTACAGGTCTAACACTCTCTCTGCTACTTACAAATTCGGAAGCATTCAACATATAGATAACCAGACAGAAAGAATTAATGCTTTCTCCTAAGTAACCAATTATACTCTATGGTAAATATTTTCTGATTTCACAGTTTCACAGCCAGATGTTGACATTCCTGCATGTGATACATGTTTTTGCGGGAGGGGGGGGGGGGGGATGTTTGGCCTGTTACACCAGCTTAGAAGATAATCCCAGCTTTTATAAACATCTGTCAGCGTAATGTTGGGTTGTAGTAAATACGTAAATATATTAACCTATTAAAGGCTCAATCCTAGGTATCAGCCAGGTTTTATCCTTTTAGTATACTGAATACAAACAGTATTAGCAAAAAGAAATACTACACATATTTTGGGATCTTCACCTATTGCCAAACTTTGTTCACAAGTTGCCATTCCTGTAAATTAGCAACTCAGGACCAATTGATCCAACCAAAACAGGCAATTAATACTGATCATACATATGCTTATCCAATCAAGTCTTATAGAAAATTCCATCCAATTGCTGCTGATTGGTACATTCAAACCTAACGCCAGCCTAATATATTAATAGTTCTAATCCTCTATATAGTCTTAATTGCGTAACCCCCACCCCACATGCCTCATTGGTTCTGGGTGAGGATTTCATGCCTGGCTCCCCTCAATCAATATCTATAGCATAGAGTATGGCTTAATAGCAGTTGAAAGGTGGAAGTTAGCGTCATTGTATACTGTCATAAACACTGTAGTCCCTAGTAACCTCTTGTCTGTCTAAGCGTGCACGGTTGGAAGCTACGGGTGGTTGTTCGATCTCAACATGTGAGCGTGTCATCAAATACTACATGTTTGTCAGCAGTGATTTTGCCCTCTTTGAAAATTGTCATCATCCCGTGACATTTGTTTCAAGTTGTTGGGTGCGCCCCAAGGTCACTGAGATAGGGTGGTTCAAAGAGAGTTGCTGTGGGATGTTTATATGCTCAATGATGACTGGGCAAACAGTTCTTTCAGAAGTTTACCGACATGGATATTATACATGCAAGGAGAAAGTTCTATTCTCTGTTTAGATAAGTATTTGAGTTGCTGTCAACGGGACATATCTTGATTGGTGTATAGAACATAGTCCTGTTTTCATGGATAGCATCAATTACCCGAGGAATACAGGAAGATTATAACAGGACGGTTGCTGGAGGATATAATGGAATCAGCCTCACTGCTTTTATTGAACTAGCAATTGTCCCATGGCCAGTTTTTGTTTGGGCAGTGTTGTCAGGGTGGATTTTCATGTGAATAATACAAATCAATTTTGCTGTGGAATCATTGGTTCCACCTCCATTCCATTTTACCTTGGAATAATTCCTGGGTTCACAGACTGGTGATTTAACTCTCTGGATAGAGTTTCTTTGTGATATGTTGCTGTTTTGAATAATTTATTCTGATGTACCAGTACTAGTGATGTATCAGCAGAGTGCTTAACAGACAACATACCATGTCAGCTGGAAATATCTGTGTTTGTTGATGAATATCAAATCATCATGATAACTTGACATTTATTTCATTTCCACGGATACCAAGTGATTCAATGTGCTGTGTTATGTCACATTTCACAAAATGTGTGAATTACATATATGGATATTTTGGTTCAAATTCTAACACATAGATTCACAAACTATGGCATTTTTGAAGAAATTTCAATCCCGGGTGCACCCTCATCCTGTATCTAAATCAAATGAACCCGAGGATAAATCAAAAGAATCCAAATGTAACCCACTGTTTTGCTGCCAGGGATGTATAAAGAAACAACGACCAGAGAATCGGACAGTGTTTGTTGGGAACCGCCCTCCATCCACTGAAGAGGTCTACATCCCGGAAACTTTCCCAGACAACAGGGTCATCTCCTCAAAGGTACGTCGCATATAAAGTATTTTGTTTTTAGGGCCTTTAAATTATTGTATTTGGGTTAATGCATGACCTCCTGATTTCATTCCAGCTTCCTTCAAATGTCTTTTACTGTGAGCTTAATTTGGTTTAAAGAACAGAACTCACTATAAAGGACAGAACTGAAATAATCAGACTAAAATTTACAAAAATAATTTTCATTTCATATAAGCTTAAAATTATTGAAATTTGTTTTGTAAGTTAAATGAAATATGAAAAGATATAACACATTGATTACAACTATTTAACCCCAACTTTTACAGACCAAAGTTTATGATAGTCCTTAATGCTTTTTACAAAGAACCCATCTTTTCATCATAGAAAACCCCCCGCTTTGATAACGAGAAACCAATATCTTTTATACCAAATACTTAACAACTGCACCTTAGTATGAATAAAATGCTTTAAATACTGTATTCATCATAACATTTTTTGTGTTGTTCAAAATTAAATGGAAACAGAAACATACCGTGAGTGAACCGACATTCACTTCTTTAACACACAGGAAGGGTTAATTAAGGTTCTATTTTCTTCATTATAAAGTAACAAGCCATTCATGAGTGGCTCTTTTTCAGGAAGATTGATGCGTAGTATTTAGTAATTTATTCATAGGCTTGGCCAAGAACGAAAGTCAGGCATATGAATAAATTAAGCATTAATGGAAAGCAATTTATCCAGAATCTGCAATGTACCACTATGTTATCTCAGACTAAGGTCAACCTGTTTAACTCCAATGTGTATCAAACATCTGTGTATCTAAGAAATACTGACAGATCTTAGGCCCAGATAACCTCTTTTCATTGACATAACACACAAATTTCACTTAAAGATGTCCAGCAATTATGAATCAGAATATTAAGAGGTCACCTGAATATCAAATCCTAAGTAGATATGTTCACGCTATGAACTGAGTATTTATGTGCAGTATGTAGTGCAAGTAAATTTGAGCAACATCAATTTATTTTTTTTCTTTAAACAAAGAAAAAGTGGGTTGCATTGAACAAGCAGATGTCAAGAAGCATTTTTAGGAACAACAATTTATAATATTGAGGTGGTAAATTAAACATGATCCCTTTTTGAATGTAATAAACATCAAAAAGTTTTCAGGTTGGAATCTTTCAATTGCTGATTTCTGCAATTGTTAATTGTGAAATTCAGAATAAAAGTAATTTTAATATTGATTATGATCTTTATATGAATTTTAGTCAAGACATTACCTTAGAGCATGAATCTTCCCTCTGAAAGTGGCTTTTAAGGGCATACAAGCACATATGCACTCACTTGAACTTTCTGTAGATGCCTTACTTTTCATTCTTTATAATTGACCTGCAATTAATAATGAAAGTTCAGATGGCAACAGTCACTGTGGGATATAAAAAAAATTCATAAGAATGCACAATATGGGAAGTATTTATTGATGGAAATATTGTAAGTAAGATTGGCATGCAGATCATCAATATATCTCATTTTTTGTTACTGAGAACAATAGATAATCTTTTAGTTTATTAAGGTATGTCTTTATATCACTGATTATTGACACGCAGTTTAAGCATTATATCTATAGCATCTGCCAGTTCTTCAGATTGTATTCAAAATTTGAATATTGCCAAATCATAGTTCTTTCGGATTGAATGTATAATTGATAAAATAGAATAAACTTTGTAAGATGAATTTACTGCTAATTTTCCAAATAACATTTAAGGTAGAATACCTGAGTGCAGATCGTTAGTAACATCATGGGATATGCATTATCTGTGTATCATTTATATAGGAAATAAAGGCTAGCGGCAGTGCCTTTAAGTTAAAGATGTCATACATTAAATTTTCACAAAAAAGTTAAAGAGCATCTCAGTTTTCAAAAATGAATTATGTAAAAAGAGTTCATAACATGATAATTGTGATACTTATGTATTGAATTTAGGGACGGTCCATAACTTTTTTTTGAGTATATGTGTCATTTAAAGGTAGAACTCAAATGCAAATAGATAAATATAATTATGTTACACTTCTTCTGTCTCCCCACAAAAATTAATAATTATAAGAGTATTTAACTCTCACATAAATAGTGATTAAAAAGAAAAGAATACATCTGCCAAAAATATTATACTTAACTTCTATTACAAGTTGAATTTTCAAAAACAAAAATATTATTGATCAATAATTCATGTACATTTCAAGTGTGACTATTTGTTTTTCCTAAATGTCATACACGGTCTAACTCTTACCCTTTGGTGAAACAAACTATAAATTATTTGAAGATAAGAATATATATGTGATTGTAAAAGATTAACCCTTAAGATGCGGGTCCCGGGCCTGTCCGGGTTGAAATTTGCTTTGACCGCATGTCCTCTGGGCGAGATGCGACATCCAAACTCTATTTTTCTCACGCTAGCTCATTAACGCCGAGGTTCACAGTAGCGAAGGACGGGCAATTGTTGCACGGCAGTAGTGTCAGTTCAACGCTAGTACTTTCCTTCGTCTGTCGCTAAGCTACCGCATTTTGTTTCGTTGGTGTTCTAAATAATGCGCGTACATGTCCCGAAAATTATGCAAACATTGATACCGTTTATCGTACCGAAAATAAGCGTTAAAATCACTCAATTTTCCCCCACTCCCCGCCGCACGTGCTAATAGCCTGTGGGCACTTTCTCCCCGCTCGCACGAGCTTACCGTCCCGCGCGTGCTATCGTTTGCTTACAAGCCTGCACTCACACCAAACGCACAACCTTATATCGCACGCCCTATGCTCTGAACCCTTGGGCGGATTTCAAAACCGGTTGGATCATTTGAAAGAGCAGAAAATTGTCTTCAATTCAATATAAAATACGTAACTACGCTACCTGAATTGAAGATACAGCATGTGCCGCAAAAAAGGTGATTTTTACATATTTTTAGTTTTACACCATTTTGTCACACCAATTTTTACATGATGTGCTCAACGTATTTTGACAATTTTTATATCATAAGACAGAGAGAAAGATTGTCTTTCTTTCCATGTAAATGTGTACATGCGCGATAATAAATAAAGACACAGCAAGCGCCGCACAAAAAGCTAATTTCTCGATTCAAATCATGTAAACTGAACAGCGATTTTGACATGTGCCTTTCTTTCGCTCATATCTTCTCAACAGCTAGGCGTATTTTGAAATTGATTACATCGTGATAAAGAAGGAATAATTGTCTTCGATTTGATATAAAAAAAATTATATACACCATATAGAATAAAGATACAGCAAGTTCCGCAAAATTGTGACTTTTGTTTATTCTTTACGTTTTTACCATTTTCTCGCACTTTATATCACATAAACTTCTCGGTAAATTTTGCAATTTCATATATCAAAATATAGAGAAAAGGATAATCTTTATTGCCATGTAAAATTGGTATGTACAAGAAAATCAGAAAGGACCCGGCGCGCATCGCACAAACAGGCAATTTCTCTATTCATATTTTTTTTACCGAGAAGCGATTTATTTTCAACTGCTTTTTACACTTCCTATTCATTTAACGGCAGAGCGCATTATCGACATTTTTATATCACAATAAAGAGGAAAGGATCGTCTTCAATTCTATATAAAATTTGCAAATTACAATTAGACAATAAAGGAGCGGTTAGTGATGTCGCAATTATCAAAATCTGTTCTAAAATACCCGAGGGTACCATCTTTGCAAACTTTATATATTCCAAACCAAGTGGTACATATTTATTATTTTCATATCATCGTAAAGCAGAAATAAATACCTTCATTTTCATGTGTAATTTGCCCATATTTGCATCAAAATAAAACGTGTGGAAACGATGCGAAATATGTTGCGGTAAGGCGATTATCAAAGACTTTATTACTAGCTATACCCACGTTTCGTTGGTAATAACTTCTAATTACAGTGCAAAAGATTGATATGATTTATTTCTTCGTAAAGAAGAATAAATTGCCTTCAATTCCATATATAATTTGCATGTATACAAAGCGAATAACATGATTTATAAAGTTGGAAATAAAGACAATTTATATTGTGTGTGAGTGTATGTTTCAACGGGGATACCCCGCCTGCACGCGCTGAGCGCGTGCGTTTGCCCGGGGCTATTAGCTTAGTAATATTACTGTGGGGGTCAGAACGTTATCGGGATTTATCACTACCCTGTTTTCGTAATTTATATCTTTCGTTTAGGATGGCGTATCGTAATAAAATTTATCGTGAAATATAGAGCAAAATATTAGCTTCAATTCCGTATATAATTTGCATGTGTGCACTCAGTGATTAAATGATTTTATAATGTTTGAAATGAAGACAATTTTTTAAATTTTGTAAAATTCGTTCTAAACATATTATAAAAATAATTTTTATATCGATGTGAAGAGGAACTATTCATCTTTAGTTTCGTTTTGATTTCGCGCATGCGCTCTTGGAATTTATTGAGTTACGGCGCCCGAATTGAAAACAAGTTTACTTCAGTTGTAGAAACCGTTCCAGGGGTGATAGAAATTTCATTCAAAGTGTCAAGTAAGTATCATCCATTTGTAACACGGGATTCGCCGACTAGCTTTGTATAAAACGACGATAATGTCCGTAATTCGCCATGTAAACACGCCATATGTTGTTAAAACGGTCGCATCTGGCGGCAATGGAAAATTCGGCCGCAGGGGCTAATTGTGCTATAACGGTAGCGAGGCGAGTGCTGGAAAATTCAGCCACGGGGGCAAAACTGGTCAAAATAATATTCAGCAACGTAAGAGTTAATTATGAATTATTATAGGTCATTGAAATATTTCGAAATTTGAAATCCCACAGTTGAGATATAAGGGTATAGTGTTTCTTTCTTTAAATATCCATTACACAAACATTTAAATTTGTCTATTTAGATAGTGAGTAGTGTATGTTTTACAATAATCTATGTTATAATACTGTTTCCTTCCAACTTATCTCATGTACTTAAAGTAGCTTGTAACTTTGTAAGTTAGAATGAAAAAATCATTGTGGTTAGTTACATCTGTTCTATTGGCTGTATATATATTCTTTTGGGCAGTCATTGAAAAAAAGTAAAAATTTGTAAAAAAAAAAAAAAATGATCATGCCTGTCTGCTCACATTAGAATGACTTCATTTTGGTAACATAAACCCAGTGGCTCACCATACATAAAGGGGTTACTGTATCATAGCTCACAAATGATATTTCGTTAGAATTGCAGGTCACTGATTAAAAATCTTTTTAAACAAGTATTGAACATTTTATAATGACGTTTTAAAAGGTTTTATCAAGAAATAATAACATTCCTATTGTTTACCTTCAGTAGAGCTAGGCCAACCCTGATAAAGATCCATATATCTCTACCCGTCTAGCTTTGCAAACAAACTTTATTGATTGAAGCATTGTCCCACCATTTCCGCAGTCTGATAGACTGGCTCAGGTCTCCAATATTTATTGTGTTATTGACAATAAATGTAGTTTATTAGATTTAAGATCTGGTTTGATAACTTTAAAAGTAAATGAAGGGGGATGGTTCAATTTAGATTATTTAAGGAAACCATCAAAAACAACCATTCCACAAAAAACATTCTTTGTAGGTTGGTCAGATTTCTTCTTTCTTTTGCCACCTTTATCAAAAATAGAATTCAATTATCTCCTTCTTTTTATGATTACATCATATTCATCAAAGCCAAGAGTTATTATGATAACTTGATAACAAATGACATTGTATATAAAGACATATCCTCAAATTAAGTATATTTTTGTTTTTCAGTACACAATA
Organism: Phorcus lineatus; assembly: GCA_921293015.1. Taxonomy (NCBI): domain Eukaryota; kingdom Metazoa; phylum Mollusca; class Gastropoda; order Trochida; family Trochidae; genus Phorcus; species Phorcus lineatus. Next base: position 21,479,989 of record OV121095.1, read on the forward strand.
TGGAGTTTCTTACCAAAGAACCTATTCGAACAATTCAGGAGGGTTGCCAACTTCTACTTTCTTTGTGTGGGCATTATACAGGTGAGACTCAAATATTTCCCAACTTTATCACTTTTGATTTGGTTAAACTTTTTTTGTGTCCTTTCTCATTTATACCAATTTTGGTAAATCTGTGACAAATTGTCTTTATTTTATAACTGTACTTTTGGTTGTTTTCTTGAGTTCTTTTTTTATAGTACATGATTCACTATAGTTATAACTTGAATAGTTGGTTTAAATAGTTTTTTATTTCCAAACTCGTAAGTTGAACCATCCTGGTAACTCAGCAGTTTTTATCCCAAGCTCCTCAAATACCCTGCATATTTATCAATGAAAATAACCTATAATTCTCTTTATAAACCTCCAGTGACGTCATACCATTGTCTTATCAGGGCCTTCTTTTGCCGACTAAACCTCTAAACGTTTGTTTCCGGGCATTCCTGGGGTAAGCCCAGGGCATTCCTAGGGTAAGACCCAGGCATTCTGCAAGAAATCCCGGGGGATTATCTTTAGACATGCCCTCTGTGCCGGGAAATTGTATTTATTATTTACTTTTTTGTTAAAGTCAAAGTGTAAACTTGCTATTACTTTTGAAAAATAGTACAAGTCTTAATACCCCATTTGCAAATGTTTTTGGCCATATGCCGTCTCGAACCCACAAATTTCATACTCCCAAGCCCTGCATGGATCCGACACTCTGACTACTGAGCCATTGTGACAGCGCTGAATGATGTAGTAAGTTAGTTCCTTTTATAACAAAGGTCTGAGTGGTTTGATATTTTATATTATTATGTATGATTTTAGGTAAACTAAGGCTAAGAATATTTTTTTTATCATTCTTACAAATTATTTGACGATCTAGGGATTTTTAGTCGATTTCACAGTGGAAAATCTGCATTTTCTTCTTAAATGGTTATTTTATAGTTTGTACTTAATATCACAATGAATAAGGAATGAACAATGAATAACAATGCTGCATTTGTCGACTATCAAATAATTTGTTTCTTATGTTGTATATATTTATTCACATTTCAATTATTTAAGAACTTGAGTAGCTATTAAAGTATTATACAGAATGACGGTTTAGTATTCATTCTTTCAAATCATAAGTTATATAAACATGTATGTAAAAAGATGCTTTGTCTGTGATATTTTCATATTGTACTCAATTTCAGACAAAAATCAAATGTGAATTGTATCATTCATTATTCAGAAAGTTTCTAGATGGAATATTTCAAAAGATATAGAATTTCATAAACTTTTAGCAACAGCGATATGGAAGATTTCAAAGTCAATATCAAAGATCATATCATTCTTAATTCTGAAAGGTAGATAAAAATTTCAGAGATTAAACATTAAAGGGCACGCTGTTCAAGTATTTGTGTAGAAGCCAAAATCAAGGAGATATTCTACTGTTGTCCTTTGGCTATCATACAAAATAAAACTCTTATAGCAATTTTTGTTGCTTAGTCTTTATTTGATACAATGCCGATCTGTTTTGTCTTTAGCAAACATTTTGCATTATCAACCAGCTCTAAAGAACACTGTCTCAAAAACACTGATATGTCATTTACAAGATCCATATAAACACAAATATTTTATTCAGAGGTCATTTTGGCTTAGCTTCCTCTGATCAAACTGTGCATGACACAAATTTTTCTTCATCCTTGATTACTGATTAACAATGGATTTTTGTTGATGTTTCAGTTACTGATTGATACCCCTGTCACGCCCATCACAAGTTGGTTACCCCTTGGATTTGTTATCTGTGTAACTGCAGTCAAACAGGTGAGATTAATGACAATTTGATTGTCATTGTGGGCTCTTGGTGTGTGTGAATAAAGCTTTAAGGCTGGGAGAACTCTTCCAGTTCAACACTTTCTAAATTATCTGACTTTAAAAAATTTGATCCTTTAAAATGTAGACAGGGCTTCCTTTTACAAAGCAACCTTAACTAAGGTTAACCTTAACTCCCATTTCTTAACATTGCACTAAGATAACCTTGATGACTTACGATCACCTTAGGGCTTTGTGAAAGGAGGCCCAGGTAAGCAAGTAAGCATTTTTGTAATCTATCTTTTCTCATTCAATAAGTGCTCAATGGAAATATAGTGGTTCTATCTCTCTTAATGGAAAATCACCTATCTGTGTTATTGTTGCCTAGTGATAGCAAATACAAAACAACTTTATCATTCATATCTAAAACAATCACATCATACGGCGTACAGCACCTGTAAAATTGCATGTTGAAATACAACAATTGACATATCATTACCTATAGGACACAACATCATGAAATGCAATAAGCACTGTATTTGTTCTGTGCATTTTTAATGTAAACAGGTGAGATTTAAGTCAATATCAATTTCGCAATGCATAGGATATGCTTGTGTTAAAGTCTTGTTGTTAGGACCAGTTGAGAGTTTTGTCCACAACAATTTCTAATCTCAAATGATTCTCTCATTTTCCTTTTACCTGGTTTGACAAAACATTATTCTGTGTTTTGCTGTGTGAACAGAGTTATTGACATTTTGTGTCTCCAAATGAGATAGGGCTTGGCCAGGGTTGTGTACTTACACAATAGTATTCTGATTAATCCCATTAGTTATTCATCAACTGTGGGTTAGCAAATAGGATACAAGTCTCAAGAGACAGAAATATCATTCTTGTAAGATTAACATCTTTGTAAAGACCTCTGTCAATAAACACAATTAATATGATGAATATCCCGCTGATGTATAAAAAATTGAATACAAAACTTAAATCATGTCTATGTTGAAATTAATGGGAGAATGAATTCATTACTTCTTTGAAATTTTTCGGTGTTAAATTCACAGGATATATGTATTGAAAATAGAACACTAACAGCTTAAATGATGTAAAATGGCACTCAAATGTGAGCTTACAATCATAGATAAAGAAGATGTCCCCCTTCCTCTACATTTGGAAATAACATCAAAGTACAAACAATGGGTACCGATGCAATGTCTGTTCATTGACTCTGAAAGTAGGCAAAGGGGTACTATTGAAAGAATAACCTTTAGTCCAATATCAAATGATTTACAGGGATTGGGAAAGATAGGGGTCATTGGCCATTCTGCACATTTGATGAAATTGCCCATTCAAATTAGAAATTTTACCATTGCTACAATGTAGGTTGGCCCATTCAAATTCTGAAAACGACTAATAGCCTTGAAATGGCCTAGCTATTGTCAAAGGAGTCTTTCCTATTCCCTGGATTTACACAACAAAACTTCATCCTTTCAAACCAGATCTCATTCAAAAGGTATATTTTTACCTATATCATTTTGTAAATGGGGATTTTGTCTGATTAGATGCTTTTTGAAAGTTGACAAAGGTGGGAATCCATCTGATTATCTGCTTCAAACATTGTTTTTTTTGTTCTAGCTGGTAACAACTAAAATTGTTCCAAGAAAGTGATTATTTTTTTTTTTTTTTTTTTAATTTTTATTTTTTTTTCTCCATCATTACAATTCATTTATACAGTTCATTTCATAACAACAGTAGATCAAAGAAACATTGAATATGAATTACAGGTTAATAAACAGTGTGAACACAAGCAGTACATAGGTATTTACACAATCCCGTTTGTGGTTAGGTACAATAATAAAGTTGAGAAAAATCATCGGTATCAAAAAAGATTATGACATAATGACCAGAATTTAGTAAAATCATCATATTTGCACTCTGAATACGAATTATAGCGGTCAACGAAGTACATAATTTTAATATCTTCCTTAATATGTTTCAAGTTTGGCAATCTATCCCTTTGTTTCATTTTGAAAATGTTATATTTTACAACTGATGTGATGAGATTTAAAACAAAGTTTCTCTTTTCACAATATCCTAAGATAATATTTTTGCTGGAAAATGTGATTATTGTACCGGTTTTTTCATATAACCATTTTTCTATTTCTTTCCATATACTCTTAACGAATTTACATTCGCATAATAGATGTAATATTGATTCTACATCGGATTTGCAAAAAGAACATTTATTAGATTCTATGTATTTCATTTTCATAAGCAAATCATTTGTTGGCAGAAACCTATGAATTATACTGTATTGGAACCAAGATAGCTTAACACTGTTAAACGGTTTAAAGGATATTTTTTCAATTTTTTCCCAAGTTTCTTCCTCAATGTGTTCTTTCAGTTCATTTTGCCATTTTCCTCGGTATGTTAAAGGTTTTATAGGTTTTATTGATATCAGAATATCGTAAATTTGTCTACATCCTTTTGGATCCCCTACAATATTTTGTAATAGATAGGGTAGAATTGGTGCTTGAATTTTCTTTTCAATTTGAACTTTTATAGATTTGCAGTAGCATTTTATGGATTCTATTAATCCTTGGAGTTCCAAAAAATTAGTTTTGCATTCATATATTTCGTTCAGCTGTTCCACAGTTAAAAAACTTCCATTTTTATTGTACATATCATTTATGTATGTAATGCCTTTGTTGGAATAATGTTTATAATTTATTGTTTTTCCGCCAATTTTTATATTATCATTTAGCCATAGATTTTGGGAAAGGATATCATTTGCATTTTGTGCCGCCTTTGACTTTGCTGTCACGAATTTCCCCCAAGCTTTTAGAGTATCCTTCCAAAATTGATTAGTTTTGGGTGTTATAACGGATTCTAGTAAGTGTGTTTCGCATGTCTGTATGGCACTGTTTATGTCTCGTTGTGTATGAGCGTATAACAATGTTTTTATTTTGGATTCAGAGTTTGCTAATCTTTTGATCCATGATATTTTTTGCGATTGAATAACACTTACAATATCTGGTGCTCTTATTCCGCCATCTTCATAGTTCTTAGTGATAGTATTTCTGTTAACTTTGTCGGGTTTGTTTCTCCATATAAATTTGAAGCATAGTTGTTCAATTTCTTTAATCATTTGATCGCTTGGATTAGGTAGGGCTGCGAAAAGGTGATTAAGTTTTGGTAATAGTAGGCTTTTCAGTATAACATTTCTTCCTAAGGGAGTTAGATCTCTGGCTAGCCATTGATTCATGGATTGCTTCAACAGCTTAAGTTTGTCTTTGTAATTGCGCTCAACCATTTCCGCGAGGTTGTGTGTAAATACTATACCTAGGAGTGTAAAGGAATCATTGCTCCAATCTAAATTCCAGTTTCTGCAAAATTTTCTTTTTGAATTTCTTTCTGAACCTATCCATATTACTTGCGTTTTGTTGACGTTTAGTTTTAAACCTGAAAATGAGGCATATTTGTTTAAGGTTTCTAATGTAGCCTGTAAGCATTTTTCAGTACCATCTAATATAAGCGAGGTGTCATCAGCATACTGAGAAATAAGATATTCTGTATCTCCTACTTGTATCCCTTTTATTTTATCATTGTTTCTTATCATTATAGCTAAAATTTCGGCGCAGAGAAGGAATATATATGGGGATATAGGATCGCCTTGGCGACATCCTCTTGATATGTCAAAATAATTTGAAAGAAAACCATTGACAATGACGCATGATTGTATATTCTTAAAAAAGGTGTTTATCCATCTCGTGATCGATTTACCAAAATTAAAGAACTTCAAGACTTCCTGAATAAAATTCCAGTCAACAGAATCGAACGCCTTTTCAAAATCGATGAGAAGTAGAATTCCTGGTTTATTCATATATTCGGTGTAGTCAATTATATCGTAAACTAGGCGAGTACATTCACCAATATATCTATTAGACATAAATCCTTTTTGATCTTCGTTTATTATAAACGGTAACACGGTTTTTATTCGATTTGCAATAGTTGATGATCCAATTTTATATGCTACGTTTAGTAAAGAGATTGGTCTCCAGTTCCGGAGCAAATGTTTAGATTTGCCTTTTTTTGGAAAGCAGGTAATAATACCTTGTTTTTGAGTCAGTGATAGTTCTCCTTTATCATAAGCTAAGTTTAGTGATCTGATTAGATATTCGTGTATATTGGACCAGAAGAATTTGAAAAATTCGACAGTAAATCCAGATGAGCCTGGACTTTTGTTATTTTTCATATTTTTCAGACTTTTTAATACTTCTTCATATCCAAGCTTTCCTTCCAACTCTGATTGTTGTTCTTTGGATAATTTTGGGACTTCTATGTCTTTAAGCAATTCTGTGAGGTTTACTTTATCGCTTGGTTTCCTATGATACAGGTTGTAATAAAATGATTTAGTTTCATTGATTAGGTCATCCTTTTTATTAATAATTTCTTTCTGTTCATTTTCAAGTTTAAGTATTGCTTTGTTTAAGAAATTTCTATTTTCTAGCGATAGAAAATATTTTGTTGGTTTTTCGCCCTCTTCCTTCCACTTGGCTTTAGATCGCAAGAGTATCCCTTCGATTTCATTTTTATTAATAATTTCTAATTGCTCATTTGCATCTTTTAGTTTGTGTTGCAGTTTTTGTTTAGAGTCAATGTCATTTAATGCGTCAAGTTCTATTTCAAGCTCATCGATTGTTTTTACAAGGTTTTGTTTGAGTTTCTGGTTTTCTTTCTTCTTATACGATGAATACTTTATTGTATGTCCTCTTATCATTAATAGTAAGGTTTCAAAGAATAGTTGGTCATTGATTTTGAAGATGTATTTACCATCTTCATCTATATATATGATTTATACATTTCTTTTGTTTCATCAATCAGTAGTTTAGTTTTTTCAACATATGTTTTATCATAAAGTAAGGAATTGTTAAATTTCCAGTAGCTTTTGCCTCTTTCTATATCGCTTAACTTTAGTTTTATCCAGGTAATAGAATGATCTGATCTATATGCTGCATCAATGCCTGTTTCTTGGACAGAGCACTCGAGATTTTTGGATATTATAAAATAATCTAGTCTTGCTTGCTTGACAGGAGTTTTCTGTCTCCATGTGTAACGTTTATTATCAAGATTTTGTTCCCTCCATGGGTCTATTAGATCATTTTCTTCCATAAAATCTAACCAAGTCTCTCTTGCTTTTATATTATTTATATTTTTATAGTTAAAATAGTCTAGTTGTGGATCTTGGACAAAATTCCAGTCTCCGCATATAGAGAAACTGTCGGATTGTAATTCAGTAATAATTGATATGAGATTTTCGTAGAATTCTGGAGTGTCCGTATTTGGTCCGTAAATTGTGATTAAAGATATTGTCTTATCGAGAATTTTTAGTTTTAGTGCTACGTAATTACCATTTACATCCAATCGCGTTTCTTCAATTGTGCAATCAAAATTGTCATTAATAAGTATCGCTGTACCTCTAGCATTGCTTCTATAAGAGCTAAAATAGCAATATTTTGTACCCCATTCTTCTTTAATTTTGATTTCTAACTCTTTTGTAAAATGTGTATCTTGAATACAATATATATGAGCTTTCTTACTTTTCAGATGATTAAATACGTCAGTTCGCTTACGCTTGTTATTCAGGCCTTGGCAATTTGAGGATATTATTTTCAGTGTGTCATACATTATGGTGGGTAATGTGTATTACATGTTATGAGTGAGCTGTAATGTTCGTTAAGTTGTGTATGGAGAAAGGTTTTATGATAAGGCGGTGAAAGTAGATGGGAATAGTTTGGAGAAAACGAATAGAAAATATAGATAATTACCTTCATTTGTACAGTAAGTGTTCCGGCCATGTATAATCCTGTATATTTCTGTTCCGCGGCCATGAAAGAAGTAATGTTATCCAGTTTTGAATTCGGGAGTTGATCTTTAGTGCGAGACATGTCATTTCCTTGTTGTAATCGTGCAGCGCATTCGTCGCACGTGCAGTTTGTCAATATCAATGTCTAATCATCTCAACACAGGCTGTTTTGTAAATGTCACATGTTGGATATAAATAATGACTGGTGGTTTGATATTTGATTCTATTTGTTATATCTTTTCGTTATAACTATTAATGTATGTCTATTATAATTGGATTTATTTTTTACTAATTCATTTGACTAACTTCTAATATTTAGATTATTCATTTTTACTTATAACATTATGATGATTCAGAAGATACAGTTGTTTTAGTTTTCATTCTATTCATGTGTATTTTGGAAATACTAATTGTGATTTGTTAATAGTTAAAGAATATTTTGTAAAAGGTTATATTGTGTTAATGAAGTATATTGTTATGGTTTGAGTTAACATTGTGGTTATTCATATTATAATGTTGAGTGTTTCATTATATAATGATATAGTAATAACAAATATTTACAAAAGAGAGATAAGGCAAATGGAAACAGTGCAAAACATATATAAATAAAGTAAATAAGAATGGTGTATGACCATCAAATGGTACACATATATACATACATACACATACATACATGTACGCTTACATACATACTTATACATATTCATCCCAGAGAAGTGCTTGTAGGTAATAGGCCACTTTGAAATTATCAACATTCCAAATCATGAACATTGGTGCATATGTACATTCAAGATACATGTATAAGGATGATTATTTAGCATTTGGCATAGCATTTGTTGTATATGAAAAATTCATTTATGCATTTAAGTGCCTATTTTCTAATTGTATTTCATCCATGTGGTAAGGTTGCTCAATCATATTAATAGAGGAATGTGTCATAAATCTAGCAGTAGGCTCATGACCATATACTGTAAACAAGTAAGTATGAGAAATAATTCATCTTAATATCCATTGTAGAAAACTTAAAATATGCAAACACATGCAATTTTTTAACAGACATTTGCAATTTTATGTCAAAGTTTTGTGAAACTTAGTTAGTAGAAATACTTCATGATATTATGAAGAAACTATGAAGAAGGTGATACACAAGTAATTATGGTAAACAAAAATATTATTCTAATATTTTTCTAACAAGTTGTTAGGATGAATTTATAGAGCTATAAAGATCTTAAATTGTAATCATATAATCATAGCTTCTATATCATTGTGTATACATAGATGTGGACAGTAATAAAAGTGAGTTTGTAGATGTGCATGGGCATTCAATACTGTCACAAAAGTATGACTTTTTAGTAACTTGTTTGCATAGTTATTGGAAAAAAATCATGAAGGCAGAAGAACATATAGTTAATAACATTAATGTTTTACTACATATGTTCAATTTCATTCATGACTTCTGCTTCAGAAGTGTAATGAATGATAAAATATATCACATCCAGCAAACTTTTGTCATATGGTATATTATATTCTTCTAATTCCAGATAAGAAAGGTTAATCATTGCTCATTTAGAATGATTATTCATATATTTAGTAGTACTTTTCTTATATAATAAATGGAATGTTGGTAAGGTGTTTATAGATGGATGTGTTATAACAATCAGAGCATGTTTCATTGACATATGAATGAGACTCACTCATAGACTCAGAATACAATTACTGAACTTGTTCTTACATCACCATAGTTTTGAGAATGGTAGTTTTTGATGTCATCTCTATTGACATTAGGAGTACTATATTTTTCATAATGGGTAGTGACAAGTATTTAGAAGAGTATTTAAGGGTTTGGTTTGAATAGATTATAGCAGTTCACTGAGTTTATCAATATTGCAGAAGATGGTCAGGTATGGTCACAGGGACCCTTCTCCATGCTGTTTGTGGGTCACTTGGCTTTTTTTGCTCCAAGACAAGGTCAATTCCTTTAATCCTGATCCTAGTGTACATGTTGTATTTTGTTCTTAGGCCATAAGCTGCTTTGTTTAAGTGTGATCTTATCTTTTTCATGCTGTTTGGTAAGTCAGTTTGAATGTTCATTGGAGATCCATAGAGCGCTGATCTCGCCCTGAACACATCTTCGCGATCAGCCATTGAAATGAATGATGCTATGATGGTAGGTGGTCTTGGTGGTACGTTGTTATCCACGTTGTATCTTGGTCTGGGTAGCCTATGAACTGATTTAAAGTAGATTTGTTCTACTTTTTCGGAGGGAAGTTTTAAAGTTTTTATTAAGATGTTCCTTATTACTGACTCAGGGTCTTCACTTCTCTCTTCTGGTATGCCATTGAAAAGAAGGTTTGGTTTCCTGTCGTGTAACTCTTTTAGGATAGCCTCCTGTTTTAACTGAGTACATTTAAGATCTACATCTGCACGCAAATCATTTATTGAGGTTTTGATGTTGTCAATTGCGTCTGATTGAAGTCTGAGAGAGTTCTCAGCATCATCGACTCGTGATTTCGTAGATGCTACGTCGGCTTCTATCTTTGATATTGCCTCTTGTAAATTGGAGTTTATAGTGTCAATTTTTTTGGACAAATTTCGTTCCGACGCCAGTATTAGCTCTTTCAGTTCATTAAAGCCTACTGGCTCATCGGAGGGGACATCACCTGAAGAGCGTGTGTTTGCCGAGGGACGATGACTAGATCGGGTCGCCATGTTGTTTTGCTGAGTGTTGTCTCACGATTGAAGTTTGTGTTACAATATGTTCGTGTTCTTTCGTGAAACTCGAAAAGTCACATACACTGAATAACTTAATGACTCTGTAAATAAGCAACTCACTTTTTGGCCCCAAATATCGTCTTAAAGAGCAGGATTATAACATTGTTGCCGGAGCTGAAAAACACTCGTTCACTCCATTGTGACCTTCACCTTTTTTCATTATTTTTTTGGCAGAACACAGAAACAGTTATGCTTTACTCATTATATTTTGTTCATTTGGTGTAGGTTAGGTTAATTGACAATAATTTGAAAGGATTTTTGAAACAATTTAATTAAGCACAATAGATGTTATCAAGGGTTGGTAAAAATGATGCTTCATAATCATTATTTAATAGATTTCCCACGTATGGTGAATCTACTTCTTCATAATTGAAAGAAAAAACAAAAATTGTCATAAGTCTTTTGTTCATATAATTCATAATTTTTTCAGACGCCTAATTGCCATAGCCATTCAGTCTGTATCTTTCTCTGCAGGGCTATGAAGACTGGTTACGACACAAGGCGGACGGTGAGGTCAACAACACAGCAGCTACAGTCATCAGAGGGGGAGAAAAAGAAACCATCAAATCTATGCATATTAAGGTAATTAGATAGAATTAGAGAAAAATTAGAGCATTGTTCTTTTCTTTGTGTTTTAAAAACCTCACATTTAAATCAAATTGTTATCAATAGTAACTGTAAGGTTCTTTTACTTGCTGTAAGACTTACATCAATATAAAGAATATTGGGATACATCCTAATTAGTCATGACGATATATAATTGTTCTTTAGAAATCATTGTACTTTCTGGTACAAGCCATTCCTCAAAAACAACTTCAAAACTTTGGCTTTCATGCCACAAGATTTCTAGGTGCATGCTCAAGGCCCCACCAGCATTGATACCCTGTTCTAACCCAAGCTAACATATTTGTTGCTAGAAGGTCACCACCAACACACTGCTTTACCAGGTTCCCATTTCCTGCTGGGTGGACTGAGGCACATTTTGAACTCAGTATCAAATAGCCCAATTAGAAACCACAAGTCTCTCAACTCGTGTGTCAGTGTGGGGCAGGGAATCAACCCTTCAAACTCTCAGTTTATGCAGCTATGACAAGTTAACCCACTCATCTGGCAAGACTGATAGATAGTATTTGCGTTATACAGAAGTTTGCTATGAAGCATCACTTCTGTCAAAATATAACCTTTATTGATGTTTGATTTTATTTTTTTAAACATTTTGTCCAAATCCATGATCTATTTTATTGTAAAAATTAGATATGTATACATGATATCAGTTAACTGTTCGTATTTGAGTTATTCATTATAACCTATAATAAAATTTTGATGCTTTTCAACAATTCATCCTTTTTCTATTTCTAAAGCCTGAAAATCTAAAATTACAAATGTCAAATGCACTGTTGACAGAAATATATATAGTCGTTTCAGTGGATAATTGATGGTTTCACATTACAGCTATAATTACAGCAAAATCCTTTATGTGCTTGTAAGGTATCATATTTCAGTGTCTCTAATATGACTTGAAACAGTGAAGAGCAAATGTCTATCAGATGGTTGTTTTATTCTTATGCTTGAATGTAAAAGTTTATGTTTATGAGATCATGGTATTAAAGGAGTCTTATGATATTATTTCTTTTGGGCTTTGTGATTATGCATGTTTGCCATTGAGTTTCTTAGATGAAATGGTATATCGACTTGTATGTTTAGAACAATTCAAGATGAAAAAACGTTTGAGATTCGAATATTTCTATATCTGTATATATATACGAGAAGCAGTTAAGAGATCAATAACTTATCCTAACATAAAAACTCCTATATTTGAAAAATTTTAAGATTTAAATTGTGGCTGGTCCTAAATAGGGCTTACCAAGTGCCCAATCCATTTCTTGTATGAATGAATCAAGTTTCAATACAAAAATGGTGATTGATGCGCCAAGTCAACTTGATTTATAAGTAATACAGTACGTAGAGACCATGTTAAGAGAGAGTTAAATGAAGAATAGTATTAGCAAAGAAGATAACTAGTTTGAAAATGACAAGGAGTAAATTTTGAATTGACAATGAACTTTTCCAAAAGAGGTTACAATAGAATCCAATCCCATAACGTGAATTTCAGGCAATATAATCATTTTGTTGTTCATAATTTCTTCATAAGACGACCTTGATTGAAACTCCTTGAAATGTTTCCAAGATTTCAACTAATGGATGACTTTTGTATAAACATCCTTCTAGATTTCTGAAATGATCATTTTTGTAATCAAAATTTAATCAGACTTCCAGTGCCGTCTTTGTTATACATATTTAGATCATCAGGCCCATGAGTCCAGTTGGACTGATGGCATGACCCGTCGTCTAGTGTCCTTATCACTTAATAGAATGAAAAGGGTTAATGATATGCAAATTAAGAAAACCATAGTTTTTGACCATATCCTGTGTGTGTAGGTTGGGGACATCGTGTGTGTGGAGGCAGACGAGGTGTTCCCGTGTGACCTTGTGATGCTCTCCTCCAGTGATTCTCAGGGCACCTGCTACATCACCACCGCTAACCTGGACGGGGAGACCAACCTCAAGGTGGGTTCAGGCATTTTCAGAATTCATAAATGTTGATCCTAAAACAAATAGGTATCCCAAATTTCAAGTCATGTAGTTAAATGTCACCAATTCTAGGCACCTTGACAGAGAGACCACACTCAAGGAGTTATGAAATTTTTGTTTCAACTGCATTTGACTGCCCATTGAATTAGGAATCTGATACAGTGTAAGTCAACATTCAGTAATTCTAGATTTTACTTGCACATAGAATATCTGACAGACACGGAATGGGACAAGAAATGGATAACATTAATGATTTGGTTATATTTCAGACACACATGTGTGTGCCTGACACCCGGCGCTACCAGAAACCGTGTGACCTGAGTGAGTTGGAGGCTTCTATTGAGTGTCAGCAGCCTATCGCAGACCTCTACAAGTTTGTTGGGCGTATGAACATCTCTCAGAGTCATGAACAAGGTCATGTGCGACCTCTTGGACCTGAAAATGTTCTCCTCAGGGGCGCCCGACTAAAAAATACTCCATATATCTATGGTAAGTAATAGTTAAAGTGATGTGTTGGTACAAATTCTGAGGTGCCTTGAAATGAGTTTTTTTAGCATAAAAGCTTGTGGTACCATTGTTGACTTTAGATCAAGATACAACATTGACTTAAAATCATCCTGGCCTTTGGTAACTGAATTCAACTGGTTGTGTTCAGAAATTAAATCTGTGAACTTTATCATTCAGGTAAATATTCTTTAAATTTTCGAAGAAATCCTTTGTATCATCAAGGTAAACTTTGAGGAAATATCCGGCGCCTAATGGTGAGAATAGTGACATCAATTAATAGCCAAATCCAGATCAGATTTAGATATCAGGTGTAAATCATTCACAATCAGAGTATTTATCACACAGTTTTTCCATGGCAACGCGCCACTGTTCACAGTTAGCAAAGTGATTCCTATTCAAGTAAATGGACATTATCTGTCACTCAACACGTGAACGCTACATAGCAACAGGCTCAGTGTGACAAACCTGCATGTAACATGGACAGTTCTACTTCACTTACATTTCATCGATCAAATCATCTGACTGAATGCATCATGGTTATCAGTGGCAACATAACGACAATGATTTTAAATATTGATTAGGCAATATTTGTCTGTGACAATAATGGATTTTAATAAAAATGATTTTATAGACTGATTCAGCTGTATTTGTAAACGACAATATGTAAAATGTTTTTATGTAGTGATATGTCAGTTTTTGTCAAGGGCAACAAATAATAGCAAAGGATTTTATACAGACCTATAAATGGCTATATTTGTTAAGTGTGAAAAAAACAAAATAGTTCAAAATTCCTTTATTAGTTTTGAGCAGATGGAATCGGTGGAATAGTTCTAAGAATAAAATTCCCTGTTACAGTATTGTTTGACATGAGTCATATTGGTAAACGAATAAGTTGTATTTGTCAAATGAAAATGTTATGTCATGAAATATATGAATGGATGTTTGTTTGCAAAATGGTAAATGATTTTATACAGATATGCAGTAGTTACATATATTGGCCAAGCTTGAAATACCTTTAAAAAAACCTATACCTTTGACATTAAAATAAGTTAATGATTAGATGGAAATTTGAAAAAATTATGATTTCCAAAGGTATACGCTCTGATAGAGATTTTCAATAATAGATAAGGCAGGTGTGACATTCTTGATGCTGAATAAATCATCAATTCAAAAGTCAATCATATCAAATGTTGATACAGAAATAAAGCAATATATGTATTTGTAAAGTGCAAAATATCTTTATTCTGAATTAGTTTTTTGAAACATATCAGTTATTGCCAAAAAATATTCTAGAAAGGATTTGGCCAAGTAAAACTCATTTTGCTAAAATTTCTGAAGTTTTTGTATTTTTCTTTCTAATGACTCCATTAAAGGGTCATCAAGAAACATATCACTGTTTGTGCGAAACACTTGCCTACCTGAAAATCAGGTAGTTCTGAATCCCCTATTGATTATTGATTAGGTCAGCTAGCTGCACTAGGCCAATCAACCCATATTTAGCTGATGCATCAAGGGTATTGAAAATCAATATTCTCTCCCGAACAGTTGGAGTGATTGAAGATGTATTGATAAGCAAACTGATCAGTATGAGGGCTTATTGTGCAATGTCCTTATGCAATTACGCTGCTATGTTGTGTTGTCAATTTGTGAAATATAATGAGCTTGTTAAGAAACCATGAAGCGATTTATCCTTGTCAGACTTATGTGTTTGAAGTATTATGTATGATGAGCTTAATGTATATTGGGCGTAATAATTCAATGTGACTCAGCTTCTTTTTTTCTCTGTCAATTTATTTATCTCCATGACATAGTGAGATCGCTTGCAAAACAACTACATAAGAATCTATGTCTTTACTACTATTCAGAATATCAAAGTTTTGATTAAGTAAAATAGTCTGCTTTCTTCTTCAACCTAATTTCTACAATTCCAATAAAAAAAACTTTTGCCTATTTAAATAAAACACCATAGAAATGTAATAGATCTTCATGTCAATTTTTAATAGGGATAATAAGGATTAAGGCAGTTTGTTTCAGTGAGATAGAGAAATATATCAGAGTATTGGGCCAAGGACTCAATATAGTACGTTGTCTAATATAGCTAATCGTACAATTATTTTATGATTTATACATTTGTTTCAGGATGTGCAATATATACAGGCCAGGAAACAAAAGTGGCGCTCAACTCAAAATTCAAACAAGCCAAGTTCTCAAGAGTGGAGAAGTAGGTTTTCATGTTGTAGTTAATGATTCTGTGTAAGAGTTCTGTGTAAATGTTGCCTTCTGCAGTTATGTTTTAGTTAGGCTGCAGCTTCATTCAATAAAGTATATGTTAGAGATTGCTTAGAGATTTATGTACAGTACTCGTGTTTCAAGTTTTCATCTTGAAATTTATTCTAGCTGCTGTAACTAAATATTCTTGAGAACAATAAATAACCATGCATTATATTCTTTAGCTTAGCTAGAAGGACTCTATCCTACTTTAGATGAATTATTTACTTCAAGACTTCAAAATTCAGCTAATTATTGATAAATTCTAACTATTGATTAATAGAACTATCTTGTAAAAATGTTTGGTGTTCTCAATGTAACTTTATTCGTCTCTCAAGCGACACTTAATGTTGAGGTGATTGACTTTTTATCTGTCAAATCTATATATAAAAATTTAATTATTTTTCAAATTCTGAATTTGTCAAAAACTGTTTATCTTTTAGTTCCAATTATTTGTTTAATCTAGAAACATAACAGTTAATGTGAATTATTTAAAAGTTTAAGGATGATTAGAAACAAAAGTGTGGTATCTTTATTGTTAGTTTTTCATTCAGAGTTTTCAGAATCAATACCAATTCTGTGGCATTGATCTTAAAGAAAGAGTGAATGAATTATTTTCCTGTTTTGTGTATAAAAGTGTGAAGAAATATTTATGGTTATCATGTGTCAAGAGATTTTGTGATTTAATTTGGGATGTCACTAGTTTATTTCCTCAAATGTTAAAGTCCAGCCATTCTGAATTGCCAATACAGTGACCAAAACTGAATTCTAAAAGGGATAGTCTAGGACTGGCCAATGACATTGACCAAGGGTCAGTTGCCCCAAGGATGATATATTATTCTCTCCTCACACGGGTAGCCCAAGTCATAAAATCCTATGCTCAAATCTGTTCTAATACATAGAGGATTGTCAAGGTCCAACTATTAAATAGTTTTTTTTATTAAATGAGTAAATGAATTCATGTTAACGATTGAGAGAGAGTTTGATACCAAATCATTCATGAGTTTGTATAAAAGTAGTATTGAAGGTTAGGAAGTTTTGTATTCTGTTAATTACTTGCTATATAAATCACACAAATGCTGATCTAGTGTGTCGAATCTAACATATCTGCGACTTGTCTGCCTCTGTGACAGAATTACTAGCTAAATGATGTCACAACTACACACTATTATGACATCATATGTGCAGCGGTATTACACTAGTTCAATATGGCCAGTATCAAATTTACACTGCAGTATCTTACACAGGCAAGCAATAAAAGCACTTTTCAGGATTTATGCTACACTTCTCAGGCATCTAAGATTTACTTTAAGGCAAGAAATTGCAGCCAAACTATCTGCAAAATTTAAGCCAACAGAAACACTTTAAACATGGAAAGCATGCTTGTTAACAGTGTCTAATCCCGTTGCCATGATTAGGTTGCAATATTACGTGACTCAAGGTGCAAAATTCCAGTTTTCCCACGGCATACAGCAATGACTGAGGCTTTGATTGATTATTTTCAATACAGCAACACTGACTGAGTAACTAACTTTGATTGCATCCAATCAAACTTCTCCATCTATAGCCCAAGAAGTGTTAGAACAGCGGTTAGTATGAGAATTCATTACTTCCTTCTCAATCCATTCAAAGCCAAAGAGGTGCTTGTATTAGAACAGCGGTTAGCATAAGAATTTATGACTACCTTTTCCATTTAAAGCCAAAGAGATGCTTGCATTAGAACAAAGGTTTGCACAAGCTACCTCTGAGAAGAGAGGACATAGGTTACAAAGTAAATATCTCCTAAAATATTGTTACTTTATCTATTTCAGAGCCATGAATGCATTTCTGGTTGTGTTTCTCCTCATCCTCTTGTTTGAGTGTGTATTGTTGACTGGACTGAAGTACTGGTACACAGCGACCTACCCTCTACCCTGGTATGTTCCTCCAGGCAAAGATGACCCCACGGTGAGTCTACATCTACACAGGATTGACCTCTTGTCCATATAAAAAATCCTGAAATATTCGTGAACTAATAGGATTCATATGCCTAGTCTGTTGATTCAAGTGCATGCTACTGAGCAATTCTCATTGGACGACACACTTGAATCAACTGCTTTACAAAGAAATGTCCTGGCTGGGCCATTTGCTAAAATATGTCACCAAAATTTTCTTGTTCCTTGGTAAAGGTTTTAAAAGAGAATCATGGTTAGCAAGGGGTTAATGTATTATGCTCAGTAAGCCTTGATGGGTTATCATGCAATGACACATAGAAAAATGGCCATATAAGTTGATTTTTTTCATTCACTGATTGATGGCAAATGTGATACCCTTGAGGATTGAGTTTTCCTGATATAGACATCTTTAGTTGGAATCGGTTATTCAGGTCGTATGGCACAAAAATGACAGCAACGTGTGCATTTGAGATAATGTATCAAAATAATTATCAATTCCTTGTGTAAGAAAACCAGCCTTGGATGTGATCCTTTAATGTAAGTGCAGGAATTGATATTTAAGGTTGTTAACGCACATGAGAGTTCTTTTACATAAAACTTGAAGTAAGAAACAGCCGAGTTAGGTCATGTCATATGTATTATGGAAAACAAAAAGAAATAATATTGAAGGTCATTTGATTTAATACACTTGTACTTGTGGTAGAAAAAATGTGAAAATAAAAGCACAACTGAAATAAACTAGATATATTTTATCTGAATGTACTAAAGATTGACAATCTTTTAAGGCGTTGATTGTTATAAGGGTTGGCTTTTTCTTTTATGTATTTATGCCTTATATTTACATCAAACGTATTATGTTGCAGGCAATGAATGTGATAGAGGATTTCCTCGCTTTTATGGTGCTACTCAACTATATTGTTCCCATATCTTTGTATGTTACAATAGGTAAGAATGATGAGTCTATTATGTGTATTATTATTGTAACTAAAATACATATATAACGTTAATATTTGGACTTCATTGTTCAATTGTCATGTCATAGTTTTGGGAAAAGGTCACATTTTCATGATAATCTGATTTTTAAAATTGAAATTGATTCTAAGTAATAATGTGTATCTGGTTAATTCATTAAGGTCACAACATTTTTCTTCCCTTATTTTAATTAAATAAAAAATGTATTTACAAGGTCTCATTTTCATGAAAATTGATTTAAAGAATGGTTTGTATCAATTTTTTTTAAGGTAACCAAATTGTTAGTCTTGTTTCAATTGCAGAATAGAATAACATGATTAGGGATAAGAGAGAATCATTTAATGATTATTGATAATCTTACCAGAATCAACTTCATGTTCAAATAAAAAATATGATCCAATTCAATTCCAGAACTTCAGAAGTTTGTTGGATCTATGTTTTTCGGCTGGGATGAACAGATGTATGATGAAAGCACCAATGAACGAGCACAAGCAAACACCTCAGATCTCAATGAAGAACTCGGTCAGGTAAGTGGCATGTCACCAGATTCGTGCTGAAAATGATCAAATCTCCACTCATGGTAACTCCTAGGGCATCCTCTCACATGTAATAAGTAATTCTTCATCATTTCTACCATCAATTCTACCATCATTCCTTGCAATATGGCTTGTGTTCAGTCTTTGAGACAATAGGTATGGAAATCTTGATGAGCTACAGAGCCAATGGTTCTTTGTTTTGGTCATTGTGTATGAATATGAATAATGATGATAATAGCATATGACTCTGTACAAAAAACTTATCAGCACTTTTCATTTGCCCTCATGTGGATTACGAAAAAATATTTTTTATACAAGCTACGCTCTTTATTGGGTCTGTTGATGCTAAGTAGTACAATTCAGTAGGGCGGAGTTTTCTTCATTCTTCAGTGAGTTAAAGCAATTGAAAGGTAGTATTGATATAAATTATCACGAAATTGACCCGCACACTCATGCATCCACCCACAGATAAGTTCACCTGCAGAAACTGTAGTTCATCTAATGTTTATACAAACAGGTTGAGTTCCTGTTCTCTGATAAGACTGGTACGCTGACAGAGAACAGTATGCAGTTCAGACAGTGTTCCATCCACAGCGTCATGTATGAAGAGGTCGGAGGTCAGCTCTATATGAAAAACGAGGATGGGACTAATAAGGAGACTATTCACAAATTACCCGTAAGTACACAACATGAATGTCATCAAAATACATACCAGTGACAGATCAGCAAACCTCATCTTAACCTCGATAATTTCAACTAAAATTAAATCATTTTAGTCTCTGCTCTTTCCATGCTATTTTGTCAAAAAAGGAATGGATTAACACTAATTGATACAGCGTTACTGACCTGTTAGTTTAATTGTCATGTCAATTTTACATTCATTACCTCACATTCTCCTCTATGTAGAATGATGTTGAGGAGTTCCTCACAGTGCTAGCGCTGTGTCACACGGTGAGAGTTGACCGCAAGAAGTCAGATCAAGTTTCGGACGATGGGAGTGGCGCGGCCTCCAGCGAGTACAGTGACTCTGGAGAGGAGTATGAGTACCATGCCTCTTCCCCTGATGAGAAGGCTTTCGTGGAGGCCTGCAGGAGGTGATGATAATAATCAAGATAACATTAGATAATCCTCATCAAAATCGTCATAACAATATAATGATGACTATTAATGCCATGTATATGCAGTGCAAGGGAGGAGTCACTGGCAGTAGTTTCTTGTGGAAAAGGGGTTCACATTCTTTTCACAAAATGTTTCCATACAAAATACAAAATTTGAGGGTTCAACCCCCATACCCCTTTCGATCCACCTCTTTGAGTTTCGAATTTTCATCCTCTCATCCTCTTTTACCCCTCAAATTACCTTTTATTACAGACAGGGAATCATTTATCATGGTATCCGGGACGACTGTATGGAGATAACATTTAAGACGGAAATGAGACGCTACAGACTTCTACATGTTTTGGAGTTCGACCCTACCCGCAAGAGAATGAGTGTTATTGTTCAGAGTGAAAATGGTGAGTTATTTTACCTCATCTTAGAAACCAAAGCATGTTTTCTTGGGGAAATAATGTGATCTTACGCAAAGAAAAGCAAATGTTACCAATTGCAATTTTGCAAGACAATCCTTTATGTTATAGTTACCAACCGAGTTGGAGGTGTGCATGAATTGAAACACCTAGGCAGGTGCGAATTGTGATCCCGAGACGCGAAGCGCATGTGCCTAGGTGTTTCAATTCATGCATGCTGACAATGAGATTGGTAACTGACTTACCATTCATCCATTAACATCAATTTCAAGCAGTAACAATAACAATGAAAAAATATACTAAGCACACGTTAAAATAATATAGGTACTTTTGTTGATATCATTGGTATGATATAAATGGCACTTTCAGATAAAGAAGCAGTGCCTAAATATGGTAGGTGACAGAAACCTGAGGAAATCGCGCCGCACGTGCAGCATGCTGAAATATACATGCAAAATAACAGAAAGTATAACCAGGGTAAACATCACCAGAGTAGCCACAAAAAAATGTAAATTAGGAGATATTTACCACCGTAGACGTTTAAGATTTACAATGTGCAATGTATAACTCAACCCTATCGTTTCAAAAGATCTAAATCATTTGGACATTCAAATGTCATCTCTAAGTAAGCCGTAGTCGCTGGTCTAGTGGTTATTTCATTCGACATCTATCAGGAGTTTACGGGGTCGATTCCCGGTTTCCTCAAAAACATTTGCAAATTCTCTTATTCTAAAATAGAAGTTATTTAACGAATCATCTTCACTATGAGAAAGAACTACTTAAAAATTTGAACATGCAATTGTTTACAGCTGAATAAGATAGTTGAACACCGGTGTTCATTAAACTTACCACCTGAGCATGAGCAAAACACGGTGTTCAACTTAGTTACCAACCTTAAGAGTACAATAGAGTTGAATGGTAAAATCAATTCAAGGAGTCCCTGAACAAATTTACCAAGTTAAGCTATCGGATTCCATTTCTCTTATGCAAATGATAAAAAGGTGGTCACACAAAAATGGCCGCTTGCAGTTTTTGATTGATGTAGGATTCTATGATTACAGATAATAGGTATGAGTAATGAGATGTTTGACCCTCTACAGAAAATATAGTTGCAAACACTAATATGTATTGGGGAATATGAACAAATTAAAGTAAATGTTTTCGGCTTTCATATATAATCAAAGACAACTATTACTGGTGCATTTTGATCATGATTTCCTTAGATAATTTGATATAACAATGGTTCAAACTTATGAAAATATGCATTGTCATCACAACCTGTGTATGCATAAGGATAGAAATACATTTCTGTGTTACGCAGGTCTTAAAATATGCATGAAAATACACTGATGTCTGCCCTGCCATGTAAATGCAGTAATAACTCTGTATCTTGTGTTATGTTCTGTTTAGATTTTTTATCACCTTTAATTCTCGTTTGAACAAAACTAATTGCCTTTAATCAACTGTGACGACTGGACGATTTATTTTGTAATTATAGAGATTTATCTACAGTACTAAGTACTGAATAATTTATTGGAAATGAAGACTGTTTCTTGCAATGCTTAATGCAAATAGTTTTCTTAATGATGTAATTCAATAAATGAGTTCAGAAGACCTTAAGAGTTTTTAAGATAAGATTGATTAGGGAGAAAAAATTGTCATTTACCTTCAAGATTAAGATGTCTGCCTATCAATTAGATTAGAAGAAAAGGTTTTCAAGACAATAATTTTTTAGGATTATCTTTATTAAAGGTCATGGTTAACAAATGTTGACTAGTAGAGAATAATATTGCTTTCTGTGGGACGACATTGGCTGCATTTCAATAAGATTGTCATCAACATACCAGTGATTGTTTTATTGTCATCTTTTTTTAAAAACTAGGTATTATCAAAACAATATTCATAGGTATTATCCTTGTTCCAATTTTATAGTACTTTACAATTACAAAAGCTATCTCAGTAAGTCAAGTAAACAATTTAAGAACAAGAAGTAACATTGAAATGCCCAATTTCTGAATGTCAATTTCTTAATGTGAAACACAGGTTTCAGCTACATTTAAGTCAGCTTTAATTTAAACAGCTAACTGCTGATCTCGGATGTAACATGATGTTCTTTTGACAGATGAAATCCAACTGTTGTGCAAGGGGGCAGAATCTGCTATTCTAGACCGAGTGAAAACTGGAGACAAGGAAAATACCCAGAGGCACATAGATCAGTTTGCTGTTGTGAGTTGTAAATCTTTTATTTCTTGCTCATAAGGCCTGATAGGCTGTATGTCATATCAAGGTTACTGATATCCAATAGTCAGTGTTCATTTTCTACTTCTTCTCAATAAACACTTGTATGACTCTTTGTATAGTACAGTTTGTAGATTTTAGGTTTTGAGACTCTTTCCCCCAAATAAAGCAATTTTAATTTTCTTCTCCAGTTTTGAAAATCAGGCATTAACTCTATGGCCTTTGAGGATTATGAATTGTAGATGAATTACTTTTTGGCCTCTAACGAGGACCATGAGTTAAAAATTATACTATTTTAATCATTCTCTCAAGGAAGATTATAAATCTGAAATCTTGTCTCATGCTTGGGCTATGATCAAACTTTCTTGATTTGTTACCACTCAGACAGCAAATATTGTTAGCTTCAGAAGTTTTCAGGCTCCAGTGATATCTCTGAAAATCCTTAAAGCCTGATGAGCGACTGATTTCAATTAATTCTTATCAACATTTTTGTCAAATTAGATCTTCTGATTAAGTTAGCCTTATTAAAAATTATGATTTTGTACTTTCAGCTTGGTTTGAGGACACTAGCAATTGCAAAAAGAGTCCTGTCTCAAGAAGTCTATAAGGAAATTGATATAAAACTTAACAATGCAAGAACAGCTCTTGAAAACAGAGAAAAGAAGGTTTGTAAACAACTACAATTGCAACTCGCTTGTGTAAAATTTTATTGGACCCAATAAAGGTCATTACTTACCGAACATTTTTACTCATCCAACATCAATTCCTTTACGAAAAAAGAATCATTACTTATCCAGTCATTACTGTACACCAGCTTATATACGTCTAGTAATCAGATCAAATTTGTGTCAAAATTTATATGGAGAAGAATAATCTGATGATAAGCTATACTGAACTACTTACTAACTAACTTACTAATGTCTTAAAGGTCAAGGACTTGAAACATAGAATAATTTTTTTATCTAGATGCCGACCAACCTTTAATAGAAAAATTATGATAATTTGAAGTAACAAGAATTATTACCAAAAGTACCAATACCAATGTAATTGACTTGTACCTGCTTGCAGGTTGAGGAAGTGTTTGACCACATAGAAGACCAGTTTCACCTGCTGGGAGCCACTGCTATCGAGGACAAGCTGCAGGAAGATGTACCCAGAACTATTCAGTGTCTGCGAGAGGCAGGCATTAAGGTAATGATGATGGTGATTTTAATGATAACCCATATCATAGTTCAATGCCTTATATGATGTGCTAATTGAAGCATCATAAAGTCAGTGACTTGGCTGTTTTTCAAAGCTTGTGACTACAAAAGTGGAAGGACCTACAGCTATGGCTCTGTGACAGGAGAATGTCCTGACTGTATCATTCAGAACTCTCTTAAAAACAGAGTTCTGTAACTTGTAGTTAATCTTATTTCATTTTCAATACATTCTTCTGGACTTTTACTTCAGGCGTTGGTACTGATGGGAGAATATCCAGACTTTACCATTCAAACATCTCTTAAAAACAGTTCTTTAACTTGTAGTTAAGGTTATTCCATTTTCAAGACATGCTTGTGGACTTGTTCTGCAGGTGTGGGTGCTGACAGGAGACAAACACGAGACTGCTGTGAACATAAGTCACTCCACTGGACACTTCCAGCCAGAGATGATAGCGCTGGATCTCATCAAGAAAGACAGTGAACAACAGTGTGCAGAGACCATCAAGCAGCACATGCAGCAGTAGGTTGCACTCATTTTTTCAATAGGGATGGTGATTTTAGTGTATGAGACCAGTATGAATGTGATGTGATTGGAATTTGGGCAAAGTTGAAAAAAAATTCAGAGAGCCTGGACCAAAAGTTAGCATTTATTGGCTGAAGAAGAATTTTTGCCTTGTTTTTCATAAACTGCTTATGAATTAACCCTTCATCTGATTGCAATGTGTTTTGTTGCTGCTTTCAACTAGCATATTTCATTGAACTTTAGACCTGTTGCAAAAATGACCAATAACTTTTTTTGGTTAAAAAAAATTAATCTTCATACCATTCAAATTATGAGAAAGGGTTTTTATCACCAATCAAGTCTAAAATCTATCTATTACACAGCAGAATTATCAAGTATACAAACAAGTTATGTATAAGTTACTTAATTCTCTATAATGAGATTGTGACATTTAAATGCAGAACGTTGCTCAATTTCTTTTGATAAGTTCATCCAGTCTAAGTACTCAACAACAAAGCTAGGAATATCTCAATATTAATGCATCATATGTTTCATCTTACAAATTTGGTTCAGTATATATATATATATCAATCCAGTCCAGATCTCCTGTAAACCCTAAGTCTGTGTTGCAGCATCAAGTCTGTGAGATCAGGGAACCCTAAGCAGCAGTTTGGTCTGGTGGTTGATGGACAAACCCTGGCCATTGCTCTGAAGGCTCACGAGGTGTGTCTAATGGAGCTCAGTCTGTGCTGTACTGCTGTTCTATGCTGTAGGATGTCTCCTCTTCAGAAGGCTCTGGTGAGTCCAATTTAAATGCATCCTGCACCATCAGCAGAATTATATCTGCAGAGCTCCTTCTAATACCCTGACCCTGATGATTCTAATGCTTTTATAGCTGTTGCTGCTCCTTGAATCAGCCTCAAGAGGTCCCAATTCAGGGTAGTTTGGACTGACACTGTTTGAGTAAGCTGCCTACCTGCAGCTGGTAAATTTCAGATGTGGGTAGTTGCAAACAGGCTTCAACTCCCACCTGGCTTGTGTGGTTTTGGATATACTGAACCTCTCTACAATGCAAAAACTATCATATTTTATGAACTGCTGTTGATTGTTTAGAACAAAAGACCTGCTTGCCAGTAAAGACTTTAAATGATTTTGAAAATTGGGAAGTAGACACATAGTTGCATTGCCTTATTGATCTGGGAAAATCTGGTTAAGTGCAGAAAAAATATGTATAACCTGGGTATCAGGTCTGCTGTATACATCTTGATAAGCTGGTTCAGTCTTTTTTGAAGAAATAATCATTTGATCCAAGAGAAGCTTGCAAATGAATGGACAGGAGTTTGTCTTATCAGAAAAGTATAACTGATAACAGTTCAACAATGCTAACCATGGTGGTAGCTTCATTTATTACCAGTCAGGCCAATGATTAACATCTCATAATAAGCTAGGCCTACCACCATGATTTACATTGTTGAAGTAACTTGATAAAAGAACTCTCTCCTAGGCCATGGCCTCCTTTCACAAAGCCCTAAGGTGATCTTAAGTCCTTGAGGTAACCTTAGTGCAATGTTTAAGTATGGGAGTTAAGGTTAACCTTAGTTAAGGTAGCTCTGTGAAAGTAGGCCCAGCTGAGTAAATGTGCCTAAATATTTCTGTGTATTTGTAGGTTGTAAAGATGATAAAGCACTCGCCCAGCAAGCCTGTCACGGCAGCGGTAGGAGACGGCGCCAACGATGTCAGCATGATACAAGAGGCAGATGTCGGCCTTGGTGAGAACCTACTCACATTCATGTGCCTACAATTCTAAATTCTCAGCATAGATCTTTATTCTAAGGGTTTGACTTCAATTTGTCATGATAATTGTTTCCCCAATAACATTCAGAACTAGCACAGCACTGGTTTGGTATTCCTCAACAGAATACAGTGTTCTTCCTGGAATTAACCCTGAGGAAATTGTCCATTTTTTGGCTCAGTTTCTTTACTGTTTGGTATCAAGGATACCATCTGTTCAGAATTTGCCAAAATGATCCAAATATCTGATTTCCTTAGGTGAGAATGCTGCCAAAACTATATCATGTAGATCTTTTAGATTAACTGGATGGATTTTTGCTATGGGTTTACATAAAAGCACTAGTTAGGATATCTCGTGTTTCGATAAGGGATGTTTCATTAAATATTCACTGATCTTTACGTGTGCCCGAAAAGGTCATCACTAAAAGTTATCTGAAAACATTCTTCATCTATCTTCTACATTGACTAAACAATAAAGGATAACATATCACCAAATCTGATTGACATATTATGGAGAGGTCTTTGAAGGTCAATTAGAAATATCATTGAGTTTAAAGTTGCCTCAAAATTCAAATTATAATTACTGTAGGAAAATTAACAGTCTTACCAACCAAAATCCAGCCATCTAACAGCTTTTTGATGATGATGATGATGATGATATTATTATAATTTTAGGTATAATGGGGAAGGAGGGAAGGCAGGCAGTTCGCAGCTCTGATTATGCCTTTGGAAAGTTCAAGTTTTTATCCAGAGCATTCCTGGTCCATGGACATTACTTTTATAACAGGGCCGCCACCCTTGTGCAGTATTTCTTCTATAAAGTAAGTCCTCGCTCTACAATTTACGTTATTTTTTATCAAATATCAGAATATGAAATTATCTTAAATTCCATATAGCCCAAAATGTTTATTTTATCAGTTTTAATGGGAAAATCAATAACCATAGAGTTATAATTCTTCTACCTTGGATATCATATTGCCGTTGATGAAAGAAGCTTGTTATCTATCCAGCTTAGACATAAAATTTTATCAGTTGTAAGGGGAGTAATATCTGGGTATTTTTCATCTGGTAACAAGATTCTAGGGGACATTCTTCTTTTTGCATACATCTTGTAAATAGAGGTTCTTTTGTTGAATATCTTATAAAAGATTATATTATAATATTTGAAAATTTGAGAAAATATAGTGCTCGTTGATTATAAAAGAACCATTATCTGAAGTCGAGCAAGTCAGGTTGCTACAAGTTAATAAAGTCTTGCATTACAAGGAAATATATATTATTTAAAGTGTTTCAGATGAAGGTTATCTATCTTTTTGTATTTTCTATAAATACTATAACAATATACACAATTTTTGTACAACAATTTTTTTTATTTTGTTTTCTTCCAGAATGTAGCCTTCATCACCTGTCAGCTTTACTTCACATTCTTCTGTGCATTCTCAGAACAGGTGACATACTGCTTACAGCTATTTTGATTCTGAGATTTAGCTGAAGAGCTTATTTCAGCTAAAAACATGTTTATTGAGACTCAACTGAACAAAGTTTTTATTGTCACCTTGTGTAGGAGAATTAGTTCCTTGATTCAGCAAGCAGGACAACTTTGTACCTTGATAATGTTAAATGATAAACTCCCTGAGTGATATTTGGGATATCAACAGATCACAGGCGCCAAACTCTGAATTTACAATATTATGAAAGTATATGTACATAAAGCTCTATTACATAAACAAGGTCTGACACTGTCGTGTCTGCAATAGGATCGGAAATGCAAACTGGGATCTGTCTACGAAGTTTACAGAGGGTAGCCGAGCCAGGAAACCATTTCCGGTCCTATTGCAGACACGACTCTGTCACTAGTGTCAGACCTTGTTTATATAGCTACATGTACATATACTTACATGATATTGTAAATTCAGAGTCTGGAGTCAGAGACCTGTGCAACAGGTTAAGAATAAAACCACCCTAAGTTAACTTTAAGCATTATACCATAAAATTGAAGCACAATCTTAGATTGATTAATTTCATTTTTGATAAACCAGAGTAAAAAAACATCCTCAATGAGCTTTAATGAGCATAATATCCAAATACAGAAGTGTGGTCTTAATATGATACTTGTGTTCTGTTTGCAGCCTATGTTTGAGGCGATCTACCTTTTGATGTACAACATCACGTTTACCTCTCTCCCGATCCTAATATATGGGCTGTTTGAGATGAATCTTTCTCAAGAAACACTCATCAACAAGCCAAAGCTATACAAGTGAGTGAATCTTTTATTATTCTTTTGAAGCTGCATTTGATTTGTGGACTCCAGTCAAAACTTTGCGAATCAAATGCCTAAAGTATGTTGAGTAAATGTGATTGTGGAGTAAGTTGCCTGAAATTGTGCTAAGAGCTGTGTTTTGATGTCACAAGCTATACTCTCAAATGTGCAAATGATTACCTCATTGTCAAGCTAAAGAATGAGATTTTATGAAACTTCAATCACCTGCATACCTTTTGATACACATTTGAAGTAAAATTGACAGGTTTAATTTGATTTATAAAATTGATAAAGTGAGAAAGGTATAATGCAGAAGAGGTTCATGAACCTTTTAATATTAATGTTTGTATCAAGTGTGAAGAGAAATAATTTCCCCATTGTTCATTTGTTTCAGAGCACTCACAAGAAACAAAAAATTATCATGGCAGCATTTTATTGTCTGGAATTCATTTGGTAAGAAAATTTACAAATAGATAAATAAATGTGAATTCGACAATATCTAATCAACCCAAACAAAAATTCCCAGTGTGTTTATCTAAAATATTCATATACAGTATAATTTTCAAAATTTAAAAAGTAGTCTGTAGGCCAGACCCTGAAATAAAGTAGAAGCCTAAGCAAGAGTATAAAAATACGATAGAGCTTGATTTCTGAAAATGAAGAAATTTTGGTCTCCTTTTCATTTCATTTGATTTTTTTTTTTAAATTTCAATTAACTTAATATGCATTTTTCATTTCAGAGTCTTAATTGTTAAAATATTTTAACTGGTGCATGATCAAATGTTATTTTCAATACCCATCTGTTTCAGGTCTCTATCAAAGTATCGTATTTTTCTTTGGTGTGTTTCTGGTGTTTGACAGAGATGTCTCATTGTTCCCATCAGGGAAGGTGAGTGACCGTTTAACATTTGAATCAATAATTACCTCTTCCTGCTTGATGAGCACCTTCACAAAAGTTAGACAAATAGCATTCTCTCTATTGTAAATTGAAGTTGCTGTAAAATCATTAACCATCAGCCATTCATTTCTGTTTCATGAAGCTTGTGTGAAGTTAAACTTTGAATGCTATTTGTTGCTAATACTATTACCTTTTAAATTCTATTTATTTAGTGAGGAGTATTCCAGGGAAATCTATGGCAAGTCAATAGAAAAGAATTTGATAAATTCAAATCTAACAGTGTTTAGTCATGATCACCTATCTGCAATAGCGATAATTCTAGTGTACGAATGTATGAACACATGTATGTTGGCCCAATGGCCTACATACTGAATAAAGTATATTTGATTGATTTGATAATCCTTTTTAAGGTTGAGTCCTTTACGAGGTTGAAACCATACTCCCAAGGTCTTACAAAACGCCTGCACTGAGGATAGCAACACCTAACAAATTATTTTATCTCCATCACCAGGCTTGACCAGAAAAGAATAAAATCTGTTCTATTGCCCATTGCGTGATCCTGAATATAACAATGTTATATTAGTTCACGATCTAACTGCTAAATTTAAGTGTTATGATAATTAATCTCAGTAGATTCATATTTGTGATGTTCTTTCCAGGACATGGGAATCTGGAGTTATGGGTCTATCATTGTCACATGCTGTGTGTTTGTTGTCAACATTAAGGTAAGACTACAGTTTACATATCAGAATAAATGTGCAAGTTCAAGGATAAGTGTAAAACTATATTTAAGGGGACACCCATTTGTTAGTTATTCTATAAATGAATAATGTTGGCTCTTCAAAACACTTTACGAAGGAATTTATACATGAAACCCCTCATCTTGTTCCTCATCTTATACCTGGATCCTGTGGTCTCTTATACTTAGCAATTCTCTTGGAAGTTTTTGTGGAAATGTGCTACCTCATTCAAAAGCACCATGATGTTTGAAGAACATTTTGAAGTTGCAGACTTAAAGGGGAACAACAACCCTAGCCTTTCAGACCTAATTGACCAGCAGTAACGTAATTGCCATAGCCGGGAAAGAGGTCACGTGACACGGACTGGGCGCCGGCCAAGCGGTCATTGTGACAGGGGAATCCCCTTTATTACATGCGATCGTTGATCATTCATTTTCGTTCCTGACACGATGCCTGAATTCCAAATTCCAAATTGATTTTTTTTTTACCACTTTAGAACTTTTATTAACTTAATTTGGGTGTCTATGACATATTCTAAATCTTATTCCCCCATTCATTGCAAATAACTAAGGCATAGGCCCCACGTCGGCGACATAACACAATGGTGGAAGCAGACGTTAAACTTCAACCCAACAACACGATGCCTGCAGTCCAAAATGGAAAATGGCTATAGCTTCTCTACTATCACATGTCGCTGTGAGACCTGCAATCGGTCGACTATAGGGGGAGCATGTCCTTGCCGTACAGCCGTTGGCCTTTTGTCGATGATTATTGAAAATAAGTAAATATCATGATTTTGGCATTTAAGTGATGAAAATGCAATTATTTCGAAAAAATCAATTCTTTAATTTCAGTAAGCTGCCCTACGCCTACATACAATCATAAACAAATAAAACAGAATTAGAGAGGAAGTGAATTGACAATGTTTATTCCAGCTCGTCAACTGAAAACATGGGAGTAGAGCGAGATTACAGTGACTGTTTAGACCAGACTTTCCAAGTACTATATAACTTCCTTGAAGTGTTATAAACAACGTATGTGATCGATCTCTTACATAATATCCTTATTATCATTTCCTGTTCCGAGGACAGCTGTGCTTTATTGCTTTATGCCTGACTGGTTGGCTGATAAATTAGATAACATCATTGTTGATTTCAGCTTTACCGTTCATGCATTGTATAATGTCTGAGAGACTACATGGAATAAGATATATCTATAACAAAATGTAGATTATGCGGTTTTGCTCATGTTCAAGATTAATCCAACTATATTTTATATTTTTCACTATCTTTTAAATGTCAAAAGCATGTGTTCATCTACTGTGAATAATTGGCGAAAAAAAATCAAAACAAAGTAACTATTTGTCAATCCGGGATTAGGACGAGATAATTTTTATTGTCATTTACTAAAGTGAATCTATCATTAATTATGGCTCAGATTGTTGGTGCCCTTTTCTCTGTAAGACTGGTAAATACATATACGTTAACAATTACTGCCAAGTTTGTATACAACATTTTTCAAGTCATTCTTATTCTTATCCATTCGTAATTAGAAATCCCATATCGGAACTATCGGGACGCATGATGTACGAGGTGAACCCCTTGTCGATGACTTTGAAATAATGAAAATATTAAATCAATTTTCGATTGTATCATCATGAGATTATACCTTAAAATTTTACTGATGAATAGTCAACTCAAATGCGAGACATACTAAACCGGACCCAAAAAAACAGTTTAAAACACCCTATCATCAAGGTAACCCTTTTAGTTAAACTTTATAACTAGTGACCAGTATATCCTTCATGTATTCCCTTTTTATAACTATCAGTGATATTTTAAAATTATGGCAAACGTGTCTTAAATTTCTGAAAAATGATTGTGTCTTTGTTAAATGTCAACTTGGTGTTTAATTATGCTCTTAAAAAGTTGGATAACTATATGTGAATTGTATCAATATTAAAAGTGCATTGATTTTACAGTTGTTTAATCCAGGTTCAATTTACTTCCAAATATAAAAAAACAACCCTCAAACCCCTATCTGCCATAGATAAGAAATTTCAAATAGTTAGGAATTGAGTAATAGTGACGAAAATTCAAAAAATATCCACACAAGTCAAAACCTAACTTTTAAAAATATCGACAGAAATATTGTGAAGTTTGTAGTGTCCAAGCTTACAAGTTAAATGTAAACAACTGCATAATACCAGATCACCAGAATTGTTTATCTGATTTTGTAAAAGGTGAGGGAAATAAAAACTAAAAAAGATTTCACTTTACAAAGATTTATATATTTTTTCTCATATCTCATATCTCATATGGCAGTTCAGTTGTAGAACGATTTGTTTAAAAGGACATTCTCACACGCGTATCCGGTTGGGTAATTCGCGCGTGTAACGAAACCGCGCGCGTAGGATGCAGCGCAGAAAAAAACACCGCTGAGTAGAGAGCGCGCTGATTGAGTTTTACGACCCTCGCGGGGCCTCGCTAATAAAACACTGGAAGTTAAAAATTAAAGTTGTTGACCCCCTTTAACAACAAATGTTCTTGATAAAACTTCTTTACTTTTTTTAAAATATGTCATTTTAGAGTATATGACTTTACTCCAAAGTGTAAACAACTCTCAATTTTAAACCAATCTCCTCCTTGTGTCATGTTGCAAATTGGAGATATAAACTTGTTGTTTCAAGAATCTATCAATTTAAAGTAATTATCTATTCAAGCTTTTGTAGTTTGTTTCATGTTATGTTTCAGCTTGCATTTGAGACATACTATTGGTCACTACCTATCATCCTGTCATATGGATTCACATTTGCTGGATTCTTTGCAGTTATCATTTTCTATAACTTCATCATATGGCCGTGAGTATAACAGTTCACTTTGTCTAATGCTGTTAAATTTTTTAGTCAAATGACAAGATTTTTGATATTGTAAGAAATAGTATGATATAGAATTAGTATGGTTATATGTTGGTTAACAAAAGCAAAGGTGTAGTTCATTCAACAAAACTCATTCATCTAACACTGTCATTCCTTTTTCCATGTCATGGGCAGAACAACAAGAGTCTTGTGTTTCATTTCATACCAACATCATGGTTAGCACGGGCCTGGAAAAGTACTTGAATTTTGTTTTGATACTGGAAAGGTACTTGAATTTACAATGTTTACTAAATGTCCTGAAAAAGTACTGGAATATCGCGGTAATGTCCTTGAAATTTTCAAAAAATTTCTGGAAAATAACATCGATCACAATCTAAAACACAGAAATATCGTCGTTCTGCTAACTGCGCAAATTGATAGAAAACCGAATTAAACGAAACCAGTCATTTCAACAAAATCGGTAATTTCCGCTTCTCACGATCAGTTGCATTCGAGAAATTCCGATGTCGCAATGCGGCACTTTGGATATTGGCGACATCAAACAAAGTTTTGTCACTTGACCTTGTCGATTGATACACGTCAAATCTGTCAGTTATGAGTGGCAAGCGTGGTTTGTGCGTTTTCAATGATAAATGGTTAAGCAATCCTTGGGTTGGGTAAAGCCATCTGGTGACAAGAGAAAAGCTTTCTGAACACGCTGAAACTGTACCATTGACATTTAAAATATGGGAGAGAGCCGGCTGTGAAATCAAAAGTAATTACGTCTACAAGTCCAACTATTTCAAATTGCTTTGTGAAGAACGTAACAGGAAGTTTTATGAATGTGATTAGTATGAATAATTCTACGAATATTTGTTCTTGAAAAATGGTTAAATGTCCTTGAATCCTTGAAAAGTACTGGAATTTTATTCTGTTTTGACTGTATGAACCATGAAATTTACATACACCTTCAGTCTCTTTGAAATAATAAACATGATCCTTCTTCTGCTGCAGATCATGGGCAGTGGACGCCCAGAACCTATACCAGGTATTCACCACCATGTTATCCTGTGGGACTGCCTGGCTTGCTCTGCTGCTCCTGTGTTTCACTGCTGTGCTGCCTGACATCATATTCAGAGTCTGGCATGACCACTTTAGGGTCCGTCCTGCTGTACAACCTCACAACAATGTAAGTATGATTGTTGCTGATGATGATGATGTTTACAGTGTTAATTATGATGATGATGAGCAATGTTGTTACCATTTACAAGTGACTGAAAACTTGTTTTTATGTTTGTATACACTATATATTTTAGTGTGTATCATATAATTAATTTGATGCTTTTCTTATGAAATTCCTCATGTACTGATTTCTTGTTATTCTAAGATCTTCTAGTTTCATGGTTATTTATCCTGCCAATGCAAAATATACACAATTGTAATCCATTTTGTATATTTTAATAGAAGATGTCTAGATTTTGGTTTGTTAGATCCCCAAACACTTATTTTATTTATATAGAAACAATGACTAATCCTTCTCGAGTTTGCTAAAGTTAAAATTTTGTCACTCCTTCCATTAAAGGTTTTGAGAAAACCTTGAAAGTCCAGCATAATTGATATGTATCTGATCAGATTAAAAGAATTCTACATTTCATTTTATCAAATTTTATATTTTATGGTTAATTTGGTATCAATTTCCTTGCTGGAACATTTTTTTTCGAAAGTGAATTGGCATTGGCCTGAAAATAGGAACCCAAATTTGAATGCACAATTGAAGGACATTGCATCAACTACTTTTTAATATCAAAAGAGTTTTCTCTCTTGCAAATACTCATTGCTGATAATGTATTAATTGTGTTCTGTGTTCCTAAAAAGCTGTGTGCTATGTGTTCATTATAGGGAGATGCTGGTATGCACGAAGGAGATAAAATGTCCATATCATTTACAAAGAAGTCAGGCAAACTGACTCTATCACAGGCCAATCTCATAGAAGATTAGGTAACGATCAATGTAGACCTCTGCCCTAGCCGCCTGTTGTCCAACCATCTCTCAGTCTCTCCTTAACCCTTCAACCTGCTTGTAATGATGCTTGTAACCTTTACCATTAGTATTTTCTGAAATCTTCGCCTTCTTTGGAAGACATGTGACATAATGCTGAATTGAATTTGAAGCAACAATCTGGCAGGTTAGGGGTTAGTTCTTGTGCCGCTGAGTCTCTGTTCTTGATGTTGAGGAATCATTCGTATGTCCTGTGTTTTATTCCTTTTTTTTATATGTTCCTATCTCTTATAGTATATATGGTGATATTTCTAGTTTCTAGCTTCCTGCTTCATATGCTGTTTCTTATAATGTGCTTCCTGCTTCATATGATGTTTCTTATAATGTGCTTCCTGCTTCATATAATTCTTCATTTGATGTTTCTTCTAATGTGCTTCCTGATTCATATGATTCTTCATTTGATGTTTCTTCTAATGTGCTTTCGGCTTTAAATGATGTTTCTTCTAATGTGCTTCCTGATTTATATGATGTTTCTTCTAATGTGCTTCCTGTTTTATATGATGCTGGTGTGATTCCTGCTTCATGTGATGTCGCTGTTAATGTGCTTTCCTTCTATGTTATTCCAGTTTTGTATGATGGTCTTTGTAATGTGTGTCTTGGGTCATGAGTGTCATGAGGTTTCCTTAAAATTTGAGTCCTGCTTGTTCATTTAAATGTGCCTACTGCTTCAAAGATGTTCCTTCTAGTTTGGCTAATTGTCCCCCGCCGCAACGCGGAACGGGGGACTATGAATTCAGCGGCGTCTGTCCGTACGTACGTCCGGATTCTTGTTAACGCGATAACTCATGAAGCCTAGCACCTAGAGTGTTCATATTTGGTGACAGCTTTCAATGGAGGAAGACTCAGACGCCAGTCGACTTTGGTGACCTTGACGTCATTTTCAAGGTCACCACTTCACCATGTAAGTCCGGAATCTTGTTAACGCCATAACTCATGAAGCTTAGCACCTAGAGTGTTCATATTTGGTGACAGCTTTCAATGGAGGAAGACTCAGACGCCAGTCGACTTTGGTGACCTTGACGTCATTTTCAAGGTCACAACGACAAATTCGTGAAGCTTAGCACCTAGAGTGTTCATATTTGGTGACAGCTTTCAACGGAGGAAGACTCAGACGCCAGTCGACTTTGGTGACCTTGAGGTTATTTTCAAGGTCACAACGACAAATTCGTGAAGCTTAGCACCTAAAGTGTTCATATTTGGTGACAGCTTTCAATGGAGGAAGACTAAGATGGCAGTCGACTTTGGTGACCTTGACATCATTTTCAAGGTCACCATGACACTACGTCTGTCTGGATTCTTGTTAACGCGATAACTTGTTAAGCTTAGCACCTAGAGTGTTCATATTTGGTGACAGCCTTCAAAGGAGGAAGACTCAGACGCCAGTTGACTTTGGTGACCTTGACGTTATTTTCAAGGTCACCACGACACCACGTACGTCCGGAATCTTGTTAAGGCCATAACTCATGAAGCTTAGCACCTAGAGTGTTCATATTTGGTGACAGCTTTCAATGGAGGAAGACTCAGACGCCAGTCGACTTTGGTGACCTTGACGTCATTTTCAAGGTAAAAACGACAAACTCGTGAAGCTTAGCACCTAGAGTGTTCATATTTGGTGACAGCTGTCAATGGAGGCACATTAAAATGCCAGTCGACTTTTGTGACCTTGATGTCATTTGCAAGGTCACTACGACACTTTGACCAATTTCTAATACATTGTTAACCTGCACCTAGTGTTCATATTTGTTGACAGCTTTCAATGGCGGACGACTCAGGCGCCGGTCGACTTTGATGACCTTGACCTCATTTTCATGGTCACCATGACACTTTGACCACTGTAATACATTGTTAACGCGATAATATTCATTATGCCAAATATCTCATAACGGCGGGGGACAATGCCATGTTAGTGGCAAACACTTGTTTATGTTCCTTCTTCCTTCTTTCTGTACATCGTTTTCTTTATCTTCTTCACATATGCTGCCATATCAGTTTTAACTTACTGTTCTTGTCTATCCTAGTTTAGTCCCCTACTTCCAGTGATATACTAAGTGATTTATCCTCATATCTCCTTACTTTACATCAAAATTTACCTTATTGTTCTTGTCTTTCCTAGTTTAGTCCCCTACTTCCAGTGATATACTAAGTGATTTATCCTCATATCTCCTTACTTTACATCATATATAACTTTCCTGTTCCTGTGCTCCTAGTGTACTCCTGATCTTCCCGTAACAAGCTTGTTGATATGTTCTCATAATTCCTTTCTTTGCATCATACATTACCTTATAGTTCCTGTCTATCCTGGTGTACTCCTGATCTCCAGTAACACGCTTGTCCTCTTAGCTCCTTATTTCATATGCTTCTTGCTAAAGGCTTGTTCTTGTTTATAATAGATTATGACCAAGTGCAATCTGTCTTTATATTTTTGCATTTTAGAAATCTTTATTGCTTCTGTTTGCCTTATTTTGATAACTATGTTTGATGATGATATGTTAATTGTCTGGATGAACAACTAGGGGGCATCAGAGAAGAACTATGCTATGAACTTATAACAACTTCTGAATTCAGCTATGTGTTCCTTAAGTAAAGCATAATGCATGCCTAAAACAATTAAATATTTGTATTGCAATTCTGCAGATGTCAACAATACAACAATCCAGTAAATGATGAAGGTTGATTTTCATTTGAGTTTATTTTATTTTTTACAATTATTTGGGTTTCTTCAAGGGTTTAAAAATATTTTTGGTTTATGGCAGTCTACACAACTGACTGCAGGGATTTTCTCAAAATATGTTTATTTTTTTGGGTCAAATTTCATGGTTTGGGCTAAATGTCATTTATTTCAAATATGCTCTATGTTGTGTCAATATATTGATTAGCAACTGGACAATCTTATTTAATCAATTTTTCAATTATAAAGTTTGGATTTATACTCTTATAGCACTTTTATTTTTCTTTCTTTTCACATTATGAGATGAATACATAAGTGCACATTGCATTTCAACTGCAATTCAAAAATAAAACGGAGGATATATTATTTCATTGTTTTCAATGCATGTCTCTTTAAATCCTTTTTGGAAATGCTGATGATACTTTTTTTTTTTAATTTATGTTATCACATTAAGTTAATTCTAGTTAAAGTTTCAGTAAGATAATGATAACACAACTTCAGTTTAAAATTCCCATAGTTACACCTTATTATCTTATTCATTCTGCAAAATGAAGTTATTAGATATTTGTAAAATATGACATACTGATTGATTATTGAAATTATTTTCTTTTCTTGTTCTTTTTGTTTACTTCTTACTTAAAATTATGGAGTATCTTTAACAAAAATTGTTTTCTGTTTCAGCTGCCAAAGGAGAATTCTTTAGATAAGAGAATGTCAAGAAAAAGATCTGTCATTAAGGTGGCACCAGTGCACTTGATTTCTGGCGGTTTTGACAAGCCAGTAGAGTTTATAAAAATTCAATCAACAGATCACCTTGCTGAGGTCAGTGTCTGATGTTGTGTCCTCTTAGTGGAAACATTGGAACCATTTCAAAAAGATTTCTGAAGTTCCAAGTCATGACAATGTTGATCGGTTCCTGTCTCCTCAAAATAGGACCTTATACTATGGAAGATCCTTTTTGTTCGAGTTGTAAACCAAAACATCAATTGAACATTTTGCTTGGCTATGTGTCTGATTCATACCAAAACACTTGACACATGATGACCATCTTTGATTTAACAGAACATCCTCACTGTGGATCCATTCAAAGAAAAGAATCTTGGACACATGTTTGAGATGATCAGATATGAGATTGTAACCAAAAAGGAACTGCATGGACAAAAAAGGGCCAACTTTAGGACAGACCATCTGAAATCATCGGAAAAGCCTCACAGTTGATGGATTGCATTTCAAGATAGATTGCATTTACCACGTTACACTGGATTGGTCAGAAAATGATTAGATTAAGATACTGATTCTAATCTTCTGTTTAGTGGAAGATATTTGGTAAATGACACCTCTTGTCCCTCTTATACTCAACAAAAAAGTAATGGACCACCCTTATGTTTAGATCATGTCATATGAACTAGAGCAGATCTCAATGTTGAAGATGAAGGATATCCATAACTTATTTTGTTATATATATATTATCATGCCATGGAGCATAGTTGTTAATTATCAATTTTGAATCATGTATGTTGAAGTTTCAAAGAAGACATTAACATTTTTCCACACTTGTAACAATTTTGACAATAAGCAATTTCATATTATCTTGAGGATTGTTTTTTCATTTTCATTTGTGGATTTATGCAGGAGTATTTTGCCAAAAAAAAATATTTTCAATTTTAACCAAAGCAAAATTCTTCAGGTACTGAATCTAAAAAATGTTAGAAGAAACTGAATGCTATGTTTGACCAAAGATGATATTACTAACACACCTCTGAAAATAAATATTTGTATTCACTGATATGTAAACATGTGAATACTGGGTAGTTATTTGTGTTTGGCTAAACTCATCCCTTTATGAAAGTCATGCTTTAGTGTTACGATCTAAAATGAAATCCAAGTCGCTGTCTGTGCAATAGCTGTCTTTATATAGCACCTCTTCATGCAGTCATGTTTAACACTCATATATGTAAATCAGGGGTTGTCATAAGTGAAAGAGCTAAATTTTAATGATTATTGGAAAAGCAGAGAGGTAAGCAAAGAAATTACATACTATGTGCACATTTGATTTAAAAGCATTAAACGATTTCAGGACAATTTAAGTCATAAGGATTCTTTAAACTTTCCTTTTTGAAGAAACTGGGGTGGGTTTTTTCAGAAGATGAGGAACACATTCCGTATGATTCTTTTGTCAGAACACATTTTTACAATGCTATTGATATATTAATAATATTTCAAAGGCTATAAAGCTATGTCAATTTGTAAAATGCCAAATGATACACAAAAGGTTGTTGGGCAGGTATATCCATAATTCATATATTCATTTCATCCTTCTTGTACATAAACATAACTCATTTACATGATTGTTTAGTGTGATATCTTTCATCCACATCATGCATATTAATGCTGTTCATTATACAATCAACATGTTATTCATCATATTATTGATATTCATATTACTTCACATATTACTTCAGGCAATGTATATATTCATCACTTCCAAGTGCCTACAGTTGTCATCAATAGACATGTCACACGTCCTATATTGACTTCAAGAGGTCTTTCCTTTGAATGTAGTCATTTTATCTGAGATGCCCACTGCAGTGACAAAATATTCTGTTTTGATATCATTCCAGTTGTTATGTCTTCAAGTCAGATTATTTTTCTGGTCATAAGGTAAAAAACAATAGTTTAGTTTGACAACATGAGGATATTGTTGTTTGGAACTCGGAACTCTTTGTTCCTTAAACATCGTGTTGTTCTCAGACATTTGTTTCTGAACAATGTCATGTTTTTGTTGTTCCCTAATAATTTTTCGTCAAACAACATTGCAAATGGTTGTTTTTAAGCATTGGTTGTTGAACAGAATTCTGTTGTTCTCCAAATTAAGTTTGAAGACATTTTCAGGGATTCAGTGCTGTTTCATATCATGTATTGTGATAAATCTATGCTATATATTTTTTTGTGATTTAATGTATACTCCGTGTTTTATTTGATGATAAATATAATAAAAGGTTTATCATAGCAGAATGAAAATGTCCATAAGTTTTAAAATATGCAAAAAGTTTGTCAAAATACCATAATATCTGACTTCAGAGGAAAGAACAACTTGTTATAATATTCCTTGGAATGCTTTTCGTGCTCTTTATGTAGTGATCATATGGTGATAAGAACTGAAAGTATAAATGCACAAATGCACTTAAGATTCCCAAGGACTAATATGAACATTGCATTAAAGTTCATCTTCTTGTATTATAGACTGCATGAATAATTGCAAAAGTACCAAATATGCAATATGTCATTACTGAATAAGATAATAGTTTCATTTTGTAAGTTTAATGTTTATTTGGAGGAAGTTTCTTAAAGTTTCACCATGAGAATCTCAAATAATATGTCATCTGTAGTTTTGTTCAAGAGCAGAATTGTGATATGCATATCAAATCTTGTGATATCAATGTATGTATGTAGATTTTCATTAACCTGTATTTGGGTTCAAGTTTTAAAATGTGTCAATTTCTGTTTAAGATTTTAGTAAGTACATATTTTTTTTATTTCATGCAAGTCAGTTACAGCAGGTGTTGGGTTGAGCACATTTATGTGTCAGTGGTCATTGAAGTCCAATTTGCACTTTGTGATTGACAAACTTATTATGCTAATAGTCTTGCATTCTTTACAGTCATTAACTTTATGTAACTATTATCCAAAGCCCTGACATTTGCATGTATTTATTTCCTATTAAGATCTTTGTTTTTTCCACTGCTCAAAAATAGTCTATAATTATTATTAAAATTTAATTTGTATTTCAATGATGCATACGGAAGTCATTCTTTTTTAAACCTTTATAAAAAAAAATCCATGTAAATAGCAGGTTTATATGTTTCATAATGCTTTGATTGAAAATTTTATTCTAAATATCATGTTGTTGTTTCATAATAAATTTGACCTTTGCCAAATATACTCAACTGAATTAGTTAAAAAGTTAAAGAGTTCTACAGGAAAAGCCTAAGGTTTTTATTTAGAAATTATTTCATTCTTATCCAGCATTTTGTAGGTTGATATATACATTCAGTTTGTTTTGATAATGTACACTATTTGATTTCATTCAGTTAATGGAACATGTAAAGAAAGTTCAATACTTTCAATTTTCTAAATGCTAGGTTACGATATCAATGCTTTTTCCTTTGATTTCTTATCAGAAGTTTTGTCATAATTAGATATAATTTTCTTAATAAGAGAAAGAACTAAGAACACGTGTTGTTTACAAATTCATAGAATCCAGTTAAGGTCACTGAAAGTCTTGGATTTTCTAAACCTATGTGATTAACATGGACATCAAGTGATAAAAATGTTCAGCATTTTTCTTACTCTTATGTGTGGCCTTATGTGGAGGTTTTCAGCACATACCGGTACATGAATTCGATGTTGGTAACCTATTCTTCATTTTCAACTGTTAAGAATAGTGAGTAATGTTGAGTTGTTTTATTTAAGTTAGTGTGCAAGAATTGGTATATTTGCTCATTCAGAATGGAGAATCACTCTGTTGCCCTATTTTATAGTGACATTATCAGTGTTTGCATTGCTTTTAGTATGTAAGTAGTAGCTTTATTATGTTTTATTCATTTCATGTGCCATAATGTTTCTGTTTTGATTCTATTTTTGCCAAATAATGTTTTTATCCATATGTGTCTAAATACTTCATACTTGCAATCCAAATTCATATCATGAATTCTTCTGTGTATAATGATCGAAAGGTCAAAAATAAAATTAACAAAAATATATAAGTATTGATAAAATATTTTGTTTTCTGGTTTTTTGTAGCACAAGCACTTTTTTGTTTGAAGTCTCACTTGAAGAAATATTTTCCATCAGTTTTATCAGTGGGTTGGCAGCTAATTTCAAAAATGAGATATCAAACAATGTTT
Source organism: Phorcus lineatus (assembly GCA_921293015.1). Taxonomy (NCBI): domain Eukaryota; kingdom Metazoa; phylum Mollusca; class Gastropoda; order Trochida; family Trochidae; genus Phorcus; species Phorcus lineatus. The sequence goes on from OV121095.1 coordinate 21,522,895, forward strand.
CTAAAAGAAATTGTTATGGGTTTTTTTCAAATATAATCTTATTTGCCATGGTTGAAGATAATTTTGGAAGCACATACAGTGAAAATAATTTGTTTGCCAAACTAAAAAAATATAGTTTTGAAATATTTTGAAATTACAGTCCATGAAAAAAATATGTTTCAAACACTTGAACATTAAAAATTTGAAGGAACTCATTATATCTGCAAAAAAAAAGAAAAAACTTATAACTATCTGTTGTTTCAATGACTTATTAATAACAATTATTTCAGGTACTAAAAAGGTTCTAAAGAATTAATATCTTTCATTTATTTGATAGTAAATGATATGTCAGGGTGATGATCTTAGCCCTTTCCTATTTGCTTGACATAAGCCATTCCGTTCTCAGTCCTGTGAACAAGATATGTGAGGGAACTGATTGTGCTGTTTCAGCAACTTGTTTGAAATCCAGTTGTTATTTTGGACATGGAAGTATGTGAAGATTGTTGAGAGATGTGCATAATTTGTTGCCTTGTGTTTCAGTTGAATAATGTGCAAAACAAATTCTATTTATACATGGTTAATTTTGTTAATAAACTGATACCAAAATGTTTCTTGTCCTGTTTTAGTTCCAGGGAATGTGCATAAAAGGAATGCCCTGCCTATATGGCGAATAGATTCCAGCATCATTTTTGGGAATTTTGTTTTTAGTTTGATATGATTAGTGGAAACAAAACAATTTTCATATAAAAATAAAGGGTAGGTTTTAAAGAAACATGAAGTAGTGGCATTTACAAAGGGTTAACAAAGGGGTTAAACCTTTTTATCTAAACTTTCTTAGCGTGTAATGGGGCTAGGGTCACTATTCAATAAAACAATAATTGAAACATGGCAGTATGTTAAATGAAACACGTACATTGAGACATCTTTCTATGCAGTAATCCTTAAGATTCCAATTTTACCTGAAATACTTTTGTTTCTAAAGATGCCTTTTTGCTTTTTTCTCACATAAGAAAAGCAAGTGGCTTTTTAAATATTTGTATCTGTTTGTGATTCAATGCCTCTTTCGTAATAAACATTTTAAGCCTTCAAAATGAAATTCAGCCTAAATTTTTACTTCATTATAATTTGTTAATGAGTTTGGTACCTTTAGCTTTAGTGAATTCCCAAAGGTTTCATCTATACCAGAAATCCTTCTTTTGTTTTTAAATGATACCTTGCTTTCTGCTCCTTCAATTAAAATTAATAAATGTGTAGATATATTTGAATCTGTTTGTCCATGTCTATTTGAATTCTTATAAATGAAATTCTGGCTCAACTTTTACTTTGCTAACCTCTCACCATGCTAAATGGTCTACAGTGTGATTTAATCCCTCTTCGTCAGGACAATTAGCAAGAGGTTTTTCATTATCGATTCTCCAGGAAATACAATGTTTAAGTCATTGAATCACACGACCGTACACTTGAACACATCACACTTGAACACATCACACGATGATATGCTTGGCAAGTTTCAAATGTATACATAAATATTTTAACATGTTTGGCAGACAGCAAACAAATGTCATGAAGTACTGAAGTTACTATGGTAAAATGTATTCCCTAAGCACTATATAAATGTTTAGGTAACAAATCATGAACGTTAAAAAGGTCCCTGAATCTAAAAATTGCATATTTGAATTCAAGATTATATAAATATCTTCGATACGCCTCCCATTGTCAATTAAAGTAACACGTAGTATGTTTCAAGTTCTGTATGTCCTGTGTTCAGTTCAATTCGCCTCCCTACACTTGTAATTGTATCTGTATCCCTTAATGTCAAAAATATATTGAAGTTAAGAGCTCCAAATCAGGTTACATGGATATGATTCAAATTTCAGTTCAGATTTTCCTGATGAAAAGTCCCAGGAAGAGAATCGGAATATTCAGCCCTGGATGACCGATGATGGAGAATGTAGGGCTTCCATCGTCCTGTTTCTGAAAATGTTTCCGTCTACAATAGTTCCTTAATGCTACTCACAAATTTCAAATAAAGAGTACCCCTCCCTAAAATTCTGGTCGATTGTACTGGAAAATGGACAGAGTGCGGCGTTTCACTGTAGATATCATGGCTTTAGCTACACGAGACCATCACCTTACCAGTTTACCACCAACGCATGGAAAAATCCTTCGCCAGCCAATTCAGAAATAAGCAGCATCCTGTCAACCATATTTCTCTTCCGTAGAGGTTTTCTAAACTCACAACAAACCATATAAGCTCTGTTGCAAGGAAGATATTTTTAGGCTCTAAATATCTGATTTTTAGCAATCAAAATAAGTTTTTTAATCAGCAACATTGTTCCAAAATGAAGCTTCTGACCTGTCTTTGTTAGCTTTAACATCGGCCGTTATTGTGCCTTGTTATGTGATTCCGGGGACTGATGACACGGGTGATAAGTCTAGAAAATAAACACCAACAGCTTGACATCAACTTGGACTCAATTTTATTCATGTAACAATTAATCAACATAGTTACCTCAGTTAGTAATGGTCATAATCAGGATTACATACAGAGTACATTAAAGATCGAATTAACACAAAGCAATGACATATAAGATATATCAATTACATAGTAAATGTTTTCCGTAGCGTTATAAAAATGTTATTTACTTTTTTTTTTTTTTTTTTTTTTTTTTTTATTAGTTCCCAGTGTATATACAGTGACATACAGGCAGTGTAGAAAACATAGGCAATGTTGAATAGAAACATACAATAAAGAGTACAACGTGGAATACATATGTTCATTCAAGAGCTGGACAGAGGAGATACCATTTATTATGAAAATCATGTTTTTTATTGTTTTTGATTGCAATAAAATTCTCCACACAAAAAATTTGTTTCAAAGTTTTTAAATACATGTTTAAGTTTAATGATGTATTTTTTATGTTGCTAAGATAAATATATCTTTTAGCAGAGATAATGATGTGATTAATTATTTTGTTTTGGTGTTGGGTACCAAACCAGATTAAAGGTTTAGAAAATATCACTGGAGTTGGAAATGAATTATTAAGCCAAATTTGTATATTATTCCAGAAGATTTGTGTCTCCTCACATTCCCAGTATACATGACAAACACTCTCATCAACATCCTTACAAAAGCAACATAAGCTATTGTCAACCTTTTTCATTGAGTAATTCTCTTTTAGTGTATATGGTACCATGAAGAAATCTATATTGAAAATCTAGTAATTTAGTGTCTTTTATTGCCTTCATATATCTTGTAAATGTGTCTTTCCAATCAAATGTAATTTCAGGAAATGTAAGTTGCCATTTGTTACAGATGTTAGGATATTTGTCTGTTGAGATAAGTATGTCATAGAAAAGTCTAGAGCCTTTGGATGTTTTCATCAAATTCAACTGGCATTCAGTAACATTTATAAAACTGGTATTGATTTCTTTAGAAGAGTCGGTAAGGGTATGTTTCCAAGAGTTAGGCAATATATATAGTAAGTAATTATAATCCAGAAATGTACCTTTGATGCCGTATTTGTCTTTTAAAGATTCTATTGATAGTAAACCGTTTTTATCACATATGTCATGGATAGTCATTATTCCTTTATTTGCCCAATCTTTTACAAAATGAAATGTATTTTTAAAATTGTGATTAAACCAAAGCGGTTGGGGTAAAATATCATCTAAAGTATTAGGATCAACATAATGTTTTTTTTGGAATACCTTCCAAGCCTTGAATACATCTTGCCAAAAAGGATTTTCTATTTTTAAATATATATCAGCGTTAGCTCCAAAATTAAAAATATCAGCAAAAGGTATTTGACAGGGGTTATTTTTAATAGTTTTTTTCAGATATAACCTTAAGGTGGATAATTTCAAAGCATCTATGAATCTGTTTGTGTCAATCATTCTCAAACCCCCATCCTCATATTTATTTTTCAGAACATTTCTTTTAATTTTATCATTTTTATCGTTCCATATGAATTTAAAAAATATTTTCTCAAGGTCTGTAATAAATTCAACAGGGGGGTTAGGCAAAGAGTTAAAGATATGAACTAGTTTAGAAATTGCTAAGGTTTTTATCACTGTAATTTTACCAATAAGAGTTAAATTTCTTTTCCTCCATGAAGATAAAAGTCTATTTATTTCTTCCAGTCTCTTTCGGGTGTTTATCACCCATAGGTTATCAAGATCAGGGGTAAATGTAATACCAAGTACACTAAATTCACCTGTTGTCCACTCGATATTGAGATCTTTACATATTTTATCAGTAGATTTAGCTTTTGCTCCAATCCAAATTGCTTTTGATTTATCCAAATTAATTTTCAAACCAGACATTTCGTAAAAAGTATTAATTGTGTCAATAGCAGTATACAAGCTGTCTTCAGTCCCATCAAGAAATAATTCTGTGTCATCCGCATATTGATCAAGCTTATATTCAGTACCATTAATAGTAATACCTTTGATTTTGTCATTATTTCTAATCATACAACCAAGAATCTCAGCAACAAGTAGAAAAAGATAGGGCGACAAGGGGTCACCTTGTCTACAGCCCCTTTCATTCTGAAAAAATTCAGATAAGTGGCCATGTTGAATAACACATGAGGTAGTGTCATAAGTCAAAATATTTATCCATTTAATCATTTCAGGACCAAAGTCAAATTTTTGTAAAACTTCATTAATGAAATCTTTAGAAACAGAATCAAATGCTTTTTCAAAATCAATCAAGATTAAGAGACCTGAAATGTTTTGTTTTTTGGCTTCAAAAATGATGTCATATAACAGTCTTGTGTTTTCACCAATTGTTCTGCCCGGTATAAAACCGGTTTGGTTAGAGTGAATTAATTCATCTAATGTAGTCTTCAATCTATTTGCTATACATGAGCTGATAATTTTATAAACTGCATTAAGTAATGTGATAGGCCTCCAATTCTTTAGTAATGTTCTGTCTTTATTAGCTTTTGGTATGCAAGTGATTACACCTCTCTTCATACTTAGGGACATGTCATTCTTATTTGATACATCAGTAACAAATTTATAAATCCAAACTTTTAAATCTTTCCAAAAGAACTTAAAGAAGTCTATGGGAAATCCATCAATTCCTGGGCTTTTGTTATTTTTCATTTTATAAACATTTTTGCTGATTTCTTCCATACTGATTTCTTTTTCAAGATTTTCTTTTAGAGTTTTGTGCAAAGTTGGGGTTTCAATATCTTTTAAACAGTCTTTTACCCTATCTTTGTCATGCAAAGCATATAGGTTTTCATAAAAGGATTTAACCTCTTTAAGTATTGATTTACTGTCTGTAATTTCAGTTTTGTCCTTGGTTATTAGTTTATTTATAGATTTTTTTTAAAAGTTTCTATTTTCCAAGTTACAAAAATATTTGGATGGTTTTTCTCCCTCTTCATACCATTGGATTCGATTTCGGATTTGTATACCTTTAATTTCTTCTTGTTTTATTTCTTCTAATTGTTTTTTATAAGTTGATAGTTCAGAGAGCAATTCCTCATTTATATTTTGAAAGTCTCTTCTAATATCATCTTCAACATGTTTAATTTTTTTTTCAAGTTCTTCTGTTTGTTTTGTTTTACATTTCTTTATATAAGATGCAAAAGATATAGTCTTTCCACGGATTTTCATCAATAAAGTTTCAAGGAATAAAGAATAAGATATTGTAAGGTTAATATCTTCAAGGTTTTCAAAGTCATCAATCTTTTCTGAAGCATATTCCTGAATAGTCTCGTTTAATGTATTTCTAACTAAATTCCCATATTCTTGGTTTAGTAGTAAAGAGTTGTTAAATTTCCAATATCCTTTTCCTCTATCTTGATTTAAGCTATTTGAAAAGGTTAATAATATTGTTGAATGATCACTTTTATATCCTGGTAAAATATCAGAGTCCAAGGTTATATCAAATATGTCATCAGATACAATAAAGAAGTCAAGTCTAGCTTGTTGTCTTGGATTCTTTTTCCACCAGGTATATTTTCTTGATTTATCATTTAAATTTCTCCATATGTCAATAAGATTATAAGTTTCAATAAATTCTAAAACAGTCTCTCTTGATTTGGGATTGTTTACATGTTTGTAATTCTCTAGATCAATAGTGGGGTCAAGTACAAGGTTCCAGTCACCGACAATAACTAATGATTCATTATCAAATTTTAAGATATTATTAAAAAGTTCAACATAAAATTGGGAATCATCATTATTAGGACCATAAAGATTTGTCAGTGTCATTCTTTTATCCTCTATTGTTATGTCCACAATAATATAGTTTCCCTTTTCATCAATTATGGTTCTATGTATTATTGTGTCAATGTTGTTGTTAAAGAGTATAGCTACTCCTCTAGAATTAGATTTAAAAGGAGCAATTATAGACTGCAATCCCCATTCATTTCTCATAGTGTTACAGGCAGATTCATCTATGTGGATATCTTGTAAGCACATTATTGAGTATGATTTTTTTTTATATAAATTCATCAGTTCTTTTCTTTTGGATTTGTTTGCAAGTCCTCTACAGTTGGCTGAGATAAGTTTTACTTTTTTTATATTATTCATTGTAAAAATAAATTTTCATTTTTGGCAGAATAAATATCAATATGCTTGTGAGGTCTTGGTCTGGTGTTGTAGCAGGAATGTCAATTTCATATGAGTAGAAAGTAATACATGGGAACTTATTTTCAACAAAAATAGAAAAGTAAAAGAGAGGAGAAAAACAAAGAAAAGAAAAAAAAACAAAAGAGGGGGGGTGGGGGGAGTTTTAAAAAAAACAACAGAAATTGGTGGTGTTTTTTTATACACCCCCCGAAACCAGTCGTTTCTAAGAAAATGTAGGCCGAGATAAGTATTTGTACATTTCTAAACAAAACATATTCTCTCATGTAATAGACAGTGCTGCAGTGCTGGTAGATATTGACAGAGAGCGGTAGAGTGTGTAAGGCTAATTGCCATTTGGCAACTGAGAAATCCGTCAAAATTGTATATATCCACAATAATGGACCTTAAAGGCATGTACAAAGATATATTAGTGTATAAAATGATCAGCTTTCAAGGATACTCACTGTCCGTCACTTTTAACTCTCGTTACATCCGGTTTAGTAGCATAGTTGAGCAGCGAAAGTCCAGATCTATATTTAGTACAGTACTTTAACAGTCTAAATTGATAAAAAAAAGATAAACACCATGTTCATAATTGTCGAAGAAACTAATAAATGCTTGAACAGATTTTAAAGTATAACAGAGATGAGCGGGAAGGATTATATCCACGTTCTACATATCTGGGCAACAGTTGCGCAGTAAATAGCTATATTTAGCTCAGCACGTGGTAGTGTTTATAAACATAAGCACGTTGTGTTGATCGTGTCGCCTTCAGCAAAGCTTTGCTGATTTTTATATGGTAATCATAGTCGGTATTAATCCACCGACCTGTCAAGTAGAAACAAATAAACAGAAGATATTTTCACCGTTTTGGTTGCTCAAAAGTTCATTCAAAAGGGATATTAAAACACTCTTGTTTCACGTTCTCGAAATGGAGCACAAAAAAGAAAAACATCATCCCACGATAGTTTCTTCATCCAGATCAACGGTCTTCCAGTTATCTTGGGGGTTCTTCCTCATGTTATTTACTTTTATTCATCAGTAAGTATAACAATGTACCTTGTGCTCGGCTGCTAGCTTGCCTCACACAAGGGCCATTATACAATACAGTTAACTTTCCTAGATAACAAAACCTTTACGATAATTTTTTAAATGTAAGAGTGATTAGTTAATGAGCCTTGTTCTAATCTATTCTACTGAACAAAACTAAATTGAAGAGCTAATCTAATCAGAGAATATTAGTTCACTCCAATTAGCACAAGTTGCAGCACCCCAGCTTTAAAGCTACTGGTATGGTGTGTGCATGCGCGACAACGTGATACAAGAGCTTGGAGTCAACAGTTTAATATACAGACTGAGTGTATCAATTACAAATAATTGACTCCAATACAGCTCTGTTGTCTTAGAGGACTACTACCCCTGTATACATATAAACATTAAGGACATATATTACCTTAGATATACAAACACTGGATTACGTGATATTTGTAATATGAGTACTTGCAGTAGTAATTTATATTACGAATCATTGTAATCCCTGTTTAAAACGTATATCTAAGACGTCCCGACATACACGTACAATGCAATGTTAACGCGGATGCAATAGAACATTTTGTGCTATATAGACAAGCTAATCATGTCGCCCTCTTCATCAATGGAAAGTACCCTTTAATGTAATATGTTAGCCTGCTAACTGGAACTTATTTAATGTCATCCTTAAATCCTTAGTTCATAATATATCTGCTTTAACCAACAAGCCTAACTTGACAATTTACTAAAAGAAGTACGAGACTTCAAATTCACAATAAATAGTAACAGGAGTTAACCTAATATAAGGAAGCGATACCAAATTCAACTCACCTAGAAAATAAACACCAACAGCTTGACATCAACTTGGACTGCTGAAGTCAAGGCATGTTGTGTTTTTATAGAGGTTCCTGTGAGACACATAGTCAGAGGTTATGAGACCTACCATCAATAAATCGCTAGGGTTCGTGTAACCGGCGATCTGAATGATCCTTAGCTAAAGCTGGTTTCACACTTGATTCTTGTCATGTGGACTGTTATGGAATTTCAAGGTTATGTGCCGGTCAGATAGCCATGCTGGCAGACTCTGGAATGCGAGTATTATGCACAGATGGTTCTACACTTGGCTATTGGCATGTGGACTCTTTTCTAATTTCTGCGTCTAATTTTCATATAATAATAATTGAATAATTTACATATAAAAATGATAAAAGTCTACACGGGGATAGCTTTAAGAAGACTGGAGCCCATTCACTTGGGCGCATCGCACATTATATTTAAGATAGAAGATTAGGCGATCATAAACTATATTTCTTTTGATTTTAAACGCAAAGGGTTATTTGTGAACAAACGTCGTAAAACAAATATTAGGTTATGCAGTAAAAAACGAAAGAAATGACGTAATTTGTTATGGTAGATTTAGTATAGAAAGAACCTGTTGTCAACCAGATATTCGTGGAAAAAACAACAGAGCTTTAACGTAAGTGCGGGTGAAGATTTTTGGCACTATTGTCTGAAGTAATTATTATTCAACTGAACGAAAAACCGTCTGTGGATTGTAAGGTAATCTTGAACAAGCCCTTGATTGGTTTTGAAAGAAACAATTCCACAGCATCCTGGGCATCATTGGTTGAACAAAACTCGGGGCGATGGCCAGATAGATCAAGGCGACTGCATTATACAAACCAAGGGTTGAAATAGTGCTTAACAAAATTAGCAATTAAACATTTTAAGAAATCAAAGTATTCCTACCTATAGGAACCTCTAATTTGCAATATTTATCTTGATAATTAATCCCATGGGTTTCTTTGTCATAGTTGACTAGCATACAAAGAAGACAACCTTAGTACTATAAACAGTAAACCTATTTCTTATTTAAAGAGTTTCCCTACAGTGGGATGCTCATTAGTTCCTTTTGGTTGTAAAACACGCCTAGAAAGGAATCGGTAAAGTTATATTATGTATGTCTACAAACTGTGAAAGACATTTCAAAGAACATGAACAAAGGGACCATATTGATGAATGTGTTTGTTATTTTGAAAGACCTTACTCTATATTTCTTTGTACTTCACTTATTCTTTCAAAATATTTTGGACAGGAATCTTCTGAAAGTTTCTGTTGATGTGGGATCTGTGAAAATCTTTGGATATTCCGTAAATTTTGGCAAAATGAAGAAGTAAGACAATTACTGTTCCCGCTTTTTCTCAATATCTTTTGCGTTGAGTTGAGTGATATATTCTCTTTGATCTTCACAGAGATACCAAAATATTTTTCAAACAGAGTGAATCGTCAGACTGATAAGGTTAGTGTCTCTCTGTGAACCAATTATGTATTATGTACAGAAAGAAACATCGGACTTTTGATGAGGCATAACTTCTGTTTGCCAAGCAAACTATTTCATAGATGTATTATTGATTTTGATTTACAAACTTATTTTACAGAGAGAATTGTTGGACTCCTGATAATTGCGTATATTCTGTTGCTTCAGCGAGTTATATCATATATGTTTTCTTCATTTTAGTTTAAAGACATTATTTTGAGAGAGAATTGTCTGATCTTGATGTTGTATCTTCTGATGGCCGAGAAAGTAATATATCAATAATGTTTCCTTGATTATTGTTGATAAACTTCAATTCATATAAGAAACGTTGGACGTTTGTTTGTAAAGAATTTTCTGTTGGCACAGCGAGTTATATCATATTTTTCTTCTTGACAGGGGTTTTCAAATATCATCTAATAAACGGAATCTTCGGACTGTTGATGTTTCCCTATTTTCTGTGAACTAGTTGGGCTGTAGTTTAAATGCGGTCTATACGGAGACCTACAAATATCATATTACGGAAAGAATCGCTGGACTGTTTGTGTGTGTGAGTATTTTCAGTGAACCGATGGAGTTATAGTATCTGTGTGTTCTGGACTGTGGTTTACAAACATCATTTTACGGAAAGAATCGTTGGACTTTAGATGTTGGGGTATTTTCTGTGAACCCAGGGAACTATAGTATGTATGTGTTCTGGACTGTGGTTTACAAATATCATTTTACGGAAGGAATCATTGGACGTTTGGCGTCTGATTATTTTCCGTGAACCCATGGAACTATAGTATCTATGTCTTCTGGGCTGAGGGTAACATCATCATTTTAGAATCGTTGGACTTTAGATGTTGGCGTATTTTCTGTGAACCCAAGGCACTATATAATCTATGTGCTCTGGACTTTGGTTTACTAACATTATTTTTGAATGGTTGGACGTTTGATGTATGTGTATTTCCTGTCAACCTGTGCAGCCGCTCACCGTTCTTGATCATGGGCTATAAAGCAACCCATCTGTGTTTTTTTCTAACTCTTGTTTGGAAGATAAGTCAATTGGAAGGCTGTCTGGATTACGGGTTCACCTACTCACCAGCATGCATCGGAAAAAGAGGAACGAATTATCAAGTTGGCACGATCTCAAACACAAACCGGGCAGGATGCGCTGTGGACTGCTACCACAACAAGGACTGTGCCCTGTTTTTCTACAACACAGCCACCCTCATCTGTACTCTTCACAGCCAACTCCTTTCTTATATTTCGCTCAGTGACGATCAAGGGTCGGCTTGTTACCAGTCAAAGGGTAGGTTATTACATTTACCTTGTTGATATAAGAAATAGTCTTTGTCCTCAAATCATTTTTTCTGAAAGTGCAGGACCAGTTACCTCCGAAATAATTCAAAAGGTAACTCAGTATTTACCTCAATGCCAGTACCTTTGGAAACTGTTTACTGAAAGTTCAGTGATAATGCCATTTAACGGGTTTTTTCAGTTTTTACAATACTGCTTCTTCGTTTTACTTCATTTATAGGTTTCCTCTTGGTACCAAAGGAAATAGTAAATAAGAATTATTTAACATCGTATGAAATATAGATAATAATCTGTTCTTACAGATACCAGTAGACCATAGGCCTGACAGACGCCATATTGTCCAAATTATTTCCATCGCGCTAACTATAGTAAGTTACTCCGATTGGCCATATTTGAATCATTGACATGAATATAATCTATATGTTCGATAATATCATCCATTATATGATAAATATCGATGTCTTCAGACCTTGTTGCATATGTTATGACGCAGTTTCACGGATTAAATTCAAGGGACTAGATTTTCGAAGCTCTCTTAGTGCTAAGATAGTCGTAAGTCAATGATAATGTATGGTACTTACGACTATCTTAGTGCTAAGAGAGCTTCGAAAATCTGGGCCCTGGCCTCTTCAACTGACAATATATGCACGGACTGCACGCTTTTTACTTGCTTCGCGTTTTCCCGTTCTTAAATTGAATTATAGTGTGTAGTTGGTGAAATTTGAGAGGTCATGGCTAGACAACTGACACTGCAGTATTGTCACTGTTTACTTATAATCATATTCATGTTTTTTAAAATCTTGCATGATATTTTTACAGATTTTGACTGAATCCCTTAGATATTTCAGCCTGAGATTACTTTTCTTTATTTTAAACATTTCTTAAGTGTTTATACACATAACTTATGATAAAGAGAGACAAAGACGATTGAGAAAATGTTTGATATTCTGAGAGGTTTGTGACCTCCATCATAGCAAATAAAAGTGTTCTTTAACTTTTGTATCTCAGCGGAACTCCAAGCTATCCGGTTGGAGATATGGTTGGATATACCACAGGACACTTTGATGCTTTAGGAAATGAAGTCATCACTGTAAATATATATTTTAGAATTTTGAATTTGAGAAAGAAATCTTTAATGTTAATGTTTAATGGGATGTTTGTTTGTTTGTTATTTCAAACTTCACAACGAAAGCAACAATAGCAAAAGTGATTTTAAAAGAAATTGAAGAGAATTAGTAACAAAGGCCGTTGTTTCTTTGAAATATCGGTAAAAATATTATTCATTTGGTCAATTGAAAAGAGGTTAACAGACGGATTTGATATCGTCAATTCCATGAAATCAAACAAATTTACATTTTTATTTAAAAGATTGTCTCCGTTTCCTAACTACTATTGTACTAATCAGCGTAAACATTAATCAAACATGACACGTAGTGACGTTTAAATATTTTAAATTGTATTGTATGAGATTTACGATATTCACTTGAAACCCTACTAAAGGACATGTACATACAATTATAAATTATTTTTTCTTCAGTATCGAATCTACTATGATGTGTATATCACTAAGCTGGAGATTGACGAATCCGATGGAAGAAGACCCTTTGGTGACGTCAGTATTCTCAAACCCGATGGTAGCTGGTTGACTGTCTGGGGTGGGACGAACACAGAGCCAGAATCGGCCCAACGCATCACTACGGCAAACCTTATGGTACGTATTTCGGAAGTTCAACACACAAAAAAAATAGTAAAAGAGACACTCCGTGAGTAGATGAAGTCAAAATTGCTTAACTTTATGAATGGTTTCCTATTAATGGGAAGGAATAACTGAAAAGTATCATTACAATGCTAATCGATTCAGAAGAATGGTAAAATAAAATTATGAAACCGCGACTCTTGTTGTAGATCGGATAATATATCTCGTCAATTAGACAAACGTAATTTCGGAAATTTCTCGAAAGCTGGTAGAAGAGAACATATATTTAATAGTGTTTGAAAGGTAATACCACCAGTACTCAAGTGAATGGTAAACTTGGATTTCGGCCTCGGCATACACATATAAGGGCAGTGTTCGATTATTACAAAAACTGAAAATTGTCATGTAAGCAGCAATTTCACTAAGTGAAAGATTGTGAATGAATATAATCACAGTTGATATGTTTACACCTAGAAAATTGAAAATACAATGAAAATCACAAAGTGTTTGTTTAAGGAATCGATCTTTAAACAATTTTAGGACGCTTGTTCAAATATCCTCACGTTTTTTACCCTTACGCTTGATGCAAACAGGCGAATATTAAACCGAATACTTAACTTGCTTCCATAGAAACTTCGTGAATGATTTGGAATCAAACGTTTCATTCCTGCTAACACATACATGTAGTTAAAGAGGACCAAAATGTTTGTTGGCTTGGCAAGAGTAACCTAGAGTATATCATTAGCAAAACCAAAATTTTTTCAATAAATTGAGGTCACTAAATTCGCAATCGTTTTATATAAATTCCCATTTACTTGAATTGCAAACCACACCAAATCTATATCTTAAAAGTTGATCATGTTTAGAAATCAGTCATAAAACAATCTGGAGCCTTTTACAGGCATCCAAACATTTCTTTGGTAAATATTATTGTAAACATAATATGAGGAGACAATTCTTGTCTGTTTAATCAGGCCTTTAGCAATAGGGCTATTTTGATGAGGTAATGAAAACATAAAAAACATGACCTCAGTAGCTTCCAAACCCAAATATCTTACGCACTATTTAAGGTAATCACTTTGGATTCCTCCTCTCCATTACGAAACAAAGATGAACTTTCTCCAAAGACCCCCACCCTCATCTCCACTGAGAATTCTCGAAATTTCTGCCCCCTCAAAGAACTTTGCGCCCTGGGCCTGTTAATAACGTGTTTCAAAGGTAAAATGTAAAGAATTCTAATCTACTTTTGTCACGCTGTGTTTTACCTTTATCTCATCAAAAGGCGTGAATCCATATTTATCACACAAGTCTTTAATAGTCGGTTAACAAACATTCACATGAATGTGATCAATGCTGTTCCCTTTTAACTAAAACCATTTAATTTAATCTATCAGGAAAAGCATTTATATAGGCATTTGATGCCAGTTTGCTAATCCTTTTTTCTTTTTGTATATATATTCTGAATGTTGTGTATGACATGTTTTATGAAAATAAAATACTGTTTAAATCAAAAGCATTCAACTATTTACAAGATGTTACAAGCAAAGTTATATAAATCGAAGCGGTTCGTGTAGTCTCCAAAGGTTTGCAAACATTATGTTTATTTTATAAACCATTAACATAAGGCCAACTCATTTCTCAACGTTAACATTTGATAAATTAATCAATTACACAATTGACGTGTAAAAAAGGGAGAATATGGCCAATGAATCCCTTTTGTAGCGAAGTATTCTCAAGGGTTATGAACAATTCAACAGAATTACATTTATCAATTCTTCTTGGCAGTTCACCTACCCAGAAGTAGCAAATTGGACAGGAGGTTGTTTATCATCCAAAACTGTGTTCCTCAGGAGATATCGCTTGTGGAAGATATAGAGGTAGAGGATACTAAACGACCTTCCATTTAATACTATTTTTATTAAACGAGTTAATGATTAAGTATAAAACGTGCGAACGCGAGTTTGATACCAAATCATTAACGAGTTTAATAAAAACAGTTTTAAATCGAAGAAAGTATAGTATTCTGTTTATTACTTGACCATAGTAATCAAGCATGATTGCCGAAAGTATCCTGAACAAAACATTTCCGCGACTTTGCCGTCATTGTGACGGCGGGCCTAACATTGTGACGTCACAACCACACAATATTATGACGTCATACGTGCAGCGGTATTACACTAGTTTAATATCGCCGTATAAATATTACACTGCAGTATCTTACACGGGCGAGTAATAACAAGCGATATCTCCTAGGAGATATCGTTTTGACAGTAGATTTTGAACAATGCCCTTTTACAGTCAAAATCATGACATCACAATTGTTTTACATCATCAAGCAATGACATCACAATGCTAGGCGTCGTAAACATGATGACGCCATAATGCTATGAAATCACTGCACTGAGAGTCTTAGAGTAGTGCAGTGTTAAGAAATATACATTTTTCACGGAATCGAAATGAAAAATAATTTTGGATGATAAATAGAATCTCACCCTCGTGTCTTCTGATATCAAATATATCAACACTCGTTGATAATAGAAAAAATATCCTCGACGAGCCTCGAAATTTTAAAACTTTTTTCAACTCGTGTTGATATATTGGATATCAGAAGACACTTGGGTGAGATTCTCTATATACTAGATATGTTTGCAAAAGTGTTTTTATTCAGACGCGGTAGTGTTCATAATTCAATTTCTTATTTAGTTTATATGGTTCATGACCGATATGCATTATAGTCACAGGCTCACTTTAGCCTGGCATATTTTTATTCACGCCAGGCAAATTGTTCACCACTCACATCAGTCTTTCCCCTATTATTTGCAACCATTTTCAGAACTCATGTCCTCAATATTGAAATTCAAAACACCCTACCCTTACCCATTGTCGCACGACAGGGTTTACCACGTCTTGTGAACACGTGAACTTTCCCAGTTTTAAATGCAATGAAAATAGCTCATGCTTACCTTACAAATACAGAAGGAAAATTAAAAGGCGACAAAATTCAACGGGGGATTCGTCTGCATAAATAAATGAATTAGGATATCCTTAACTTTATTCTGAAGTAAATTTCACAATTAGTTTTTATGATGAGCCAATATACCCAATAAAAGAATAAAATAAATTCCATTTCCCCAGAGAAATGATGTTCCTCTACTATTTGGAAGTCTTTACATATCTTTCGACGTTTGAAAAGTATACGCTTTAAACTTTACCAAATATCACGTTTTATGTTGAGTCAATATAGTTTTACGGTTTATTCGTTTAAACGCTTCATTGTTTTAACGTATTCTATGAACATATTTTGCTTGAATCCATAAACCTTTTTTATTTTCACTTAGAACTGTAATATGCGCAACAGTAGTGCCCTAAGATCATAAAATTGAGTGCAGACTCATTGACCAAACCATATTATCTATTGAAAATTCATGTTACATCTTTCGAATAACTAATATCATATATATTTTTTAAAGCCTGATGTGCTACAGACCCAATGTTTCCTCAAACCATCTATCCAATGTCCTCAGAGCCAAAGTAAAGCGTGTTTAAACACGTCTTTTGAAAGGCTGGCAGGTCCAATCGTAACAGTCTCATTGGCTAGTCTAAACGAGGGTGGGTTAATGATTGGAGGCCCAATTATTTCTGAATACCCACATGGTCACGTGGTTCAAAATTTAATACAGATTTGTTCATTGGTTATACGATATTGCCAAAATACAAAGAGGCTAAGTATGATTGGTTTAAAGTTCCTGTGGAAATTCCAAGTGTAATATAGAGAGAAAATTCAGCTGTTAAGATGGTTGGAGGCCTTTACCAATAACTGCATATATGCCTCACTATTCTATTATTTGATGCAATGACCAAATAATAATATAACCTTTTCTAAATAGAGGATAGCATGTAGGTCTTTTGTTGGCCTTAATCTACTCATTTGCCGTCGTGCAAATCATATCGTATTTGTACTCTATTATATCGCAGTATTTCCCAGCCTAATTGGGGTGCCTCCAACTTTGCCTTTTTAAAGGCTTTTCTTGTTTCAATACAGATTGTCCTGATGAAAAGTCCAAGGAGTAATTATGAATAAGATCGGAACATTAATCCCTGGGTGACCGAGGATGTCTCCCTAACCTTACTGCTATTCAGACATGAATTAAGCAAAGGGCAGCTACAACGCATTGCATTTATTTGTTGTGTCAGTATGGAAAATCTGTTCAAATTCATATGGCCAAAACTGACGTTTCTTTTAAGCACTAGCATTTAGAGTTATGTCCCTTGATTGTATTTTTGACCTTACCAAAATATGGCGCGCAGACGTATTACCCGCTCAAACGGCGAAGAAGTTAGTTCTTACGCGTGAGTATTTATCTCTGACCTTAATTTTCAGTACGTCTTTGACGTAAATTAATGAAAGTAAAGCTTATGTAATGTTTATAGATCTAGAAAAATTAAGCACTTAGCCGTCACATGGTCTGGGACGCGATAATAGGCTAGTTTTACCGTATAATGAATGAAGATGTATTTAATGATGTTGTGGTATTTTTAATTAAACATCATGTATTACTTGGTTCTTAATGTTTAGAAATCGTTTTGTGTTGTGTGATACAAATTAAGACAAAGAGAAAGGAAATTGAGGTTATTTATCTCGGTCACGACGTCATATCACGGTGCCCGGTGTAAATGAAATTTGTTATCGCTCAATATTTTATAACATTGTTGTATATATATGGTGTATCTTGACTTCAAACGAATTTGTACAGCCTGATAATAATCAAACAAAATGAAATAGGCCAAGAAAGAGGTGTGAAATTTGACGACATATGTATGTCAGAAAGGTGGCCTATAACTACTCTTTAGATCTGCGAAATTGTTTTGATAGGTGATAATTAATATCTAATGTGCTTGAAGAGTCATTTTAATGGAACTCGAAGTTTAGATTCGTAATTATATTACACACAGACCACAGGCCAAGTCTTCGCACACCAAACAGTTTTTTTTATCAATAATGCAAATCAAAGAGGATATCATACTTAATAAATGAAATAGTGAGTGTTATTACACTCTTATCTTATAAAAAAAACAGGTTTTAGACAGATACAAAATCTCTATGTTACATGCTGTTTTCGCATAAAATTATTCACTTAATGTTAAGTTTGATTTATTGATTGTATTTTGAACTTGACAAATATGGTAATTTTGATTCATTGTATCAATTTTCTTGGAAGTATCGACAAATGATTTTATTTCCGAGTTAATACAATCTTTTGGTTCTTTTGTTTCTCAAAACAATTACGCTATATTGTCAAGAGTTTTTTATCACATGAAAATACAAATATTTATCAAATTACTTTAAAGGCACTAGTGCACGTTTTTCAGGCTCAAACTAGCTAATTTAAGGGCTACAAAGGTATAAATAGTCACTTAGGTTTCCTTTTGATGATATAAAATACTTATTATTCGTAGGAATGAACCTGCATTCTGTAATGAAACCATCGTATCGGACTGCTTGAAATACGCCTTCATTTGCCTATATGGAATTTAAGCAATTGCTCCGTACATCGGAAAGTGTCGCACGCGGTGCTGTGATGAATACCAAACTGTAGTGACTTTCGTTGAGACGGCCCAAAGCCTGAGAGAGAAATCCGTAGGTTTCGCTTTACAAAGGGATGGCCGACAGACGGCGCAAAAGTCGAATTAATGCATCGATGGAATAACTAATTTGAGTTTTATTAAATATCTTTAAAATTTGAATACGCATTTTTGCTCCAAATGAACCAAATGAAAGAGTACTTTAAGGCTGATATATTCTATCATCAAAAGATGGCATTAATCTACGCGTAAGTATATAAAACAAAAATAGGTGTGCTAATAGTGCGTTTAAGAGAACTGCAGCTCACATAGATAACAAAAATTATCCAATGTCATAAATAAAAGGTTTTAAAGTAAAAACTGTGAACAAATTTCAGTCAAATTTAGAGATGCTTCGTCAACCAACATGTATTATAATATGGCCTAACAGTTCTCCATGTAACGCTAAGTGAAATCAGATTCACACAAAAAAAAAAAATTCTGGTAATGTTACGCCTATTGACATTACACCTTTCCGGTAATGGAATTAGCTTGAAATCAAAAAGTGGACTTTAACGGGGAAAAAATCATTCCTACTTTTGAAAAAGTTCGCAATTGATAGGTTTCCATAAAGGACTGGCAAATAGCACAGTGCGCTTTAACGTTTATAGGGTTGTAACAGAAACTTAACCCAACAACCCAAAATATCCTTTATCTAACGTAATGTCATCTTTTTGGAAATGAAAATTATCGAACGTTTGTAATTTTGCAAATACCGGAGACTCAATAGGACTTAACAAACATAATTCCCATCTTGATTTCAATTGAAAATTTCCAAGTAACCGCTCAAGTAAGACTAGTGTCTGGATTCTAAAATAGAATGTATGACGTCACAATAGTGCGTATGTTACTGTCGCAGTAACGACATGGCAGCCTAGTAGGTAGATATTAGTTTCGCAACGCTGTGGATTTCTTGTAAAACCAAAAACTGCTAAAGCTTTAGAAATTTAACATGGGTATTATTTTCAAATTGCAGTTAGAGATTCAAAACTTGTATTTAGAGATGCGAAATGACGAATGTCGCAAACCAGTAGATGACTACAAACTCAAAGGAATAGGATTTGTTTTTAAAAAGTCCGACCTATGTACCCTTATTCATTTTCATGAGATTTATTTCTTTTTTAATACCGAACTAGCAAGCTCTTGCACATTATATAGCAGCCATAGCGTTTTACCCTTAAAATTCGGAATTCACAATACTTTTTCACAACAGATCTTCAAAATCAATAGATTAGATTCAGGGACAGATAAATAAAGAACCTAACCAGTGAATTTCATGGGTTTTTATAGAGGCGAAGACAAAACAGCGGTCAGTAACATTTCAAGAATAAAATAGCTCGGAAACAGCCAGTTACGGTCATGAAATGGGGTCAAAGTTTTAAAAAAAATTAAAAAAACTTGAATGTACCATGTATCTTAAAAACGTCTTTCCTCACGAACAAAATTTTAAAACATTATATAATACCTCACCAGACAGACTCACAAGAAATGATATCCACATACATTCAAATCTCTTTGTTGCACGTATGACAATTGCACTGATTTATAAACATTGATATTTTGACACGGTGATAGGTCTGCATTTCCTTTTAACAAAACTTTAACTAACTAACAACTGCTAATTAATGCACAAATGCGCTCTAAATGTGAAATTAAGTTTAATCTTTGATGTTTATACAAAGGGCATTCAAACACATAGCAATAAGTATTCTCAACAGAATTTCTATTTTAACAGTTTGAATCATTTTAATTCAAACTTTACATAAATCAAAGTTCAAACAACTGACCGAATAACTTGATATGGATAATGTTTAGGTTTCTCTTACCATTTAAAAACTGTAATACTTTCTCAGTTATGAACTGTGGTTGGCAAATTATTCCAAGAATTTATCTTTGATGGAAAAAAGGATTCTGTTGAATGTTTTAGTTCTGTGAAAGGAATTGATGTGAGTTTCGAAGATTGTGAGTTGATTTCGAATCAACATTCTTAGCAAATCATTTAGATATAAAGGTGCAATTGCGCTCTGAATTTTGTACATCAAACATAATTTTCGTTTCCTCTTACGATCCGCAATGTTTCCCAACCAGTTCCATAATAAAGATATCTATGAGATATATATTTTTTGGTAAATCAGTAACAAATTGTTAAATGAACATTTTGTTTCTAGACAAGTTACATGTACGACCGTCGGCAATTAGTATAAAACTTTTGATAATGCAAATAATCCAAAAGTGAATTCATTCATTTTTAAGTCACACTATGTGCCATGTATACTAATACATACTCTGTAATTATTATTCACTTACGTAACTGGAATTGAGACAATAGTGAAAAACAAGTCAACTTGCTTCACACAAAAGAATTTCTGATAAAAATTATATTTTAACACATGTATCTTATCCAAATTGCATTATTACACTTTCCTTGATAGCAAGAAGAAAGCTAATTTTAACCACAGCCGGCAAAGCCGAAAGTGGATCATTATTTCATGAATGCAAAGTTAAACGATTATTGGGCCAACACAAGTTTAAGTTAAAAAATGAATAGATGCCTAGTGAATTGGACAAAGTAGTGATCAGAATGGAGAAGCTAACATTATATATCAATCTCATTAGATATCACTATATTAAAAATATTATTTAAAACAAAGTTAAATCCAATCATATTTTTTTATTTCAGTGATCTCGCCAATTTCCAAATCCCTCGCCAATCAAGATCATCATTAACAACATTAACATGGGAAGAAGGATTTTATCCGGTAAATGTCACTCCGCTCACCTCAAGCTCCTTCAAGGTTCACTATGTCGGTTGGCCAAGAAAATTTGATGAAATAAAATCAAATAGCGAACTTATCCCCTTGACAAATGAGTCAAACTTTGTCAAAAGTTTGAAACTACAGTTAAAAGAAAATCTCTTACCATCAGTGAGAACAGATTCCAAAATTGCTCTTAAAATTGAAATTGACGACGATGAATTCGAAAAGTTTGCCATGAACGGGGACACACACAAAGTTACAGAAAGCAAAACAATCTACAAAATAAGACGACGAGCTGACTTCGACAGGATTTTAGGCGTCGGTTGGGACTATAGGATTCTGAATGAAGATGGTGACAATGTGTTCATCAAATCTGATACACTGAGGTTCTATAAGAAAGTCCCAAAACCCTTAAAGGATTATGTTCTGTTCCCCGATCACGTCGAGCCAATATTTGTTAGAAAACCACAAGTGGCGGTTTTCACATTCGTCAAAGTTTCTGGAAATAAAGGAATGTTCATGAATCTGCTGAATGATGATGTACTGTAAGTGAAGAAGCTTCCGATATCAGTTATACAGTAGTGTCGAGGACAATACTGACATATCTTTTGTTTTGTTGAAATTCACTCTAACAGAGTTTATTGTTTGAAAGAATTCCAAATGTGTTTACTATTATTTTTGAAGCATATCAAAATAGCAAAATGGTGATTATTTCAAAGTTGACTTTGTTAGAAATTCTTCTCAAAGAAAAATTTTGGTCAAAGACTTTGACTTTGGATATCGTTCAAGCCTTCAAAACTGATCTTGAAGATAAGCTTGGTTTAACTTTCAGAGCATCTGAGCAGGATTTAAATCGTCTGCGGAATGAATTGTTTAGGTTACGTAAAGCTGGACTTGCTGCAAGAGTAAAAGGCGGTTTACAGTTTAAAAGGTTTCAAGAAAAGCTGTCGTTATCAAAATACTCATGGTGTGTCATGATTGACAGACATCAGTCTTTACAATATGTTGAAAAACTTAAGTCCGTAATCACAGAAAAAGAAAACCAGCTAAAGACAGTTGAGCAGAACTTCGTATCTTACGTTAAAAATAAAGAAAAAGATGAAATGCTCCTTAAAAAGAAGTTAGAAACTAGTGAAACAAAACTAGAACATTGCAAAACAGTAATAGCAGATTATCATTCCGCGAGGAAGAGGAAACCTTTGGAAGACTGTTCTAATTCTTGCAACGCAAAGAAGCGAAGGTGTGGCGAAACTATAATAAAATCGGCAATCGGTAACCTACAGTTTCATGGATGTAAGGTAGTATCTGTGACTATACTGAGAAACGGAACGAAAGAGTCAATTCCTACACTTGAGCAAGATGAAACTGTGGAATCAAACATTACAGAGAGTGAACTTGATGTGTTGAACACATTAATATATATCCTTGACTCGTTTAAAATATCTCAGAGAGCGTACCACGAGTTATCGATGCTCTTCCCAACGCTACCCCGCAGTTACACTGTCACAGATGTTATAAGTAGGATGAATTCTGCTTACAACATTACTTTAACTCCTGACGGGAAGGGTGTACAGCAATCACTTAAGGACACACTGAAACGTGTATTGGCTCAGAATATGTCTAAATGTCCAAATATTTTACCTGAAAACAAGGTAAAAATCAAGATTTCAGGGGATGGAACAAGAGTGGGAAAGCGGATAACTGTTTTTAATTTTGCTTTCAATATTGTGAGCGAGGGTTTTTCAAACCATACTACCTATCCATTGAGCATTTCCAGAATTAAGGAAAAGTACACAGATATAAAGGCGACATTAGCCGATATAATAACAGAAATACAAGAACTCAATAACAAGGAATTGCAAGTTATGGGACGTTCCATCACTATTGAAATTTATCTTGGGGGAGACTATAAGTTCCTAATGACAGCAGTTGGGATCTCGTCGATCGCTGCAACCCATGTATGTGTCTACTGTAAGTGTAACAAGAGAGATATGAAGGACTTGAAACAAAACTGGTCTTTAGAAAAAGAGGATTGTGGAGCTAGACTACAGTATGCAATTGGTCCAGTGTGTACTGGACGCAAGAAAAAGCAGGAAAGTTACTCGATAACTAATCGGCCTTTGTTCCCGTCCATTCCGCCGTCAAATGTAGTGATAGATCATCTGCATCTTTTCCTGAGAATAACAGATAAACTTTTCAATCTCTTGATTGCAGAACTGAGAACTCTTGACAATATTGCGCAGCAAACCACCTTCAGGTCCCTGGACAAGGCAGAGTTGAAGCATGTTGCTCGTTCAGAGCAATTTTTGCTGCAGTGCGGAATTCATTTTGAACTTACCATTAACAAAGAATCAAAAAGACTCGAATTCAGAGACTTGCAAGGTCCAGAAAAAAGCATATTTCTAGACAAGTTCCAAGCGAATGTGTTGATAAGGGATTCAAATCGCGCATCTCAGATACAAAATGTTTGGGAAGGATTTAGGGACCTCAACAATATTTTGAAACAGTTATCACCTTCGCCTCAAGAGATTGAGGACAAAGCTCAAAAATGGTGTGAGACCTTTGTTGAAACTTACCAATGTCGAGATATAACACCATATATCCACAGCCTTCGATACCACGTCTCTGAATTGGTAAAACTGCACGGAAATATCATCAACTTTAGCCAGCAGGGATTAGAAAAATTCAATGATGTTGTAACAAGAAATTTCTTCTCAGCAACAAATCATAAAGGATTGCGTTCCTGGCGACAAGTCATGGAAAAACAGAATAGAGTTGCTCAACTTATCAATAAGCAAAGAAAGAAACGCGCGTACAAAAAACGCATCTGAACTTGAACCTGACCCCGACTTGAATGTAGATGTTACAGGTAACATCTTCTAAATCTTTAAATCTGTAGAGCAACCGTGACCGATTAGAATCTTTTTGGTTGACCCATTATGAAAATGATATTTTCATTGAAAGGTGCGTTCCGTTGGCTTTGGTTTATTAAACATTTTCTTATTATCAAATGTGGCGTCATTGTTTTATTTTTCCTACAACCGTTAAAGTGGGACTAATCTCACTGCTTGGCGAAGATTTCTTTTTTTATAGTCTTAGTTCTTGGTACAATCTAACAATATATTCATATGATTAGACCTAAAGACCAGCGAAAAAGTCTTACCAAAAAAGGCCAACTATGGCTTCACAGGGGACAGATCAGTCCCTCTTTAATGACTTATCATGGGTAATTTATTCACGTAACACCGGTTCCAATTATATTTTTTCTTAAAACTAATTACGTAAGTTTTTTTCAAAATATGGCCACCAAAATGACATATTTCCCCTGAAATTGTACCAGCTAATTATTTCCGGAATGTGTTTGTTCTTGTATGCGTCAGGAGGCAAAGCACAATCTTTTATGTAACAAGTGATGTAAGTTCAAGTGAATGGCGTAATGGTGAAAACTGTGGACCCCTCCTAACTTCAAAGTTATAATTACGTATCAAAAACGCTTATAAACATTGTGTGTTTAATATGCTTACGGAACAAATTGATAAAAGGATAAAAACATTGATGTGATAGGTTAATGACAAAACGATTACGCTTATAATGCGAATAATAGTCGGAAATTTAAGACAAATGCAAAAGGAATTTGTGACTCTTATAAAATCAGGGGAGATAACTCTTTCATAAAATCTTAATTTGGTCATATGTTGATTGCATGATTTTCAGGTGACCTACTTCAGAACTAAGGAGATTCGGTTTAACATAAAACAAGTTTCTTGGCATGAAGGGATAAGGGCGATAAAGACATACGGAAAACGTTGAGACGTCAAGAAGTGAACGTAAAAGATCGTATGAAGAAAGTTGGTGAACCTTGACCCCCATGGACAATACGTGGACTTGATACTTTGTCAACATTCCAGGAGATCGCAAACGATATTGACACGAATATCACTTACGAGGGCAAAACGTTTCGGTGTAATTAGTTTGCCTGGGTGGCCCAATTACTTTATCATGTTGACGTACAATAATATTAAATCAGGTTTCTTAATAATTTGCGTAATTTTGCGGCAACGTTTCGAAAAATATAAAATTTTGGTATCTCTTCCTACTTTGGTAATATGTGGAACATATATTCTTACCAATGTTTACTACACCCATGCTAGACTTTAAGTCATCTTCATTTATGTAATTTCTGCTTTGTTAAATCAACTTAATATTTTGATCAATATCTTAGATGTGCTGACTGAAAACCTAGGTTTTCTTTTAAAGTTCTCACTATCACCGCCTTTCCGCTAGCAATCGCAAAGATCCTGGAAAATTTCGTGTTGTTGAATAAAGGCTAAGTCCTATTTCTTCCAAACTTAAGGAAAATTTCAATGTTTACAATTTATACTCCTTTAACTTCGATTATGCTTTGTCGTAATGTCGTTTGCATTGAATTAAAGCTTCCAGGAACTTGTCTTGAAAGTCGTTGATTTAACTGAATAAAGCAGAGTACCGTATAAGATTCAAGCTCATGATCCAATAAATGCTGTTGACGAATGGCAGGTTGTTCCAGTCGTTTGATATATTTGAGTTATTAAATACAGTGTAGACCATTCTTCAACTCTTTACGATCTTTTACTCAGTTTCGGCCTTGCTATTTTAGCCTGTCTTTTGACAGCATTATTTGAGTATAGCTATAGATGACGAATGGTACTAAAAGTTCGAAGCTTTTTAAGTTGATAAACATCTCTATTTCAGTGGCAGATACATTTCGAGATAATTCTTTATATCCGTTTATAAAGTAAAATTAAACATTCAATAACAAATAATGTTTTGTAAAAATACATTCAGAACATGAAAATATTTTGTAACTCCCAAATCATGAGATTCCACTGAAGCAGATCAATTTCCCTAGCTCGAATGATGTGAAGATGTTCACACTTAAATGGCCGCTTTTAGTTTTCGCTCTATACGTAACGTCTTATTTTACGACTATATTTTGCATAAACTATTATAGAATAGGAAAATTTGGAACAAATAAAAAGTCCAGAAATAAGTTATACATTTTCACAATGCAAGGCGGTTTCTAAAATGCACAGCCAAACTGTGGATGTATTTCAGAAATGAGTTCGTTTTGAACCTCAATTTGTTGTTTCACAAATTCGATTCATTCGATTGGTATTTTAAATTTTGCCGTTTGCTGTATGTTTCCATTGTTGTTTGCCTTTAAAATTGTGTTATTTACATTTATCTGTCATTAAATTTGTTTCGAAAATCGTGTTGTGTTTTTTCTAAGCATGCCGAAAACTTCACGTTTTTTTTTCATATAAATAGCATCTTTTGAGAGTTCAAAAGATCTACATAATATTCCTTTTATATCAACTAACCCCTAAAATTAAACATAGCCGTGCCCGGTTCATACTTCAGAAGCACAATCCGGTAAACACTTCTTGTTCTAGCATGTATGTTGGTACAAACTAAAAATATATTTATATGGTACAAGAATCCATCGTTTAAAGTAATGTTTCGGTAGATTTGAATAAATACAACCATACCATGATCTGACCGGTAGATTTTTCGAAGGGCACAATAAATTTTATTTCGATATCCAATAGTACTTTGTTTAGCCCTTTGTATAGCTAGTTATGGTTTTGAATGACATACCTTGACCTCATAGTTATAATTAGTTTGATTCTATTCTAATGAATGATCAAACTTTTTTATTCTACTTCCTCTAAGCTTTCTTTACACCTAATGCCTTGTTTTATCCCTCAAACAGAAAACCTGAACAAAAAATTCATAGAAGCGTCATAAAATCTTGACTGTCAAGACTGTACGCTACCAAACGCCAAATCCACAGGGTTGCAATTAAAATAGAAAATAATACACTAATATTGACAAGTTTAAGCAAATTGATGTTGTGGATGATGCTATGCTTTGGTCAGTAAACTTTTGAACTTGATAAGTGTTTAAACGGATATCTAGAATAGAGTGATCATGCAGTTAACGGTTCATTTACATAAATGCCTTCAAAACGTTAATCTACTACTAGTTAAGAATTTATATAACTCTGCAGATAGTTTTGAGTTCTGCATTGGATAGTTTTGTATGCTTTCAAATAACTGATTATGCTTATTGGAAATCTTTTCTTTGCTTAATAGTGATATTGACAAAAATAAAACTGATCACAGACAAGATATTTCAGATTAAAAGGGAATTTTATCACTTTATTTGTGTAATATTGATTCACTTTTCTTCATTAAATATTAGCTTATGGAAATTATATAATGTTAAGAGGGAACAAGGTCTATCGTCGTCTCCTCTGATAAATATATTATTTCATGATTCAAAATCATGTCATTTGATCTTTATCAAACCAAAATATTTGCAAATAAAGTCGAAGAGCGAATGGTAAGTTCAGTGCAGTGTTTCCTTATAATTTCATTCTTACAAAACAAGAGTTGATCAGTTGATTCAATATTTGTCTGTCTGCCTTTATTTTCAAGCTCTAATGCCCTGACTTTATTGCCCCCACACATGCCAAGAGCGATATAATCAGCAACGTGAGTTAATTAGCCATGTATTGTCCACTGAACAGCGTACGCAGATAAGCTTTAGGCAGTCACACGACGTTACTTGTTACAGTCAAATAACACACGGCGTGAATGTGCACCTTGGCTAACACCTATACAAAATCAGATATTTTGTTCTCCAGTGACCTGATTTTGTATTAATTAGGCGACTTTTATGTTACTGAACAATACACATCTTACCTTAAGGCTCTCACAATGTTATTTGAAACATTTTGCCGACTATTGTTTCCCTGAAATTTATTTATGATACTCTGAGCTCTCAAATTGTTACTTGCAACACTCAAATAACACGTGATAACAGATTTCGTATTGAATAAAATTCGTCAAGTTTCAAAATAACTGAAAATATAGTATTACGTTACGTTAGGTTATTAAATGCGTTACTTAAACAGTCAAAACGAAGAAAAACTTGAACAATACAGATCTGCATGGTCTTACAACAGCATAAAATTAAAACAACACATCCTCAATAAAAGCAAATAATACAAGGCGGTGCAACGTTAGTAGTATTCGGGGGTGTGGTTCTTGTTTCTGACGTTGTGATGACGTCTCTTCAAGGCCAGTTAATGCAGGGTTTTTCGTTACAGGAGAACTTACAAAACGTTGTTATTTGGTTAGATTACTAACGATATTCCCACAACGTTGTTAAGATGTTGTATTCCGACGTCTACTAATGATTCTTACATGTGTAGACAACTTTACATTCTAAAGGCAATACTTTGTGTGTTGGAAAGTTAACCATCTCCGTTTCTACAACGTGGCAATGACGTTGAAATATACCGTCTGATTCACTAAAACTTCTGAATAACATAAGACGTCACAGCTACACCACGTAGAAAATTGGTACTGGAAAATTTCCTTACAACGTATTGGCAAGAAACGCAGCGAGGTAAACGAGACAGGTTTCGATTTATTTTCAATCAGATCAAAGAGAAGTGACAGTGGTAAGTTTCGATCTGATTTCAATGGGATTTATTTTTAATATTTCTCCCTGGAACTTTGTTAGAACGTTGTAATGGAGTGAATTCATTAAAAAATGCTTGAGACTATAAAAACAGTGTTATTTTGTTCTAAATGAAGGACTTTAACCTTAGAGAAATAGATCTCTCTCTGATGATCTGCAGAGCCAATGGCCCGATTTTCTTAATCAAATGTTAAATACAGAAAAGGGCTGGTATAAAAATTTCCCAGAAGCGCATGAAGGATATATGTTTTAGATTTCAAATGTTTGACATTAAGTTCATATCATACAAATATATCATATATATACAAAAATAGGGATATGTGACAACTCTGAGTTTTTAAGGGTAACTTGATGTAAATTTAAGTGAATGATTCTTTTACGCTTTTTCAATGTTAAATATAAATTTTGTAACAGGGTTTAACTAGTATAAACCAAACTGTTACGACACGAGTGCGTCAAGGAACCGCACAAGGTAAGGAAACAGAAGCTGGTTACCAAAACAAAAGCAGTTTGAGCATTTTGCGGCAAGTTGCCAATGTAACTGACACAGGAGTGGGCCTAAAAAAACAAATGTTTAGTTAATTTCATGCCAAACTTAATGTTATGATAATCATGATGTTCGAACGGCCAGAACTAATCAATAGCCAGATAAGGTGATTACTATAGGAGTCAAACAATAATAAACAGAAGGCACTGATTTGTTTTATCAACTTTGCTATCACTGGAAATTCTTTCGGATATAACAGTAGCCTAAACGTAATATAATGACACTAAACGTCCTAAAGCCTGCATAGATAAGGCACTGTTTTGCACACACAAATTTTCTTAGTTTCATGTCCATTTACACTTCACGGATGCAAGCTTTTTTCTTAAATCACTGACCATTACAGCATTACTGAAGTTTTCCTCGTGTCGCGAGGTGTCAGCCTTTGTTATTTACACGCCAATAAGAGAATCTATTGAATTTGTTTTGCAATCAACAAACAGTTTACAGCAGAAATCCCATCAATCTCTGTACTAATTGTGAAATCTACAAGTGTCCATTTCCCGTCCATTTCACTGCGTGAAAAGAAATTAGTTCTAACCAATTGCATTAAGGCTTCAATTCACGTGTCTTGCATGTTACATAAGACAAACCGTGAACTACCAACAGAGAATATTACGTCACATACAGAGAGCGACTTGGAGCTTTATGACAGAGAGCGGAAACCAGATTTGATTGACACCTGAAATCTACAACGGCAGGTGTGTTGTTATCAAGCCGGGAACGCGGGCTTGCGAGAAGCGAGTCACAATACACTGCGAGTGTCTAGGTGAAACATGGCGACTGCCGACCGCTCTTACAGACGATATCGTTGGAATGATAGCTTGGAAGACACAGGGAATGATGCTTTATTGGAAAATACCCAAACTGAAACTATATCCCGCAAACCTAGGTGTATAAGTTTATTGACGTGTGTGTTAGTTGTCGTTGCAGTTGTTGTGTTATTTCTACTGGGATTCTGCCTCGGTTATTACGTGAGAGAGAGTCTCAACTCAACCGAAATTCAAACTTTCGATTGCGCTTCGTTCAGGAAGGACAAGTTTAATGACAGCAAATTAGAAAGTGTTCATGAACGGATAATGTACTTTCTCTCTCGGGATAATTCGCAGCTTGTCAAGTTTGTCAGGTAAGTGGCGTTCTTTTGTCGTTGATTACAGGTGAGAAGAATCTTCACAAACAAAAGACAAGGAAATGTTATGTTTAACGTTCACTTTTAAACGCTCCTGTTACATCCTGTGTCACTTGGCGAAGTATCACAGAAAGAAATTGCTTACAATGTGACGTTTTGGACATCGTTGAAATCAACGCGTTATAACCTTATGATTATAATGACTCTCCCTTTAGTAATATTACCTCCTGTGTTAAGACACTTTTATGACATCCTACTTGAAATGTATCCCGTTTCACATATAAGGCAGAGAAATGTGATTTTCTAGCTTTCTGTTTAAGGAAATGTGTTTTATATCACATCTTTTGAAAACAAAAACATATTAAGCATACATAGAGATTTTCCACCATTGTTAAAGTTGAATTTCTATCTTTATACACACTTTCTTTTAACTTTTTTGAACTTTTGAAACTAAAAATGTACGTTTAAGTAAATGAACAAAGTAAAGCTTTCAATGTGACATATCGTGATGAACACCCAGGATAAAGTGACTGATTTGTGACATCAGTTACCCTGTCATTGTATACAGTTAGTGATTTATTTCACAGGTTGTTTGATCATATCTAGAGATACAAAGCGACAGACAGTATATATATGTAGCACTTTACAAAAGAGATGGTTATGATATATATGGTTCTACTATTATCTTCTATAAGATATCAAAACAGCTGTACTTAACATACCTATTTAATCTTTCAATAAGAACAAAAACAGCTGTAGTAAATTACAATTTTTATGTTTTACAAGGAATATGAAAACAGCTGTTCTAAACCTTCCACTTCTGTCATGTGTAATAAGCTATATACCAAATCAGCTGTAAATGAACATACCATCTTCCTTTCAAGTATACCTTTATGTACTTTATGAAATATACCAATTTTGCTCTGTTCTTTGAAATATTTAAGCAGCTGTACCGAAAATAAACTCAACCCTATCAAAGGTTTATCCTTTATTTCATTAGCAGAGAAGCAATAATTTATACATGAGAAATAGGAATTACATTTACTCTCTTTTTAAAGAAACATTATTTGATCTCCAAAGATATTTTGAGATAGATTTATCCATCTTCCTCTTCATCATAACATCATCATTTTGTACATAAAGATAGTTCAAAATTGAAATCCAAAAGAAAGAAACACCTAATTAAACGAATTTCCTGATTTATAATTTTTAAACAAATCATTCACAGAATACAGGGAAATAAAGTTTTTAGGTAGATTAAGTTAAATGAAGCACGTCTATATACATCCATGCTGAAACCAAACTTATTTCATTACTGTTTAAGGAAAGAAACTTATTTTTTTAAAGATGGGTTAAATGAATGATAAAGTTGAATTTGGTCAATGATAATGTAATTGTTTAAAGATGGGTTAAATTTATGATAAATTTAACTTGGTCATTTATTATATAGATGATAATATGCATGTTCATATATGAATAAAGGAAAATAAAGTACCTCAAAGCAAAGTTTCCCTTTTCCCACTACAGAATGTGCAGAGATTTAGTGTAAAATGCTGGGGAGAGGTGACTCATACACAGATAGTGACTAGCTTTTATTGAAGTTTAACTCATTCAGGTTTCAATGCTTGTACAACAGGTGTTTGCCTGGCTCTCCTGTGTGAATGCTTATATGTACATTTGAAAATCTTCTTTGTTTGGTATGGTAAGCATTGAAACTAAAAAAAATGGGGGTGTGAATTCACTTTCCATTCTTTCAAATAAAGGAGTTGAACATCTATATGAAGTTATGATGACTTAGATGATAAATGTTAAATTCATACTTGGGAAAGTTGGATAAATAATTAATGATACATATTTGTTTTATTTAAAGGTGTAAATTCATTTTTTATTCATTCACTTTGGAATAATTCAGTTTAACGATATGTCCAAATACAAAGCTTATATTTGGCAAACTAATTCAAAATCTTTCTTATTTTTTAGAGACCTGACCTTTCTTTATGTGTAGTATTATTCAAGTAATTCATTTACTACACTTTTATAATGAAAGAACATTCAGTAAAGTTTGGAATCACAGAATTTGTTCTTCTACAATATAGACAAATAAACATCTTAAAAAAAACAATTTCAAAGCGTGATACCGCAAAGAGAAAAGTTGATTAGGAAGAGGAATGAACCTTTTTATGACGAGACAATATTTAATTCATGATGTTGGCTGTGAAGAGTCTATTAGGGTCAGAATGACTTAAGCCAGATTGGAGACTTCTAGTTTTACGAATTCTTTAATTATTTATAAGTTGTATTGACTAATGTTTTATGTTTCTTTGATATAAGGAGATATTAATGACAAAGGTAATTAGCAAACAAGAAGTTTGGTGTCAAAATACAGCTTGTTATTTGTCATACTTCATTAGTGTATTTCAGTCAGATTGATTGTAGGCCCTGGTTTGGATATTTTTTATTACAAATGCTAAACTTTGTTTCTGATTTGAGGTTTGTATGACAAATTTTGAACTTATTGAACCTGATCTTTCATTAATAATGAGGTGATTTGTGACCTTTGTATTATATTGACATATCAATTAAAGGTGTTAATTTATAATCTAAACAAATTACTTTCATTATGTAACCATTCTATTGCAATGAAATGTCATAGATGGACTAAATGTTATGGGAGAAATCTACAATATGTACAAGTCCGATACCTGAAATAAGATTTTTTTATATTTCATAGGTAAATCAGTTTATTTGACAGGTATGAAATTATGAAACAAACCTTCTTCTGACTAAAAACATAACATATGTGTTATACAAAAAAGCACCTTGACTTCATGATGGTAATGTAAAATTATTGAAAAGCTCAGACAACTTACAAAGATAAATGTATATTAACAATTTGAGTTATATGCACAATTCTTTGATATTGAAACGTCTCTAGTTTCTCTCTCTAATTAAGAAATCTACTTATTAAAACTTCTAAAATGATTGTATAGTGACAATTATTTTTTAATTTAATTTTAAGAAGACATGTTCCCTAATTCTAAAAAAGAAATTTTGATGAAAAAAATCTTTTCAAACTTCCTTTTAGAATCATGTAAGCTAGTTTCCTGAAAAGTGTTCTTATTTAGAACAAAGAGACATTTTTGTGACTTTTACAAAAGAAAATTTGGAAAAAATATCTTTAAAACGTTTTACAATAAAATTGAACAACTCCCTTCGAAAATGATGTAACCTACTTTCCCATAGAGTTTTCATGATCGTCACATTGGATTGGCAATGTCTGATTTATGGTTTATGGCATTTTTATGATGCCAATGTGCCCATTCTGATGATTTAGGTTTATGAGCCTTAGTCATGAGCGATTATCATGACGCATGACACATCTTCATAAATCAATCCATTATTCACTCTGGACATTTCCTCCCTGTTAATTGAGCTGCATCATTCATCTTCAAATTTCAAATTTTTCATTTTAAAGTTTCATACATGTTAAGATTCGAAAATATATATTGTTTTTTCATTATTATTTTTATGCATGTCTAAATTGTAACATTTTATCCTAATGTTGTTTTAATGTGAAAATTATAGAAACAAATTTAGTCATAATGGTGCACAATTTTGTATGTTTATAATTGTTGATTTAACTTCTCTCATTTTGAATGAATTATGATGAATTTCTAGATATGTTTAAAGTGTGCAAAGATAATTTTCATATACATCCTGTTTTGTTAATCCTTTATACAACGGGGCTTGATAATTCATTGTAGAAATTAAGATGTCTACACCAAACGTCACGTCTTGATGCAAAAAAGAAGTTGTAAATGCATCAAATCCACTTAATCTAACCAAATATTCAAGTGCATTTTTAAAAAATGAAATGTTAGAATGTTGACTCATTGTGCAAAAACATGACATTGATTATTCCCTATGCCTGAGAACTAAAAAAAATACTTTAATTACATTTTAAGACAAAGAGAGATAATTGAATCAATTCTAATCATGAATAAAAGAGATTTCATCATTTTATATACAGTGTTATAGTGAGAGACAATTTCAAAGATGTAACTAGATCCAATGTGTGTAAAGTCATGACGCCAGGCAATGAGAACCACTTACTTCTTTTCAACCACTATAAACCAAATTCAAATCCATGTTCAAAGCAAAACTAAAAATTCAAATGAACACTGTTCATGAAAGTTTTAACCTAAACAATCTTCGTTAAAATCAACCACAAACTGTTCAAAAGTTTGTTAAACACCCAAATACTTGGAATAATTATCTAATGGACGTTTTGTGCCATTTTGTCAAATGGGCAGATCACATATAAACCCTGTTTCCAGTAAGCAAACAAATTGAGTCCTTAAGGCGGGGATAGTGTGTATCCAAGTACTGAAGGAATACGCTGGACACATAGTGTCTGTGTGAGTATCACCATTCAATAGACCAGGAGAAAATGGTATGCTTTTTGTTTTGTCAACTCAACATCTTGACACTGTTGGATGAAATTGTCTTCATCTCTTATATGATATCCTTATATGTTTGTACTGACTTTAACAACAAAAATAAAAGCAATATGATTTAGTTGCAGTAATGATCTACTTACTTTGGCATCAGCAACTCTAGAAATGCGTTCTTAGCTGCTTGTCATCTGTAATTTTATTAATCATGAATCAGTTATCTCTGTATTTCACAACAAAGTTGAAAGGCAGAAAAATATTTGTATATTTGCTTTTTAAGGAACTGTAGCATTTTTTGTTAGTGATTTAACAGGATATCACAAAATGAAAAAAATGTTTTCAATTACAGACACTCATTACAATGATTTCATAGACTCATACAATACAAGGATTTCTAATAATCATTCAATACAAGGATTTCTAAAAATCATTCAATACAAGGATTTCTTAAACTCATTCAATACAAGGATTTCTTAAACTCATTCAATACAAGGATTTCATAAACTCATTCAATACAAGGATTTCTTAAACTCATTATATAGAATTAAGTTCTAAAGATCAAAACATTATTTGGAAATGTAATAAAACTGATTTCATGTTCAGAAGAAAGACAAAAGTTTAATTGTCTCTTCGCAATAATTCAATCTATGCAAGGTCGTAACTGACAAGAAAACATAAACACGTTCATCCAGAATTTGTAATTGACTCTGAATAGCTAGCATAAAGAAAGCTAAAGATCTTGTATCAGACAATGTCTGGCATTTTTCAATGGAACAGGATTCTTCTGTTTCATCTTTGTAAAAGACATTCCATTTTTTATGATTCATAATACAAAATGTAGCAACGCCAAAAGTTTTGAAGTCAATATGAATTCTTCCACCCTTCGTACTCTGGACACTGAATATTTTTCATCTATTGTCCTTTGTCCTGTGTTCTTTGCTTGTTTCAAATGGAGTCTTTTTTATATTAATTATGAATAACAACAAGTGTATGTAAAAACATACTTTGCTAATATCTAAAAAATGGCATGGATTGATTTACATTTATATGATCTTCATGATATTATTTTGATTTTAGTAAAATTTTCTTTTCAATTCCATGTTATAATTTGTGTAATGGTAAAAATTAAAAAATGATGCAATTTTGGTAATTGATAAGCATACCTTAACCAAACTTGGTATAATTGTTTAAGAAATCCTTGTATTGAATATGTTTATGAAATCCTTGGATATATATGTAATAAGTTTTTGAATATGGCTAAATGTTAAATGTTAAATGTTAAATGTTAAATACAAGCAGAGTATGAAATAACGCAATTCCACCATCCAATAACCTAATTTATGTTTCTTCCAGGCTGGTAATTTTTCCTTAATTTTGCCTAATAAATAACAAAATGATGCTTTTACATTAAACTAAGAGATTATTAAAAGTAAGCATGAGAATATAAACAATCTAAAAAAGAGCAAAAAATCAAGGCATTGGACAGGTGATTTATATCCAATACTAGTATTTGAAAATTACAAAATATTTGCAGTCATTTAAAAAGACAGGAAAAAATGCCATTACACCTACATGCTATCAGTTTACTCAATAAGTTGTCTGTATGCATCATGTAACATTTTCTGAATATCATATATAACAATATGGGCCATGGAAAAATGAAACCAGTTCCCATGCATTTACACTGCCTGCTATTTGCTGTGATAGAAGTTTAGTATTATCAACAGTATTCAACTTGAACTTATAGGCCAGATTGTTGGCTTATTACGTCAATCTTTGCACTAAACGACAATGGTCGAGACTGCTGTGTTTACCTAACTCCACAGGCATTTTGTTTAGGAAGCTTTGAATCTCCGGGGTTGTAATTGAATATTATATTCATATTTTTGTTTCTATTTGATTTGAGGACTCATGTTTACATAGTTAATGATCTTGAAATTGCAGTTATGTATTTGTAAAAGTTTGGAATGTATGTTTGATATACCAAATGTCTTCTTTGCAGTGGAAATATAATCAAGTTTAAATGTCAGTCTTAGGTTTTGTAGTTCAAGTGAATAATCATGCTGACAATCAGAGCCATAATAGTACTTGCCAAACAGGAAAGTAATTTGAGAAGTTTATTATCAAAGGAAGAAACTATTAATGAATTGACAGTTTTTCGGCATACATTAATCAACCATTACATTGAGCAGAAATTCTGCTAATTGCTGAAAAATAAATAATTGGTATGTACGCCATTATTTAGCATTATTATTGACTGTGAAGTCAGTTTTATGTCCATCTTTTCATTTTGGCGACAAACACAGAAAAGTATGAGAAATGGGGCAAGGCCAAGGCTGGTGTAAGAATAGGCCATGAATGGGAAGATGTATATATAGATCTAGCAGGATGAT
Source organism: Phorcus lineatus (assembly GCA_921293015.1). Taxonomy (NCBI): domain Eukaryota; kingdom Metazoa; phylum Mollusca; class Gastropoda; order Trochida; family Trochidae; genus Phorcus; species Phorcus lineatus. The sequence goes on from OV121095.1 coordinate 21,560,234, forward strand.
GTTGAAAAAGTAGTTAAATGAAATTAACAAGTCATTAACTGTTGACTGTCCATCACCAAACTGGACAGTGGTCAAATTCTCAATCTATGTTGTCTTTTAAAAGTTGACCACCTGTTAACTCAGCATTGACCAAAGTGTCCTTACATTATATTGAAATCCCAATCAAGAGAATGGTCAGTTTCTAAAGATGACCACAAAGAGATTTCAATTCAGATTGTTGACAATCCTTTATACAACAACGGTCAAAGGATGTCAGGTGTGTTACCTGTTTATGACTGACCACCCACCTTAATGATGCAAGTTGCCAGGTGTCTTCCTCTTAATCATTTCATGGTGTTGTCATGGAAACACAATATCTTGAATTTTGATTTAGAAGGTGAAAGGTCATTCAAACTTTAAATCTGATTTTCATTCAAAGAGATCATTGATGTTGGCCCACCCACTATTGTTATCATATCTCACTTTCTTTTCATAAATTGAAGTGATGAATCATTATGAATTTCAGATTAGAATAAGATTTTGAATTTCAGATTAGAATAAGATTTTGAATTTCAGATTAGAATAAGATTTTGAATGTCAGATTAGAATAAGATTTTGAATGTCAGATTAGAATAAGATTTTGAATGTCAGATTAGAATAAAGAAGAATAACAACAGCTTTTGTATATTTGTGGCAAGTAGATAGGAAAGAATAAGAAGTTAACCGACATGATACTTGAATTTTGAGAGAATACACTATGAATAAATGATAATGTGTGTTTATGTATATATATACGTACATCAGTTTATGCAGTACCTTTAAAGGACATATATTCAGTCACACTCGGTTGAACATTCATGTATGATAATGTTATGGAACAAGTATCTTAGGAAATATTGCACTAATATATAGTCCTTTTCAAGATTTTACTGTTCCTAACAGATTTGTTCACAGAACTCTTGCCAAGATTGGGTTTTAAGAAATTGCTATTTATTTAACAAAATATCTAGATATCAACATTTCCTTTCATGGAGAAAAGCATTTGTAAGAAACTATTCAAACTGAAAAAGTAATAAATAAAAAAGCTTTTGATTAAGATAGACTCATAATATATCAATCTATCAAACAAGTATTTTAATATTGTTTTGTAAAAGGTATTTTCTTCTTTGCAATTTTCCACAGCAAATAATCAATGCTTATTTGTCTTTTTCGTATTTTCTGTCATTTGTATGTCTGATGCGTCGTTCTTATCATGGAGGTTATTTATATATTATATATGAGCAACATCTTAGAAGCCTTAATACTGAATGTAAATGAGGTTCAGTTTATAAGGGTATTTTGGGGGAATTATGATAAGATATTCCAATTTTTATGTTAACTCTGTTGCAGTACATATTCAAGTGACTTTCATTCATGCATGAAGACAATATATTCAAAATTAATAAAATTTGGTTTCGACAAGAATAATCAGATTGTTATTAAACAAGATGATTAGAGAATGAACTCAACAGAAATGTACCAACTTCACCTTTCAACAAAATCCTCAGGGTTTCACATATTTTGTTTAAGTTATTTAAGTTGGTTATCATGGCCCATATGACAGTTATGTGCTAGTCCGATACAAACATGTTTGGAGATGTCGTAAAGAACTTGTAAATTGTCCTATGGTTGTAAAACTGGCTCAAACCTGCAAACTTGTTCGTCTTTACTGAATGTAGGTCACTCAGGCCATGGCTCGTAGTTTCATAATGAAAATGAGAATACAATTACCTTACAACCTCTAAAAACAATTTTATCTTTGTCAAATCTCAAAAGGTTAAGAGGCAAATAGTGGAGATTTTATTAACCGGGAAATTATAGTATAGTATGAATAAATGATTTAAACATAACTCTTCAAATTTCATTGTTGCAAACAATATCATATTGGTGTGTATTAGATGCTCATTATCTTTCTGTGGCTGGGAGATGGTTTAACTTGTAAATGGGTTAAATTAGATATCCTTAAAGAGTTATTTTTAAGGGAATTTTATGAAGTTATTCAAAATACATTTTCTTTCTCATATTTTCACCTCCTTAAATATGTCTCCTTTCTTCGTTCGAAATTAGAACAACTGAATGTTGAATGTCACAATCATATTTTCTTTAATTAGAAGCTTTACCTAATGTGGAATTTTACCTTTGTAGATAAACAAAAGCCTTTTTGAACCTCTCTGTAAGTTGAAGAAAATTTATTTTTGCAAGAGGCTTATTCTAAAGCTTAAACTACGTTGGGAAGAACCTGCTGTTTGTCAGTTGTTTATTTTAGATTATTTACGGTGCTGAAGTAAAGGTATGTAATTAAAGGTGATATATTCTTACCTTGTCTATGTACCTGTCAGTACAAGACATTGTCACCTGCTCATCTGCATTGTTGTTCAGGTGAACGCAAATAGGTGTTTTAGTAAGGCAGGTAAGGGAAATCCTTTGATGTACACCTGAATGTTGGACAACTAGAGGAAAATGAAGGAGTTGCAATTTTCTGGATGTTGTGGGCTGAAAAGTAGACTTGAAATTTTGTTTTCCAGAAAATCATCCTGTAGCACAACTGCCATAGGCCTGACTTCATCTTTTGTAAAAAGATTATTTGTTGATTTTTTTTTTATCTAATTCACATTTGAGTAAAAAGCATGTTACTTTTTGAAGATTTTTGTAAGAAATAGCCATTTGTCTTAAGGTTGTAGATGCTGATTCATTTGTTCAAACTATTCATAGTGACCAATTTACAGGATACCAACGGAAGAAAACTGGGATTGACCACAGACATCTCGGGCAGTCTCATTAAAATAAGATCATACTATCACCTCACATTTCGTTTTTCTACATTATCAATTGTATTTCTGTATCAATGGTTGGTAGAGAATAGTAGTTAAGGAGCAATGGTATATTAGTTAAGTGAGAAAATTTCTTATAATGCTGGAAAAGAGGTTTATATTCACTTCAAATATATTTAATTAGAAACAGAAATCAAATAAATTATGTTATATCCTTCGCTCTTTTAAAGATAAATAAAATCTATGTAAAAAAGGATTTATAAGTATAATAAAAATATTAGATAGTTTGATTAGAATCATATGCTCAATAACAATGTTAGTATCTTAACTGAAACATCGCTCTATTGCAATAAAGAAAAGTTGAAAATCCACAAACTCTTCCTCATTTGTCTTGACAAGTTGTAAATGCCTCTCAGGCAAGTTAGATTAGGTTTTTTTTCACAACATTAGGAATCATTCTTGTGGCAAACATAAAATATCTTTCAGGTTCTTTTGGAGTATGATTCATATCTGTTCATGTGAAAATAAATCAGGTTCCTCGACTACATAAACTTGTATCATGATGTTTAACATTGCCATCATCCTGCCATGCTTTCTGAAGTCTCGTATATCCCAGCATGCTTTGCGGGAAGTTTTCGCTCAATTAACTTGTCAAGTGTTGCACATGGCTTTACGATTTTCTCGTTGTTTATGAGAGATGTTGAGATCTTGTACAACAGATATTCAACAACAGATCACTATCAAGTATCATCAGCAAATTTTACAGCCGTTACTCACGGGTAGAGATAAAAAAAATCGAAATGAAAAGAGGTCCATTTCAGTGTTCGATTCATTTTGACAGCAAATGATAAATTTGGTGTTTGGGAATATTTTGTCTTTATTCCAATATCTAAGTGATACTTTATGATCTAATATTCTTAATAGGCAGTTAAAATGATTGTCATTTTGAGGTATAAGTAAGTTTTGTGAGAAATGAACTTTATGTATTCAGGTATGAGGTTGGTCTGGAAAAAAGGGGTTAGAATATATAATTTCAGCCCATTTCATTAGAAACAGAATTAAATGCATTGTGTTAAATTTGTCTGTTTTTAAAAGATAAATATAATCTTTAACATGTCGAAACGCGATACTTGTCAATTTCAGTATTTCATAGTCTGCTTTTATCTACATGCTTTAAATGGATTTTGATGATGTATGTTAAGTTGGTATTCCTTCTGATGTATGGTGTTGTTCATTTCAGACTATTTTAAATGCTTCTTGTGGTTTGTAAGTTCGTCAGCATTATCTCTGATTCCTTATTGATTTAACATTATTGTTTCAAAAATTACCTTCTCAGACTGGCGAGTCAGCTATTGGATTTATAAACAATTTGGTTGTTGGAAATGGTGAAATTACTCTATATGCTAAAAGCTACTTTTGTCAGTGCTCTGGAAAAATCTCAGATTCATTGAAATTTCTTTTCCTTTCTATTCTTTAGTAGTTAGCACTGCTAATAATGAATAATTTTCCTTTATTGACTTGAAAATGAAAAACCTTAGATTATTTTGTAATGAACTGGTTGTTCAAATTTGCTCTGCAGGTTTTGTTTAATTACCAATTACCAAGACAAAACATTAAAGAGATTAGAATCGTTAGACGTCAACAAAATTGGCAGTCATCAATATCATTTATTGATTTCCTTACTAATGTGTTTAAAAAGGTTTGGCCTTAATCAGATTTTCAAATTTGTTTTAAAAAAATCAATTATTTGCACACCTTTGTAGAAAAAGGCTCATTGCGTATTTCTGAATGAACAAACAGTCAGTATTGAGTCTATAAACATTGACAAATTTCGGATTTGTGCATATTTTGTTGGAGTAAAATTTACTCAGAACAATATAGTCAATGCTCGTTCCATATAAAAATATCTCAAGGGAATAATTTTCAGATTGACAAAAATAAAATTAGAAAATAATAAAATTTTTATGAAAAATGATTTAATAATAACAACTTCTATCATAGATACAATTTTAACATGTCAGATAAAATAATCTATTAATATTAGTTGCAAGTTAAATGATTAATCTAAAAAAATTAATCAAATTCATTTATTGATTTGAAATTAACTATAAAAATATCGGATGCATCCAAATCCTAATCATTTAACAAATATTTCATTATTTCCCAATCAGCAGGTATTAGTATTAATTTCAAGATCAAGTAATTGATAATGAGTTACATGAAATTGCCTTTAAATCCATCATTCTAAATCAAAATTCTATTTCAAATTTGAAATCAAATTTAGATTGATTAAAAACATACAACACAATTATTATCAGTTATCAATATCTGTTACATGATCAATTATCGTATTATTGATGTCAATTATCAAATCATGATAACACAGTCTAAATGCATTTGAAATCTCTCAAGAGAAAATGTCAACAACTTTCAAGTGACATAGTGTTTGAACAGATAATAGAAATTAAATTGTTAGTCATGTAGGTAATAAGCTCTTCTATCGGTTTACAATAAGTATTGTTCAACAAGCGTTGGCTAATCTTTGTATGAGGGATAATGTTAATCTGCTACTTGCTAGAGGCAAATTAGAGAGCCTAATTTGAAACTTTAAGAACACCAAAGGCCAGTTAAGGAGATAAGCAAGTGTTTATAAACTAAGTTGATTATCCTTTAATATCAATTGTTATTACGTGACATATACTATAAACTTCAATGAAACTTATTCCACATTACAGACAGACAGATTGTTTTATTTTTGTCTCACTTGTATATACAACCAATCGCACAGCGATTTATGAGAGACACTGATACAATTATAATGCTAATATGTAAAATAAAGGCATGTACATTAAAAGATATATAAAAAATAATAAAAACATCATCTTTTTAAAATATTACATCGTAAACAAAGGATATCATTGCAGGCCTTGGCACTATCAAAAGTTTAAACGGGATTGTTGTATAGAATAAAACTGTTCGTTTGACGAAAGCATATTAAAACCTTCCATCTTATTAAGACAAGATACAAATAATTCCTCTCTAACAGATTGGTATAAAGGGCTAAAGTACAAGTACTTCAGATTTATGCCATATAGACATATCTACTGTATTACTATTACCATGCAGTATTTAACATTGATCTTTTTGCCTTTATGGTTTACTATACCATCCATTTTTAAAAGTAATATATACCTTGTTCATATTCATTAACAATATAATCTTTTCTTGTAAACTAATTATTTACCATTAATCTTTAATCATAAACACTTACCAATTTTGAAATACCTTAAAAGAATATCAATCTTGTGTAAACTTTTGTTAATTGTTAAAACGTTATCAAACTTCTTTTTTTAATTAATAAAACATATCAAACTAGCTTGTAAAATAAACAAATTGTGTTTAAAAAATTTCGAACATGTCTTTTTAAACTATTTTTTAAAAATTTCAAACATCAAACATTTTTTGAAACTATCAAACTTGTTGAAGAAATATTCAAACTTGTTGAAGAGATATTCAAACTTGTTGAAGAAATATTCAAACTTGTTGAAGAAATATTCAAACTTGTTGAAAACGTTCTTGACATCAACCCTTCCGTTTGTAAAATGGAGAGTGACTCCTAATCCCTGTAAACCCCAGCAGCACTTTCCTTGTTTGCCAAACACTAAAGATGTGTATCCAATATCAAACATCTCACTACTCTGTGAATAATGCTGGCCCTTTCTTTATGTTCACACAGGATAATGGTGCTTTCTCAATAAGCTTCTTATGTGTAAACACATTCCCTTATGTTGATCCTGATGTAAGGTCAACTATATCTAATAGGTTTACTGAGTTAAGATTATCTAATGTGGTCAAATGTATTGTGAGGGGGGCGGGATAGCGCAGTGGTTAGCGCGTTCGGCTTCGGATCAGGAGGTCCGTGGTTCGAATCCCGTCAGGGGCTCGGCAACTTTGTCTGCAGAAGAGAACTGTTCTACACGCAGTCAGGTTTGGGTGCAATGCTACACTGAATTTCAGCGCAGTACCACCCATGGTTCGCTAGTTCCAGCCGATGCTCGCAGGTTTCACCGCAATGCATATAGCCACAATGGTGTTGCGGGCTGTCTCCCTGCAATAATACTAGCAGCCGCGATATAAGTGAAATAATCTTGAAAGCGGCGTTAAACATCAACTCACCTCACCTGTATTGTGAGTTATATCTAATAGGAGTTGGGATTATGAAATGTAAATGATGTGATCAATCATATAACCACCCAAAAATGCTGTGTTGATTACAGTGAAGACAAAACAATTTTGAGTTTGAAATTAAAGTTCTTTGAAAGAGTCACTGTGGTATCAATTATTTTGTTTGGATGAGGTATTTCATGCTGAGCAGTTATTATTATTTGATTTTATTCACCAATTAATAAGACTTCATGTTTAAATATCTGAAGTTTCTGCTTTGCAGAAGGTTGAAAAGAGCTAGGTTTTAGTGGCCACGTTAATATATCGGTTACTTATATCATTTTGTTAATCTTGCATTGTTTTGTCTGGGATCAGACTATCTGGGTAGTAGTAAAGTAGTAGAGTGTTACTTTGTGAATCGACACAGCCAAGCCGACAGTGTAGTCCTCCTTTGGTGGTCCCAAGCAAGCAGCAGCACAAGGCAGCAGGCAAGTGCGGCCTCCCCCGGGGAGGTCAGGCACCCCACAGGGACAGGAGGGCTTAACAAAAAAAATGATAAAGAAAAAATAACAAAAGGGAGGGGCGGGATACTGAATAAACAGCAAAAGTAAAGGGGCCAAAAACCTATAAAAAAAAGTAAATAAGTGTTAGGGAGTAGAGTTGGGCTGTGTATAGTAGTAATATTTAGAGTTCTAGAAACATTATGTAGGAGGCCTTGATGGTAATTTCCGTTTAGAGTTGTTTCGGGGAAGTGTACTGTAGGTATCGCCCTAGTAACTTTTGCTGGAACATCATGGGTAGTCCCAGCCTTTCCATGAAGTCAAGTAGGTGGGAGCAACTGTTTATGCGGATAGGTTTTAGTTTTTGATCCGTTTGGAATGGTTTGGATAGTATGGCAAAGGGATCCGTTTGTTGGCACAGTGGTAGGGCGTAATAGTTTAGTCCATTAATGTTCCTGATTGCTAATAGCTGGTCACCTTCCTGTGAATTGACCACATCCATTAGAGCAGTGTGAACTTTAGCCTTGTCAACTTGTTCTGGAGCTTGTATGTGAGAACCTCGAGTAGTCCGTGGTTTGGAGTTGTCGGATCGAGATTGGTAGTGTGCCGGTTGGTGGTTAGCTCCAGAAGTCTGTTTTGGATCTGCTTTTGAGATTGCTGGCCGTTGATTGGTTGAGCGGTTAAGCTCATGAGGGCTGTTTCGATCCGTCTTTGGTTTGGAGGGACTGGGTTTGGAAGGGGGGGTAAGGAGAGCTGCTCTGGGGGTGGGGTTGGGTCAGGAGTTTTAGCAGAAGTTTCAGGTGTGGGGGATTGTTGGATGGTGTCTAGTGGGGGGTTGGGAATAGGGTCGGCTGGTGGGTCTTGATCCATGAATGTAAAGGAGTAGTGTGAAAGATTGGAGTGGTTACTTGGGGTAGTGGATGTGGGTCGGGGAGGGGAGGGGGTAGAGCCTACCCTTTGGCGTTTGTTGGTGGTTTTATTGGCGGTGGGTGTGGGGTTGACTGGTTGGTTATTAACCTGATGTTGAGAGGGTGTGGGTATAGGTGGTGGTAGTGAGGGTGAGTCGTGGTGGGTAGGGAGATGATTAACAGGTGGTTGGCGGGGTGGGTAGCGCGGGGGTTGATCATTTGAGGTTGGGTTATGAGCGGGTTGTATGGGTTGGGAGGCGGACTTACTTTTGGGTTGATTCATATCAAATTGGATGGTGATTATCATTTTGTTGTTTGAGTAGTCCGTGTTGTAGTTGAATCCGCCAACTCGAAAGTTTAGACACGGTTGTAGAGCCTGAACAAGATGTCTGGGTAGAGCCTTGTCTAGAGAGATAAGACGATCCATGGCGATTTATCCATGTGTCCTAAGTGTATCCTGGCGAGAGGGGCGGGAATTGAGTCCGCGTACTGGGTATAGTTGATAGCAGAGAGAAGATGGACTGTCTATCCCCGGCGAAGGTCTAGACAGAAGTGATAGAGGATTCAACTTTATCAAACACTTTTAAGGAGTTTCCGCATCCAAGGCTCACCTTATCTCAAAAGATTAATCAGTTATGGTTACTGAGTTTGTTTGAATTGTGATAGAGGGTAAATTATTGGTCTAGGGTACTGGAAATGACAGCCACTTGAAGTAGGGTTGTCTCCTCAGTGGGTACTCCACTAATATAGAGGGTGAATATTGTTGTAGTAGTGATTTATGTTCTTGTGTAGTCTCAGAATATTATCTTGGCGTCACAATTTATGGAAGATGAAAATTACTTGCAGCATACCAATGTGTCACATGTTTCGACTCTTTTCATGGGAACCATTTTCATAAAGAATTTCTTTAAGATACCATTTAAGACAGTTTCTTTGAAAGCAAGCCATTTTGATGGATTTGTTTTTAAGTGTGCCATTCTGAAGCATTTATTTGAAAGCATACAATTTGAAAAACGTTTCTTTGAAAAAAAGTAATTTAAAAATATTTCTTTGCATTTAATTGCTGACCATTTAATGGCATTCCATTCAATAAAATGCTAGAATAGATTTTAAAAGGTTAGTTTGATTACAGTTGAGAAAATCCTACCATTTTAGATCATTCCATTGAAAGACCATACCATACCATACAATAAGCATATCATAATATACCATACCATACAATGAGCATACCATACGATGCCATTCCTTAAGCATACCATTAAGCAGCATACAAAAGAGGGGGGTCATAAGCAAAGGTCTAATGAAGGGGTGCCGAAAGGAACCTGAAATGAAACCATATTAAACATTTATTTGACACTAAGACATCTTTATCTTGTATCTTCCTCTACATTCTTGTCTAGTTTTCCTAAATAGTTTGTTATCTTTGCATCCTTGTGTGGATCTGGATAAGAAGCGTTTCATTGTTCAGAATAATGCAACGGTAGCAGTTGAGCTAACACATCCATCTGACATCTTACTAGAATTTTGGAAAGGTATAGGTTTTAGTGCCGTTCATTCATCTGATATACTTTACCCTGTAATATTCTACAGTTCATGATTCAAATATGCACTTTCTTTTTAAATACGATTTTTCTTCAACTTCATTCAATGTTTTATTATCAAACATATCATAAAACTGATTAATAAATATCATGAATATCATGTGGCAATTTGGTAATTAACAATTCTTGAGATACCTAATGTGTGAAGACAGTTTCAACAAACATCAAAAGGTAGTATCTGTGGTTTTATTTTTATTGAAAAGCAAATTTTGACATGAATATCACTATTTTGACAATTCAGATGTATGAAGATACATATTATCATTGATATGATAATGTTATCTTTGAATATAATGTACCCCCTTGTATCATGAATATGATATCCTTAAGTTAAAACATAAAGAAGCCCCTTGGTCAAACATATTATCATACCACCTCATATTTCTTTACTAATGTTCAACATTAAAAGGTAAAGTAGGGTTGGGACTACTTCTCTTTGCAACACAAATGAGCACCTTGTTCAAACGTATAATTTTTACCTTTACTTTGTAAAACGCCTTTGATCTTGATGAAGACAATGAGCATACACCTGTGTAAAGATACATTGTCATTTTCTGTACAGGTAAAGTTACCTGAACTCTTTGATGTTTACCTCCCCAAAGTTCAGAATGGTTATTAAGCCTTCTGGGCATATAATTCCAGCTGCCATGCTGTTTCAGCAATAATTGACGCTTAAATTTTATTGAATGAAAGGGTTTTATTATTATATGGTCTCAGTGGTTGTTTTTTAGAACTTATGTTACAGTGTTCAATGCAGCACACATGATAATGGATAAAGAAAGCTCTTAGTGCATGCATTCACAAAATTATTCAGTTTTTTTAAATCCAAGAACATTGATAAATTTATTTTGAATAAATAATTTCAGTTAAAATATTGACAATATTTCTTATAGGTTTCAGCAAATGTAACCAATGAATTCTTGTTTCTGATTATTGTCATGTTAGTAAACCTAATTTTGTGTAATATTTTACTCTTTTGAAAGGATGACCAAAACATGCTTCATATTCATGTTTTAATGATCATAATTTGCAAGTAACAAAAAATGAAAGCTCTTTCAATAAAACTGGCATTTCTGTAAAACGGCATCATTGAACCCATTTAGCACAAGGTTCATTTTATCACCCATTTCATGTCTAAGTTTTCCATTCAAATACTTGAACCTTGTCCATGGAACTTAAAAGCCTTTCAAGAGCTTCTTAACATAACCCCTAGCTATAATGCTTTGAGGATATGCATCGTTTTAAGGTTAGAGTGTCTTCTCTTTATATATACTCACTCAATGAACCCCCTCAAATTTCTCTCTTGAAATAACCTTTCTATAAGTCCCCCTTCCCTTTTAATTTCTTCAATGGTAGCCACCAATATGAAGTAATTTTAAAGAGACAATCCATTATTTCTTGATTGAGATATCTTATCTTTTAAAATTACAGTCCTCGGTAGACTTGAAAAATTAATTTGTATAAGCAACCTTTGTGCTTTTTTAGTTATAGATTTCTTTTTTTAAAACAATTACACGACGAAACATGCATGATAAAAGTTTTATACAAGTGAAAAAGGTATCCCCAGATGATAACCAGAAACTGTGTCTTTGAAAGGCATTTAAAAGTTACATTCATGAGGAAAGGAACCTTTCTGCATAAAAACTTTTTTATCGTAAAATTCTGCAATGTTTTAGCGTATATGCTTACTCCTACATCGGATAGAGTATTATCCTAAGAAATAAGCTTGAAAAGTAGGATTCTCCCTGCAATATAACTAGCAGTCGTGACATAAGTGAAATACTCTTCAAAAGGGGCATTAAACCCCAAATCATCTCACCTTACCTACAAAGATGACCACGAGTATTGCATTTCATAGTTTGATGTATTGATACTCCACTAGTCAATTTCTTTGTGAGATGTTGATCTTTGTAGAAGTGCTCATTTATACATATACAGAAAACCATGAGATGCCAAATTTTGTTACTTAGAGACCTAAATCCAGTCTATTGCTATGACACAGGTAGGTCCTTGTTGAGGTATTCTGTCATCAGACTCTCGTTACAAAAAAAATCTCATTTAAGGTAATTCAATCTTTGTTGGCAGTCAAAATAAGTCAAGTGTTGATGGTACACTGACTCAAATAAATAGCGTTTCGAAATTTACACCAAGTTTGAAATACAAGGAGGATATTGTTGATGCCATCTTTCTTACATCTTTTTATGAAGACCCTCACTAAGTCTACATTATTCCTTTTAGAAACTATGTCAGGAGTTATATACCATCTAGTCTACAATACATGTATATCAGATTTCAAATGGCTTGATCATATAAGTTTTTTTGTTTTTTTTTAATGTTTTCAAGGCAGCCCTCAATACATCTAGATCATACCATTGTCAGATCCACACCAAATCTGGTTATAGTTTAAGATCTTGTTTAAGAAATATTGTAAAAATCGTATAACTTATGACTTATCACAATACCTTAACATAATTCACTGACTCAGTTTGTACGATTGGAAAACTTAAGTATGTGAGGGTAGATTATTATTGGTGGTGATGTAAAGTTATTCAATCTTCAAAGGGAAACCTTTTCAAGTCTTGTCAAAATACTGACTTTGACTGTAACCTTAATACAGATATTTATCAAGTCTAAGTTAAGGGGAACGACTACCATTTTTGAAGGAATTTTAACAAGTGAAAGACCAAGAGACCGAATAATGACAAGGTTTATTAATGGTAGACATCTTCATGCATGTAAAGAAGTTATAAAGAAAGAAATGAATGATTTACCTTATTTCCATTGTTAGGCAATACAACTTCTCACTGCCTCTCACACAATTTATTTTTCGGTATTTAAAGATCTTCATAAAGTCTATGAAACAGGTGACTGATTGTAGGTATATTTCATTGGATGGCATTTTAGAATGCGGTATGATGAAGAAAAGTTCTTTTGGATTGTAAACTTCTTTGTCATTGCTTGTACTTACCGAATATGTTTTAAACATATTTATTTCCCAAAAGAAGGAACCGGATCAGTAAACAAGCAAATGCTTATATCAATACCGCTCCGGTATACCAAACATGGAAACATGGCATGATGAATATACAGTAGGAAAAATGCATACAAGAAAATTGTGCATTGTCAAGTACTTTTTGAAGACAACAACGGCATCAGTAAATATTATGAGTATGTCAATACGAAATCTGTCAAAAAAGAAAAACAACATTAAAGACTAACAACATACTAACATGGTAACAACATGTAATTATATTTATATTAATCATAATTGATTACAATTTGATAAATTATAGCATTAAAATGTAAAAGAAGGAGCCTGATCTTTTTCCACTTTTAAAGACCAAAACCAAGTCTAAAATACAGGTAGGTCATTGTCCATTCAATCTGTACTCGATCTCCCATTACAGAAACCTCTCACCTAATGTAATTCAAACTCCTAAGGGCATATCAAGACTCTTGAACTAACAATGGTTCACCCGAGGTCCTTATCTCAGACCTTTAACTAATGTTCCAGTACCTTTCTTCAATCTCTCCTTTGATCTAAGCTAATAGGTATCTATTGAGTATGTAATTTGTTTGCTTAGGTAAATTACTTTCAGTGGGCAATCACCTAATGGTTATTTGAAACAGATGAAGATAACATCAGTTGAAGTTGAATGACAAATAAAAGGTTTTTACAAATTTTGTAATGTTACTTAACTGTGTTAAAATCAAATTAGGGTAGCTTCTGGTTTAAATGTTTAGCAAATAAAAGATCTTTTTGTAAATTTTGCAATATTACTTAACGGTGTGAAAAATTAATTTTCTGATGCTCCTTGTTAAAAGAAGTGAGTTTTGTGTAGTTTGTTAGGATCTGTTTTGGTTTTTTTGAATGACATTGACCTTAGATAAAAAAAACTTTTGGATCTATCCTTTGCGATATTCATTTCAACTAAATATTTTCTCCTGTAAGGGCCAAGTTTATTAGGAATAGATTTATTTCATTATTTAGAGGCATTAATTCAGTTGTTCTCATATGTGTTTGAACCTTTTAGCTAATGTTTCTTTTTTATGTGGTTTTAAAGTTAGAACTGTTTAAAATTTTGTCTTATCAAAATTGTATTCTCGGAAGCATAAGTTGTTTCTGTTAATTGATTCCTAAGAATTTGAAATGAAATGAAATAGTGTCAATATAAAAACACTTGCCAAATGAAACAATATTTTTTATATAAAAATATGTTAAAGAAACTAAAGCATTTCTGAATTATCTATGAAGATGAACTTTATTACTAAACCAATCAAACATGACTAAAGCAATACAAATGTTTTTACCAAATACTTTTGGAGATAATCATTATCATTAAATCCAATTATAAATTAGTATGACATTTCCACAAATCTGAGCCAATGAAAGAGAGGACAAAATTTCAACATCAATGAAACATGAAGCAAAGAAATGCCATCATTTCAGAAGCAAGATTATTTGCTAAATGAGCTGCCTCCAGACACAGCCTTTGTTACTGAGAAGAGGGATTTTGAAGACATGGTCAATTTAACTTGTTATTTTCACTTGGTCACAAAATAGAAGTTGTCAATCAGGAAGGACAATTTATCACAAAGCATTGTTTACAAGGCGACGAGATTATTTGTTGGTCTGTCACCTTCAGGGCTTTTGAATAACTGGAAGAAAACTTTGTACTAGGAATAGAACATGCTCAAGGGTTGTGATTAAATTGAATTTTTGTTTTTGTCCATATTTCTTTTGAGTTGTTGATGGAATTCCAAGTTTTTCATTCCTTTGTAGATTCTTTGATCACTGATTCGTGTCTTATTTCAACACAATAAAGTTTTTTTCTCAAATGATTGTCAGGAGATTTAGCCTGAAGATACTTGATAGGTACATATAAAGAGCTATTTTCAATTTCAATCAATGTTTTTAAGTTATTATTCATTTGTATTTAGTTTTGAGTTTTGAAATATTTGTAAAATGATATGACAAATTTGACAAGTCAATCCTATCAGGTTACCACTTAAGCAGCTGATTGTTCTACAAAACTGATGTTTATAAATAAAATTGAAAAATATTACAAATTTATAAAAATCTATTTCATCCAACAAAATTATGCTCTATCAGTCTTCAGTGTAACAAATTGTGAAGTATTTTTATCTTTATGGTTGTATTAATGGAAAACAACTTTACTAAATGTTTTCAAGGAAAGTTGTCTTGACAATGACTCCATTTAGTTCAACATGTCCCACATTAGGTTGCTAGCTAACTAAGACCATGTCCCACTCAATCCTCAATGCATGCATGACTCTCACTATAAACTACACTAATCTTAAGTAAGAGGATCTTGAAACAAATCCCCTGGAGAGTCATTCAGTTACTAGTGTCTTGTTTAAAGCAGGTACGAAAACCTGGTTAGAGTTCAGTAGCTTGGTTATGTCAAGAAGCTTAGATTACAGCAGCAAGTTGGGTTGCCTTGACCTGGTTTCTGCGTGAAAAAATTGGAAACATTTGACCAAGTGTATTGTGAATTTTGTTCAGAGAAATGGCATGGCTATTAGCTTATATGAAAACTGATGTTATTATTTTCTTAAGATAACATTTTGAAACCATTGTATGTCATTATAATATTTTTAAATTGAAATATGAAATATGTAATTAATTTTATTTTTGTTGTCCTTAAAAAATAAATGAAAGGGAAATATATGTTGTTGAAGCAATGTTTATCTATTAAATCCCAAAATCCCAATTTTGATATTGACTTAACTTAAAAGTATGAAAAGGTTGCCTGGTGACATTTAAATCAAAATGTTTCACCTTTTCCTTTCAGTTTCGAGCAACCTTGACTTAAATAATTGGCTAAAGTTCCTGTCAGTGTCAAAGACAGTCCATAGCTGTCATTTCCTCATGCATTTTATTTTATCAAGAAATGATTCATCTGACAAGCAAAAGGTTGCATACGACTAGCCCAATATTTCAACTATAAGCCAAAATGTTCAGTCTGATTAGCAAAATGTTCCATTCGTATCAAAGCCAATAAGTATATATTCCCCCTAATCTGCCCAAATTTTAATAATTAAATCCTCCACCAGAAAATCTTAACATTCCACTTATTATACCAGTGTTCCATCTTATTATCCCAATGGTCCATCTTTTTATCCCAATGGTCCATCATCTTATCCCAATGGTCCATCTTCTTGTACCAATGGTCCATCTTGTTATACCAATTGTCCATCTGATTATCCCAATGTTCCATCTGATTATCCCAATGTTCCATCTGATTATCCTAATGTTCCATCTGATTATCAAAATGTTCCATCTGATTATCATAATGTTCCATCTTATTATCCCAATGGTCCATCTTGTTATCCCGATGGTCCATCTTGTTGTACCAATGGTCCATCTTGTTGTACCAATGGTCCATCTTCTTGTACCAATGGTCCATCTTGTTGTACTAATGTTCCATCTGATTATCCCAATGGTCAGTCTGATTATCCCAATGTTCCATCTGATTATCCTAATGTTCTATGTTGAGTGAGTGTTACACAGTTTTCAAAATCACCACACTTCCCTCACATGACTTCATGACAGTATAATCCAGGACAATTTGGTCTAAACAGGGATTTTACTGGCCAGTTCTCTGGGTCAGTCACACAGTCCACAAGGCATTAACCACTCATGGTCAGTTAATGGTCAACTCATTAAAAGCAAGCCAGTGTTCTATCTCTGCATCTCTGGACTGTTCCAACTGGTACTCTATCCTACTTCCAACAATTGTAAGCAACTCCAAGCTAAAAGGGTTGACAATCCCCCCCCCCCCCCCCTCCTTTAATGTCTCAGCGGCAGTGGGAAGAAATCGGGATTATGTACTATGATATTGACGCAATACATTTAACCTTGGTTGTGTAGACAATCTTTCATAAAAAGGAAGTCCTGTCTCTTCACTGTCTTCATTGAGTTCAATCAGTCCTTTTCAAAGGTAATTTTGGGAGACAAAAAGCAAATGTGTTGCTCTTTTTGTTGGTTGGTTGGTCCAAGTGGTCAGTTTGTAATACTATAATTATGTGAGTCATCATCATAGAAAGCAAATTCAACTTTTAACTGTTGCCTTCGAAAGGGATTGTCCAGTTTTTCTTCTGTTTCAGGAAACAACTTGAATATCATTTATTGAGGGAATAAAGTTTTGCTTTGTTCCTAATCAAGGCACGATTTGCACAGATGCAAAGATCTAAATTTTACGTTTTTAAAAATCGTTCTCTCAAGATGTAATCAAAACAATTTATACAGTAAAATCTTTTACGAATCTTCATTACAGTATTTCATCATCACTTCCATGTCTCCCTTTATTTTTTAACATGAGAGGTCAAACTTCAGTTCAATTTCATATCCTTCATTTTAAAAATGTAAACCTCTCCATCACATCTTTTACACCAATTTCTATCAATTAAATCCAACTTGACCACAGTTGTCAAAGTTCATCCTAAATTTCACTTCCTGCCTGAGGGTCTACCCCCAACTACCAGGTCTTTGATCCCAGCAGGACTGGAATGTCCAGGAGGGGTCACTTTAGGGGTCAGATGTCCAGTCATGTAGGGGGTGACAGGTGACGTTTATGCCTCTGATTGTCCAAGTACAAAGGTCTTTATCTCTGAGTGTTAAACTGGATGTTTGGGCTCTTCCTCAGCAACAAAAAGTGTTCTTCTCCCGTCTGCATAATTAGGGGATCTCATTCACCTTCAGACACAAAATTATTTTTATCACCATGAATCTATTCATGGATGTAGTATGGAAATGAAATTGTTATTCCTCGGACAAGTCTGATTGAAAATTTGAATGGTTGTCAGGGGCAAATTATTTGAACAATTTTGATTGGTCTAGACTTTTCCCTCTAATGTGGGAAACGATATCTTTCGATAACTTAATGTCTGTCGCCATAGATCAGAATTTCTTTTATTATGATTTATATGTGCTTGTACAATAAGATTTTCATTCTTTTGAACAAATAAAGAATTTGAATGAATGTCTAGAAGAGTTTATATATTTCTATAACAAGAAAACTAATTCTTTTTTTTTTGTCTCCATGTATTTGAAAGGATTGAAAAGGTAAAGTTTAATTGAAGATAATTCTCATTGAAATATTCAAAGGTTTTGAATAACAGCCTGGTTTTAAAGCTCAATTGAACGAAGGTCATAAATGCCTTGCTTCTATAAAGAAATTCTATTAGTAAATGATCTTGAAATGTCATTGGCTGTTGGTATATCAGGTAAATGCTAGATTCTGCCATTACAGGAGTCTATATGGTTATTTCAAAGTCTTTTAATGTCAGTTCCATTTATTTTGTAAAGTGAGAAGACCAAATGTAAGGTGTTTTATCATCCATCGGAAACTTCTAGTATTGTAGGAAAATAATTTCACAATGTTTATCCTGAGGTCAAAATGGTATAGTATAGTACCTCTATAGTATACGGTGAAGTAAGTTTGAGATCGTAATCAATAGATTGAATGACTTGTATAACATCAATTAAAGAATTGTTGGTATGTTAGCATGTTGTTACACAATCTGACAATACAAATGAGAGGAGCCTGGGGTGTAAAGATTTACATCCCTTTCTAATCCAATTGCTACTTCAGGTCTCTCCAGGGGTACCTTTTGTCAATGAAGCAGTCCATCCCTCTCATTGCCTCTTCCCTTGACCCCCCTTTCCCCCCTCCCTTTATGACATATTTTATCTCCTCCCACTCTCCCTATATCCTCTTCCCTTGAACCCCTACCCTTCACCATCTCTCTTCCATTAATTCCCTTCAATTTACCCCTTCCCTTGACCCCCATTCCCTTGACCCCCTCCCCTTGATCACCTTCCTTTACCCCAACCTTAATTCACTTCACTTTTTCCTGTGCCCTTACCCACCGTCTTAATCCCCTATTTACCCCATGCCTTAACCCCCTATCTTTGTCCCTTCCCTTTGTATACACTTTGCTTATTTGACCTTCCCACCAATGATTATGCTTTTGCAGTTGTTTTGTTTGGTTGTCTGCTTAATCAAGAGTTTTTTGAATGATCGCAAAAAGTTGTTACACAATATTTTTGTTCATCCCTAGTTACCTCCCTAAAAAGCTCCTGTCAGCTGTCTTATTAATATCTTCCTCTTTTGGCCTGGAGACAATACTGGCTTTGTATATCTTGGAAAATTGGAAGTCTTATAATGATGCAAAGGTCAAGATATAACCTAGAGATATATCCTTCATTCCAGAAGATGAAAGCTCATTTTCAATATTTATCTCATGCTGATTTCTCTTATCTCTCCCAAATTGCCAGTACTTCAGCTCCCTTTTAAAATCTTTTAGATATAAATTTGTTCTTTTGTCCTCTGCTTAGATTAAGAGTCTATAAAAGTGAGGATTATGAAAAGGTCAGGGTGATTACAAAGGATGCAATTTACTTTATTGCCACCACATCCAGAACTTCACCTTCATAAAAGGTTTAGGTACATAATGACAGCAAAGCTATACTTATCTTAAAATTCTCAAGGATATCCTTCCATCATTCCATTAATTCATCTATCCCTCCTTTACTCTCACTGAAGCAACCTTATAAACCTTTGTGCAAAAAAATATTATCTTAAGCTTAAAAGTAAGGATTAGGAGTCTTAAAAAGAGGAAATAATGAAAAGATCAATAATGAGCAAAATACATGTCATTTAAAAGTGATAAAAACGGAAGGTTAAAATGAGAAAAGCGTGTTTCATTTTCCTTTCTAACCACTGCAACCACAATTTCACCTTATGCATGAGGGTAATGTGCCCCAGCTCCGCAAAATCTTTTCATATGTACTATCTATCCTTCAAATGAGGCAAACACTCCCGCCTCCTATCTTTATTTCCTTTATCCCTTTCCCTTATCCCTCTCTCTTATACCACAAACTTGACACCCCTTCAAAATCTTTTGTGATCATTTGTCCTTTGTCAAATCAAGATTAAGAGTCTGCTGAAATTAAGGAGGTCAGTTAACTACAATGGACTCCCTCCTTCTGTTGTATCCAACACAACCATAACTTTTCAAAAGCAACCAGTACTTAGCCCCAATCTACTCTCATCTTGAAGTTAACCTAGGAAACCCATCCAATAGGAGAAACTTCCATTGCCCTTATTTTTCTCCCAAATTTGTTTCCCTTATTCAACCCCCTTTGTTTCCCAAAACCCCCTAAACTTCCCCTGATCCAATCTTTGCAAGATTACCTGAGATTAAGAGTCCATAAAAAGTGAAAATGAAGAAAGGTCAGATGAATACAATAGGTATGTCTTAGCTTTGTACCCTCTCCAATGTACCATAACTGTACCTGACAAAAGAATTAAGAGCACAAACTCAAGATTTATCTATTCATTGTTTAGAATTTTCCAAAATATCTTCTCATCTTTTATATGTCCATTATCATGTTTTCATACACTTTTGGAAACATCAAGAGTTTTAGTTTACTTGAGGAGCACATAAACTAGGATTTAGAACACCTTTATAATCCAAAAGGCTCAGCACACATAAAAAATGTAAGATTTTGCACACCTTTGAAAAAATAAGGATTTTGGGCTTAGATTGAGGGCCAATAAAAAGTAAGATTAATGTAGAGGTCAAAGATCATACTCAATACATTAGCCTGAGGCAGTACTTAAAAAGATGGAGATTTTGTTTTGATGGTATGTTGAGATGAATATCTGTCTAATCTTGGGCTTCTGACAACGTCCTGGGGCATTGTTTGTTTATGGTAACTAATTACTCCACCCACTGTTCATTTCTCTTGTGCCACTGTCAGGTAGAAGTAATGGATGTGTCTGGATTAGGGAAACCATGAAACTCTCTTTTGGGCGTGTAATTAGAAGTTGATAGGTGAAATACATGGTGATTTGGATTAAGTGTAATTGCCTTGATGAATAGATCTAGAGCATGGTTTTGGAAATCATGGAATTTGTTATTGAACTTGATCCAAAAGAATTAATTGGGAAAATATGGAGTAATAGTTTTAAAAGAATCGGTTTTAGTAATTTTCTTGAAATATTTTTGCATGCCTGAATGATAAATGAATTTGCAGGAAAGTGAAAAGTTTATTTACATGTGATTTTTAAGAGCAATAATTAGAGAAAATTTTAAACTAAAGACCTTGTTGAATGTAAAATTGACCACAATTGTAACAAAGTAGACCTACCATGATCAATCGACTTTTAAAGATTTTGATGTTGCAAAGTAGAATTCAAATCCCCAAAATTAATTTTTAAAGCCTGATGACCTACTGAACCAATGGCTCAATTATTTGTAGTCATGGTAACAGAGTTTACAACAGATGGTCTCTGATTATGACATGAATGAACCATTGGTTGCAGATGCTGTTAATAAAAATTCTTGGTAAATGACAAATTTGAACTCTTTGTAACCAAACTTATTTATTGATTTCCAATAATGAATAAATTGAAAGCAAGAACAGCTTGCAAAATTTTACGAAGCTTTTTGTTCTTTTTTATGTTTTTGATAAGCCATTTTAGCTTCAATTGTTGACTGATAGAATTGCCAATAGGAAAAGCAAGAGCTTTTAGTTATGGTTACATGCAATGATGTAGTGCTTTATATGGTTTTGGTTTGGTTTTGGCAACTGTTGGCATCTATTGGCAACTATACACTCTCTATCTAGGGTGTAAGTATTAAAAGAATAAAAGTCTATCAGACAAGAAACCTAAAATAACATTGCATATATTATGAAACTTTCATTCTTTGTCACCAATGTTTAACAAGCATTCATCTGTTCAACATAAAAAACAACACCCCATTATGTATATTGTTATTATTTTCAGACCATTAAATAAGGTTTGAATGTGTCGGATCTTTGCAACCTTGCATTTAAAATCATAACCAAAGATATTTACAAAATTTGCAACACAATCGATCTAGTAACCAAAAATGGTAGCTCTTGTTGATAGCTATATTCCTGTTAAAAATCATTAACACTTTTGCAAATTGAAATAAAAGTTAAAGCTTTATTAAATACTGCAGGTTTTGGAAAAGATACATCAAATCCCAGTAGTTTGAGGCAGTCAACTTTTTACAATTTTTTGTCTAACTAATTCTCACAGTTAGCCAATATTTGTGAATAATCAAGTGATTTTGAACATGTAAAGTTTTCAAATATTGATTAAAATAAATAAATAAATAAATAAGTAAATAAATAAATAAATAAATAAATAAATAAATAAATAAATAAATAAATAAATAAATAAATAAATAAATAAATAACATGAATCTTATTTTACAAATGGGTATAAGCTTCATCCACTTTTGTCTAAAAATTCATACCATTGTTTCTTCTAGAAGGACACGAACATAGAGTTTGTACCTTATTTATAACTTTCTCACACTTGAAATGATGAATAGACACTCAGTCTTTTTCAGGGATCTAGTATCTTATATTATAGCTATTTATACCATATACATCAGAATATTGAATACATAATTAATCACATTTATCATTTCAATTCCCTATTTACATGGCAGATGCAGGTCAGGGGATGAAAAAGTTCTTCTCCAAATATTTATTGATCTGGCCTTATCTTTATTGTTTTACTACCTATGCACTCGTTTACCTGACACCGTCCCCATATCGCTTTCTGCTAAATTCTATTCCATTAATAAGTGGTAGACGAGTGAAAATAATATATTAGGTCAAAAAAATGTATATTGTTTTAATAAAGCTAATGTTCCAGTGACTTGGTGCATCTTGGTCTAGATTTCCAAATTTTATTTTATTTTTTTCAATAACCTGGAAGCAAGAATTCCAATATTTAAGAAGTATTGGTATAATGTGACAAGGAAATAAACCCTTGTCTTATCACTCAGTTACCAATATACTTGAGAACTATTGAGTATACGAGGAGTGATATGACATAAACTGCAATTTTGTGTGTTTTAAATTTCAGTAGTAGATGATGTATAATCCATTATTAATGATATTATAAAGCTATCAATATAGACATTCAATTGATTATATTGATTGCAAATTATTGATGAAAAATTCTGTACTTAGTATATGAAGTATAAGTATACATGCATACAGATAAGATATGACTTGATTATGAGTTTCAACTTAACCTTTCCGTAAAAACAGCTATGAGAGACCAATTTGTTCAACATGTAACTTCTTACTTTTTTTCAAAAAATTTTTCAAAATGTCTTTTGGTTCCTGAAAAAAACAACATGATAATTTATGGTAAATAATTTTTGTTCATTTTTTCAACCTTTTGCTCATAACAAGGGTTTAGTTTGATTTCATTGATCAAGCTCTTCAACGTTCAACTTTGACTAGATTTTGGAAAAAACCCAGTGAATATATTTATATCATAAAAGGCTGATATGAAATAAATTTCATTTTAAAGAAATTTTATGCTTGCATGAAGTTGTATGAATGTTATGCTTGAATAAGTCATGTAATAAGGTTATAGTTCTATGCTTGAGGGATACATAACAAGGAAAGTTTGTTTGAAAACTGTTTGTTCTTCTGGGAAAGCTCTTTATGTAACTTTCTTTACAGAAAATAAATGTCTCTCACATGCAATTACTTTCATATAGTGTAGGAATATGATCAAATAAAAAATTTACTCCCTTTTTCAAATATGTCTGTGAAACTTCTGAACTCTGACTTTGACCCCTTTCACTACCTCAGAAGTCTTAGGATAATTATTCCTCTATAATAATCATCATTTTCATAACTTTTCATCCATTTTGTTTTTATATCAAATTTTGTGATCATATTTCTGACAGATGTTAATAAAACTTCTGATGCACAAAATTAAAAAATAATTTTCTTTTTGGTCGACGTGTCATATTTCATATTTACCTAAGAATTTTTAAAAATCTTTTCTTCTACCAAAATTGTAAATGCCCTTATACTTTTGAAGTACATGTTCCCATGAAATTAAACCTCTTCTTTCATTGAGCTTCAACCAAGCATAAATACATTCCTTCTCTGTGTTTGTACAATTTCACCACAAAGCTATAAACACCTCTAAAGAAACATAAAAAGGAAATTCAAATACCACTTTTACCATTCGAAAAGCAATTATTGCATGCATGAAGAGACTTATGTTTTGATTATACACCAATATTTTCTGCAATCATACAATATCATCGTTCATAAACAATCATATTCACATGTCCCAATAATGAAGAAGAAGAAGAAGAAAATTATTTTATTAATGTGTCACCACATGTACAGTACAAAAATGACAATGTTGTTCATATATTAAGAAGAAGTACACGAGCCGGCCACCGAAGGCCTATGAGACACATAAAATCAATAAAATACATAATAAATTAATGATGCATTACAATAAAAGATTTATAAGTGACAATGTTTGTTTTTTTAGAGATAAAACCTAGTTTATGCTAATGTATGCTGAGGGATTTGTTGGTTGTCGTAACGTTTTAAGGACAGATCGAGATGAGATGTTTAACGCAGAATAATAGTAAACTCGTTAAAGTGTTTTAACTGACTTATTTCAATGACCTTCAGAAATAGTATTTAAAAAATTGAGAAATGAGAGCTATTTTAATTTAATATGCATTATTACATCAACACTTTTTACATAAAAAATTCCTCTAGTATTATTATCCTCATTTGTAGCCTTTAGTGTTCATGAGTAACATTTTGGACTCTTGACTAACTTGAGTAAAAAAAGAATCCTTTGAGGGCAAAAACTTTCAAGCCGCATCACTCAGTCTCTACAAAATAGTTAACAATCACCCAAATATTATTATTACATAATATATCAATTTTCAAACATTAGGATTGACCTATTTTCAATTCTTTCAATTTGAAATGATGGAAGATTGTTATGTCATTTCATTCACACAAATCGATCTGTTCACTTTTGCCAATGATTATCAATATAGTACTTTTCAAACTTTTGTGACAAGCCATAGTTATCATATGCACATGTGTGTACATGCATACTTAAAGTAATGTCAAAGGAAATTCAAATAACGCTTTCACTCTTCAAAAAGCAATAACTTCACACATGAAGGATTTCATATCTCTATCAAACTAAATGTCATGTTAACATTGCTGACAAGTTTTGGAAATGACATCATGACGACTCTATACACTGTATGTCAATGCATATGACCCACAATGCATTGGCTCTGTACGCTATATGTCCGCACACAAGGGACACGGTGCATGGAATCGTATTCATTGTCAAGAAGCCCCAGTACTTTTCGTCAGTGGGTTGGGTTTCCGTCACACATGACGTCCTTACCTGTCTAATGATCGTCCAATATTGTCACCTGTAACGAACTCTATGAAAAGACACACTGAGCCAATAATCAGAGGAGCACATCAGCCCCAAAGCTCTTTATTAAACTCCATGGAGTCATGTTGAATCCTTTCTTTAGTAACCTTTTATTCAACTCAATTCAATCTTGTCTAAGCCTTTCTTCTCCTCCCCGTGTGTTTGATGTGAAATTTACCTTCAGTCTGGCATGTAGCCTCGTATGTTCAATGCTTGAGTTAGTACATTAATGATGGAGTATGCCCGGGAGAAGTTCTGAACCGCCTCCTCTTTGTAATGTGCCTCATTAATGTCTATAATGGACTTATTGTTGTATTTTGATGGACAGTGGAGTACATGTTATAAAGATAATTTATATTTTTGTGGAGGAAATCTGTTTTCCTGGACCAAATGACCTATCATGATCTTTCTTGTATAGGAGAAAATAAATGAAGTGTCTCTGGGCAAGACACTTCATCCGTTGCACGCATTCTACCTAGCTGTATAAATGGGTACCTGAATACTGTAAAGTATGGGCCTATAGGGTCACCTAGCACTTATTAAGCTGAATCAAAGTACAATTCCTTCATGGTAGTAATACTATTTATGCGCTTTGAGCTTTCGCTGTCATGGAAATATGCGAGTTAAAAAAGAGCTATTTATTATCATTATAATGAAAGTCTGGTTCATGTTATGTCTTTTAGAAATAATTCAAATTTCTTTGGACCAAGAAATAAGAAGAAAGACATTCTTGATGTTAGGTGCTTAGCAAATGTATGATTGCTTGTTTCTTATTTTCAAAGACACTTGGCAAATCTGCTGTATATGTAATTGTCTCAGAGTGATGCTTTCACATGTTCATATATGCATGGCTTGCAGGATGAGAGGCCCATTTTATGGCTTCATAATTTTAATCTTCCATCTTTTTTCTCTGAAGGTTTGATGATACAGGAATATGACAGTATGATACACATCATGATATGCTTTTTTATTTTCATAGAGATGGTTAAGGTTTGAATGCAGGGCTACTCCACAGTACCACCCATGGTTTGTGCTAGTTCCAGCGAATGCTCACAGGTTTCACTGCAATGCATAACCACAATAGTGTAACAGCCTCTCTCCCTGCATAAATATTAGCAGCTGTGATATAAGAAAAACTAATATTTAAAAAACAGTGTTAAACTCACTAACTACTACAAATAGTAGAATTTTGACCACCTTTCTTAATCCTTCATTACTAAAAAAAGTAAAAAAAGGTTAAAAAATATTATTTTTTATAAAACATACTAGTCTTTGAAGGGCATTTAGAAGTGCAAACATAAGAACATTAAATGACAAATGAGTATTTATATACTTCAGAACGTTCTAATTTTCTACATTATAGAAATTGTACACATTTCTTTATCCCACTTTGATAAAGTTCACCATTGCTAACACTGGTATGGTCAAGAATTCCCATACATGTTTCAGGTATTTGTTTATACTTTGCTTTCCTTGATTTGATTGGTGTATAAACATCGGCACATGATAGGTTCTGTGATATGTGTGACTGGTGTGTGTGTGTTGTGTGAGAATGTGACAATTGTCCAAGTTGGTGCATGGGGTTATGTAATATGTATCCATTTACACAGATATTCTGTGAGGTTTAGGTGAATACTGAGAGTATTTTTAGACCTTTTGTAATAATGATTGTCTGTCTGGCCTATTCTTAATGGTTGGACTAAGAGCTTTTGTCTCCTTTGCTTTGTTACTGTGTAGTTTTTCTCCCAAAATACATATAAAAGGAAAAGAATATCAACTTTTTATTTATGAAAACAATTCTATTTTTTGCTCATTATTATTATTAGTATGTTTGTTTAAGATTTATCATGACATTTTTTTCACAGCTAGGTATTATTTAATTTATTGCTGCGTGAATAGATTTAGAAAATGTTTCTCAAGTAATTAAATTACAACACCAATAATATTACGTTTTTATTTTAGAAATATAGTTGATTTTAGACGTCATTTTTCTCTGATGAATACAGCCAATATATCAACATTATCTGTAATAAACACATATAAAACAATATAACTAGAATAAGGAAAATTAGAAATTATATGCTACCAATAATTCAAATGTCAAAATATTTCCCCTTTAAGATATGACTTTTTCATTAATTAAGCAAACCTGAAATCTGATATTAATCTCCCAGGGACGAGGAATGAATTCTTTAATCAAATCTTGTCAGTTCTGTTTGATGGAAATACTTGAGGTGATTGAATATTCTTCCTTTTCCTCATCTAAATTTTAAAATGAAAAATGATTGAATATGTGATAAGTTTTGATTATATGAATTAAGTTTAAAAAATTAAAAGGTGAAAACATAAAAATGGTATCAACAAGATAATTTGAATTATTTCATCAAAATGAAAATGAATAATACGAACGTTGACATTTTCATACTCTTCCCAGATTTCATTTGATATTGATTATAGACTACAATCCATGCCGTTTACTTAATTAAGTCTGAAACATGAGCGTTAAAATGACACTGATAGTTTCTGCGATGGGTTTGAATATCTTGACATTTTAGTCAGGACAGACATTACCATGACATTCTAGTCTATCCGCCTAATCAAAATGTTATCCAGATTCTTGTAGAATAGGTAATGGCTGAGGCTTCAAGAGAATATTCTAGAAAACATCCGGTAATAAATTTTGGAATTATGAAATTTCCGATTAAAGGGAAGGTAGTGAAAGAAGCTTTAAAAGTTTAGTTGATGTGATGTTAGTTCCATGTAATAATTGAATGCGTGATAGTTTCATTGCCTGCGATTTCATATGATGCAAAGTAATACTTCAACATGGTGAAGGTTATGGAAAGTGGAAAGGGACATTTTTGAAAGATGAAAATATAGAAATTCAAAATTCTCATTACATTATAAATCATAGGTATAATATACAGTTTCGAACAACTATTTGTTTCAACATACATGTATTGGATTTTGCAAGAAGTGTAGATTAAAGGAGTTTTGTGGAATATATTTTTGGCCTGAAAGTCACGATGTCATGATGTCTGTCAGTCTGTCTGTAAACTTTTCACTATTGCATCTTATTCTCCAGAACCATTGACTCAGAAAATATGAAATCTTGTGTACAGACTCCTTGAATAATGAGGTTTTTAATTTATAGATTTGGTGACCCTTTAACCCCTTATAAGGGCCGGAGGGGCCACGTCCGAAAAACCAATTTTCATCTCCTACAGAAGCAAAGCTAGGCCATAACAGCTTATATCTTCCAAGACCGAAGCTGATTAGCATAATAGTGAATGGATTTGGTGATCCTTTGGCAGCTCTTAGGGTGACACTGTGACTATTTAGAAGGTTAAATGATAGATAGCCTGAAGAACTACAGAGCCAATGGCTGTATTTTTAAGCCTAGACATGTTTTTGGTAAAAGACATCTTATGTTTAGATCCCTTTCAATTATGTCTACATTAAAATCGTAATAATAGAGGCATTGTTAATTTTAAGTCAAATTCAACAACCGCAGATTTCCTTGCAGGAATATCTCTGCATGATGTTGCAGACTCTCCTAATTGATGAACTCTCTAAGCCCATACTAACTCACCTCACCTGAACAAAACTTTTATTTTTCTAAACTTGTGGTTCCCAGGGTCAAGGGCAAAGCTTCAAGGCGAAAATTCAGTTCACGTTCAACTGTGTAAAGATCATCTCCAAACATTTCAGAGACGTAATTAAGTGGAAAATGTCAAGCATTAAGCGATTACGTCCAGTTGTTATTAACAAATTATTGACACATTGCAATGACAAGTTGCTCATGGACAAACATTAGAACATCACAGTTATTTATGAATGCAATTACATAGATTACGTCATTTGTTTAAACCAAGTCAGGTAAATTTTGTGTTTGTACCCTGACGAGTTGGACAAACAGCGAAAGTTTGAATACATCTGTCAACAACACTGACAGTGTCGCTTTAAGATAAACATTGCATGAATGTGCAGAGTGTTGAGGGTTTATCTGCTGTATAGCAAATTTTGACACCTTTGTGAAAGGAAATGTGGCTCGAATGAAAAACAATAGCTTACTTACTTTGAAGAAGCAACAGAAAAGGGCAAAATGTGTAGTGTCAAGATGAGAATGTCGAATATCACTCGAACAAGTAAGTCGTGTAACTATTGTAAATCAAGTTTGACGTTAAGTAGTTGATAGAAGGTTAGAATAATTTTTTTTCCAAAGTCATAGGCACCTTGGAGTGTCATGATTTCTTGATTACCCATTTGAATTTTTTTTTTTCACATTAACTAAATATAAAAATGTCCTGTTTCTCGTAACTAAATATTTAATATTAACTTGTGATGAATTATGACAAAATTGATATTTGCACATATGCACTTATGGAGAATATGACACTACTTTTGTTCTCTTTGTCACAAGAATTATTTCTCAATGGTCATGCATAGGCATATTTTGCTTTGTAGATTGATAGAGGATCTCTCTCCATACCTTGAAAAACGTGCCCATTCTCAAGATTGTTTTATGATTCCAATGATATACGATAGTTTGACACTATATCTGAATGTTGCAATATATACATTGACTCATTTTGTACATGACATTTAGTTTCTAAATGAGATTTGATGAAATGCTACACATCGTGTGATGCTACATGGATGAGCTAAAGTTAAACATAGGCTGGTAACAGTATATAACTACAGCGTGATAAGGGATAAGATATGAATTCATAATCCGAATTGGATACTTATGTAAGCAAGATAATTCAGTTGTGCTGTAACATTTCAAACAAAGTAGATGATAATATAGTCAAATATGAAACTCTTACGATATTGTAACTACCATATGCGACGTTATAAGCGCCATCTTTCCCTTTAAGCCCCCTGATTAAATTCTAACTCACAAATGATAAGCACCCCTTCTCATAACTTTCCTTGTGTGATAAATACAGGCAGTTGCATTGAAAACATGACTTACCATTACTCAAGGGGCTTCATTTCAAGTATTGTCTTGCACGTATATGAGCTGTCTTTTTGTTCCTTATGTTGGCAAACCAAAATTTATAAAACTTTTTTAGGAATTTGTTTTGTTTGTAATCTTTTGAATTTTATAGAAAGCCATTTCAATAAGAGACCCTTTTCTTCAATTTTCGAAGCGTCATGGGCGCTTATTGTATCAAAACCGTACATCGTCTTAATTTGAAGATTATTAGGAATTGGCGAGGATTTGTATCTCATTGTACAATGATGGTGTTATTGTTCTTGCAGTTCCAATTAGACCATTTTTAAGGTAGTAAATTGTAAAAGGACTTTGACACTTTGTTCAGAAAATCACTCTTCAGGCACTGATTTACTCGTTCTGATATTATATTGGAAAATAATGTCATCGATGCATGCTTTTTAAAAACATTTCAATTTTTCAAGTATAAGATTTGTTTTAGCATATGTTAAACACTATAGTAGGCTTTCTTGGTAAAAACCAAAAATTGTTATTGGCAATTTTCATAAGTAACTACCCAGTAGTTGCAATTTAGCAGCTGAATAAATGAGTACAAGCCATTTTGATTAGTAAATTTACTGGAAAAACATCTTATAGATAATTGTTTTGGTAAATTATCCATGATATTCTTGTAACAGCACGTAAAGTTTATATTACACCAATATTTTGATATTTCTTGATTATTCTGCGACAAAACTCAACCATGTCTTTGTTATTTCAGTGACCTGGGAACCGTTGACCCTGTCTCACATAGTACGAACGAACAGAAGTTGGCCCAGAGGGTAGAGCAGGAATTCGAGGATTATGCCTTCGACAATGTTGACGTTCAAGAATATAACATAATCACCACCTTCCCTCATCCAAACAAACCCAACCATCTCAATGTGACCGACAGTCAGGGCAAACTCTTGAGTAATCTCCCCTTGACAAACTCTCCAGACTCTGAAGGTGGAAAAATCGTCAATTCAAGTGAAAGTGGTCCATATGCAAATTTTCCTTTTGTTGCATACACCCTGGAAGGAACTGCCAAGGTAATCAATTTATTGTTTTAGTTTTTTTGACAAAATGTTGTTTATTGTTGCATGTCAAATTTAGTGAATATATATTTATTGACATAGTCATATATAATCAATACGTGCTCTCTGTAGGCCTGGACATGCCTATTGGTGTGCAAATGTTTCAGTGATTCATTCAAAATTCTCCTAATGACTGTCATTTTACTTATTATCCACATGGTCAAACATGATCTGTGTCACGTTGATCATAATATCCACATATGCAGGTACAACTTTCTTTAAAATCACTATTTCTATGTAAATACCTGCATTTGTTTGCTAAAAGGAATTTTTTATTTGGATCCCACTTTCTGCAATAGTACAAGTTCTTGTACTCTTTCTGGTCAAGTCCATTGTGGGATTTGAACCCACTTCCTCAGAGTTGAGCCAGCATTGACCATTATAGCAGCAAACCAAGTCGTTTATTCCGCTTTGATAAAGGAAGTGAATGAATGCAAGTAATCATGAAATAATGTAACTAAGAAAATCATGAAATAACTGTTAAACATAATTCTCAGAGCAAATTGTGTATATCATGAACCAAAAATTAAGATCCAACATAAAAGCTCTTTCATCTATCGGAAGACAAAGAAAAAATACTAATATCCTTTGATTTTCCTAAAAGAAACACGAACAATTGTTTTAAAAAATGTACGATACTTCATATATCTTTTTCACCAAGAGATTGTGTGCCATTTACTTCTGGATACATTCTGGATATCATAGCCTCTGGCTGGCTGTCACTAATTAGTTTCTAAATATCCAAGATGGAAATAGATGATGTCGCAGGGGATGATGTCTCTTGATGTCGTGGATAAAAATAGTTCGCATTGCCAGGAGATCCATTTGAGAGGAAGAATCTGATGGCCGAGGCTGAGGGGTTTTTGATGTTTCATGGTCATTTTAAGAAATATTTGTTTGATGTTTATTCAATGTTTTTATGTATGCTTTTTTTAAATGTGCAACCTTTTCAACGTCCGTTTGATGCTTTTTGATGTCTCGTGTATATTTTATAAATTCTTTTACGTAATTTGCATGTTTTATGTATATTTGGTTGAACTTTGATTTCTTGCTGTGTACATCTTTGTAAAGGATTGATGAATTACGTTTTTTCATTTTTTACATGTATTTATTGTAGAGGTTTGATGAACTTCCTGTGTGTTTGTGTCAAGTTTGATCTGCATGATAATATATGCTTACTGAGTGTTTGATCTCGGTTTGTATGTTCAAGTTTTTTTTTGAAGAATTGATGTTTGTCGGATGCATGATTGATAAATGATTGATATGTTGCATGAACTGTCAGATGATAAGATACTTTGAGTTTGATGGATGATTTCGCTCAACCATAAGATAATGTTAGGTGACAGCTATTGCCTCATATGACAAAATAATAGGAGTTTTTGAAATTAGATTATCATTTGATGTTAAAAATCCACTTTTGATGCAAATGAAAATCTTTTTCTCAAATTGACGTTGATTCTCCTCAATTATACAAGTTTTATCATAACTGGTTTAATTCCCAGCCGATAGTATGTTGGCACAAAAGTCTTGAGTTCAACTCCTATCAAATTGGGGGGAGAGGGGGAGGGGGGTGGTAACGCAATGGTTAGTTGTTTGGCTCTGGATCAAGAGGTCTGTGGTTTGATTCCAGCCAGGGGCTTGGCAACTTTGTCTGCAGTAGGAGACTGTTCTACATGTAGTAAGGTTTACAATGCCACACTGAATAGTGTAGTACAATCCATGGTTTGTTAGTTTAAGCCAATTCTTGCAGGTTTCACCACAATAGTGTTGCGGCCTTTCTCCCTGCACAATACTAGCAGCTGTGATATAAGTGAAATACTCTTGAGCAAAGAGTCAGAAATTTTATACCTGCTGTAATTTAAAGGCACTTTAGCACTTTTTCTGTATACATTTTGTATTTCTCAAAATATTTCAATTTTTATACTAGTTTATGCAAATATATTTTCTATAGAAGGTAAACATTGCATTACTTAACCACATATTCCATAGTTGAAGAAAATGGAGTAGCATATCAAATGGAAACTGCATGTTTTATTTAAACACCTTTTAATCATTTGAGGAAGTTAAATGATTTCACAAAGCTTAACTAAACTCGGTGATTTCATTTAATAGATTCTTGTATTGATTATAAAGTTTGTCTTCCATTAGATAGCATTTGTGTTCCTATTCATCAGATCACTTGATTCTCTAAGAAAACTTGCTGCAGTGCCTTAAAAGGTGATAAACTATGTTGTTTGAATTGTATGAATAAATCATTGCACCAAAAATCATACTTGATAGTTCCAGCAAAGCTAAGTTTCAATCAATTTAAAGCGGAACATTGCCTTGGAGGCTTTTGCTATCGAATAATTCAGTTCAGAGTAAAATACTAAACCCTTATCAAATCAACAGAATTTTAATATTTCAAGACCTTTGTAACTTACAACTTTTTATTATACATATCTCAAGTAAAGTTTAATGGTTGTCAAGCTGTTAGGAAATTTTTTATTCACACAACAAGATAACACTATCTTACAGTATGAGCAAAAAGGTCATAAATCTATGATTTTCTGTTAGGCACACCAGTAAAAGAATTCAAATTGTCAATCTATGCTCTATGAATCACCTTAACTATTTTGTTCTCAAAGGCATATTTAAACTTTTGACCCCGATATAAGCTTGAGTAAGAGATTAAAAAATTTCAATCTACTCAGTATTGAATTATTGATTAATCTTCACTTTTATATTCAGAGGTAAGACTATATGCATAGAATATTAAATTTGACTTATTTTCAGCGTCTATGTTGTTCCCAAATTGCAGATTTGTATACCAT
The DNA here is from genome assembly GCA_921293015.1 of Phorcus lineatus. NCBI lineage: Eukaryota > Metazoa > Mollusca > Gastropoda > Trochida > Trochidae > Phorcus > Phorcus lineatus. The sequence goes on from OV121095.1 coordinate 21,594,395, forward strand.
AATCAAACATATGGTTATAAAGGAAAAATACATCGATTTAAATCCATTAATTTGATATGAAAAATATAAGATTAGCATTTTAAAAACCTAACTATATGTTTATGAAATTATCAAATAGAGAAACTGAGTACAGAAATACAATATAGTAATCTGTGAAGCCATTTCATATGGAAGCATTTCACATAAACCTATGAATATGCAAGCTGAATTTCCAGACCAAATTAAAAAACAATTGATTTTTTATCAATTGTAGCCAGGCAAGCATTGTAGATGTGTTTTGGATACTTGTGAATTTTAAAATGGATAAAGCAAAACTGTCTTCATTTTATCTATTAACACTATTAAAATTATTTTACAGTGAGCAAAAATAATTAAAGAAGGTACTCAATCATTAAAGTCTAGCCAGATAATATGGAATTCACATTTCCTCATGATATGCTGTTATTTAATGTCTGATAACCTTTATTCTAAATGTCATTATCATTTCATTGATATTTAAAATAACCATTGGCTTTATGATGCTTAAAGTCTCATTTTACATACTTTGTTCCAGGGAAACCTTTTCTATGGCCATTATGGAAGAGAGTCTGATATCCTGACCTTGAAGTCCAGTGGCCTTGACCCTAAAGGTCACATACTGATAATCCGACTTGGAATGATATCAGTTGCTGAAAAGGTAAGAAATGGTTGGATCTTTAGAGTGTGGAAGAAGGGAGAAGCCTAACCCACACCCCCCCCCCCCCCCCCCCCCCCTCCCTCCAACTCCACAACAGTTGAATTATTGAATCAACCCCAATAATTGTTGAACCATTTCAACCCAAATAATTGTTGAACCATTTCAACCCCAGGATCTGTTATGTCATTGCAACCCCAGTGACAGTTTTGCCATTTGAACCCGTAACACAGTTAGTCTATTTCTAGCCGCTACATAGCATAAAAAATCCTCTTACAAAATACTCACTATATACATAACCTGATAGGGATATACTTAACTGACTCTGAATAAAGGCTCGCCCTGCGTAAACGTAAACCTATCCGGATTCCCCGCCCCACCAACTGTATTATGCAAATACCTCTCCGCTAATCTCTGTTATCGGACGGAAATTTGATGCGATTACATATTGTTACCCACCCCTAAGTCACATTGCTTTAGTTTACTTTACAAAACTTGTGTTTCCCAGTGTAATATCTGTCAAATGTAAGAACTGAAGTAACTGTTGTCAAGGATCGTTGCTCACATGATTTGACCTTTGACCTCAATTAAATGCATTACCGATTGTAATGGGATGTATGAAGGTGTGAAAAGACTTTGACTTTGATGTTGGTTTTTTTGCCAGAGTTATACTAGTCATTATTTTAAATATCTTTGTCACAAAAGAATGTATAAACATTTAAAAAATATTTGACTTTAAAAAGTTGGTTATTCTAGTAATACATGTTTATGTGATTTTAAAGTCAAGGGTCAGTGTCTATATCCATGTGAACTTTGATTGAATGTCTTAACTCTTTGTGATGAAAGGAATATGGAAAAACAAGCCAAAAATGGAATTAGTTTGTTCTTTCTAATCTAAAGGATTACAACTCTTTTACTAACTGATTGGCAACTAAGTGATCTTAAGACAAAGATAAGACGTGACATAAAATTGTTAATCATGTTTCTTTAGGAAACTCCTCACCTTTAATAGATGAAATATATGATGCTAGGGGAAAATCAGGATTTCCTTAAATATCTTTAAAGAATCCAAAATAATTTTTACATTCTTTTGTTTTTATGTCAACATCAAGCTTCCCTAAACCTCCTCTTTTGACCTTTGACACCAAGGAAATGCATAAGTCAGCTTCCTTGTTGCCTATCTTCAGACCTGTCAGAATTAAATGGGCAGTACCACTTTTTGTAAAGTTAAATAAATGATCTCACGAAATTAAAAATAAACATTACATCTTGCATGTTTTTCGACCAATTTTAAAACAACATACCGTTTAGCTTTGTAAATGCATTCCTTCAACCCCCAATGATGAAAAAGTATTCACACAAAGATGGCTGACAGTGGATTTTGCTTGGTTGTTGGTAATCTCTTCTATGGCTAAGAATGATCGAATTGATTAAAGACATGTTTGACCGTCAGACAGTCTGATTAAAATCGACCGTGTTCAGACGAATAAAAGTTTCAAAAAATTGACTCTACCGAGATTCAAACTCTATCTGTCTATGCTATCCTCTCCACAACGGTCAGACCGCAGTCTACTGTAGCGCACGTTCTCACGTAAACTCGGTGAGGCTGCCTTCAGACCGTTAGAGTCAATATTTTAAAACTTTTATTCCTGGGAACATGGTCGATTTTAATCAGACTGGACCGTCAGAGGAAATACATTTAGCAAAAATTAATCTTTATTTACAAACATTTGAAGAAAAAAAAGTGTCAAAAATGTACTACTACCCCATTGATATGTTTGTCAAGTGTCAATGTTTTGAACCGTTATACAAGTAAACACATTGCAAATTGTGATAGGTTTTATGTGTGTATATATATGCACATATACATATTTCATGTATGTCATGTAAGAGGATCAAGGTCAAAGTGTCGACATTATCTTAGGTCACAACGATCCACAACGCCTTTTTGAGTTCTAACTTCTGTGTCGAAGTGCAACATAAAGCTTGGAAACTTGTCTTGTCATTGTTGGCTGACTATGGACTTTTACTTTTAAAAACATATCCTTCTAGATATATGTCCTTGACATAATATTTAGTTTTTTGAGGACACATATATGTCAATAGAGGTGAAATAGTTGTCTTTGTATTTAAATTTTGATTCTAGATACTTATTTGAATTGGCTGAAAAATCTCACGATTTTGTCAAAATTGGACAACGAAATGTTACTCAAAATCCTTTTCAATTATTTCATTTACAAAATGATGCCATTTAGATAAAAATAAAAATTTTATATTTATGACAGAACAGTGGAGTACTTAATTAACCCCTCCTCCTTCCCACCTAAAAAAAAATCAGTAAAATAAAATTGAAATTTCTTCCTTATCAGCTCAAACAAATATTAAAGGTCAATTAGACATTTTTTTAACAAAAGATTAAAAAATATCAATTTGTATACTGTCAAATTTAAACTTTGTTTTGAAGAGTTTGATATTTGTTCAAGGTGATATCCTTCTAGCAATTGACATGTTTACATGTTTCTAAAATGACTTGACCTAGTCTTGTAAACAAAGGATATACACATCGTGCATTCAATGTTGAAATAGTCTCATTTTATCTTAACATCCATGGAACAAATCTACAAACTCAGGAATGTTTGACTAAAATTTTATAGGCTTTGTCGTTGAAGTAATTTGCTTTCTCAACACATAACCATTACTGAGAAGGATGAAAGATTTTATGACTCTTCACTCAGTATTGTAAATTCTCTGCAAATACAATATCAGTTTATGAAATAAGCTTGAACAATTAAGCAATCTTAATGAGATAAAATAGAGCATATACAAATTATATATGATACTAATATATACAAAAATAAGTTACTAAGACAAAGCAAAAGTTACCAGGCTTCCTGTTGTTTGACAGACCTCCTTTTCTAATAAAATATGTTAATAGTTTTCATAAATTCTAACATTTTCATAATTTGTTTGGGATTTATCACAAAAATATATTTGACACAATCATAAGGTTATGTTATTTTTCTTATTAATAGAATTCCTTATAGGCATAGTAAAAGTAAATTAATTTCTTTCATATTGAAAATTTCTTTGACAACTGAAGTGTTGATGATAAAGCTTATTCTACCAAGATATTAAGCTTTGTCAAACATACCTTACTAAAAAGAAATTACTTATAAAATAAATTTATTTGTCTGTTGACACAAATTTATAGCAGATTTTACTAGTATTCATGCTACATCATATTTCAGTTGGAAAATGCTGAATCAGCAGGTGCTAGCGGAGTTCTACTGTACTGGGACCCCGCAGACAGAGAGACAACGCATCCTCACAACCACAGCTTCATCCCCTTCACCTCCGCCGGGAGTGGTGAGTCCCTTTAATTAATAAGCATAATTAATATAGGAGTTTCAGTGGCATACAATTTACAACATGAGTGCCTGGGAATTAGTATTTCCTGAGCTAGAGCAAAGTTATAGAGGATATTGTATGAGTGACAATGTCATACCGTTTACAACAGGAGTACCTGTGTACCATACTCTAATCGTTCTACCATAATCTCTAAAATACCAAGATGTCCTAAAATCAGGCTTATTATCACTGGTTATTGTTTGTTTTCATCTTTTTTCAAATTTTATTCTTTATTCTATATGCACAGAAATGCTTTACAAGTTTCATTTTAATGTTTCAAAATCTTTTTTTTCAGACAATAACAGACTTTTTAATCTTCCCACCCAAACCATTTCCTCCCACTACGCAGATTGGTTGCTAGGACAACTTAGGGGGGATAGAATACCAGCTGCGTGGACAGGGGGGTTCAACTTTACTTACAGGTTTGGTAAAGGTAAGCGTTATATGTGTATTTATGAACAGAAGGAGGACAAAATGTTCTGGATAAAAGTTCTTTGAAATTAACATCGACCCACCCATCCATCCATCCAGCCATCCATTCGCTCACTCTCTTCAGAGGCTAATAAAGAAGTTTTTATTCAGGAAAATCATATCTTTCTTGAACTGTAAAAGGGTTCTTTGAACATCAGCATCTAAAATATATGTGTTTATAAATATCAAGGCCACAGTGGCAAGTCTAAGGTGGGTAAGGATAACATCTGCAACTTTATCTCCACTGATTAGAAAATTTAACCTGACCATAATTGAATTGTTTTTTGCAGGAAACCTTACTGTAGAACTGACAACCTATAACCAAAAGAAAGAAGTGTTTGTGAGGAATGTTGTGGGCAGTCTTCATGGATACTCTGAACCAGGTAGGTAAATTTTAGATATTCCGCAAGTGTGCCAGGTGAAGTTCAACAACAATTTGAGTGGCTTACCTGATAGGTTTATAAATTAATGAATTGATAGCAAGAAGGGTGATTCCCACCCCAACTTTAAGACACAAGTTGAGAGACTCATGTGGCAGCACCCATATTAACTAATTCAAATTGTGCTGTTGTTGACCAAGCAGTAAATATGGGTACCTGGTTTGGAAATAAAGAGGGGTTTGGGGATAGCTCAGTGGTTAGCATGTTTGCCTTTCGGGCCAAAAGTTCTGGGGTTCTAATGCCTCTTGAAAGAGGCGTTAAAGCTCCTTAACTCACTTGCATTCTCCTTTGGAACTTTTAATGAAAATGGGACAATGTATGTCTTGATCTCAGGGTAATGATGTGTGTATCGCTTGCACAGCATTCTTACTCTTATTTCTGAATGAATAATTGATGATTTAATTGAGTCAAATGATAACCTTCTGTATAGAGCTGTAATATTTTAATAATTAAACAAATAGGTAAAAATTATGCAAATACGATATTTGGTAGCGACTCAAAACAGCTTTCTAGAAAACATTTTATGAGAGCTTCGATCAATATCGATTTTGAAGATTGTTTAATAATTTTTTTATTTTAGTCTGTCATTGATTCATTAGACAAGACTCATTTTAACTGTATAAATTGACATGAAATATGTGGAACCTTGATATTTGATAGAAGAAAATAAAAATTTTACATGAATCCAATACCACTCGTTTTCTTGTGTATATAAGGAAAAATATCTATTTTCCACTGCTAAATAAATAATAACTTTAATTAAATCGGTGTGACCCCTTCCCCATCTCCTTTGAAAAATTCTATATAAATTTCATCAAACCCTTGAGGTAAATCCCATTTAACACATCCCTTTGACGCGAAATTTTAGAAGATATTGTTTTTCTTTCAGACAGCTATGTGGTGATTGGTGCACCCAGATCCTCCTTCCCGGGCTCTTCTACAGACGCCCTATCGAGTACAGCCATGTTGCTGGAGATTGCCCGCAGTCTAATGTACGTACAGACAGAGGACCAGTGGAAACCCAGAAGGGGAATCAAGATAATCTCCTGGGGAGGGGCAGAGTTCTCCAGAGCAGGCATGAGGGAATATATAAAGGTGAGACCTGAATATTTACGACAAACGTCTAGTGATAATTAAGGTTTTATGTATCTCAAAGAGTCTCCAAATTGAGGGTCTTTTTGACCAACAGAGGTTGAAAATTTTTAAACCCTGTTGATTTTTGATTATATTTTTTTTTTTTGGTAATTGAAAAACTTGGTGCTCTTTGGCACATTTGGAAAACGTGATATTATGATTTACCCTTTCAAGATATATTCATGAGATAAAGGCTTCTACAAGATCAATGATGCAATTCAGACAGTAAGTATCAGCAAATTCAAGATTGGTATATCATGAAATTTAATAATATTCATTCATTGGCTAATATTAGATTTTCGTCAAAGTACACCATGAGATATCTCTGTGACATTTTTGTTGGAGAGTCAAGAATATGTTTTTGACACTCTCATGAAAAAAGGGATAAGGGTACACCTGAGCACCCTCGCGTATCCTCTTAATTTAAGCGTGCAATATAAATTAGTTTTTAACTTCTACTTCAGGCCAACCTTAACCTGTTGAGCAGAAGAGCTGTGGCCTATTTGGATCTGAGCGAGTTAGCTATTGGCAACAAGACAGTCACCGCTACGGTTACACCTGCCCTCAAGAATCTACTTATGACAGCTGCACGACTGGTAGGTGGTAGACAATGCTGATTTCTTTGTCCCTTCCATTTTGTTTAAAGTAGTTGCTTGCCTTTGTATGTTATTAATTATGTGCTGAAAAGGGAGACATGCTGTGATAAATGTGTTGCAGTTTGAAAGGTGTTCGACAAAGCTGACGTCTTTGTCCCTTTTTTTGTGAGAAGTGCTGAGTTAGGATGTCCCACTTTGAAGAGGGTTCAACAACGCTGCTGTCTTTGCCCCTTTCTTTTTTTGTTACATGTAAAATCAATGTAATAACTTTGTATAGTCTAAAAAGATTAATGTACCAAAAATTAAAGGGCTGTGGTTAGCATTCTCTGTTTTGAAAGGTGTTTGACAAGGCTGATTTCTTTGTCCATATCTTTTATTGCTTGATTTAAAAGTATTTTGATTGTTGTCTAGTATCCACCATTCGGTAACAAAAAGTGAAAAAAAAGATGGTGCCATGGCAAGCACATTCAATGCTAAGTTCAGGTTTGATTCCTGTTGTTTAATTTTGAAGAGCTTTATAAAACTGCTCTGCAAGCAGTCACGTTTAAGTGAAGTACTATGAAATTTTATTTCAGAACCACAAATGACTTGTTAGTTATGCCAATGCTTTCAGTCATAACTACATCATTGCATAGTAGAGTTTTCAAGTATATATAAAACTATTTCATCCTCAGGTGCCAAACCCCGTCAACCCAGAGATGATGATTCTTGAAGACTGGAACAACAAAATGGCTGCCAACTCTCACCACTGGTCTCCGTTCAATCTCTACACTAGCGACATCACACGCAACCCCTTTCTTCACATGGTTGGGGTCCCTGAAATACATCTTCAGTTTGAAGGACGTAATCAGGTATATTAATAACTAGGTATCTTTTTACAGGAATCACAACCTGTTGACTGAGAAATAATCTGAGATTTTGTCATAAAAAAATAGGCCATGAATTCATCCATGAATATCCATGACATAGATAATGAAGTCAAGATCTTCTTAAACCAAAGTCAAGGGAAATAAGTGGGAGTATAGTACATTCTTATAAGATTGCAGGTGACATAAAGCTGTTTTAAGTCCGCATTAGTGAGAATATGTTATTTTCACTCAATAGAGTCATTGTTATAACATATTTAATAAAAATGGACGAAGGTCTAAGTGACACTCCCAAAATCAAAGTTTAATTGAATTTCTATAACTTCATCATTTAGTAATTGTCCTAATACCTAATTCCATTGTAATTATCAATCATTCACCAAAACCAATACATAATCAAGAGAGTTTCCATAGTTTCATGCCTATATTTTTGATAGCAGAATGATATACCTTGCACAGAAATCAAGATATTGACATGGACTCACAAATTATCTTCCAAGGGGAGGTCTGAAAAATTAAGACGCTGTCAACATTTATTTTAGAACATACAGTACTAATATAATTTATTGTTTCTTATACAAAAATATGTCCATTTTCAGTCTGAGGGAGACATTGACCACATGAGGACAGTTGACACACACCATCACTTCAAGTACCATCTAGCGGTCAGTCGGGTGGTCACTCTGGCCATGCTGAAGCTAGTGGACGACTATGTACTGCCCTACTCTATCGAAGACTATACTGACAGCATGCATACAACCATCTGGCAAACATCAGAGTCCCTCAAGGAGTGTTCTGATGGGTACATTGACCTAGGTAAATATACTATGAATTCATAAATGTTGGAATTAATTATTAGTAGCTGTGATGTTAAAATCCATATTCAATACAATAAACTCCTTTACCCATGACTTAAGTTATTTGAATTAGCCCCCCTCCCCCTCTGATAAACCAAGACATTCTCAGGGAAAATATAGTCGTTCCATTTGTCGTTAAAAAACATTTAGCATAAAACATGGAATTTAAAAGGATTTTGCAAAAAGACATTCTAAGTTCATGCTAATTCTGTAGTGTTTCTTTTGTTATATTGGTCACTTCTTGAACTTTCAGGTCTTGAAATGTCTCTGACAGACAAGCTGATTCAAACTGCTAGAGCATTTGACGATTTTATAAAGATTTACCGTCAAAAAGAAGACGTGATGGGTATCAAGTCTGTAAATGATGTTAAAGTCATGTTTGAAAGAATATTCGTCAAACACCACTTTGGGAAAAGGTAAGTTTATGGTATCAATCTGTCAATGATGTAAAAGGAATTTTTAATAGAATATATGTCAAAAACCTTATAAAAATGTGATATATGTGAAATTGTTTCTTTAGATATTTTAACATTTGTTAATAATGTCCAGTTTAAGCTTTTACCAATTTGTCTCCAATGCAACTTCAATAGATAAAATAGATTTGCATATATAATGGAAAAGAATGTTAACTATAGTTGTACTTAAAGGGCAGTAGACTAGTCATTGATCCACAAAATGTTGTTATCCATGATACTATTTACCAACATATATTTATGGTCAATGATGTATTAATACAGTGTTTTTGATTCTATTTTGGAAAATATGCATTTGAATATCTTGAAAGTATCCTAGTAAAACTGTCCTTTTAATCACCTGCTAAATAGCTGAAATATTACTGACAGCACTTTGAAATCACTAACTCACTCACTCATTTATTTATGCGATTTAGATAATTATTTATCTTTACATGAAACATTCCTTCAACAACAAAAGTTTTATTCGCCAAGTAGTTGAAGATTTTTTTTACTCTTCACCAGGTATACATCTCAGCACATGCTGTACCCAGCGCGGCATGATGAAACCAGCATAGACTCTCTCTTAGAACTCTGCAAGATAGCATCACAGACTCAACATTGGGACATTGTGGAACAATTCCAGGAAAAACTCTACAGTTCTTTGCATGAAAACTTCCAGAGCTTGCGGATGAACTAGTGGAAAGTATTTAACCTGCATGTGGATCATGTTTGGGATTGTGCAATTATCTCCCTTGCAGAAGTTCTGCACTGAAGTGATAGGGCTTTTCTGATTGGTTCCCTGCTCTGGCTGTTTTGAAAGAAGATTTCTGATTTGTTCCCAGATCTATATTGAAGTGAAAGAAATTTCTGATTGGTTCTCCACTCCTTAGTGAAGAGCACAATACTTGGCTTCTGTTATGCTCAAAACTGAAAGGTTATATGTGGCTGGCTGAAAACTTTGAATTGAAATGAAAGAGCTTTTCCCATTGGCTCTGTTCTCTTAAAACAGTGAGCTCTTCTGATTGGTTTAGGGTTTATGATCTCATAGTTGAGAGACCTATTAAGTGAAAGGATATGTAACCAAACATTGCCAAATGGCTATTGTGAAGAAAGGTCTTTCTATGAAAAATCTTAGAGTGGCAACTTTTCTGTAGGAACAATGAAATCAGGAATTCTTATGGCAAAATATTCAAGCTTATTCTTCCTGTAATTTATTGTTTCTTGTCATGCATGTATGAAAATACTAATTCATTCTTAAAAGTTGTTCAAGAAAATATCCCAGAAAATCTCTATAAAAAACGAAGACGACAGAGATTTTCTTAATTTAGATTACATTCTTATAGAAAACAAAAGAATTTATTTTTCATGACAAACCTACTTGACATTCCAACCCCATGGAAACCAGACCCCATAGACATTTACAAGCCTGATTTCAGGCCTGTATGGGTGAAAGGGTTAACAAAACAATGTGTTGGAACATCAAAATATCCCTGACTGTTCTGAATGATTTACAATCAAAGTCAATTTCTGTATCTCTTCAACGTTTTATCTTGATTCATGATTTTTATTGTTGTGTTTATGTTCACTTGTATTACTGCTGTAAATATTTGTGTATTGGCAACACTGGTGCTATCAGAACATTGAATCCCTCATGTCAAAGTAGCTGAAATCATCGATGAGACACAATGTCATAATGATAGTATTTGTACAGATGTCACCAGCAGAATCTTGCCTAGGATGTAGATATAATATCCATGAAACTGTCCTAGTGAAGCTTGTTCTGGTTTTTAGGGCTGATGGTTTATGATTAATTAGACATAATTGAGTTCTATCTATGAGACATAATGTCATAATGATGATATTTTTACCAATGTCACCAGCTTAAGTTTGCCTAGAAATTAGGTAGAATATTCACATGAATAGTTTTGTTTTAAGGTTGAAGGTTGACAATTTTAGGAATTATTTCAAGAAGGAACCTTTGGTAAGGGTAACCTTTATTCCATTTGAGAATATTACTTTATTAACTTACAATCATCTTTGTGCCCATATGAAAGGGGGTCATTCAATATTATGTTATGATAGTTAAATCAGAACATTATTATTCATGAATGTCTTAAGAATTTCAGATTTTCAATGATAACTGCTAGTAGATAATGATATGTGTTCAAAAATTATGAGTCTCTTTAAGTACTTTAAGATGTTTAATATAAATGCTTTAGAATATAGATATAACAGCCATATTATTACTAATTTGATAAACAATACAAGGTCTCAGATCTTGCATTTGGAAAAATAATGACGACAATCTCCAGATTGTCAACATTTTTTATTTATATCAAAGTAGAAGTGTAGGTTTCATTTCATTCACACAAATGCTTCCAGTAAAATTTCCAAAGACTAAGCCTAAGCTGCCATATTGATATATTTGATTCATTCATCTGTGTATAATTGTGTAAATTTTTGCAGAATAGTCATTTTTAATCATACAAATATATGTGTATTTTCTGATTTTAATATCCACTGATAGTGACATTTACACATCATAGGGCTTTACATTATCATAAAAAAGATGTTACTTCTTACTGATCATCAGAAATATATGCATTACATAACATAACAATAACATACATCTAACCCTTTGGCACTTTTTTGCAAGACATAATAGAAACATCCATATGCGTCCACCAAAGATAAACACACATCATATTTACATCCTTTTGTAAAATGTTTTACATAACATGCATTTTAGCAAAAGAGAAATAGGACATGAAAGAACATTGACATGCATTTGCAACAAACTCAACATACAAAAACACCAGAAGAACTTTTTTTAACATACAAGTGAAAGGTTCAAAATGATTTCAATGATATTTTCATACCAGACACATTCACCAGAAGAAAAATCTTTACATCACATTACAAGAGCATGCATCTAAGTATTAGATTCTGTATGACATAAAAAACATGCATTTGTGTCAGTCAAATGAACATTCACCATGAGGACATGCATTGGCACTTTTTGTAACATTCCTTACATAAAAAAGAACATGAATGATAGCATAAGAGAATAGCATGATGCTTTTGCTGAAGACATTAATACAAGACGTGACAAGAACATGCATACAAAATTTAGCATAAGAGAATAGCACACAACAAAACAAGAACATGCATACAAAATTTAGCATAAGAGAAAAGCACACAACATAACAAGAACATGCATACAAATTTAACATAAGAGAATAGTACATGACATAACAAGAACATGCATTTTGGTATAAAAGAATGCACATAACTTTAACGTGCTTATACATAAATATATGTACCAGAAGAATATGCATTTGTGCTAGATATATATAAAACAAGATAACATCACAAGAACATGCATTTTAGGATACATGTAACATCAAATAATATGACTTAAACAATCATTTTGGTTCACTTATAGTATACAACCATTTACATTACATTAACATGCATTTTAGCATAAGAAAACCACATTAGACATAACATTAACATGTTTTTAAGCTTTATATATAAACAAAACATTGGACATAACATTAACATGCTTTTGGTATAAACAAAACAACTTTCGACATGAAATTAACATGCATTTTAGCAAAAGCAAAACAACATATGACATAACATTAACATGTTTTTAGCATAAGCAAAACATTGGACATAATGTTAACATGCTTTTAGCATAAGCAAAACTTTGGACATAACATTCACATGCTTTTTAGCATAAGCAAAAAAATATTAGACATAGACTTAACATGCTTTTTAGCATGAGTAAAACATTGGACATCATATTAACATGCTTTTTAGCATAAGTAAAAAAACAATGACATAACATTGACGTGATTTTTAGTGTAAGCAAAACAACATTAGACTTAACATTAATATGCTTTTTTGAAAACCAAAAATGCAAACATGTAACAAGACTTTTCAATAAAACATTGGCAAAACAACACATGACATAGAAAAAAATCTATTTGCATCAGCGAATCACATGAATGCAAATAACATAACATGAACAACTATCTACAATTTGAAAAATAACCATCATTCATAACTATAAGTGAACATTAAAGGTAGATTTTGAAGCAGAGATATTTTTTTTTAAACAAGTATGTATGTATATGACTTCCATAAAGATCTACCCCTGTCACACTTATCATTCATCAACTGAATCAAGTTGAATCGGGAGGAATTTAAATTTATCTACATCTTCAACCTTCAATTACATTCTCATAGAAGCCTTTGCATAAACACCAATTATTTATGACCACTGTGTTTACTGCTATGGTAATTAGATGCTTTACAATATTTTATCTTTGCATGAAAGTCTATTACAATTCCTTCTTGTCCATGTTATGTAGAGGAAATTTGTTTGCAGTTGGTTATAAAAATCATTAAATTATTATTAATGATTAACTTGAATAAATCCCCAAAAGTTTAAGGTAATATGTCATAATATTTTCTCTGAATACTTACACAATCTGGATTTTATCTTTTCTTTTTATAGTATGGTAGAACTATAGAAATTTTAAAATATTTGTTATTAGTTTTTGGTTTTCAAAGTGTTGAATGTTTCAATTATTTTTAATGAAAGAATGTCTTTGAAGAATTTGCCTGTTAACAAGAGTGTGTCATATTCATTATTCAATGTGGTAATCATTTACATACTCTTCACTTTTCATAAAATTTTGCTGTGAATTTTTTTTTATATTTCAATAAATGAAATTATTCACTTAAAAATTGCGTACTTACATTCAATTCAAAATACATTTATTATCTCAAAATGAATTAAATTTTTTAATGTTTTGTCAGCAAACAATATTCAGGGATAGTTTTTATATCATTTCAAATGAATGTATGTTATATCAAATTTCATTCAAATTATGTAAGTGTCAGACAATATTCCTTTTATATGGATATTTATTTCATATTTTCATCTGGCATTGACTAAATTTCAGGTCATAGCCCCAACTCAAGTTCATGAAATGTATGATTTATGTAAATACCAATATGTGTTGTATCATGTCACTCATCATCATTCCAATGTTGTACCAAAGGTATTCATCAGATCATATAAAATGCACAAACAAATCTATGTCCTGTTGTTTCTTTTAATTTGATAAAGGATTCTAGAGTGAACTCTGTCCGGGTATTTTTGTGGAAAGGAAATCCAAGGGGTCATTCCTGTTTATACAATTATGTTTTCAGTACATGATAGTAACATAACCCAGTTTAAACACGGTACTGGCTACTAAGGATAACATTTTGGTTGATTGTGATTTTGCGACTAAATTTAGATAAATGAGAGCGCACACTCGGAACAATAAAACAAGGACAAGAAGTGAAGCCATTCGGCGCTACGACTGAAAAGCCTTGCTTTGGCATTACAAGCTTAAGTCATTATTATGCAAGCTTATTTTTCCGGCAATCCGATTGGTCGAGAAGCGGTCACGTGTCAGTCGACAGAAAAGCATATTGACTTCACTCCGAGTCCGACCAAAAGTGATATTGACTTGAAATAGACATAATGACGTCAAACCGTTATTACATGACGTCATGCTATTGTTATCGTGACGTCATTTGACAGTCATGTTGAACAATTGATCCAAATTGCTGTTCATGACTGTCGTTTTTTCTTTTCTTTTCGTATATATATCGAAACATAATAAAACAATTATGGACTGGTGAATTCGGTCAATACCTGTTTTTATAGACAGCTACTGAAAAATACCACTTTGGTACTAAGTGGTTCAGTACCAGTTGTGTTTCGATTTATCGATGGTATTAATGTTTGCGTCATCTACTACCACTAAGCGATCTGCGATGCACGCGATATGAGTGAGACTTTCCCTGTCATCTACGATTGTCTTTTTTAGTTTAACGTTTAAATAAATCATCCTTTAAAATCCAATGAATATTTCCTGAACTATCATTCAAATTGATATCTTCCGATCGTGTTCGAAAAAAATATGCTACAGTTGATTAAGCAAACTATTCAACTATCATTCACACACACACACAAAGACTAAATTAAAATTCAATGAAAATGCTCATTCTTACCGTCTTCAAATACAGAAAGAACCATCTTCTCCCGCATGGCTTTAAATTTCAACAGTTTCTATCACTGGTTTAAACCTTGCTGCCTACCAGTGAGTGCGGCGACCTCTTCGGTGAAAGGTTGCAATTCTCATATGATTTCTCATTCGACTATCGCGATCCGTCGCAGCAGCCTCGGCGTCAAGCTCAGTAAGTCATTGGGGACTGGCGTAAGAATAGGCCATGCGTTGGAAGATAAACAAAGAACACAACAGGCAACAAAGTCAATGAGGTATGCATCTACATACATATCAACGATGCAATCACTAGATTCTCATTACGCATTTTATTTAATTGCCGACTGACCTGAAACGGCAAACGTTGATAGGCAGCGTCACCTAAAGTGTAAAACGGACATATAAATGAAAAATATCGCAAACGCGACGGGAAAGATTGGTGTAATTGATCATGTTTTAGTACGGCAAGAATAATTAGTGCATAAGCGAGTGTATGACCTTCACAATCAGTTCTAATGGAGCGCCCTTCAAATATGAAACTCAAACGTCATTTGCTTGCACCTGGGAAGGTTACACTGAATCGCTTGCCTCCAAGTTAAGACCCCCCCCCCCCCCCCCCAAAGCTAAATTATCAATAAATGATCATATCATTAGTACAGTATTGTGTGTTTTCAAACAAATGTTCTGATAAAGTATCAATAAACTGTGTATCAGTCGTGTAAAGTTGGCATTTAGAGGACATTCCAAACAACAGAATTTCATCGGTTAATGAACTTTTGATATATAATGTTTACAACACATGAACTGATGTTCCTGTCTCTAGACATTTGTCCAAGTACATTAAACAGCAAAAACCTACAATGGATTCACATAAATAATAAAAATTTAATACCTAAATGGTCTTTATTTACTCGTTCTAAGATAAAGAGAAAATTTAGAATCAGAAACATGTTTCTACCATTCTTCAATTCGCAGCAGGCCTGATCCGTGACAAGACGTTCATCAATGTTTACGTCAGTCAATTTTTATTTGCCTAGAGTCATTCAAATTTGGAATTAACGATACCCTTAACATCAAAAGGTCTTGGAGAAGATATCGTATGAAGTGCTATCGAATTTGTGAACCACGGGTATTCCTGGTAGACTTGACATGTTTGCAATTTTTTGTAGAGGTATGACGTCCTCACTGTCATCCTTGCAAACATCTACAAGACCTTTTCCCTTGACGTACCTTGAAGCTGTTTCATTCTCATTTTTAGAGTAAGAAAAGTTACAGACATGAACTGTCACACTACTTTCTTTATGATTCTGTACTTTCTGCTACAAATGCTGTGTATTGGTTCGGGGAGCATAATTAGGGAAGCATACCAAATAAGTAGAGAGCAATGGTTAAGGAAGGGGGAATGTTGTAGACCGACTCCCCCTGAAGATTTCAAGAACTGTGTGACCCAGAAGAGACGTCCACTCCCTGCCTCCTTTCTGAGGTTTAAGTCCATATCCTGTCAGTGTCACGTGACTCCCGTCATCGCCGAGGTTCCACCCAAGACCAAATGGGTACAGACTTTCAGGCAATGCTTGTTGACCGTTGTTGAAAATGAAGAGATAAAAGGTTAGTTCATATAGTTCCATTTCTTGCAATTTTCTATGATATGATTAAGTGATAAATGAAATACAAAAGTCATTTAGGTTTTTATCGAACCCGTGAATACAAGCTCTTATCGACCTTCGAGCTGTTTCACCTATTTGCAAATTATTGCAACATAACTACCTTGTAATAGTCCAGCCAATGAAAACACCGGATGCATGGATAACATATTTGTTGTCACACAGGCCTATGCAATGATTCAGTTGGTAAACCAGAACATCGCGAATGTCATGTGTAACGCAAATTCAAAGTGCAACGTGCATATTCGAATAAAGTTAAGCTTTCTGAAAGCATACGAGAATATCTTGGGCGTTTTGAATGATAACCTTTGAAACGGTGTCGCTGACTGCACAACTAACTGTGATTGCTTCTAATCTACATTTCTAGACCGAGAAACGCTTGTATCAGAAATTATGACTGAGCTTCCTCTGTTGGAAGATAATGCCAGTAAAGTTGTTTAAATGTATCATTCGTTTTGTCCTTGGTAACACAGGCCTGAATGTAGTCGTTGTGCTTCGTTGCGTGTTGCTTTATCACCCCTATGTCTTTTAATTAATCTGAATTAATTGCTCTCTTATGGTGTAAGCAAATGATTACACATTTGTGTTGAAAGCCAATCAGTATTTTCTTTTAAATTCAATTTCAAGTTTCTGAGCATGTTCTGATAAACACAGTTTAACACTGACGTTACCAAACACCTATTCCCATCCACTGGTATTGAGCCATATTTCCTTGGGTTCTCATTTCATAACAAAACATAAGGGAGGGGTAATTTCAGTGCAACTTTTCCTGATGAAAATTCCCGGGGATGATTTTGTGAAGAGAATCGTAACATTAAGCCCTAGGTGACCGGGGATGACATTTTACAGACGTCTCTTGATAATGCAAGGTTTTTTATAGGAAGAAATAAGCTAGTATCGATTCTCCAAAAAAGGACTTCAAGAACAAAATATGCCTTTTCCCCCTTGTGATAGAATTGAAAGAAAATCAAATGTGCCAGTAAGCATTATTCTCATAAGATATTATCAAAATTGAATGAACCGGACTAAATTATGGTCTCATATATTCATGCGAAATGGAATCCAAACTATTGTAAATCTCCATCCAATCAAATTCCTAAAACTACTGGCTCTTTTCTATTCATTTGAATTGCAATTGGAAACTCTTCAACCCGGTACACGCTAAATGAGACTGCAATGGACCATGACACGTAGGTTATAAGCAATGAAACAACCATGGACGAAACGATGTACTTGTAAAGCTTATGTTAAATTTTCTATTGCAGAGAAAACCTTTGGGCATGTGGAAATGGATATCTTCAGGGCTTTAAGGAAAGGGGACATAGGTGCTGTCAAAAATATCGTAAATAATCATCCTGACAAACTTAGAAAGGACGACCACGGTCACATGCCGATGATTGTTGCAATCAATTTAAAAAGGATGGACGTATTTAACCTCCTCGTCTGCCACACTTGTAATCTTCATGATCTAGATTCGTATGACAATACT
The DNA here is from genome assembly GCA_921293015.1 of Phorcus lineatus. Taxonomy (NCBI): domain Eukaryota; kingdom Metazoa; phylum Mollusca; class Gastropoda; order Trochida; family Trochidae; genus Phorcus; species Phorcus lineatus. Next base: position 21,612,519 of record OV121095.1, read on the forward strand.
ATCTTTCACGGTGCTTGCATGACCGGATCACTAGACATCGTCAAGAGATTGATATCCCTTCGGATTTTTAATCTTGAAAGGATTGGTAAATATGGGAGAACTGCTTTACTGATGGCGGTTCGATATGGACACATTGATGTAGCTGAACTACTCATTCGGGCTGGCTGCAACGTAATGGCTGTAGACACATGGGGTAACAATCTTTTACATTTAGCCTGTAAGAGACATACCTTAACAACCATCAACTGGGTCATGGGAAAACGTATTTTTAGCATGGAGTGTCGTGACTTCAATGGACGCACTCCTCTGTTGGTAGCTGCAAGAAAAGGTTCTGTTAAGGTATGCGAGTACCTTATAAAACTCGGTGCTGATGTGAATGTAGTTGACGAAAATGGCGATAGCTGGTTACAGTTGATTTTCTCAAAAAAAATGCCACCAAGGGTACATAAAAAATTGATGAAATATTTTCAAAGGAAAGGCTACATCAAAATGTAGCAGCTCAGGAGAAGATAAGCATTACATCTGGAACTCACCTTTGCTTTGACCGGTGTGAAGGCTTCTTTGAGAGGCATTTAGACTTGTTTCGATGAGTTCTACGGATTCCTAAAATTGTAAATACATTGAATCTCACAATAGAAAAGTTGTACATTCAAAAAACTTGTTCTCTACTGGCCCATGGTGTGTAGGCAGGTGTCATACATTGAGATAACTGGTTACAGTTGATTTCGAGTGTGTAAACGACAAACAAATCTCGACATTTAAGAATTGACTTCAACATTTATTAAGTTCATGGAGGTATAAACTTAAAACCGATGTGCAAACTGTGTAAATCCGCGTAGCGGATTTACGCCGAGTTTGCACATCGGTTTTTAAGTTTATACCTCCATGAACTTAATAAATGTTGAAGTCAATTCTTATAAATAAATATATACATACTAGTTGTTTTTAAACGATTTTATTGCTCTAAATATACATATTTGCACCAAATAGAGCTGCACTATATATGCGAAGGAATTCAACGCTCAAAAGCATGAAAGAGATAAAATGTCAATCAAAACGTCATCGGATCCCTAGCCCCGCCTACAAAACGTTTATCAGCAAATGAAAATCTACAACGCACGTGGCCATGAACTTATCGGACGTCCGTCACACGTGGCCTTGACATTGCTAGTTCTCACAGTTGTAAACACAAATCGCGAACGTAGAACTCGGAGAGGAAACCAGCCGAATTTACCCTCGTAGATGCCATGTACTGGTGGTGTTATGATCTTGATCTAACGGAATCTGATTAAACAGCACACAGTTCTTAAACTTGTTGAGGAGCCAAGCTCCACTCTGCTCATAAACTTAACGACATTACTTTGCCAACCTCCCTGCAACGGCCGCGAGAGCATTGAACAATGACATTTGCCTTCTGTGGGGTGGAACACGATCGGTTTTAATTTCTGATAGAGGTCTCTTGTTTATTATGGAAAGTACTACCTTTAGAACCTTTGACAACAATAATTATTTCATACTGAATTATGTTAATTTTTTATTTACCTACTTTCAAGGAGTGGCATTGCACAAAGTGTTGCTATTTTTAGAAAAACGTAACTTGTTTACAAATAGTTCCGTCGATGGGCGTGGCTTAAAATGATGTGACGTCATGAAATTAAGTTTATGGAGGTATGAACTGAACTTCTATTACCGTGTTCAGCCAATCAGATTGACGCAAAGCATTTGCTATTTATTTATTGATTGATGAATCACCTTAAAAGCAAAATGTACGACTCATTTAAGCTGCACAGAAGAAACTTCTACCGTTACATTAGCTGGAATTTGCTAAACGCATACTTAGCTTGCTAAGGCAGATGGACATGATTTTGACCAACATGACAATAACTTGGTGCAGTTTATGTTCAAGTAATATTTTCAACAAATCAAGATTATAAACGATGAAAGTGTACTTATCACTGGCGATATGCGTTTTGCGTCAGGGTCGCTTAAACATCTCTATAGAGAATATTTAATTAAGTTTGTCAAATAAGATGTTTATCTCATCGAGTGGTGGTGTTGGAGCTGATATTTTCACGAGTGGCGCAGCCACGAGTGAAAAAACCCTCAACCCAACCACTAGATGAGATAAACATCGTCTTTGACAAACTTAATAAAATATTCTGTTTATTATATAATTTCATTCTAATTTTGTTGATTTTTAGTGTTTATGATGTCTATAAACATTCCTTAACCCTAAAAGTAGTCCCGGCACAAAGAGGCCCTGGAAAGTTCACCAGCAGTGAGGATATATTATATCGCTACTGTCACCAGTGACGATATAATTATTATATCGCTACTGTGACCACATACAAGGTTTATTTCACTGATAAATCCCAGTATTTCATTGCTTATTATTTAATAAATCGATATATTGTCACCTTATTTGGTAAAATGCTAATGAAATGATAGTGTTTAAGAGTCAGATTCAGATTCATTTATTAGGCTCATATCGCCACCAACGGTGGTACAAGAGCAAAAAATGATATACAAATTTAAATACTAATTAATTAAGACAGCAGAGACAGACAAATATTCACATAATACAATAATATAAACAAAATCTATAGAAATAGATATGTCTGTTACAAGATATAATCATATACACATTACAATAGCATTTCATACAATATCTATAACTTGTAAAATTTGTTTTATATATTTATAGAGCATGTATTGTGCAGTTGTATTTCTATCGATTAAATTACTCCTCATTCACACTAAAAGAATTAGCAATTCTTGAAAATAATGTTGATAAATTTAGCAAGCTTTTTCAGCACCTTTGTGTTATTATTAGTAAGTAGCCTTTTAAATTTAAATAGGTTCGGAAATGTAAAATAGAAGTTGTCAATAAGATTAGAGCGATCATGGTTCAGGGCTGTACACTTTAGCAAGTAATGGAACTCATCACCAACTGCAGGGGAATGACATAACTTACTTTCTTGTTTCATAGTATTCTGCCAGCGTCCAGTTTCCACAGGTAGTCTATGATTAGTGGTTCTAAAGCGAAGTATTGGTATAGAAATATGTTTAGATAAGAAGAGATAATTGTCAAAACTAGGTTTTTCTTTCAAAAGTTTGTAATATTGTCCTTTGGAACTGGATTTAACCTCCGAGCGCCAGGACTGATTAAATTGGTCTTTTAGAACTGATTCAACTTGTAGCAAAAGCCAAGAGGTATTACATTTATTTGAATTTAAAAAGACATAAGATAGACCACAATTATCTAAGATAGATTTGATAGATAATAGCCATGGATTAGCATCAATATCGTGCTTATGATTGAAGGATATGAATGAGTACAAAACTTGGGATAGTTTGACTTTTTCGTTACTGCTTGCTATTCTGTGCCAGTAGGAAATCATTCGTTTTGCTATTTTTATAGATAAAGGGGCTCTACCGAATTCTCCATAGAGCATATACGATGGTGTTGAAGATTTTAAACAGGAGGCAAGCTTTAAAAATTTCAAATGAACTTTTTCTATTATACATGTGTTTTCATAACCCCATACCTCGCATCCATACAATAAGATTGGTACAACCATTGCGTCAAATGCAGTTAAAAGGCAGTCTAGTGGCATATTCATATTTCTAGCTTTCTTTAGAAGACAGAACATTGCTTTGGAGGCACTTTCTGCGATAGATTTCATACCAACTAACATTCTTCTATTTCGATGAAATTTTATACCAAGGTAACTGTAATCGTCAACTATATCTAAATAAGTATCACCAAACATAAACCTTAATTTGGACTTTTTTGCTGGTCCGCTTCCAAAAATTAAAATTTTAGTTTTAGAAATATTTACTTTTAAATTCCATTCAATACAGTAATCGAAGAAAGTATTGAGGGTCCTTTGTAGGCCAATAGGAGTATAACTGAAAAGGGCGGTGTCATCTGCATACAGCAAAGAAAGGAACCTTACAAATAGAGATATATCAGCACCTGACTTAGTTTCAATGCTTATTCCAGGGCATCCATTATCATTTAACACTTTTTCAAGGTCATTTATAAAGAGACAGAAAAGTAATGGTGAAAGATTTTCTCCCTGTCGCACGCCAGAACGACAGGGAAAGAAATCAGATACTTCATTGTTCGCCGAGACCGAGGATTTAATATTGTGATACATATTTTTAACTAGAGTCATAAATCTTCCATCAATTCCAGATTTGATCATTTTGAACCACAGACCGGCCCTCCAAACGGTGTCAAACGCCTTTGTAAAATCTATGAAAACACAGAATAATTTTCTTTTTAATGATTTCAATATTTGATTAAGTAAGTGTAGCAAATATATGTTGTCAATGGTCGAGAACCCTTTTCTAAAACCTGCCTGCGAGGGGTTAAGAATTTGGTCGGTTTCAAGAAATAATTGTAATCGAGAATTCATGATACTTGTAAATAGTTTGCCAAAACAACTAAGAATTGTAATAGGGCGGTAGGAATTTGGATCAGCCGTATTACCCTTACCCTTATAAATTGCCGATTCTAATATAAGATTGAAATATTCAACTAAGAAGGGGAGTAATATATGATATGAGTCAATCAGATAATCATTTTCAATCATGTCTAATCCTGATGCTTTACAACGTTTAAGATGTTTTGCTGCCATTACGATTTCTTCTTCAGTAATATCAGAATTGAGTAAATCGGTATTGAAACTCTGATGTCGTTCAGCATCATAATTGATGTCCGGTTGTTCAGGATAAGGGTCATTTAGTTCTTTATAAAATTCAAAAAATTCTTGTAGATTTGGGGTGGTACCATGCATGTTATTTTGGGCATTGTTCAGCATTTTCCAGAATTCGTTAGGCGAGTGATTTTTATTTCCCCTAAATAAATCGGTTAATGATTTTTTATGTTTTCTTATGTATTTATTCATACAATCGTGACAATGCTGGAACATTTTGCACAACAACGTTGTAATATGCAATTTGATGACAAACTGAAATTATTAGATGTTATATGAATACCTAAGCCAGGTTGGTGGGTGACTTAATAGAAGGGCAACACAAATCCGAAATGAAGATATAACATAGCATCTTCGTGATTTTACATAATCATATACGAGAAGAATATGCATTAGTGATATATATCACATTAGATTAAATAACAAGATCGTTCATTTCAGGGTACATGAAACATCAACATATATTATTTAAACATGCATGTTTTAGCTGATAGTATGCAACAATTTACAACATTATCCATAATATAAACATGCATCTTTGAAACCCAAACATATGCATACATATAAAAGAATATTCATTCAATATGGCAAAACAACATATGACAAAATGAACATTCTTTTACATAAGTCAAGAACATGGATGCATATAACATAACATGAACATGCATTTGCAATATCTACCAATTGAAACATAACCATCATTCATAACTATAAATCAACATTAAAAATATATTTTAGAAGCAGATATATTTTATAAAACAGTACGTATGCATGCCTATATCACACGTTTCATTAATCAAGGAATTTACATTTATCTACATCCACAAACTTCAATTACATTTTCTAATGGAAGCTTGTGCATTAACACAGATAATTAATGACCCCCAACTTTACTGCTATGGTTACTGGATGCTTTACAATATCATATATTGCATAAAATTCCATAAGAGTTTCTTCTTTTCCATGTCAAGAGGAGAACTTTTTTCAGTTTGATATCAATCTCATTTAATTATAATGAATGATAAATTTGAATGAATGACAGGTTTTGACCATTTAAGTATACCCAAGATTTCAATATTGAAAGCTTTCCTATCAGTTTAAGATAATATGTCATAATATTTTCTCTGCATACTTACACAGTGTCAATTTTAACTTTTCTTATTATAGTATGGTAGGAAAAAAATAGAAATTCTACCCAAAAAAATATATTCTAAATAAGTTTTAAGTTTTCAAAGGTTTTAATTTTTCAGTTTTTAGTGAAAGAATATCTATATAGAATTGACCTATTAACAAAAGTGTGTCTTATTCATTATTCAATTTTGTAATCATTTAGATACTTTTCATCTCAAGATAATTTTGCCTTTTCTACTTTTTCTTGGCATTCAGGAAGTGTGTTTGAGTGGTATGGTTCCGTTTCTTTTCAACAATACTGTGAAATATCTTTAATAATTAAATACATGAAATTTATTACTACATTCAATAAAATAATACATTCATATTTTCAATATGAATTTGAAATTATCTTTTATTCAGCAAACAAAGAAGAGGGATAACTTTATATAATTTCAAATGAAAGTATATGTTTTGTCAAATTTCATTCAAATTACAAAAATATCAGAAAATGTTGTATTGTTTTTATATGAATATTTATTTCATATTTTTCACTGGCGGTGACCAAAACTCAGGACATAGTCCCAACTCAAGTATCATGAAATGTACGATTTATGCAGATACCAATATGTGTTGTACAATGTTAACCGTTATCATTGTATGGTTGTATTCATCAGATCACATAAAATACACAAACAAATCCTTGCTTTGTTGTTACTTTAAGTTTTGACAGAGGATTTTAGAACGCACTGTTTGAGAAAAAATTTGGTGAGAAATAACTGTTGCTGTAAAATACCGTTTTGGTCCTTAGGGTTTTCGTATTAGTGGTATTAGTGGTATAACAATCAATAGTAATGTTAACAGTCTACTACGCTATACGAGTGTCCATAAGAGTGCATCGACACAAAGACAGTTTAGACAGAGATCAAGATCTTTATATTTGAGGGTCCATGATTCATCGATGTTTGCCATTTAAGACATTATATCATTATGTGACCATGTTCTATCAAGAAGACTTCCGTTCCCAGCATATGGAACTGATTTTTTAAAAATAACTACTGCGACCACTGGGATTGTATTGCTGAATAAAGAACCTAGGTTCAAAACAATTCTGTCTTTATATAAGATCAGTGAACAATTCCTTTTTTACCTAAGACGTTTTTTATCTGTAGTACAAACTCCTGTGGGCCCGTGGTCACCTTATTAATTTCGAAAATATGACAAATATTCTTCATGATCATAGCATATCAATCATTTTAATAAAGATTAATTTCATCATCTATGATTGTTTTTTTAAGTTCTACATTTTAATACATCATCCTTTAAAATCCAATTAATATCTCCTGAAATGTTTTACACATTCATATCTTTCGATCGTTTTCGAAAAAAATTTATACACTTGATTTATCAAACTATTCAACTTGATGGTTATCATTCAAGTCACATCACGTTTTAACGTCACAAATTTGATATTCATGAATAGTATTACAAGTTGCCTGCTGAATCTTATATGTGGGCATGAATTACGTTATTAGAGCACGTTTTCCTGGCAAGGGACACAGAGTATGTTGTTGGAATGTTATCTTATCGAAAAGTAGTGGTTGTCTTTGAAAATCACCAAATCATTGCTAATCATTTCAGTATGGAGACACTAAACAGGTATCAGTTGTGATTAAAGATCGAAAACCGGACAATGGTGCGCGCCAATGACGTTATCTATAAAGATAACTTAAAATCATTTACAGCAGATAAAAGGACACATATATCTTGATAGTGTTTAGTAAATCACTTCAAAATTATATTCAAAATTTTGAATTTTTAAGGTCAGAATGGGATTTTTTCTAATATCATTGAAAACAAGAAACTATCCTAATTTGGGCGTTTAGAGATGAAGATGCAAGTTTGGGGATGATTGGATTGAATTAGATTGAACTCAAGAACTTTTTTAGCCAAATAAAAATTTATGAAACATACTCTGTGTGAGTTTAACATTCATGAATAAACCGGTTAAAACTCCTAAAATTCCGCTAAGGATTGAATGAATATTTGTTTATTTTACATATTTTGTCATATTCATATAAAAACAGACACCGCGATATAAGTGAAACACTCGAGAAGGCGGCGTTAAACCCATATCACCTCACCTCAACTCATACCAAAGGCTCTGAGACTGATAGTTAGGAATCTTGTCATTGAACCTTCATTCGAAAGAAATATTTGACACACATTTATTTTCTGAAAGCCATAACCTCAGCTTTGCAGGGCAACCATTTTAAGAATGCTGCGTGCATGCTTGCCCTCAATCTTGAAATTAAAAACACCCTACCTTTACTCGTTGTCGTACTACACGGCTTAGTAGGTCTTTCGTAAACGAGTGACGTTAAACACATGGAGTTTCCCAATCTAAAATTCAATGAAATAGATCATTCTTAACTTCTTCAAATACAGAGAACCACCTTCCCCGCACGGCGTTAAATTGCAGCAGGCTGTGTCACTGGCTAATCTAAACCTTACTGCCAACCAGTCAATACGCGTGTTTTGAGTGCAGCGCCCTTTTCGACCAAAAGTTGCAATTCTCATATGATTACTATCGCGATCCGTCGCAGCAGCCTTGGCGACAAGCGCAGAAAAGTACTTAACATGCGGCAAGGCCTACCTAATCAAGTCAGTTGGGACTGCGTAAGAATAAGCCATTCGTGGGAAGATGAGAAAGAACATAAATAGGCGACAAACCCAATTAGTTATGCCTCTGTAAAAAATATCAGCGATGCAATCACTAGATTGTCAGTATATCTCTGTGGCGATGCGACGCAAAAGGGGCGCATTTGATTTGTTTGCCGATGATAAACAGCAGCATCTAAACTGTAAAACGGGCATAAAAAAGAAAATTATTGCTAACGCGACAAGAAAGATTGGTGTAAGTGATCTTTTTGTACCAGCAAGAATAATTAGTGCAAAAGTGAGCGTATGACTTTAACAATCAGATCTAAAGCAGCACCCTTCAAATAAGAAACACAAACGTCATTTGCTTGCCGGAGGCGATCTGGATTTTCCCCCTACATATAAAGCCAAAAACACCAAATGTTCAATGAATGATCATATCATTAAATTAGTACAGTATTGTGTGTTTTCAAACACATGATAAAGTATCAAGAAAATGTGGATCAGTCGTGTCTTGTTGGCATTAAGATGAAATTGAAAAGAATCTTAACGGTTATTGAACTTAATGAGCTTTTGATAATGTTTACAACACATGAAATGATGTTCTTATTTCTAGACCACTGCCCACGTACACTCAAAAGTAAAAAAATATAATGGATTCACATAAAGAATGAAAGTAAATACATTAATGTTTTTATTTACACGTTTAGGATAATGAGAAATTTAAGAATCACAAAGATGTCTCTACCATTCTTCAATTCGCTAAAGGCCTGATTAGTGACAAGACGTTCATAATTTGTGTCATTTACATTTATGTCAGTCAATTTTAATTTGCCTAGTTTCGTTCAAATCGGAAATTAACGTTACCCTTAGCATCAAAAGGTCTTGATATTGTATGAAGTGCTTTTGAACTACTGAACCAAGACTATTCCCGGTAAACTCGAAATGTTTGCAATTTAGGTTTGACGTCATCACTGATTTTGTGTGATCATTGCAAACATCTATTTAACTTTTTCCATTGACGTTACTTGAAGCTCTCTAATTCACTTTTTTAAAATTAGAACAATTTCAAAATGAATTGTCAGACCACGTTCTTTATGATTCTGCTAAAATACCTGCAAAGCTTTGTATTGGTTCGGGAAGCGTAATATCGGAGCTTTACCAAAAAAGTAGAGAGGAATTGGTTAAGAATGGGGGATGTTGTAGACCGACTCCCCATGAAGATTTCAAGAACTGCGTGACCCAGAAGAGATGTCGACTCCGGGGGCGCCCCATTTTTCAGACACCTCACTTGTCAGACACTTAGTTTAACAGATTTACAGAGGTTGTTACCCATAAAGAAAATGGAACCTTCCAACAAATACCCCACTTGTTAGACAGCAGGGCCAAAAATGACAGAAGTGGAGCCTTCCTGGAGTTGACCCCAACTCATACCCCACTTTTTGTTGCCACTTGGCAAGAAAGATTGTAAAATGACAAAAAGAAGATATGTTTATAATCTATTAAATAATAATGATAGACAAATCTATTCCAGCTTATAGAGCCAAAAGACATATATATGATAAATACTGTTTTTTCATGAAAATCTAAAAAAACAGCCTTATAATTGCACAGAGGTGTAGATATCACGTCCAATATACATGGATACTAGTTTTAGAACCTAACAAACACTATCAACTCCTAACTGCCTTCCCGGCTGTTTTAGATAAATCTCCAAAATTACGTTTGACTATTCGACGCGCGCCACTGTCCGGTTTTTGATCTTACACCCCTTGGGAAGTTATTTCCTTTGTTTTATTTGAAGGTTATATGCCTGACCACCATGTGCGCAGGTAAGTTATCTCATAACTACCATGGTGGGTTATGAGTGAGTAGATGAGTTGATTGGTTTTTTAAAGAACATTTCAGTTACTAAACACAAGTGGTTCGGTTATGAGATGTTCAGTGTGAACAAACAAATGGACTTGTAAAATATTGATATTTCAAACAAGCTAGAAATATAAGATTTTTAACGAGAGTAAATGGTATTCGAACCCGGGACCTCCCCGTTGTCAAGCAACGCCTTTACCACTTAAGCTAACGAGGATCCATGTCAGCTGAGGTACTTTTTGTTGTGTCATGTCTACACTGATTTCCCCCTGTATATATGTATAGGTAATAGGTTTTATATATTTCTGATGTAAAGGATCTAGTTTTTAGCTTTAATATCTAAATCAGACGTGTTTTGTAAATATTCTATTGGACTCGTTCGGTCAGAAAACATCAACCCGCAAAGTGTAAAAGTAGAACGTTTTTAAATTCATTAAATACAAATAATTTAGTTTAAAATTAGGTTGGGAGTGTTCCGCGGGAGGGTAAGCCAAATAATGACCCGATTGCCTCGCGTTATGGCAATAAACTCGGATCGGGCTAAGCCCTCGCGAGTTTATTTGCCATAACCGCTCGGCACCGGGTCATTATTTACTACATAATTGCGACGTTCTACTTCCATATCGTCACTGTAAAAAAAAGAAGAAGCTTTAAAATGTTTCTTTTTGGTAACAGTCGATACTTCGCGAGACGTTGGCTAGAATGAGTTATCTGTAACTGAGTTGATAGATTTACACTTTTGTGTTTAAATTAAAAAAAAACTTCTGTACTTTTACAGTGATTTGACTATAGGACAATATCAATTAAGAAACGCCTGAAAACTTCCTTGTAACTGAGTAGATTAATTTATAAGGCAGGCACAATGCCTTAGTTGAGATCAATTAGGATTAATTAGGACTGGTCCATTGTAATAATAGTTGATCGCTTGGTCTACTCCAACTCCTTTGTCTGACAACTGAGTCGTCTGACTATTGGGGCGTCTGACTATTGGGGTATCACCGTCGACTCCCTACCCACTTTTTGGGGTTTATCTCCTGCCAGTGTCACGTGACTCCCGTCATCACCGAGGTTCCAAGCCAGACTAAATGGATAAAGACTTTCAGGCAATGCTTGTTGACCGTTGAGGAATATGAAGAGATGAAAGTTCATAAAGTTATATTTCTTGCATTTTTTCGATATAATTAAATAAGAAATGAAATACTAAACGCAGCCATCGTTCGATGCGATGTTTAAACAAGTCCAAGAATGGTTTCGGTTTTTGACTCGTATTGTTTACTCGCTTAAATATCCTACTATTCATTGGTATACTGACTGAAATAATTTTTTATGGTTAAGGGGTCGCCATTTTGTATTCTCTATACTTTCATGATTTTGCTTTTTAAAAAAAAAATCATTCATGATACTCGGTAATCGTCTTCAAGTAAGTTGACTTTCATTGAGAAAAGCTTAACTTGAACTTGAAGTTTCACTGGTGATACACTTTTTTAGGTAATGTATTGATATATGCTTAGTCTTCTAAACTCTTGAACTTGAATGTTCACCGTCTTTTCTTCATCAAGAAGCTTTTATAACACCTTGAGCTCGTTTTGGCACGCGATATAGAATCCTGAATGATTTGTTGCTTTCAGAACTAGTTGTGACAGCCTATTAGTTTATTTCAGTTTACCATTCGCTTTGTCTCGGTAACCGATAAAGTTGGAGATCCATCATCTCTGGTCACCCAGGCCTGAATGTGCGCTTTGTTCTCCGTGGTTTGTCGCTAAATAACCCAATGTCTTTCAATCGAGAACATGTATAGTCAGTAGCTCTTGAATTATGAAACTGCTACGACGATTGGACATGCGACCCCATCAAAATAGATTTTACCCACTCCTTGGTCTTACGTTAAGGAAATTCCTGTGCAATTTCAGCTCTAAGCTTACTGATTTCTGTTCAAAACCAATCAGGTGGCAATGTTTTCCTTGAAGTTCAAGTTCAAGTTTCTGAACATGATCTGCAAAGCAGTGTTTAACCTTGACGTTACCAAACACCGATTCATATTAAGCCATATTCCTTGAGTTATGTTTAGAACTTAACTTAAAACAAGGGCCGGTAATTTAGAAACGGAAATTCTTTTACTTCCCAGGTCACCATTTACATTCTCCAACTTTTGACGATATTCAGAACAATGCATTCTTGAGAAAAGTCATGTTACCATAATTCCCATTAGATATATCAAAAGGTCACTTGAATAAGCCAGAAAACGTTCATTCTTGTTTCATATATTCCTGCAAAATGCTCATTCGAATCAAATTACAGAATCTACTAAATTTTGTTTTTCATTTATTTAATATCAATTGCAAATTCTTCAACATGCTAAATGAGGCTGAAAGTTAACAACCAATGAAACAAACATAACCATTTGTAAAACTTATGTTATCTCTATTGCAGAGAATTCCTTTGGGCACATGAAAATGGATTTCTTTAGGGCTTTAAGCAATGGGAAGATTGGTGCTGTCAAAAAGTTTATAATCACCCTGAGAAACTAGGAAAGGACGACCAAGATCATACTCCGATAATGGTTGCAGTTCGGTTGGAAAGAATGGAAGCATTTGACTTCCTCGTCTGCCACACTTGTAATCTTCATGATCTAGATTCGCATGACAATACTATCTTTCACGGTGCTTGCATCACCGGATCATTATACATCGTCAAGAGATTGATATTCCTTCGGATTTTTAATCTTGAAAGGATTGGAGAATATGGCCGAACTGCCTTACTTAACTACTCATTCGAGCTGGCTGCAACGTAACGGCTGTAGACAACTGGGGAAACAATCGTTTGCATTTAGCCTGTAAGAATAAAACCTTAACAACTATCAAATGGGTTACGCGAAACATCTTTTTAGCATGGAGTGCCGCAATATTCGTGGACGCACTCCTTTGTTGGTAGCTGCAAGTAAAGGTTATGTTAAGGTATGCGAGTATCTTATAAAACTCGGTGCTGATGTCAATGTAGTTAACGACAGTGGCGAAAACTGGTTACAGTTAATTTCCGCATTAAAAATGCCAGTTAGAGTAGGAAAGAAATTGTTTAAATATTTTCGGAGGAAAGGCTATATCAAACTGTAGCAGCTATAGTTTGCTTTGACCGGTGTGAGGGCGTCTCAAAGAGGCATTTGGAAGTTGGTAAGATTAATTCTATGGAATTTTAGTGTTTCAGCAATAAAGAAGTTGTAAATCCATAAAACTTGTTCTTTACTGGTGTGGCAGGTGTCAAACATGGCGATAACTGGTTACAGTTGAATTCCAAACGAATCTCAACATTGATTGATGAAATACCTTAAAAGCAAAATCTACGACTCGTTGAAGCTGCACAGAAGAAACTTATACCGTTGGCTAAACGCATACTTAACTTGCTTAGACAGATGAGAATGAAGTTGACCAGCATAACAATAAATAATTGCAGTTTATGTTCAAGTAATATTTTGTAACAAATCAAGATTCAAAATGATGAAAGACTGCATATCGATGTAGCTCAAAAGGTTTAATGTAGTTTTGCGTTAGGGTTGGTTAAACGTCTGTTTAGATGTATTGTCATCTTACAACGTTATTTGGTAAAATGCTCATAAAAGAATGATGGTGTTTAAGAGTCGTGACAATGATTGAACATTTAGGAAAACAATTTAGTAATATGCAATTTGATGACAAACTGAAAATAAGACATGTTGTATTAATATCTCAGCCAACTTGGTCGGCGACTTTATAGAAGGGCAACACGAATCAGAAAGGAAGACATCTTTCCCCCTTCTAAAATTACAATTTCTTTTTCAAATATGCGGTAATATCTAATATTTGATTCAAAGCTGTGTTTAGGACGATTTCAAACAGTCACAAAATCATATACATCAAGACATTTAATGAAGAAAGGATTTCGGGCTTCTTGTTTGTTGAATGTTACCCTTTGGATTTGTATCCTTGTGTTTAATGGCAACTTTTGATCTATTCGTACTTTTTTTTATCAATTCGTGTTATCAGGATCATAACTTAATCATTGAGTTCTAACAGTAATGGACTGAGATTCCTTCAATTCGTGGTTCATTATTGGGAAGATTGTTGCAAATATAGCAAGAGACAGGGAACACTGTATACACTGTGTAGTTTTGTCTAACACGTCGATCATATTTGTCCATTCGTGATTATTCGTTTGATTCGTGGTTGTATTGTATTCATCCGCTCTGCTCTTTCCTGATACTCTCAAATGACCCCATTCTCTCCAAACAGAGGCAGCTCCGTCTTAAATTCCTACACAACCTCTGTCTTAATACGAAGGTTTCTCAGACTTCCGGCAGCGGAAGCGGGACAATGCTGCAACTTAAACTACCTGGCAATTTCTCAGCCATTGAAAACAAAGAATACATGAATAACATATTTGTTGTCACACAGGCCTTTGCAATGATGCAGTCGTAAAATGAGGCGTTTGTGTACTGTAACGACGACTCGAAGTGCAAGGTGCATATTCGAATAGATTTTAGTTTTTGGAAAGGTTACGGAAATAACCTAGGCGATTTGAATGATAACTTTTGAAACGACGTCGCTGATTGCATAACTAAATTTGATTGCACCCAATCAGCGTTCTACATTTTGTGCACAAGAAACCTTCGAATTAAGACAGAGGTTGTATAGGAATTTATGACGGAGCTACCTCTGTTTGGAGAGAATGAAATGACCCGTATGGCTGGATCGTGGCTAAGTTTACCTGTTATTTTTCCAGCCAATGAAATGCCCTTATGCACAGGACTTGTAGCTACATTCTTGAACTCAACGTATTTTTCAATCCGGGTTGTGCCGCAGTTTCCGGATGCGAGTAGTCTCATTGGCTTGTTAGATACATGTAGCTAGTGATACGAGGCTTTTGGCTTGAAAGAGATCAGGGTATTATGAAAGAGCTGAACGCATATTCATCAGTTTTCATTAATCAACGTTTTAAATTGAAATGTAGTAATGTAATCAACGATTATGAAAATATCTCTCAACCATTTTGGTTTATATTAAGGGAAACAGTGATAAATTGGACAGGAGCGTAGGAACGGTTTCTAAAGTTGTTTTTTTTCACCCTAAAACAAATGAGACACACAAAACAAACGTTGGACAAGCTTATCATTATTTATCACCACTTAGATTGAAAACTTAACGGGTCGAATTATAAAACATTATCATAATTAAATCAACCTAAAGGTCAACGCATATGGTTTTTGATCTTTGACTATAAAAGTATATATAATAGAATATCTCTATTAAAATCTTTTTCAATTAAATCAAAAAAACAACTCCAACAATGAGAACTATACCCCTAAATTACCTTAATAGCAGCCATGAAAAATGATACTCCATTAAATAACCACGTTTCCGATCACCTTTTACAAACTCTTGATATCGGGAGAGAGTGTAACATTTCATTTTTTGTAGATACCAAAAAGTCGAACATAGTCTCCGCAATTGATTGAAGTTTTTCAGAACTTTTGACGGAAATTATTTCTATTTAAATAACCTGTTCACTAGATCAAATATTAATGTATTGAGATAAGTTATAAGTTAATTTGTCAGTTTTATACACTTAGTCGATCTATCAAGAATAGTTGTCAGAGATTTTTAACATTCATACTTTTTTGCAAGGAACAATCCTTTGGAAAGCATGAAATAAATGATTTTATAATAATCCATGTTTTGGATAAAACCGAAAAATTAATATAGTTGCATAGGTCTTTCGTTTTTGATAAACGGTTGCTTTCTGATGGTGTCATTTTGTTGTTATTTTGTAAATTAGATTTGTTATCACTGTATTGTGCACATATACCACTTGCATATATTACATCCCTCAAAAGGCATGATCTAAACAATTGACTCAAATCTATTCATCACTGCAATATGAAATTTCATAGATTTTTTTTTATTCATCATACTTTGAATCAATGTTAAGATATCCCCTTTTTCTCACTTTTTACGTTTTGCTATCACTTAAATTGGAGAAATGTTGTACAGCATGTAAGTTCATGTAGAGCACATGGAAATTCTTTCCTTGATGACAACCGGATATCTGTAATTCAAATTTGTGTATCAATTAGCATAACAGGTTGGTAATTCAATTGTGTAAGTTCTGTTGACTTAACGTTAGCAGTTACATAATGGTCCCGCCGTTGAAGATGAAATTACTATCGGCGATCAGGTTAATCATGTACGAGGATGTCAATCGAATCGGCGGTTTATATATATATATATATATATATATATATATATATACATGGTTGTTGTCAGGGTTTGGCATTTTCATGAAAATAAATAGATTGTTAAGACGTAATGGTTTGATTTCATAGACAAAACCATCTCGTAGACACGAAATCCTGTGAACTCGTAGACAAATCGAGCAGTTAGCTCATAGACGGGTTTTAAAATAGGATTAGAATTAATAATAACAAAGTTTTATTTATCAAACTCGAGGATTCGAACACTAAAAGGTTCGATTAAACAAATAAAGTGAATAAAAACTGTAAATGGTCAATTTTGTTGTGTTTTGAAACTATTGAAGTAATCCAACATCTATGTGTTATTTTCAATTCCTTTAGTTCTTGTTTGATCTTTCAATAAAATAAATTAGTAGATCAGACGACTGTTTGCTCAATTCGTTAAATAGTAAGAAGTGGTATACACTGGGCAGCTAAAATAAACATATCAATTATGACAGTACTGTAAAAACTTTTTACGAAGATGGTATTAGATGAGTGATGAGAAAAGGTCAATTATTTTTGTGTTTACAGTAAGGTAAGGTAAGGAATTCTCTATTTTGCCAAACAAGCTTTATTATCATTATCAAATACATGATGTTTTGACTGATTTATCTTGCAGTTAAGCGTATCGTCTACAACATACAGTGTATCTATTAGTAATGTTGGTGTTATTCGCATATTCGTTATTTGCATAAATGAACCTAACCGCGATAGGAATTAATCGATGAATAGGGGTCACGTGAGATTTCCGACTTGCTGAGCTTCGCTAATCAAGCGTTTGAAAAAAAATGCAACAGTGTCCCTTTAATAATATTATGTTAAATCGGATGCGCAACGCTAAACTTGCTAACACTGTTCTCGCATAAACTCGTTAACAGAAACTTCATTTAAAGATACGTGCACCAGGAAAACATCAAAAGATTTAAAGGTAAATGACTATTACAAACTCTTATAACTCTATCAAAACGTATTTGTCATTCTCCACGGCCCTTTTATCAATGAAAACTTCTTTATTCTATCCTTAAGACAACGTTTCGTAGCTATTTTGTTAGGTTGACAATTGTCATG
Organism: Phorcus lineatus; assembly: GCA_921293015.1. Taxonomy (NCBI): domain Eukaryota; kingdom Metazoa; phylum Mollusca; class Gastropoda; order Trochida; family Trochidae; genus Phorcus; species Phorcus lineatus. The sequence continues at coordinate 21,630,213 of OV121095.1, forward strand.
AATTTTTATCTAATGTGGATTTTGTTTCGTTAGGTTGACAATTGTCATGTTTTTTTATTATCTTACAGTATCATGTACAGAATCATATACAACATATGTAAATATGTTGTTGTTAAGGGTCGACCTAACTGTTGTGTTGATAACAGCGTCGACTGAAAAACGAAATTACTAATTGTGTTTCATTTATTTCAGTTAAACTTCATTACTAGTATCAATTCCCACTCATTTCTTTAGGTATCTCAGATGGAAACGAATTATTTATGTAAATGTTATTAAACTAATTGTCTTTGAAAATTTTATGAGAATTGATCTATATGTATGATTGAGTCAATGGTACTTTCACACTTCATGTAGTCAAATCATTATAGATAGATAACTCACTGTCAAGAGAAAACAAAAGCGATAAGCGTTAAGGAAAAACCCTACACAATTGTATTTGAAAATAATCATTATCCACAATGTTTTTGTTGGGATCAATATTCTATTTCTGAATCCCTGTTACATGACAGAACAAGGAGTTTCCTTGCTCTCACGGATGGGGGAAAGTGCTGACAGTTAAGAATACAGTGTTTTTTCTTTGAAAAAAGAAAAAAGAAAAAACAACACACACACGCACGCACACGCACACGCACACCAACACCTGTATGCAAAAGACTGTGGGTGATGAGACATTACCAAAGTAATATTGTTTAAGTGACAAACTGATAGATGTCAAGTTAAAATATACTTCTCGTTAAAGATGGTACATCAACCACTTGAAGGTATAATTGCCTGTTTTAAGTTTTAATTGAGTTTTAAATAATCTCTCCCCATCAATGTTTTAACTTCCCAACACTCCCAGAATAAGTGCACCAGAGTTTGATTTTTAGATTTACAAAAGTTCCATGAACCTTCAAGAGACACAATGATTTTACAAAGATAAGCATTGCTTGGTTTTAGTCTGTGAAGCAAACGATACTGACACAAAACTTTGAATCCCTGATTGGTTGAAAAGATTTCAGGTATAGGACTCTTTAGGTTGATCAATTTAACAAGAATCATTCCATTCGGTTTGATATTTCTCAGTATGACTCAATGAAACTAAAGCAAAGTAATAATATTTTTAACCTTTTGCGTGATTTTCTTATAAATACATATTTACCTTGTCTTGGTTGAGAAGTAACAGCTACATCTGTTTGTTTCAAATATTGTCTAACACATGGAATGGACTTTGTAAATTTTAAGTTAAACAAACTCACTAAAGACATGAATTCATTTTCACTATTGATAAGATCAACGATCTGACTTACACATTTGTCTAACAACATCTTGCTATAGAAATATTACCTGCCAACAAAGATGTTGTTATTGTAAAAAGGCTTTCCATTAGGAATTCTCTTATCCATAATGTTTAATAAATAAATGCGAATGTCTGAAACCGGTGCATAATGTTGCAATAAGCAGACTTAAATAGCAACAGGGAAGTTGCTCGCTCAAAGAGCTTTGGAATATTGATCTATAAGGAAGGAGTTTGAAGCCCGACCACTTCATTACATGTTTGGGGAGGCAGCATTGCTATTCCCTACTTCACTAATTTATTGATTCTACTATTATCCCACAATGTAAAAATAACACTAAGTTCGATTTTGAAATGTAACATTTGCTTTGCATCAACAACGTCTCTTGGGAAAGGATGTCAAGTTATTAATTAAAAAATACAACGCATTACTGGGTCGTCTTCAGTTTTCCGGATGACGTTCTAATATATTTCCATCGAAACTGGTAAGTATTCTCACCTACATGTAAGAGTAAGGTACCGGTCATTCATTACAGGGAGGGGGGGGGGGGGGGGGGGGGGGGTTCACTTGGGTTTGTCCCAAAAATGTAGCCCTCCCCAACTCGATGTAGTTTTTTCATGACCCTTCCAATTTAAGTGTATTTTTTTTTCACCCCCCCCCCCTTTTTTTTTTTACACATCTACGAAACTGCATATTGGTCATTTGAGGATTTATGTTCGGTTCTTCATTCAAAATGGTTTATTTGAAAATAAATGTTAAGATAAAGTCAAAAACATAAACATTTACCCTTCCTGTAATGGGTTTAACATGATGTCTTTACAGTGTTTTAAATTCAGTTTCATTAAATCTTTTAGAACATCAGCTGGCCATGTCAAGGTTTTGAATACCGTAACAGATATTACAAATATATGTTTTACACAGCGTAAATTTTGTTTTTCAAAGGTGATTGAATGTATTCTAACTTTATCATGGTATACTTTAAAAAGATAATTTATCATTCAATTTTAGTATTCAAATCTTATCTATAAATAAGAGAACCCTAACTTCCCAAAATGGTATAAGAAGCTTGAAATATTGCACTTGTTTAAGATTCCCTCAAAATACCTTTGTCTTACTCACATCTGTTGGATATATGGAATCATGGTTGATCCCTGTTTTCTGAGGTTGGTGAAGCTAGCATGTATATTTTGGAGATATGCCTTGATCAAAAAAGAATTCCACATAAACTCACTGTTTCACTCTCCATTGAAAACCTAAAACAATGAAATTTGTAAATGGATTTAAGGATTATGGTTGTCATGTATATCACCTTTTGTGATGCTAGTGTGTATTGCTTCGGAGGTAAGCTCTGGACAACCTGATTTCCTCAAAGTCAGTGGTGCAGAAAAAGAAGATATAAATTAAAAAAATTAAAGTTCTGAAGAATGCAAAAGGCGAAATATGACATCATAGTAATTACATTTTCAAATATCATAACATTTTAAACTATGAGCGAAGGAGTTAATGATAAACACACACAAAATCTTCGTACAGTAAGTGGCACAAGAAAAAAGTTCAAAATCTAAAGAAAAGTGAAGGTATATGACCAAAATATACCGAAGGCACATCTAGGGATCATAAGATTACATATGTTACATGTGTTCAGAGATATAACAGGAACAAAATATATGGAAGTGTGAACGCTAGGGTATGAATTTAGAAAATGTCCCTGATATTTTAAATATCAACATTGGAATTAATTTACTTAAATATTCGTCCATTTAGATATTTTCAAAAGAATGGCAATATGATTTGCACAAATCAAGCAATTTGATTAAGAAATTTGTATCACTGAGGCTGGTTTAAATAATCATTCAAAAATTAATAATTTGATTGGCGGTTTTATCTGTATTTAGTGGCAAAAACATCTTGGTTGTATCAAAATATAGCTAACAGTACCGAAGCCTTACATGTATCTACTTTAGTTCCTGAAGCACTATGAATATGATCTTAGAGTATTTGATCTGAGTATGTTTTCTTTGTCTTCCGAAATAATTGTAACTTTAGGGTGACTGATTCTTGCATAAGTCGATCTTTAGTAAACAATATATTACATGATATTGAACACAAGTTCGAAAATAGTTAAACTTCAATTAACTTGAAAATAATCTTTTTTAATTGTTAAAGTTTAAAATTCTAAGCATGGTAATACAATCTGAGTCCGTAGGGTGTTTAAAACCCTGAATAATGTCAAGAGGACACAAATGGATAAAGCTACTGTTGTTGCTTTGCACTTAAGGTTGAACATAAAATAAATGCAAACCATTTGCCTCGTATGTTCTCTATTGAACTTTTGATCTGATTTCAAGAATAAAGGTAATAACATTTAACGGTGTATTCGACAAGGATATGTGCTTGATACTCTCTTGTTCAATATTCAATAAAAGGCTTAAATGTTTCCATTACAAGGAAATGCTCAAGGCAGCTTGTGAATTTCGTATTCATTCATGCATAAAAATCGATATGAACAGTTATTTGAACTGATTCGACCATTTTCATTTTTCTTAAGGAATATCCTTTGAGAATATCGGCTTGGTTGTTTGTTATTTTGCTTTGTAGTATTTAAAATAAATCGTTGATCAACGTTATGCTTACTATTTCTGAGCTCTGTTGGACAAGGATACGTGCTTCCTGCCTTGTTATTCAAGCTTTTTTAATTTTTGTGTACTTCATGAACTGGCATCACTGCCTGGTAATTGTTAGCTAACTCCTAAATTTCCATAACTATCCTACAGTATTAGATAACAATCTATTCACATTAACCACAAGAGAAAAACAGAGAGAGAGAGAGATCGATATTTTGTTCTGAAATAGTTTAGGTAAGGAAATTAATATTGGTCGGCATATGCAACTATTCACCTTTTGTTTTGTTGAAACCCACTGTGAAAGAGAGCCAAAGCATGTTTTTTCTGAACCTTTTAGGGTTTTTTTTAAAAATTGTCCACTGTTTTATGGCATTGGTGAAAAGGAACGGAATAAAGCTTAAAAATCCAACTATAATTTAAAAGTACTTGAATTTCCGTATTCGCGAGTATGAAAAAGTTGTTGACAAACGGATTTTCTTTATGTTTTATTTCGCATTAAACGGCATATCCATCTGCGTATCATTGCAAAAAATATTACAATAGTTGTAAAGCAGTAGTAGCAAAGTTTCGCCTCTAAATATTTTTCCTACTAAATTTATCATTGTCAACTCAACCCGATTGACCGTAGTCGTAGATTATAAAGTATCAAGCAAAAAATACTGGCAGCCATTTTAGTGTGGACATTTTTAATCATTTCAGATAGGGGAAAGGTCAAAAATCGAAGTGTTTACATAGGTTACACATCATAAAAATTTCAACTTTTACCTCGTCCAGCATTCTCTCTTTAGGCAGCTAAAGTAATGAATTCAGGCAGGTTACCACGAAAATTAAAACACGAACTTATAAACTATCTACTAAAATCTACAGCTAGTGAAAACATTTTTCGTGACCAAAGAGTAAGTATGAAAACTAAGAATACAAGGCTTCTGTAGCTTTTTTTCAATTCAGTAGAAGTCTTCATAGAGATGCTGAAAATGAGACCAACTGGATGAGAGGTTGATGAAAGGGTGTTGAAGTGGGTGGGATTTTTTAAAAATCAATATGCAAAACATTTTAATCATGTGTTTTTCCTATTTTTAACACTAACCTTGTGAAACGCAAGTTCAAGTCAATACATTGCAATTGTCTACTGTATATTTCTGTGGCTTTCATTTTAGTTGCAATTCTTCATTTTAAGAATTGACTTGAACATTTATTAAGTTCATGGAGGTATAAACTTAAAAACCGATGTGCAAACTGTGTGAATCCGCGACGCGGATTCACACAGTTTGCACATCGGTTCTTAAGTCAATTCTTATAAATAAATATATACATACTAGTTGTTTTTAAAACATTTTATTGCTCTAAATATAAATATTTGCACAAAATAGAGCTGTACTATATACGCGAATGAATTCAACGTTCAAAAAGAGATAAAAAGTCAATCGAAACGTCATCGGATCCCTAGCCCCGCCTACAAAACGTTCATCAGCCAATGAAAATCTACAACGCACGTGGCCCTGAACATATCGGACGTGCGTCACACGTGGTCTTGACATTGCTAGTTCTCACAGTTGTAAACACAAATCGCGAACGTAGAACTCGGAGAGGAAACCAGCCGAATTTACCCTCGTAGATGCCATATACTGGTGGTGTTATGATCTCGATCCAACGGAATCTGATTAAACAGCACACAGTTCTTAAACTTGTTGAGGAGCCAAGCTTAACTCTGTTCATGAACTTAACGACATTACTTTGCCAAACTCCCTGCAACGGCCGCGAGAACATTGAACAATGACATTTGCCTTCTGTGGGGTGGAACACGATCGGTTGTAATTTCTGATAGAGCTCTCTTGTTTATTATGAAAATGACTACCTTTAGAACCTTTGACAATAATAATTATTTCATACTGAATTATGTTAATTTTTTATTTACCTACTTTCAAGAAGTGGCATTGCACAAAGTGTTGCTATTTTCAGAAAAACGTAACTTGTTTACAAATAGTTCCGTCGATGGGCGTTGCTTAAAATGATGTGACGTCACGAAATTAAGTTTATGGAGGTATGAACTGAACTTCTATTACCGTGTTCAGCGAATCAGATTGACGCAAAGCAATTGCTATTTATTTATTATGAATTATACTAAAACAACCCCGAGAAAGTTAAAATGTATATGTGAACATGATTGTTAATTTAACTTTCAACATTTTCATACCAGTTTTTTTAGTCTAGGTTGAAAGCCAATTAATTAACGCCGACCTACGAGCACTTTATAATGGGACAAAATACATAATCTTATTCCGGCTCTGTAATATCAGATAGAATTATCAAATTAATAAAAACGTTATGGTGCATCCCGTTCATGCATACGTTATGTCATTAATAATTAATAGATTTGGTTATCAAAATGATTAACACAGTTGTGGGTCTGTCTTTTCGACAGACTTTAATGAAAGTGGGTATTTATTATTAATTCATAGTCTTAGAATTATTAAGTTAATTAAAATTGGTATTTCTTTGTCTGCTTACAGACAAGGAAACAAAAAAATATACATGGTCCATTGAATATTCACTTGTGTTGATATTTTTATCACTATTTGTGTTCTTATTATCATTAAGTTAAATGGACACTGTTTTCTAGTTTCATAGTTCTTTCCAAAACAAGTTATTCACGGTTCAATTGATGACACGGTTTTTTAGCTTAAGATTTACTAATGCATAACGAGCCAGTTCTGATCACTCGATAAACAGTGCTGGTGGCGTTACCACTGGGTCTTTGGCTCTGCCGTTTCTAGCTACTTTGGAAAGGTGAGTAAAAGGTTGTCAATTTACAATGATACAGAGAATGTTTCATAAATTTTGTATGTTGCTTGAATAAGAGCCCAAATGCATATGCCCGATGTTCAAATCGCCATCTAAAGTTACATCTTTATCTCTTGAATGCCAATTAAGATATTTTCTTGTTTTCAGTAATGAGCCAAAAACGACATATTGAACTGAACTGAACTGAATTTTATTTTATCTTAGGCCGCAAGCAGCGGCATATGAGGATATACATTACACATATCTGCAAAATATACAATTTGGTTTTGAATATGATGTATGTATACTGTTTAAATTAATGTTTAGAAGTAGAAATTCTGAGTGACATCTCCATTTAATTAATCAAATAACTCATTCACACTACAACCCCATATTCTTCTTTAAGTGGGCTGTAAATAATTTTTCAGTTATTGGTGCGCGCAAATTGTCCGGTTTCCGTCCTGCTTCCTGTCACTATACTAAACTGATAAGCATTGAGATGCTAATTTTCAGAAGAAACCACTATGCTACTTCTCGATAAATTAACACCATTTTTAATTGAGTCCAACAGTATACTTAATGCCCCTTTAACCCGAGCAAGTAGTCAATAAAAATGTTTTGAGATGATCGATATTTTTATATCCTCCAAGCGAGAACATTGACCATTCCTACAATTCATACGGTGTTTAACAACCTGCTAGAAAACATAAACGAGTGTCTGGATCGCCAATTTCTATTGCTCGGGCCCGTTTCAATGACGTCAAGACCAATTGTGTCATGATGTCACGGGCAAACAAATTTAACCTCAATATTCGACAAGTTAAGTGATTTGTGCTGATGTGCACAAATTATTTATATGTAACTGATCTTTGGTAATAGAAAGTGATAGGAAAAAATGTGCCGGTCTTTGAAAAGTAGGTGAATGATATCATCAGTTTGCAAAGGAGTGTTAAGAACCAGAGCGGTATTCCTATAAGGACTCTAGTCTTGAAAATGACTTTAGTTAAAAAAAAAACTTAACGTTTTGACTTAATTTTTTCTTTTTTTCTTAGTAATATGCATAAATGGTTTTGGTTATATGTTTTTCTTCTTTTTGACTTAAATTCTAAGCCTGCAACTAGGTACGCTTAAATTCTAGCCTCTGACTTAAGTCACTTGACAGATGGTTTATTTACACATCAAATGAAATGGTTCATTATAGTTAAAGATATACGATTACCACGAAATGTTTATATAATCAACGGTTTCCTCCCAATAGTTATACAAGTGAGGCTTAGACCCCTTTAAGACGAACATTTCTGGTTGAGTGTACAGGTAATCCCCAAACTGGTCCTGCATGTCCTGATGTCATCTTTAATTTCAGAATGGATTTTCTGACGTGGTTACCTCTTTTCCTGATTGAATTCATTTTCTACAAACTGGCGGAATCCAACCAAGTGACTGGTAAATTTAAGAGCATCGGAGGATGTGAGCAAGATCATATTCTACCGGCCAAAGCCTTTCTTGTAATTTCTGCAAAATCTCACTTGGATTGTGCAACAATATGCGCACGCACAATCGGCTGTTATTCCTTCAACACGTGCCCGGATGGAAAACAAGTTAGCTGCAGTTTGATTGGTAGGTTCCAAACCACCGGATGCGCGGAGTTACTGTATAAAGAGAAGTGTAAACACCGGGAACATACGAACGCTGCAGCGTTGGTAAGTCATTTTTCCCTTTAATGTTTCATTGTACTGTCGTTCTGAAATTTATGTCCATATTGTTAGATGATAGTCATTTCTCAAGCAGATTATATATAGAGCTATAAGGGGATTTTGACCCGATATATATTAGTCTATTGAGGGAGCTCTGAGGAGTCAAATACGCTCGTGTAGCAGGATGCAGGAAGTCCGTCTGCAAACATTTCGTTACTACTTCTCTTAGATTTAAAAACGTGTGTATAGACACAAAATAATAGAAAGGAATAATTGAATAGCAATTGAAGCTAGATACATAAAATCCATACACCCCGCGACATATGAATATGCTACAAACATTCAAATTCGATATTTTTTCTCGGAGTATCATACCATAAGGTTTTTTTTGCAGGAGGCAGCTAACCCGTGCTGTAACGGCGCCTACTACAACGGAACGTGTATTTGCATATGGGGATTTGCTGGTCCAAACTGCTGCCGACTTATCCGAAGTAAGTGCATCACGGATCATACTATGATAACGCCATGTCTTCTTTTTTTAAATTAGTCCATTATTGGAGCGCTCTTATCCATTAACTTAGTGGTTGCTGAAGGCGATATATGTATATCATTACTTGGACTAACCTAAGCTTACGTATTCATCGCCAGAAGGTCACCACCCATAAACCCTTTCACCGGGTATCCATTTCCTGTTTGGAGAAGAGAGGCACATTTTGAATCTTGCCAAAGTTGGCACTTCAAGTCTCTCAACTGTTTATGCAGGGAATCACCCTTCAAACCCTTGGCTAATCCAGTTTTAACGAGGGAGACCCGAGCCGTTACCGATGTTCCTGAACTTCAAAGATAGCGGTACACTCAGCTAAGCTCAGTACCACGTACCACCACTATTTTGGTCGTCAACTGTTTTGGCTTGCTTCGTGTACAGACCTGATAATACAGCTGCTTCACCAAAGTTAATGCAATTACCATATGAACTATGGTATTCGCTTTAGTTTGACTTATTCAATCATTATTCTGCCAAAAGTTACGGTTTTATAAGAAGAAAAAACCTATTCCAAATGAAGCTTAAAGGTGAAACTCTACTACATTGGGAACAACTTTGACAGTAGTTGATACATTGTTTAGGTTCCAAATCTCGATTAATTTAAAAGATTGTGATCTCAAATTTCGCCGCAATCGCTTATGCATATAACAAATTTATCCAAAGTTTTGACTGTAAGGTTTTTTCATTTGATTTTGCTAAGAAATGGTGACAAATTAAAAATTTACGGAATTGATTATTTTACATTGGAACTTTTACACAGCTTAACAATGTTTTGGTTTAGTCACATTGTTTGACATGCAAAAGAGAGGTTTTTTTAAGCTGCCTTTCTCCACGCCACAAGAACTCGATATCTCGTAAGTAAGGCAGATGAAAAAAATTACACCCTAAGTAAGCGAAATGGGAGAGAAATGTTAAATAAGTACTAAGTTATAAAAGTAGCGAACATACAGCCCTTCACTTCAAATCGAGTAATACAAAAGAATATGATCAAAGGTCCTTGGCTTGGAGCGGTCGACTTTCCAATTTCAGAATGGCAGTACCTGTCTTTCAAAACCAATTCCTACCACAGGCTTTGATCAACCCTTCTAAAACTTTTCTTATATGGTTATAATGCGCATATTCCCTTTTCGGCATGATGCAGTTATTTTGAAGTTATGGCCCTTGACTTGGAGCGATTGACTTTTCAATTTCAGAATGACAATACTTGTCATGCAAAATCAACTCCTCCCAAAGTTTTTGTACATTCTCTCAGAAAGTTAACACATGCTTTGGATTTATGCTCATATCGAAATTTGGTTGTTTGCGATGAATTTTTCCAGAGTGATGTCCATCGACTAAGAGCATATAAGCAAATATTTACCTCCTTACAGGTCAAGGCGACATACAATCTCAAATATGAACGTATTTAGTGACCATTGTTTATTCTAAACAGTAACAATTCGGAGAGGGACAGATGTAGACACGCCTCCAGAGAAAATGGAGAGTAATATCACGCCAAATGCCTTGGTTCGAATCCCGGGTCATACACTAAAAATCTGTGATCTTGGGCGAGGCACTTCATCCTCATTGCGCTCAGTCAATCCAGCTGTAAATCGGTACCTGAAAAAGGGAATGTACGGTCCTACACGGTCGCGCTTAACGCTCAGTAGCTGCTTTGAAAGTACACTTTCATCATGGTCATGATGTAGGTAGCGCTTTAAGCATGTATTAAACGTTGAGAAGACCGATATAAATATCCACATTATTTTTTATATTATTTAGTTGGAAATAAAGTCAGGAATGGTATCAACATAGCAACATTATTTCTAAAACTAAAAAAATCATTTTCATTTAAAATAGCATTTTGAAATACTATTTTCTTCACTAGGTTGCAGAGAAGGATACCAGTTGGGAATACGAGGACAAGGCTTTTACGACATCCAACCCTTCGGTACTGAAGAGATATTCAACGTGTGGTGCAACTGTGATTGGGTGGGGACAGTCTACGTATTCAAGAGAACCATCCCACCACCCGCAGGCTGTACCCCCATCAGTTACGACAGAACATGGCAAGAGTACAAGGATGGTTTCGGAGATATCAACTGCGAATATTTCCTTGGCCTCGAGACCCTCTACAGACTGAACCAATACGCAAACTATCAGCTGAACATTTACAATGTCATCAGCCAGTACTCTGCAGCTGCCAGTATCTACATGGAAGGGTTTACTATCAAGTCAGAGGCTTTTAACTATGAGGTTGATTTTGTTCGAATATTCACGAATCCCTGGGAAAATGGAGACGATGCATTTGACGCGAGTGAGAGGCCAAGGCGGTTCTGCACACGGGATAGAGATTGTGGAGGATGTGCAGGATCTGTGGGGGCAGGGTGGTGGTTCACGAGTACCTGTGAGGGCGGGGCTATCACTGCACCCCCTGATCAGATGGTGTGGCCAGTCAATTCTGTGGATAAAGTCATCGACCAATCTTTCATCCAGATCGACCTCGTGTCTTATGTCTAATTCCATTTTGACTCTTTGATGAAACATTTTAGGATAAAAGCATCTTTACGTTTGGAATTAGAAACTGTATGAGGCAATTTATCAATTAATATCGACCTGCATTTGATTAATTGTATATAGATGATGGTCCATGCCTGTCTCTTACGATTGATTGTCCATAAATGTTTCAAATAGATAGACAATGAACTATCAGTTTAACTCAACCTAGTCTATTTTTGTGTAGCGCAACTAAGTCAAGGTACCAAAACTTTAGTGCCTTTGTGGATAGTTGGCCCACTGGTCGTGCTAACTAGTTTTGTATCACTTTATCGTTAACACCTTTCCTTATACAAACTTATTTTCTCCCCACAGAGGTAATTCAAAAAATAAATTCCTACACTCACCTCTATTCTGATACGAGCTCTTCACCGACAAGAAAAGAAGAAGCTTGGTTGAGCGCAATCAGAGTAACTTGTACAATCAGCGACGCCGTTTCAAAAGTAATCATCCGAAAAGCCTCTGTTGTCTCTGTATACCTGGGGAATGCTAGAATATGTATGAATGTTCACTTTACACTTTGAATCTACTTGATAGAAAACATTTGCCTGATTTAGAGTCTGCATCATTTCAAAGGTATCGGTGACTGAAAATGTGCTTTCCATGCATGCAATGTTTTTATTGATTGAAATTATGTAGACAGTTAGTATTGCAATTTTAGGCCGGAAAGGAACCTACCGCAAACACGAGAAGAGCTCGTATTACAAAAGAGGTTAGTGTGGGAATATTTTACTTGAACCACATTTGAGGAGAAGAATGATGCAAACTTTGCCTTTAATCGAAATGAATTAATTTCTCGAGTTCACAAGGCTTACTTACGATCAGAAGGTGTTGATTGGAATCTGCATATGAAGTCCAAATTTCCATATTAATTATATTTTCACATTTCAGCACATATTTTAAGATTCTAGTGCAGATTACTTTACCTTTATTATTCCGCACAGGAAAACCGAATCCATCCTTCCGTCCATTCCCAAAATTGGTATGTGTCTTGCCAATCGTATTTAACACATGTTTTGTTTCATTGATGCACACATATCGTAAAAAGATTTGGTAGACATTTGGCGGTTTATGGATTTTTTGATAAGAGCAAATCACTTCCCTGATGTAAACTGTGAGTCAACTTAAGATTTGGCTGTTTAGTTTCACTGGTCAGTGACCAGCCTTTGATATATTATTCCCAAAAGCGTTTGACCTTGACCGTTGACAATGTTTCACTTTGATAAGAATTCTGCCTCGGCCTGCAGCATTGATGTTCAGAGATTGGTCTTTGATTCTTAAACATATGTGTCCCAAATGTTTTCTTCTTCAGAACATTGAGATAAGATTATTTTTTTAAACCAATCAAAGACCATCTTATCTTAAACATTGATTTGAATATAAACCTTTTCAATCTCATTAAAATAAGGTCTAAAATTGATTCATTATATTGATATACCCACTGGCTCCCTCTTTTAAGATCTTTGGCATTCAGCTTGAAGCTGATTTCCCTGTAACCTGTTGCCCGGGATTGGTCCCAAAATTACACTATACAGCGTTAAATCATCCGTTAGCACAGCGTTCACGATGTTCTTCCAGGGTAATGTTTAAACTACTCTTTTTTAACCACTTTTATTCTTTGAAGCATGATATTTCACCGTCGTGTTTTGTTTTTAATTTTCTTTAAACGAAGTCCAACGATGTATGAAACTGTTCTTATTTTCACTTCAATGAAAACGATCTGTTCTAAGCGATATCACTTTCAATGTCGATAACCAAAACAATATTGAAACTACTTCGTTTTCTTTTGATAACGAATCTCTATCAATGAATGGAAATCTGAAGTGTGTCACGTCAAGGAACAATCATCACCCGTCAGAATTTGGTGTGACTTTTGATATTAACTCTCTTAAAGGGAAGTATCACGTTTATCCAATTATACATAAAATTAATGTTCTTTTTTTAAATTTAAAGGCCAAATCATCCCATGACACGGCTTGATAATCCGTTTTAGTCGTTTTATGCCGTTTCATACGAAAACTAAGTGGCGGCCATTTTAACGTGAACACATTTTATTATTCAGAATTACAAAAACGATTCCCATGGCTTAACGAACAAGGTACACTCGTTCTTGAACTTAAATATCCGAAGTTAGATTGGTATTTTACTGTTGGTTACATAAATTTCCAAATACATTTTTACGACGTATTTGAGCAAAAAAACGTGCTACTGCCCCTTTAAACATGACAATATGTCAGCTTTAATCATACGTTTATTACTATGATATAACTGCTGATGTATACTGTAAAACGTTTCAGATATTACCATTTACTTTGTTAAGAAACTATATTTCCAGAGGTTGATTTAATTTACTGCCTTTACAATTAATCTTCTATAATTGGAAATTAAAAGCATTTATTGCCCATATGATTAAACATAAGCAATGTCATATTGATCATATGTGAACTCGTGCACAAATAAATTTACCAAGATGGGATTGTTTCATTGCTGTTCACGTATGTTGTCGACTATGATGCGATTAGACACGATTTAGGCCGTTTTCAGGCCCATTTAATGCAATTTATCCAAATGATTTAATGCGTTGTAATTGAACAAAATGATTTAATACGTTGTAACTAGACAAGATGAAAGACAAGGTATTACCCTTGAAATGTATCACATGACTCAAAGATAACGCGTATACCCTCAGGTATTATTAATATTTACATTGGTTTTATGAAAATCTTATACTCTCTTCCTTATATTTACACTATTAACATTGAACATTAACTACTAACTCTCGTTTTATAAAAATAGGGCCGACCACTACCCGATCAAAAATCTTTTAGCTCTTGTAGATTCTTGTACATATACTCAGTAAAGGCACTATTTTTTAGCACATATTTCCCCGCTCAAATTGGTTCTTTTAGTACATATACACTCACTAGTTTTATATCCTTTCACTAAAATGCTCATTATTCTAAGTCCTTTTAGGATATAAAAAATCGTCAGAGTCGTTTAAGACGGGAAATATCATTTTTATAAACGACTGAACGAAGAAAGTCTTTTGCAGCTTTTGAATGTGTAGTAATCTTTTAAATGAGACCAAAGGATAAAATATTCCTTAGTTAATTATTTTTGTAACTTCATCGATTTCATGTAACCAGTAGAAGCTATGATGTACATGTAACATTATCTAAAGAAAGCGTCGTTCTTTTATCTTTATGAAAATAATATTGATTATTGTTGATTATAGTATGTACTATGTTATTGCAAACAAATATATTTCGATAAACTTGTTTACAAATATGAAACTGGTATATATTAATTTCAATATGAAATTTCATCTTTTGTTCTTATTTGAAACACAATTGATGTGGCTTTCACTTGGGAAATTACAAAGCAATGGTAGGAAACTTTGTGATGTCAACTGTGAAAATACTATATTCACTCTTAGAACATGAAAGTTTGATATTGCTTTAGTTACTCACGTGACATAAACATGATATAAGAAACTTCCTGATGTAAAGTTTGATAATGCTATAGTTACTCTTGTAACGTAAACATGATATAGGAAACTTAGTGATGTAAAGTTTGATAATGCTATAGTTACTCTTGTAAGCAGTTTTGTTTTATTCATCTTTTTATAGTACACGCTATAAACAAAAGTAACGTTAACGTTTCTTTACACTATACATTTTAGAATGTGTATGTTTCAATTACAAAGTATTGGTCATACTTATTCCTTTGAGGAGAATTAATTTAATCTTTCTGTTGTATATATCAGGAAATAACTCAATTCTGAATGTAATTTACATCTGTGTAAATTGTAATAATAAAGTTCAACCTATTACTAAGTGCGTTTAGCTTAGAAATGAGAAACGTACGCACCAAAGCTACTGTGGACTTCTTTGTGAGATCCATCCGGGTGTTACAAATGTTCAGCATTTTGAATGAACACGACTCTGTGACGTAAACTGAGCAACAAAAGAAACAAACCACATGTTCATCGTAGTAGATAACAAAATACTGGTACCAGACTTTGATTGTTTGTGATTGTATTGTAAGAAATTTCTCACTTACACTAGAGTATTAATTTTTTTATTTCATTCTAGTTCCAGTACATTAGGGGAATCGCATTTTCAAACCGTTTTCGGACCAGAATGTTTGGAATTAAAGTTAAAACTTTATGAAGAAATTATAATTTATAAGAAGATGTTTTTGACATATAAGACCTTATTGGTCATTAATTTTTAAACGCAAAATTTCTGTAGCACTGCTAAAAAAGCGTTTAACTCTCCTGCCGCGGCTAGTAAAGGAACATCCAATACAAGGATTTCATTATCAGATATTTTCTTATTGAAGAAATTGTCTTTTATGCATGCCACCAATGTTTTTATTTGAGATTTAGTTGATGCAGAGTTTCAGGCAATGCATTTTACTCAGAGGATGAGAATTCTGAACGTAATTAACCTTTTATGAAATGTATGGGAGCGCATCGTTGCCAGCAGTGAGAAAAAATTACGTAAGTTCTAATTACATTATATATAACAATTCATTAGATAAAGGTATCAGCCAATTAGAAACGCGTATCATCTAATTAGATAAAAGAATCATCAATTAGATGTTGAATACATTTTTAATGTATAAAAACATTGTTGTATTAGATGAAACTAAAGACTATTTAGATGAAGCTATCATATAATTAGATGAAACTATCATGTAATTAAATTACACTATCATATAATTAGTTGAAACTTTGTCTTATTAAATGAAACTATCATCTAATGAGAAGTTAAGAATATTTTTTTCATTCTTGCTGTCATACGCTTCCATAGAAATGAGTACTTTTCAAAGCTAAGCTTAATTCATTCTCACAAAGATATGTAAGTGAATTCAACTTTGCTCATGTTACTCTTCATTCTCTTGATTTTCGATTTCATTGTTTATTGAGTACTACAAAGTCTACTATAAGGCCTTTTCATATAGAAATTCCAACAGTGTATAATAAGAATCCATTAACAACGTTTTTATTCCTAAAGTGTTATAAAGTCTGCAAATAATAACTTTAAAATAGTGACATACATGTAAATATTTCAGAAATGTCGATCCTACAGTGTGGTTCTTAGTGACAGGGTATCTACAGGTTAAACGTCTAGAAAATGCAACATATCTTCTCATTTTATTTTGTAAATAACACGGAAATAATTGACTGTATGTAACATGATATATTGCATGAAATCATTCAATTTCAAATCAATCAACCCATTGAGTTTGTTGCAATGCCTTTAAAAAGGCAATTTCATTTTTTAAGCAACCTGCTACTTCGTTACCAAACTTCCGATTCAAGGCAACACTCGCGCAAGGCTTAGTTACTAGCTGATTATAAAATAATTTCATTTCTTAACCACGATGTGTAAGTCAAATAGCAACCTCCGCCCTCGGTTGATATAGAAATGAACACGCTCGCTGCCGCTCGCGCGTTCATTTCTATATCAACCTCAGCGGAGGTTGCTATTTACTACTAAGCCGTTCTTGTTACAACAAAATGCGTGCAATGTCCTCATCGGCGACTACCAATAACCTTCAATAATTTTCAGATTTGACTATCAAATTCAGATGTACAACGATGAAGAGGTGGCACAGTGAAAATGCAAAAAGCACTTGAAGGTTTAATCCACTTAAACCTATATCAACGCACGTCAATTTACAACTGCGTTTACAACTACTTGTAACTTCGGATTATTTGCTGTACGGGTTCTCCGCGTACCCAGATCCGTTTGGACTGTCGCGTTTAGGTCCCCTGAAGAACAGGCCTACCAAGGTAACGGATCAAATAACCTCCAAATGGAACAAATAACCGCATGAATGGATTAGATAACCTCAAAAACGGTACTAATAACCTCGTCAGCGGTATTAATAACCTCAAAACGGAGCGAATAACCTCAAAACGGATTCAATAACCTCGATTTGCGCAGCGCATCCCTACGATCTACCCAGTTTGAGTGAAGGAGCCCAGTCTTTTGTTTATGTTTACGCCTGCGGCTCTCATTTTGCCTGATAAAAAAAAACAATTTAAAGGTATTTAGGCCTACTTGAATCCAAAAGTTACGGTAATCTAATGATGATTTGGTCACCGACACAATAATTTTACTAAAATTTGGAAATATGTATTGTGGTTACGAGAATCAAGAATAGGCATATCTATATTTGCAAATGGTGAAATAAATGAATGAACCAGATGTATCTAAAAAGTTTTAAAAAATCGAAATATCAAACTACATTTTCTTCGAAGTTCGCTGGTTTGAAGTCTGCCTAAATTGAAAAAAAATATTTTTTCTTTATAAAGTATTGCCCGTTTGGCTTGTACTTTTGTTTATGAACAGCTGGATAGTCAATGATGAGACATGTGACATGGAAAATTCAGGATTCTATATGTGTTGAATGTAACATTTTACTACAAATATAAGAACTAACTCCAAAAAAAAAATGTTTACGCAAAATATGTAGTAGTTACTTCATCCAATCACTCGAGCTGGATCTAGTTACACCACACCTGATCGCTGTTTGATTGACAGCTGAATTCGTCGAGGACGGTAGTCCGAGACGCAAATTCAGCTGTCAATCAAACAGCGATCAGGTGTGGCGTAACTAGATCCAGCTCGAGTGATTGGATGAAGTAACTGCTTTGTACCACGCCCACATTGCACGTTGTCAAAATCTGAACGAGATCTGCGCGGGATATTTGAATTTGTAATCATTCAGTTTCACACCGCCACTAGTCACGAGTGGGCTGACATGATTGACGACCTTATACGTTGTCACAAATAATGAAAAATGGGTTATATTTGATAGTTCAATTTGTTTGAATGTGTATGGTGCTCGTTGCCATTAAAACTTGAATTACTTGTCATTTTTTCGAAAATTTACATCTTTTCAACTGATTCCTTAAGGGCGTGAACAATAGGCGTGGCTTGCTAAACTGCAGCGAGCCAATGAGATAGCTACGATCAATGGTTACTTCAGGCCGTGGTGTAACTATTAGATACACCACGGCCGACATCAAAGGGACCGACGCGCGGGCATGGTACAAAAGGAGGATATCAAAAGGTTTAGAATTTAAAAAAAAATCTTGTTTCATCATAAAGATAGAATATAGTTAAGTACAATGTTGACATTGTTCCGATATAACCAAACTTGAATATTATCAAAAGATTTAATATTTTTAGAATACCAATTTCTCTGAATGAATTATTTTTCTTTCTAAATATTGTCATTTTTCTTTTTTTCCCTGATATTAATAAAATTAAGCTAGTGTCGATGAATGAAATAAAAAATTCACAAGTTAAAAATCTGTACTAAATATTCCAAATCGGAGTAGGCTGTTTATCAATAATTTTTAAAAAAATATTTTTTACATCATTTTGTTCAGAATGAAATTTTGTACCAGAAAATAATTAAGGTGCATGACTGGGAGTTCGGTCCAGCAAGCAAGGACTGCTTATGCATTGAAAATGAGAGAAAAAAATCAAGGCAATTCGAAGCAATGGAAAATTCGTGCTGATAGTATTTCATACAAATTAACGTATCAATCGTTATAAACTTAACCCGGAAGTGTAGGAAATCTATTCAGCTTTATATGTTCTAAATGCAATATTAGTTTATAACATCGATTATATCTATATCATCTAACGTCCATCTCTCATTGTAATCGCCAAAACAGGAATCATATGTCTAAACGATCCCTGGCCAAACAAACCGGATCAAAAAGTCTGTATCAGTTACACCACACAGAGATCTTCAAATCAAGATATTGAGAAATTATTTTCATATTGTACAAATTCCATTTAAAACTAAAGAGAGAATACATTTTTGCAGCTGAGAGTTGAAGGATTTATTTACTTTTAATCTCGAATAGTCGTGAAATACAATCTACGCACTTGTGACATCAGCTACGGAACGCATCGGGGAAAGTGTCAACAACTCACTTGATGTCTGCGCCGGTCATCATCAGACCCATATTTTGTTTGTTATTATTTTTTTAATTGAGCACAAATATAATCTTATTTGATGTTTGAAATTTACAAATTTTCATGAATGTAAAAAAAAACGCGTGATATTTACATAATATAAACAAATTATTTGATATAATCCCCATAACATGTCCCTTCTCATTTGCAATCATTATTGAGAATTAACACTTGGGATTTTGTTTGAAAACGGATCAACTTCTATGAAGGACAACATTCCAAACTAAAAATAGTGAACAACAAGACCTCTACAATTATAATCGTACAATAAAATTATATTTACACGATAAATAAATTTGTGATCTACGATTTTAGTGCGTGTGTAGCAAAAGTCAAATTCGCCGCAATACAAACTCAACTAAAACTATCGATCGATTACAGTCTCACGTCACATCCAACACGGTTCATGCATGCGAACACAGTTACGATTTAATTTTTTGATTATCTGGTGGTAAATGTCTTCTAGTTTGATTGTAGGGCTATATGAAAATAACATCAACATTTGACAAAATCTACTCACAGGGATTTTATTCGTGACCGAATCCTGTTACGCGATCGCTTGGTCTACATATTATGCAAATTATGACCTCATCGGGTCAAAGACAGTGAATGGAACACCGCGGTTAAGATAAAATTACGACATTATGATAATTTATTTTTGATTTATGGGGGGAAATTTCACTGCTAGCGTAACTTTGTTGACAGCCGCTGGCGTAAACATAAACAAAAGACTGGGCTCCTTCACTCAAACTGGGTAGATCGTAGGGATGCGCTGCGCAAATCGAGGTTATTGAATCCGTTTTGAGGTTATTCGTTCCGTTTTGAGGTTATTAATACCGCTGACGAGGTTATTAGTACCGTTTTTGAGGTTATCTAATCCATTCATGCGGTTATTTGTTCCATTTGGAGGTTATTTGATCCGTTACCTTGGTAGGCCTGAAGAAGTGGCGCAGAGAACGGGCTATATACGGGAAGATTTTATTTCAACTACAATTAATACATACAGCTTACACACACGTTCCTTGCCTTAACTTGTACGCGTAATTTCGGATTGTTTGCCTAACGACTCCACTTGTGCCGAGATATGCTGTAGATAAATATCCATTTTAGTATATGCTAAACTAAATGGTTTCTTGGTTAATGTAAATATGTATTGTCGGTTTTTAGACACACTCGAACCGCAAATCGACAGGGATCCGAAAGTTAATGATCACGCTTCGTCTTTGCAATAACTTCGGATAAAAGTCTTAGCGACGTTTTAGGTTCACCCACTAGTCCTATGCTGACAAGCATAACTACACACACGGAATAAAATTCGGACTTTCGGATCTTACACGAAGGATCCGAAATTGCTAGCGATAGCGCGCTATCGCTGCAACAATGCGCCGGTCTCGCTGTTGAGGATAGATTGAGAACTAAATCCCGTGAAAAGTATCACGTAAACAGATATTTTAACTTTCACAGTATGTATGAGAAAAGTAAGCATTAATTCTTTTCCTTGTCATGAATTCAGTCAATCAAACATTCATTTATATTTTTTCTTTAAAAGTTGGTTTGAAAAAAGTTAATGTCCATCGGAGACCATAAATCGGAATTCCCCTATGACAGAATCATCAATTATATTAATTAGCTGATAATGGTGCCCACCCCTATTTGATTAATGAACTGACCCTTTTTCACTTAAGTATAACAACCATCTCATCTGGTGTGATTCTTCAAACATAAATATTCCAAAGTAAAAGATTTAAAAAAGTATGTTTGTATTATTTTTTGTAAATACTTTATCATATTCTGTTACAAACATAGAGAAATTTCCTTACTGTTACCACATAAGTAAATAACTGTTTTTATACCCCCCAGTTAGATTGTTCATGTATGCGGGATATTGAGCCTTCATACTGTCCCTCCATCACAAAATTTTATCTGGAGAGTGTCATGTACTAAAAATACTGACTTCACCATATTGACACACATGCTAACCGTAACCTGTAGTTTTTCCCTCAAGGGTTTGAACTTTATCCAAACTTTATTTTCTGCTGTTTTAATGGAACAATGACTCAAACAGCAATTCTATGAGAAGTTATGTTGTCCAGAGCATATCTCCTATAGTACACCCACTAGTTTCAACAAATTAAACACATGTCACCCATAACCACTAGAAGTTTCTTTTTAGGATTAGATCTTCAATCTTATTGAAGTTTCTCTGGAAACAGTTACATCTATGGCAACAACTTTTGCCTGAAATAAACATGCTGCCCCTACCATTTTCAATCATCATTCTGAAATGTGCTTTTGTATTAACAGTCATATGTGAATTATCTATTCATCAATATCTGTAGGTGTGAAGTCCATTTGACCAGAGTTTGGTAATGTGAGCTGTCCTCACTTCTTCACTTGTTTTTACAATATATTAGTTCTTATTTTCATATGCATTTCCTGTCTATTTGTAATACATACACATTTGCCCAAAATCAATATGATATGTTTATTTTCCCCTAATGATAAAAAGACATCAAAATAGTTTGAATACCTAAAAATATGTAAATGTCCATTCTGATTCACATCCTGTCTCAGGGTAAGGCATATATGCTCTCGCTCCACCTATATATGCGAGAGCGTTCATGTTGTTTTATGTTTTTTTCTGAAAATATTTTTACTTTTTTAGTTAGAGTACTTGCATCGGCCTGGTCAATGAATATATTTGAGTTACAGTCCAAGTTGTATTTTATTAAATGAACACTTTACGCAAAAATTATAGGCTAGAAAACGTTTTGCATAGATAATGAACTATGATTACTATGGTGACTTATTTTAGCTATTATATTTAGTTATATTAATTTACATGTATATGGTAAGATGGAAATGCCGATTAAGGATACAAAGTGTTCATTTTATATTTTGTGATGTCTTCTATTTCAAGCTGTGTAATGCCAAATCACATGCAATTTCATTATTTTTTACATTTTATAAATATTATTCATTAAAATATCATATGTCTATATAATGTGCTTGGTCATTTTCTGAGGTAAGAAATTTACGAAATTCAATCTTTTTCAAATTTTGAATGTGTCTTCTACCCTATGTCTATGGATAGTTGCAGATGTATGTAACACATGATATAGTGATTTCTTTCTTATTTTGGGTCAGTACACTGGGTTCAAATTCAAGTTTGTAAGGTAATACAGACATCTGCTAGAATTATGGGAAGTTTGACCATGCTGACGTTTTTGCTCGTTATTACAAAGATATATGTAATGAATTTTGGCCGACCTTTGGGATTTGTAATCGTCTGATGAGTCTTCTTTATTAGAATTGTACATAAGTTTCTCAGGAAGTTACATGTTAATGTCATCGCAAGTCTCTGTACCAGTATGTGAATGGAAAAGGAGATGATTGACTAACGTAACAGACCACCCTGTGAAGTTTGAATTCATAAAATGTGTTTGATAGATTTGAAATTATTGGAAGTTTTCCCCAGTTTGATAAATATAGATCATTACATAAAATGTGTGTCATACCATGTTTACGAAACATGTATAAATTTTATAATGGTCGAGCGTGAGCAAAGACAATGCATATCATCATTTATTTAAAGTCGTGTGACATTATAGCTGGTTAAATAAATCTTTAAGTTTATTTTCAATTATGATATTTTATAGAGCTACACTCCTTTACTGGTAAACTAAGTCATGAAATATAGGCATCGAAACAGACTTAATAGCACGTTCAGATCAAGCTACTGGTGATTTAAACCTCCAATCTGCAAGTGATTTTTGCGCAGATCTAAACTGCTCGTGATTTTCGTGCAGATCTAAAATGCACCTACACGCGAAGCTCCTGCAGGTAAACGGGATCATCTTGTTGATATAACAACTTGCATGTGGAGTGATATTTGGATGCAATTAAAATAGGGTATCGATGTTGTCGAGTAGTATCTGATACAGAAATAAAATGTTGTTTTATTCTGTATGTTGGGATATTGAAAACGCTTAAGCTTTGATTACAAAATATTACATAACTATCACCTGAAATTCTTATTTGAAGCAGTTTTTTGGTAAACCAACCCTATTTAATTAAGACGTTCTAATGTGTGAAGGATATACACTTCTCAATAAAATATGGAGTATACATACCCAAATTTTATAAATCCTGTCTCAATTTGCCATTACTTGAATATTTAGAGTATATCAACCACAATGTATATATTCTACTTAAGGTCGTTCAAACCTGAATAAGAGATTCGCCAAAATGGTAATTAATCTCATACTGTAAATCAGGGCCCGTATATTGCTTGAAAAAAGTTGAAAATACAGGATGGTCAGCCATTAGCTAGAATAAGCTGATTTTACGACTGCTTCACTCTCTTTAACAAAGCTGGTTTTCTGCTTGGTCTGTAACAATGTTCTACAGATTTTACCTTTTTCACTTTTACCTATGATCTATGGGCACAGGAACCCCTCACATTCCTGATTTCTGGAGCAAATTATAACCACAATCATGATTTGTCATTACCTTATGGAAAATAAAAATAATAATTTAAACAATATAGTCGCAAGCGACGACAAAAGGATTCAGCGCATAAAAAGCACATTCAGTACAAAGATAGTAATGTTAGCTAGCTTCTCTGAAAATTTCATGAAGATTGGTGCATGCATTAAGCTACAGCGGCATGTTTTATCTGGAAATTGCGATTATTGCAAAGAAGTTGATATTGTGCAAAAAGTATGCTACTTAGGAATTCGTCGTCATTTGCTTTTTTGCTCGTGATGTAATTGCCTATAGTTTAAATCAAATTACAGGTCTCTAAGTGCATTTTGAAAAAAATTCCCATGTTAATTTTTCGAAATTTGGATCGTACTGTGCCTTTAACACTTAAGCCGATTAAGCCCAAAAGCTTATTGTGGGTTCGTCTCATGCAGTTCTATCAGACTGGTAACTTTGGCTGTAATAGCTTGAGCGGTTTTGGCTGAATCGTGTTAACAAGAATCGTCGAATCATGACAAGCAATTTCTGGAACAAATAAGTTGATATTGTGCAAAAACTATAATAGTTATGAAATCGTCATGATTGACTTTTTTGTTCATACTGTTATTACGCTTCATTCAAAACAAGTTTCAGGTCTCTAAGTGCATTTTTTAAAAATTGCCCATGTTATTTTTTTGTAACCATATTTTTGCTGTTTTTGATCGTTTATTGTGAACGAAATTGACTGTTCGCGATCAATGTTTTAACAGTTTCTGTAAGTGAACATACTGGTCTTACATTCCTGAAAAAAAAATGCAATTGTGAGTCTAACTTTTAGAGTTATCTGCCCTTGAATATGCTAAAACGAGCAAAGTCGCCCGACTTTGCAGGGTTGCTGAGAAAAAAGATTTAATGTTAGCATCTTGAAAAATATAAATTCAAAATTACAGTGCTTCAGCTACATTGAGTATGAATTTCAGCTCTTAGATGCAAGTATCTTCAGAGAAGAAGATTCTCAAAGATGCATGGGGTCCGGAAATTTCAAAAAGTTAATTAAAGCAATATGGCGGCCAAACTACTCATGTTACGAATTTGCCATGATTGACTTTTTTGCTTGAATTGTTACTGTGCATCTTTTAAAAAAAGTTGCAAGTCTCTAAGTGCATTTTGAAAAATTTTCCCATGTTAATTTTTCGAACTTTGGATCGTACTGTGTCTTTAACGCTTAAGCCGATTAAGCCCAAAAGCTTATTGCAGGATCTCCTTATGAAGCTCTATCAGGCTGGTAAGTTTGGCTTTAATAGCTGTAGCGGTTTGGGCTGAATCTTGTTAACAAGAATCGTGGAATAAAAAAAAAATAATAATAAATATAGTCGCAAGCGACGACAAAAGGATTCAGCGCATAAAAAGCACATTCAGTACAAAGAAAGTAATGTTAGCTAGCTTCACTGAAAATTTCATGAAGATTTGTGCATGCATTAAGCTTCAGCGGCATGTTTTATCTGAAAATTGCGATTATTGCAAAGAAGTTGATAATGTGCAAAAAGTATGCTACTTAGGAATTTGCCCTGATTTGCTTTTTTGCTCGTGATGTAATTGTCTATAGTCTAAATCAGATTACAAGTCTGTAAGTGCATTTTGAAAAAAATTCCCATGTTAATTTTTCGAACTTTGGATCGTACTGTGCCTTTAACACTTAAGCCGATTAAGCCCAAAAGCTTATTGTGGCTTTGTCTCATGCAGTTCTATCAGGCTGGCAAGTTTGGCTGTAATAGCTTCAGCGGTTTTGGCTGAATCGTGTTCACAAGAATTGTGGAATAATGAAAACCTATTTCTGGAACAAATAATTTCATAATGCGAACAAACTATGATACTTATGAATTCGTCATGATTTACTTTTTTGATTGTATCGTTATTACGCTTCCTTCAAAACAAGTTTCAAGCCTGTAAGTGCAATTTGAACAAATATCCCATGTTAATTTTTTTTAAACATATTTTTGCTGTTTTTGATCGTGTATTGTGAACGAAAATGACTGTTCGCGATCAATGTTTTAACAGTTTCTACAAGTCCACATACTAGTCTTACATTCCTGAAAAAATATTGCAATTGTGAGTCTAACTTTTTGAGTTATCGCCCCTTGAACATGCTTGTATGAGCTAAGTCGCCCGGTTTTGCAGGGTTGCAGAGAAAAAAGTTTTAATGTTAGGACCTTGAAAATTAAAGATTTAAAATTACAATGCTTCAGCTACATTGAGTATGAATTTCAGCTCTTACATGCTAGTATCTTCAGAGAAGAAGATTCTCAAAGATGCATAGGGTCCGGAAATTTCAAAACGTCAAAAAAAGCAATATGGCGGCAAAAGTATTCATGCTACGAATTTGCCATGATTGACTTTTTTGCTTGCAATGTTACTGTGCATCGTTTAAAAAAAGTTGCAAGTCTTTAAGTGCATTTTGAAAAAATTTCCCATGTTAATTTTTCGAACTTTGGATGGTACTGTGCCTTTAACGCTTAAGCCGATTAAGCCCAAAAGCTTATTGTGGCTTTGTCTCATGAAGCTCTACCAGACTGGCAAGTTTGGCTGTAATCGCTTCAGCGGTTCGGGCTGAATCGTGCGCACAAAATCGGTGGAAGAAAAATAATAATAATAATAATAATAATAATAATAATAATAATAATAAAACACGCCAATAACAATAAGGATTCAGCAAAATTTGCTGAATCCTTAATAAAACACGCCAATAACAATAAGGATTCAGCATTTCTGCTGAATCCTTAAATATAGTCGCAAGCGACGACAATGCCAGGATTCAGCAAAATATAAGCACCCGTGGCTCTTGGGGGCAAACTAAGTGCTTTTCCAAGTTTAGATAGCGTTTTGAAGAGATTTTTTAGTGCACTGCAGTTGATTTAGCCGTATTCTGAAGCAAAATGACGTTTTGTATACGTTTTCAGTACGTAGCGAGACATAGGAGCGGAAGTGAGGTTTACTCGATGTACACGGCCTGCTGCCAGTTGAGGCAAGAAAGCAACAGCATCATAATGTAAGGGGTATGTGGAGGGGAGGCAGTATAGGTTTGAAAGTTGAAAAAGGGTTAGTGTTTTCCTTCAGCGTGATCAGGTGCTTTGCCGACACTGGAATATAGTTCCCGAATGCTGGTACATAGGTTGATGATCTTTACATATATAAATAATCAAGACTATGTCAGTCACTCAGCTCAGGTCAGTCAGGCAGGCTTTTTTGCTCGCTTGATCAGATTTTGACAGTTACTGACGCACTTGCATGCTTTTGGTCTTCTCGCACACGTCGACCATACGTGCAGTCGTACGGACTTTTGCTCCAAAGAGCAATTTCGTCCCTCTGCAGACTGTCGATTACGTGCTTGTTTATAAGACATCAAAGAGTATTTCTCTCAAACTTTGCCCCATGTCGCATATCTTGAGAGTTTTCCTTCAACTTTTCAAATTAACCCTTGCTAACGCACGTAACGAATCTTGATACAAGAGCAATGTAGACTTTATCTGTCAACTTTTGCCCTTTCACACATGCAAGAGCGCATGTACCTGCATTTGGACATGTCACAAGTCTTGACCGTTCTTCAATATTGATGTTTTCCTTCAATTGTTTGCAATTTAACCCTTGCTAACGCACTTAATTGACGTATAGTATGATGCAAACTTTGACTCCCTCGTGTGAACTGAAATGACTGTTCGCGATCCATTTTATTCTTGATTCTTAATGACCTCGATCATGTTTACCTCTCATGCAAAATTCATGAAATTCGACGGGTAGGTATTTGAGTTATCTGCCCTTGAAGTTTGCGATTTTTGAAAATTTTGAAAATTGGAATGGTCGCTGTGGAAAAAGTATTGTGAATTTTTAGATTCTGAGACAATGTAGTTATAGGCCAATGCTTTAACTACTTATCATGTAAATATCGGGTCTCTACTGCAAGTATTAGCAGAGTGGTGATCCCTCAAATGTGCATGGGGTCTTGAACTTGCAAAAAGTGTGAAAATTCAAGATGGCGCCGAAATCACGTGACTTACGAATTCGCCATGATTTACTTTTTTGCTTGCAATTTAATTGCGCATCTTTTGAAATAAGTTTCAAGTCTGTAAGTCAATTTTGAAAAATTTTTCAATGTTAATTTTGAAAATTTTGAATGGTACTGAGCCTTTAATGCAATGTCCGAATTGGCTGAAAAGTTTCATGTCGCGAGGTCTTGGTAAGGGCTATAAGATTGTAAAGATTGGTTGTAATTGAGTCGCTAGTTTTGGCTGAATTTTGCTCACAAGAATCGTGGAATAATAATAATAATTATAATAAAAAACACGCCAATAACAATAAGGATTCAGCATTTCTGCTGAATCCTTAATGATTTGTCATGATTTAACAACTTTAAATATTTTGAAATTCTATATTTGTCACTATATTGTTGTATGATGATAAAATGTCTTTAGAATTGGTGTTATATGCTCAGAATCAGGTCACAAATCTTGTTATAACCATTGTGGGATGGATGCATTATTAAATAATTTTTATATTCCATGTAAATTCTTTTAATGATAATATTTTAAATGACCCCAAACATAATTATTTCTATGACTAAGTTAAAAGCTTATCTAGACGTAATTTTTCAGGATATTTTGCAAAGCGGATATCCTATTGCAATATTTGTGCATCATATGGTTTGTATCATAATTGATTTATCAATTACTTTTCAATAACCTATAATTGTAGAAAATGCATAATATCACAAATGAAAACACATCAATAAGTTGACAACAATATGCAGTGGATCTTTTAACCCAAAATTTCAGATAAGTTTGCTATTATTTTGTTGTGTTGGATTTTTAAATGATTAACATGCTTAAAAGAATATTTATTTGATTTGTAAGCAAGTATAGAATAGAAGAAGAAAAAGCAAATCATACTTGTATGTCTGTAACCGTTATACACTTGTGCTGATAACGAAGACACTTATTTGAGGTACATTTATAATACCTCACTCTCCTTTGAAAACACTTTTTTTCAGTCACCCTTGTTGTGAAAAAGACATCCCTGCCAGGGGCGTAACCAGGAAACTTTCAGTTGTAAGCACAACTTAAGGATGTATTAAACCGAACTGACTAACACATCATACCAATCAAATGTAAAGGTACCATCAATATTATCTATGGAAAGAATATCGCAATGAACAACTTGTAACAAGAACAAGACAATTAAACTTCTTTGAAACATCAGCTTCACTTGAAGAGAAGTGCCATTTTGCGAGTTTTTTCCTCTGCGAAATCATCCACTAGCTTATCAAAATTGACATCAAATCATATGTAGATATGAAGAAGTGCAAAGTCCATTACCATTGTCGATCTGAGATACGTTTTAAAACGTCTCATTGCGCTAAAGGAGAGCCCGGCATTAGCAGAAGACACTAGCATTGCCACTACTATTTTCACAGCAACATTGATTTTAGGATAGAGATCCCCTTTGCCAGCAGTGATGATCGATGGTTTCTTCTCTTCAGGAACATTATGCAAACGTGAACGCCATCTTATGATCTCAACAGCTCGTTGCTCATGTGGGTTCTCGTTAAGCTCACCGAATTGGCTAAATAGTCTAGTACCTATTTCATCTGTCATGTTATGGATCAGAGTTGGCACAAAATACTGGGCTTCGAATTGGCCATTCGGACAGACAAGTCTGCCTTCTAATTGCTCAGCCATGTGATCAAGCATGTGGTGGAACAGGTCCCTCTTCCAGTATTTTCAGGTGTGGATGCAGGGGCAGTGTCGTGCATTGTTTGACGGCTCACACATCTGGGCTTTGGAGGAATAATGTCATATTTGTTTGACATATGATGTTCTCCCACTAAGTTCCAGTTTGAAAGACATTAAGTGATAAAATTCAGAAATTACCTTAAGGGAGAGCTATCTTCCCTAATATAAAAAAAGTCTTTGAGTTGTACAACATTTATTAACAAAAAGTATGCAACATTGTAATCAAAATAGGAGCACAATTTTTGGTCAAGAGATGAACTGATATATCTGTCCAGTAGCACAATATTCAGTCTCTCTCTAACAATCAATAGATGTACCTCAGTCAAATTTACAGTAGCATTTTGTCACTGAAGCACTCATAAAATCATACCCTAGATTTAACATATAAATCACTGAAGACATATTTACGGTCACAACCTGGATGTAAGTCATTTTTCATCTCATTGCTAAAAATTAAAAAGTAATCATTAAATATACCATTACAAAGTGTGTTATCACCTTAAAAAATGTGCAAAATGCACATATCTAACATGATACATCAAATATGATCATTTAAATTTACCACATATTGTTATGAAAATTTAAATGATAAAATTTGATGTATTGACCCTTTACCGTAGTCTCATTTCTATAATGGACACAGTCTTGCTTTAAACTTTGTGAATCCATTCCTTAACTCAAATGATTAAAGGTGTTCACACTAAAGTGGCCATTGGCAATTTTCTATTGATACTAGACAGTTTAATCTACGATTGATTGGTTTGAGCAATGAAAAAATTTTCCTTCTGAAGAAAAAAAACATATCTATTCAAAATATTTGAGCTTTAATTTGAAACATCAAATATATGTGCAACAGTGCCTTTAATAAAGTAATATAGATTTTCCTTTTGAGCATTATACAAATATCATGATTTATTGTATAACATTCATTGCTTATTGTAACTTTTGGCAGTTTGTTTTTCTCGAGACTTTTCTCTTTGATAGGAAAAAATCACATTACTTGAGTGACATTAATTCTGCTAAGATGTGGTTATGATGTATACTGTCGGTAACATCACTCTATGAAACTGAGTTAAAGGGACACCGACTATGTTGTTGGGGTCAAATTTATCAAACTTCATAAATGAGGTTATTTCATTGACAAATAGTGGTTCTTTCTGAAAATAAGGGTCTCATTGATTATTAGTATGCATAGTGACAATAAACAGGAAAAGAGTCAATATTTATGCTCGAAAACCAAAACGATGCCAAGCGTCATTGACTCAAACGTAATTTTGGAAACCTGTTTATAGCAGACACAATGAGAAACATATATAATAGGTTGATGTTGCTCAGTAAGTTACTTAACTTAAAGTCATAGTCTCATTTTTGCAAGGCAAATTGTAATGCACGCCGGACAAATAGTTCATCACTCACAGAAATCTTTCCCCTGACGTTTGCAACAATTTCCAGAAATCTGCGTGCATTCTAGCCCTCAATAATGAAGTTCAAAACACCCTACCCTATGTCTTTGGCGAGCGTTAGTCCTTACAGCGTCACTTCGCTAAGGCCATGACGTGGAACACATGAAATTTCCCAGCTAAGTATCCAATGAAAATAGCCAATAGCTTACCTTTTTTCAAATACAGAAATAACAAAAAGTTGGTAAACTCAATGAAGAATGCGTCTGCCATAAGTATCGGCGCTGCAGTTACTAAATTTCCGGTATTTCGCGCTCGCGATGGGATTGCACTTGATTCGGTAACTCTTCGGTCTGAAATGGCATACGCCAATAAGCAGCGACATCCTAAACTTTAAAAATGAAAATCTTTGCAGACGCGACAGGAAATATTGGTGTAAGTGATTGGATTTTTGCTCATGAAGAATAAGTAGCCCAGTTTGGTTGCCTTACAAAATTGAGACTATGACTTTAAATTAAAATGTTAATGGATGCTAAATTTTGACTTCCTAAAATTTAAATGGCCGTTTGGTAATTTATAATCAAAAACAAGAAAATGTCATAATTTTGGCATTTAAAAGATAAAGATACTACCTAGGATATGGAAATCTAACTTAACTCAGGTCAAATGATATTTTGGCTGTATTTGAGCTACATACAAAATTCATGAAACATACGCTGTTTTGATTTTGTTTCTGAAGAGCATTCATAATATGATAGCAATACATAATTCAATAATTTATTCAACAGCATTTGAATTCAACAAACACCCTAAGATATTTCTTAAACTTTATTTGAAAATACATGCATAAGAACATGAATAGATCTTTCAGAATCGTCATCATGATTTCACTCTATCTGAATGGATATTCTACTTAACAGAGTTACTTCCCTTTGACCACACATGCCACTCTTATCTAAACAGTTTGTGGAATGTTTAACAGTAGAATTCATAGACACAAATTAATTCTCATTTTTAGTCATTGACTTTTATTAACTCAGACTACTAATTAATTTAATTTTTACTAAATATTTTGCTATTTCCATGATTTCACAAAAAACATTTGTTACAAAGATTTTTTTTCACACTCATTCTGACCAAAGCATTGCAATTAACATTCCTTTCAATTATGTTTAATAAACAATTCTTTTTATGATAAAACCATATAACAAGCAAATAAATGTAATGATAATAATTCATATCGTTTAAACCCGCTTTCGTTAAAACAACGATGTAATTTTACAAAAAAATTCATATAATCATAAAAAGAATCCATCAAATTCACTTTTCTAAAAACTTAACAAAATAAATAAACATAACAGACAGTAATTGTGACACAAATCATGATATCAATTGGGACCACATTATTATTTACATACATTTAATTATTCATCAAAAATGGTTTTATTCGGTTCAATCACAAAAAAAGTATGGACAGGGGAGGTTTGTTGTTTCACAATTTTGTAATTTCAAAAATTGAAAAAATATATCTCACTCTATTTACACAAATCTTTTCTACAAACAACCAGAAAACATGTTTCAAATATCCCTGCATTTAAGACTTCAAAACTTTTCAACAACAAGTTAAGATATATTTTAGTATTCTCAAGCTGCAGAGAGAAGAAAATTTTCACTGATCCACAAATTTTCATTTGCATGAAATTAGAATCTATGTTTTATTGCTGTTAAGTTCAAATGAACCCTATGTATTAATCTGGTAATATGTGATTATTATCAAATGAGTTTATTTACTGTCACTAAAAAGTAATAGTAAATTTACTTGATATTACAAATAATAGTTTGAGTCATATTTATCCTTTTATTACAAAATATCATGAAATAAAACTGTTTGGATGCACCAACCACCTTTTTGGATGCAAAGAGATTAAAAAGGATTAAGAGTATAATAATATCAATATTCTACTATATTTGACTTATTTATTACTCCAATTTATTACTAACATCATCAGCAACTAAAACAATCATTGATACTACATACCTTATATACTTTACAAAATAAGAAAATACACTCATTATTAATTCACCCATCTTGTTGTCAAAACAGACATCAGTTTCATCTGTAGGTAATAATAAACACTACCAACTTTCACATATATCTTTCATTAAAGAGGATTTTTCAAATTATCAACTTTCGAATCGTCTAATGATCAGGTGCAAAGAACTTATTGGATGCCTGATCCACCATTTTGGATGAGTGATCCACCTCTTTTGACATATGATTTATTTTTTTGGATGCATGATCCACCTTTTTGGATGCATGGTCCAAAACTGTTAACATCAAATTGTTGATTCTCTGGCAGAATCATCATTATCCCCAACATAGACACCACTTTCACAGCTCTCTAACCAAGAGGCGCTCCGATGAATTTCCTTTTCAGGGTCATTAGGGTCATCAGACATGCCAGTCATTGTATTACTAAATTGGTAGATCCTGGCCTTCGGAAAATGTCCCGAGATTATTAGGTAGTCTTTGACAGTCCTTGCTGTCACATGACACACAACACGAGCACACAACAGTACTATGAGAACATTCGCCGTTACAAAAACAAGATGGCGGGATGCATCTACGAGGGGAGACAACTCCGATATTACTAAACTGTGGATCTTTGTAAGGTCCAACTCTGAAATGAAAATTGATGTTTTGCGTGAATCACTAAAGCATTTTGATCACATAAACATGATTTATTATATCTATAAATTTATTCTGATAGGCCGTACAACAAAGATAATTAATATGATTACAGTTGAATAAATTATTGCCTTCATATAGAAAAAGTAACATTATTATTCTGTTGAAATTATATGTACCTGAACATATAGTGAACAAGGTAAGTGAAAAATTAAAGTAAAAGATATTAAGACTTGTTATATGGAGCAAATTTGGCTGTGTGAAAATTTATATTAAAGAATTTGTTATTATATGTTTTTTTACAAACATGAAAGAAAAGTTTAAGCAAAGACCATATTTAATGTTTATTGGTTTGATAACATTACTAACAATCACTATAGTTATAATATTATATCTCCATAAAATCTGACCTCTGCTATTTTCTATCTATAGTATATGCAGTCATGCTTGTATATGCAGATGACTTTAAAATATTACCACTGTAAGTTGTGACTTGAAGAGGCAGGAAGTTGCAAGATGAAAGAGGGGCATGTTGGGAAGGATTAAGGAAGGAGAGATCACAGACATCGGTGCCAGCATTGTCACAGAGTGAAGACAACATCAGTGTTAATATTTCCATCTGAAACAGCCATCATCATCATCATCATCATCATCATTGTCATCATCATATTCATCATCATCATCATCATCATCAACATCATCATCAACATCATCATTATCCTCATCATTATCATCATCATTGTCACCATCAAAATAAATCATTATATGCAGTGATGCACTGGTAACTTTTCCATGCAAATACACTATAGGTAAAGTAAAAAGGTAACAAAGCGAAAAACATACCCTACAGTTATAGAATTAAACAACATAAATTTTTTTATAACAATTTGGATCAAATAGTAAAATTTATGAAAGCTAGGATATGTTAATTATCTCAACTCAGAAAAATATATACATGAGTAATTCTGAAAATGAAACCTATACAGTGCCACTTTAAAGTCAATTAATAATGCTTTTTGTCCTTCCCGAAACAAAACCTTTAAGGCTTTTTAGGAAACAACAAAATTCATACCATCAGTGTTTGACAAAACCATGATCCATGTCTAACAATGACTCCATATCACTCACCTGTTTCTGCCAAGTGTTCCACAGAACTGTGTTAACATTTTCCACATCCCAGTCTACAGAAACCTTAAGTTCATGGAGACCTGTATTCATTGCCTCAGCCACTGTAGCAAGGTGTTGATTCACACTCTCTGTCTGCCACTCCAGCTCTTGCAGCATCAGGTCCACTCCTACCAAGGAGTGGAAGTTCTCGGGACACAGCCAGGAGTCAAGGACACACATAACACAACAGATGAACACAACAACAGCAGCGGAACACAAGACCCGCCAGAACATCTTGGACAAAAGAACTCTGTGCACCCAGCACATACAGGACATGATGTCCTGGACTAGCCAGATGTCCTGCATCTTTTCTTTGGATGTCTTTGTCTTTGTGGACATCTTCTGAGCCCAAATGTCACGTAAAATGTCTTCTTTCGAACGAGGGTATGACTGACAGAAGTAAACGTTATCATTTTCTGGATTTATCATCTCATTACCGTTTTGCGTATATGGACATTGTTGGTCAAAGAGGTCAAATTGCCTTGGAGGATTTTGTCCAGTTTTGGTCTTGAGGACCTTCCTGGCAGCTTCATCTTGAGGTATCAGCTCCTCACATCCTTCCTTGACCTCTTGAACTTGTGTATAAAGCCAGGCAAGTCGGAAGCCAAGCAGGAGGATGTCAACGAGGAGAAACAATCCTATTAATATGTACATCATTGAGCTGAGGTTCATATCTGTAGACTCTCTGCTTGTCAAGTTAGTTCTAGGCATCTTGGAACCTCCATCCAGAGTGGTCTCCCCTGGTGACCCTAACCTTTCCATTACAATGTATTTGTAGGCCTGAAGACTTGAGTTGGATACCCTGATGTGAGGAACACTTTCTGGTTTTATGGAGTTGATGTCTGTAGCAATGAGAGACTCCATGGAAGGAGCTAGGGAAGATAAACTGAAACAAGAATAAAATTTTCTTCAAATGAAGTAAAGGTTATGAATTTTTCAAATCCCCTTAAACATCAGCAATGATGCCCAAGAGAAGATCAATGAGGACTCAAGGTGTCAAAGTTAAGTTTGTAAACTAAAAAAGGAATGAGAAAATCATCCACTGAAATTTTCTTTTACATTTGTATGCAAAACAAAATGATTTTAAGAACATGGTCAAATCATTGGTACATCAGCAATAAACTTTGGGAAATTTTGGAAGGGAAGAATGTTTGTAACCTCAAATATATTTCCTTGGTCAGGTTATTGGAAGCATTGAATTAATGGAGAAATTAAATAGATCTCAATAAAACATAAAATGTGTGAGACTCAGGTGCTTCTGCTCTAGGAGCAAAAATTGAAACTGAGATAAGTATCAATTATACAAGGTATTATTGATCTAGAGAACCATGGCAGTGTAATCCTTTTCTGTCAAAGAGCAGAGCCAACTTAGTCTCACCACCTTCATATTGTACAGATGAGTATAGATTTTCCCTCTCAGATTAAAAATTAAAAAAATTGACATACCTGCGAGTGATCCGTCCACTAACTGACAACAATGCATCAGCCTTGTCCATCTGAAGCCATGTCATAAACTTGACCAGATGGGATGACGACATGGAATCAAATCCATCCTTTTTCTGCCTCAGGAACATCTCTCGAGGGAAGTCCAGCCACCCATTCTTAGATATCTCCTCAAGTTCGCTGTAGTACTTCTCTGTAAGTCGCTTGAAGTGTTTGTGAACTGTAGCATTACACTCCTCAACAAAATCCTGTATCTTCTCTATGTGTTTTGCAGCATTCTTGCGTGCCATGCTGTCGGCCAGAAACTGAAGAGATCCATTCTGGACATAGATCACTTGGAGCTGTTTCTCTAACACTGAAATCTGGTGGCTCAACACTGCAGAGTTCTCTGTGTTCAAATGATGCCCACATGCATCCTTTCTCTGCTTGTATTGATGCTTGAGATAGTTTATTTCTTGACTTTCAAACTTCCTTAGCTGGTCGACTGAGAGTCGAAACTCATGGTTTAATTTGTGCGTCAAATTTGATGCCTTTGAAAAATTGGATAAAACTGTCAAATGTGAGATGTAAAGGATTCCAAATGCAACAGAAAAGGTGAAAACAATTGAGTATGCACCATAGAGCAATATAAAAACCAGAATCAACGTTCTGGAAGCAGTTTTGGAATTCGAAGTTGGATACACCTTCTCCGGGACTTTAAGAACATACTTGTTGTTCAACAACACATTTTCTTTTTCCAGCTGCTCCACAGAATATCGTGCACGAAGATGCACAAACATGTAAACCACAAACACCACTGCGATGATTATGAAGGTGAAGGCCGTTATGATGATGACGGGTAGCCAGATCGACATGGAACTCTTTTTTTGGTTTGTCAGAATAGTTGATGCTGAAGCGGAGGATGAGGATTTGATGTCCTGAGGAAGGATCATGGATGAAAGAAGGACATGGTGTGATGTGGTGGAATCATTGACGAGAAGAACAAAGATGTCTGGAAGTCCTGGCTGGGAACTTGAAACATTGAACTGAACATGGAAGTCGGGACTCTTAGCAATGAGGGCGTCAAAATAGCCTATACACCTCGTCATCATCTTGTCAAACACCTGCAGACCTATCACTCCAGGGACACTTGACATGGAACCTGGAGACAGAATTATATAAGTTATGATTAACTTAAATGCCAAGATTATCATATTACATCTTTCTTTAATATTTGACAAAATAAATATAGATGTTACGAGGTTGAAATTCTACATCCCATTTGCTTGTATAGTAATTATGTGATATGTTTAACACTACCATACCATATGGGTCATCTTGTCTGTAGTTGATAATTTTCCTAAATTACATTTGAGTCATTGGCGCACGCCACTTTCCTGTTTTCCATCATGGAACACAACTCTAAGCTGTTTATTCTCACGATACTGACCTGATAAGCATTAAATGGTAACTTTCAGATACAACCAGTAGTTCTCGACATAATAACACCATTTTTAAAATCATACATATTTAACCCCAACAAAATACTCTAGCCCTTAAGACGGAATGAGGTTTAATGCTGAATCAGCAGATTGATGAGCAAATGTTACCTGTGACATTTATGGACCATATTTGTTTCTGAGGTGACCATATCACACTTGTTTTTAGAGTTGAGGCTTGGAGAATTGACTCTCCTAGTTCAGCCTTAAAGGTGGATAAAACAGACTGGCTCTCTGTAAAAAACAAAATCAAACAGGTACTTTAAAACAATTTTAGATAAAGTAGATTTTCTGGATAAGAACTTCCATATTTTGAAAATACATGACATTTAATATATGCAGTCCTCTCCATCAGGTGGAACTTGAGGAGGAATAAACTTCTATACCTTAATGCATGGTGAAGTATTCTTAAAATTGTTTAAAAACAATTTTTACTTTTGCTGTCCTTATTGTTCATATTTTCATCTTTCATAAGCATGAGTGTATGAGTTCTTCAAGCAGGTTTGAAACACATATGGTAAAAAGAGATCCTTATTTCAAAATATACAAAAAATCCTATAGTTTAAAATATGGCGAGTAGCAACTCAATTGAAAGAGAAGCTTTAGTATTTACTATAATCATTAATATAATATAAATCATTTACATTTATATATATATATATATATATTGGGTGTTTTTTAAAAATATATAATATTTTAACGTACTATTCACAAAGAGTCTAATGAGGGGTGAGCGATCACTCCTGTACATCTGGTAATGCATCTTATCCCTTTGGTTCAAAATCTTTGCAGCAACTTGGACCGAATCCGATTTATAGACTGTCTGATTCGGGAAGACTTGGGAAAGATTCTTCTCACAAGCATCATCCATCCATGTCAAAGAGCTGTACCGGAACGGCTCGTCAAACTGAACATAGGTGAACATCTGAGTTCCGAAATCCTTCTTGACATCAAATGGTGGACTGATGAACTCATGGTTCTTCTTCAGAGGATGGAGTCTAAGTTCACCCATATTTTCGACAATGTCTCTATGATTTGCAATTGCAATCATTTCATCTTCAAAGTCGAACCAGGTGTTGTGTTGGACGTTAAGGAAATCTAGGCGAGTTGAGAGTTTTCGGTGAGAGGTAAGATCGTCGACAGTTATTGTGAAGTTCCTCTGTTCTATATGGTAGTTCAGGGTGGGAACTCTCACTTCGTAGTTGATTTTATAGAGTATCGGAGGCATCTTGTACTTGACGTGACACATGAACCGCTTGTGCATCAACTCAAATACGGGTGATAGCGTGAACATAAACACCTCACCTGTTGGGGGGAACAAAGAATCTTTTTAGTTATATGAATTTTCAATTAAAAGGTTTGGTAACTTTATGACTATTTACATGTTCTCATTGGAATCATATTTCATAAAAATACCACTGTGGTTGTTTAACTT
Organism: Phorcus lineatus; assembly: GCA_921293015.1. Classification (NCBI taxonomy): domain Eukaryota; kingdom Metazoa; phylum Mollusca; class Gastropoda; order Trochida; family Trochidae; genus Phorcus; species Phorcus lineatus. The sequence continues at coordinate 21,669,536 of OV121095.1, forward strand.
CCCCCCTCCTATTCATATATAAATATACCTCACCCTCTTTCCAAATTTATTTTATTCACATATGAATACCCAGATATCCACATGCTCATACAACATGAATGACAAAACCAACCATTGTAAATCAGCACTCTCTTTTAAGAGCATGTTATCAAATTTTTCATACTTTTTTTTAAGCAAAGTCAAAGTCAAATTGCTCACTAAAAAGATGATATACACAAATGGGGAAAAGTCAATTAGGCAAGCAAAAGCTTCCTGAAAAGGATATGCCTTCAGGTTGTTTATAATCTGTTCAAGTTTTGGTATACTACGTAATGTATTAATTAGAATGGGAATCCAAGATGGTTGGTGCCGCAAACATAAAAGAGCGCAATGCCACAGATTTCTGACTGCAGTATGACTATAGTTTAAGTATAGAGCCGGGCCCCTCAAAACAATTAAGGTCTTCATTCTATCAAGATTTTCTTTTAGTGTTTTTTTCGATTTGGAATAAGGAAAACAACACACCTGTTGCACATTCAACTTCAGGCTTAGGACAGGAGGAACTGAAAGCCTGGTTACATGTGGGTAGCTTGTAACATCTCAGGTTACAACACTCTGTAACGTTGCGGTTTTTGCCTGTAAGGAAAATAAGGCTTTTTAGCATGCATTTTTACAATGTAAATCCTGAATGAATTTCACAATTTCACTTTTTAAAAAATATTCAATAATAGTTAGGTTTCATTGCAGAGTAGATAGGCTTTCCTCCAACATTGATAATCCAAATCCTCATATTTCATCATTAGAAATGGTAGTCATTTAAAGATCATATATTTTCAAAATTTGAATGTTATCACATATTTATGTTTATTTTGACATACTGTGTTTGACCATAAGCAGCAACTAAGAACTATGTTAACTACTTAACGGATTAAATCATTATTATGTACACAGGACACTCACAACTTTTACCATGGTAAATTACAGATCTATTCCTCATTCTATCAACCTCAACTGCCAATGTTTCCAAATCAAGAACTGAGTCCCTTCTCAATCATCAGTTTCTAGAACACTACACTTGAAACAAATAGAATACCGGGTAGGCAAATTTCTTTTTGTATTACAACCTCAACTATCAACAGTTTGACCTTCACCTTCACAATCATCACTATCCAGACACCTCTGACATTCGTCCTGATTGAACTTGCAGTCTTCAGACGGGAACCTCATGGGCTCGGACGCAGGGTTCGGCATCCCAAATATGAGAGAAAGAGGTGTCATATCTGTGCACACGACACTGTTGTAGGTGTTCTCCAGTCTCGTCATGTTCTGGTGTCGGTTTATCTGGAGAAACAGGAATTGAAATTTTTTTGTCATTGATTTCATCTATAAACTTTTACTTTTACCATACTCACATATATTCCAATACATTATGACTGTATGGCATCCAGGTCTTGTAAGACTAACAATTTGAAAATATTTCATAAACCAACATAAAATTTGTACATCACGATAAAAAAAAAATTGTAAGTTAACACCAAAAAACAAATTTGAGGAAATTGGGTGAAAACATAGGTGATGTTAAGAAATAACAAAGATGCAAGATCAAACCCTTAAAAAGGATTATGGCACATGCATTGTGTCACTTACTGGGAAATCCCTGTGTGAAGGGTTATAACTTTCAAAATAATTTTTGCTTAACATGCTCCTCAGAAAGTTTAATAATGTAGATTATAATGCATACAATATAAACCCTTAATGTATTAACTTGCTAGACTTGTAATGTTACCCAAGAGCGTTAATTCTATTTAAGGTCCCCTGTAGCCAGCCCCGAATAATGAGGTCTAGCGGAGGAGCTGTAGTCAATATTATATCAAAAGCCAATGTGAGGGTCCCTATAGTAATACTTCAACTAATGTTTTGCAGGCATTCTTGTTCTAATTTTGTCAATTCCTTACTTCATGTTTATGACAAGGGTTGTTGATGTATCTACGGATGTGCGTCTGTCCGTCCTTGTATCCCAGGGGGCAGTTCTGGCGCCGAGTGTCACAGGACACTGATTTTGCAGCCGTTATTCGGTGCCGGAAGATATGTAGATAGAGACTATAGAAGTCAGGCATTGGATCTCTGGAACAGAAAATTCCTCAATGATTTTACATCATTGACAGATATATCATATTTGACCCCGACAACATGCTCGATGTCACATAAAGATGCTTCATCAGGTTTGCATTTCTATCAAGGCCTTTTTCAAAAAATGCTTATCAAACTATATTAAATAGTTTGGTAGAAAGATCATTCAATAACATTTTGCCATCACAATCAGAATTTTAGATAAACGACAAATTACCATATTCTAATTTTCAAGTATACCACCCTTTAAAACTTCCCATAGGCTAGATCATGTTTCTTAATGTGTTTACGTCCCAATGTTCTTCAAGCGGCACTGCAAATAATACGCCCATTTCTATTTATAGCCGTAAACTGATATTGGGAAACCCTACTTTTTTATTGTCCATATTTCAAATAATCATGTTTATTATTTTGTTTTATTGGTAGCAAATGTTTTCTCAATAACATATAAAACCCTTTTATATTGCTAATACTGGGTATCCTAACAAACTAGTTATCCCTTGATGTTCAACTGATTTTGGTGAAAACAAATTTGATCTCTATAAGTTTTGAAATAAGAATAAATTTAAAATTACCAAGAAACTATTTTATAGATTCATTCACATATTTATTTTTTAGGTATACCTCATTTTCTACCATTTAAATCAATTAATTTAATCAAGAAGTGTTAGGACAAAACATAGGACAAAGGCAGATCAATTCGAATTGGAACATATTTTCTTAAGTTCTTCAAATATAATTTAAGAACACCAACTTACACAACTACCGTATTCGACGTGATAAGCGCCCGGGGCGCTTAAAAAATTGGTAAAAGGGGGCGCTAATTAAAACGATAAAAATTGTCCTCAAGTTTAGTCTTGAAAGTGTTTTCTTACGATACACATGTCTTTGAAATATGGTTTTATAAGTTTTATCATTTTGGTGGTGGCTGGGGGTCTTGAAATACCCTGTATTCTTCACTTTAGTGGAAGTAAAAGACTTATTGCAAGACTGAAAAACCTTCCTCAATGAATCAGCATGCAAGGTAAGTAATGTTGATAGGTGGGAGCTAAATCAGGACGCATATTGTTCACTCAAAAACGAGGTGGGTGGGCGCTTATAGGGGAGTGGGCGGTTATTAAGTCTAATACGGTATATATAAAAATGTGCAAAACAGTTTCTTGATCTCGATGTACAATGGCAGAAACAAGATAGATCCCCTCTATAATTACAAAAGTTAATCAACTAACCTAATTACATGCCAAAGAACATTTTAAACTGAAGTCTATGACGTGTAAAGCAACATGCTAATCTGGATGTTCACTGACGTAAGACAATATCTTTCAACAAGCTCTCTCCTTCTTACCCATTTCTTTTCAATTATCACAAATTCTTGAAAATCTAATCAGAATCTCTCACTTACACCACTGCTACAAATGGCTGAAACCAATCTGATGGACTGTGCACAAAGTTAATGAATTAGCAAGACAACACCTTTAAAAGATAATATAGTGTCACACCTTTTCAACAAAGAAAGAGGATACTTTGATATCTAGTGTCTTCTTGTCTTTCAAGTTTTCAAAAGTCTCATCATCATCATCATCATCATCACTTTCATCACAATCATCCTGATCATGATCATGATCATCATCATCCTTATCATCTTCATCATCATCATCGTCCTTATCATCCTTATCATCATCATCCTTATAATCTCATCATCATCATCATCATCCTTATAATCACATCATCATTATCATCATCCTTTTCATCATCATCATCATCATCCTTATCATCTTCATCATCATCATCGTCCTTATCATCCTTATCATCATCATCCTTATAATCTCATCATCATCATCATCATCCTTATAATCACATCATCATTATCATCATCCTTTTCATCATCATCATCATCATCCTTATAATCTCATCATCATCATCGTTATAATCATCTTTATCTTCATCATCATCATCATCATCATCATCATCATCACTTTCATCACAATCATCCTGATCATGATCATCATCATCCTTATCATCATCTTCATCATCATCATCATCATCCTTATCATCATCTTCATCATCTTCATCATCATCATCATCATCATCCTTATCATCTTCATCATCATCATCATCATCATCCTTATCATCATCATCATCCTTATAATCTCATCATCATCATCATCATCCTTACAATCTCATCATCATCATTATCATCATCCTTATCGTCGTCATCATCATCATCATCATCCTTATCATCTTCTTCATCATCATCATCATCATCATCATCATCCTTATCATCCTTATCATCATCATCATCCTTATAATCTCATCATCATCATCATCATCCTTACAATCTCATCATCATCATTATCATCATCCTTATCGTCGTCATCATCATCATCATCATCCTTATCATCTTCTTCATCATCATCATCATCATCATCATCATCCTTATCATCCTTATCATCATCATCATCATCATCATCATCATCATCATCATCATCCTTATAATCTCATCATCATCATTATCATCTTCATCATCATCATCATCATCATCATCATCATCATCACCATCATCAACATATCTCAAATTAATACAACTGCCATAGTTCTCAACAAACACTGTTGTCCATAAACACAAGCCTGCTGGAAGTCTAGATTTAATAAACAAATACTAATTAATTTCTCTGAGGCTCGATCCTTTCCATTATTTGATTTTTCCAGAGAATAAATATTAGCTTACCAATGCTATAATTATTGGAGAACCCGGGAGCTCAAGGTTGTAAAAAACAGGCTGAACAACAGGCTACAGCAACAATTTCAAATGGAGACTATATGCATCCAAAGTCATATGGTATCATTTTTACCTTTTAGAAAAATAATCTCATGAAAATCTACACAAATGATACAAATTATCCGACAATCCTTTAAGATCGACACAGGGATTTATTAGAAGAATGTTTCAAGTTCAGTTACAAAATGAAGTTACTTATTCAAATGATTTTGAGGTGTTCACACTAAAATGGCCACATGCAGTTTTTGCTTAAAACCTCACACCTTATTCTAAGACTATGTTAAAATGGAATGAGTAAATATATGTTTTGAAATTACCCTCTGAAGGAAATAGGTTTTGCACAAATTCATATACACATGCTAGAACAAATATTATATTCTTAAAATATTTAAGTACTTAATTAAGTATAGGAAAAAGAGCGTATTCCCTTTTTTACTTAGGATCATTGTCTCATAGAGTATTTTTTAGTTTTGTTGTTCTCAAATATGAAACTGAAATTTATGATCAAAGTAGGGAAGATACTGTACTCTGATTTGCTTCAGAATTTTTATAGTTATTTTGTGAGCAGCTAAATCACAATTTTAACACCTTTCCTAATTTGCATTCTTTTAATCACTTTTTTTTTAAATGAAAAAAGTAGGAATTAGTCTCTTAGAAATAGATAATCTAATCATTGAACTAACATTCAGTCAGTTCAGAAAAATGATTAGAGTTAAACTAATGATTATAGGTTTAAATTCTCTTAAACGCAACCTTTCACATCGGTTTTAATTTAATACAAAAACATTTCTTTCTTTTGCATTCTTGATAATGTCAGCAGTTTGAAAGGAAAAGATTGCTCACATTTAAGAAGTCCAAAGGATAAAAGAATATTTATAAGATTAAAAGCAGACTAAAAGGCTTCCTTTGAACTTGCACCGAAGAAGAAATCTAGCGGCTCATTGTAAAACGAGTTTGCCAATCCACGTGTCAGGACAGCATTTTATTTCATGTTAAATGACACTTTATATTAGAAAGAAGACCTTTCGTTTCATTTCATTTCATTAAGAAAAAATTTTATTCTTCAAGAAAGAGTTTATTTTCTTGGAACGTCTGCGAGATTGCTTTTTAAATGGTTTAATTTCCCTTTACTTAAAGGAAAGACACTCTGTGCCTTGTGTTTTTACCAAGCGATGAAATAATGTTTTTCGGTGGCTTCCCACTGGTAATATGATGTGGTTGCATGAGTATGATTTTACCCATTTTTCATTCCATTAAATTTCTTTTAGTAAGAGTTAATATTCAGACCATAATTGTACAGAAATATACATAAAATTTGCTGACGTTTTTCAAATACTTAAAATTTTAATCTATCATTTGATAAAGATCCTTCATCATTTTATAAAAATTACATTTTTTCTAAAAGTTTTGTAGGGTTTTGTTGATTTTCCAAATCACCCCCAATAAATTTAGTTTTCAATCTTTACAAGCATTATCTGTTAAAATATTGAACATTATAGCAAAACTATGTATAAGATTGTGCAAAATGTTCCTGTCAATTTTCAAAATGCTATTTTTGTAATTATTCATCAATGATAATTACTCATTGAAAAGGATATATTTGATTGACAAAAATTGAAATGACTATCAAATGACTTCTTCCAAATTTTATCTCAATAGTTTTTAACTTTTTGAGTTTGACAAAGAAGCATTTTTTCCATTTAAGAATATCCTCTTTATAAAGTCATCATTACAGCTGCATACCAAAAGTTTGTTCACATAACTGCACATAGTAGTGCAAATATGTAATTTGGCCTGTCTTTGAGGCACCGTAGCAATGCGAAAAAGAAACGGATGAATTTGAATTTTCAATATAGAAGTGAAGATCCATTGCACCTTAACGCAATCGTATGCCCAACCCAACAGTATACAGTGATAGTTTTTGGCAGGTCACTGAAGTAAACAGGGGTTAAAATTTCGAAAAATTTTATTTTTATTTTTCTCTACAAAATCCTTTATAAGTGAGCAACAGTTTTAAACATAAATCATCTTTGTTCGTTTGCATTAAGTCAATATGATTTTGCTGATTTTCTTCTCATAAAGTCGAAATGGAGTATTTTAATTGAAATTTAATGAAATCGGATTTTCGAAAATGTGATCCATTTTGTCAATTTAATCATGCCAAAATTCTAATTTTTGGGCGAGGGACTAGACGATCCCACAATAAGTTAAACAATTGGCTATTTTACACATTGAAAATTATTGGGAAAGCATTTGTTAGTTCTGCTGAAGATGTTTTATTGACCTTCAAAGCAAACCCAAATTACATGATATTTGCACTAAAATACAGTAGTAAATGAACAAACTTTTTATATGCAGCTGTAGATGCAAAATCAATTATAGAGTATTATTAATTCAAAAGTACCTGCAATAATTCTTCTCTGTAGTCTCAAATTTCTTTTTAAGATTAAATGAGATGTTCTTGTTCATCTTGAAGAAGGCGCTGTCGTCCGTATGATCAAGGTCAACATATTCTGGAACCAAATACACGTCAGATATTCCGATCTTGATCTGGAGCCCAGAGGTTCTCTTCCACACGTAGTCCATACTCTGCTGGTTGTTGGTGACATACATTGGTGTCTCCAGTTCTTCCATGTCTCGCAGACGTTCCAGGAACATATTAGGGGACCAGGAAACGTTCATCACGGTGCCATCTGCATGGACAAAACCAAAAGATGGGTAAAGACTTACTCTTTGATACGTGAATTACTGCATTAGTTAGTGGCATTTCTGAATGGGTGAATATTTTTTTTAACACAAATGGGTAATATAGAAATTTGTAGGATGACTTCTACAAAACATGTGCAAATTTGTTCAGCCCTGACTTCATTCACACCTTGTTTTGTAAAAGTAACCAACACACTTTCTCAGGTAATATCATCTATGTATTAATGCTTGCTTAAGGTACACCTTTCGAAGAATATTGATGCCTCGTCATGCAAAGTGTTAAATATTTATTATTTATATATATAATTGGTTCAAAAGGTATACTCTTTATAAAACTTAGGATAATTCTGTATAAAGACATGCTGATATCTCCAACTCTCAATCCACCACTTGTATGTCACACTAAAGTTACCCACCATCCTGGAGCTGTGAGTAGTTCATGGGAAGAATTCCAACAGGAAATGACACCTCTGAAAGAACGATGACGTACAGTAATATTTATCACATAAAAGCATTGGGAAGAAATGTAACATCATGAATACTTCTTCTTATAAACACACTTTTAAATGCTAAATCTTTAGATTGTACATACAAGACTAGCTGGTTGTAAAAACTGTTTAGATTTTGAAGTCCAGATTTCTTTGATATTTTTTCTTTGAGCATGTCCCTCGTGTTGAGAAATCAAAAGCTTTATCAATAGTCTCATCATTATCATCATCATCATCATCATCATAATTTTTTATTAACAGAACATACCAACACAGATGGTGTCCTGTGTGGGGGTACAAGCAGCCACTTCATATTTGGAACCTTCACAGACTGTGCATTCTGAAAAAGTGGTCAATCAAAGAATATCGAAATATATGTTTTGTCCTACTTGAATGATCTGGCCCTAATTTCACGAAGCTCAAAAGTTCTAAGAGTACCTCTGACCCATTAGTCTAAGGGAGCTCATGGCAAATGGGCCTAGCTTGGTCTTGTTGAAAGAATCACTAAGGTGACCTCAAGTCTCTAAGGTAGCATAAGTGAGATGTTAAGGGATGGGGCTAAGTTCAACCTTAGTGTTAGGTTGCTGGGTGCAACAAACCCCTGTTGTTTAATGAGAAGGAGAAGGATAAGCATTCTTTGAAGAATAAGAATAAATTCATTGACAGAAGATCTATAAGAATATTTGTAGAAAATAGTAGTATTTCATAATGTAATCAGTAATAATAACAGAGACAGTTTAAGGTTGATTTGTACAAAGTCCATGTCAGAGAAATAAGAGTTATATGTACTTGTATATAGTAAGAAGCAGATACACTTTGCTCATTAAATAATTGTAAAGGAACACCCTTAGTTTCAATAGATCTAATGATCCATATTTTTATCCCATCGGTATATATACTCAACAAAATAAGTTATTGACCACCTTGTTGTTACATATTGAGATATACTATGTTGTTGTGTATCCTATGATACCTATATATCAGGGTTGTTCCTTAACTTTTGTTGTTGAGTATATTAATTTAGCTTCTTACTCTGACAGAGTATGTCTCGTGATGTTGAACAGGAATGAAGCATGAAGTGATCGGCTGGACAACTGGTGCTGCATGCTGTAATGTAGAAATATAAGTAGCTGTACAAATGGGTACCTAATAGTGGGAAGTATGCACCTATGAGGTCATTCAAAGTTGTGGCAGTACAGTTCCTTCAGGGTAATTATGTAAAGGAAGGTGCTCTGGATATCTCTCTTATTAAAATTTCTAATCTCGAATGTTCATTATTCATACCATTTTCATAAAAGATGACTTCTAAGTTAAAAGCACAATCATCTCAAAGAAGTAATCCTTTCTATAAATAGGCATGATTGAGAAAGGGTTTGAAAATGAGAGGAAACATCGTTTTGAATCACCTCGCTAATTCAACCCTTAAAATTCTTAATCAATAACTGCAAAACAATTCTTTGGAACCAATTTACATATGAGATACTTAAAAGAATTAATACAGTTTGAATGTGAATTGCAGCAACAGAGTTTATGGTGTCAAAAAGTAGTGTTTATTCACTTGCCAGTAGGTTATATCTTAGAGTTCATCAGTAAAATGCAGGTGAAAGGTTATAGGTCAATGGTCAAAGGTCAAATTTTTATCCACTCACCTCTACATTCGTGTGTATGAACATAGTAACCGCGTTGACACCGACACGTGACAGCTCCCTCTAGCGAATCACACACTGCGTAGGTCCCACACTTCGACAAACTCTCGTGGGTACAACTACTGAAGTCTGAAATAATATCTAATGCTTAGAAAAAAGATTTGTCATTGTAATTTTTTTTTGGTCTCGTGGGAAATATAGTTCTGTCTTGAGCTGCCTTTTCTAGATCTTTCATAATTTGTCTAAGATCGCCTCCATCTTAAATGTTTTAATTTGGCAAAACTTCAAATTTTTCTAGGCTAAAAATACAGATGTTTATCACCTTCTTAAAATCATTCATCAACTCCTGAATAAATAAATACTAAACAACAACCCGTTTCATAACATTTTTATGAAACAGGTAAATGATTTGGTATTGGACGAGCGAAATGTGTTATATACAGATACCATCACAAAGTTTCATAAAAATGTAATTGAATGGGAGTTTTGTATCTTATTTATTACTGGCTGAATTATGTCAAATAAAAAGCATGTGCAATGTGTTTTTTTAACCTTCTTAGGTAAACACTTATTGCAATAACTCTAATCATAATTACATGACAGATATGAAAAGATAAAACACGCAAAAAATATGCTATTGTTTCGTTAAGATTTGAACATAAGGAGGAGACTGAGGAAACTGAGATGATTAATTGTCTATGTGACTGTAATGCATGTTCTCAATGCATGGAACATGGCTTTCTCTACAAAAACAGTTGGGAAAAGTATTCCTCAGTTGATTCAAATGGAACTGAGGTCTGTCATGAACATATTACTAAAGTAACCTCTTGGGTTAGAAATGCACTACATCTTACCTAGAAGTTGTAGCCTGGAGACAAGGTTAAGACTTGAGCTGTTGTAGTTGAAATCAGACAGAGACGGTTGATCAGCGTACATGCGAACATTGCCTAGAAATTGAAAGAAATTGCTCATGGTGAAGATAATCTTCAAAATACTTTTATAATTGATCACTCAAGTTCTGTGGAAGATTTTGGTATCGGTGTTAAAGGTCTCCTTGATAACTTCCTCGAAAGACATCCAAACAGCAAAGTTAGCGAAAGAAAGGTTATTTTATGGATGTACAACTTCTTAAATATACTTTTGAAGAGATTTTGGTATTGGAGTTAAGGGAATCTTCCTTAAAAGATGTGTCAAGCTGCAGTTTCGAGAGAAAACTTATTAAGCCCTAAGAAAAGTTAACTTTTTTATTGCAATGAACTATTCTTAGGTGACTGACATTCAACAACAACATGTTAATCTTATATGCAATCTCATTAAAATCAGTCGGATCTTATCATTCCTACCACAATGTGTTTCTTGATGATAGAGTTACCTGCATATTACCCAATTTACAATTAAAGTGTTAACTCTACTTCACAATCTTGCCATTAAAGAGTTAATTCTATTAATAATAATTAATATAATTGCATGTAAAGGGTTAACCTTCTAAAAATTCTTGGACCTGGGTATATGCAAACATTTCACCCTTGACCTTCTGTAGTAATTATTGTAAAACCCTTCTTGAGTGGCTAATGACTATTTGTCCTGGACAAGCATGATAAGGGTTAATGTACTCACGAACTAGTGTGGTGGAAGGCACTGCCACTTTGAGGACACTCTCCTGGCGCGAAGGTGAAAACGAGGCTACCACAATGATGCCAAGTATCGATGTCACCGCCAGCAAGTACACAGGTACTGATGCTCGACCCAAGGTCAGATTTGATCGACTGCACGTGGTGCATCTTGGGAAGGTGGTTGGGGTCAAGGTCACATTTTCATCCCCCTCAGACTCATCCTGATAAAGATAAATATTCATTAATGAACATCATGAACTTTTTTCACTTTTCAAATTTTTTTGGGGATATAAAATAAACATTCTTTTAGAGTTTAAGTTAGATTCAAGTTACCCGTAAAATTTGCAAATGTCAACAGAAATTTATGTCTGATATTTTATAAGACTACAATTTAATAGCCATCTGTGAATAAGTGATATGTTAAAAAAGCATGTCTTATTCAATCAGCTAGGGTCTTTACGCATTAATACATAAGTTTTGATAAATAGTCATCTTTTTAGATTATAATAAGATTTCTAAGAATTTTTTTGTATTTCCCTTAGGTACTGTTTGAATAATTTTCTCTTCATTTATGCAAATCAACTTTCAAACAAAACTTTTGTCAAATTTTGACAAATCATTATACTTCTAAGCTGTTATTCATTCATGGATTTTCTTTTATCTTATCTTAACTACTCTAATCTCTATAATCCTAAGATATAAATTTTTTCTATCTTTAACAGTCTTTCATAATAAAAGATTCCAAATGATCACATTGCAAGAAAATTCCTCTTGATATATAGCAGTAATCAGGTGTGAAGAGATTTGAAATAGAAAAACTCTCGTTAAATAAATTTCCGTTTAAGAGACAAATAAATCTTTCCAGTTATATAAAAGGTATGAAATCTTGAAGTAAGAGACAGCTTTCCCCAACACTTACTTACCGGTAGGATTAAACATTATCCATAGTAAAAACACTTTTTATCAACAAAAAGTATATTGATTAAGTAACACGTGCCATTTTCGAGAAAAATTTGGTTTCATAATAAATAATTTATAGTGTTGATATTCTAAAAATTAGACTCAAATTAGATTTGGTTTTTAAGACATTTATCATTATTTCCTCACAAAAATGTTTAAACAGAAAATACCATATTAATTTTGCCTACACCAACACTGTAAGTGACACATGTCTTACAACACATGTTTTCCGTCAGTCAAATTCTAACAATAAGCTACTGTTATGAATAAACGTCATTATGAGTTAATTAATAAACCCACTAAAACAAACAACAACAATGTACCAAAAACAAAATTTTCTAATATAGTCTTAAGGATGTCAATACTACTTTGTTTATATGTTTGATATTCCAATGAGTAACATACAACGAACATATAAATACATATTTTTCTGTAAAAACATATAACGTCCATGATAAGCGGTCATGCAGTTGCATGATGATTATTCCAAGCAGAAGGCAATAATACAAGCGATAGCAAACTAAAGCATGTTAGCTGCTTCAATTTCTACAATACTTCATTTTATCAGACACAATCACCTCTCAGTTTGATTAAAAGCGACTGAGCTCCGAGGAATAAAAGTTTCAAAATATTGACTTTATTGAGATTCGAACTCGTTCTGTGTAGGGCTTTCCTCTCTACATGGTCTGATCACAGCCATACTTCTGGGAACATTCTGACACCAGTTTAGTATAGACAAAACCTAGATATTGGCTGACCAATCACAACATCCTGTTTAAAAGAAGGATGGTGGTGATCAAGTTAACGAATGATTCACAGGAGTTATTTGCCCTTAGCTACTGATACCGAATGCTTTTGCTGGAGGCATTATGATTGGATAGCTGAGTTCACGTCGGAATGGGCGCTAAGTGTGGCTGCGATCAGGTCAGACCGTGTGAAGTGAAAAGCCCTACACAGAATGAGTTTGAATCTCTACAAAGTCAATATTTTATAACTTTTATTCCTCGGAGCACGGACAATTTTAATCAGACTAAATCACCACTTCAATCAATCATCAAACTAATATTAGATAGTTCAATTATCGTGTGATACTTAATTAAGTTTTAATTGCCAAAAAATGATCGCCCCTCCCCTGTAAAAAATTCTTAGATCTGACACTGTTCACACTTGCTCATTTAAGAAACTTCCAATCCTTCAGAAAAAGGTAGGCAAAGTCTATATACTGGTTGACACAACCACAAATAGAAACATTTGCATTCTGATATCATTCTGATATCATCTATAACTCCCCTCTATTCAGCAAAATCCCTATCCAATTTCTTAAAGCAGATTGAAAGCATTCACCTGAGGGAAATGCTGCTAAGCACATAATGAAGAAATTTGTAGCGACTTTGCAACAGTGAAAAAATGAATGATCAACACAATCAAATTGACTCATAAATAGCTACTTAAGACATCAAACTTAAAACATAAAATGAGCAAACATGCATTTAGCACATTAAATTCTGCAACAATGAATGCATATTGAAGACCAACATTGACATATAAATGTGACTAAACTAAATGTACCTGGTTTAAATAGGTCATAAAATATCATAGCAAAACATACATATTTAAGCTAGCATACATGTGAGCAGACAAAGATTATAGAGCTTACTTTCAAAATTTATGAAGAAACCCACAGTCACACAAATTTGAAGAATCTAGCGGTTTATGAGATATCGCAATATCAACCCGTAAAAACTTGTCAGCTAGAGCCTTTAAAACAAGGTCAAAGTCACCCAAATCGACTGGTATCTGCATATTTTACCATATAAGGACTGGTACCAAATATGAAGACTCTTGGTGCAGTTGCTCATGAGATATTGCACTAGCAAGAATTGAAATGACAGGCGGAAAGATGTACGGATGTGAATACTATGTTCCCAGCTCTGGGCCGCGCAACCCTCTGACTACACACTGGCATATACAATGAAGCAAAGACACCATACAAGCTCCTAAAGAACAAAATCCTACCAGCACACATATAATGAAGCACCAAATAAAACTCAAGGACATTCACAGAGGGGTATAAAAACAGTCTAGAGCACATTAAACAGAAGAGCCTTAATAAACTTGGAGCACTCACACAGTTGAGCACCAACACAATTACAAACACATACAAAATGGAGCCTTAAAACCTTAATTACATCGCAAGTGAAGCACCAAAAAAGCTCAAGTATTCCAAAATGGAAGCACCAAAAAAGATCAAGTATTCCAAAATGGTAGCACCAAAAACCCTCAAGCACACATGCTTTGAAGCACCAAAGATATCCAGCAAACGTACATGGAGGACATTAAAACCCCTATGTACTGAAAAAAACAACAAACACCAGCACCTTAAAAGCATAAAAACCTGTAGCACACAGTCTGTGAAACTAAAACAACCATAAAGCACACACATACATTGAAGCAGACAGGGTTACATAAGCACTTCTAAAGCACCCACTATGAATGGCAGGTCATCCCACAGTGCTTGAAGCTCAGGTTCAGCCAGTGCATGCAAATCTTGGGACTGGGAGGTTGCTTTGACCTCTTGTGGGGTCGCTGTGACCTCTTGCGGGGTCGTTGTGACATCTGAGGTAACAGCAGAAGCAGGTTCCTAGGAAAGACGGTTAGTTTGCGTGCTTCAGTTACACTCAATGATCAACACCTTTGGGAGGATAACGACAGTTAATCACTAAAAGCAACTTTTTGCAGGAAAAAAATAAAAAGAAAGAAAGGAATACAAAAATAAAAGCATTTTGCAAGAAATGTATATTTATAGATGGTGACAATGATAAAGTGTTTCTTTGAAGAAATACAAATTCAGAAATGACAAGAATATATAATGAAAGTATTACAAAATTAAAATTCAGAAAGATGCAATGATGACAATAATACAAGTTTTCACTTAAAGAGATAAAATGGCCAAATAATATAAAAGAACATAATAATGCAGAACACATGCAGCAAGATTGGCAATGGCAACAAACTCACCTCATCGATAAATCAACCAGTCAACACAAACACAAGTTACAAACATTTGACCAACATGGGACATACCTTGTCCTCATGGGCAGTGTCCACTCCTCTGGTCATCCTTGAGTCCTGCCGGCCAGCAGAGTCACGAGGGTCAGCTCTGTCACCATTGGAGCCATTCCAGTGTCTTGGAGAGATCTGCAACTGCAAAAGAACATAAATGGTAAGGATTTGAAGCACTTTTTGGAAGCTGCAATCACTCAGTATCTGTAATTAGATAAGTGCTAAGTAATCTGTCTGTAAGTGTCAGACATTCGAAAAGAAGAGGAGATCTAAGATCTGGAGAAAGTAAAGACGTATCCTTTGGTATTGAACGTTTTTACCAAAATGTTCACAGTCAAAACGATAGTCTTATATGTTTTCTCTAATTGTTCATTCACCAAGAACATTGATCTGGACTGCAAGCACAATATAAAAGCTTTTAAAGTGACACAGAGTATGTTTCATGATTCTTAATTTGGCTTTAGTAAGAGGCAAAATACCTTATGACCTGAGTTAAGTTAAAATTGCCCCATAAACTTATAGCTGTATCTCTAAAATACCAAAATTATCATATTCTCTTGTTTTCACTGATAATTGGAAAATGGCCCTATGAATGTAATAATTTGAAATTATGTGATCAATTAACATGTATATTAGTTAAATGACCTACTTAACACTATCAACCAATGTTTGCCTTTGTATCTGCTGTGAATAATTTTTCGAAATTACGTTTGAGTCATTTGCACGCGCCACTGTCCGGTTTTCGATCACAAATTAGGACATTAACCCGCTTATTGTCCTTATACACGGTAGATAAGCATAAGGATTCTGATTTTCTGAAATAACCACTACTTCTCAATAAAATAACACCATTTATGAAGTTTGACATATTTGACTCTATCGACATACTCTGTGTCCCTTTAAAAGCTCTTAGCTCTTCCCCGTTATGACAGTTGCTATTTAAAATGGGAACGTTATATTTTTTCAATTTCTGTATACCATTTGTTCACAGAGATGGTATATATAATTGAGTAAAAAAAACTTTGATTTAGGTAAGAAGTGAATTTGAGTAGAATAATATTGTTATTTTTGAAATCAAGTGACTCATTTCTCATCTTACTATCAAACTTTTAAAAAATCTTTAATAAATTCTGTATTTCCAAATGAAGGTATAACTCATATGTCAATGTCAAAAGTTATATTCAGAAACAACAAGTGTCATTATTTTTAAAGAAAATGATGAAGTGAAATTGAATATGTCCTTGTCTTTGAAGTTAATTATGTTTTTTTGCAGATAAATTAAAAAACCTCATCTCAATTTTTACTCTCTTATCTCTGTCTATTTTAACTTTGTAATGAAGTAAATATTGTGATAAGCAAAGTGACTTTTTAGACAAGAATTTGATTTTGTATGTATGAATAAGAATCTTTGTCAAATAATGTATAGAAGTGTTTTTTGTCAATCTTATTTATGTTGAATAATGCAATGAACATGAATTATTTTCATTGATGAGTTATCCGTCCAATTGTCTCATAATGCAACAATAAAATGTCATCCATTATCAAGATTAATCTTAAAAAAACCAGACTATTACAAAACCAGGCCACATTTTCATTTGAGCATAAAAAAAACACTATTTAATCTCCCAATCATGACAAAATTATTCTATTATCCTAAAAGGTAAAATAACACTTTACACATATATATAGCAAATAAAAATAATTATATATAAACCGATGATTACACATAATAAAACATATAATTACAATTTTATAAGCAGCAGGCGAGTTCACAACTATTGAGTTTGGCACAGGTGAACTATTGTATTGTATCCACCTACAATGATCTCCGACAGGTAATCAGAGGTAAATTACAGGTAAACTCTGCTCAGAGCTTATCGTAGGTGTTCATTAATCTCAATTAGTCACAAACGCAAGTAATAAAAAGTGTACCGAAGTCAACCTTTATACATGATAAAAACTACAGGGTCAACCATTCCACTCGATTAAATCTAAGTTCCAAACTACAGCTATGATTACACTTTAACAAGCAACATTTTCCCATTGAGTGCTTTTGACGAGCTTTCATAGATTTTGTCATCATTGTAACATGAAACACGCACTATATATAACCATTGATTTCAGTAAATGTATGAACTGGGATGTCATATTGACAAGGCTGGAAATGTTTAACATCATAACGTCCAAGCAGTTTAACTTTGTATGTAAATAAAGGTAGTTTATAAATTACTGTCTTAATTTGCATCTTGATAGATGCTCAAATGGAGTTGACAATGAAAATTGAACGAGGTTGGTCCTTATACCAGGGTACTAATGTATGTGTGTAGCATGATCATGTGTGGTGTAGATTCAGCGAAATATAAGAATCTTATTATCATCATTATAATGATCGTTGTCAGAATCCTCATCATCATGGTTATTATTTGCTATTGATCATTGTTGATGTTTTGATTGGGCCTGTTGATGGACTACACAATTTATTTTACGTTTCTATGTATCTACATGCTCATGTTGTATATGAAGAATCCAGCCAGGGACTCAGCAACTTTTGCAGTAGAGAACTGTTCTACACGCAATAAGGTTTGGGTGCAATGCTACACTGATTTTTAATGCAGTACCACCCATGTTTCTCTAGTTCCAGCCGCTGCTTGCAGGTTTCACCGCAATGCATATAGGAACAATGATGTTGCAGGTTTTCTCCCTGCAATAATACTAGCAGCCGCGATATAAGTAAAATACTCTTGAAAGCGGTCTTAAACCTCATCTCATCTCACCTCACCTTGTATAAGAAAAAGGCATTGGAATATTTGGCCACCGATTGTTTACATCAAAAGGCAATGATGGAACTTGCTTTTTACATATTCAAAACCTTTAACAGTGGAGTAAGAGAGTGAGTTATAGTTCAGCACCTCTTGAGCATTACTTCAACCATATGGGTTGAAATTAAATATTGGAAGTTTAAACTCTATTCAGTGATTTTCGTATAAACTTTATTTATGTTCTAACTTGAAAATCATTGGAAATCATTATTTACTTTGTAATTTCTACTTGTTCATGAATTTATCATTTCATCTTAACATGAATTAGAAAAGATTCATACTTTATCACTCAATGACAGAAAGTTGATTAAACACATTATTGCATTTGAAAACTGAACTGGTCATTATTACGTGAACCGACCAAACACAGATAATTAAAGATTGAGGGGGAGATTCAAAATTCTATAAATATAACCGAAAAAAGAAATGGTCATTATCTTGATATTGTAGGAAGTTGAAATTTAGATATTCATTGACTTTGTAATCGACTATTACATTTTTCAATATTTTTTAAAAGGAATTCTGAATATTTTTTAAATTAGAATTACTAAAATCTGTTCGAGCTCTATGAAAAATAAAAACTTAGATGTCTTTGCTTTTGAAAGTAAATCTTCAGTAACCTAATCATAGAACAAATGTCATAAATTATTTATGACATTTGTTCTATAAAAGCACTTTCCGTAATCAAATACTCAGTTCCAGAAAACCCTTTATATCAACTTAACTATTAACAAGGTAATTAAAAAATAACTTCCCAAATTACATGACCATAGGTTGTCAAAAAATGTTTATTACAATAGATATAAAAATCCATCTAATAAAAGACAAATTAGTTTCTGAGAGTGAAAGAATTGTATGCACTAAGAATAACCCATTTATGCATGAACCTAAGTTTTATTTAATATAAAAGACAACTACAATAGGTATACCAGCCCAAAAGAAAGAGGAGAAATAGAAATAGAAAGTGATGATCATCATAAGAAAGCCAACAATGGAGATAGTGTATTTTTAGATTATGTAGATTTATGTATGGACCCAAAGCATTATTTCAGAAAGTATGTCAAGAACTGTCTGGGAGAAAAATCAAGAGCAAATTAATTTTTGTTGTTACTTATAACACGTAACTTACCACAATGAATTTTAAAGGGACACAGTACGTTGTTGTATGGGTCAAATATGTCAAACTTCAAAAATGGTGTTATCATGTTGAGAACTACTGGTTGAAAATTACAATTTTAATGATTATCAGTTCAGTAGAGAATAAAGAGCTTAAAGTACTGATTTGTGATCGGAAACCAGACAGAGGCGCGCGGCAGTGACGCGAATGTAATTTCGGACACTTATCTACAGAAGACATAACGACGAATATGAAATAGTAATATTAAGCACATCATATAAGTAGAATACAAGCAAATCGGACGTTGAATGTCAATCTCGTTACATTCATTTTGCTGTTTGTCAATTATTATTGAAATCTTATAAATATCATATAATGATGAAAATGCAATGATTTGAACTTTAGGCAGGACACATAGTATATTGGATATTAATTTAGCATCATACAAAACATTGAATCATACTCTGTGTCACTTTAAGTGATAATTCATGTATTATTTCTCAGTTCATGTATCTTCAATTTCAAAGTTTATTTGCTAATATATTAATTAAGTTAATTAGGATTTTGATATGTTACTGACACTTATTTTAAGAGATAGATATTTCTAATCATAATTATCATATGCAAATGAAAAAATGTCTATCTGATACATTTTAGTTAATGAAAGAAAACAAGCATGATTGTTTCCAAAAATGATGTCAAGTCTTGATATTAACTTAAGATTTTTTTCTCTTAAAGGAAATTTTTTTTCTACTAGCTGTTAATCAGACAAGGTATTTCTCAAAGAGATATTCATTCAAAGAGGGAAATCTCTTTCACTTCATTTTCAATAATCTTTTATATTTACCTCTAAGCATATGACATTGGTACATCTAATGCTATTTTTCATTCACAATTCTTTTCTTTGAAAACCATAAAAATTATACTTCAATTTAATCTGAATCATTCATCCCCAATGACAGAAATGAGCAATTAAGTTACTATTTAGTGCCACTCTGCCGATATTTGAGCAATTAGTGGAGCAAAATGGACTGATCGAGGTACAAGAAAGACAAAGTTCATGTCCCTGAGAAATAGTCAAATGTTTCTCAGCCACATATTTGACAGATTTAATGACGGCACAGACGTTATGATTTTCATAGTGAAAAGATGTAAATGGATATCATAATTTTCAATTTCTAAAAATCAGAATTCACGTAAATATAAAAGCTAGATTACAAAGCTTAAGCATATTTTTTTAACAGACACATATTTTTGTTTACAAATGGGCAACTTGATGTCAAAATAACAACGGAGCTTATTCAAAATGATATATTCTAAATGACTAATAAACATTGTCTAAATAAGAGAATGGGTATATACTTGATTAAATTTCAATGTTCAACTTAAACTCACGAAGTGAATATTTCCTGACACACCTTTTCAATCCTGCTTACAACTTTCTACTATTTTCTTAAAGTGTCTGGCCCAGTTTATGAATGTTCTTTAGAATAGACACAATAGAGGTACAAGCCCAATATACTGTATGGATGAGTTATAGAGAGTATAAAAACATCACAGCAAATCAGAACAAAAACCCACTATATAGCACACTGGGATATTGGATTTGTGCACGAGACCGAAAAATTATTTTCATAAGGATTGCTGAAAAAGAATTCTTTGGTGTCATATACTACGCAAATACCTGTTCTTGATCAAATGAAATCTCTCTTACTTCATGGGATACATATAATAAGAGACTTTATTAACAATTTTAGTGAGAATTGGGGGTAATTTTTGTCAAACTTCGAACAAACTACCTCCTTTCTATAGGTGGCTTGCTTAGAATGTTGTCAAATGAAACATATAAGAATTATATTTTTACTTTTAAAATCTATGTATAACAATCTTTTTATTGCAATCAGACACAATGTTAATTTGCAATAAATTACTCATCATCAATATTAACAAAATCTGTTTTTTTAATATATCACAAATTTCTCTTTCAAACTACAATTCAAATATCTACATGTGATATCCAAAAATTGAATATTTAGTAAACATATGCATGGCCACAGACACAATCAATCATAACTGCATCTACAAAGGGAAGTAATTTCAAAGTATGATGAGTCCGTCATATGGTTTAATACTTCATCCGAATAAATTCAATTTCGGCCAATCCAAACCAGACGACAATCATATCTAATTTGACTTTTCCGTTGAATGGACCAACCTGTTTATGACAGTCTAGACAATCCATATCTTGTCAATATCAATATATTCCTCAGCTTTAGAAACTTCGGTGATGATAGATCCATCATTGTGTACATTATCTGATAGCACTTCAGCATTTTAAATGTTCCAGTCAACACATTGTGTCCATCATACTTTATCAGTGATAAGATCTTGTGAAAGTGTGTGTAAGTTTTATATTTTATAATCTTCAGCGATATTATCACCCTTAACTCTCAACATGCCAAGGTGAGACATGTGCTGTTGTTCAAGGCGAGCTTGTGTTCTTACTTTATGCTTGTTTTTTTATTTCTCAGGATCTTCTTAAAACAATCACACATTTGCAACCAGTGTGAACTGTTTTAGATGAATATTAAAATAATTTAAATTATGTCCTTTTCACCCATAATGATACATTTTGAAAAATTTGAATTTGAATAATTCTATATTCTTGTCAACATAGGTTTATCAATTACCAATATTCTTAACAACTTTTAAAATATCTTATTTCTCAAATATGAAATCAAATTAGAAAAATTGCTCATTCAAAATAAGTTCAAATCTGTTTATATTTGTGAAACGATCCTATAATCTTATGCTAGAAATTTTTCCTAAATGACATAATCTTTTATTTGTTTTAAATGCAAATTGAACAGCGCAGTTGTAAGTATACATGTGAATTTGGATCACTAATTCTAAGATCCTAATCCTGCAGCTCTTGCAAGTTTATCATAGACTATAAAATATTTTTCGGATGTATAAGATATGATATTCTCCTTCCTTGTCATATCCTTGTAATATCCAAATAAATTTATTTACATTGACATTTACATTTACAAAAGATCTGTATCCAGCAAACTATAGAGGGCTAATGGGATTTTTTCAGTGTTGTAGTGGCCAGGTTTGTGAACGAATCACTCTTTCAAACTTCTGTTCATGATGTTGATAAAGCGTTGATGAAGTTTTTCAGACATCAGAACACAACACTTTTAAAATACATCACTCTTTCTTTATCCAAAGAAAATCTTGTGAACATCCAACAACATCTTGTGAAAGTTCTTCAGATAAAATCATGATACAAAAGGTCTTCTTAAAGGCAATACTTTGTAAACATATCACTCTTTCTTCATTTATCTCTTGTAAATCTAGCAAGTAGCCTTCTGAGTTATCACTTTTCATTTCAAACCAAAAAGGCAACAATTTGAAGGGTATCAGTCTTGCACTCATATCTCTTGAAAATCTGGAAAACACCCATCTATATCAGCAGTTATTCAGATGTCATCAGTATCTAAACTTGACACTCGAGAAAATAGAATTTTCGTCATTTTGTTCAAAATAAAAGTCAAGCCAACCCTTTGTATGAGAAATTTTAAGATATGTTAGTCAACGAATGAAGATTTTCCTATAGACAACCCGTGTAAAGATATATCCATATGTTCAATGTCATATGTTCATATGTCAATGATATACCAAAACACTTATAGAGAGTATCATTGCAACATGAATATAGGGCCCAGCCAACTGAGAACCTGTTAATTCAATTGGTCCTCAGTGGTAGATTTGTTTTAGCTTTTTCTTTAAATTTATAATCAAAATTGATAAAATAACAATTGTGTGCTGGTTAGTATATCAACTTATTTTATACACTGATAATTGCCATATAGGAACTTTTTTAAAAGGCAACACTTTTTGAATATGTCACCTGTCCCATCTCTTACCTGTAAGTCAAGAGTTATTCCGATAAAAATCCATTGAATCTAGATCGTCCTAATACCAATCCTTTGAGAAGTTCCACAATGTTCTTTTATCCGTTGAATATAGAAATATAAAATTTTAACACCTGTTGATCTGTTCAAGGTCTTTTATAGATCCAACAACACTTTCCATATTATCATGACTGAAAGTAAATAAATTGTGAATACATTTTTGTATCATGTTCTTTTCGTATCAAAGATCTTGTATCCCTATATCATTTTGATATCCTCATATCTTCTAGAAATTCTTTTCTGTTGAATATCTTGTGTCCTTGTATTATCATCATAGGATGAATGTCTTCTCAGTGTTGTGACAACCTGTGAAAATACACTGATGATATCCTTGTATGATTGATATCATATACTGATGATATCCTTGAATGGTTGATACCATATAATGATGATATCCTTGTATGACTGATATCACATACTGATGATATCCTTGTATGACTGATATCACATACTGATGATATCCTTTAAAGACTGATATAACATACTGATGATATCCTTGTATGATTGATATCACATACTGATGATATCCTTGTATGATTGATATTATATACTTATAATATCCTTGTATGATAAATATCTTCTCTGTTACAACAACTTGTGAAAATATTCCAATCACAATCTTGTATGAAAGTCTTCTAATGTATTCCGTATCAGCCGATCTCTAGAATGATGAGGGGTGGACAAATATCCACGGGTGAACTATCCCCTAGCTACTTGACACGATTCGGCTGGACGAATCTACCCCTGAACTCATTGGCATCATAATGCAGAGATTGTCACATGCCGCCAGTCACAACGCGAATCACCGGTGATAAATAGTCCCATTCAACACCCAGCATTTCAAATCTTTATGAGCAAAATGTGAAGGAAAATCTCTTATACTATGCAGGACTTAGGTCATTGAAATAAATATAGGCTATCCCAACATGGCAATAATGACATTCCGGACAGATGGATTAACCTCGTAGGCCGAAAACATGTTGTGTGGGAAAAGAAGAGCTTTAATATGTATATTTGGTATTTTATACCCCACTTGTCAATAAGAATGGGGATTTATTGTTTCTATTGGTGCATCCTCGTTTCGTCCTTATTCTTCATCAGGATATACTCTCAAAGCGGACATGAAAAAAGCATTTGTGTGTCATTGGTGAATCATCAAGATCGTGAAATATTGACAATAATACGCAAATTTATTTGCAGAGAGACTTCATGTGTTGTACTTGAATATAGGGCATGTTGTCACAACATCTGCGTTATCTTGATAATAAGAGAATTATCAAGTGATTTTGCGTAAGATTTGTTACACATATCACAAAGCTGAAGCAGGGTTGTAGGTATTCCTCATCTGCCCCAACTTTGGATATTCCGGGATGACGGTCTTGCTGTCTAGTTTTAAATGGGGAATTAACTCTAGGCAGAAGAAATCCAAAGTCCGTGGAATAATTATGTACAATTTTATTCACAGGAAGAATTATAACAACAGAATGATAACAATATAGAGATAACAGCTGGATGATCCCTCCAGGGGCAGGACAATCTATATATATACACTCAGCCCCTGGAGTTTGAGAAGTGTCTAGATGATATCCAAACTCTAACTCTAACTGACTGACTGACTATTTAATTTTCTATCTTGGCTTATATAGGTAAATGAAGGTGATCTCTCATTGGTTAGATTTTTAATCTCGTTAACAGTGTCACTAATAAAATAGCCAGTTATTGTTTTCATTGGACTTATAGATTGACATGTCTGGAAAACTTGAAGATTAATTAGATGAGGTCAATTAAGTTCTTAAGTGGATTAGCTTAATTAGCCTAAGGCTTTATCTACTAAAATCACTGTCAGTGTCAACGCTTGTAAAAGGATTATTAATTAAAGACTATTGTCTTAGATAGACGAGTTGTCTACTTTTAGAATGAAGATTTTACTCTGACATTTTGTATCCTTAGGTGAAAAGGTGATTATGAGAAATATGGTCTACTTGTAAAAGATTGTGACTATGTAAAAGATTGTGAATAATGATAAATTGTATATTTGAATTGTTAATGTAATTTGGATATTTCTGTAAATTAATCATACATTTTTCTAATTTCTATAAATATAATTTTAATGTATTTTGGGTAATATCTTGCCCATGATACACACAAAGATGACCCTGTATAGTTATACTAAGGATACAAGGTTTGCTGACATAAGTTCTTGTATTGGACTTACACTAATTGTATTAGGTCAATACATGATCATTTAACACTGCGTTTTATTACAGATGTGAACACGTCCCAAGGGATTTTTGACTAAAAGACATCTTTAAATTCTGCATATTAAATGATAGTTGTCCATATGTTATTGCATGATCAAATACACAAAAAATCCATTGTTAAGCCCTTTTACTAGCTTCTTTTTTCTGGAACAGTTAACACCTACAATGCACCCCAGGGCCCACATGCTAAGAGCTATGATTGTAACTTATTTCTGTGACCCTAGGCTAAGGGCACCTTATCACTAAGCTGGTATTTTATTTTGAAAGACCTGGGACAGTTCACAACTTTGGAAAAGAGTAAAGGTTTCATTAACATTGCTATTACTAACTGCTAAGGAAATCTTTAGCGCTCAGTGCCTCTCTTAAAAAAGCCCATATAAATGACCATGAAGATAAGCTTATCATATCAGCAAATATAGACATGCACAAGGTTGTTCATAATCATGAATTGCCTTGTGCATGCCGTTTTCCTGATATGATAATTAAGCTCATTACATACCAGCGCAGCTTAGTACAGAGGGTTAAGGTTCAACTAACAAGACTATAACTAACTGCTATGGAAATCCTTAGCGTTCAGTGCCTTTTTTTAAATGAGCCAATGAGGGGTTAAGTGTCAAATAACATTGCTAATACAAGCATTAACAGCTAAGGAAAAGCTTAGCACTCGGTGTCTTTTTTAAAATGAGCCCAACCACCACAAGTTTGAGCTTGACATATAAGCAAATTGACACACAAGGAGATTCTAACATACCAGTACAACTTAGTGCGCGGTTTAATGGTCAACTGACATTCCAAAGAACAATAAAGTGATGTCCAGCAAAGTCGAGCAACTCTGAGCCAGTCTCAAACAGCTGGACGCTGGACGGTCAAATTAACCCCTTGCTGGGTTCCGGAATAATTTCAGTCACCGCTGTAAATAATGAATGGTAAGAGTACTTTGACATTATACACAATAGCTTGCTGTCGGTACTTGAGAAATGAGAATATTATCTGATTTCATTTAGAATAGGCTATTAAGCTTTTTTAATGTTTTATACAAAAAGAGACCAAATCTTTTTTTGTGTTCTTTAATGCATGTCTGAAAGATTTTTTCATAGGAAATATAATTTTCCTCATCATCATGAAAGATAATTTTTTCATGACTTAATTTGTTTCAAAATAATTCAAAGAAGTATATGATAATTTTCATGTTAACATTGCTTCAATTGAATTTTCATTTTGTTGTTATTGAAATTATTTCAAAGGTGGTATGAAATTGTTGACCAAACATAAAACACTGAAAAACTAAATATGCCTGATGTTGTAAACTATTTTTCTGTAGTTTTGGAGTTCATTAATGATAACCATTTTAGATTATTAAATTCTTTATAGTAACACAATAATTAAAATATGATTTTCAAATCATCTGAAAATATTTTAAAAGAACACTATGATCTCCCATGTGATTCTTGGTTTAATTCTGTTGATACAATGACCAAACAAGAAAATAAGAAAAATAAGACAGCTTGCACCCAAATAATCTTGTTCTGGCTGTTATTCAAAGAAGTTAGTAAGAATTGTCTGGACTCGCCAATTTAAGTCAGTAACAAACCAATTTGGCCACCTAGGAAATATGAATGTTGATCAGTGCTTTCCTAACAACACACTCACAGTGGTCTCTAATACTATTTCCCTGTCCACTTTCATCAACATTTCCAAATCATTTGATGTACAAAGGCAATTTCTACATCAGAAAACGATAATCTTTTCTCTTCTAGCTCAATAATGTAATGACTTCACAAAGTGCCAATAGAACTAAAAAGAAGTGCGAACATAATAAGCGAAGACTGGAGGACGACATTAGTTGCTCGCCAAAGCTTTTCGTCCTTAGAATAGCTAGGTTTTTAACTTGCAACTTGATAAATTACCGCTTGTACAAATTCACACCACATGTCCACTTCAATTAGAAGATATCAGGAAAGTCATTTCTATCAAAACTTTGTAATTGCATATCAAACTTAGATTTTACTTTGATAAACAGTTGTGGGAAAGTTTTGCTGTCAAAATGGATGAATCAAAAGCTGGCCACTATAAAGTGGTTTTTTCATAAACACTTGTCAGACGTTTTTTTGATGATCAAATATAAATGTGCCGATTGTAGTATCTTGTTCACAAAGCTAGACAAATTTGAACATATTGCTAACTGGACGTGTATAGAATTGAAATACAATGATCAAAAGATACCATGACTTTTTACCTTATCTGATGTTGGACTGGAAATATTTATCCTTCTGTTTGATGTCTGTTATGAAAGGCTAAACAACTTGTGTTTATGAGTGTTTTGGAATATGATACATACAGATACTACAGTTTCATTTTTTAAATGCTGTAACAGATAGTTTTTGGCAATGATTACGTTCGGAAAGACTTTTTAATGGTCTTTCTTTTGAAATGAAACTCTCACCTAAAAACTTACAAACTTTTTTCAAATTCCAAATTTTTCCCCCTTTCATTTAACCAATTGTGGCTCTACAAACAATCTCAGCAAACGTTAAAAGATCTTAAAGGCACTATAGCATGTTTAGGGAAAATATATGCATATTCTTACAAAAAGGAACACAATGTCATTAATTGCAAGACAATTGTTTTAATTAATAAAATGGTCATTTGGTTAAGGTAGATATGCAGATTGATTTCCATAATTCACTGATTAAAGGGTGTTCACTAAGATGGCCGCATGCAGGTTTCGCTTGATCATAATATTGTCTTCCATTACCAGGGATCGATTACTGGGTTGATTGATGAGATGTTTGACCTTGAGATGGTACAATTTTGCATGAATTAAAATTTATTAGAAAAAATTTAAAAAAACAAAAGTGGTAACAAAATATATGCTCCAGTTCCTATTAATGAATTAATGAATTATCAAAGTCATTTACGTCATCTGTTCTCACCCCTAATGAAGTTTATTTCAAAGTTATCATCACTATGGCCACTATTTCTAAAGGCCAAATTTCCTATTTGCTAGCGAGAAGAACTTATTTCCAAAAGTTTTCATTTTAAAACTGAAGTTTTCCTTTTAAGTTCAAATGACTTGCAGATTAATGTATAATATCATTCAATCACCATGAGTACCATAAAGAACCAAAATTTAAAATTGCTAATTTCAAAATATTAAAACACAATATTCATTTAAAATAAATCTTTAAGAAAAAAACCCAAATTGTTTGCATGTAATGTTATAATGTCATTAAAATAACCAAGAGCACAGAAAGGAAATAACATTATAAACTGTTGATTTTAAAAAAAGCAAAGGAATTTAAAGCATGACACGAACAAAATACACAAACTTTTGGAAACAATATTCATGAGAACTCTAAAATGCACAAATTAGCCAATATTATGAGCAAAAATGATAAGGAATTGTTTCTATGATTATATATAATTTCCATCATTATCTTGTTCGCCATGACCTTGGATATCGGGAATAAAAGGAATACATGAAGATTCTATTCAACTTAAAATGATACGACTTCCTTTGTGCGCGAATAGCTTGTGGCACGTCATTGTGGCACGACATTGTAGCATGACATTGTGCCGCTGTACCATTCACACTGAAGTGGCAATTCAAACTTATGGGAAAGATGAGAAATATCTTGTGTAACTCTGAGGGTTAACCATTGTGCTCCAACCACTTGTGGCGCATCATTCTCCTGGCAAACAATTCAGAAAGAGCTGATGATTTTTATTTCGAGGCTTAAAGCATTAATGAGCAATATCTGCTCGAACCTCCCAGAGGATATAAAGATGTTTGATAATGCCCGTATTCTGTGTAATGTGTTTGACCTGCATCATGTAACATTTCCTCAAATTGGAGATGTACGTAAAATCTAATTTATAGAAAATGAATGTATTTTGACATCTAGGTCCAAAACGTGCAACAAAATGACATTCGAACTTTATGTATAAAGTGTATAGTATGAAATAAGAGAGGTAATATTTCATGTTGACTTAATCATGGGAAAGGTCTCGAGATAACTGTATAGAGTCTTCAAAATTGACGACTCAAGATGGTAATATACTTAAAACTACAAGAATATCTACTTCATGAAACAGTTTCAAGAAAAGTTTGTCAAATCAAATTGATCAAAATACATGTCATTTTTATAACCTGTTATAAAAGTAAAAAACATATCGAATGGAAAATAAATCTCAGCACAAATAAATGTCATAAAAACCATGGCGCTTTAAATATCAGGAGAATTCTTGTGTTTAGTGTTTTTGAAATTGTAACTTGGGGATATTACTAAAGACCATACAACTGTTAAATGTTCATGTCTCTACAGTGTCCGATTTTCTCTTCTTTACATTGCTAGATTAAATATTTTGAAAAAGGATGAGCGTGGAAGAATTTATATGTCCAAAGGGATGTGAGTGAAAATAACAAAATAAAGCAATTTAGTATGTAGCTTGAAATAGAAAAAGCAATTTATTTCAGAGAAGTTGAATTGATTATCAAAGCAACCTTATCATAGCATTTCAGCGCTACAAATTTAATGATATTACCCTAAGCTTTAAGCTTTTCATGGCTAATATTTAATATTCCTTTGGTTTTAAGCATTCCTAGAGGCAGCTAGTGAAACCAATAATTAAGATTTAATTTTGATAAGCATAACAGTTTTCATTAAGCAAGCATCTATAAGATAATATATCATGTTCATTATAAACTATTGAAATTATAATTCAATAAAAAATCCTTTTTTTTAAATAGACATATAAGAAATCTCTCAATTTATGAGAATTCGTTTCCATGCCCTTAATTATCAGAAAGTATCCACATTAAAATGGCCACCAGCAGTTCTTGCTTGATATTTTATACCTTTTTCCATGACTACAGACAACTGCATTAAGAAATGCTTTTGACCCTCTGAAAATAATGAATAAATATATAATAAACATATAATCATTTCAGAAGAATTTGAAGAAATAATGTTTTTATAAAAACTGCTATTATACCTTTAAACCATCATTTCCAACACTTGAAATGACTTTATATAAATAGATAAAATGCAAAAATCAAGAATCATCTAGCAAGAATTTAGCTCAAGAATTAGATAGAATCCAGATAAGACAGGTGAAAGCAGAACAATTGGTGAATGTTTAAAGACTTAATGCAAGGGAATCATGTATGGCGCTGTGTCAAAAACAGGAAATTGATCGCTTTCTGAAGAAGCAAGAGATGGTATTTAGCAACAGCCAAGTCAACCAGATTCATCCAACGACACTTTTACAGCATGTGGGATTAGGCATGTGTCAGGGGATATTTAAAAATCAATGGCAGCATTTAGGCGGCCATCACTCAATTCATTGAGGGGAAATTTTCTAGAACCTTTTCCTTTCAAACTCTCGCACTTCATTGCCCTGTGAAATATGCCTCTGTAAACCATTCCCTGAAAACACATCAACAAGCTGCTTGGGGACTTATTCCAATGTAAAGCTTTGAGAAGGTTCTGAATAGCATGACATTGGTCATGACAATTTTCAATCAAACAGCTTGCCCAAATGAACAACTTTTGAAACGAAACTAAATAAAAAAACACATTTATATAACCGAAGTACCAAAGGCATGCATCAGGGATATATTTTAAGGTCACGGACAGCAAAATAAACGATTAAAATGTTAAACGACATCTAAACACAAGATTAGGATCAAGTTCCCGATTTACAAGAAACTTGGAAAGAAAGTTGGAGCCAGAAACGTCTAAATGCCTTTAGAGGCCTGTACACTAGGTTGATTAGCGACCAACTACAAAAACGATTGATGGATGCACTAGTAGCTTTTCTCCAAGGGCCAAGTTAGATAGATTGATACAAGCACCAAGGGAGATCACTCTAAAGGACATTCTACAAGGGACAGGACCAGTAAATGGCAAAAGCTCTGAAGATCGTCAATCACTCAACAGAAAACAAACAATGGAACCAAAATCAATCGCTAAGAAATTTCTTTGATTTACTTGATGGCTTTATTGGCTTTGTTCGTAGTTATCTTTGGAAACAGCATATTGTTCCTGCTAACACTGATAGCTCTATTTAATTCTAAGCTAAAGAATTTCTTGATTTACATGAAGGTTTTATTGAGACTGTTTGCAGTTATCTTTGGAAACAGAGTTCCACTGGTAGGCAACACTGATAATCCTTTGGTCAATTGCCTCTCAATCAAATTGGGTTTCAACATGGTTGGAATTTCAATATGTCCACTGTCTGGAAAGCATTTCTCCAGATTGGCAGCAAGTATGCTCTAAGACAACAGAGCTAAATCAGTGATGTAATTTATGGGTACACTTTAACTGAGAGAAGATGGTGACCATGATGATCAAAGCATATAATAATGAGAATAATCATTCAAATCATGATAAAATATCATTCAAATCATGATAAAATATCATTCAAATCATGATAAAATATCATTCAAATCATGATAAAATACCATTCAAATCATGATAAAATATCATTAACGTATGAAATCTACAAGAGAAAATAAAAATTTTCTTTAAAAATTATATATCAAATTTTTATACACATCAATAAATGTTAAATCTCAATTGCTGTACTAATATGGGCCACTTCATTCCGATGTACTATATTGTAATTATTAAAAATTTATCTTTCACAACCAAAAAACAAAGGGAATAGTTCAGCATTGGCCAGCCAAAAAAATATCTACGCTTCAGCATTATAAGGGTTAATATATCAAATGTTAGATTCAAAAACATCATTAACACATCTGCCAAATAAATGATATAAATTTTAAAGATAAAAACAAATTTAGAATAAATAAATATTTCTCAATATATATTTTTGAATAAAAAACATTCAAAGAACATATTAAAATGAAAATAGATAGGTGACTAGCATATAACCTGTCTTTTGCCTCAACATACATAAAGAAGAAATTAAACTGATCAAACTTCCCCATCAACAAATCTCCTCCTGATATATATATATAAATATACAAGATCTACATCAATCAATAACACAATCAGCTCATCCCCCTATACAGCTCATCCCCCTATACAGCTCATCCCCCTATACAGAACATCCCCCTATACAGCTCATCCCCCTATACAGAACATCCCCCTATACAGCTCATCCCCCTATACAGCTCATCCCCCTATACAGAACATCCCCCTATACAGCTCATCCCCCTATACAGCTCATCCCCCTATACAGAACATCCCCCTATACAGCTCATCCCCCTATACAGAACATCCCCCTATACAGCTCATCCCCCTATACAGCTCATCCCCCTATACAGCTCATCCCCCTATACAGAACATCCCCCTATACAGCTCATCCCCCTATACAGCTCATCCCCCTATACAGCTCATCCCCCTATACAGAACATCCCCCTATACAGCTCATCCCCCTATACAGAACATCCCCCTATACAGCTCATCCCCCTATACAGAACATCCCCCTATACAGCTCATCCCCCTATACAGAACATCCCCCTATACAGAACATCCCCCTATACAGCTCATCCCCCTATACAGCTCATCCCCCTATACAGCTCATCCCCCTATACAGCTCATCCCCCTATACAGAACATCCCCCTATACAGCTCATCCCCCTATACAGCTCATCCCCCTATACAGAACATCCCCCTATACAGCTCATCCCCCTATACAGCTCATCCCCCTATACAGCTCATCCCCCTATACAGCTCATCCCCCTATACAGCTCTCATAGTCCCCAACTCCTAATGGACCAGGCTATTTTAGAAGCTGTCACTAAGAAGATCAAACAAGTAATTTCACTGTAATCAGTCTTCACCTGAATAGTATTAACCACGCAAGCAATCTAATCTTGAAGATACTAGCTAATTTCAACTCTCACTTCCAAAATTGTTTAGGTACTTGCTAATGAGAAAAAACTGTAAATAAAGACAAGGAAAGAAATAAACTAATTTGAAGTTGCTGGTTGTTGGCCGGTCTTCACTTACACTTAAAAAGTGTCTTGTCTTTTTAAAAAGTGTCTTGTTGTTGGATCTTCACTTACACTTTAAAAAGTGTCTTCTTGTTGGATCTTCACTTACACTTTAAAAAGTGTCTTGTTGGATCTTCACTTACACTTTAAAAAGTGTCTTCTTGTTGGATCTTCACTTACACTTTAAAAAGTGTCTTCTTGTTGGATCTTCACTTACACTTTAAAAAGTGTCATCTTGTTGGATCTTCACTTACACTTTAAAAAGTGTCTTCTTGTTGGATCTTCACTTACACTTTAAAAAGTGTCTTCTTGTTGGATCTTCACTTACACTTTAAAAAGTGTCTTCTTGTTGGATCTTCACTTACACTTTAAAAAGTGTCTTCTTGTTGGATCTTCACTTACACTTTAAAAAGTGTCTTCTTGTTGGATCTTCACTTACACTTTAAAAAGTGTCTTCTTGTTGGATCTTCACTTACACTTTAAAAAGTGTCTTCTTGTTGGATCTTCACTTACACTTTAAAAAGTGTCTTCTTGTTGGATCTTCACTTACACTTTAAAAAGTGTCTTCTTGTTGGATCTTCACTTACACTTTAAAAAGTGTCTTCTTGTTGGATCTTCACTTACACTTTTTTAATAGTGTCTTGATATTATAATCTTAATTTTGGTAGTGAATGTTTTCTAAGGGGCATTATTATATCATTATGTTTATATATATATATATATACATGAAGTAGATCAAGAGCAAAGTTAGAGCAGGGTCAATCAAAATTTAGTTAAAACATTACTTTAACTTCAAATTAAAGAATAATTGTTATTTAAATGAAAAAGTTATGGAAAAGTAAAAGAAACAGAAGAAAGAATCATGGAATATTAAGTTGGACTTTATTGATCTTTATCAACATCAGATATGAAGTGTTTTTGAATTCCTAGATAAGAATGTTGCAAGCAATTTAAACATAAGTTGCAGAGGAAGGAATGGACTTGAAATGACAGCTAGGTTTATAAATAAGAATAAGGCAATAATGAAAAACTACAACAACCATTTTCATTTAAATCTTCATTTTAAAACATCTGGTAGAATATAAACCTTCAAAAGAACAAAATAAAACCATAACATGATACAGCTTGAAGAGACAAATCACATAAATGTTGCACTCCAAAAATTTTGACATATCCATCAATAACAAAGTTCATCTGAAAAAGGAACCTTCACATAATACCATGGAGTGCAAAAAGGCTTCTCAAGTTCGGAAGGTGATTTTGGGCTCGGAGAGGTAATTGCAGTACCAAAATCATCGGTATTCAAGACGACAAGAGTCCGATGTAATGAAGATGTAACAAGATGGCCTATTACCAAGATATAACATCCAACTGAATAAGGCCTTCTCTGGCTCTTGACGAGGAGTCAAAAGCCCAACTTCTTCTCTTACAAAAATCAATAGTAATTTACAGGATAAGTGCTGTACCTTCAGGAGGAATTGGACCACTTGACTCCAGCCATATCCTTCCTTACATTGTTCAAACAGGACTGAAGGCTGCAGGGCTATTTTGTTGACAAACATGGTATAAAATTGAACACGGATACTAATTTGGATCGATTCATTAGACAGATTGTGTACAGATCTCTATCAGAACTCTTCAGGTCATTGCTAAATGGTCTACAACACTTAAAACATCTTCATCTGATCATCATTTGGACGGTTCAAGTATACTTGGTATGTCCTTACTCCAAGTTGTCTAGACGGATTGTTATTGGGTCTTTGCATGACTGATATTTTGAAGAATTTCTATGAAAATCTTGTCATTTTCTAAATCATATGCATATCATTGATTCAGTGACTTAACAGAAAAGATACTTTATATATATATTTATGAATTTATATAGCTCCAATTCCAAGAGAATATTGTACAAGATATAGTGAGAAATATATTTGCTATGTCCTCTAGAAATCTAGGCAGATCGTCATTCATGGGTCTTTGCAAGATTCTGATTAAAACAAACTTTCAGTAACAATTTTATTCTTTCTGAAATGAAAAGTCATCAATCCAATACAGTGAATACAACTGATCCAGTAACTTTACACAAATAATATTAATACATATATATACCTATATAAAGCTTTATGAATGATGAATATAAACTCATATTCCAAGAGAACAATATTTTGAAGAAGAAGCTAAGAGAGTCTTAGAAAGGGTACTCTGAATGAATGAGTATTGAGAACTTTCTTGAAACATCAAGACTTTTACTTAACATCTTTACTTTTAATATACCCTTGTTGAAAAATATTAAAAATTCAATTAATTTCTTTTCAGACCAAAGAAAGTTTGACAAGTTTTCAAGGCACCATGGTCCAAGACCAAGCAAATCTTGCTATCAACTTTGGTGTGCTCCGTTCACTTCATCAATGGCTTTTCTCTAAATCACGTTTCTCCGGAAAGTTTTGTAATAACAGGACCATTTAGTGTAGTTCTGTTAATGTAATAATTCCAATATACTAGGGGATCTTGGGAATCTATTACCAGAGGAGACTGGAAAACATCCAGAACAGGTAGGGGGGGGTTGTTAAGGGGTTGGACCAAATCCCCCCACAATTTGAAAACACTTAACACTGATTAAAGTATCATTTGGAGTGAGGTCTTTCTGTAACCATGCAATGGAACAACGAACCAAATGACACGCAATAATCTAATCAAAGGAAACAATATCCTTAGAGAGAGAATGATGTCAACCCTTAGTTTGTCATTTTGTTTTCTTTCATTTGGGTAAAATGTGAACTATATCAGATTGTGATAAGTTAAGCAAATAAATTAAAAACTCTGTTACATTCTTGAACTAAGTTGTGAAATAATAATGTTTTAAAGATATATGTGGTTAAGCAGGAAGGTCCACTCAAATTACATTTCCTAAATATACTGTCATGAGTCTCTCATTTACGTGTAATAATACCTCTGTACTTGATAAGTAACACCAATGCATCCACAGTTTGGTTTCTTCATCTGCTGTTGAGATTAAGTTGTCAGATAAAGGAAACAGTTGTCATCAACATCAGACAACATCCATGGTATGGTCATGAAAATACAAATCAGAAATACCATATGATTTTCCACAGTTACACGCAAAAAACTGTCTGCAGGGTGTCCTAAAACACTTCAGTGAAAAATGACCCTCATCAATTACAAGAAATGACCGCTGGTCATCAAGAGTATTCTTGTTCCTTTCAAAGTTGGACACTCTGGTCAGTGAGGGTCCTATAACACTTGACTCAACTCAGACCAATGGGGACTTGCTGAGGCGAGACAAGAGTGCATTTCCAGTGAGTTCACTGATCACAGAACGACTGTTGGACCAGACACATCCTGATGGACTTGACTGCTGGAGTGCTGGTTCTGTCTACCTGCATGATTGAACAATCTGTTGTCTTGTCCTTCAGCTTAAGTGCTCAAATAATGGCGAGAGTGTCTACAGCTGCATCCAAAGAGTTTGTTCACTATCTTTGTCTACGTACATATATCAATTAGTAATTTGTGATGACTAAAAAACAGTTCTTCAATTTCTTAGTGTGAAACTGCATCCCAAAGGTTTTGTCATTTACTTGCCTATCTTAGGGCAATATATATATATCATCAACTGATTTTGTGATGAACATTGCAATTACAGTCAACAATTAAAATGCAAACAACTTTAGTTTTTATATTTCTGTTTTAAATCTTTAATACAGCATCATACATAAGTAATTGTACTTTTTTTACACCCTTATAATGCACATGTGTCAAAATATTTCTCACATAATTGATAGTTAGTATTTGACTGCAAAATAACGGAAATCTGAATTTTAAAATTTGACTATGTATATATGTCTATTTTCCATCCATTCTTTTGACGAAACAATTTTAGTTTGAAAATGATAATTTTGGACTTAGAAAAAGGATTACGAATCCTTTTTCTCTGTCTCTGTGCTAATGAAGCATTGCAAAATTGCAATCGGAATCACATGATATTTTCGGTGAGGTGAGGTGAGTTGGTGTTTAAAGCCGCTTTAAAGATTATTTCACTTATATCACGGCTGATAGTATTATTGCAGGGAGAAAGCCTGCAACACCATTGTGGCTATGTATTGCGGTTAAACCTGTGAGCATCGGCTGGTACTAGCGAACCATTGGTGCTACTGCGCTGAATTTCAGTGTAGCATATTGCACCCAAACCTGACTGAGTGTAGAACAGTTCTCTACTGCAGGCAAAGTTGCCAAACCCCTGGTGGGATTGGAACCACAGACCTCCTGATCTGAAGCCGAACACGCTAACCACTGCGCTATCCCACCCATGATGATATTTGCACCGAGATTAACAAGGGGGTGAACAACATTTTGGGATGCAACTGCATCTAAACGCAGACATCACCTGATTGACATCTATAGTAATATAGACATATCAGCTTTTCCAATGTAGATGGAACACTACAGAACTATTGCATATTCCCTAAAAGCTTTTGTATAGTTAATGAACATGATTAGGTTTCGGAACCATAAGTCGCTTATATATACAATTACAATGCTTTTCCATAGTATTTTCTCAAAATTACTAAAACAACAAAACAAAACAAATGTACCACCATTAACATACTCAAGAAACACCTAACACCGGTTGAAGTTTGCTATTTTTTAAAACACTGAACAAGTAAACTTTCACGTTGAAATAACCAGTTTTGCACTCAAGAGAATCAAAGTCACTAAGGGCAACACATTTTTTGCAGAGTTTCATTTATAATGTTTTCTATATCTCAAAATCTTTTTGCATGTGTACAACTTGTCACCTCAAAATAAATAAACATGCTCTTTTGAGCCAAACATTTTGAAATTAATTCTTAAGAGACCATCTGATGATTGTTTATAGTATTCATGTAAACCCTACATCAACATTTGTTCATTAACCCCATGTCACTCTGAACTGTCTTAGAGTTTCTTAGTTAATGACAAGCCTTGATATCTTGAAAATCATTACGAATCTTAAACGTATGTTGACACAACATTGTCATTTCCATATATCGACATTTATTCACTGACCATCCACTAAGCAGTAGCTCTGAGAGAGTATATACTATAGCTCTGTGAGAGTATCTGAGAGAGTAGCTCTGAGAGAGTATCTCTGAGAGTAGCTCTGTGAGAGTATCTGAGAGAGTAGCTCTGAGAGAGTATCTCTGAGAGTAGCTCTGAGAGAGTAGCTCTGAGAGTAGCTCTGAGAGAGTATCTCTGAGAGTAGCTCTGAGAGAGTAGCTCTGAGAGAGTATCTCTGAGAGAGTATCTCTGAGAGTAGCTCTGAGAGAGTAGCTCTGAGAGAGTAGCTCTGAGAGAGTATCTGAGCGAGTAGCTCTGTGAGAGTATCTGAGAGAGTAGCTCTGAGAGAGTATCTGAGAGAGTAGCTCTGTGAGAGTAGCTCTGTGACAGTATCTGAGAGAGTAGCTCTGTGAGAGTATCTGAGAGAGAGTAGCTCTGTGAGAGTATCTGAGAGAGTAGCTCTCGTAGCTCTGTGAGAGTATCTGAGAGAGTATCTGAGAGAGTAGCTCTGTGAGAGTATCTGAGAGAGTAGCTCTGTGAGAGTAAACATATAAGCTCTCGCTCAACTCATATAACCCTAGGATATCACTCTACAAAAACTAAGGCGCTGTGACCTATGATCCAGCCAATAAAACAGTTTTATCGCGAAGGCGCACGATAAAATTTCAACCAACTACAAAGAGCCTCCTACAGTTGGCTTCTCTTTTACGCAACATGGTGACCTCCTTTTATAAGCGAGATATATTCAAATGATATTGCATGTACCTTATATTACACTGTATAAGTCGAGTTTTTTATACCAGAAACTGAGGGGTCAAGGAGGGGGGGTCGACTTATGTACGAGGTCTATGTTTGAGACCTAAAAATTCTGAGGTCGAGTGACAATCTGCCAGTAGACTAGAAGGAGACAAACAGAGGAGATTCAAACTGAAAGCCACGATGTCAACTCATTGTCAAAATATTGAAATAAAATTACTTTTATAAATATTACATCTTTTTACTGTTTTTTTTCTTACAATCAATTCCTAAAAATAAATAAATTTCTACGATTGGGAATTCAGTTTGATCGATTTGAAATTGATCCGTTTGTAAAAATCTTACCGATCGACGCCATTTTGAAGTTTTAATGTTCTGCAATGAAAATTACTGTCGAAGTTGAACATTAGCTAACACTTATTTCCCTGATCTAACATTATTTTTATCATAATCAAAAGAAGTTGTGATAGATGTTTGAAAACACTATTTTGAGAACCTGTAGGAGTTCAGCAGTGACCAATCGAAAAGAACGCGGGTTGAAACCGGCGAACAAGGCGGTGTAATTTTGATATTGCTGACTCGTTTATCAAGCGCTGTTATTTTTAGATACTTCATTGGTCATAGCGCATAAGTTAGTTGAAATCTAAACTTATTACATGAAAACCTAGATCTTAATTATTAATTTCTATTTCATATACAGCTGTCATGGAGCTGGACTAAAAATACTATGGAACTTGATTGTTTTCAAACTTGTTTTCAACAAAAGGATTTTAAAGATGGACTAAGGTGGCAGCTATCAGTCTATGGGTTAAATCTTTAACCAACAAACAGCTCTGTTCAGACTTGGACATTGCTCTAAACATTTTCTTAACTTGGTAATCAGACTCCCACATGAGATTCAATCCTTTGGCATGACCAACGGACAATGGTTCAGATTGTAATCATGTCACTTTGAGTTCTTTCAGTCAGTCAGATGCTTTAATTTTATTCATTAATCAATTTCCTTAGTGGTCCACCATCCAGGAGTTGTCTACCTTGAAGAACTCTTCTGTCAGATTAGGTGATTATATGTACAACTACAACTTTTTGTGTCACACTGTAAGGTTTCTCTGACATGACAAATAAAAAACAAGGAAATATATTTGTAAGTATAGTAATTGCATGTACAATAACAGTGTAGTCGACACTTTAATTATAGAGTTACCAAAATATCAACCTTGCTTAATATTATTTTACCAATTTTTAATTCTAATCAACCATTACACTCTTCAAATACCTTTTTGACATATGAACTAGATACTACATGTCAAGATTATTTTAACTTTTCACTATAATGAACAGTCTCAACAAATCTTCAGGAAAAAAATTTCAATTGGAAAATTCAGACAAACTTAACATTTGACATTTAGAGTTCAAAATGACCTTAAACTTTTATAAACATACCTTTAAATGGAAATTTAAAGGACACTTCTAAAAAACGATTTCTAGAACAAATTTTCATCAAATACCTCTCTCAGTCACATGCCGTCACTTTGTCCAGGAAATAACGATCTCATTTCTGCATAGTCTCTAAGCAATATGACACAGATCACCTCAGGCAGACCATACAATACCCATATTTACTTTCACCCCATGTATGATAGAAACCCTTCAAGAGTTGAGATTTTGGCAAACATTGATGGTAAATATGATGTTAACAGGTCCTCAGGCATTGAAGGCTTGTATAGGCTGTGGTAATAGAAGCTCGGGTTCACTATTGAGTCTAAAATGAGAGACTTATACTGGCAATCAAGTTCTTGAACCTTTCAGGAAAAATTGTGAATTATTTCTTTCAGGAGGGGGGACCTTAAATAGCAGGTTCATTCAATATTGGTGCCATTTTTTACTTCTAAAAAATTGAAGTCAAAAAACATGGCAATCAGGTTTTTTAGATTGAGGGAGTGAAACATTTCAAACTAGGAACAAATACTGATACTGGAAATCAGTTTTGAACTATTGAACATTGAAGAAGGGTCAATAAAGATAAGGACATTCTTGGAGTTTCCGAGTTTCTTCAAGCTTAGCAAGGGCGAATCCGTGGGGTTAGCACAGGGGGGTTGATACAGTCTTTACAAGCTCCGGGTGAAATTGTAAAATATTAGTCTATAAGAAGAGACTTTCAGAGGACGAGAGTTTCTTTAAGTTCAGGAGGGGCAGATTAAGGGACAGGTGTTGTTGGTTTAGAGGGTTGGATTGATGGCAGTTAATTAAAATGAGAACCTTGATGAACTCTCTTTTAGTAGTCAAAATGCTCAGGGTGATAGTTGGAGCCACTGAAAATTGGTTTTCAGTCTTGTATATAGGAAATAATGTCTATTGATCTCAAGGTAAGAGTCTCAGATATATTAGTGTTAAGGGGTGACTAACAGAGACAATTCATTCTCTTCAAGCCTGGGGCCTTAGTGAGCTCCTGAAACTTGGCAACGACAATGAGGCTCATAAACTTCAATATGATAATGATTGGACATTGATAGGGCACCCAATGCCCTTGTAATCTTTAAATGCCTTGATCCTTGTGGACATAAGTAGGTGCCTATAAGTACCTCGTTTTCTTCTTCAAACACAATGGCAATTAATATTGATGATCACTTCATGAATAAAGGATCTCATTAAAATGGAATATGAACAGGTTTTCTGATGTAATTGTTGCTTATGGATCTTTGGATTTGAAATTGATCAAGAATACTTTATGTGATATTTTTGTTCTAATAGATATAGTTATCTAGTCTGGGTAAGATTCACCTATTGAAAAGGAAAGAGTTTACTTAGGATTCATGCTTTTAATTGCTGATATTTATTACTAGCTCCCCACTCCAAACTTCTTTTTGTTATATGTTATTTTATGTTAATTGATACTTTTATGACTTAACTTTACATCAGTAGAAAGTGGCCTTAAGATAGTAAATTTACCTTTTTTTACTCTTTATTCATTTCTTTAAAACGTCTGTTCTTTAAATCATTCAAGTGAATAATTCTGGAGTTATTGAATAGTTTCTAAGATAAGATTGGCACCTGCAGGGTAAGTATCTACCTTTTATCTACCTGTTATCTTACCTGTCACAATTAGTGACTTTTGGTAATAAATTTCTCACCTGTAAAACTAAATATATTCTTACGGTGATAAGTTTCGAACAGAAAACTCCTTATATCAGTGAGTTTGCAAATAAGAATGGAAAAGAATTTAAATCTGGTAGTTAACTTGTAAGTAACGAGAAAAACACCTGGGTTTTGTGAAAAGTTGGATTCTTTTCCGAACTGGGATTCATCAAATCCTGACATGGTCCTATCTATCTGGCGCCTTGCTGAGAACTAGATACAATCCTGATCTTCTTCTTGCCATACAGAGGTCATTATCTAGATATCAGTTCCTGATGTTGCAGTCAGAAGATTTACCAACACCAATGAATCTTGCTGATGGTTTATGTAAAAGGCATTTCATTAGCTTACGTAACATTCATCAAAATGATTCTTTGTTTCACGCCATAAAGATGTGTTTATTAGATATAAGTTCCTGATGTTGCAATTAGAACTTTTACCAAAACAAACGCTTCCTGATTTTTTTTTTATGTAAAAGGTATTTCATTAGCTTACATGCATTCATCAAAATGATCATTATTTGTTTCAGGTCATACAGATATGTTTATTTAGATATAAGTTCCTGATGTTGGAATCAGAACTTTTTCCTAAACAAATGCTTCCTGATTTTGGTTTATGTGAAAGGTATTTCATTAACTTACATTCATCAAAATGATCATTTGTTTACGTAACAGGTATTTCATTATAAGCTTCGATTTATCAAAATTGTTTCACACAATAAAGAAATCAGTCCCGATTCTGCAATGAGAACATTTACCAAAACAAATGCTCCCAACAAATACTTTATATAAAAAGTATTTCATAATCTTCAAATCATTAAAATGAACACTTGTTTCATAAACTAGAGATGTGATAACATATATATGTTTCTGATTTTTCAATACGAATATTTAAAAAAAACAACGCTCTAGATTTTGGATTTGCGTAAAAAAATTATTTTATTCTGTAAAATCGATCAATTTTATGATTTGCTTCATGTAAAATAAGAGCATTTTCACTCAGATATGAGTTCCTGATGCTAAGAACTTTATGAGTGATAAACTTCTTATTTTTGTTGAATGATTTATAGATAGGCATATACGTAGAGATGGAGATGTACGTGTTAACACACATAATTATGCTTGAAAACTTCTAGTAAATCTAAGTAGATAAATACCAGCTTTTTTCATAAATTTGCAATTAAATAATAATTGCTTGTTCACGAGTCAAAACCTTGAATCACTGACATTCACTTCACAGAAAAACAATGTGGCGGATTCATGAATCCAAGAAGTGCAATAACAGCAACGTATCAAGGACAATGGAGAGTGAATTAACCCTCTCACTGTCGCAACACTTATTTCTGAACTTCCCAGTATTCTGACGGCCATTGTTGCGAGACTGTGTTTAATTTTCCTCTGTATCCTGCTTAGACTTCATTATTGCACGCCTCTCCATGACTTATCAATACCTAACACACGCCATATCCGAATCTTTCAATATCAACGATGGCTGCTCGCTTCACCAATCATCGTAATTGGGCTATAATGAGATGTAAGTGTACAAAGAGCGGCCAATTTTCTTTCTAAATCACCGAGTATCCATCGACATTATTGATATGGAAACAGTTGATTGGGTTTAATCACCAAGACTCATTG
Organism: Phorcus lineatus; assembly: GCA_921293015.1. Lineage (NCBI taxonomy): Eukaryota > Metazoa > Mollusca > Gastropoda > Trochida > Trochidae > Phorcus > Phorcus lineatus. The sequence goes on from OV121095.1 coordinate 21,713,625, forward strand.
AAGGATACCTGCTTTAAGTATTTATCGCTCTGTGTTCCTTGCAAAGTGTTCGTCGATAGATTGTGGTTTTCGTCGCAATAACCAGAGGCATCGTAACACTAATCCCTACCTGTGATTCATTGCATCAATATCTTGCTTAATGAAGCGATAAACAACAATCACTTTGAAGAGTTCGCAGGCTTTGGCTTCCGTCAACTTCCCTGGTTAATTTGACATGCAGCAAGTCAAGTGCGTTGCTTTTAGGTGTGAATCTAACAATATTTCCTGTTTTTCTTTGCTTCAAATTAGCTACAATGAAAATCAGAATTTTTACGTTTTTTGTTTTATTGATTACATGATATTTAGTAATAAGATATTCATTCATAATACCTGTGAAAACAAAAGTTAAGGAGTCATCTTGTGTGAAAGGAACCAATATATATTTTCTTTTTGAAAATTTAATGTTTAATTTATCTAAATTCTTCAATAGGTATCCATATTTAAGGTTACTTTCATAGAGTTAAAAGGCAAACATTTTATATGCTTTATACTGGTAAACGCTAGGAGATGCAATTTAACAAATTCTGTCACAAACTCCTCCCTTTCTCAGTGTATCAAATAATTTATATCTTATTGAATAACTTGATTGATTTGTAAATAAATATAAAATAAACTAGACGAGGGACTTTGAGAAAATCAACTTGTGACTTTACCCAAATGGCCTTAATTTATCTTGGTTATTAAAAAAAACAGTTAAAAAATCTTAAAAGTTACAAACTTACTTTTTAGATGGCACACTGACATGAAAGAAAGAAAATTGAAGCAAGCTATTTTCAGAAAAACTTAAGGCAGATACTCCAAAATTACATTTTTGTGTTACAAAATTGTTTTTTTCATGAATCATAATTTTTTTTCAATATTACATTTACATGCTCTTTTATAAGACAGCATGTGGGTCATCATCCCCAAATTATATAAAACTCTTTCAATTAAATTCAACTAGGAATTCATTTTTAAATGTCTATATCATTACTAAACATAAATAATTAAACAGAATAAATTCAGTCACAACAAAAAACAACTCAATAAATATCTTTCAATTAAAAATCTTTTGAAAATATGATTTCAAACCTCTGAAACATTTCCAACCCAAATCAAATAATTTAGAATAAACTGGTATCCTTGGACAAAAAATCAAATAACCTCAAAATTAATTCTTCAAAATTAATTTTTAAGTGTCTACTTTCTTTTTAAGCATTAAATTACCATATCAAATAGGATATTATTGCTTTGTTTATCCTCTCCAGAAAAATATTTTATTCCGTTGCTTTTAAGTGACAGAAGTTTTAGTCTGCAAATATACACAGTTCAGCTATAACCTGTTTTCACTGCGCACCTCGACCCATTATTTCCACACATCAGATTTAACAGCTTTCGACTCAAACATCTATGGCTCCCTAAATCATATCATAAAGAATTAACGGCAGCCATTAAAGAAGACAAGCAAGGCGTGCAGCTAAAAACTTGTGTAAGTCACGCGAGGCTAACTTGGAGAACGTCGTGATTTGCCGTTGATTGCCACAATGCACATGAAAGATGATGATTTAATACGATTAACATTGACATTGCATTTTATCCCTTGCTAGGTTCTCAACTTCACAGCTGCATTTTTTGTAAAATGCCTGAAGACAAGTAAAGTATCCCCAGTTATAGAACTTATTGAACTTTAATCCATGATTGCTTCTTATGTATGGATGCTTTGTATATTATAATGATCATTTATAATTAATAATAACAACAACTTTTTATATTCCTAGTCACAAAGTGATGTTGGAAATTTATTTTTTGCTCATGCTAGTTAGCAGACTCAGCACCGCGCCAGTTAAGCATTGTTCTGTCCTTATAATGCTGAGCGTCAAGTGTATAAGCAGCATCTTCCATATCAACTTTTTAGAATCAAAGCTGGCCTACCATGTGACGAGCAAATCCTTGACCTAATGGGCTTTATCCTCAGTCAATGTTAGATATCAATGTAAAGTGTATGATTGTAAGATGTATCATTGTAAGCTGACAGTCTATATAGATATATATAGGTTCTATTCTTTTATCAAAAGTATCAAGCTTTGATTAGCGTATCAAGTTAGGGAACTCTACCGAAATGTAATTGCAAGTTCAGACATTTTGTTATTTTGATGAATGAATCATAATGGAGAACATTAAACATATGAAAATGAATTAATTTCTTTTTATATTTATGTAAAATAGCTGCAACATTTTATCTAAATATTCTTGCAAAATGATAGCGACAAACTATCAGTATAAAATCTTGAATACTGCAGGCAAATTCTTTTATAATGATAAAAATGATAAAGATGTTCAAAATTTCAATTTTACTCTTAATATCCAGTGCCAGGACTGCTCAATTGCTGTAAATCAATGCCCTGAAAAGATTGTAAATTTAGGCAGCCATTTGGTGCGACTGTAATGTCCATACTTCCCATCTTCAGTTACCTATTTGTACAGCTGGGATGACTGAGAACAATGTAGCTTCATCGCTTTATTACTGTCCAGGGAGCTTATTTGAGAGGCATCAATAAAAGTCAATGACTTGTTTCCCAATTCTACATGTCTTATTATAGGATAAAGAGTATTGAAACCAAATTATCTGCAGTAATGGAGATTACATTAGTTAAAATCACATGTCACATTTTATCATTTGTTGATTTTTTTCAACTTCATAGAAGTCATTACATCAGAAGAGATTACAGACAGTAGAATTCAACCATAAAATGGTAAGAACAAATTTATTCTACTGTCTTAGGCACTTGCTGTCTTTTCTATATACTCAAGCACCGCCGCAATCTCCTTTTTACATACTTTTTTATGTGACATCTTTTACGCTTTTAATCACTGTCATGTTTATGTATAGTATTATCTATATTTTTAACTTTAATGTCCCGTTTAAGAATAAGTACTTTATATATTTTTTGTTTTATAAATGTACAAGTCTCTCATAACTCTTTTTGAGTGGCATGCACATATATATTTTATAAAGAAATTGTTTTTTTGTAAATTTACAGTTTATATGTGGTGAGACTCTAATAAACTATCTGTCTGTCTGTCTGTCTTAGGCTTATGCAATTTTCGTTTAGCTGAGGTGGTCAACCACCTGACTCTCACTTAGAGGTTCTAGGTTTGAATCCTGCTGCAGTTGACTATTAGTTACATAATTAGCAGGTTGTACACAGTTCATACAACGATATATATTGTGACCAGCAACTTTAACAAAGCATAGTTTGTATGCATCATTCCAGTTTCCTTGGTCTGCTGGAAATTTCATCTCATCTTGTTTAATTAGAAAATGGGACATACTTGCATCAACAGCGTTAAATCTTCTTCATTATGCATATGGAGCTTACTCTTGCTATACACTGCCTTAATTCTTAATCCAGGATTATAGTCAATCTTTTGTCTAGACTATCTATATATAGTGCTACAATTTGCCTTTGGTGTTGACCCCTTAGTCTCTTCATCAGACAGACTGTAGATGTCCAATAAATTAATGTGTCTTGGTAATTAATAATATCATAACCAAAATTACATAAATTAATATCAAGATAGGCAATAATAGTGCTTTGCAAACAAGATGAATTTGAAATTGCAAAATTTAAGAATTTGAATTTCAAATTTGAGATCATTTTGTATCAGTTGGGATTTACAAAACTGAAAATTTGCACTATTTAAGAACTGAATTGTTGGAGAAAAGCCGTCTCACACAAGTTACAAAAAACTAATGGATATATTCATGAAAACATAATGGACACAAAAATAAACATTATAAGATAAATATTAAAAACCACGAAGTTATTACATTTTCATACTAAACAATGAACAATGTTTGTCCTCCTTTTTAATTATAATGCAGCTGAATTTTTGCTGAATAAATCTTACTTATCAAGTATTGCTAAAGTACATACGTGCCAAAACAGTATGAACAAGGAATAAAGCTGTAACCCTGTCTAACCCCTTGTTCCGTGAAGAAATTCTCTCCAACCATTATACATTTGATATCACATCAATTAGATAAAAAAATTATTTCTGTTGTTTTGGGCCACATTTGACAACTACTAATTTCCTACTTAGTGTCTGTTGCAGAACTCGTTAGTCTGATTGAGTAATTATTACCTCTCGGCTGTGCTGAGATGCATAACATTGTTTCATTATGGCATGATTAATAGAGTTAAGTCTCCACTTAGCATTCCACTCAGAGTGTCTCTGCTGTCTTTACTTAACCCCTAGGTTGCTAACACTCTAAATCAATTTTAGTTTTTATTCATTTTTTACTGTTTAAATGGTTACACGATTGAATGGCGGTTAAACCTTGGACCACTGGCTTAAAATCTTAGCACTTTGTTTTCCCAACACTGTGTCTCTAATGCCTTCTTTAACCCTTTTGTTGCTTACGTGCCAAAAATCATAAAATTTTATTCATTCTGCAAGGAAAAGTTCATGGTTAAGCAATTTGTTTATTCTGTGAAAGCTATATTGAATATATGTACATTTTCTACTAATGTTGTCAAAAGGGTATGTAAATGTAACATTAACAGTGGAATCTCCGTCAAAACATCACTTTAGCAGAATAATTGAATTCTTAATTCATAATTTTACTTATCGTTTTCATCTGTTGTTTAAACCTCAATTATTCCTTACCTACAACTTCTGCAATAATGACTTAATTCCATTAAGCCAAGTATCCCAATTATTCATTCAGTTATTAATCATGATTTACCAAGAGGTTAACCAACGGGTTTCTAACAGTATTTCACAATAAAATACTGTATATATTCATGCAAGTAGCACATAGTAACTGTGATGAATATTGTGTTGGAAAATCTCAGCCCATATAAGCATGCAGTAATAGGATAATTTGCTCACATTTAGTTCATCAAATTCAAAATTATACAAAATTTTGTTGAAACCTAGCATCAGTTTTAGAGAGAAACAATCTTACAATTAACCTGCCTATTAAATCCTTGGCAAAATGTCAGTATAGCTCTTACCGATTTCGGATTACTACTTCAAGACATGATTCCTGAAAGTCTTCTGAAGAATGGTTTGGAACTCTATAGGTTATGATTAACATCATGGTTTAAAAAGAAATTGATATTTTGTAAGCTAATGAACATTATGTGATGTTTAACAATTGATTAATGATTATTCTAACACCTAGGTCAACAGAACAGAATCTCAACGAAATTTCATGCCACAGAAGTATACATATTCAAATCAAATAAACACATTCCACCTCACCATTGAAGTCATAACCATTTATTGTCAATTCTTCCTAACCATCAATATACACCGAATGCAACTCTATAGGGTTAAAGCGGCCAGCCTTTAGGTTTAATCACGCCATTGACTAATTGCCTTGACATTTATAGAGTACAGTCATTTGTCAGTGAGTCCAGCAGTGCATCAACAGACAAGAGGTTTGGAAAGTCATTAGACTTTCAGGATTATATGGGATTTTTCTGACTTCTTGGATTTGAATGTGGAGACAGAATCAGTATACAAGAATTGAAATATATTTGATTTGCGCCCTGGGTACTTAGCTAAAATGTATTGTAGAAGTACAAACCCGGATACATTTTGAACCTGGTATGAATGGCAAACTTATTTTGGGCAAATTTTTTTAAGTATCAAGAGAGGATCTTTTTTAAATTATCAGGTCTGTTTGCTATAATGTATAGGAAGTGATTGCTCATTACAATTATGTCAGTATGGTGCATTCATGAGCAAAAAGGTTGAAATCAAAAGGAAATATTCATAAGGGGAAAAAACATGTCTAAATGAAATGGAATCTTATAAAGATGATGAGTACATCTTATATTGATTGTACAAGTCACTAAATAAGTGGCCTAAGCTTGAAATATTGACAAAGATTTCATTATTTGTTTTTCTGGTTTAGTCAAACACAACCAATCTAATTTTGTAAACTTCTCTGATTTTCAGGAGTAATACCTATACTGTCCATGCATACTGACCAATTACATCAATTCAACAGAAAGTAAATTATTGAGTACTTTGAGACAATCTTAAATTCTTTCTGAATTCAGAAAATGCATTGTCATGCACAATCATGCAACTACATGCATTTACCACTTCAAGATATGTATGACAACAAAACTAAATGCACCAATGCCAACCATTCACGCCAATTCTAACCAATTACATCAGCTAAGGGCCTGAAAAGTTTTTGATTCTTCAGACTTTACCAAAATTAAAAGACTTGGAACTTTTTACCAAAATGATGGATAAGATGTCACTGGTTTGTCTAGTTCTATCAGACCCCCACAGCAGAACACATCTCACACTCACTGACTACATTAAGAGGCAATCAATTCTTCTCTTCAATCAAGATCTTGGTTAACATAGCTCTTCCTATCTTCCTTTCTATTCCATCGTCCTCTGTCTGGTTCCGTCAACAAATAACACCATGATGTCTATGACACCAGGGTGGCGAACACCAAAGTGATATTGAAATGTGCTTGAAAACAGTGGTAAATGTACTCCATTACACCATGATGATAAAACTAATATATTATGATGGTAAAATCTAATATGACATGATGCTTAGTTTCATGACATCATGATTGTAAAACCTATAACTCCTTGATGGTGAAATCTGCTACACCTTGATCTTAAAAATGGTGTTATACATTGATGGTGTTATAAATATGAAATTTCCTACACCTTGATGATAAAACCCATAACACCTTGATGGTGAAATATCCTGCACCTTGGTCATAAAAATCATAATACGTTGACGGTGAAATTTATAACACCATGGAGTCAAAATTTCCTACACCTTGATGATAAAACCCATAACACCTTGATGGTGAAATATCCTGCACCTTGATTATAAAACCTATAACACCTTGATGGTGAAATCTACACCTTGATCATACAAGTTAAAATACCTTGATGGTTTAATCTATAAAACCATGAAGTCAAATTCTACTACACCTTGATAAACCCTATAAAACCTTGATTTTGAAATCTACTTCACATTTATCATAAAACGTATTGCATCTTGATAGTAAAATCTACTGCACCTTTATCAGAAAAATTAAACCTATAACTACTCAATGGTGAAATCTATGTAACACCATGATTGTGAAATCTTATAACACCATTATGTTGAATTTGTAACACTTTGATGGTACACTCTATAACACAAAGGATGAAAAATGTAACACCATGATGTTGAATCTGTAACACTTTGAAGGTACACTCTGTAACACAAAGGATGAAAAATGCAACACAATGATTGTGAAATCTTATAACACCATTATGTTGAATCTATAACACTTTGATGGTACACCCTATAACACAAAGGATGAAAAATGTAACACCCTGGATGGTGAAATCTATAAAAACCCTTATGGTGAAATCTATTACACTATAGAGATTTCTATGACAGATGCTACAGATAATCCTCTGCAGAACTCAACTTGCAGATATTATGGTTGGAAATAAATGTTCAACAATAATGGTTGTTGTACTTTCATCAATAGATAGATGTTCAGCAAAAGTTAAGCAAAAGGCTTAATTAACAATAGAATGGTGAACTTCTTTAGACTGGATAGTCTGTGAGACCGATATAATGTTACCTTACCCTTCACCGAGCTCTGCATGGCATCATAATGAACTTTCATATAAAATGAGGTTCTGAGCATCCAGCTGTATGACTGGGTACCTGGTTTTGCAGAGGAAGCCTATGTAAATGGTGCCTTTCTGGCATCAATGGTTGTATTTTCCTCAAGAAGTAAATTAAATGATTAGAGATCTAACCAAATAATTAAAACAAATCAAGACTTTTTTACCTGAATGTGTTGCAATGAGGAAAACCACAAAAACTTTAACCTGTAAATCTTTCAATGAACAAAAGAAAATAACATCTTTTCATCTTTTTTACCAGCCCATGATTTGTACTATTGCTCAAACAACAATTATAAGCCAACTTGATACATAGATCTATACACTTTCCACTTAACTCAATAAATATTTGTTAAAGCCATGTGTTTTGTCATTCCACGATACAAAAACTTCTTCAAAGAAATATGTTTTTTATTTAGAAATACATTGAAAACAAAATTTGATAAATATTCAAATTTCAATACATTGTATCTCATATAATGTCTCTTTTCAAGTCATTAACTTCAATTCAAAATTCATCAACATTTAAATATAACCATCAAAATGGATGCATAAGAAATTCCTTTCATCCTGATTTTAAGAGATGAAATTATAAAGTGCATATTATTCAGGCAAACATTTCCCAAACTTAATCCATAAGAGAGTGGAACAGGTTGAAGGGTTTAGCCAATGTCCTATCAATAATTCATAACCACTGTTACTGATATTTGATAGTGTATTGATCAATGCCTGTTACAGAAAGAATCTGTCATTTTGACCAGAATTCAATTTAAAGCTGAAACCATTTGACTAATAGCTGTTTAACAGCCTGTATGACACCATGGCTGGAGCTGAAGGCATCGTATAATACAGGCATGAATATTTCATGGTTCCCACAGCATGATATTTCTATGAACTCTATGAAATCAGTTCTCCTTGTAATTTGCAATAACAGCCTGAATTTCATATTATCCCATGATGGTCCATTAAAAATCAATCAGTGGAAAATTTTCCATCAATGACATTTTCAGAAGTTTCAAACAACAGATTTCAATTTCAGTAATAAAATTTCAAATATTCAAAAAGAGATTTATGTTATTCTTAAAATTTTAGTTAAAAATAGTTTCCTATGTCAAACTTTAAATTCAAAGATTTTAATATAAATCTATTATGACTATTCAAATAACAATTTCTTTTTGGAATATTAGAGAATAACAGGTTTTTATCACTAAAACAGAATTTCTGTTACAATTAATAATGACTGTACAAGTGTTAAAAGTGTTACTTATGATAGTAACAAGATCTACATCAAGTTAAGAAATCCTGACCACATATCCTGTGTAATTGGTAAAATTTCAATTTTTAACTCTTGCATCAGTACCACACTGACTGTATTATCCGAGATACACAATGCCGTATGACACCATGATGTCATATCTTCATAGCGTCACAGTGACACTGACGGAGACCTGCAGTTCCATAACACCCATGCTACAATGAATTTGTCTGATGCATTCAAACTTGGAACGAAACTAGAAACACCCACTAAAAAGTCCTCCTGGCTATTCTGACCGATGCAGTCAACTCTCTCTTTCTTCTTGCATCAGGAGGCTTATAGAGGCTGTGCGTTTCAAGAGGACAAGCTTAAGCCGTTGACACAAATCGATTTAACTAAAGTGTTAATGAATAGATGTCTCATGAGCAATACCAAGCAAGCATGCAAAATCTTTTGCAATCAACAGAAGAGGAAACTCATAGATTCTAAGCTTAAAGAGTTTATTCATTTTCAGATACCTTTCATTATGTTTCTACCCTTACTGTAATGTCCTCCATGGGTATTCTAGAAATTGAGTTGATGAAGAATGATGAAGGCATATCAATTAAAACTGCCTTCATCATTCCTCACTGTAATGCTGTAATGTTATAGACTTACTTTATCATTCATTTGACACTTGACAAGATATGGCTATGTATATATATGTAAAATGTGGTACTGCCTGAAAAGCCACCTGCATGGGTGGCGAAACATTGCAATAAAAACATGCTGTTGTACCGCAAATCTTCATGTTTGTTGGACATTTTGTTCGATGGTTCCACCCCAGTCTTGACAAGATATGAAATTTAAAAATTCACTCCCTTAGAAATGTAAAGTTTTGTTGGCTCAGTGGAAAATGGTTAGGACAGTTTGTGCATGCACATACATGTGATTTATCTCTAAGGGTATTGGTTCTATTCCCTTGAAGGATTCAACCCATGAAGTACAATAATGTGTACTAGCAGAGACCTTGTTCAAAATATAACATTGTTACATATGAAATTGAACATTTATTATCTGTACAATACAGTAATATAATATGTACATGCTATAATCATAAACATGTTAGTGACCTGTTCTTAAAGACCTTCCTCAGTGTAAACTCAATTCCTCAGGGTCGTAATATATTCCAACATATTCTGATAATAGGATAAATTTTGGTCCATAAATAATTCCATTATTCACTTAAAGAGACTCTAAGGATAATAATTGAGAAAACATTGTTCGATGTTAACAGTTAATGAAATCGATAAAAGAATCATGTACTTATATATATTTGTTAAATGTAGATCTATTCTGTCGTCACCGACGTTGGAAAAATAGTTAATCACAATCTGGATGCTTCAACATACCAAGTCCTCTTTTCTCCAATATTTTGTGCTGAAAAAAGGTAGGTCCTTTTTTTCATAATTTCTAGTTCTTCAGGCCTTGAACTATTTCACACCATTGAGTAAAGTAGAAATGCTTTATTGATATGAATAGAATATATACTTACCGATCTATCTGCAACTTGTCTTTGCTGTAACAAAAAGAAACTGTATAGGAAGCAGTAAACAAATACTTTTTATATATTAACATGATTGAAATATTTGTAAAAATCATATACACCTATGCTTCTTGATTGAATATCCAGAATTCACAAATATGTAAAAACAAAAATTATCAGTCAGTTAGAAGCCTTTACTTGTCGTAGAGAGGCTTTCCACACTTGTAGCATCAATAAATCAAAGTCTTCAATATTTTAATTTTTTTTATAGATATTATTATATTTTAAAATAATTTTTGTGAAATATCAAATCGAAGACAACCAAAACGTAACCCTTGCTTACAAGGATTATAGGTGTTATAGGTGATATAGGTGTTATAATCATGTATCAAGAAGATATGTGCTAATACACAAATGTCGCCTTAACTTTAGTTTCCACAGAAAACGATGAACTGCCTTTTTAACCCTTCACTTGCCAAAAGCAAAAAATGTAAAACAGGCTAAGACAATAAAAAGAAAACAAAATGGCAAGGTGCTCAGGTGGTCACATAAAAAAAACCATCATCATTTTTTAACACGTTTCATATGCATTTTTATCATCTTTGGCAATTTCAGGCAGAGATAAACATTTAAGCAGATGGTGTTGGGAATCTTGAAGCATATTCAAGGGCATAAAACAGTTTCATTATCAATCAATGATTATAAAGAAACTTCCTTTTTCGGACTTAAAAGAGAATTCAAAATTCGATTTGTAAGAAGAGATAATGGCATCAGCTGTCTCCCTGACCTCACAAGCTTTTTTGTAGGTAAAAACAATCCTACTATGTTGGGCATTATCTCATGTATTTTTCTCTAGGGACAACATTAAGGCCATTTCATCTTTTTCAAGAAGTTTCTTTGAATTTTACTCTTCTTATTGGTGTAATATCAAAAAGGCTAAATAGCAAATACTCAGTGATATTGAATAGCTATCAGTCAAACCAGCTGAGCTCCATATATATACAAAGCAATGTATTTTATGTAATTTTCCTTAAAATTTAAGAAATTAATGACATATTTTTCTCTCAGATTCCCATTTTGCTTTATGGTTGCTGATCTAGTACCAGTTCAATAATTTTATGTTACATATACATATACATGTATCTTATCTAGTACCAGTTCAATAATTTTATGTTACATATACATATACATGTATCTTATCTAGTACCAGTTCAATAATTTTATGTTACTTATACATATACAGGTATCTTATCTAGTACCAGTTCAATAATTTTATGTTACATATACATATGCATATATCTTATCTAGTACTAGTTCAATAATTTTATGTTACATATATATATGCATATATCTTATCTAGTACCAGTTCAATATTTTATGTTACATATACATATACATGTATCTTATCTAGTACCAGTTCAATAATTTTATGTTACTTATACATATACAGGTATCTTATCTAGTACCAGTTCAATAATTTTATGTTACATATACATATGCATATATCTTATCTAGTACTAGTTCAATAATTTTATGTTACATATATATATGCATATATCTTATCTAGTACCAGTTCAATATTTTATGTTACATATACATATACATGTATCTTATCTAGTACCAGTTCAATAATTTTATGTTACATATACATATGCATGTATCTTATCTAGTACCAGTTCAATATTTTTATGTTACATATACATATATACATGTATCTTATCTAGTGCCAGTTCAATAATTTTATGTTACATATATATATGCATATATCTCAACTTGTACAAGCTCAATACATTTTATGTTGCGCATAAATAAAATTAATGAAATTATGTTTATGATGTCTATATGCATGAATAAATGTATGATTCTTTGTAAAGTTATTTCTTAATCAATATAATTAACAAAAAAGTTAAGAACCCTGATTTTCCATTTTATATATCGTATAGTTCCTAAGAGGATCCATTAGACACCTAAACATCGAACAGTAGGGTGGTCCTTAATTTTCCTGTTCAGTATACATACTGCTTCTTATGTTTTGCAGTCTGAGAGTGATAACGTTCAGTACAATTATATCTATAGTGGTTTAAACTGCTTTTAGCATACAACCATCTGTATGAATACATGTATTTGTTAAATATTTTAATTTGTTTTAGTTCTGAATTTGAAAATTAATGCTTTGATGTATGTCTTCCGTTTTGGAACAAGGCGATAATCAAGTATTATTAAAACTAGGATTTTTTTCTTTTAATCTCCAGAGATTTATGACATATTCTCACTAGTACATTTCTCAATGACTTTTGATGATAGTTTATTTCACTCAATGGTTTGGTATTTGGAAAATCCAAATGGCATTGATGTTAGATTTACTTTGTTAGATGATTGTTTGATTCAGTCTGAGCTCCTAAAACTTATAAAGATATAAATTTCAAAGCAAAGTCTTAACTAATGTTGAATAAGGGAACATTTTCTATTGAAGATGACATGGTTTGGCCATGCCTTCAGTAAACATTTTGCTCAAATTTATATTTGCAAACATTTTGTCTGTCGGAAAACAGGAGTAGACTCAAATGTCAATTCACACAATACGGATCATTGAGAATTATATGGCATGACTTTGAAGTTTCAGCATCAGAAAAAAAGATGATCAAGCAGCCATATTTTTATTTCTCTTGTCCTGAAATTCATTTGATTTAAAGAAAAATATCAAAGATGATCATTTGAGAGGAAACAAATACAAATTGGAAATATAATTTACAGACTGCAAACTAAGACGTAATTCAACCTTAGTTAATCCGCTGCTTATTCTCATTCAATGAACTTGCATGATCAAATTTGTTAAGCAAAGTATTCTGAACTTTATAAGATAATATATAATAGTTATTACTGCGCCCTTTGCCACTGTCAAAAAGATCTTGTTTGATGTTGCAAGAAAACATTTGTAAATGTAACAGAAGTGATTGTTAGATCACCTCCCGCGGGATTCGAACCCTGACCTCTGGGTGAGAGTCAGACACCCTCCCGATTCAGCCAAAGATATATATCCGTCCGGCCAAAGGCAGTAGAAATGCTTTTATTTCACCCTGCCACATAAAGATTGATGCATTGTCAAATGAAAATGTTTATGCAAAGTACAATTCCTCAACAAATCTAAAACCCCAAACACAAACAAAAAAGTACGATCAGCAAAAACAGCTCGTTACAAAAATATATATTTTGGAAGATCTCAAGTGCCATCTGTCTAATATTAACCAAATATAAGATCTCGGTTTTGTTAAAAGTTATGTTTTGGTATAGTGGAAATAAATTGAATCTTTGAATTCCAAAATATCACTGCTAATAATGCTTTTCCACCTACAGCATGAACTCACAATTTGTTAAAAACAGGCATTTTAAAGCACAAAAAATTACCAACTATATCAAAGGAACACATATATATCCCAATGATAGCTATTAATTCGAACAATATGTTTTAGATTCAAAAGCGTGTACCAAAATATGAAAGAGCTTTGATCTTTGATTGCATGGTCTATGAAAGTCAACAAGACAAATATAATGCATCTGATATGACATATAAACAGCGGCCATGTCAGCCTTCATACTTATGGTCAAGTGTGAGATAGACTTTACGTTAGAAGTTGACAACTTCGGCAATTTTCTCAACTAACTACACGTCCAGTAGCCAAAGATGTGAGAGAATTATTATCATCAAAGACCAGCTGTAGATTTCTCTATCAGACTTTTGATCCTCCGTTGATACCTTTCACACCAGTCCCAGCATGCAACTGAATCAAATTAATTCCGATGCAATGATTCTCTGTGAAATGTTCAACAGATCATTGGAAGGACCATAAAGTCGTGGTAAACCTTGTGATTAGCGCTGTGGCTTCATCAACAGGATAGACCTAATGGTTGCCAATTTCATCTAGTTATCTTCCCCTTGCAACTGATCTATCGCAGACGCTTTTGAACACCACATATGGTTTGATCATGGGTAATTTGTTGTTCTGAACAAAAAACCCAAACAAGGGCCTATGGAAATGACTTTTTGATTCTAATAGTAGACAATTTTTGCTATGAGAAAAGTTTTTATTAAACTATATATAATTTAGCTGATGGTTTCATTGTTTATTTGAAAGTTGTATGTAACTCAATCATGAGAAATTTGATATTATTTTATGAAATATATTTATACAGACATCAGAATGACAGTGGAGATTTTTCACAATAAAAGGCAATATTCAATAAAATAACAACAGGTTAATTAAAAGCATAGGTTAAATTTTTTCAAAAAGTATTTTGGAACAACAATTTTTTCAGATAATCATGAAATTTAAGAGATAACTTTTCCCTTTTGACCTCGGTGTTGCAAAATTCCCTGCCAGATTGGTTCCTTGGTAGTAATATGAATACCATTTTAAAGTATGTGTTAGAAGATTTTTTCTCCACCTATGCAAAAATATTATACCTTTCGGCCGAATGATGTTGAAATAAGTCCAACTTCATCAAGAACCAAATTATGGGACGGGTTCAAAAGTAATGAAGCAAACAATTCTTAAGCTCTGTATTGATACCAAATATGACGGTATAATTTAGACTTCCTTTTATTTAGGATCAAATTCCTCAGCTTGAAGAAGAGAAACAGTTAAAAACCAAAAGGAAGGAAATAGGCTTCAAACTCATCTGTAATCATAAACCTTTTGAATTTTTAATAAAATTCACCTGCAAGTGATTTTCTTGAAACCATAATTCTAAGAAGACACTTTGAATCGATTCCGATTAAGTACGTTTTTTTTTGCAGGTTTTAATCTTACCATCTTACTCATCCTGATTATCTTACCATGGACTACTGCAATGTGTCATGTAAAATCACTAGCTCTTTGGACTTTTCACAGTTTTGAGGCATGGTAGCATATTTCTTCCGCATTTTATTTTTTAAAACTATCCCAATTAGATATTACCGTATTCCAAATTTATTCTTTCAAGAGAGTAAATCATCTCATTCCATGACATAATTATATGTATTATAGTATGCATACCATGTTTCAATCTAAAACTTTATCCTGCCATTTCAGTGTGAACACCTTTAATTAAGATGAGTGAGGGAAATATATTCATTGGCTCAACCAAAATCTGAATAATTCTTTGAAGACCTCCTTTTATTGCCTTGCAATTGGTGACTTTCTTTTCCTTTTTGTGAAATCACTTTAGTTCACTTCAGAAACATATTACAGGACTAGTCCCTTTAATAAACGTCAGTGATTATTCTACAAGACTTATATTAATGAGGAGATAGGTAAAACGCCAAAAGATCAATGGAAAATAATGTTTTGGCCTTTCGGGTCTACTGTCAAAGTGTTGAAATACCAAAGAGTGTAAATTCTCAACATCATCTAGGTCAAGTATGTCTTTTTAATTTTTTTAGCTTCTTCTGAAAAGCATTTTTTACCCCTAAAGGGAAAAAGGGACCAAGTGGTCACTGTTAAATACTTTAGTGGGTGAAAATTAACAGCTGTGACTGTTCTTTAGAAACTGTTACATCCAAGGTCTTTTTCGGATATAATATTAAGGTCTCCAAGATCACCTACTTCAAGGAATTTGTGGAACTTTTCAGTTCCAATTTAAAGGTTGTTTCACCTGGGAAAATGAAATTATAAATTAGCTTTTGCAGTTTAATCAACACTGACAGTTCTTTAAGACTCAAGAGCTAAGGTGATGGCTAAAGCACTTTTAAGGTCTATGAAATTGGCGACATTGGGGTTTTAAGGTCTACTGAAAAAGTCCAAAAGGTAGATAGTTTTGAAGAGTTAGTTTTAGTTTAAACTGCAAACTATTTCTACCAAGGAGAAAATGTATTTACTTTTGAAGTTTAATCAACAGTGACTGTTTTTATGACTGAAAGCTAAGGTGAAAGTTAGGAAACCTCAAGGTCTAAGAAATAAAGTTGCAGACCTTTCTTTCAGGTTTACTGTGAAGTTAGATCTGTGAGATATACCTGAAGATACAGTTTATTACCAAAGGAAAAAAGAATTATCAAATTTTCAACAGGGTTTACTGTAAGCTAAGGTGAGGGTTAGATGGTTACAGCACTGAAAGTTCTTTCAGACTCTACAGCTAAGGTGATAGCTAAGGCAAACTGTGTGGTCTGTGAAATAACTTTGGAGATATTGAGGTCAATGAGATCTACTGTGAAATTAAATCTATTAGATAAATATGGAGATTGTTTCAACTGCAAAAAACTTTTCACAAAAGAGTAAAAAACAATGATCAACTTCTGCAGGTTAATCAACAAGGGTGCATCACTTTCCTTTTGGACATGTAAGCTAATTAAGATGATGGCTCAAAATCCGAGGTCAGTGAAATAAAGATTGGGACATTGAGATGCTTGAGGTCTACTGTGAAATTTAAATTGTGAAATTCAATCTGAAGATACATGCAGTTTCAACTGCAAAAGACTTTTTTCAAAGAAATAAAAAACAACTTTTAAAGTTTTATCGGAGGGGAGTAACTATTCAGAACACTATAATAAGGTGATAGCTTAAAAACCTCGAGGTTGATGAAATAAAGTTGAAGACATTGAGATCTACTGTAAAGGTAATCTGTGAGATAAATCTGAAGATACAGTTATCGAGAAGAAGAAAAAACAATTATCATCTTTTGCAGTTTAATCAACAGCAAGGACTGTTCTTTAGGATTGTAAGCTAAGGTGATGGCTGGGAAACCTTGAGGTCTATGAAATAACTTTGGAGGTCTTTGAGGTCTTCTGTGAAAGCACCAGGGTCTCAAAGAGTTTCACGTCTGCCTCTAATAGAGGAGTTTGCATCTGTCCAGCATTAGTTTACTTCAAGCAACTTTCTCCTTACAAGTTGCACGAATCAATAACACATGAAAGGCTAAGGACAAGCCTACAGACTCAATTGATTCTAATAAAAAACACAAGGGCTTAGCAAGTGATAGCATGCGGTGGTTCTGATCTAAATCGGGACCATGTTCGAGAAGATGCATTGATCCACTGTGAGAAGATTACTTGCAAACATATGTGGATTATTTCACATGATCAAATACTCATTTATACTCGATACACAAGATTGGGTTTTATATCTCCAAACGTTTTTATTAACTTGTCTCGGGGCAGATGTTATTTCATTGTCAAAAACTTTTTTATTGAATGGTTATGTAAGTTGATAAATGCTTTTTTCATAAATTCTGCTTCTTCTTATCGTTTTTTTTCACATCTCCATTATTGGAAAGTTGTCAACAGATTATACTTAGTAAAGGCCAAATTCTGATAGAGAGGTTAATCACATTTTTCAATCCCGTCTTAAACTTATAATAGGACTCTGAAAAAAGGCTGCTAAATTGATTACAACTTAACCATTCCTACATGCATAAGTAACATCTCATGTAAATAATTCCAATCACAACAATCTTACATACTAGTACTCTAATCTTGACAAATTTAAATATACTGATTCGATGAAAATATGTTTTTCAAAATTTTGCAGCAAGCATTTTTTAAAATGAAATATTTGAACAGCTTATTCACTATTATCATAGTGATAATAAAATTGACAATATTTAATACACATATTTTACATAAAAAAAGTGCAATTTCTGACTCGGAGAGTTTCTCTCAAGTAGGTCAATGCTCCATTATCCTTGCAGAGTTTTTTTGTAGTAATAATTATGATATATTTTGTCAGTAGTTATAGAAACTGTAGCCTATTAGTCTGGACGAAATATTTTTTTATCATGAAGAAAAACAAGCAGTGCATTAAAAATGAATTACTCATGTCTCTATCAGCTTACATAAAATATATATACTTTATATTTAGATTTGCTTATAATTTACTTATTGCAAACTAGTGCAGTGTGTATATTCTCCTTAGTTCTCAACCAACTTGCTTTATAACTGTTTTAGTATCTACATGTTGCCCTCATGGAAATAAAAATAATATCCATAAATGCATGTTTTCCTTCAACTTTGCTACAGGAGCCAAAATGAAAAGAAAAGAAAACAGAATCGAGGTTAATCTTTAAATGAAATGAGATATATATTATAAGTCATAAGCATAAAAATGAAATGATATATATCAATATATATTCTAAACCATAATCATAAAAATCCTTCTTTCTCTGAAAGGATATGTTTTTTTCATTATATATTAGAACTTCTATAAAAAACATTAATTGAAACAATGAACCCAATTTTTTAAATACAAAAAAAAGTTTATAAGTCTATAATAAATGCATGCATCTTGTTGTTTCAAAGGATTGTTTATCAAAGACCGACTCAAAGATAATAAAATCACTTACACCATAAAACATTTCCAAGACAAAACATTCTTATGAGGCAAATTAAATTACATATTCTTCTTGCAAAAAGATTAATAGCTCCAGAAGTGTGATAAAAGATGTTTATTGTTAATTGATGTTTTAAGAAAATCAGCATGTCACTGTCAACATCTCTTCAAACCATTATAATGAATTGACACTGTAAGAACACACAAAGATGTTACACAGATTTATCACGTGTGTGTAATAATGATCGAGAAAGAACATTCACACAAACACTCTGTTTTTCTTGTCTTATACTCTTTTAATCTTCCAAGTCTTTAATGTTGAAATCTTTCCTTTCTTTTTGTCCTTATGCTTTCATATAAGAAGTTCAAATGTTATGATTGTCTTTGAAGTGACTTTTCTTCGTCTTTGGTCTGGTGCGTAACAAGGTGATTTCAGGTGACATAAGTGTTTAACCTTTATATCCCTTAACTAATTGGCAATTTTGAAAAAAAGATATGCAATTTCTCAATAAGTTTCT
The DNA here is from genome assembly GCA_921293015.1 of Phorcus lineatus. Lineage (NCBI taxonomy): Eukaryota > Metazoa > Mollusca > Gastropoda > Trochida > Trochidae > Phorcus > Phorcus lineatus. The sequence goes on from OV121095.1 coordinate 21,732,918, forward strand.
TTATTTCACAGCCAAATATTCTTTTGAATATAGGATTTGTTCGAAATTTCCAGACACTATAAAAAGGTTTGTTCTTTTTCAGTTTTCTTTATTTGACACTCAAGTATTCTTTTGTACTGAAAAGTGGCAATTGAATTTTACTAGGAACATGATGCTAACTTGAAAGCCTGTTTCATCTATAATTTCTTTATGTCAAAACTTATGAATTGTAGTTTTTTGCAAAATATATCTTTTTAAGTGTTGGTATGTTCAAAGAAGTTAACTTTCTAATGAAATAAAAAAAATTTGATTGATGCACATCTCTTATGATATAGGTCTATGACAAACAACGTTCTTGTAAAAGTTCTTTCTCAGTAAAAGTTTTTTCAAGAAGAAGACGTCTTTGAAAGATTATTTTAACAAAAGGTTTATTATCTTGCATACAAGATGTACCTTTGAATTCAAACATTTGAAAATCCTTGATGAAGGATAACAACGCCTTACAAATGCTTTTGTTTCTTGTCTTGAAAATAATGTGATTTAATATAAGACATTGAATATGATAATAGATAACTCTATGCATGCATATGTGGCCAAACTAAAAAAGCCTAAGAAATTAATCTACAAAAAGGTTGATAATTAACAACTTTTCTCTACTCAAATTCAAATTATTTATAAAAAGATATGCTTTGATAAAAATACTTACTCATAATTGATTCAAAGAACATTATAGAACTCTTACATAGATTAAAAGAGGAGATATCTTATAAGAATTCAAACCATTTCTCAACAATCAATGAACAAAAATGTTGAAAATGCAACAAATAAAAGTTATAATCTAACATATGAGAAATACATTTCAGAATACATCGAAATGAGTGAATTATTCAAAATCATCAATCACTTATTGTTATAATTAGAGGAATTGTTTATTTAACATCTTCTAAAAAGTTCCTTGTTTACTTAATGATTGTCCACCCTTCTTTTGGAACATTTTGTCATGGCTTGGAATCAATACAACCGATTTACCCACAATCTTACTGAGGAATTTTATGAAGTAACTATTGTCCACATGTGGCACATTATTTTTAGGTCTTCAGACGAAAGTCAGAAGACCTACTGTTATTATCCTGATTATTATTATTTTCCACGGTCTTTGTGGCTCAAATTGCTCGAAAACTACTCATGCCAATTGAACGAAACTTTTAGGCATGATAGCCTCCTAGCTGAAATTGATACAATTGAAATCGAATTTGCATTTCAGCCCCGAAAATTAACATGGGCAAAATTTTCAAAATGCACTTAGAGACTTGCAACTTGCTTTAAAAGATGCGCATTTGCATTTACAACAAAAAAGTAAATAATGACAAAGTTGTAGGTCACGTGCTTTGGACGCCATCTTGCTTTTACTGCATTTTTCAGCATTTCCGACCCCACCAATCTTTGAAAATCTTCTCTGAAGATACTTGCACGAAAGAGCTGAAACTTGCACACAATGCAGCTGATGCATTGTACTACTCAGGATACTCATCAGAACTGCGTAACCCTAATACTTTTTTCACAGTGACCATTCGAAAATGTCAAAAACTGCAAAATCGCCAACTTCAAGGGCACATAACTCTAAAACCTAGGTCAGGAATTGCATTATTTTTACAGGACAGCAAGACCTCATTAACATCTACAAGAATGAATAATAAAATCGATCGCGAACAGTCATTTCCGGTTTTTATGAAACTTCAAAAATGCAAAATTTCAATTTTCAACAAATTAACATGGGGTCATTTTTCAAAATGAATCTAGAGACTTGCAAATAGTTTCAAAAGATGTGCATTTGCATGAAAGCAAAAAAAGTCAATCATGACGACTTCGTAGGTCACGTGCTTTAGCCGCCATTTTCCTTTTTTGTGTGACTGTGCAGTTCTGACATTCAAAACGCTACTCAAAATGCACTTACAGATTTGACAATTGATTCAGACAGAGCAGAGTTCAAGGCAAACAGCATCTTACGACAAACAGCATCTTACGACAACGTGCGCGTCTGAAGACCGTCAGTATTGCCTGGGCAATCCTAGTTTACATTGGAACTATTTTTCAAAAAGTACATACTTATCTTAAACCATAAACATACCATATTTAGTCCAATAAAGCACCATGGAAGCTTTTTGTGATTTCAGGAAACTATTTGACCATGCAGGTACATAAATTAGATGTTACTGCATCTTGCCCCCGAATATTCATTTGAACTAGGGATTTAATGTACTACCTGTAGTACTTCAATACTGCTACATCAGCATATTTGTTACGTGTCCCTAAAAAACCTGATATCTGTCAATGCAAACACCTCTTTGATGACTATGTATATATTGTGTCTGTTTCTTCATCATTTTCCACCACTGTGCTCCATATCTTCATTCATGTTTTCTAAAGACTAAATACTAACGTATTATATAGCCTAACGTTAATATCTCTGTATTTTAGAACAAGTCATATTACGGAATATTAATAGGATATTTTCAGCCACTGCCCAAGTCCTTGAGTATAATTGGTCATGAATCTTGATTCCTGCAAAATTGGGCACTCAGATGATATTTGTACTAATAAATTCTACACTTATATCTATCCTTATTGTTGTGTGAAAAATTATTATGTAGAAGCAGTAAATATGCATTTCTAATTTTACACAATTGGTTAATTTTATTATTCAGGAACTTATAAACATCTAAGAATCTACATAGATATGCAAGCAAGACTAATATCCAAACATGGGTTAGGTCAGCAAATGTGTCCAGTGGTCAATGGTCAGTCATCATATGCAATGTGCTCCTCAATCCCCATAATGAAATCCAATAACTGACCGGGGTGATTCTGGCTGTTATCAGACAAACCATATTTCATATCTGGTCTCGCAGGCAATAAACCTCCACCTCATCACACTCGACGATAAATCTCTCACTTATCATCCAGATCCACCAACATCATCCCCCAAATGCCATATCTCCCCTCAACCGAAATCTCAAGACCTGATTTCACAAAATTGATTCTGCGGCCAAAGCTTCAAAGTCATCTGAATTTGCATATCAAAGTTTCATTATTAACCCCTTACATGCCATATTAGTAATGCAACAGACAGGCTAATTGTCATTGGCTTAATCTGGATGTTTTTCTGATTTTATTGTTTCAGTCACTAAGGGATGTTTTGAAATGTATTTAAGTTCAACATGACAAGGGTTAAAATTTAATTTTCTGTTGATGGTTTGATTCTTCAACTTCACCCAAAATATCCTTTATCTATACTCCTACCTGTATGAGTTAAGAATGAAAAGGGTTAAAAGTTATTCTTACATTGAAAACATACAAGTTTGATGAAGTCTGAAGATATGATGAAGATGAGGATATTCATATCAGTCACTGCTCCGAATATAACACATGCTCAAGGGGCTACTTGCAAGTATTACCCTGCAGGAATTGAATTTTCAGAGCAGCTACCAAGTGCTATAAGAGACAGTTTAGATCTGCCCATACAGGATTTAGGTACCCATTTAAACAGCTTGGTTGACTGAGTGCAAAGTTGTTAAAGTGGCTTACCAAAAAATATGAAACCCAGGTCACAAATTTTTGGTATTTCTACTTTAATAAAAAAAACAAAAACAAACACTTTACCTATGTGTGCCATTCATTTCGTATATTCTTTAACTTCTCCTTAATTTATGGACTTGACATATAAAGGGTTACTATTGTTTTTTTATAAACTTGAAATTTGATTGCACTATATCATTCCCATTATTCTTTATAACAAGATAAATGTACTCTGACGGAAGAACAGATGGATGGACAGAATTGTGATAATGTGGATATTTATATGGCGCTTTTCTGCGTACTAATACATGCTCAAAGCACTATGAAGATCATTAACATGAAGGAATAGTACTTTCAAAGCTGCTTCTTAGCACTAAAGGGACCATCTATGTCCATACATTCTGTTTTAAGGTACCCATTTCCAATCTAAAATTTCCCTTAATATCCCTCACCCCCTCCCATTCATCATCAACCTGTGCATTTATTAAACCTATTCTTCATTTCTTAATTCATATTTCCTTGATCTACTATCATTATTCATACCTCAAACCATCATTTCTAAAATCCATACTCCTTATGTCAACTTAACCTTATCCTACTATCCCCCTTCTTCCTCCCCCTTTTTATTCTTCCTTCACATTCCTCATCCATCATCATTCTTCAATTTTTTAAAGTAATTTTTGGAACTTCTATTTTCCTTTAGACTTAAAAGCATTTCTTTGCATTCTACATTCCTCCTACATGTCAACTTAACCTTCTCCGAACAATACCCCTTCTTCTACCTTCTCATCCTTCCTTTAACAACCTATAACACCTCTCTGACCAAGGCTCAAAAGATTGATGAGGTTTATGACACGAGTAAATATTATCCATCTTGTTAGACATTCTGATACCATCTAGAGAGGATCCGTGGTGTGTGCCCTGTCAACTCCGAGATCCGCCAATAAACCAATATCTGGCGCTATCTTGTTTCATGTTTACATGCTGATGACAACAGCTCAACAAACTTCAGATTAACTCTTGGAGGCAGGCAAAACCTTTCCAATCTCTTTTAGCATCGAGATAATCTCTGAGTAGCTGTAATTCTTGTTTTTATGTTTACCTTTAAGCAGCTGACCACAGCTCAACATACTTTAGATTAACTCTTTAACACGCAGGTCAAAACTGTTTTAATCTCTTTTATCATAAAGATAGTCTTTGATTAACTAAAGATTGTTTTTATGTTAACATGCAGATGACAACAGCCCAACAAATATTAATGTATTAACGCTTGAACATACAGGACAAAAGTGTTTAAATCTAAACCATTTCAATCTCTTTTACCATAAAGATAGTCTCTGAGAAGCTAATGATTGTTTTTATGTATATATGCAGATGACAATAGTTCAACAAACTTTTAATTATGGATATACATATATTTTATGTATTCTTATGATGCAAGCAAAACTGTTTGAATCCCTTTACCATCAACATAATTTGGAATTATATATTTGTTGAACTATAAAAAATCATTTTCATTGATATAAACTTAATCTTAATACAGTAGAACTCGGATATAACGAACTCCAAGGGACCAGCGAATCTAGTTCGCTATATCCGGTGTTCGCTACTCACGTTTGGCAGCCATCAAAATGAAAACGTACATGTCTAAACACAAAAATAACAAAGATAAATTATACTGCACTTCATATCTTTATTCTGGAGGATCAAGGAGCACGATAAAGTTTTTACAATTACATATCCATAGCACTAGTACGTTTGACAAAGTCTGCAATCTTCGTTTGCATACCTCGTTTGGCCTTCTTCATTTTGTCGACAGCTTGACATACATCTGCGAGGGAATCAAACACAGCAGTGTCCGACCCCATCGTCTCGCACACGAGCAGATCACGAAGTGTTTGTATTGCCGCATTGGCGCATGCCACTCAAAGTAGATTTTGGAATATCAAAGTCCAAAGCGATGTTTTTCTTAGATTTTACACCCAAATCAACGGCCTCTATGATACGAAGTTTAGTATCAAAAGTGATAGCTTTACGTTTACCCGCCATCTTGTGACAAGAAACGCAAGTGAACTGACATTCTGTGACCATGTCGGGTATTTAAACACAACATCTGTTTACTTAACAGTTAATTTTCTAACAACGTTGAAGATACCGCTGATTGACTAAGCTGACACGGAGTGAGTTTGCTCTAACAATAATGAGGAGCTTTGATTCACCACGGACAATGTTGATCTTACCGCTAATTGAGTAAAGCTGACACTGATTGAGTTCGCTATAAGTGATGTTAATTGACCCTCGGGGCATGAAAATTAGTTCCCTATATCAGATAATTCGCTATATCCGGGTTCGCTATACACGTATAATTTTAATGATATTATATAAAGCTTATGACGGGACTTAAAAAATGGTTCACTATATCCGAGTGTTCGCTATATCCGAGTTCCTTATATCCGTGTTCTACTGTAACTACTTTAAAGTAATTCTTCTACTTGCAGGCCAAACCATTTGAATGACTTTTATCAGTTAGTATTAGGCTGCACATGCCCCATATCATATTGTTGTTTAACTGCATAATCACTCTAGAACCTCATATGGCAATAACGACAAACTATTCTGAATAAACTCTTTATCATGTGCTTCAAAACTTTTAAATTTCTTTCATAATTATATTGCACAAAGTCATGTTTTTGTACTGAATTTCAATCATCTCTACTAGGAAACTGTATATAGTTTTACTTATACTCTACAAGCACTTTGAGCATTAATCCTATAACGTTGAAAGGCGCTAGCTATGAAAAGGCCTATCATAAATAGAGATTATTACCCGAGGAAGTGTGTCATATGACTTTTACGAAATGAGTGCGAATTTTTGTATTACCCGAGCGAGAGCGAGGGTTATACACTAGTTCGCACGAGTTTCGTAAAAGTCATATGACACAATTCCGAGGGTTATAATTTCTTTATTACCGATTCTATTTCATTTAAAACACACGGAAAGCGGCCTGCTTTCTTTGTGGCGGCCCGCTCCAGTGACGTCACGAACAATAGTTTGATGACGTCACAGACGACATGATACGGTAACTCGCGCTGAAACAATCGTTGCTAGGCAAAAGTGATATGTGCACATGTGCTCATATTGAAAATATGTCATCACTTATGATTGACCATATGGGTAATAATTATTATTATTACTTTCTCTTGTTATCATGTGCATGGATCAGGCGTAACACATTAATTACTCTTGATACTCTATAAGCCATATAAGCTTATAATAATTTTAAAGTGACAGAAATTATGTTTCAGAAATTGTCTTTGTGCCTTGAAAAAAAGGGCCCAAATATAATATGTCCTGAGTTTAGTTCAATAGCCTGTCTAAACTTTCATCAATATCTTTAGATATTAAAATTATGATATTTCCTAGTTTTCAATGATTATCAAAAACAGCCACCTATAAACATCAGGAATTCAAAATTATGGGTCCCATTTACATGCATATTTGTTAAATGACCTATATAAACAGTAACAAGTAATATATGTCTTTGTGTCTGCTGTAAATAAGTTTCAAATTACATTTCAGTCAATTTTTAGAAACAACCTCTACTTCTCCATCAATCTGATTAAAATCAAATCACTGATTCGTTCCTTAGTTTTATAATGGGTAGTTATACTTGTCACTCATCTATGATCTGACAAAATCCCGCAGAGATCTGTGTCAACAGGAAGTTGTAATATTACCTATCACTATCTTGCTTTCAAATCTCCGAAAGTACCTTGGAAGTTCAAACATCACTTTTCTGAGTAAGGCTGTGAAGAGTGTACAGTAATGGAAATTGGCAAAGTTTTCCGTATGTTTATAATATCGCAGCGCCCATGCAGCTTCTGATAGCTTTGCTGCTTGAGCAGAATCAGTGATTTACCATGGCAAACCTGACACAACAAAACGTATGTATGTACGTTGCACAAACGTAAGTATGCTTTTAGAATATTAATTAATACAGAGGGACATTTTTAGGGTAGCCATCATTATCGATAAGCCGAAGTGTTCGAGACAGTTGATATCTTATTGGTTGGATAATGGTCGCCCCAACCTAATCTGATTGGCTGTCAATTTCGGGGTCATTTCCTCTTCAAAGATGATGTGGACATATATCTCAATTGGATTCTTTCAGGTCATGGATGAGTAACTGGGGAAAAGACAGAATAAGACTAGGGACCGAATCAATGAATCTCTGGAAAAAAAATCACATCTAATGATCGTTGATAAGGTACTCAGGACTGAAGTTTAAAAAAAAGAAACTACTCTGAATTAAACTTACTCGCATACCCCTATTTTAAAATCTTTGTTAGCTTTAAGTATTGGCTCAACAATATTAGGTCCGGTGCTTTTATGATTATAATACTTAAAAGACTTATGAGAAAGATTGTCATTTTAATTTAAAATCAAAGGTTTCCATACTCTTTAAAATTAATTTCCTGGAAGACCAAAAAGATTCAATACTTCATTTTAAGGAAATTTATGAAGATTGAAAAATGAATTATCACCAAAATCTTAAAAAAATATACATTGAGAAATTATTGATCTATTGATAATGATCCAAAGCACTCTCTCATTTTCAACAATGCAAAGTATTACCTATATCAGCAATAATATTATTATACATCTCTCTGTCTCTATCTCTCTGTTTGTGTGCGTCTCTCTCTTTTCTCTCTTTCTGTCTAGATCATTTGTCTGGAGATACATATGACGGAAACATATTGAAATATTGACCTGGAAAGTGGATTTGTTTGCATGCTCAAACTGATATATATAATATTATATATTATATTGATTTAAATAAAAGATATTAATTTTTTAAGTTCTACAGAAATATATCATAGAGGTGAAAGGATCGAGTTATTAAAAAAAAGTCTTGAGTTTCAATATTAGTTTATATAGTTTCCTAACTTCTTGTCTGTTATAATATTATCACAAACCATTTTCAGCTTATTGATTTTATGTGAAAATTTTCGTCATTAAAGTATACATACTAAATATTTTCACTCATATTTTAAAAAAACAACTTTTTTCTCATTTATTGAAAAGTGCCTGGTCAATAAAACATTGAAAATATCTGCACCAATGCCATAAATCATGTTCGGAATTAGTTCCTGAGTTTGAGCAGGCAATGCCTAAGACCTTGTCAGTTTGAGCATGCAAACAAATCCACTTTCCAGGTCAATATTTCAATATGTTTCCTTCATATGTATTCCTCTTTCATAGTACACTTTCTCAGCCAAGTTGATCAATATGTTTCTTAAACTATTTCCAGACAAGTGATAGCCTCATTTTCATTTCAAACTATTCAATTATAAAGCCATTAAGGACACCTGGAACTTAAGATCAAATCCTTAAATCTACTTTTCAGATAAAACAGTGGAAATGTTTCAAATAACAATTGAGAGTTCACTTATTTCCTCATGTCCATTCAAAAGTTCTATAAAAGTATGACAAAAAAAGGATCATATGTAATTTCATTCTATCTCAATTCAGATTTCAATCGTTTCAGAAGAAATACATAATTATAGATCCAAAATTGTCATTCATTTATAATAGATTTTGACATGATGTCATCAAAAAAGTTAATCAGCAATCTGATAGAACAGTAAAATTGTTAACAAGAATATACAGACCGTATCAGCTTACAGAAAAGTATATATATCACCATATCCAAAAAAGTTTTGTGTAATAGTTTATGTCATATTGACATTAGAAGACTCAAAATCAGGGATTTGATTATAAAATAGCAGTGTTAACTATACTCAATAAACATATACAGGCCTACCCAAATTACAGAAAGCTATATTAGATATACATCAATCATAAACTTAAATATAGTACTTTCTGACATGTGACATCGGAAGAATCAGAATTCAAAAACGGATATACCGCATTCGATGCTATATATAAGCCCCCTCTCCCTATATAGCTATAAACAGCCCCACATTTGGAACTCACAAAAACATTAAGTATACCCTTCTCATAACTTTTCCCTGTATGATAAAGATAGGCAGTTGCTTTTGTTGAGTCTCACTTTTTCTTCCAGTAGTCAGCAACTGCATTTCTAGTAAAGTCTTGCACATACAACATTACCTTTCTACTTGTAGGCAAGCCAAAACATTGAACGCTTAACAATTTTGAACACATAACCGTAGCAGAATTTGTTGTAATGTTTTTAATTTTATGGACAGCAATTTTAATAAGCAATTTTCAGTTTTCTAGGTGTTCAATATGTGAAATACGTCAGTGACATTTTTTATAAGTAGAAACAGACCAAAATTAATTCAGATTACATAATAGTATATCACATCAATTGCATCCAAAAATATGGTAGTTTCTGACATGTTGACATCAGAAGAATCGGAAAATCAGAAAAATGGTATAGCATCATTGTTGCACACAAACCAACTCAGACTACATAAAACTATGTGATGTACATCATTTGCATCCAAAAATAAAGTAATTTCCGACCTGTTTACATCAGAGGAATTGGAAAATCGGAGACAGATATGGTAGCATTGTTACAAGCTCACACAGTCCTACCCAAACTACAGAAAAGTATATATATATACATCAATTATAACCTAAAATATAGTAGTTTCTGCCATGCTGACATCAGAAAAATTTGATGTTAGTGATCTGATAAGACAGTCACATTGTTTACAAGTACATAAAGACTTACCCAGACTATATCATTAACAACAGTTATTATTATCTTAATAAATATAGTTGTGATAAACATTTTGACAACATTCCAAAGTCAGAGATATGATAAGATAATAAACATAAAGATCTACCCAGATTTCATAAAACTACATCATATACATCAATCATAGCAAAACTATAGTAGTTTCTGACGTGCCAACATCAGAAGAATTGAAAATCACCGATCTGCTAAGACAGTAACATTGTTAACGAGTATATAGAAAGCTACAAAGATTAACAGTTCCTGTATCTAGAATCACACACTAGTAGATCCCTTTGGTAATTAATGGTATCAATATCCTGGTCTGTCTGTAAATACGCAAACGCTGACTTTAATTTAACTTGGATTACATAGATGAAACCTGATCATCTCCAGGGACTCATTTTCATAGTCACCAAACACTGATAAGTTTTCTCACTGCGGCAGTTGGACTTCTATTGGCTTTGTTAGATCTGAGATTTGGAATTAAATTTAGGACCGAATTCAAGAGATATTGAAATACTTGATATTGGTTTTAGGTACTAACTACAAGACTATTTTATTTCAACCCAAAGTCCACTTTCAATAAACTTCAAAGACCTGAAATTTTTCTTGCTATACTTACTTCAAGAAAACTTAAGATTGACTTTTGGTTGAGTTCAAGAAAACTGTAGCAGATGTCAAGAAAACTAGAAAAACATGGAATTTGTCTTACTAGAAGACATTGAATACTCAGAACTTGAGATAATACGAATAGATCTAGAAGCTGATCGACTTCAAGAAAAGTTGATAAAACGTACCTTAAACTGGTCGTTGGTAACGAAAAACTGAAAATCTTGGAATTATTGAAACATATAATTGTGATAATTGGAAATTTGGCCAAAGTTAAAGACCTGCCTTACAAAAAATTAAAAGATTTAGAAATTAATTGTGCTTTGGACAGATTTTGAGAAACTGAAAATATTTTAAATCTGCCTTGCAAATAGCTTCATGAAAACTTGATTTAAAAAAAATTATCATCAAACTAACTTCAAGGAAACTTAACAGATGTCTATTTTATACTTAAAGGGCCTTATAATGTTTTTGCTAGAGCCTTAAAGAGGCTAACCTATCAGATACGGTCAGCCATGTTGCTTTGAGGGAATTAACATGAAAAAAGGCGCTGTACTTTTACTAATTTCACGACTTTATCAAATATTAACTATACACTCATTCTCAGATAAAAGGCAAATCCACCTGAATCACTGTCCCATTATTATAACATCGTTAATATTCTATTTTGATATGTTAATCCTTGCTTATGTTATGCCCCTTGATGGGGTAAAGGAAATAAATATCATTTATAGGTAAGTTTATATAGTTTGTTTCACTAAAAAACGATTAATGAGTCACGAAAAATCACGAAAAGACATGTCCCTCTGCATGGTGTGTTGTTTGATACAAGGATAGTACTCTAATTTGGAATGATAGTCGAAATATTTCAGTGTTTTATGGTACATAACAACCATGTGTCATAAAATTCGGCAGTTCGTAAGACAATAGCCCAGTAAAAAAATTTTGATATTCAAAGTTCACTTGTCCCCAAATTTCACATCAGATACGTTATGGATTTTCATATACTTAAGAATCTACAGAATCAAACCAATGGTGCAAAGAAAATAACCTTAACAATTGTGTTACATATGAGGAATCAATAACTTGTCCAAACATTGTTAACTGGAGACCAGAAAAAATGTGATACGATAAGTTCCAACAGAAATGCCAGTGGGCACGCTGATTTTCGTCAGATACGTTACGCACATTAATGGTTGAGGAACACAGGTTGAGCAAAGTTCATTCCATTCTGGCCTCTTCCAGCATAGAAAAACATGTTACTCATCTAGGAAGACCAGTCTTAAACTTAGAAATGAATAATGCTTGACATCAGAATGAAAATTGTAAAATCATTGTCAGATACGTTATCGTCAAATACGTTACACTATTTTAATAACATTCAGTAATGCATTGGCGATTAACAGCATCTGGCGTAGTCCGATTGCGGCGGGTTAGAAATTAGACTCTACCTATCAATTTGATCATCTACTTCCGAAATTCATCCAAGGGGACCATTGCACTGACTTTGATGCTCGGAAAAAAACACTCAAAATTGGTAAGTAGGAAGTGTCATCTGACAGATTCTTTCTCATCTTAATTTCTATCTGTATTATGTCAAATTATATGTATTATATTCATTGATTTCTTAATGACAAAATGGAGTATATTGGGTCACCAATTTTGACCACACTAGACGATTTATAAGCATAACGTATTTGATGAATACGTAACGTAATTGAGAAAGCTATGAAGTTAGCTGAAAAGAATTCTAAAGCAGTTATCTTATTTTCAAATATTTATTTTATTTTGAGTTGCTTCAAATTACATGCTAAGAGGTAAATTATTTTGACAGAAACATTGTTAAACTTGAATGATCACATAACGTATTTGATGATTACGTCACGTATTTGATGAATTATGTCACGTAATTGATGAATTATGTCACGTAATTGATGAAACTTTTGTATGGCGTATTTAATTGTTTTAGTTTCTTCTTTCAATTTTTTAACTTGAACTACAAGTACTTTCAGCTGAAATTAAGGCATTTGCCTGACTTTCTTCCAGAAAATGGACAAGCTCCTGAACCTGCCCTTGGACAAGTTCCTGAACCTGCCGCCGGACAAGCTCCTGAAAATGATGCTGGAAAAGCTCCTGGACCTGCTCTTTCGCCATTTCCTGTGCCGTGCATACCAGTTGTTGAAGTTGTCTGGCTTCCATGTATGATGGAACATTGCATGTTCGAAGAGTTCTTGAAGTTGACATAGGAGACTAACCAACTAACAACTTTGGTTATCAATAGTTGACATCAATTACGTTACGTTTTGACCAATAAAGAGTTTCATTGTTTTAGGTTTGTGTTTCTTAGAAACCCAGAAATATATTGGGTGTTCATAGATAATGCCTTTGGCATCAAGATAACATTGTTGATTTTTCAATAAAAGGATTTGCAGCAATAATGTGGTTTTTGTAGTTATTGTTTTAAAACGTTTTACAAATGTGTTTTGAAATATAGCTTTGTAATGGCGCACAGGTCTCAATGATTAGATATTTTCGTACAAAATTTACATCCTATCCATAGATCAAACTCTTCTTCTGACAACAGACCAATTCAAAATTAATAGTAACTAAAAATATATGTTTATTTTGCAATGAAACAGGTCCGTGGCACGTAACGTATCTGACTTGGTTGATTTATACCCTTTGCATTGATGACACAAGTGATCAATTATCAAGTACGATTTGGGTCCCCCAAGGATAGATTTGGTAACTACAGATGATGTAGTTTTTAAAATTTAACATTTCCTGACATATCTGCAAAGTTTATTTTTTGACAATTACATTTGGAAATTTGCCCTTTAGCTGAGAATGAGTGTATACCTATGGATAGAATAACCACAGATGATATAAGATAAAACTAATCAACAATGCCTTGTAATGTAGGAAGACTCTTCACGCTCGTAACGCCGCTGAATGTGATTGTTTTATTTAATTCCAAGTGTGCGCTCTTATTCATCTAATTGTATAATCTAACTCAACCAAATTGTTATCCTCACTACCTTGTTTCAACTGGGTTACAATCATATAATGATAACTGAAACATTTGATTACAATCAGAAACATTTTCTCATGGTCTGAAACATTTTATCGCAGTCTGAAACATTTTATCACAATCTGAAACATTTGATTACAATCTGAAACATTTTATCATTGTCAAAAACATTTTATCACAATCTGAAACATTTGATCATAGTCTGAAACATTTTATCACAATCTGAAACATTTCATCACAGTCTGAAACATTTATCACAATCTGAAACATTTGATTACAATCTGAAACATTTTATCATTGTCAAAAACATTTTATCACAATCTGAAACATTTGATCATAGTCTGAAACATTTTATCACAATCTGAAACATTTTATCATTGTCAGAAACATTTTATCACAGTCTGAAACATTTCATCACAGTCTGAAACATTTTATCACAGTCTGAAACATTTGATCAGTCTGAAACATTTGATCACAGTCTGAAACATTTGATCACAGTCTGAAACATTTGATCACAGTCTGAAACATTTTATCACAGTCTGAAACATTTTATCACAGTCTGAAACATTTCATCACAGTCTGAAACATTTTATCACAATCTGAAACATTTTATCACAGTCTGAAACATTTTAACACAGTCTGAAATTTTTTTTTGCTTGAATACATTCTCTCTTGTAGTTGTAAAACTATTCCTGCCTTTTAAGAGCTATTTTATTTAGAAAATTAGCCTGGATAAACCTATTTTACTAATATAATTCTCAAAACTTATAACGGTCATTGACATCTACTGAAAATGACAACGGCAGGACAATCGACCCTAGCTATTTATCTAATACCACAATCACCATAGGCAGTGATGTAATAGAGGCCAATCGATCTGTCTATTTTCTGGAAATAGCAACAAGAAAGACTTAAACGTTGACAAGGGGATTAGCTTGATATGAGTGATTTTATTGATTATGGATCTCTATTGAACTATTGATACAAACAGTAACATACACTTAGCAAACAATGACAAACAACCCTGAGATCAATCGAGATCACAAGATAACCCAAAAAGAATTAAGCTCATTCCATTACACAAAACGCAAGAAGGCAAATTGAACAAAGAAATAAGCTAGACACTCTACCTTAATGTTATGTTTTTTAATGAAATAAAATGTTTTTTTCTTTTCTTGTAAGAAAATATAGAAAAATGATGTAATTATAATGTTTTGACAAGGTGTCATGTACTCATCCTTATATCGTATCTATGACACTATTTATTTTATGATGATTATCTGATAATCATTCTCAGAAATGTTTTGAACCAGAAACACAATATTGCAAAAATATAGTTAAATATATACTCATGCTCATATCATATTTATGACACTGGTTATTTTTGCTTATATAAAAATGGTTGTCTGATGCCCAATTTCAGAAATGTTTTAAACCAAAAAGCACTTTATCAAAATATAGAGTTTCAAGTATGATCATGCTCTTATCATATTTATGACACTGGTTATTTTTGCTTATATAAAAATGATTGTCTGATGACCAATTTCAGAAATGTTTTAAACCAAAAAGCACTTTATCATAATATAGAGTTTCAAGTATGCTCATGCTCATATCATATTTATGACACTGGTTATTTTTACTTATATCTTATATTTTATCTGATATCATTTTCAGGTACATTGGAACCAGGAAGCACTATATAGTACTTCTACATCAACTGTCCGATATCTGGTTGAAACTAAACGGATGTTCCTAAAAACCAATCAGATTTAACATACTGATATCGTAAAGTTTATCTCAACAAAACTTTCAATGTTTGTACAATCTGTTGAATGTTAAATGGACCATAAGTGATTTATATGAATTATAGTGTAGAACTTCTGTCTCACCCTATCACAATGTTACTAAATTGTCAATAGCTGGTATGATTAGAAAATATTTTAGCTTAACAAATTTAAAAAGCTATTCATGTTTGATAATGTATCAAATTAGTATATTTGTCCATTCATACTTCACACCATTTTATTAAAAATGCGTTTAACTTGCTTGTAAAACAAGAATATCACTTCCAATTTTGCTACATCAGATAATTTCTATACACAGAGGTCTTACAAAAAACAAACCTTGTATGCGTTTAAGGTGAGGTGAGGTGATTTTGGGTTTAATTCTGCTGTTAAAAAGGATATCACTTATATCATGGCTGCTAGTATAATTGCAGGGAAAAAGCCTGCAACACCATTGTGCTTATGCATTACGGTGAAACCTGAGAGCCTGAGCTGGAAATAGTGATGGGTGTAACTGCACTGAAATTAAGAGAAGCATTGCATCTTAACTTTACTGTGTGTAGAAAAGTTCTCTACCGCAGACAAAGCAGGAATCAGACGATGGGCCTCTTGACCTGAAGCCGAACTTAGGCCTTTAAATCTCAACTCCTAATAAACACACATTCCCCCTAGCTTATTGTTCAAATTATTCACAATGGTCATGCTCAAGGGGAAGTTCTGCAAGATGGCTTACAGGCAGGGGAGAAATAATTGTTTATTTCAAAGAGAAATATTAGATGTTGTGAATCAATCAGAGAAAGATTTAACAGAGGAAATGAGAATTGAAAAGAAAGGAAATATTCCTGTTCAGTGTGGCCTGATAGAATAATCAAAGAACATATTTGAAAGATCCAAGTTCGGATGAAGAATGTTTAAATAATCTTTGCAACTCTGTCCTTTGCTCTGTGCGAAGTTAATACCTTTGATCATTTATTAACCAGATAATACAAAAACTTGGGCATTTATGCGAAAGTTGAACAAATGCAATTCCGCCATGCATCATTCTTCTCCCGGCCAATTCAATTTGACTTTCTGCAGCGGAGAAAATGGCAAACTACATTTCTTCCGAAGACTTGTGGGACGATGTTTAAATGAATAATAGGACAACTACAGCAGTGTTATGAAAGAGCATCAAACCGTTTCTGAAAAAAATGGACACAGCATCAGAGACTTCCAGAGGCAGCGAAAACCCAGACCCATACTGAATTGTTAATGGCAAACCGTTTCCAGAAAGTGCACAATTTTGATTGAACAGTCCAATGACTCGTAGCAAAGATGAATTCCCGTGGGTGAAGAGGTTAAAAGAAATCTTTTTAATCTTAGTGATACATGCATCTTTAAAATTCAGGAGGTCTGCTTAATGCGAAGATAATACCCCTCTCAAATGAATACTTTTAAAGGTTACATAAATGATAAGATGAATCTATATCTGTTGTAATTTTTTTGTTTTTTGACAAAATTATTGGATCTCATCTCAACTATTACTCTTTAAATCAAAACAAAGGAAAGCAATAATGCCACATTACTTAATTAAAAATCATCAGATATTCTTCTCATGAATAGTGTTTGAAATGAAATTTTTGAAAATTATTATCAGATTTATAATATAAAATAATGGAATGCATTTGAATACATTTGACTGCATTTAAATTACAATAAATAACAAATGACAATTCATCAAAAACAATTAAAGTGACAAAAAGTCAAAGTCTTTTATTATCATCACATTACATTTATCGAGGAAATAAAAAAAAAGAATGTTATTAGAATGTAAAAAAAACATCGACTCAAAGACATTTCTCTTACATCATCGAGAAGTCTTCACATAAAGCCCATTGGACACAACCAAATTGACCCCACTTCCTTATGATACTTAAAAACCTTCAATTTATTTCCAATCATCGTCCCAACAGTTTTTATCCAATCTGCAAACAGCTGAGCTCAATTTCGACAATAAAGTTTTTATGAAATCCTTAATGACTGATCTTCTTGAACCTTTTATTGTTAGACCCAAGTACCAAACTGTCTTATTTAAGATGCAAATTGGAATTTCTTGCTTTTACCTATAAAAGGTGCTATAAAACATTTTTCTTCATCTAAAATGAAGAATTTGATCTTTCTGCACTTGAAAACAAGAAGCAGTTTCTTGGTCTTGGCTTCATCCCTTGGCTTAGTTTCGAGGAAGTGTGTCAAGGAATAATTAGCAAAAGCTCAATATATACAAAGGTTTATAGTCAAGGCTGGATGTAAATCTTATTTGAGAACTCTCCAGTCTTTGAGGATAAAAACCTGGTATTAGATTGACACTCTTTAATCCTGGAGGAAAGAAGACTGTACTGTATACTTAGAAAGGATGTCACATACTCTTCAGTCTTTGAGGAAGTTGTACTGAACTTTTCATGAAAAAGGTAAAAGCTTTCTTGACAAAGGGGAGAAAACTTGTTTAAAGAATTGTTATTTGATTCTTAACTGTATGGATGAAAGATAAACATCTGGTTTGGCCATATTGGTAGAACATCAAATCTCTTCTCAGGTGAAGTTTGAAACTCTTCTTCAAATGAAGGTAGAAACATTGGTATACTCTTTTGAAGTGGAAAAGACATATGGGAATGGAGGTCATAGTTCAAAGGGTAATCATGGTCAAGGTGTAAGTTGGTCAAGTGTTGGTCACATATCACTGCAAAGTAAATCTCGTTATTCAATTAAGCTTGAATAATGAATATTCAAAAGTAGGATCAATTAATTCTCCTAAGTAGATGAAGATCAAATTAACCAAGAAGGCAACTTGTTAAATCCTTGTCTAATACTGTGTTAAACCTTATAAATCTTTCATGTATTTGTAATCTGAACAAAATGTGTAGGGAAAATGTTTCCTGAAGCTTTTAATCATATCAGATATGAAAATGTTGACAAAAACAACCAAAAACAACCAATCAACACAACAGCGATTGTCAACATTCCCAAAACCACGATACATCATGTAATCATATTCAAATATGTCCTGAAGTATTCAAGGAACACCCATGTTTGAAATCATTCTCCCTTAAATCTTTATAAGTTAAGGCCCAAAAATCCTGCATTGATAGGCAATAAATGACTTAATATTTTATTTCAAACCTTAATTGCAGCCACCAAATCCTTAAACAAAAGTTCCAACAAAAGTACTTTTCTAAGCAAAAGCAGAAAATAAATCAAGATATTTTGGTTGACTCTGACACATTTCAGTAGGCAGCAAGAACCAGAAAGATTGTAACTGCATCTCAGACCTCCATGCAAATACGTTTAAAAGGCAAAGTCCACCTGTGACCAAACAATAAATTTCTTCTAGGAAATAAACTGGACACATAGATTTATTTGGAGTTATACTTTAGCTGTTAAACAAACAAATGCGAACCAATGTAGCAATGTAAATTTTTCAGCCTCACAATTCATTAACAGAATTTTCAGAAATTGTCCACTTTATCCAGATTGACATAAATATTATTAGGCTTTATTACTCGCCTGTGTAAAATACTGAAGTGTAATATTTATACGGCGATATTAAACTAGTGAAATACCGCCGCACATATGATGTCATAGTATTGTCTGGTTCTTACGTCACAATGTTGGCACTGCCGTCACAATGGCAGCTAAGTAGCAGATATGTTTCGTTCAGTACACTTTCGGCACCCATGCTTGATTACTGAGGTCAAGCAATAAACAGAATACTTAACTTCCTTCAATTTAATACTATTTCTATTAAACTCATTAATGATTTGGTATCAAACTCGTTTTTGCTCATTTTATACTGAATCATTAACTCGTTTAATAAAAATAGTATTAAATGGAAGGTCGTTTAGTAACCTCTATGACAACACCATGACCATGACAAGGTCATTTTGTTTATTATAATTGACAAGAGCTGAATCATCACATTAGCTGACCCGGCTGTGTCGATTCTCAAATTATTCATTTGTATGATATATATAAATAATTCATTATTAACTATTTTCTTTTTCATTTGTTTTCACTTATCACTTTATAGACACCTTGATTATTTCAAATTAATAATCGATTACAATGTGGAATATTCCACTTTGCTAATAGGGTGAAGGTTGTTAAACTAAGAGCCACTGGTGCATGAAGATGTTTTGATAAGACTGTAGGCATTCTTCCATGTAGGCATTAGTGAACGCCACCCTTAGTTTAATGTTGAATTTGAGCCAAAATTATAGTCTAGAAGTTTGGTCTGACCATTATTTGAGCTAGATGAGATGAATTGAATTGAGATATTCTCATAGGCAAATTTTCAATTCACTAGTAAACACATGATATTCTGGATATAAATCCTGCAGTAACATGATTTGGGCAAGAAGAGATGCATTGAAAAGACCAACACATCATTTACATGGAGTCCATGACACATTCTAGAAGTGTGTCTGACCATGTTTTAGGCAAGAAGAGATGCAATGAAAGAGACAATGACATCAGTTGGATTTTTGTCAAGATGGAGGTACTAGACACAGTCTAGAAGAGTGTCAGCTGTACTTGATTTTTGCAAGTATATAAAGAGGCCATCACCTAAGTTGGATTTTATGACAAGATGGATCTCAAGTCCACAACACGGTCTAGAAATGAATGTATAAACATGTTTTGGGCAAGTAGAGATACATTGAAAGAGACCAACACATCAGTTGGAGTTTTTGTCAAGATAGAGTCCATGACACATTCTAGAAGCGTGTCTGACCATGTTTTGGGCAAGTAGAGATTCATTGAAAGAGACCACGACATCAGTTTTATTTTAGTCAAGACGGAGTCCATGACACATTCTAGCGTGTCTGACCATGTTTTGGGCAAGAAGAGATGCATTCAGTGATGGAGACAGGGAGAATTGAGGTCAATTTACAAGTCAGACATCCCATCAGGCCTCCACAAGATCAGCATCAAGTCATGTGGAATCTAATGTCTTTCCAAGACCGCTTTTAGCCATAATACTCCCATGTATATGTGATCGGAGAGCAAATGGCGATACCACACCAGTTCAAAAATTGATTGATGTATGGCAAGGGAACACCCTCATTAGATTAGAAAGAGACTAAATCTTACATATGAAATAACCATAACATGTTTATGTGAGAGGAAAGCAAATGCTGTATTTAAGTATGAAATTGCTCTTTTAAAAATACGCTTTATGTGATCTGGGAGCAAATGATGGTGCCACACTAGTTCAAAACCCATTGATTTTTTCAAAATTGATTTTTTGCATACTTCAATATCCATCGGAGATTCAACTCGCAATGTGTGATCAGGAAGTAGATTTAAATTTTTTGATAACAGTATACTTGATAAATTTATGATATACCAACTGTAAACGGTGAGGTGAGTTGGTGTTTAACGCCACTATCAAGATTATTTCACTTATATCACGGCTGCTAGTATTATTGCAGGGAAATAGCCCGCAAGACCATTGTGGTTATGCATTGCGGTGCTGAGAAAATCTGCTGGAACTAGCTAACCACGGGTGGTAGTGTGCTGAATTTCAGTGTAGCATTGCAACCAAACCTGACTGCGTGTAGAAAAGTTCTCTACTGCTGACAAAGTTGCCGAGCCCCTGGCGGGATTCGAACCACGGACCTCATGATCCGAAGCCGAACGCCAACTACAAACCATCAATGACAATTAATGAAGCAGTGATACAAAACATCTTTGGTTTTCTGGAAACAGGAAGTCATTTTACATGCTTCAGTTCCCATTTGAATGATAACAGTTTCATAATAGCTTATGAAAAACAAATTACAAAGTGCTATTAATATGCTCAATACTTTCATGTCTTTGTGAGCAGAGACAAAATTGTGAAATCAGAAATTAAGAACTGCTTGATCTTTTTATAATTAATTGACAGCAAAATGACAGAACTAAGCAGTTTATTGGCTTTTATTGGAATCCTGTCAACATGTTGCCTGAGGAAATAGAACTAATAAAAACAGGCTCATAGAAACCAATAAATCAATAATTTTCATTGAACACTTTTTGTTAATTTTTGTATTTGACTTCCCATTGACAAAGTCATTGGTTTGCTACTTGTTTTTTTGGTGGTGTGTTTTCTGTTGGTAACATTTTTTCATAGTTATTATGTGTAGTGGTTTCGGAAATTAATGGTGTGGTTTCAGGTGGTGTCTATATATCATTGTGGTGTGGGGTGGTATGGAAAGCTCTTGATGTGCTGGTCAGTATTTGGGTGTTGTGATTTGGTATTTTGTTTTACCATGCATGGTATGGTGTTTGAGGTTTGGTGTAGTGAGGTGAGGTGGGTGAGGTGAGGCGAGGCGAGGTGAGGTGAGGTGAGGTGAGGTGAGGTGAGGTGAGGTGAGGTGAGGTGAGGTGAGTTGAGGTGAGGTGAGGTGGGTGAGGTGAGGTGAGGTGAGGTGTGGTGAGGCGAGGTCTTATGTTGTGTGGGATGGTGGGGTATAGGATATTAGGGTTTGTATTGGGATGTTAGGTAATGTGTGGCATGTTGTGTGGTGTGTTGTGGTGTGTTGTGTGGTGTAATTTTTCAATCATCTTTTATTTCCAAATAAAAAAAGGTGCAACACAATATTTAAACTTAATTATATTATCATACAATACCTTGTTTAAGGTAAAGTAAGCAAAAATTTTGTAAAAAATGACAAGCTAAAAATGTATATATTTACTTTAACATTTGCTTTGACAAAGTTTTCGAAGACTGACCTCAAAACAGCTCATCTGATGATAACTTCACACAACTTCTGGCAGTTTGAAAATAATCTTTACTAAGCCTCAAGCAAATGAAGGCATAATAAGTTTGTTACTTAAGAGGCTTGGAATATTTCATTTATTCTCTGGAGGGGGAAGCGGAGGTCAGTGAAGACAATGACTGAATGATTTACAACGGAAATATATCAAACACATTACTTCATTCCTGGGGCACATTCTGCAGATTACTTAAGTCCTATGAAAATATTTAGTGGCAATGATTGATATTTGATCATTCATCTTAAGCATAACCGCTCTTAAGGGCCTATTTCACTAGCGGTGTCAGCATTTGTTGAAGCCCCCACAGAGAGCAGGATTGCATTATATTGGATCATCAACCACACTCAAGACTTAGCAGTGTTTCCCTGTATTACTGCAGGACACTAAAAAGCATATTATGCCTTTATATCGTCTTGTGAATCATTGATTGAACTACATTACCAAGATTAAATCTTCTGGCCTTCCTGATATGCTTCCCAAACTTGGATTATGGCTATGGCGGCATCGTCTCAGAGGAACTTAAGGAACATAAAATAAGTCTGTGGCAAGACCCAAGCCATATTCCTTGGTACAAGCACTCACATAACCATTCCAGGCACACTCAGAAGCATTTCTGCCACACATATTACCATTGGCGCTTAATACAGTGGAACATATGGTTCACGCATCTTTAATTTCTACCATACAGTATCTGATCATGCATTGTCCATTCGATTATGAGGAACACCTTTTGAAAAATAATATCCATTCCAAACTTTATAAATACTTTTCATTACATACCTTGAATAAAATGTTATCTACAACATTAAAAACACTTTTGCTTATTTTACAATGTCCAAAAGAGCTGTTAAGAAAACATTAAAAAAATATATCTCCCATTACGAGACAGATAAAAAAAATTATCACTGATCACGACAGAAACTTTATCTACCAACTCAATAAAGAATTGCCCAAGAGATATTTTTATGAAAATATCTTTTGAAGATATTATACATCTCTAACTTGATTTAGGCCTTTTATAACTTCTATTGAACGTCTTTACTTACAAAATATCAAGTATCAGTAATGGACTCTCCCATAATAAACCCAAATTTTTAAACTTTTGCACATTATTATCCAAAACCAACTTTGGTCTATAAGTATATAATTATAGAGGAATATGATATATGGTAGAATTGTATAGAACAGAATGTCATTGTCATCATCACGTGATATTCATTATCTAAGTTTTCCTTTTGTCACTGGAATGGATGAAAAATCTTTCTTCTTATCAGAATGCCTGATCAGATGACGAGCCAAATCACCTTGTATATAAATGTTGTTTCAAAAATAATAACAAACATATAGCGACCAAATTGTTTGTGTCAGGCAGTTAATTGAAGACCTTGTGATTCTGCAGATGAAAATGGCCTGAAAAAGTATTGCCCTTGCATCAATCACATGTCCATTTTCAACCATGTTCTTTGTTTTCATCCAAATCAAAGCAAATATGACTCATGATATTTATTGAAGACTGTATGAATAGACATATACACAGAGCTTAAACTCTTCCGAGACAACAAGACAGTAAAATAAAGTAATGTAGCTTCAATTATCAACTGAAAACGCCTGTGCTATACATCTAACATTTTCTTGGAATCTTGGTCTTGTCTTAAGGGACATTTCTCTTTCGGAAATGCCAAAACAAAGATTTATCCAATCCTAATGGAGACATGTCAGAATATCCATTAAATTCTCTTCAAAGCAGAAAGGAGAAATTGAAACAAAGCTGCTGACACTTATATTCAGAGGACTCACATTAGAAGCTTGCAATAAAAAAACATTTTTCAGAGAAATACGTTTAGAAATTCAAAGGTTGTTACTCACAATATGTTTGTATGTGTTCGTTGTGGTCATATTTAAAGCGAGACTGTGTCCATAATAGAAATGAGACTCATTGCTATCAACCCGGGTCATATTTAAAGCGAGACTTTGTCCATAATAGAAATGAGACTCATCGATCGTTATCAACCTGGGTCATATTTAAAGCAAGACTGCGTCCAAAATAGAAATGAGACTCATCGTTATCAACCCGGGTCATATTTAAAGCGAGACTGCGTCCATAATAGAAATGAGACTCATCGTTATCAACCCGGGTCATATTTAAAGCGAGACTGCGTCCATAATAGAAATGAGACTCATTGTTATCAACCCGGGTCATATTTAAAGCGAGACTGCGTCCATAATAGAAATGAGACTCATCGTTATCAACCCGGGCTAGTCAGTTGCAGTAGCATGATTATGTAGTGGGAAGATTAATTAGCCCAGGTCGATACAATGGGTCTTATTTCTATGTAGACATAATAGAGTACTTTCCTGGCTTTCTATAGGAATGCTTAAGGACAGGAAGAAATCATGGGGCACAAACTTGGCTTTCAATTTCTGTGAAACCTTGATCAAATCTACTCAGACACACCAAGTGAGTATCTAAATATTGCCAGTTGTGATTTGGAAATATGATTATTTGTTGTCTTATGTCATTAGCAGGAAGAAATCCTGCAACACAAATTTGCCTTTGCATAGCAGAAATTTGAAATTTGGTCATGAATCTTTAGATAAACAAAGATATCATCATGATATCTATTGTAAGTCATGACTTTGTGGTGATCGAATTGCTTCTTATATTTGTTTATGAGCACTCCTCTTGTTTTATGTAGGAAGAAATCCTGCAAACAGATTTTACTTATGCATTTAGGTAAAAGTTAACACATAACTCATGTAAACCTGAATGTGTTAACACATATCTGCTAGCAATAGCCATGATGGCAAACAACAATGGTTCTATATGAAAATCAATTGACACGAAATATTTTGTGTATCATAGTGCCATGAACCCTGACTTGGATTTGCAATGCTGACGCTGTTCAATGCTTGACAATCTCCAAACAAAAAAGTACAGGCTGTTGTGCTTAATTCTAAAAAAACTCATCTTTAAATGTTCTTTTGAATATGAAAACTAACTTGAAACTCATTAGCTTACTTAAGCATTGACCATATTGAATTCTCCCAAAACAAAAAGGAGATAACAATTTAGGTAATAAAATATTGATGAAATATTCGTGCCATAATGAAAGATACAATACTCTCTACATAAACCAAATAAGAAAAGAAGATATCATATAATTTGGTTAATTGAAAGTTTTCCATGAAGAAAAACAAGCAGTCATATTGGAACCCGTCCACTATGTCGGCCATTGCTCATACTACTTAACCCTAGAACTGAAAGTAGACCAGTTTTCAATTACTGCAAATATTGCATAAATCTAAAACTGAAGGTATTTAACATTTCAAGTATAGACCATACTGCATAACTACAAAACCAAAAGTAGAAACAAAAATTCTCTATTGCAAAATAGCATTCTCCAGTGAGAATCAGTCAGCACCAATCTCCTCAATGTCAGACCCCTATTCCAAAATACATAAGTGGACATTGGTGCCAATAGGATCTGTGTCAGGATGCGACAGATTCCAATGAGTGGTAGTCAACACCAATCCCAACTCCATACATTGCAACCAGAACCTGTTTAATGCATACTTCTGTCCCATCAAGTCTTCAAATGTATCTGAGTGTGAATCTGCAAGTCCAGGCTCATGAATTCTACTTGGAGTAGACAATTTGGTATTCACTGCTCTGGGCTCTTAACAGCTCCCATCGAGGAGACAGTGTCGGCCATTAATACATCACAGGTTTTTTCCATCACAAGTGCCATATGGCCTAACTGTTCTGCAACTCCCCCTGGGTCCCCCTTATTGCCAATAAAGGCAAAGCGGAAATATATTCCAGAGTTGAAATATTCACTGTCCAAGATGCCAAATGAAATCTTTGCTCGGCCATCGGGAAGACATAGGGTCTGAAGGATTAATATTGACATTCAAATCCAATGGACTGAAAAAGCAACTTTGTGACACCTGATTCCAGGCCCAGTTCAACTCAGGCTTGCTACACTAATATGCTGAGACAGTAGTGACAGACCAATTGGAACTCAAGGTCTTAGTACTGGCTTACTGGAAAACAAGCAATTATGAACACTTACCCTTAAGCTAAGACTTAAATATAGTCCATGAAATTATTTTTTTTATATAAATAATGAAATTGTTTTATGTTCATTCCATGTTTTTTTCTATTATATCTGTCAAGTCAGGACTCGAATGAGAACCTAGACTATATCAAAGGTTCTATTTCTATATATGTTACATGGAACAAAACTAACTCCTGTCATGTGACATTCTTTAGCCTATGGTTTGCTCCTGGTTATTTTTTGTTCATGACATATTATTATGGTAAATAGGCAATTAAGATGGATTGCCACCATTTGATTTTTCGGTTAACTTGTCAACGAAAGTTAGGTTTATGATGTTTGAAAAGCAATTTATGAAATGCTCTTTTTTGCTTAACAAGGGAACCTCTCTCAGAAATGGATATAAGACCACAAATCACAACCTTCTCCACTTATTGTGACAGACATCATGTGGGGCCCTTAGTGTATCTCTGAATACAGCCGTTGGCTCTGTAGCTCATCAGGCTATCTATGATTTATTTCATATTGTCACAGGGCTACCAAATGAGCGGCCACAGGATCCCCAAATCCATTTATCATAATCCTAATCAGCTTAAGAGATTGTACACAAGAAGAAGATCTCTCAAAACCGGAACGAAGACCGCAAATCACAACATTCCCCCTTATTATATCTGACAGCCTGTGAGGCCCTTAGTGCAACTTGGAAAAATGGTTTTGCACTGCTCACTTCAAATGTGTTAGTTCTCAGAAGACAAGTGTCTGCAGGTATATATATGTTTGTATTTCTCCTTTCTGCTTTGAAGAGAACTTAATGGGTTTTCTGACATGTTTCCATGAGGATCTAATGAATTTAGTTTTGGCATTTCTGAAAGCGAATCACCATAAACAAAAGACTTCCAAATGTAAATGAACCAAGTATATGGTCGAATTTGAAGTAGGAAATTCAACTAAAAATCAAGAAGAATGAAATTATATTATTGGCAATTTAGAATGATAATAATTGATGTAGGTTACATCTTAGAGGTTGATGGTGTTTTATGTTGTATTTCGTTTATGTATATTAATTTATCCTACTAAATTTTTGGCTTTCAAATTCATGTAATTAATTCAAAATATGGTTGATAGGTGTGATGGTCTCTGTATGAACAATTAATGGGCGGGATAGCGCAGTGGTTAGCGCGTTCTGCTTCGGATCAAGAGGTCCGTGGTTCGAATCCAGCCAGGGGCTCGGCAACTTTGTCTGCAGTAGAGAACTGTTCTACACGCAGTCAGGTTTGGGTGCAATGCTACGCTGAAATTCAGCGCAGTACCACCTGTGGTTTGCTAGTCCCATCCGATGCTCACAGGTTTCACCGCAATGCATAACCACATTGGTGTTGCAGGCTTTCTCCCTGCAATAATACTAGCAGTATAAGTGAAATAATCTTGAAAGCGGCGTTAAACACCAACTCACCTCACTAACAATTAACAACAGGGAAATAGATCCAATTACTCTAGATTTCATCAGGGACAACTTTATGGATGTCCACCAACTCAAAGACCAGTGTCCACCTCCTATGAGACCAATAGAGTTGACCATTACCTACATCAAGTCATTTGCCCTCGATGGGGAGAGACCAGAATGGCTGACCATTCATCTAGCGGTCATTTAAGTGCAGATAAGGTTCTTGGCTAAGCTGATGAGCTGTCATCTCAAAGTCATGGTCTTGTTAAGCATGGACAAACACCTAAACCAGGACATTAGTCTTGAGTGAAGAAATGACCATGATGGCTGACCAACCTGGGTTGATAAAGCTTCTATAAATCATGATATTTAGATTTTAATGAAATTTTACAGAGTATTTTCAGTGGTGGATCCAGGGGTCAAGGATAAATCAAATGGTTCTCCAAAATATTTATTAAAAAATTTTAATATCTGACATGATCTGTGGTATAGCTAATAAGTTCATTGTCTTCTATTCAGATTGATCTATCTTGTAACCTATTCAGATTGATCTGTCTTGTAACATATGGAATAACATAACAAGGAGCATAGATTAATTGAATTAATGGAAAAACAAATTTGTCTGTATGAACCAAGTGTAAATGAAATACAACAAGACAAATCAGCTAATATGGTCAATGTTTTTAGTTTATGAATTATCATAAGAATAATAAACAGGTTGTAAGAAATTACAGATTATCCATCCCTAGTTAATTATTGTGATAAACTTAATTTGAGCTTCAGCCTGTTTTGATAAGAATAACAAGGGATCGCATAATAATTTGAATCTTTTCCATATGATAAAGCTATCAGCCAAAAAAACTTTGCAGTTAAAAGAATAAAAAAGAAAAACATAAAAATTTCAGGAACCTTAAATTCTTCAATTATTTTCTTTTGCACTTCAGTTATCTTATTCATAGCAATGATTTAAACTATCATTGATAGGGTCGGGTCATATGTCTTCAAAATCTTCAAATCCTTTCAAAGCAGGTTCAAAATCGATGGAATCCTATAGGGGAAAATATTTTTCATGAAAATTTTCAAGAATGGTGTTGTTTACAAACCCAATGTGAATGCAAACCTTGATTGGTTCCCTCAAGAATCATGACTCTTCTCTCGTTAAAAGATGAAATCAATTAGTCAAATTTTTAAGAAAACCTTATCTAAATATGGCCTCTGCTGAGTTTGATAGCACATATGAGAAGCACACTCCTTAAGTTAATGCAGTCATTAGCATAGGCAATCAACAACCATTTGGAGAGCTTAAAGAAAACATAAAACCCTGCCAGTTCGACTTAAAGTAAATTGAAAATTCAAATATAATGCAAATTCCAACTTTCTGTGGCATCAAATAATTGAAAACTTGTAGTCCTTCAGAAAAATTCTTACCACATTTGTCCTATATTTTTTTCAGTTTGCAAATGTCCAAAAACATTAATGCTGATTATACCAACAAATTTAGATGTTTTGCTGAAGTTTTTTGATATTTTAACATTGAGGTGTCATGAAAAATTACAGAGACAGAGGGTAAAAACGTACAAGTTTGGTTGTAATACCATTATGTTGTCATGACTTTTTTATATACTTCTACATAGAATTTCAATACAAAAGTTAATAATTGCAAAGAATAAAACATGTAATTGAAATTTTATTTATACAAATGAAAATGCCTATACATATCTTAATAAATATATTTTACTTACGTTTTGTAAATTATATTTCTATTTCTTATATCTTTCGATAAATTGGATAAATTTCATAATTAACTCATACTAAACATTAACAACTTTTAAGAAATGACAAGAAAATCACACACAACAGCAAGATTTTTAATATTTCAACAACAGAAATTAACAAAAAAATGAAAGCGTATAAAAGCCTAGAAAATAACCCATACTTCACAAAATCCTCACAAAAACTTATGGATGATCATAAAGTGAACTTGCAACTAGTAGCAGCATTAGTTGTAAGTATTGAAGTCCATGCCCCCAAAAGCATTTTATTTATCATCATAATGATCTCTATTTTTGTTAGTTCCGAGAACTACAAAATCATGAGAAAAGAGCAACTATGCAAAAAAATATGAATCAAATCCATTTCTGGCCAAATTGTTAAATTCTATTGAAAAATATTTACATTACCCCTCATCAGTCTTTTCAGAGTAATAAGATAAGTTTCTTTTAAAAAAACACATTCTTACACATATAAGCATGGCAACAAAATGGAGTACAATGGCACAGAAAAGATAAAATTATATTTTCTTTGATATTCTTCAATAATGCTTTAAGCAATTTGCTACATATAGATTTATGTATGTATCAAGTGTATTTTTATGTAACTATAACACATTTTTCAAAACTTGTGATAATAAGGTTATTATTTTGAACAAGAATAGAAAGTGCTTGAGTACAATAAAGCAATTTCTCCACGTGCATTTTATGAAAGTTTCGGTTAGGAAAGTCATGTTAATTATCATTTCAAATGAAGCAGAGCATAAGAGAGAGCTAAACTAATGCACCCAGAATGAAATTCAGACAGAGCTTGTCCGCTCTCAAATAAGAAAATGATCACATTGTGGAAAGCTTCAAAATAGACACTGCAGCAACCTTGGCACTGGCAGAGTTAAACTTTGTATCATTCATACTGAAAATCAAAGCTTTTTGTTTGAACTACACTTTCCAAAATTGTTTCCGAATGATTCCATACTAAGCAAAGTATACATTTATGATATTTTTGGTTTAAGCTGACAAATATGACAACAACATGTCTTAACCGTGCCTGATTATTTATGGAGGATTATTTTTGCCACTTTGTTTTCAAAGTCATCTTCAAAGTCTTCACTTTTCATCAAGATAGAATTACTCTTCATTTAAACAATATTAAAAGTATCAAAATAGCTGTAGAGTTGATCTCCAATGAAAGCATTTTCAAATGATAAAAATCTGTCTTGAAACAAAAGAAATCCAAAATATAATTGCTGTACACATGACATAGTTGTTTTATTGCAATAAAGATATAGAAATTATGTCATAAGAATAACCGTTTTCTGAAATCAATAAAAAAAATCAAAATTTGTACCTTATACCTTTTAGGCAAGCTGGGGACAAATGAATATGAGTAATTAAATGCACAGAATTAGAGATCAAGGTCAAAATTGACATCATAAATTTGACCATAGTTAATTAAAAATAATTTGCTTGTATTCTTTGGAAATTGGCTGATGGGGGAAAAGACATGAGATATTGCAGATAGGTGTGTGAACAAGAATCTTGTTCCTTATGTCAGAAATCATTTCAACAACTTTGAATATAAAATCTCTTAGGAAATATAAAAATCATCAAAAAGTGTAAAGTCTTGATCTGGAATAACTCAAGTGCCATTAAGAGTTGTTTCCTCCTTTAGATTCACAAGTCAGCTAATGCAAACATAAGAAACAAGTGGAATGAATGGTTTAAGAATTAACACCATATTTATTAATCTCTTGAACTACTCTCTCAATATTCTGAAAAAAAAATTAACAAGGACATGATGTTTCTGGGAAGATCTTTCAAAATATCTCATGATCATCAAGACTTAAAAGATCTGGAGAGAAAATTCACAGATCAACATTTGCAAAGAGAAGAACCAATTGAAATAAAAATTCCTATCACCTGAAACATCTTTGCACTTTAAATGGGTCATTCTATCAAGTAAAACAGGTTCACATTAATGGAGTTGTTACTCTTTCCCCTTATTGAAGCCTTCTTAAGATTCTATTTTCCTACCTCATGTAAGAATGCAGATCTCTGATTGGTCCACATGACTTGCTTCCACGTCAATCAATCAAAGTCACTTGATCAGGTCATAGGTGTTGTTCAATTCTGTTTGTCTTTTAAATAATACATTAAGACGTTCAGTAAGATAATATATTATAGTATTCAAGAAATATCATCCTTTCTTTGCAGATATATATTTTAATCTGCTTTCATCAACAAAATATCAAGGATGACTTGAAACCTTAATTATTCTTCTTGGATAGATTCACAGATCATCAATTGTTAACAGAATATATATAAGAGGAGGGGTTGGTTTGAGAACCATTGTTTGGGGTTTGTCAATCTCTTAATTGTAACACGCTCTCAACATTCTGTAAATAACTTAACAAGCATACATGGTTTCTTTAGAGCTCTTCCATGATATCTCTTCATCTCAAAGGTTTCATGGAACATTTGAGAAGATTCACAGATCAACAAATATAAACTTAAGAACCGATGGTGGAATACATCTCAATCACATGAAATCTACACACTTAAAGAGGTTATTTCTGTCAAATAAAACAAAATCAAATTTATTGGAATGAATTTGTCGTCATTTCCCTCTTTTAAACCCTTCAAGTGGTTTCACCCTTTCCTTGAAGATTGAAGTTTAATTTCCATCCATTATGACCAACAAGATCTCAAGGATCACTTCAAAACTTATTCAACTTGAATAGATTCACAGATCAGCAAATACAAACAGAAGAAAGAAATGGAAGAAATGGTTTGAGAACCACCATTTTGTGTTTGTTAATCTCTTGAAATACTCTCTGAAACATTTGAAAATAAGGATATATGGTTTCTTTAGATATATTCAATAATTTCTCTTAATCTCAAAGATTTCATGGAACACTGGAACGATCAACAAATGCTTACTAAGGTCTCAATGGTAGAATACATTTCAATTACTTGAAGCATCTGCGTGCATGCTTATTAGGAGAAATTCTATTGAATATTACAGGCTCTTATTAATGCATAAAATTGTCACCCTTTCTCTCTTTCTGAAAAATTCCTCAACATCAAAATATTCAAGAAATATCATCCATACCATGCAAATAAAGGTTTTAATTTGTTTCCATCTACAAAATCTCAAGGATGACTTGAAACACCTTATTCTCTTGGTTAGAATCTTAGAAATGCCAGCAGAAAAAAACAAGTGGCAGAAATGCTTTGAGAATCATCATTTGCATTATGTTAATTGCTTGAAATACTTTCTGAAACTGATATTCGCTGAAAAAAGGATTTGTGGTTTCTTTATAAAGCTTCAATAATATCTCTTGATCTCAAAGATTTCAAGGAACATTGGAAATGATTCACAGATGAACAAATGCAAATTGAAGAATCGATGATAGAATTCTTAATTGCATGAAACCTGCATACATATAGGGGTTATATATGTCAAACACAACAGGATCAAATTCTTGGAATCACAATTTCCTGCTTTTAAACCCTTAATACCTACCGGTAAACATTTTTTAGATTTTATCCTTTCCATGCAAATAAAGGTCTTAATCTGTTTCCATCTAAAAAGTCTCAAGGATCACTTATAGACTTAATCATATTGAAATAGATTCACAGATTTGCAATTTCAAACAGAAGAAACAAGTTGAAGAAATAGTTTTAGAACCAATTTTTTGTATTTGTTAAACTCTTGAAATATTCTCTCGTACATTTCCTATTAAGGATATGTGTTTCTTTAGTCTTCCTTTTGTTCTTTAAGATTTCAAGGAACTTTCAAGGAACACAGATCAACAAATGCAATTAAGGAATCAATGGTTGAAGACATCTCATTCACACGAATTTAAGTGCTTATTTCTGTCAAATAAAACAGGATCAACTTTATTGGAATAAATTTGTGACAGAGATATCACACTTTCCTTGAAGATTGAAGTTTTGATCCAATATGACCAACAAAATCTCAAGGATCACTTATCGGCTTATTCTTTTTGGCTAGATTCACAGATCAGCAATTGCAAACAAAAGAAACAAAAGGAAGAAATGATTGTGAACCAACATTTTGTGTTTGTTAATCTCCTGACTTCCTAGGAAATCTTCCCTGATATCTCTTGATCTCAAAGATTTCAAGGAACATTGGA
Organism: Phorcus lineatus; assembly: GCA_921293015.1. Taxonomy (NCBI): domain Eukaryota; kingdom Metazoa; phylum Mollusca; class Gastropoda; order Trochida; family Trochidae; genus Phorcus; species Phorcus lineatus. The sequence goes on from OV121095.1 coordinate 21,766,848, forward strand.
AAAGATTCAGAGATCAACAAATGCAAACAATGGATGGTGGAAAACAATCACATGTATGAAATCTGCACACTTATAAGGTTTATGTCTGTCAAACACAACAGGCTCAAATTTATTGGCATGTTTACCGTTTCCTTCGTTTTGGAACCTTCTGAAAGATTCTTATATTAGAAAAGTGAGTAAGAGAGTATCTTCAAGTCCTGGCAGATAAAGGATTTAATCTGTTTTGATCAATAGAACCTCAAGGATCACTTATTGGCTTATTGAATTCATCTTGCATAGATTTACAGATCAGCAAATCAAAAAGAAGATTCAATGTGACAAATGCTGTATGAGCCAACATATTGCTTGTTAATCCTGGTATCTCTCCTCTCAGATATCAGAACACTTATGGATAAGGAGACTATTTTTCTAACATGGACTTTTCTTTCGGATAAAGGGTATCACTATTGAGATATTGTTTCCATTTGAAAGATATTGTAGATAGCATTCAATCCAATCCATCTTTCATTGGTGTATTGACCATAGCAAATTCGAATATTCATAACTTTTAGCAGTGATAAGATTTACAAGGAATGAAACTGATAATTCAAGAAATCTTTGGTACAAAGAATTGATTTGAATCTACAAGATTACTGGAAGTATGCTTTCCAGGGGTCATTAATGATCATATTTCATGGAAATTTTATTTCTTTAATTTTCTCCTATAATACATGCATGTTTCTACCCAATATATTACTACGGTTGAACACCTCACTAGTCAAAGCAAATATATGTAGTAGGCCATTTTATTGTGAACACCTATTAATCATTTGAGATAGAGAAATGGATTTGCCTAGCGTAACTGAAAGTATTTCAATCATTTTAGAACTACTACTGTTGATTAAAAAAAATAACCTTGCAAATGGTAACTTTCATATTTATTTTAGTGAGATGTTTTTACATATAAAATTGTGGTACTGCCCCTTCAAAGAATCTGTCAATGGATCTGCAAGTAAATGTAACCATGATGAAATGGTTATGAATATCAATTTATCTATGAATTGAGTTAATATGATACCAGAAGGCTTTTATATATGGTGCTATATCTCAACTTGTGAACTCAAAGTGCTCTATGCTCGATACCATTGTCTTACATATAGTTGCTTAAGGGTCATCTCCACCACCATCTTAGCCAGGTACCCATTTACACAGCTGGGTGAATAGAGGTACATTTTTAGTCATTTACCAAGGGTGACAGAGTCCACAAGTCTTTCAAAATGTCTCAGTCTGGTGTGGGGACACCCTCCACTCTCAGTTTATAAACAATGAGCCATTCAATGAGCCACAAGACAATGTTAAAGTTTAAATTTTGCTTTGTTCATTGTCTAGCATGCGTTTTGATGCTAAAGTCAAAACATAAATTAGGATGTAGAATGGTATTCCTATTATTTATATAAAAACATTGCTTGACACAAATGCACTCTTTTCAATTATGGTATAGAGAGCATGATCCATATAGATCATATTATGGTGATAGGATAGACAGTATTAAAGAAAAATCTCATTTCTTCTAATAATAACTTGTAAGATGTCAAAAGGTTATTGATATTTCTTTTGATAAATAACTTAGTATCTTATAACAGTTATTAATTCAAAATTTGACTAAGATATATTTTCAAAAGATCCTTGCAGTGAAAAGGTTATCAATTAATCAAGTATATTTCTATTGATTGGTGATCTAGCTGTTAAGCAGTATAAACATCTGAAATTGTTTTCTCTCTCTGAGAACATTTCAATCACTGCAATGATATATAATTTTCTCGATAACTGTAAATATTTCATAGAGGTGATGACTTATAAACATCCAAGATTGAAATATAACACCAACATTCTTGATGTCGGGCCTGCTAATTATCTCAATTCAAATCCATTATCTATCTCAAGATATAAGCTTATGCAAAATATATTGTTTTCCGAGGATAAAACTTCTGATTATTCAAACCAATTTCAAATATTTACATCTAGAATAAGATATATGTCACTTAAGAACTTAAGAAGGGAAAACTCTATTTGGCCATTTTAGTGTGAACACCTTTAGTTCATTCCAGTTAAGAAAATGTATTGGCATAGTATAAAAAAACTCTGTATGTTCCTTTAAAAAATCCCTTTTTGGATTTCAAATGATTTTCTATCAATTGGTAACACTTGTCTTCCGTTTTGAGTGAACACTTAATTTCCACAAAAAAGGTTACTACAGTGCCTTTAACACTGCCAGAAGGAATAACCTTCTTTGCATGTCAATCATAAGAGTGCAGCTTTAACAAGAAACTAAGGTTATCTATAAAGTATTGAGTGATCAAAACTAATCTGGATATATTTCCATGTGCTCAAGAAATTAGGTGGACGTTAAATGATTGCCGTTGGCCTCAGTTCTCTCGTGCGTTCTTGATCAAATATATCTTCTTATCTGTTGCCCTTGATCGGGCATCTACTTGCTTAAACAGATTTCTTAGGGTCTAGTTATCCTCAGGCATATGTCCACCTGCTGTATTGAGAAGTATTGATATTTAAACCATGAGCATATTTTTCAGTAAAATCTGGAGGTATTGGAAAAAGAGCAATTCATCAAACTGTGTTAGGTAGAATTTTGGAAATCATGAAAGTTACATCAAATCAAATATTTTTAGTTATTGGTATATCCATCTGCTGTAGTGAGAAGTATTGATATTTAAACCATGAGCATATTTTTCAGTAAAATCTGGGGTATTGGTAAAAGAGCAATTCATCAAACTGTGTTAGGTAGAATTTTGGAAATCATGAAAGTTACATCAAATCAAATATTTTTAGTTATTGGTATGTCCACCTGCTGTAGTGAGAAGTATTGATATTTAAACCATGAGCATATTTTTCAGTAAAATCTGGGGGATCGGTAAAAGAGCAATTCATTAAACTAGCTGGGTTGGGTAAAATTTTGGAAATCATGAAAGTTACATCAAATTAAATATTTTTAGTTTTTAGATAAGAATTCATTTTTCAAGCTGATATTTGTAAAGGGGCATATTGAAATTATATTTTTTTTAAAGTTCGCTCTAAAAGTCTTTCATGATTTTCTTTAAGAAAATGCTAAAAAAGGTTACTGATACTTGACAATGCATCAATCAACGCCCATATAAACATCTATCATGTTGACCAGAATTTAAATTCAATTTGAAGCAGGGACCTTTGACTCTTATAGTTACTGTAAAACAACATGATATTAAAATTCAGGCATGAATAAATAGATCATGGTTGAAACCAGCGCTCAGAAAAGTGTCCTGACTTCATGTTGAATTCTACTAAACTAATTTAGTAAAATTGTGACGCTTTTTTTCTTTTTTTAAGAAGGAGAAACACTGTTTCCAAGGAATACTAAAAATACTTAGTAAAATGGTTCCAATAGCATAGTGATTCCATGAACTCTAAGGACTCAGTTCCAAAAGTAATTGGCTAGCATTCCTAATAACAGCCTGAATTTCATTACATCCTTTGACAAAGATTAATCAATGGAACAAAAACTGATAAATACAAATCTTCATACATGGGGAATAACAAATAAAAGGCCTGTCAGTTTTGGAATCTTAAACATTCATGCAACACATTTCTATGACCAAAACATGCATTCTGTCACACTATTGACAGGAAATAAGTTCTAAATATAATAATCATTCCTTTTTTGTTATTTTCAAATTTACCTGAATCATTTCACATCCATGAGTATATTACAGTTGATATGTCTTTTTGAGGAATATTCATGTTTAAATGAGTTAAGTGGATGATAAATAGAGAATACTAAACGAATGGTAATGTGATAACATTTTTATGCACCAAATTCCATTCACAATTTGCATGAAAATGTTATCATATTACCATGAGTTTAGTATTATATTTATTACACATCCACACGTATCAATATTTTTGATAAATTAATTATCAAAACAACAGTCAGCTGATCACGGAACTGGTGTAAGAATAGCAATCAGTCAAACAAAACACAGAACAGAATAGTTCGCTAATTGTTGGTCGTCTACATAAGTGACTCGCCTAAAAACATGAAACAAAAATCATTTTGGTGAACAAGCATTTCATTTTTTCATTGTTATCTAATGAGTGATCTCACCTCGGTTGAGTAATAAGCATAGATGAAGAATAATCTTACCGATCTATCCAGAACTTGTCTTTGCTGTAACAGAAAAAGAACTCTTTAAGAAAAAGTCAATAAAATGCTTGTCAAATTTCAAGTAGGTTCTATTTTTACAAAGATTTTATAGACATGAATTTTAATGCTTGATCTCTTTTGTCAGATCTCCCAACACAGGAACAATAGAATATATTGGTCAAGATTAGATGCATTAAAATGGAAATAAAAAATTCTAATACTTTTGCTGTATTAAAACATGTCCTCATCAAATATGCTTGGGCAAGATACAATCAATGCTAAATACAATTAAAGCTGAGCTCAATACAAATCTATGCTCAATACAATTCAATGCTGTGCTCAATACAAATTTATGCTAGATACAATTAAAGCTGAGCTTAATACAAATGTATTTAAATACAATCAATGCTCAATTGATTTCACTGCTCGGTTCAAATCAAATTAGGCTTAATTAATACAATTTAATTATGAGTTTAAAACAATTTCATGCCCAATACAATTTTATGCTCAATACAATTCAATGCTCAATATAAATTTAGACTCAATACAAGTCAATGATGAGCTCAATACAATTCTATGCTCAGAACATTTCAACACTCAATGAAATATGATTGAAAAAATGATCTCTACAAAAACAATGTTGACATTGACAGAAAAGACTTTCAATTATTTAAGTTCAAAAAACAGGATTTAAACCCAAAAAAATCATCTTTAATAAACAGTTTAATTCAAATTTCAACTTCTTAGATTAGAACTTATTATCATTACTTAGAACCTTATTCAAATTAGATTAACATTAATGTTGATTTAAAAATCTGAATGACAGCTATAGCTCTTTTTCTATTAATCATATTCATAAACCATAACAGCTTCATTTACAGTTTAAAGTATTATCATTTGGAAAAGAGCACATTTTCATCTAATTTTTATTTCATTTGGCATTTGAAAGTATTTTCTAGCAGGACTGATATTTCATGAAAGAACACATTAGCGTCAGGCTTCATTTTAATGTGCGATTTGAAATTTTTTATGGACCTGTTTTGAGTCATTGGCTTTCTCAGGATTTCAAACATATTTCCATAAATTTCTAAAACATGAAGCAATAAAGTCATTCTGCTTAATAAGGTTGATTCAACAATTATAAGTTGAATTTTAAAAAATTTTAATCATAGGTAACAGAAAAATTCTCGTTTGCACAAAACAAAATACATAAATCATGATATTCTTGTAGAGATATATAAACCTCAAAACTTTCTTTTTGATTCAAATGTCAAATTTCATAATTTCATTCCCATCTTGATGATAAATGTTTGGTATAGTTTAACCTTTAATTACATTTTTAATTTTGTTTGTCAAAAAACCATTAAAACCCTTAAATGCCTTATTAACTTTTCCATATGCTAGTAACTTGACAATCAGATATTTTCATGTACATTCAAATTAAACTAAAAGTTTTCTGAAAATTATAATGAAAATTGTTTTTTCTTTAATTAGAAATATGCTACCAATACTGATTCAAGTAAAAACAATGTGATTCTAAAGCTGATTTTACTTAATAAGTAAAAACAGACTCATGCATTTTTCAAAGACAGCTTCAAAGGACTGCTTATCTCCGAGAAAAACTACAAATATTACTATATTATTATTTTGCTTGCAATTCCATATACATCATACAAATGAAATTTGTCAGATATAATTGCATGTTTAACAATTACTTTCAGATTAACAAAGTGCAGGGGCAATCTCCGACAAAGTAAAATGCTCAGTCAAAAACTAAAAGAACAAACCTATCACAAAAAATCATAAATACAATTCCTAAAAACAGCTTTGACCATATCAGTAAAGATTTCATAACTTTTGATAATAATTTCAATTAAGGCAACTGAATCGACTCAAACCAACATCATGTAAAAAGTTAATTTGAACTACTTTACTTGAAAACAACTCAACTTGAACCAATTTACAGGATGGTAAAAACTTAAATCAACATAAAGCATTAACCGTTAAGCTGTAAAAGGAACATGGACGATCTCTGTGATTCTAATTTCAACCAATTCCAGAATTGCGAAGAATAAGCTTTAACTGAATTCCTCAGTTGATGAAGAACTATTTCTCCTAGATCGATCATGCCTGCCCAATACGATAATCCAAAGTAGTCCCAAAGAAGCGCCTAAAATGGATGCAGTATGACGATGCCACAATTCCTGGCATTGAGTGATTACAGTAACATACACATGCATTGGTCGAGCTGAATTGAATTTTATCCAACTCTGCCGTTCCGTTTTCATAAAACCATTTAATGAATACGATGTTGATTTAGACAAGTAGTTTGGCTGCGTAATATTGGCCCTTCCCCCTGACATGAATACACAGTAGAACCAGACATATTCTTACCCTACGGAAACTAATCAATCTGCCATTTCGATAAACTAATATTTCATCTTTGATAATGTCTAGTTATATTAACATCCCCTTGACCTATGTATGATAATTAAGGATCTGTTTTATGAGGGCTTATAAAAGAACATTACAAACATAAACCAATGACCTTGTGTGAGAGGGAAATATTTTGAAGATCGTTCAAAATCGTTCAAATTGTGGTTGATGATCTTTTTAAGGACAATGTGCATTATTTAAAAAAATTGTTGCCTTGCATATCTAAGGAACTATCCATCATGTCGAAGTTTCATATCTCATGAAGAAAAAATTAATTGAAATAGAAGATTTAGATAAACTAAACATAATACATCAAAAGTATATCATACTTATTTATGATGTTCAGCTGCACAGCATAATTTAGATTATAAACTGAAAGTTTGTCGAGATGAAATTGATTAGAAATACATGCCATAAAAGAAAGAAAACAAATCTAACATTGTTACATTTGGGACCACAATATATGCAATGTACAAAATTCTTGTACTTTTTTAGGTTGAGTCCCTTACGCATTGATTAGTGTGTTTAACTTTGAGGTTCGTTGTTCGAATCCCGCCAGGGGCTCAGAAATTAACTTTGTCTGCAATAGAAAACTGTTCTTCATGCAGTAAGGTTTGGTTGCAATGCTATGCTGAATTTCAGCACAGTACAATCTATTGCTTGCCAGTTCCAGCCGATGCTCACAGGTTTCACAATGCTCACTACATTGGTTTTGCAGGCTTCTCCCTGCAATAATACTAGCAGCCGAAAGTGGCGTTAAACCCTAAATCACCTCATGTCACCTCCCTTGCAGGATAAAACCCACATCCTCAAACTCAGGCAGCACCTGAGCACAGATTGTGCTAACATCAAACCACACTGCCATCAGGCCTCAACAAAAATTTATGATCCAACAACAGTTATATGAGCTTTTAAAGCCAAGTTACATCTGACAGGGGGTTTAAATATACATGTAAAATGCTATTTCCCAAATTAAACACTTTAAAAGCTCTATTGGTCCATTGACAGAGTTAGTTTAACCTTGAATTCGCCCTAGCCTAAAGCATAAAACTCCTGAAAAGCAAGTCTAGTTTTGATTGAACAACACTTTGTGTTTCTCTGAGGCTTCTTTCTTATATTTTATAAAATCATCTTTAAAGAATTAATTAATATAGACACTGGGTGTAAGTCTAAAACAGTGGTTTTATTAAGAATTACAAGTTTTTAACTCTTACAAACTATCTCCCACTCCCCCTCTCTACCTCTCTCTTTATTTCTAGCTCCCTCTTCCTCTGTCTCCTCTATTCATATAATTAATACTATGACTTTATGATTTGGTTAAATTAGTATATAATTCATTTACTCAAAATGTTGATGATATTGTATTGATTATTTATCGAAATAATTTTTTTTTATAAAATTAGATAAAGAATTACAAGAATTCTTTGGTAATATCAGGATTTGCAGTAATGTTTTACATCAAAGATTTGCATACACATTCTTGAGTTCACTTGCATTGAGTATCAAGAACTTCCATTGTTTTTTGAACAATTTTAATCAGGAACTTTGAAAGACGTTTTAAAGAATTCTTGTTTGAAAGTACATGAACTTCCAAAATCTTGTTTTGAAGCATCAAGAACTTCAAACATGTTCTAGAGCTATCAGAAGCTACGAACATGTAATGAATTATCAAGATCATACCAGTAATATTTTAGAACTGCCACATGAAAATGAATAAACATTACTCATTGTTCCAGAATTAATTTGTTTTTGGAAAATAATTCCTTAATAAAATTTCCTCTCAATTTCAACCATCAAAGAAAAAATGAAAACTGTCAAACCTAAATAATCAAAGAAAAAAATTAACAATACAGATCAGAAAAACAAATAAACATTTCTTGAATCTAAATCATTAATTTTGGAAAGCAGCCACTATATTGTTTTGATGGGAACTCTTCTGACGGTGAAGTTAGAAACATCAAAGATGAGAAACACCTTTTTGAACCTGCATCCAGCATCATAATTGAATTAACTTCTGCACTGCCTTTCCACAACAATACAAAAGACAAAAAGTCAACATTTTTTCGTCCACAACAAAATCTAATTGAAGAATCCTCCAAAGCTTGATCAAATATTCAAGGAAATTTCAAGCCCTCCGAATGACAAAGAAACTTTGACACATCACACAAAGGGAGCTTACGACAACAGAAACAGAGACCCTTTTGCACTGTGAGATTTAGCTTGTATCTGCTATGCCGTATGTATTGCTGGTTTTGAAACGCTTACATCCTCAGTGTACTATATATGTATCGTGAAAGCCAAGAGAAAGATTTCAGTCTTTATATTCTAAGCCCATCCAGCCTGACATTGTAGACTTGAAACTGGAGAATGGAATTTCTTGTTAAAAAACATAAAAAATAAAAGTTACTGTGTAATGCCTTCAGAACTTATGATTTTTGCTTATTGGCCTATATTAACTTTTGATAAATTTATACTATTTTTTAATATTTATGTAGATTGTTACTTGTACAATATTTTTTATATTTCTATATAAACAATGAATTAACTAACTTACTGCTAGTCTTCTTGTGAAATCATTACGGTGTTTCATTCAATAAAATCCTTCCTGCTGTCCATCATTGCCTCTAAAATCGTTGAATGACATCTGTCTTGAACATGTAAATCAAAGACGATATCATTCAAAGCAGATAGTATATAAGTCCTACATAGATGGTTTTGATAACATAACAAAAATAATCTATCCTGTCTCTAGTGTGAATGTGTTTATTGCCTTTTCAGGGTTTTTTCTGAATTTTTCACAATTTGACAAACATAAATATACTTGTGCAAAATACTAGACAGATTTAATTTTCTTCCATGGATTTGAATTCAAGCTGTTAGCACATGTCAAGTATATATGCTGTGCTTGAAGTGCTTATATCCTCCTTGAGTGTATCTATTGTTGATAACAAGGGGATAAAGTATGTCTCTCGAATGGTTTCCTTCGCATGACATATTACCGCAGGATTAAAGCAAGGATAGTTCACCTTCCATGTAGTATACAGTAACGTTACTCATCCTTGGAATGACCTTTTTTACTTTTTTTGTGTGCAATCTTTTAATTGTTCTGTAAAACAAAGATTTTTGTTCAAACATTTCCTTTACAGATATATAAACAAACATGGAATTCATGTCTTGTCGAGCTCAAGAACTTATTCTATTAAAAAAAATAATAATAAAATATAAAAAAAAAATTTTTTAAATTTTTTTTTTAAAAATAAATAAATAAGATGAATAGAATAGAATAGAATAGAATAGAATAGAATAGAATAGAATAGAATAGAATAGAATAGAATAGAATAGAATAGAATAGAATAGAATAGAATAATCTTTGTCTAGCTCAACACAACTTTGCTTCATGAGCTTACTTCACTGGATTTTTCTTTGTCTTGGTGACAGGTTAATTAATGGTGCATCCCAAAAGTTTGTTAACCTTCCTTCCTGTCTTAGTGCCTATACCATATAATTTTTTATCCTTTTTGACAAAAATTGCATTTTTTTAACTGCATTTAGAAAGAAACCTCCGTTGTCCATTTAGGTAAGACAATCATTCTAAAACTCATCCCGGGACTTCAGTGTATGTGCAGTGACATTAGAATTGCATAGGTCATACATACAACGAATCAAGCTTTCATTCATAATATTGATCAAAAATGAATATAAACTCGTAAATTACTATCAAGATTATAGTAACTTTTAAATTCCAAATAAAAATTACATAAGTTGAGTCTTTTGGATTTGACCTTTGGTTCTATCCACATACCTTTTTGGTTAACCTTTACATGTCAGTTTAGGATTGATGCTTTCAAGTGTAGTGCAAATACAGGTGCAGACAGATTTGCTTGTGATGTAATGTTAGATGACCTTGTCACCTTTTGAAATCCATCATAGTTGCCTCTCAAACCTTTGCTTGATGATCTCTCTCCTCAAAGGGCAAAATAGTATTGCAGTATTTGAAAAAGGTCCAAAAAGGCATAAAATTGATAATTACCGGAAGATGGTTGGTGCAAATTTAGAAGACATATATCTCTTATGATTAGTATTTGGGTAATGTTTCACATATCACTTCAATTATTATGTAATTTTCAAAAATATATCAAAAATACAGCCAAAAGGCAAAAACACAAGTCAATATTCAAACAAGGACTTCTTGATAATGAAAAAAAATAATGGCCTGGGAGAATGATATACTGGTAAGTTTAACACACACTGGCAAATCCAGATGTGATATTCCAACACCCTTTCAGGATTTTTTGTTTTAGAATATTCCACAAAAAGGATGAACCTCAATTTCAGTAATTAACACCCCCCCCCCCCCCCCCCCCCCCAATTCTAAATTCCTGGATCCACAACTGAAAAACCCCCACAAAAGTAATACTTAGTATAACTTTCCTCAATAACCTAACTGCATGTCAAACATTTTTTTCCTGAAACTAATTTTGTCCCTGAGCAGATTCAAACCTGCAACTTTGCACGACCTTTGGACGGGAATAAAACAAGAGTTATTTGGGACCAAAAAAGTATAATGGCTGGGTGATTTTGGTCACTAACAAAGACCAATCTGCCATGTTTTCTGAGCTTTGCTCGCTGTCAGTGCTCCTATAATGGAGTAATTTGCTTCCATCAGGGTTGAAAGATGAACATCACGCCAGTTTCTTCAGATTGGAATTCCTGATTACGATGACCTTTTGCAGAGAAGCACTTGTAATTTGTGGCATCAGCTTTAGACTGGAATTACTCTTGGTATCATTAGCAAATAGAGTTATTTGCAAGACTTTCAGAGAAAAGATTTATTTGTAGGAGCACTAGAGAACTATTCTATTCCTTATCGGTCACTTGTTTGGTCGATCTTATGATCTTGCACACTAAATATTGTCTAAATACACAATTAATAGTTACAAACACTCCAAGTTTAAGTTGTTTGGTTAGTGTCATTAAAGGATCATACGTTCTATAATTTTTGGGCATTTTATTACTGACAGGACTTTTATTCTAATAAAAATGGTCAACTAAAGCCTTTATCCATTATCAACTAAAGACTTTACCCATTGTCAACTAAAGACTTTATCCATGGTCAACTAAAGCCTTTATCCATTATCAACTAAAGACTTTACCCATGGTCAACTAAAGCCTTTACCCATGGTCAACTAAAGTCTTTACACATGGTCAACTAAGGCCTTTACTCATGATCAACTTAAGCCTTTACCCATGGTCAACTAAATCCTTTACCCATGATCAGATTAAGTCTTTACCTCTGATCAACTAAAGCCTTTACCCATGATCAACTAAAGTCTTTATCCATGGTCAACTAAAGCCTTTACTCATTATCAACTAAAGTCTTTACCTATGATCAACTAAAGCCTTTACCCATGATCAACTAAAGTGTTTACCCATGGTCAACTAAAGCCTTTACCCATTTTCAACTAAAGTCTTTACCTATGATCAACTAAAGCCTTTACATATGATCAACTAAAGCCTTTACCCATGGTCATTCTTAGCCTATAGCCCATGTTCAACCAAGGCCTTTACCTATGATCAATCCATAACTTAAGCCCATGGTCAATCCAAGATTATTTTTGTGTGCATGATTGTCATTCTAGAAGTTTGATAACCAGTATGGTTTGAAAATGGTGAATTCCAAATCTGCATGGTTACAAATTGTCAAAGGAAAATTGGCTAACTGAAGAAAATCCTCAGGGAAATGGCTAGTTGCATTCTATCCTTTCTGCAATCCATCAAAGAAACCAATGCTGTCATTGGACTGTTATTTATGTAAGCAATGCATGCCACTAATGATGTCAAATCTCCTGTTTGAAAGATGGTTGGGCAGGTCATTTGACAGAGTAAAAGCATAAATGGGTTGAAGCTGGAATCTTCCATGACAAGTAAACTAAAACAAATTAGAATATCAGCTCTCCTTCTTTTGTGAAATATTTCAGATGTCTGATTTTGGAATAGTAACCATTGACACTAAGGTAGAGTTGAAATTTCTATTTTCAAAATGGTTATATCTTCTTCAGGATTTGTCAGGATGAATTAATATAGTGTCAATTTCCATTTTTACTAACCAATTTGGTAATTCTGGCATTGCAAAAACAATATTAGATTATTTATTTTCACATATATTATATTTGTAAAGTTAAAATTTTATTTTCAGAAAGGTTTTCTTTATCCAAGACCAATTGTAAAGGATGAATTAATATATTAAATATTTCAATTTTAACAAACCAATTTGCTAATTCTGGCATTGCAAAAACAATATTAGATTATTTATTTTCACATATCATATATTTGTAACATTGAAAATTTATTTTCTGAAAAATTTTCTTTATCCAATATGAATTGTAAAGGATGAATTTATGTATTAACCATTCCATTTTTACAATCCAAATTGGTAATTCTGGCACTGCAAAAAAAATTTAGATAATATATCTTCACATATATTGTATTTATAGAGTTAAAAGTTTATCTTCAGAAAGGTTATCTTTATTCATGACAAATTGTAAAAGATAAATTGATGTAGTGACTATTTCCATTTTTATAATCCAAATTGGTAATGGCGTTGCAAAGAAGAACTTAAATTACTCATCTTTACATAAATTATACTTATATTATATTTTTCAGCTGTCCATAAAGTAAAAAACATATTGCCTTGTCAGCAATTGAAAATATAATCTTCTTTTATTTTTTATTCAGTGATAATTACTAACATATGAAACCAAAATTAATTACATTTGTAATAAAATTCCATATAACAATTTCAAAGAACACAGCGACCAAAAAATAGTTTTATCACTTTTGTTCTTTTCTTTTCAATAAAAATGCAAATTCCATATCTGTCTTTTCTCATTTTTCATACTTTTCAAACGCAATTGATGTTGTTGCTTAATGCCTGAATCAGGCTATTCTTCCCTTTATAAAGGCACAAAGACTTCAAAGCAAGCTATTCCTCATTGAGAATTAAAGCACTCCCTTGTCAACAAGAGCTGATACTATGTTGTCTAATCATTGGCTGACATCAAGTCCCAACCGACCAATCAATGTTCTTCTTATCTGACACTGCGGGACTGATGCATCATGGCTTCCATTTAGCACTTCCTGTTAGTGACAACCAATGATCTGTTTCATGTCATTCTGGGACAATGATTCAAAGGATTTGAACCACTTTAATTTCCATGTTATTGCTGTCCATGTCTGTCAATTAATTATCTACAACCAAAGGAGGTCAATTTAATATGAAATAATTTGAATGGCTTGTCCAGATGAAATGAAATTGACAAAATGAGGTGGAATGATTTCAATTAAAATTACATTAGTTTGAAAATGGGTTGTTCTTTGATTTGAAAAATGTTAATAAATCATTTCAAGAAATTTTTCCAAATTCAAAGACTTTCCAATGTTGACAATCAGGTTTTTGTGCAAAGGAAAGTATGACTTAGTGAAAAACAGAAATTGAAATTACAGATAACATTAACGCGTTAGTTTCAAACTTGATCGAAAACTCAAATAACATCTCAGACATTTATCTTCAAAGTGAATTTGAAAATTGAAAATTGGATTTTAAAATTGAATAAATTCTTTGAGCGATGAACCTAACAATCTTGAATAATAGTTTTCATGACTCTTAGAAATAGAAATCCATAAAGATAGGCATCTCCTTGGTAACCGCTGTGCCAAAATTTAAAACGGGTAAATTTTGGTACAGCAAATCTAAATCATGTATGTACAAATCAATTCACACTTACACCCATGCCAATACATTAAGATTTTCTTATTTTGGATTTCATTCTACAGGTGTTGCTTTGCAATATTTATCGATACAATATACAATAACAATAGATGGTTACTATCTGAACATTTTAACGTTATGTGGATTAAAAATGATAATCAATAATGAACATATTGCAATTGGACACTTTCCACGGAGATGCTTTCTCAAGTCGCTATTTGTGATTATTACCCATTAAGTCTTTATCTTTGTATTTAAAAAGAAATCTGCCTGTTTAAAAATGATACATGCGCACTGTGTGCAGTTTTTTCTGTATTAGCAATATGGGTCACGTGGCCCCGAATGCAAATAAACTTGTCACTTGTCACTTGTCATTATTACCCTGAAGGAGCTGTACAGAAACCAAGCGTTCAACACAACCATATGTGTAGGTACCCCTTCAAACAGCTGGATGGACTGATTGCAATGTGAAATTAAGCAAGCTGGTCATCCACTTATTGTCATTTCTAATAATGGGAGATCAAGATTGTCTTCAGAACCTTTTTGATTTTCAGTTACCTGAGATAACATGACTCAAGTTGCTAATCATGATTATTACCCTGAAGGAGTTGTACATTGAAACAGTTACCAAGATTTCAACACAACCATGTATGTCCGTACATCCTGTTTTTAGGTACCCCTTCAAACAGCTGGATGAACTGATTGCAATGTGGATCAAATGCCTTAACTTTGGACACAACACAGCATGACACCCACGTCACAAATATTTTGTGGCACCAATGGGATTCGAACCCAGTCCTTTGGCATGAGAGGCAGGCAAGCTAAGAGATTCATCACTGCACTCTACAAAACAGTTCTGCTTTCCTTAAATGATAAGTTCAAAATAATCTGAGCTATCAATTACTTTCAGGTTAAATGTCATATACTATCATAAATATCATGGCTAGGAAATGGGCTTAGGAACAGCGAGAGAAGTTTAAAAAAGGATGTGATTTTTATAAACATATGGCATTCAAATAAGCTTTAAACTCTATACACTTACAAAACACTTTGAATTTGAATTTAATCGATGAAGGCGTATCTGGATTTCCACCCAACACTATTTGTGGAGATTTCAATCAAATGAAATTGACGTCTCCGTATGTTACTCACTTATCTACTTTCATTGACATTTGTAATCAAAGTTTTGGTCCAGAATTCCAATCTCATAGACTGGTAGTCTTGGTGAATCAATCTAAATGAGGGTTAGTTATTTATCTATTATACTTATGAACTACAAAATAACTCTTTTCATATAACTTCCTTGATTATCAATAATTATGATAAATGTTAAGACCTCTTTTAAGCATTGCATCACTTTTAATCACTTACTCCAAGTAAAAAAGGCATAGGGTGAATGTAAATTATCATATTTCATAGATTATAGTAATAACACTTATGTCATATATTTCTTTAAACCTGAAACACAGATTTCTCAGGATTCATTTTTACATTAACCCTTAAGATGCGGGTCCCGGGCCTGTCCGGGTTGAAATTTGCTTTGACCGCATGTCCTCTGGGCGAGATGCGACATCCAAACTCTATTTTTCTCACGCTAGCTCATTAACGCCGAGGTTCACAGTAGCGAAGGACGGGCAATTGTTGCACGGCAGTAGTGTCAGTTCAATGCTAGTACTTTCCGTCCGTCTGTCGCTAAGCTACCGAATTTTGTTTCGTTGGTGTTCTAAATAATGCGCGTACATGTCCCGAAAATTATGCAAACATTGATACCGTTTATCGTACCGAAAATAAGCGTTAAAATCACTCAATTTTCCCCCACTCGCCGCCGCACGTGCTAATAGCCTGTGGGCACTTTCTCCCCGCTCGCACGAGCTTACTGTCCCGCGCGTGCTATCGTTTGCTTACAAGCCTGCACTCACACCAAACGCACAACCTTATATCGCACGCCCTATGCTCTGAACCCTTGGGCGGATTTCAATACCGGTCGGATCATTTGAAAGAGCAGAAAATTGTCTTCAATTCAATATAAAATATGTAACTACGCTACCTGAATTGAAGATACAGCATGTGCCGCAAAAAAGGTGATTTTTACATATTTTTAGTTTTACACCATTTTGTCACACCAATTTTTACATGATGTGCTCAACGTATTTTGACAATTTTTATATCATAAGACAGAGAGAAAGATTGTCTTTCTTTCCATGTGAAATGTGTACATGCGCGATAATAAATAAAGACACAGCAAGCGCCGCACAAAAAGCTAATTTCTCGATTCAAATCATGTAAACTGAACGGCGATTTTGACATGTGCCTTTCTTTCGCTCATATCTTCTCAACAGCTAGGCGTATTTTGAAATTGATTACATCGTGATAAAGAAGGAATAATTGTCTTCGATTTGATATAAAAAAAATTATATACACCATATAGAATAAAGATACAGCAAGTTCCGCAAAATTGTGACTTTTGTTTATTCTTTACGTTTTTACCATTTTCTCGCACTTTATATCACATAAACTTCTTGGTAAATTTTGCAATTTCATATATCAAAATATAGAGAAAAGGATAATCTTTATTGCCATGTAAAATTGGTATGTACAAGAAAATCAGAAAGGACCCGGCGCGCATCGCACAAACAGGCATTTTCTCTATTCATATTTTGTTTACCGAGAAGCGATTTATTTTCAACTGCTTTTTACACTTCCTATCCATTTAACGGCAGAGCGCATTATCAACATTTCTATATCACAATAAAGAGGAAAGGATCGTCTTCAATTCTATATAAAATTTGCAAATTACAATTAGACAATAAAGGAGCGGTTAGTGATGTCGCAATTATCAAAATCTGTTCTAAAATACCCGAGGGTACCATCTTTGCAAACTTTATATATTCCAAACCAAGTGGTACATATTTATTATTTTCATATCATCGTAAAGCAGAAATAAATACCTTCATTTTCATGTGTAATTTGCCCATATTTGCATCAAAATAAAACGTGTGGAAACGATGCGACATATGTTGCGGTAAGGCGATTATCAAAGACTTTATTACTAGCTATACCCACGTTTCGTTGGTAATAACTTCTAATTACAGTGCAAAAGATTGTTATGATTTATTTCTTCGTAAAGAAGAATAAATTGCCTTCAATTCCATATATAATTTGCATGTATACAAAGCGAATAACATGATTTATAAAGTTGGAAATAAAGACAATTTATATTGGGTGTGAGTGTATGTTTCAACGGGGATACCCCGCCTCCAGCGCGTGCGTTTGCCCGGGGCTATTAGCTTAGTAATATTACTGTGGGGGTCAGAACGTTATCGGGATTTATCACTACCCTGTTTTCGTAATTTATATCTTTCGTTTAGGATGGCGTATCGTAATAAAATTTATCGTGAAATATAGAGCAAAAAATTAGCTTCAATTCCGTATATAATTTGCATGTGTGCACTCAGTGATTAAATGATTTTATAATGTTTGAAATGAAGACAATTTTTAAAATTTTGTAAAATTCGTTCTAAACATATTATAAAAATAATTTTTATATCGATGTGAAGAGGAACTATTCATCTTTAGTTTCGTTTTGATTTCGCGCATGCGCTCTTGGAATTTATTGAGTTACGGCGCCCGAATTGAAAACAAGTTTACTTCAGTTGTAGAAACCGTTCCAGGGGTGATAGAAATTTCATTCAAAGTGTCAAGTAAGTATCATCCATTTGTAACACGGGATTCGCCGACTAGCTTTGTATAAAACGACGATAATGTCCGTATTTCGCCATGTAAACACGCCATATGTTGTTAAAACGGTCGCATCTGGCGGCGCTGGAAAATTCGGCCACAGGGGCTAATTGCGCTATAACGGTAGCGAGGCGAGTGCTGGAAAATTCAGCCACGGGGGCAAAACTGGTCAAAATAATATTCAGCAACGTAAGAGTTAATCAAATTTCAAAACTTAAAAGCTCAATCGTTTAAAGGAAACTTTCCAGAAATTAGTAATATAGAAAACTAGAATCTTATGGATAATCAACTTCTTCATTTTCAAAATAGTATTTTTTACAATTTAAAGTGTTGCAATTGTGAAATTTTAAGCAAGCTGGTCATCCAATTCCTGTCATCTCCAAAAAAAGCAAAATGAAGATTCTCTCCAGGAACTTTTTTTAATTTTCAGTTACCCGAGATAACATGAATGAGACTTTGCTCGTGATTTTGATTTCGCTGCTCCAGTGACCTTGTGATGAATAAATCTAGAGATAACACCTCGGACTTCGATAGCTGTGATACAAGACTTCACCAATCTTCCAGGAATTCCAGAATAGGAACTTAACCACATAACTCTGCCAACGGCGCCATTATGAACTCAACAAGCCATTCTCTCTGTTGTCACAACTGCCCTGGTCCTGAAGATAATTCTAAAAAGTCTTGGAGGGTGCCAGTCTCATGTGAAAGGTGGAAGTCAGGTGGCATCTAAATGAGATGCTCTTATCAACACCATGATGACGTATATTCAAAGAGAAGGATAGATGCTCTGCTGAGTCGAGGGATAATGGGATTGAAATTACTGGTAGATAATTGTTGCCATTTTAGTAGTATAGGCACACCTAAGGCTTTAGATTGTATATTGTGTCTATCATATATTATGGTCATGGTAGATTAATGGACAGAGAATGATTTACTAAAAATCATGTTATTGTAAAGTATAATGCATCTGTATTCATCGATTGTAAAATTATGTTGATGGTAGTGACATGCTTTACTGAAAAATCATGTTTATTGTATTTGTATCTATAATCATATATATGAAAAGGTAATTGATGTTCTTTGAGTGGTAAGTATATATACATGAGACTTTAAATGGGTGTATATATATATATGATTTTTATCGTATGCTATTGAAAGATAAATAAATGGAGGATACTTTACTGAACAAATGTTTTTTGCAATTTTTTGAAATTGTAATATGAATATGGATGGGTAATTGATATCTTTTTAGTTGTAGGTATAAATATTTAAAATTTTATACTGATAGATATAACATTATTCCGGAATATAAATGGATGGAAATTTCTTCACTAAACTAGTGTCTTCCCAATTGTTTTGCAATTGTATTTATAATTTGAGATGAGTATTTGATGCCCCTTTAACATATAGGAATTTTAATCATCATTTGGAATGGCATGACAAGGATTTGAACTCTAATTTTTATGAACAGACACTCTGTAGTTGAAGTTCTTAACCTAAAACTTTTATTCTGATTCCTCGAAATGCTTCCAAAATAAAACCAACCAGTAACTGAAGTGAATAACATATTAAAGAGCCACTCCCTGATTTTCATAACATATTATTTACCTTTGATACGAACATGTATGTCATATGTGGTGATATAAAATCAAAACATCTTAACTTTTTATGTCCAAAAGACATATATGACAAATACTGGTTTTCCATGAAAATCTAAAAACAGCCTTATAAATGCACAGAGGTATAGATATCACTTCCAATATACATGGATACTATTTATATAACCTAACAAACACTATCAACTCCTAACTGCCCTCCTGGCTGTTTTAGATAAGTCTCCAAAATTACGTTTCACTATTTGACGCGCGCCACTGTCCGTTTTTCGATCATAATTGCGACGTTCTACATTCATATTGTCACCGTAAAAAAAATCAATAATTAAGCTTTAAAATGTGTCTTTTTGGTAACAGTTGATACTTCGCAATCAAATGACACCACTGATTAAGTTTGGCATATATGACTCCAACAACTAACAGAGTGGCTCTTTAATTCACTTCCTGTCTGATAAATACCCTGTCTTGAATATCGATTTCAGTTTTTTTCACGTAACACAAAACCATACATCATTTCACTATTGTTTACCCTAAGTATACACCAAAATACTACCATAATCATAAAAGTGATATTCAATTAACTAGAATAGCTCACAAAAAGATCTCTCTAAACTTTTTTGCTGCCAAAGAATCACTTTACTGTCTTCTAGACTATATTTAATCATACCTCATACAGCGTGGATAATAGCTCATTTCATTTCCAATTATAACCAAGGATATTCTCTTTTGTATACAATTCATTCTCGATTTCTTAAGATGCTTAACCCCTTACCTGCTGGTCTGGAATATTGGTGTGAGTTCTGATTCTTGTAAAGTGATATTGTTTTTACCCGTGCCAGGCGAGTGACAATATTGTATAGTGTGTGTGATTACATCATCAGGTTACTTTTCGTTATATGTATATCTATGACAGTTAAGATTTTGATTTTGAAGTTCAGCAACATTGGGCACAGCTTGCTCGATGGGTGGGTGACCTTGATGCTTGAGAAGATGGGTGATTCCCATGCACACCATGACAAGAGTTGAGAGACTAGTACAATGATCTTGGTTAAATATGTAGTAGCATGTTTTTTTCAAAGATTTATTTCCTCGAATTCCCCCCCTATAAATGTATTATCTTTAGAGGGTAAAAACATCTCATCACTCAACTGGACCATTCATAGTCTTAGATGAAATAATCAAGTATTCAGCTAAAACCATTGGCGGCCATTTTTGTGCGTACACACCTTTTAATCATTTGAGGTTGGGAAAGGGATTAACAGATCAAGGTACATTCATTTGATTCTGCTTCTGTGGATTAAAATACAATGTCTTGTAATTAATAACATTTATTTTCCTTTTCGTGAGATTAGTTTTTTTATCTAAAAAAACATTCTACTGCCACTTTAAGGGACTTTCTCCAGTTCATCCAGCTTTTTCAAGGTATTATTATAATTCTCTTGTTAACAAGTTCAGATTGCTGTAATTTTACCAAAAGAGAATGATTTGGCATTGAGCCCAATGAAGAGTATGGTTAAATTGAACAAAAATAGTCATCAAAAGTGAAACTAACTGGATTTTGTTAATCACCTAATATGCATAGAGTCAATGACAGCAGATGAAACAAAATGAAATGTGCATTAGCAGATATCATCTGAAAGGTTATATTAATATTAGAATAGTTATCAAAGTATGTTGGATTTAATGTACGCGAGATTGATTGATTAAATAGGGATTGGATAATTGCAGATATTCAGGTTATCCTTATGCATTATGAATGCACCTAACAGATGCACATGTTGTTATTTCACTTTAGTATATTACATATATTTTAATTTCCTGAATCCATCTAGCAGATTTGGTAACAACATGATGCACTTAATGCAGGTATTCGGATTATATACACAACAACAAAATTAATGTACTCTCATATGTTTGATGTTGAAATATTTGATATAATGATCTATGTAATAACTATATAGATATTAAATATTGGTGTACTTCTTAAACTTCTGGGCGAGTAAACATAGTTCATAATGATTACACATCATTAGGGTTTAATCATTTGACCGTTATTTTAAGAGCCCTTTTTGTCATAGATGATTATATATCAATATCATGTCAATTATGGTCTAAAAAACACCTTCTTTTTATGCCTTGAAATTGACAAACCTATTATATTTCGTCAATCTTTTCCAAGGGAGAGTGTTTATTTTAATTTTTTTTGTTTATTCCACAATTGAAAAAGTTGTGTCTGTCAATTAATGTCATAAAGTTTGGAATTGTTCAATTAATTATTCTTTAGCAAATAAAATGACATTTCCTGTAAAGTCATCTATCACAATGCCTCCTAGCTGTAAATTTCTAAATGAAACAAGTTGTTTGGGAATATCTTCAGAATGATCGATGCATGATGCCGAGCGCTGTTTAAACATACCTGCATAACATTATATGTTTACATACCTGTATCCTATTGAAGCTGACCAAACAAATAACAATATTGATGAATTGCAGCTAATATATTCCAAATTTAGCAAAGTGAGAAAAACAGATCACTTCATACCCGAGTCCTTAATAATGATAATCTGTCATCATAAACAAAAAGCAAATGTTTACAAAAACTTTATAAATCTATTATTTTTTGGCAAATCTAGCGGCTGTCATAAATGAAATAAATGATATGGTCTGGAAACTATTTGACATAATTTCCAAAAACTTTATATCAGTATTCTACTGAATTAGTCTAAAAGTAATCTTTGGGGTTGGAAATAATGCCATTTAAATAGTTAAACAAATTACTTGCATCAATACAGTCAGAAGTAATAGTGTTAAAGTAGCTTTGCTCTGAGGTTAATTGTGGGTGCACTATTTGACTGAAAAAAGTACAAGAATTTGTACTATTGCAGATAGAATATGGTTATGTTAAGAATCACACTATTTGGCTGGATTACAGGATATATCACTCAAGGATAAAGGGAATATTTCAAAATATGGTACACTCCATAAATTATTGAGTATGTATCCACTGGGGAATGTTTTGCCACTCAAATCACATGATACAAAAGATACAAAAGATACAATACTTTAAAGATAAAGTTCATGTCCACCATCTTTTCTTCCAACAGTGTAGGTTCCAGTGGATTATTTTGGTGTTGTTTTTTGCACGAGGGGGTTCCATTCATCTTCGGTTTCATATGCAACGTTAATGTTCAAGACTGCAATATCTTGGGGCTTTTTAAGGAATAGGTGAAAAGAACTAATATAATTTCACTTTTAATAAATAAAAAATTAACACCCTGGTCAGTAGGACACTGAATTATTTGATTTTGAAAGGTTTGAGTCAAAAGTCTTAAGGTTTAGAAGTAATGAGACAGACTAAATCAGTAATAATGCGGCCCACTAGGGGAAAGAAATCTCTTTAAAATGTCACAACATCAATTGACAAAAGCTCCCAGGATGTCTTAAAGACAGGAAATTATGTCTCTTGCTTCACTTGGGATGCTGACCAGACAATCACATCATTTACAGAAAGACTTACTGAAAGATAATTACTCTGGAAAATTTTGTCATGTAATAATAAATTAATTCAAGGGTTTAAGAATAAGTGAGATTTTTCATATGTAATTTTGAAATGAAATCAGTCTCAGAAACTGTTGTCAACCAGCTTTGACACCTGTATTTTGCTTGAAATAAAACATGAAATTTTGTATTTGTTAATGAATAATCACTGAACAAGGTGACAACCTTGACTGAGACAACATCATCCATGTAAAAAACTTTAAATCTGGCTAATCCAAATGAAATTACCTCAATAACTTTTGAGTCATTATTGCCATTATTCATTTCCAGAATACATAAAAGTTAAAGGTAACATTCACTTGCACGTAGAGTTCAAATTTCATCTTAATGCAAAGATAATGATCAATAGTTAAAAAATGCTCTTTCACGAACATAGACGACTGTGATTGAACATGTTTTAAGTATCCAAAAATAATTTCCAACCTGTCATTCTACATGAGAAAACTGATATATTCATAGCATTAAAATGAAAATGAGGCTAGAAAATCGCTGACTTTCATCTATCAATCAGTTATCAATCAATCAATCAACCAGTTGTCAAACTTGATTCCCATGTCATTTTAAATCAGAATTAACCAATAGCTATTTTCACTGTTCTCCTCTTACATGAACTCAGTGAAATAAACACATGTCAATGTCACTGAAATAAACAACTGAATCAATTTCTTTTTTTTCAAAAGAATCAAACCCTGTTAGCTAAATTACATGATTCTTCAATCAGCTTTCTCATAATTAACCCTTATGACCTAATCTGTCAATTATTCAATGAGCAAACTGAAGACACCTGTCAATCTAAATAACAATTATCAGATAATTTTCCGTTTTTCCTAAAATCAATCATTGTTTTGTATAAAAGCATTCCAATCACCCTATTTCCACCAGTAACCCAGTCCGCAGTTTCATAAAATCAATCCCAAACACCATTAAATTTGTATGAAATAATCCACAAGGATTAACAGTATCTGTTTCAAATAATGGATAAACCTTGATCAAGATAACAACCTTGCCAGCTCTGTTATCTCGTCCGCCTGATAATGTCAATTTCACGCTTAAAAGCTTTTATCCGAAGATTAATGAAAGATTATGGTTATAACTGTTAAAAATTTGAAATTATCAGTTTCAATTTGAAAAATCCAAATTGGAAACCTAGTGGGCATTTGACCTTTCAATGTCTGATTTAAAGGGGCAGTAGCACATTCTTTTAGATATATTAAGTGATCACACAAAAATGAAACTTAATATTTCCAATGGCAAGATAATGTTTTTCAATCAAAAGGGCAGTTTTTAAACATATGATCAGATAAGCTATCCGAATCCTTTTCTCTACCTCAAATGATTAAAAGATGTTCACAAAAAAATGGTCACCGGCAGTTAATTTTTGCCTACTACTTAATAATTTATTCTGTGACTATGGGTGACCTGGTTGAGTAATGCATCAAATCGTACCTTCCGTCACTGATATCCATTAAATTATCACTGCCATACCTGTTCCTTGAACAAACTCTGGCGCCATCGGTTTGAATTATTTGGCTTACACATATCCTAAAAGTTGGTAAAAAGTTATCCAACTAACCACCTCCATATAGCAAAAAGGTAAGTTTTGCTTACCAAAAAGCTAGTCCTTGATTTCCATGACATTTTCTTTGATTTTCATATTTTCCAAAAATACCATAAGTGCTGATATAAAAAAAACCCATACCAACTGTTTAACAATTGCAATAAAGACCAATTCAAATTTCAATAGAAAAAAGGCTGTTTAAACCTAAGCCTAAAGGGTTCTATACATGATTTAAGTCCTTGTGATGGACACAGGATTCAATGCCTGATTTAAGACTTTGTATCACTAAATCACCTCTTCACCAGGTGCCATATATTAATGATCAGGATTAAATTTCCCAAAGACGGTTTAATTTGAATTCAAAAGAAAAATAGTGAATTGTTCAAATCACTACTTTAAAAGGTATGATGTAAGACCTATAATCCCATCTGCTGTTCAGAACAAAATCTCATTGGTTCCTTCCTTCCATTTACAAAATGACATAACAAGTTTTAATGAACAGCAGTACAATTCTTCTTTCGAAAGAAAAATGCCGGATTGCAATTCAAGCCACTTCCTCTCTGTCAATGCATGATGTAAGATTTTTAATCTATTGTGATGTTCAGGCCATAATATTGTGTTCTTTCAGTATATGGTATATATCTCGTTATTTTCCTCCTCCTATTCACAAAATGACATACGTTTATGACCAGGATTAAAGTTATGATAAACTGTTGTTCAATACTTGTTTCAAAAGAAAAATGGCGGATCAAAGTTCAAGCCTAATTCACAAAGGTATGATGTAAGGACACTAATCCCATAGGCTGTTCAGGATAAGATATGTCATTAGTTGATGCCATTCACCAGATGGCATATCTTGATAATCAAGAATCAAATTTCTGAACATTGATAATTATAAATATCAACTTCAGTGGATGATGGAATTACGGGGATATTCAATGTACAAGACAGGGCCCCAGTGATGGTCAGGATAATTATGTAGATCCTATCAAATGCCAAATCCAAATTTCAATAATTGACACTCAATTCTACGTTCCAAAGAAAAATGGTGGATCAAACTCGTAGCACGCACCTTTCAATCTATGATGCAAGACCTCTGATCCCGTGTGATGCTCTGAAAGTAATCTCTCATTAGCTTCCCCCTCTCTTCATCAAATGTCGTGTCTCACCTGCCACTAAAGGTCACCTGTCCTAACGAGCTCCCAGAAGGGGGCAACATCACTAATCCTAATCACGCCCTTAGGGAGCAGGTGCTTATCTGGCTGACCGCTTGACATTAAACAAGAGTATGATTTTTGAAAATGAGACTTTCTGCCAAGAGGAAACCAAATGCATATTACTCTCTGTACACAAACATCTCATAACTAACCCTTAACCTGCAGGGACAAAAATATCGTTATTTAGTGAGTTGTTATAGTCATGGAGTTTAATAAAAAGAGTTGTACAAAACTTTTGAAGAATAGTCACTAATAGTTTGGCATTTATATATTTTTAAAAATATATTAAGAGTTAAAGTGATATTGCAATAATTCAAAATTTGCACTTAATTTACAAAGTCAGTTTTTGAAAAATAAATATAGTATAAACATATTTAAAATAAAGAAAATATAAAGCAATTACTACTGAACCTCATAATCATTCGCTGAATTCACTTCCATTAAAATTGAAATGTTTCTTTTTTCATTTCATTGATTCTTTTGGAAATACAGTTTTCTTCAAAAGATACATTTTTAAACTTTCTTGTAATTTTATAATTATTTATTTATAATTTTATAATCAAATTTCTAATATCTTAATGTTCATACATTTGCACTCGAATCAGTAATGTTGATGGTTTTCAATTCCAATATTGAATGATCAAGCTTATGTTTTTATTGAGAAAACTTTGGTTGAAGGTGATTAGAAAATATGTCATATGATGACCTTACAATCGACTGTATCGACTTTCAAATATATAGTTCTTAAGCAGTTGAAGTTACATTTCTGTAAAATAATTTTTAATTCATAATTTTTCTTCACATACTTTTTTCATAAGACTTCATAATTCTATTTCTGATAAGAAACTAAATTATTTGAAATTTACTTGTTAGTAGGAGCCATAAAGGTCATGATTGATAAAAATTTGGAAAAGTAATCAAGATCATAAGCATATCTGGGAGCTCCTTGAAATGTCTCCAGGTTGAATATCTCATCTCCAGGACACATATCTAGGCTGGCGACCTCTTTATGAAGGTATTATTGGCTTCATCAAAGTACCCTATAGAAAGATGAACCTTTAGGGACAAAAGACTGCTTCAAGACTGTTCTATTTTAGTTTCAAGGTCTGATGTTTGGGAGCCGATGTGTGGTGACAGCTCCAAACCTCCGGATATGTCATTCTTAGGTAAGACAAGATTACTTTTTTCATAAAAAGACCACTTTACAATGATAGATACTAGACTTGGTGTATTGATGTCATTCACACGGAGTAAGGTTGGCACCTGTGGTCGGCAGTATTTCCACAGAATCTTAGACCAATAACATCTCATGATTACTATTCCCAGCAAATTCCTTCAAGTTGATAAATACCTCTTATATTTCTATTTCTGGGTTTGTTGATGTCCTTGACCTTGGCTGATGTCTGTGGTAGCCAACTTGAATACAGAACCATGGAATGTCATTGGTCCTATCACTAGAATCATAGAACACTTTGGCAACTCCAAATCAAACTTAGCTTGATGAATATCTTACATCATGTTCCATATCAACATTAGTAGGGTTTGAGGTCACACTTCTTCCAGCCATAGGCTTAATTTTAATACTTCATTTTACAAGATTTATCAAGTTCTTACATTGGCTAGTAGTTACACTCAGGATGTCTGTCATACTAATCTGGGTTGTCTGTGCATATTTGTACAATTTTCATACAATTATTAAGTTATTTATACCTTTGACTTTCATGGGTATAATTCTGTGGTTTCTTTCTTCTAATTTTGTTATCAGATGCCTATTTGAAGAATGCCTCTGATCGATTCTTGTCAACACAGAGAAACCAAAGGCCTATCTACATGTAATTACTTTATGTTGTTAACATAATTATCTCCTCTTGCTCATGTCCGGTTGGTCATCAACACCTTAATGATGATTTTATGTCATTGGCCAAAGAAATGTTAAGATATATTTAGAGAAGACATGAAAGAACATGAATAGACATGGGGTAAGATGTGGCACTGAGCTCAGGACCTGAAAAATGGCAATCTTTAGTAAAGGCCAATCTCTTGAAATCACTCGTATCACGCTGTGTTTCTGATATGTTTACGGCTCTTGACTTTTGTCTGGGACTTTTCACCTTTCATGCATTCAAATAATCAGAGGTCAGCTAAAATATCAAATCATGCCGATCGCTTTCTAGCCATATTGCTGATTGGTCTATGGGTCACCTGATGAGACACTTATATATGGCACTGAAATGCTGAAAGCTACTGCTGATAGGTTCTATCTCATTTCAATTACACTGTGTGGAGGCCTTACGTGCTTCAAGCACAAAAAAGATTAAGAAAGAAATCAAAGTCAATTTATGAATAAAGCCACTTTGTCAATGAAAAAAAACTCCTCTGTTATCTTTCTGCAAGTCTAGGTTATTTTCCCTGTAAATGCAGCTAAATGTCAATTTAAAAAAATCTGACTTCTCCAAGGCTGGTAAACAGTCAAAGATGGTATAACAACAATGGTTATCTAGGTTTGGCGCCAAGGCACTGATTTTGGTTGACAGCATTTCAATTAGAGCAAACATACCATTATTTAGCAAGTCTAGATAACTTACTATGGAAAGGTCACTGAAAACCCACAAAATCCATTTCCAGGGCAGTTGTCCAGACTATATGTAAGGTATGGTATTAAGGTATTAGTTGTTGGTTCTTCGCTTTTTCAAGCTTGATGTCTGAGAAGCAGATGTGGACTTATGACTCTCCTGAGACAAAACCCTGGCTTCCATGTTTCTTGCCAGTCTGGATTAATAATGGAAGAAAATGTCAAATCAGCTTCATGTCACTTCATGTTGACAACAAGACAGTCCTGAGGGTGGATTCTATTCTTGCGTTTTGTCATTCTGGAAAATGATTTTCATGTCTATGCAACTTTTTGATAAGAGTTACTTTGGACATTGATAATAATACCAAATTTTATCATTTTCTTTCACAAACATTGATTAAGCAAGTAAGTTTTTTTCAGCACTCACTACAAGTTAAACTACAATATTGAATCAAAGTTGCCGACATCAGTATAGTCTTGTTTCTTTCTTTGGTCTAATAACAATCATTTTTCATATCTAACAACTAAATCAAACTGATTACTATCTGTAGTCCAACCGTAATGCAGGTTGGTGAGTGCAGACTTGTAATCAGTTTAAGAAAAATTATTCTCAAAATTAAGATATAAGAAAGAAGCCTTAGATGAATGGTTCTTGTAGATTACTAGATCTAGCCTTACTTTTCAAGAGGTTATGCTGAGGTTAAAAAAAGCATTAATTACACTCTGGGCCATAGACTAAGTTGAATACTATAACGTTTTAGAGCTATTAGTCCATACATGACCCCTAAATCTGCAGCTAATTATTGTCTTTGATTGCTTTCAAGAAATCATGCAAGAGACTAAGTCAACTTCTATGCAGAATACCACATTGTCTTGAGCCAACAGTCAGTCTCCTATGGTCTTTAATCACATTCAAGAAATCATAGATTTAAGAAACTCAGTAAAGGTCTTTGCAGAAGATTCAATTATCTGGAACAAACAGTTTCCCTTCTATGGTCAATAATCACACTCCACAAAATAAACATTTAAGAGACTATATAAGTTCTTTAGGATGTCAAATTGTCTGACACTAAGAGTCAGTTTCTTATGGTCAATTCACTCACTCACTCAAGAAATCAAGGATATAAGATACAAGGAAGGGTTCCTACAGGAGACCTATAGGTTTTGAAGGACATTAAATATAGAGAAAAGCATGATTTTCTGAATAACAACTTCTCTATTTTGAAAATCACGATGTTTCTGGAAAAATGCTTCTTCCTTCACCGGATGGATTGTGGGGGGGATATCATAATTAAATACAATATACTTATGCGTTACAGCATAGCATATTCTTGAGGCACAGTCAGTCAAGATTGAGGGTTAAGTTAAGCATATCCATTTCCATACCTCCAATGATTTAAAGGTGTTCACATTAAAATGGCTGCCAACAATTTTTCCTTGACACTTCAAACTTTCTTATACGACCACTGATAATCATTACTATGGGTTGAGTAATGAGGTGTTTGACCCTCTGAAGACAATGCATTTGGAATAAAATATATTTTTTAGGGAAAAATTTAAGAAATACATTTTTCTTCAGTACTGCTCCTTTAAAAGACGGTTGACCTGACATTTGGAGACAGAGGCATGATTTTAGAAGCTAGCTATCAATCTATACAAATGTCCCTGTTATCTTGAGGAAACAGACTGTCTCTCACATGGTCTGTGATCCTACAATCATAGATCATTACTAAGGATTTATACAGTTGGCCTGATATCTGGAAACAGACACATGATTTTAGAAGCTGGCTATCAATTTATACAAATGACCCTGTTATGTGGAGGAAATAGTCAGACTTCCATGGTCTATGATCCCACTCCAGAAATCAATGACAGATACAGAGAGAAGTAGCATATGTCACTTCATATGTCACTTCAGACACAAAAGGTTCAGACGGCGGCCATGACAGGTGCCTAATTTTCTTGTATTGTTTCAAAATAAATCATCGACCTTAATGCTTTGATCTGAGCTTTGAAATATAGTTATTGCTTTTTGTCTTAAATTTGAAATGATAAATGGATTCAAACTCGGTACCATTAAGTGCTAGGCTGCGGTGCTTCTGAGAATTGCACTTGTCTAAATCTTACTGTCTTCATGCAGAGTCCTGTTATGTCATGATTCATATCAATATAGAAATTGTTTTGTTTCATAAAGGAGATATTCATGATATGAAATTAATTCAGCTTCTTTGTTTTTAAACCAAATTCACTGCTGCTATTAATGTTCCTGGAGAGGATTTGTTTTTATTGTATATAGTTCAAATTGAAATTCCATTTATCTTAGAATGAATTAATATTTTGATTCTTCTATAGAAAAAAATATTGTTTGAGTCAAATGAAAAAAAAAGGTATTTCATCTTTCAATTAATTTTGTGCTTTATTGTTTACAATTTCAAGTGTTTCAATTTCATATGTACATGTAGTTGAACTTTCAGAATGAGAAATATATATGTTAACAAGACGCCCTTTTTGATTAAAAATGTTTATTTTGAGGAAAAACATCTTATGTTCAAGAATATTAGTTAACAACCTATCAAACACCTAAAACTTCAAAGTGTAATTTTGTCTGCTCAGAAAAAGGTTCTAAAATTACATTTGACATATTGTTTCTTGCCATTGATTTAGATCAAGATCACAACTTTAAACCACCATATTGTCACTGTATAAAACAGATTAGCACTAAACCTACAACAATCACTAAAGATTAAATGATACCATTGATAAAATTTGGCATATGTGCTTCCCACAACTGAAAAATGTCCCTTTAATATTTCAGAAAGCATAATTATATATGCTTTTTACTTTTACAATATCCTCAGACTCAAAATAAAAGTGTCAAAATTGATGTTAAGTTTAGTGCTTGTCATTAATTCAGTTAGAGTTATAAAGTTGAGGATTGATAATGTTAGGCAGGTAATAAATCACCATATTGTTTGCAGACCCTTTGAAGTTATTTGCCAGCCCCCAACATTCCTCCTGCATCTAGCAACCCAGTCCGTTTGTCTCTTGCATATAAACACCTCCTTTATTATACATGAAATTGAAAGCAATATTCATAACCAAACTTCTCCTTTATAGATTCCTCATAAAACTAGCATTTCACAAACTTTGCTCAGAATTGTATCCAAGCTTGATAAAAACAATTAACCTCCATGTTGAGCAGATTTTTGCAAGAAATTGGAATACAGTTATGGAATACTAAACACATGCATCACTGTCTTTAGTTCAAAGTGTCAAGGATGTTTGGGAGTGCTCCCAAACGTTTGATGTTTATGCGGCGTTAACAATGTATTTATAAAAAAAGGGCACTTTGAATACTCCGTTGTTTGGTTGGAATTGCACTTTGGTTTGCATATGTCATTGAATAATTGCATAGCACATGCACCACTGATAAGACGTGGATATTGTCAAGTAATATATTACCATATGGTATCCCTTAACAAGGAGAGGTTAGTACATGAGAAAGTGTGAATTACAATTTTTACATAATGAGTATAGATTTTTGTAGCCACTTGTAGAAACATTTTCTTACACCAAGGCAATATCAGGTGTATATATATATATACACTCAAGCTTATTCGATTTCAGATCAAAAGGTCCAGGGTTCGAATCCCGCCAGGGGCTCAGCAACTTTGTCTGCAGAAGAGTACTGTTGTACATGCATATCCACAATGGTGTAGCAGACTTTTCCCCTGCAATGATACTAGCGGACCTTATACTCTTGAAAGCAGCTTTCAACCTCTACCCACCTTAATTCCTTAAAATCTTGACATTTATACTTATTCATTTGTATAAAATAAAAAGAAAATGCTGAGCCACTCTAGAAACATTTCAAACTTTAAGTACCATATGAACTCCACATCATTAATTGATAATAATAACAATAACAATATAACAACATTATTAAAATTAAGAAAACTCTATGCCTTTGTTAAAATCTATATTAAAAAGGAGATAATTTGGATATTGCTTATTAACACTTGAAGTGATAGTGAAATAATTCCAGCATGTACTTAATAACTACTTTTGCAAGTTACATTATTCACACACCAGAAAATACTTCATAATTCAGATAGGTAATGATGATATTCATACAATTTTCAATTAAAAAATTCATAACAAATATGATCAAAAGACAGTTTCATTCTGCTATCCAACTGATTTTTTCTGGGGATTAAAATGATCATTATATATATATATGCAAATAAGGCCTTTAATAGAAACACATCTAAGATATCACATGGTATCTAACTCACAATTGATAAAGGTTTATGGTTTATTCAAAGATGAAAGCTTTTACCACATATACGAAATAATACATTCACTTGATACCATATTCCTGGTCTCAATATATATATGATAATATGTTTTCATGTATAACATTCAGAAAATGATATGCAGATTTTGTGTCCTTTATCTTGTTATTCATGAACATTTTATAATGAATAAACAGATCACAATTTATTTACAATATTCTATTGAACATATTCAATGCATAGATATGATGTTCATTTAAAAAATCATTTATACAATGATATAATTTTAGTAGAAAAAATTGGATTCCGCAAAACTATCATCACATTCACATATTAAAAAAAGTAACATATATAAAAACAAGAATCAATTAGGTTTCATTTCATATATCAAGCAACCACTATAATTCATTTGCATAGGATGGAACCTTATCAATATAGATTTAGAAAATCATTGATTGAGAAGCAACACGTGTTCACTTATGCGCCGTGGAACACAATACTCTTGAAATACAGATTGGTTGTGTCAGGCTCGTCCAAAGGTCTGTTGAAATCAGCATCATGTTTGAAAACTCCTGACTTGAAAGAGGAGATATCACTCTCTTGGAGCAAAATGGCAGATTAAGAAGCTTGAAATCTATGTTCCATCACAGAACTAAATCATCTGTAACTAAGTGGTGTTCAAAGGTTAAATTGATGTAGATGTTGATCTATCTTTCTTGAGGAGTCCATTTTTCAGAATGCTGGTTCAAACGTGATTTCAAAGACATGGCATTGTTGAGTAGTGTTTAAAAGTTATAATGATGTTGATGTATCTTACTTCCTTAACGGGCATTTTAGAAGCTGGATTGATGAAGAAGAATGAATAATTTCTTATGGATAGTCAACTTCTTTATTTATTTGTTCTTCTTGATGTATCTTGTTTGAAAAATGATTCCATTTTTCATGATGCAGTTTCAAGAGAGGTATTTTCTGGGCATTATACATAAAGACATGATTATTATTACGCTATAAGGTGTATTATGATTTACACAAAAAGAATAATATATACAATAACATGGTCTGCAACAAATTAATGGTCAGAGGTTAGCATAATGTTGATTGATGTAACTTGAGAATGGTGTTCATTTTGAGAATGCTAGTTCAAGTGTGATTTCATCTTGTATTACCCATATGGTTAATCATAAGCGGTGACATATTTTCACATGTGCACATATCACTTTGCCTAACAACGATTGTTTCAGCGCGAGTGACTGTATTTTGTCGTCTGTGATGTCATAAAACCATTGTTCATGACGTCACTGTAGCGGGCCGTCGTTATGGAGGGAGGCCGTTTTCTGAATATTTCCATGCGTTTGAAATGGAATGGAAACGGTAATAAAGAAATTATTACCCTCGGAAGTGTGTCATATGTGACTTTTACGAAACTCGTGCGAATTTGTATATAACCCTCGCTCTCGCTCGGGTAATGCAAAAATTCACACTCGTTTCGTAAAAGTCATGTGACACACTTCCTCAGGTAATAATCTCTATGTATGACCAAGAAAGCAATTACAGCTTAGGTTAGACTAAATTGTCTGTACATATGTATACAGTGTTCATTGGTCATGTATGATATAGATGTTGTATTTATGTAGACAAATGAGTAAATTCCTTAAGGATGCTGTTATATGCATGCTTTTAAAGACATGGCATTGTAATGTATGTAAATTCCCCACAAAAGCAAAACACCTAAGTTTGAAATTGAATTGTCCGAAACTGAGAGGTGATAATGATATAATGATGTATCTTGATGACAATTGAGTTAATTTTTTAAGGATTCCGTTTTGATCATATAATTTCATGAACATATATGTTATTATACTATGAGGAGTATTTTATTTCTCACAAAAGTTTTAGTATACATTTATATAGGTATTGTTACGAGTTTAAATTGACATAGATGTAGATATATCTAGGTTAAAGAATGAGTCCATTTTTTAGGAAGTTATTTCATGCCTGATTTCAAAGAAATGGCATTATATTGTATGTCAATCAATCAAAATAACAATTACCGGCTAAGGTAAGAACTAAATAGTCTGTAGCTAAGTAGTGTATGGAGGTTTTATTGCTATGTTGAAGTAACTAGGTTGAGAAATGAGTCCATTTTTCAGGATGCTGTTTGAAGCATGATTTCAAAGACAAGGCATCATATAGAGTGAATAAA
Source organism: Phorcus lineatus (assembly GCA_921293015.1). Taxonomy (NCBI): domain Eukaryota; kingdom Metazoa; phylum Mollusca; class Gastropoda; order Trochida; family Trochidae; genus Phorcus; species Phorcus lineatus. Next base: position 21,801,980 of record OV121095.1, read on the forward strand.
ACGATCATAATTAAAAGCTCATTTGTCTGTAACTAATTTGTGTCCAGAAGTTATCATGTATACAGAGATGTCAGGCATCTTAACTTAGGAATGCTTCAAAGATCTAGATATGACATCTGGACATGCCATTATAGTATTAGGTGTATTTTGATTTATCAAAAATAGAGGCATTGGCTCTGTGGCTCTCTATAATATATTATATAAAGATCACATGGTGGCCATATGAGATGCCACAGGACCGTCGAATAAATTTTTCGAAATCCACTAGATTTTAGCTTTTATAAGCCTTTAATTTTAATTTAGAAAAAAAAGGGGCGAGTTGTCCTTATTAGGTGTCAACAGGTCACCAAATCAAAACTTGTGTCCAACATATAACACATTAGATAGAAAAAATAATAAACAAATTTATTTTGTCCATCAATCTATTGATAAATTTTCTGAATTGTTTGAATGAAATCATAGAAATCCCCTTTTGAGTTGAGAGACATATTTAAACAAAAAAACATCAATATCTGAATAATCACTGCTCCCTGTTTATAGTCACACACAATTTAGTTCTGTGATGGAACATGCATAGATTTGCTTGAATAACATGATGGACTTATTAAATACTCAATCATCAAATCTAGTTATACATTGGATAAGTTCTTCACTCTTTAGTTACAGACGATCTATTCACTTGCTAGGGCAACTTGAAAAATAGATTTTTATATTCAATCACAACTTTTAGATCTACATTGAATAACTTCTCCACTCTTTAGTTACAGACAATTTATCTATTCGCTAGAGAAACTTGAAAAATGGCTCAATCAATACATCTAGTTATACATCAATATGATTTTACTCTTTAGTTTCAGATGATCAATTCATTTGCTAGAGGAAATTGCAAAATAAATTTTCATACTCAATCACTACATTTGGAACAACATTAACTTCTTCACTTTTAATATATTACAGATGAATTACTTTTTTGCTTTAGGAACTTGAAAAAATGGCTGAATATATATACTCATTCAACACATCTAGATATATGTTGAAACAACTTCCCCCTTTTGATAACAGGGGATTTAGCCTTGTTTTAAATTAAAGTAAAAGTTTTAAAATGCTCAGGTAAACCAACATATATAAAATGTCTAGACTGAGTAGTTCAAATTATGCTTGAAACAGCATCCTCAAAAATGGACTCCTATCTACCCCTAGTGAGATGCATATCCTCTCTTTTAATATTCATATATTTAACCTTTTCAATCATGAGATCATAAGACGGACAACGGACACAAGCTAAAGATATTCTAAATTTCTTGACATTAACACAAGATAAATAACGTTCAGTATAAATACCGGTTTTAAATGAAGAGTAATAATTACATTTGGTAGATGTTGAGATTGTTTCCAACTAGTTTGTTGGTAAATATCGTTTATTCTTAAAATTAAAATTATTGAGAGATAATGACTGAAATTCAACCTTTTGTTCATACCATTTATATGATTGAATCCAGTTGAAAATAGTAGATTTTTTAACTTCTGATGCCCAACTGCTTTTACCTTCGTTGTCATAAAATAACCCAATTATATAGCACATTCTCGGCAAACTACAGGTTCGCATACTTAAAAGTCTTATGAAATTCAAATGAGGTCATTTATATTACTTTTTACAATACAAATGAACAACCGATAAAATTTTGGCATGATAGAATTCTGACTATTCTCCTAAACCTTCAGTTCATTCCACAATCTTTGTTCACTTTCGATCTAATAACAACTTGAACCTAAATCTCTTGGTCCAAAGACAAACAAACACTAAGCCAATGTGTAAGAAACACTATAACACTGACAAGACTCGCTGTTGTAGCTAGGTGTGGTTGGTGGCAGTCTCGTACCTCTTATCCAAACAATCATTCTTTATCTAAGCTAAACAGATAACACTCTCGAGCTAACGCTTCTCAATTAGTTTGTTGAGGGTGAATATCTTAATCAAAACAACAGCAGGTATGTTTTTCATTTACAAAACAAAAACTAAGTGAGACAAGACTCGAAACAGGTGGGTTCGATATGGTTATCTTTGAAGTGTAGCAACAGTTGTTGGCGTGATTATACAGAATTATGGGAACTCTCCTTAAAGGGAGAGCACAATTACAGGAGAGTTGTTTTGTCAAAAACTTGTTTTTGATGTAAAGTATGCTGTTTTCAGCTTTTAAAAAGCAGATTCTAAGCACATAAGGAAGATATGAGATATCAGGTCTCTTTGGTCAAATTTCATGTAGTCTTTTTTACACAATACCTATTTATTTAAATTTGAATGAAAATTTACCATGTTAACTAAAAATCATAAAACAAATTTCTATACCTATGCAAGGGACTGTGTACTTCAAGAAAATATTCTGTACAAATATGTATCATACCTTCAAAAAGAAATAAAATGAGAAAGAAGTTTTCTTCATAATTTCTTCTACCTAGAGACATTTATATTTTTTACCTTTGTTAGAACATTCAACTATTACAATGAATGATATTTCTTGATTTTCAAATTCATATAAAAAATTATGATAATTCTTTCTCTTTTTTGATTAAAGGGTGAGAAGTCAATATCCCAAAAAAATTTCTTATCAAATTTCTTTCAAGATCAATGAAAGGTGATCCTAACTTCCAAGCATTCTCGATATCATAGCAGAAATATTTGTTCAAGCCAAACGAAAATATTCAAATTGTGTTCAAAATCAAAATTCTTTCCGGGAGTGACAAACAGTGCCGTTATTATAAGAGTTTCCTGTGACAGGAAACCTCTAAGATGATGTCGGCATCATGTAACTCAAATAGAGAGAAAGCTGATTAGCAAACGGAGACGAGTTTCAAAATGAAAATAATCCACTTGCAAATCGGAATTCCAAATACAAGGTTTAATTATAACAGACTCCTTGCTTACTTGCCTGACACACGATTCCCAATGATTAAGATCTTTCTTTTCATCCTGTTGGTCGCTATTTGTCTTGTGTATTAGGAACATTGGCATGTGACCTGGTAACCTTGGGACCAATGTCAGCACTCAAAGCTCAAACACCACATAATTAGTTTTGAAACCTCAAGTTTAAAACCTTCAATGAAATAGAGGTCAATGGCTGATTGACGCATCTTGATCGGGGACCAAAATCATAGTTTGCAAACCTTTTGACGTATGACCCTCGATTTTACCTTAGACATAATGACATTTTGATGTGTAATTGTAAGTTCTTGAGCTAAAGCATTCTTATAGGCCTTTGCCCACTTACTAAGAACTCCTCTAACTTGAGGTGATCGTATCTTATTTTTATG